>OZ010738.1:44236173-45544929 GCA_963932295.1 Tipula lateralis
CGAAAATTAATCTTTGTTTCGTCGGTCCACAGAATATTTTGGCATTTTTCAATGCCATTCCTCCCTTTCCAGTCTATACGGTCTATCGCAAACTTTATTCTTTGTATGTGCCTCTTGAGCAAAAATGGAACCTTCCTAGCTCCAAACAAATTTGTTGCATTAAGACGTCTGCGCACGGTTCTCGCACTGATGTTTGCGTCAATCTCATTTAAAATGTCTCGTGACGATATAAAAGGATCTGCTTTTGCAAGTTGTCGTATGCGACCATCCGTTCTTACTATAGTTTTTCGTTTTTTCCCACTTTTTTCTTAAAGGTTTTTCATTGAGTCCGCAATATACAAATAAACTTCCTTTCATTTGAAATACAGTGTACCCCACGTCCCATTTTGTTAAATTATTATTATGGTTAAATTAAATTTCTTGATTAAAATAAATTAATTCAATTATTTTGTTGAAAATCAAACGAAATTTTAATTTTATTATATCACTTTTACAATTCTTTTATCAACACACCTATTGTATTGACCAACTATTTTTTTTTACTATTAACCTTATTTTTGGGAAATTCCTTAATTATGTTTACAAAACACAGCACACTAAGCAGTATTGTGTATGGAAGAGTACATACAAACATTTTGACTAGAGATTGCTATTTTGACTATTAATTGCTTTGAGGAAATTCAAAAAATATTGAAAACCACAAATTTTATTGGGTCACAGCTATTTCATTGGCCATAGATGTCTATCCAAACATGAAACTTTCAACAACCTTCTGTAGGATAATGTTTGAAATAACCAAATACATATTTCATTGCATCCACAGAATCACAGATTATCCACAGATAAATGATAGAGCATACTTTTCAGTATATTTATTTCATTTTTGATTAAATTATTTTTTCACTTACTTTGCCGTATGCTTTTGTTATCCTGATAATAATATCCACTTACAGTCTTGCGGATAAAGAAACGCTTTTATTCTTTATCCGCGGGAGTAATTAGAACATATTAATATATCCGTATAGATTCGCTTCCTTAAGCAGATCTTAATATAGATGTAGAAAAGCAAGATTACATATTTTCTCAATAATGGTACCCAACGTCCATATTAATTCATCCCACCGTGCACCCAAAAAAAGCACAGTTTTATATTTGTCTATTGTTATTACCATTCCGCTTGCAAAAGCTTCCGATTATAATAGAAATTATTAACGTGGAGGTGTTAAAATTTTGATATTTGTTATAAAATTGATTCCAAATTATCACCAAAAAATCGTTAACACGAGATGAAGGCTGTTCAAATTTGAATTAACATTTTAAATTTGCCGCCATTTGGTTTCTGTTTATTGACAGCTGTCAAGTATAAACAGTGCGGTTAGTAAATATGGAGCAGTTTACGAATGAACAACGACGAATTTATTGTAAAGAAAATTTAAAAAACATCTGCATCCACAAAAAATAACTGTTTGGTGTGGTTTTTCGTCTGGGGGATTGATTGGTAAATTTTAAAATGAAAATGAACGTAAATGGTGTTCGTTAACGAACGATGATTACAAACTATTTGGTTGACGAATTGGGACATATTGAGATGGTGACATTGGAATTGGAACATATTGAGTGCAACATGTCATACAGCAAGAGAAACAATCAATCTTTTGAAAGAGAAATTTGATGACCGAATAATTTCTTGAAGAAAAACTGTTAATTGGCTACCAAGATTAATCCTCAATCAAGCAAAATGCTTAAACCGCAATTATGTCAACATGCTAGAAAATTATTTATTGAAAGGTTGGAAACCTGTAGAGCTGCAAGATGTTATCACTTATCTGACATTATTTTCCTTTATTAACTACCACTTCTCTACTTTAATATACAATTAAGATTTCTTTAAATGTTCTTCAAATCCAATAAATACATTTAAGGACATTCCTTATCGAAGGATTGTCAAGTACAAACATTACTGCAAAGTTGATCATTTTCCTTGAAATCCTGTCCGTTATCGTATAAGTAAAAAGAATAAGATTGATATGTTATCGATTTCTTGAGATTAAAATAACTTTCATGTTCATAATGTTCGTATACATTTTTTTTATATATGCAATACTTTTTACTGACCAAAATTATAACTGTCAAAAATGTGCTCTTCCATATTATGACTGTTATAGCTCTTTATTGTAAGTTTTTGGATGATGATTTTCCTTGATATTTATTTATCTGCAAATGTGTTCAATTATTGTGTAACAAATCTACTGTAATAGCGAAAATAACATCGGGAGCTCTTATGCTTCAAGTGCTCCCTTTATGTGTCAGGAACTTAAATTTTCTTTAACTCTACAGTAAGCGCAGTAAAACATTTACATTTCGTAAGTAAATTATTTTTCCACAATTCAATTGCTAATTTCTTGCAAACGAACGGTAAAGTAGAGTAAGCTTTAAGTCATTTTACCATCTGTTCTTTTTCGAATCTAGTACAAGTAGCGTTAGTTTTTGTTGTTTTCATTTTAGTTGCTTGTTTTTCAATTCAAAACGTTCATATTCATAACGGTCGTTTCAATTGCTCCATTGCAAGTATAATAAGAACTATCTATTGAGAATGAGACGGTTATGGTTTAATTCATCGTACAGGAGATTCAGAACATTGTTCTTAGATGGAAATGTGTAATTTCAGATTAAATTTTGAAATTTTAGCTAAAGAGAATTATTTTTCATTTTGAACGTAAGTAAACAAGCAATATTATTCAAGATTGTGCACAAACAAATTTCCAATCACTACAAAAAAATAAATCAAACCTATCGTACAGTAGTAACATAAACAAAATTAGTTCAGGAACGAATCATTGATGTACCAATTCTTATTTAAGGAGTCAGATTTAGCAGGAATTCCATATTCGTTTTCCAATGAAATGAAAGAATGCAGTCATGTATTACTCGTGTCTAATTGATCCACTCGAACAGCCATATCAATATCAATGGGCATACATAAATAAGTATGGCCAGTCAGTTAATGTATCATGCAAAGAAAAATCGAAAGTTTAAAATTGCAACTCAAAATTTAGACTAAATCGTTTCGGGATCCGACTTACAGAATGTTCACTTTAAGTATTTAACAGAAACCGTTACTGCTTCTTTTTATTTTGAACATAAAGGTTCAGATTCCGAAAAAGAACAAATTTAAAGGAAGGAATATACTCCCAGCATATAACAATGGCACTTGTGTCAAAAATCAATTGAACTAAGGTCAGGACAATGAATTAACCCAGCATACGATTTAATTCTTAAACCAAACGTAATAAATGACATATCAAATTGAAGATATTTAATGGTGAGCTTTACAAAAATGTTTTAGTTTTGTCTCAGTTACTGTGCTATATTTGGAGCAACGACTAACCAGAGTATTTTGTACATCTTATATGTTTCCCTCTACATAAAACCTCCATTTAGACTAATCACAGTTTCATCAGTGATTATATTTTTGTGGCAATTAAAAGATTAGGGAATATGCATCCCTCAATTTGCAGTAAGAAAAAAGATAAAACCCCGAAGAAGAACTTTAAATAGCAACAAAACGTTACTATGAGTCGGTCAAAATAGGTCAAGGTAAGGGTAGTTCTTCACCTTATGAGTTTGTTGTAGCCGCGCTTGCAAACGCTATGCACTATAAGAAGCGTGTTGATAGAATGATTATTAATAGAATTTTGGAGAAACTGTAATTCTTCCACCTATCGCTAGTAGCATGAGAAGAATTTATAACTGGTATGTTAAGTTATATAAAGAATATAGAGCAACACCTCTACATCAACGAACATTGCTCAGTTAAAACAAATGGAAATCCGGATGCTTTAAAAGAGTAAGGATATACTTATCGCAGCAGCAAAATTCCCCTACAATTGATGAAAATGTAAGATCCCAAACCAAATCAGTAATTAATGAAGTTGCTGTTTTGAAAGAATCTGTAAAGGACTTATTTTCAAACATCGAGATGATTTAGATCCTAGTATAATATTTTCAGCAATGAAAGTTTATACGGGGGAATTCACGACCAGAACCGTTACCAAGTCATACATCAAACCTAATTATATATAAGATCAAAGAGAAATTTAATTTGTTATTTGGCAGTAGTGAGGCAGGTAGTGTTCATGATTTTATGAATAGGTTGGAACAGATGGCACGTGACGATAATTTTCCTGAATGATTTCCCAAATAATATTACCTGGTTACAAATGATGACATCAACGTTAGCCTATTTTAGTTCGTATGATTCTGAGGACGAAATAAGGGAACAAATACTCCGAAAATATCAACAACAGCGAGAATCATTTTCTGATTTTGCGTTGGGTGTTCAGAAATTTAATATGCGTCTGTCTGAGAGAGAGTTTATTTATCATTTGTGTCAAAATATGCTTCGAGTACTGGTAAATGTCACCTTTATTAGTCAAGAGTTTATTCGATCTTTACAAGAACGTCAACGATATGAAAAAGTATGGCAACAAAGTGGATACGACGTAAGACATTTTGGTGATCATATAACATCAAAGCAAGGACCTTATATTAATGAAGTGTCATACTACGATAATCTTAATCAAGGGATGAACGAATTAAGTATCACCCAAAATAGAAACCCTATTAGTTGCAACTGTCGGGATATTGGATACATATATCACGACTGCAAAAAAAAAATTTTAAATATTTTTTGTTTCGGTTGCGGAGATACTTATGTACGGAAACCAAACTGTCAAAAATGCCAAATGTTTGTGGGAAACTTGAGTCCGAGAGGAAATACAACGGACGGTTTCTACCGCCCTCGTAAAAAGTCAAAACGTATTTGAAGTAAGTAAGAGTTCTTGGTCTTCACACGTTAATCATGTTAAAAAGGCCAATGGCAAATCATGGTTATGTCTAAGTGCACGAAAAATTGAATCCCGTGACAGTTAAAGACGCTTATCCATTCATCGACGGACTTTTAGGAAATTTAACCAAGACGAATTACATTAAAGCACTGGACTTGACAGATGGTAGATCCCACTTTCGAAATTCGCTAGAGACCAGACACCGTTTACAATACCAGAAAGACCTCTTTACCCGAATTTAAGGGTTAAATTTAAACATATCGATTATACAAAGTAACATAAATCTCAAAATCTTCTACATAATATCTTCTTTATAAAATAACTGCTTAATATAATTTCGATTTCTGTTTCTAACATGCAATTTAAGAAAATCAAATTTTTTTATTTACACTCACGGAAATAAAATGAAAATTCAAACAAATAAACCTGCAAGTTTAAACAACTTTTTCTTACACTATACAAGGCTATTCAAAACATTAAAATTTATATTTTAGACCCCATATTCAGTTTGTTTATAATCATCACTGCAAGTAAACTAAGCGAATTCCCGGTATCGCCAAAGTCAAATGAAAATGATAAATATTTTCATTTCCCTCCGAAAAACAAAAATATATCGTTTTTTGCCTATTTTCCACATTTCTTATTTATTTTACATTTTCACGAATAAATATAAACAACTTTTGTTTAAGTATAATATATATATATAGGTTAGCATACACTTTGTAGTCGAAACATTTACAAACATTTACACACCACACTTAAAATAAAATTAATAAAAAACTTTAAAAAAAAAATAATAAACATTCATCACAGTACTTACGGTTGATTAGGATTTTTCGAATTTAATAGCTTCATCATTTCAACCAATTTTCTCACAAGTATAATAACAATAATCTTAAAGAGACTTACAAGAACTACTATATGTATATGGACAGTATCAAAATAAAACACAATCACAGCGCGATACGATATACCAAATTGCGGTAATTGCTTAAATGCAAGATTTAAATAAGACAAGTGCGTGCACTAAATATCGAATATATTTTGTATATAAGTGAAAAACTCGCGCCTACATTATAGCGTGCGGCTACGGCGATTGTCGAGTTACAATTTTATTATATTGTTCAAAATATATCTAAGTTAAATTTTTTTTTTGTTTTTATCTTTTTCTTATAATTTGTTTTTTTTGTCTTAACATTTTAATTTCAAGTTTTAAAACTGAAATCAAAATAATACAAAAATAAATAAACTTGCTAAGTGATGGTTTCAAGATGAAATAATTTAAGTATATATCTATTTTCTAAATATATTGTTAGGAGGTCACAATGGTTTATTTATTAGATTTCGAGCATTTGGGCTATATAATACGATCGTTAATGAAACAGTGGCGCCCCACAATAGTATAACTATAGAATAACATTTCTTCCACATTTAGTGTACGCCACCACTGATCCACTAAAATCAGTGTCTACACAAATCTCATTATCGCAAAATGTTCATTATGTGTATATATTTTTAATACACCATACCAATTTCACACACCCACTCTAACTCGATCGTATAATTTTAATGAATTTGCTAATTTTATAATTTATTTATACAAAAAATTAAAATTAAAAAAAAACGTTAAAAAATAAATCTATACGTAATTTACAAACCTCAAGCGCGCAAAAATAACTATAAACTATATGTATACGTACAGAAAAAAAAATTTCAGCGCCGCGGTTTGTTTTTATTACAGATGCAAAGTATTATTTTACTGTGCGATTTTGTGATTATGTTCTTTCATATTATTGTACAAAAGAAACGAAAAAAATATGTCATTGTCTTAAATATTGTGCGCTATGCTTTCGCCAGACTAGATAAAATAAACGCGGGTTATTATCTTTGAAAATGATAAAAATATTTTTCGCGACAATTCTATTCTTCTTCTTTTTAATCGCATTGTATACTAGTCGTATGTCTGTGCACGAGATTTTATCTACGAGTATATACACTGTGAAAATGTACTAAAATTTTCTTTGTTAATTTTTTTTCGTTTCTTGTTACTTCGTTACTCCTCTTAAATGAATTGTCTTCGCGATAATAATATTATATTATACATGGCATATAGTTAGTGAGATTCGCGCAAGCGGGAGTTGAAAATTCCCAGAGGGCTTACATACAAAAAATTTATTAATAAGTTTGAATTGGGAAAATTAACACTAACAAAGAGTGATCCATTAGGAGGTACTTTCTCCAATTGGGATTCATGTGTGACATTTGTGTAGGTGGGGGTCTCCATGTTTCGTAAATATTTCACAGTATCCAGAGCTTTCTGTTTAAAATAAAAACCATTTTGGATACCGCCAAAACCACAATAATCTTCCGGAATCCACGGTAGCTGGAATCGAGAATGAGAATCGGCACGTGGAACGGGCAGTCACTTAGACAACTTGGCACATGCATGAAAGAGAATCAGCTGGAACTCGAAGCTCTCGAAGAAACTCGATAGCCTTAATAGTGGAGACCTATACATTGCTACACAGTGGAGATGACTTTGGAAATTTTGGAGTTGGATTTCTCATACGTTACAATAATTTGGATAATCTGATGGACTCTTTACCAGAGCACGCTGTCAGATTGGTGATTGGTTACTTTAATGCTAAAGCTGGCAGAAATCAGACCGACTTATGTGATAATATAGGTCCGTACTCCCGACATGAAACTACGAACGAAAATGGGAAAATAATGATGTACTATGCGATCGCCTATGATCTCAAAGAGGCAAGTATACTCATAAGAATATCCATTTGGTAACATGGATACTTCCACGTCAAACATTCCGATCTAAATTAACCATGTCTTAATCACCAAAGACAACCGTCCAAGACGTAAGATCTTATCGGTTTTCAACTAAATTCGTACGCAGTTACCAATATCTGGTTACGGCCAAGTTACGAAGGGAATTTTCGTTAAAGTCAGGTAGGACATAGCAATATACAACGCGATTCTGCTGTGAAGTTCTGATAAATTCAGAAAAGCAACAAAAATATCTAGATCTTGTCAGCAATAGCATTTTGCGATCTAATTGCCAATCTGAAGAAGTGAACAGTGCCTAGGAAGTATTGAAAACCTCGGTTATCGATGCTTCCCAGCACATTCTCTGTATAGTAAAAATTACGCCTAAAAATCTCATGTTGGCATACATCTTTCGTAAAAATGAAAAAATTACTCAAGACAATATCTTATTGCGACAATTCAATCAAATTTTTGCATATGCAGATGATCTGTGTGATTAAATCATAATGGCAACGGAGTGACAAAGATACTTGATCTACAGAAATAGTGTTCAGTTTTCGTTAGTCTCAAAATCAACGAGTCCAAAACCAAATATCTGATCTCTGGTTTTAGACACCAAGATGCAATTAATTTCAGTAGTGGTAACCACACGTTTGAAGGAGTAACGAGATTCAAGTGTCTTGGATATCTCATTTCTCACGATAATAGTGTGGGAGAGGATATCAAGGTTCGCCTTGCCGCTTGATATCGGGTTTTATATCCTCTACGTTCACTTCTGAAATCAAAATATCTTGCAAATACCGATAAGCTAAAATTGTTCAGGATGTTGGTTAAACCCGTTGTCATGTTTGGATGTGAGAGTTGGACCTTAAACGATAAGTACAAAAGATGGCTTCTTACACGCGTAAGAAGAATCATGCGTGCCCAAAACCCGACGTTGATTGCACATACCTAGTTCGTTTCAATCACGAGATCAGGAATCTAATGCGAGTTCTTCGTGTGCATGATATCGTGTGCATGATATCGTGTGCATGAAATCAAAGGAAAGCGAGTACGCTGGTTTGATTATGTACTGTAAGCTGTTCCACGGTGTTGATACGGGACGAACCAATAATGATAAAAACCGCTTTAAAAAACACAAAATAAATCATTGACATTTCAGCATTAAAATTGCGGAAAATTGCTTTCGGCCTGGTCGATCATTTTATGGTGTACATAATCACCAACTGAGTGGGTTCAGTATTCCCGAAACAATCAATAAATTTCAATGGATCTAATGTGAATATTGCTGCTGTAGCTGAAAGTGTACGTGAAGACCGCAATCAATCAATTCGTCGCCATTTTCACGCTCTGGGTCTCTCATATGGCATATTGTTTCGTATTTTGAAGAGAGATATTGGTTACAAAATACAGCTTGCTTAAAAATTGAAGCCGGTTGACTGTTATCGATTTGGTTTATGGGCGTTGACACAGCTCTAAATTGATCCGTTTACTATCGAAAAATTGTGTCCAGCGATGCAGTTCATTTTAAGCTGAATTTATACACCGATAAACAAAATCCATTGTTTCCAATCAATTTTAAAAATTACCAGTTTGGTCACAAATGTGTGTGGAATTTGAATGGGATGAGTTTCTGGGGATTTTGAGAACATCAAAATCCAAAACACCAGGATTTAATCAAGTGAGTTATAAAATGATTGACGGTTTGTGTTCGGAAGCGAGCACCACCTTGCTTCGAATTCTAACCAATGTGTGAATGAGTGTCCAAATACCGATAAAATGGAAGAAAAGAGTGGTTCCGATACCCAAAAGAGATCGTGACCGGAATATGGCAATTAACTATAGGGCTATATGTAAGTAGAATGTTTTGAATAAAATTGTAAATGGAATGTTGAAAGGCAGGATGGAAGAATGGATAAATGAAAATAGTTTATTGCTAGAAAGTACTTTTGGTTTCCGACGAAACCAATCTGTGGCGGTATTTTTGGACATTGAAAGACCGTATGATTATGTAGTGCCAGAGAAACTATATCAAGTTCTTCTGAGCTTAGGTTTCCCTTCAACAATTTGTTAATGGGTACATGATTTTAAGACTTACCAAAAATTGGTATTGTTTGGAAGAGGTTACAATTTGGAGGGTGCAATTGAAGTTGGTCTACACCAATGTAAAATTTCACAAATGCTCTTGAATCTGTATCGATTTATCGGTTAAACGCAGGAGACAAAGTTATCCTGCAAATTACAGATGTTTTTGTGTTATTAGGCAAAGGTAAAACCATCGACGAGCCCCGAATCGAGCTCAGGAATGTGTAAATCAGGTAACACAATGTTGTAGTATGGCTTTTCGAACGACGACTAGTATAGATATGCATATATTTGATGAGCGAATAAGGCATGTAACTATATGACTATGTATATGGGAATCTGGATAAACAAAAGACTTAATTTTAAGGTACATATGAACTTTTACAAATGAAAAATTAGCAGATAATTGCAAAAGTAGACTGAATCCAATCAACCAGGTGAGTAAATTCGAGTGGGTGAAGGAGTCTACATTCCCTTGTTGCAAAAAGAGAAAGGGTTTAGACTAAATGACAGTATCTGTATAATGAATGCCGTGTTGATTGGAATAATTGAAGGAACCAAGTTGGCTATGAATGAAGGGGGACAAGAGTAGTTCTATTCTCAGACTCCCTCAGTGAACTATAGTGAATAAAACAGGGAGAGGGTACTCAAAGAAATTTGTATGTAGAAGATCTGTATGAGAACCTTTAATTTTGTGGGAAGCTTTTGGACGCTATTATTGGATCACCCTTTATGTTCCAAACTTGCCATGAATTTAATAATTAGGAAACGATTTTAAGTCAAAGTACAGCTTGTCTATACGTTCAAGAAAATATACTCATTTAACTTTTTATATATGGTTTAATGTTATTTTTGAGACATTGGAAAGACAAAGACATGAGATTGACCAGCATAACGAACAATACCCCAGTGAATGCGAAATAATAAATTTTATTGGTATCATTAAAGTTCTATCGTACCAATGATATGATTATGGTCGATATTATTGTTAAGAAAATAAAAAGAAATCATTAAAGATGATGGATTGTATTTTCGTTGGTGAAGCTTTTGCCATAAATACTTGAAACTTATATCTGAAAAAAAACCTGACGAAATTAGGTTTGGAGTTTTGCTGCAAAAAAGATTTGTTATGAAGCTTTTAAGTATTTGTGTCCATCAAACAAACCAACTCACAAGTATTTTTCTCTTCGAGCGAGACTAGTGATTCGTCTATTTAATTTAACCTGGTTAACGAAAAATTAATATGTGCTTTGGTGGATATCAACTATGGGTTGAATTTTTGCCAAACAATATCCACTTACAAATGTTTTTTTGGTGTGGCATGTGCGGATTGCCATTTATTCAGTCGGTTTATAAAAAGCGTCGGAGAATTTTTCACAAACTGTGATTTTTTGATCATTTCAATTTTTCTGTAGATCACTTAAATATCACTTATCAAAGACGTTTCGTATATTGAAACAACATATATCAAACTTGTCAATAACAAGGTGTCCGAAAGAATGATGCAATTCTGACATTACTAAAACAGCCATTTCAACCTTTTAGTTTGAATGAATTTTGTAGGATTTCTTTCAGTCTTAGAAATAAACCAAAATTTTTCCAATGTTCAATGTGTTCGATTTCGAAAACAACTTATTTCGGTTTCGGAAAAAACTTCGAGAAGGTCAAATAACATGCTACTTTTGTGTGTGTGGTATGAAGTTCCAAAAAACTCATTAGCTATTAGTACAAATTATTGTTTACTTAACGTTCAAAAAAGTTCATTTAGTCTATAATTTTTAGAAAAACTCTCACGAGACAGACACTATTCATGTTACCATCCAAAAGTTTAAAAGCTTAATAAAAATATAAAGCTTAATAAAAAACTTTGAGTAAACCACATAAGAAGCGCTTAATTGAACGGAGGCATATTTAGTTACAGCTACTTTTTTTTGTGTTATCCGTCACCACTCAGGGTCAATTGGCCCATTGTAACATTACTCTATTTACTTGACGTTCCGGGTATAGGTCCGATTTTACGTAGAAACCATCTGCACATTGCATAGTACTGGCATGGAAGTTGGGATGGGAAACAGATTCAAAGCTCAACCGGGTCTCAGATGATTTCATTAGCACCTCCAATCGCACCGCCCAAACGATCGATGGTGAAAATCACTTTTCGCATCCTGCCCCTGTCGGAATTCGAAACCCGGTACCTCCCGCTCCACGCCGCAGGTTTTAAACCACTGCGCAACCTGGGCGGTTAGGCGCTATATACTATAAGGCAGTTACAGCCTTATAGCATAGTCAACTGGATTTTAAACATTCCAGTACTAAAAAATTTTGAGAACACATCGAATAATAAAATCAATTGGACTTAATGTACGTGACATATTTATCCGGAAAGCACAAAAAATATAATATTTTTGTCCAGTACCTTAGATAATTTTAATGAATTTATTGGTAATAATCTGTAAAGAATAGTAAACCGAGAAATTTGATACATTTGTAATGGTGTCACGTAATAAGTGATTAAAATTTATTGCTCGGAAACTATTCACCACAAATGGTAGTTTCACTAAAACTTATATGTATCGTCTATATATCCAGAGTGAACAATTTCATTATTCTTCATTGTTTAGGAACCAAACTTATAGGAAAGAAGACTAATGTGGACAAACTATAGTAGCTTAATAGATTAATTAAACTGTTTGATGTTTGGTAATAGAAATGACTGTCGGAGTTGATTAAACCAATAACCAGATAGTATCAAAACAATATATAAACATATAATAGCAATAAAAACCTGAAATTAAATTAAAAGTTTAAAAGCTGAACTCTATCAAAAGAATTTGTCAGTAACGCTTTATACAATCAATACGTTTTTCAAACTTGTCCGGTACAATTCTTAGCTTGCATTTCTCCATATGTAATGTATAAGGTTGCTCCATGCCTTCTAGTCGAGACTGTTATCGTGACTGTTAATATTCTCCCAACATCTCGGTACTGACTATTAAAAGATGCTATAAAGCGTATAGCTTTATGATTAACTATAGTACATATTTGAGAAGTGAGTTGTTGCTTGTAATTTCGAGGGGCCGGTTTCGATCTGATGATGACGTCGTTGAATGACTATGTGTTCAAAAAAAAGATTATAAAACCATCTCATCAGGCGTATGCTACCGGACTTCATAATTTTATTAAGGTTACTCTGAACGCCAAGATTTCTCCCCCACAAGTGAATACCACCCTCCTGTTTTTACAATAATGTGCCTGATTTCGCCCGCTTAGTGATTGAATTCGTTACGACATAAAACGAGCCTGACAAGCATGCTGTTTTTATGGTTGCGCCTCATTCGTCCACCTTAGTAGTGGTTTTAGCTTTATTGCAGCGCGAAACGGACAAATCACCATAGATAGAAAGCATAGACAATTCCATTGTGTGAAGCTAGTTTTTGCCGTGATAAGCTAGGCAGGAGTTAGGATGAAAATTTTTAGAGGTTGTGTCAGAAGATGTTGATGTGTACTTAATGAGTTCCCTAACTAAACTGGGTCATTGGGGGTAACCAATGTAAAACATGTAGTATTTTATATTTGAATAGTATTTAAAGTGAGTTGTAATTAGAAATGTGGCTTGTTTGCCTTTATAATTCGAAAAAATCAAATCCATCTCATCAGGCTACCGGGCTTGATATTGAATTACAAAAACCTTACAAACTTTTGATTGTGGCGTGATGATGTGTGTGATTGTGATGATAATTGTACTTGTGAATTTTATTTAAGTTACTCTGAACGCCACAACGCACTCTACCGAGCATCTGCGACTTCTTTGGTGTTCATGAGACTGTCAATTTAAAGTTTAACAATCTTTTTCTTAAAATATAGTTTCGAGTTATTAGTTGCACTTAAAGAAGCTTGTCTGCTTGACAATTTCTGCAGTTTATTTCCATCTCATAGAGTGTGGCTCTAAAAATTGTAGCAATTAACAAAGTATTAAAGCAAGTCCGGTACCAACAAAATTACTAGTATACTGATATATTTGTAAAGAAATATTAGCATACCAACAGATCAATACTAGTTTGAATTGCTTAATCGAAACAATTATGAGCTTCAAATATGGAAGAATTCAAAATTCGAGGAAGAGTGAGAAATCTGGTAAAAATGAAAGGAGAAATAACATTTTCGGCCAAAAAAACATTTATTTTTTCAACGTAGTCGCCTTTAAATTCGATAATAGTCCAACGTTAATATGTGTTTGTTTCTTCGATGGCTGTTATGAGGCGTATATATTTCTACCGAGCGAGTCCTTCAAGTTCAGAAACACGAAATAGTCACAGGAGACATAGCCTGGAGAATCTGTTCTTTTGGTCTCGGGTGTATAATAGATCTACGTTTCATCCACAGTTATGAAAAGACTCAAAAATTCCTTTTTATTTCGCTTGAACATCGCCAACCTGCTTCTGAAGGTGTCACAACTGCCCCGGTGTGTGTTTTAGGTCGATTGTAATTTGTGGATTTTTTGATGTTTTCTGAAATAACAACCTCATTTGGGCGTCCACTGCTCTGCATCATTTGTGCTGGTATGATCTCCTTTAAATTTAGCTATCCACTTTTCTATCATTTATCTCGATAGAGCCAGAGTTCGGATAATGTTTATCAAGCCATTGTTTGGTTTCCACTGTATTTTTTTAATTCACTTTTTTCCATTTTTTCCAAAACCAAACAAAAACTTCACACAAAATGATATAACTCACGAATCAATAATCACATTGCTGCGACGTATCGTTTAAAGGTTAGTATACTAAATAAAAATTGTATGGAAAAGTTCTAGTAACGCCATCTATGTGTTGTCCTACAAACTTATGGAATGACCCTGTTACATTAAAGTATTTAAAAATATAGCATGCTATTCATGACATTTTCATTTAAGAAAATACTTAATTATGAACAGCAAAATTAAATTATATATATCAACTTCAGTCGGTAGCGTTTTATAAATTAAATAAAATTAATTAAATTTAATTCCAAAATCGGACTTAACATATTTATCAGAACTATTTCAGAGGTCGTCAGTAATTTAATCTATCGTCGGTTTGTTTAAATCAACAACAATGTTTTGCTTTTCAATTAAATTTATGTAATATTTTTTATCACAAACTATACAGTTCTACAACAAAATTAAAGCTTTCATAAAATTTAATTTAACACTACTATTTTATATTTATAGTTAAATATCACGACTCAAGTCATACCATATAAACAAAAAATTAAATATAAATTGTCACATTCCACAAAAAAATTAAATCAAAATTGTTTTTATGTTATAATGAGCTTTATGTTTTATTGCATCATGACATATCAAACTGAAAAGCTCGTCAAATGCAATAAATTTACTCCCAACACTAGCATGCAATATAATATATTTAGCAAATACTTTAATAAATGTGCTATGTAGCGCTTTAAACTTTAATTTTCTAATTCATCTTCGAACGAAATACCGAAAGCTTGAAATATTTAGGACGATAATTTATTTTTTTTTATTTTTAATTTTTAACGTTTAAATCACAAAGCGATATGTGATCGAGATAAATTATCACATTTCAAATTAGATACCAATAATTCTTTCACCAGTTTTATATTATATACGAAAAACACAGAAAGCTCAGCAAACTATAAATAACATATACAGTATACATGCTGTAACAGTAACGGAGCATTTCGGTACAAATGACACTGAATTTAATACTATTTATCACTTGTGCTATAATATACGGATAATAAAAAATCGTTAAAAATGTTCGCGATACGTATGTACGTTCACAGCGTTTTAATTTAAAGCGATATGTGAGCACTTTATATATATATATATATATATATATATATATATAAGCTTTCGTTCATTTGAACAACAATAAAACATTGTTTTGTTGCCAGATTTAATTGAATTTTAAGTCGGAAATTTATTGCAATGTCTAGTTTATTTTTTTATTTGATATTAATGGACGATTGAAAAAAAAAGTTTCAGTTTTATGAACTTTTAAAAGCTTATTAAAAATTGTTATAAGACACAAAAAATATAAAATTAAACCAGCTTTAAGGCTATATACATGTATGTATGTGTATATAAATGTATTCGTATATCGAATCGATTTATTATTTTGCCTCGCATATCATCAACGAGCAACATCATCATCGCTGATGATTTTTCATTTAACAGAATAATTTTTCACTTTGCAGCTTTTGAATATATATGTACAATACAATGTATACAGACAAATATATTCTATTCACAAAATAACAAAATGAAAGATCATCATGAGAAAAACAATAAAAATTATTATTACAATATAACATTAAAGATAAATAAATGTAAATGTATATTCTTGTTATGAAATTCTAAAAAATTTCCCATCCTATCTGCTATATGTTCTGTATGGAGTACGATGTTCGTATCTATCAAAAAATAAAAACAAAAGCGAAAAAGCTCTCCTCGATGGGTCAAAATGTTTTTCTTAAATAATTTATTTTGTTTTCAGGAAAAATATATATTTTCGTTTGTGCTATATAAGAGTGCTATATGTATACAAATATTAGGGATGCCAAATTTTGGGAAACAGATAAATAGAAAATTCATAAAAATTAAAAATAAATTAACTTGGTACAAGCAACGGGGCCATTAATAGAAAAAATTTTAAATTAATTTTTTTAAGTAACAAATACTTGGTAATTTGGTTATGATAATACTCGTTAGATATATAAGAACAAACATTTCGTTTGTGGTCGCATTTCTGTAGAATAGAAAAACATCTAGAAATTTGACATCTTTTCTACTTTTCTAACATTTAGAGTAAACTCCTTTTGTTTATCTTTACATCAAATGTTTTATAGATAACATATAAGAGAAGCTCATATTTGATATTGTTTTTCTCTATTTTTGACATTAGAACTTAGTCGAATTTTGTGTTGTTATTCGCTACAGCGGTCGCGATGTTACTTGGTTAACTTAAGTTTGTATTGACTATCCAACCAGCAGATTTCCATCCACAACCGATATGTCTAACTTATAATTCTGTCGGTCTGTCTTTATCTTTGCAGTCTGTTTTAAGGCTTACAGCTCTCCCAACTCTTTCGATTATTTTCGTCCTACGACACATTGCATTCGGTTCGATTATTTACGTCCTACGACACATTGCATAGCTCGATGTCAGCCTATAGTGCTGACGTGGAAGATGGGTTGATCCATGAATTCTACACTTCAACAGGGGGCCATAATAGATGTGTTCATTTACATCACCGATCGTTATCAGATGGTGAAAAATCACGTTTACATCCGGCTCCTATTAGGATTCGAACCCGCTACCTCCTCCGCTCCAATTGCCGCAGCTTTAACCACTACACCATTTGGTCGGTCAACTTATAACTCTTGTATCAAATTATTTACGATTAAAAACTGTAAGTATTGTCATTTTTTTCACGCCTTGTTATTGAACCTGTCTATACCCCGTATAGTTTTGCAATCTATGTTGGTCGGTAGATCTCAATCCCTTAATGTAGGTAGCTTAAAGATAGTTAGTATACTCTAAAGATAGTTCAATCAGAGTAACTTTTTAAAATAAAAAAATATTGAACTTCTATATAAAGCTTTCTCACCCGCCAGTATGATTAAATATTCATCTCAGGTGACTTAAGCTTTCGATATGCTACAGGATAGTTTGTTCTCTCGTATTTATTTGAATTTTTCGTCCAACCACTAACCGTGTCGCTTTTTTTTACAGGTCATGTTTTATCTTTCACCGATAACTCTAGTTGTTTTTTCAATCAATTGTCTCTCGATATAGGATCCCATCATGACCTATTATTCTCTTTTAATTGTTACTCTCGCCTGAAGCCTAAAAGTTTTAGTTTTAGAGATTTTTCTTATATAGATTATCCCTATGCACTCTCGATTCCTTAGGATACCATTGTTTCTCTTGCTTCTTATACAAGTCAAATTCAGCTGGTCAATGAATACATCTAAATCTCATCTATTACATCTTAATCTCCTCCATGGATGTCTGAGAAAATTACAGATGTAATCAGATGTAGGGTTGATAAATTTCGCTTATCGTAAAGATTCGGAGATAGTGAGAGATTTTTAGTTTACAAACAAGCTCGGTAAATGGTAGCGAAATGGATTAAGGCAGTCAAAAGTAGTTGTTTCCAGGATAAATTAGATCCTTCATTTCCGTTCTAGGTTTTTTGGCGTAATGTTCAAAATCTAGGCCTAAGCAGGTGTAGAAATAATGACATATTTAATTTCAAAGCTGTTCTTATTTTATCAGCTCAAATCCAACTTTGGTAGGTCCTATTGTTGATCTTATATCTGAAGAATGTACTAATTCATTTTCATTTACAAATATTTCCTGTAAAAAGTTACAGAATGCTATTTGGTAAACGGGGTTAACATTGCCTTCGCTTCACAAACAAAGAAAACTCAGTAAAACAATTCCAATTCCAAAAATTACCAATCCTGTTGAGTTATCCCAGTTAAGACCTGTTTCACTCAACACTAGGTTTGTTCTTCGTTGTAGTTCAACTAGTTTTTAGGAAGCTACTCAAAACTAAAGAACCAAATTATCTATTCAAATAGTTATCATTTAGTAGGTCGCATTATAGGTATTTCTTTATGGTATTCTGTTCCTTTCAGTATTAAGATTTTATGATCTTCCGAGACGTTTATTTAAAATTTCTTGAATTGTGTGGTAGACTGAAAATATAATTTGCCTATAGTTCAATGGGATGTGAGTATGGTGTTGATTTTATTCGTAAACAATTTAAAAGGTTTTTACCTAATGGGAGTAATAACTTTTACATCAATACTTTGGTTTCATTTCGGTTTTGAACAGCAATCGACACCATAGCTACATGTTGCCTGATTTTAAGCGAATTATTAATGGTAATATGATGCATAATTTGGTATGACGCATTCGTATTCGTTATAACCATTTGCAAATTTCGATAACTCGTCAACGATTTTCGTATAATTGTATACGAGTACGCATGTTTCTAGTTTATTTATTGTTGGTATCGTTTAGCACTGTGAACATTGCAGAAAGATATTGGCTACTTCACATCGTGAATTGCCTCTTAACAGTTTTTCATAACAAAGTACTTATACGGACGACTCCTGTTTTCTATCTGTGATTTAGTAGAAATTCTTGAAGTGTCGAAAATACGAAACGTCGATTACAGATGTATGTTTATCACGATTCCGCATTTGATTAAAACACTTGAAGACTTCGAATCACATATTATGAATCATCTAACATTTGACAAACGGTACAGTGTTCTATGGGGGATTGCATAAGTAAACAACCTATCCTTACTCTTTTTAGCTAAATAACTGTTGTTTCATTAAATCAAACCGAAATAAGATGTTGATCTAGCATACCCAATAATTTTCACAATAATCAACCCAAATATCAACAATATAATTACTAATTACCACAAACATAACACAATCGTTTAATGATAATTTCTAGTGTAAATGTATTTATATACACTTGGAATTAACATAAAATTGAATTTAATTCAAATTTTTGTACAAAAAACAAGTTTATTATTTAGAAAAATGATGAGATGATAAAAGCTTTTTAATTTTCTATAGAGGATGAACAACTTTAATTTTTATTCACAACAATAGAAACCAAATATTTTGCTATGCTCTCTATTGTCTGGTTATATAATCATCATAATAGAAACGATAAAATAATTTTAGGAAAACTCAACGTGCAAAATCAAATTGACAACAAACATTATGTTGTTATTCTAATGGGGGAATTAAAACCATACAAAAAGTTATAAGAGCACATTGTACATAGTCAATGTAAAGCTTTTAGATTAATTATGTTTTTCGATGTTATCATTTAATTATGTTTCTTCTTGACACAATGTGTGTGGGGTTGGAATATCCACTGTGTCATAATAGAATTTAAAACATAATAAATACCAACGTTACGATATATATATATATATATATATATATATATATATATATATATATATATATATATATATATATATATATATATATATATATATATATACATATATAGCATATATACGACAATACGTTATACCTTTTTGCCATACAAATATATCACCTACCTCCTCCACCTTTATGCGTGTGTAACGTGTTTTTGTTATATATTATTTCAATTTTGCCTTTTTACGCCTATCATCTTTTTATTTGGAGTAAATAAAAAAGAAACCAGTGAAAAATGATAACAATAAAATTAGTATAACACCCGGCATATATATCTTGATTTGTTTTAAACACTTTCAAGCTTTTTAGTTTTGTTTTTTGCTGCTACAAAGTCTTACAGTTCCACTGGTGTGGTGATTACTTACCTGAAATTAGAAGAAAGAGAAATTTATATTATTTAATAAAAAACTTATATACAAACGCACGAATACTATAAAAATACTTTAAACTTCAAGAAGTTAATGGTTTTATTACGCTATGAGTCTTGATGAATTCTAATAAATGTTGTTTGAATTGGTTAGGTTTTGTTTGTCTTGGGAAGCAACTTTACTTATGAACATTTTTTTTTAAATTTATAAAATTCCTAAATCCGTATTAATTACTAATATCTGTTGCTAACTTTATGGTCTATTGACAAAACGTTTTTTAGTTATTGGACCACTTAAAGAGTCTTAACTAAAGAAAGTGCTCAGTCGACGCGATTTACCGTAAAATTTCAAACAGATTTAATCGAAGAAAATTTGGATCACTATAAATAAAAATGGATATATTTCTAAGGCATCTACCTTAAAAAATCATGTATACGCCACAACACGTTTTCCCATAAGTAAATCGAACGTGAATCAAAATGAATATTCGGTTACCGATGGATTATGTGATTCTAATATTAGAAGAGTAATAGTGAATAGCAATCACCGCTAGTGCTTCAATCACAATGAGACTGGAACCCGAATCCCAGAGTAAAAAAATCGAAAAATCAGATGTTGGGTCTGTGCAAAATAGTGCTGTATAGATGACAAAATCAAATCAATGACCAAATCTATATCCCATAGAAATAACTGTGCGTACTTATTTGGTAATTTGGTTACAACAGAGACAAGTTTAGAGATGCAAGTGACTAATGATGAAAAGATTATTATTAAAATAAAAAAAACAATAGTCATACCACTTGTCCTCGTTTGTTTTTCTGCATTAAGTCCTGATGGCAGGCATTGTGGATGATTCATTTTCGGCTTAAACTTCATGAAAATAATGGATTCGTATTGGGTGGTGGATGGGACTTATTGAAACTCTACCATACCTAGAAACGTTTAGAGATGACGGTTCTAAAATCCAAATAAGACGCAACCTGAGAAAAGTCCACGTAAGTTTTTAATGAGTTGATAGAAGTTGAAGAGTTATGCCGAAAATGCAACTAATGCGTTTTTTGTGAAAAAAAACTCCAAAAAACTTAAAAAATGCAACGACGAAGCACCAAACCGAGCAATAGAACCGAAGACAGTGTTTGGATTTTACATGTAAAAAACAAAGACAACCTCATTCGCAGTGCCATCTATTTTCTTAATGTCTATAAATTACCGACGTACCCTTTACTCATTATTTATTATCATAAGTTCCACGTTCAATGATCCCCTGTTGGAGTGCAAAATTCATGGGCCAACCCATCTTCCATGTCAGTACTATATAGACTGTCATGGAGCTATGCAATGTGCAGATGTTTCTACGCAAATCGGACTTTTAGCCATACGTCCTCGATTTGGCTGTAATGGCGTAAGGTAACGACGTAAATAAGCGAACCGCGAAAGCGTTGGAAGTGCCTCGAGCTCCGAAACAGATTGTAGAGATAAAAACAAAAAAAAGTCCACGTTATAAGTTAAAAAGCGATTTTTTGCACCTTCACCCAAGCCAGTTAAGATGAGTTTTAACCAAATTAACCTGTTAGTAGTTTTAATTTATATCAAAATTTATTGTTACATTCAGTATTTAGTTGAAAAGAGTGGTACACAGATAATTATTTCACAAATTCTATTCGTAAAATATTAAGAAGATTTCTTAACAGATGGTGCTTCAGTTACAATTAGATTTAATAAGAGATGGCGAGTCAGTTTTATTTTTACATAAAACCATATTTTACGTTTCTTTACATATAGAATGTAAAAAATAACCTTATGTAAATAACACGTTTTTTACATGTAAATAATCATGTAAATTACATCGTGTAATTTACACGCCCAACAATAACCGAAGACTAGAACCGGCGTTCAAAATAAGACCTCGAACGAAATCGTGACACGAAGTCATGACAAAGATAAATGATGCCTTCTTTTGGAGGGATACAAAGGATAGTGTTACGGATGAAGTTAACATATCTGATTCAGTAGAATAACTTACAATATATGACCAAGAAACAACAGCCATTTTTTAATATTTGCGATATTCAGAGCTCGCTATTCGGAGCAACGGAAATTTTTATTTAAACTTATTCTTTTATCCGCAGGTGTCGCCGTTAATCAAAAAAGAAATATTCTACCTAACTTTAGGCATATGTTGGTTGATGGTTGTATGATGGTTGTTATGTCGTTCATTATATAGTTTGCGAGACTAAGTTATGTTAAATTAATTAAAAATTTAACCAAAAGGTTATTATTTGTTTATATTATAAAGCACTATCCGGAGCCACTATCCACAGCAGATGGGAGATTTACGAAAAATATGGGATTTAAATGTTTATCTCTGAAAATGAGAAAATTTCATTGCATTCAAGGTCAAAATTATTTTTTTTACGTATATATTTTTTGATTAACAGAGACACTCGCGGATTATAGAATAAGTTTAAACAGGTATTTGCTTCGATCCGGGTAACGAACTCTGAATAGCACGAATATTAAAACACGGCTGAAATAGCCAGTAAAGTGAAATTTTGTAGAAATGTAATGTTTAGACTTTTGGATTGAATCATTAAAAAAATGCTATACTAGTGGCATCTATGAATGACTGATTTGAACTAGTTTTACTCGAAATGGAATATTGTTGTTAAATGTATACGGACGACCGTACATGTATTGGTAGATTTATATTTTGTTCAATAATTTTTTTGCTTCCGTAACAAGTTTAATTCTACTAAAGCATAAAATTTATTTGCGAACATAAAATTCAGTTGCGAACATAAAATTGGTTTCAAGAACTTTAATCCCTTTAGAGTTTAAAAAAAATAGTTATAAAAAGTTATATAATTCGAAAGTTCTCATTTTTGAAGTATAAATGTAAGCATAACTCGCTTTCATATAAATGCCAGTTAGCTATTTGCATATCAATAATTGATAACACAAGTAATCAATTAATACTTCATTTTATGAGATTTGGAATTCTGTGTTTAGTAATATTCATAAATCAATCAATAATCATTTTTTTATTTCGATAATCAGTTATTTTGTTAAATGACTTGGGGCGAAACGAAAACTTTAAACTTTTATCGAAACCATGGCAACTATAATGGTAGAAACAGATGACAAACTACACACACTTACCATTTCATTAAAAATTTAAACGTAAAAAATATATCAATAAGCTCCCATAAGAATATATATATATATATATATATATATATATATATATATATATATATATATATATATATATATATATATATATATATATATATATATATATATATATATATATATATATACATCCTTAAATTATTATAATTCCATAAATCCCATAACATAACTTATTTAATATTATTTTGCCTGCGCGCTGTTATTTCCACTGCACTGAAATAACTTTTTAATGAGCTTTATATTTATAATGGTATAATCGAAAAGCTTCCCCGAATACTTTTTTTTATAGCAAATCGATCACAAGAAATAAAAACTCGGTATAAAATAAAATTCGATTCCTTACGTAAAGCTTGTTTATATTTTAATAACGGTAATAATTTTTCTAGCCAATCCAAACAAGAAAATTATATATAAGAAATCGCTTTCATTTTCTTCTCGCTAAATTATTTTGTGCGAGTTTTACGATATTAATTGGCAGTAAAACCAAATAAAAATTAAATCCAAATTTAATTCATTTATTTGTTTTTTTTCCCGTTATTTATTAATTTGATTTAATTAATTTTCAATTTAATAAAAGAAAAACAAATAAAAACAGGAAATTATGACCGTATCGTGTGCTTTATATATATATAGTGAAAGAAAAAATTCGTCAATTTTTATTGTGGTACAGTGACATAATCGCGATGCTTAAAATCGAAATCATTAAATTGATGAAATCATTTTTTGGTCCGCTTAAGGTACATAATACACATACACATGTATCGAATATATTTTTGTCGCTTTTCGACATTTTGACATTGAGTTGGCGAGCTTTTACATTAACTATTGTTATTGCGAAGCTATACGCAGCAAAACAGCTACCCCACCAAAATATTACTGTCGCCGTTAATATGACAATAAAATGATAAAGTTCAGCGATTTTTTTTTTGTTTTCAAGCTTATTAATATCCCAATTCGTACATATACGTACATATTTGTTTGCGTTGTAAGTTGAACATCACTTGTTTATGAGTTTTCGCTGAACACGAAAATCAATAACCTTGACTTGTTTGTTTTTCCCAAATAACATAAATAACAACAATAGTTTGGATTTTTTAATACGGGTTTTTGGTGTGAGTTTCTTATATCCAATCAGAAGACGGTACGAAAATGAAAAGGCTAAAATACACTTTTGAAATAATTAAGTTTTTTGTTTTTCTTCTCCTTATCAAATTCACCCACGGGCACCCCATTTCCAGTATGAAATTTTATATTTATGCTTTGTTTGTTTTTGGTTGAATACACACAGGTACTGTTGCTTATTTTTTGGTATATACGTATATAAGCTTGAATATACGCATATATATGGGAATATGAGTGTTCTATGGAATTTGAGCATGGTTTTATTGAGGTTGAAATAAGATTTACGCAAAAGTATACGTATACATAAATATACGAATCGTTAGGAAGCTGATGCTAACTGAATATTTCCTATTATACTATCACAACATTACCAAACTGAAAAATGAACAAACTTATGTTTTGTTTTGTATTTTATTAGAACAACAAGGAATATTTAATTAGGGATTTTATTTGATATACGAAAAGAAATGAATGGATAAAGTATATTCCGTCTTCACGAATCACGATAATATAAAAAAATAAACAACAAGTTAATGACCTTACGAAAAAATGAATATTTCACTATAATTTAAAAATATTTAATTAAATAATTTATTATTATAAATTTTTTATTGAAAAAATATACAAAAAATCCTCATCTACCAACAACAAATGTTTATTCATTTTTTTTTCTTCATTTTGATTGATTGATTGAGTGTGATTATTTATTCATAAATTTTGTTCGATAAAATTTAATTATAGTATAAATCAAAATCTCATAATCCCATTCACAATCGATTAAAGCGATTGAAATGATTTAATTTGGGTGGTGGTTTATATTTCATTCTCGTCGATTTAATTATATATTTTGTATGATTGGCATCTTTATTTGACAGTTTAATCCACAATATCCACAGTCGGTTTGCTGAAATGCAATCTACAAACATGGTCGTTGATAACTTTTCGTATAAATAAGACAGACCAAATGGCGTTGGAATAAGTGATTCTATTCAGGGCGGAATGCACAAGGAATATTTTATAATCTTTGATTACAATCGGAAGGGATACGAACCCATCACCCATGACTTGAGTGTCCTGCACAGCTCAACGATTAGTTGTGACTCAAAAGTGTTTCCTTTCTCCATACACATGAATGAAGTTAAGGCTATCCCATGGCTATCCGGAGTTGTTATTAGTTTTTAAGAAAGCTTTGTTGTTTTAAAGCTTGGCCTATAGAGCAATCAAATCGATGCAACGAGATAAAATAGGACGTTAAAAGTATTGAGATAATGCAATGGGTCGAGATTTATAATTTTAACAAAAACTTTAGCCTCGACAGTTTCTTATTTCTTCGGCTCTTTATGGGTATAGCCAATCAAACGTTACCGTGTTACGACCAAATGAACTATGTAAATTGTAGTATTTATTATATTATAAGTTCTGGATATGTCATCGGTAGCTTATCATAGTTTATCGGTGTAGCTTGATGACTAAGAGAGTTTTTTATGACAATTCAAAAATTTTTCAAATCAGGACACCTATTTAACTATTAACAACGTGAAAACTATATATCGACTATAAAATAGTTTAAGCTCCATTCGACACTTCCATCATTTTGGATACTCAATGCTTTTATTACATGATAGTTTCTTATACAACATCTTAAATTACAATTCCCAAATACTCTATACAACTAACACATCAATACAAATATAAATTGTTCGACGTTCCGAATAAATAAAGACATGCATTCCCATATCAATGATTTCATTAATAAACACATCAAACGGAAATACTCATGTCTACATATTTAGTACCCCTTAGATCCACTCGAATATGTATTATATTGGGACGGGATATTAAATATTAAAATTTACTTCCATTTTGATTCGGAAAAGGTTTTTCTTTTTCTTGTAATTCGAATGCTTAAAATGTTTTGTGTTGTATATAAACGTATACACTCCATATATATATATATAATTTTCCAATCCTAGTAAAACCATTTTCCTGTTGTGTATATACTCGTAAGGTTTTTGCCTTGCTATAAATCCCATATACATAGTACGTACGTACAAATGTAAGAAAACTGAAAACAAAATTTCCTTTTATAACAAAAGAAACACAAATATTAGAAATTTACAATTTAAGCTTTTTTGCCTGTTTCCATAAATATCTTTTGTTTTGTGTTTTGACTGCGAGAGCGAAATGGTGCGGATGAAACATACTATTGATTGTTATTTATCCTTCGAGTTCGAAATTCGGAAAAAATAAAATATATAACCTTTTTTGATTATATGTGGAGTGTTACTTAAATGTGATGTGAAACTTTTGTGTGTTTACTGGAGGGAACATTTTAGAGCCAACTAAACACAAATAACAATCTTTTTCTAACAGTTTTGTGATTTCATTCGTTTTGTTTAAATGTTTTGAGCATTCACTTAAGTATTTTATAAAAGAAATAACAAAAAATTAATGTCTTCGTTCATCCGCTATTTGAACTTCAAAATTATATAAAGGTACAAGGGTATAACAACAAAAAAACTATATTTTTTGAATCAAAAGACTTAAAAACTATAATCATGAAAAACTAAAAGACAAATTTATCAACTTGACCTTTCTTTTTAAAATATCAAGCAAAAAATCTTACATCAATAACTGATTGAAATACATAAAAACAATGGTTTAATCCTTTTTGTTTCAATTGTCTGTTGATAGATGGCACTGCGATAAAAAACCAACGCGTTCATATGACTAAAAATAAATTATTGTTTATGTTCTTATGTTAGACTGAGCTACTTATGCTAGATCAATCTGTCATAGGCACAGATTTTGGTGGTATAGTAGAAAATAATCGAATGATATCTTGGAGGACTGATGTGGAGTAGGGTTTCGTGTGAACAGTGAATGATCACGAGTTAATCGGTCCTAAGCTCTATGTGAACCAGAATATATTTTTTGTTATAATATTATAAAAAATCATTCATTGAGAGCGAAAGGGAATACGGTTCCAATTCCGTAACCTGTTGATTGTACGCTTTTAAGATTAGATATTAATATGTGAAGACGAATATTCATCCTGGTTACAGGAGTTGTCGTAGGGACGCCATCGGGATATACCGAAAGAGTTTTAGTTTCCGTCTCACAGACATACTACCATGGAAGTCTTTTGCAGAAAGATATGGTAAAAAGTCTAGAAGAGCATTACATTTAATGTTGTGTCGGTATACTCAACAGACCGTACCGATATCCGTAGCTGGTCTCCACGATGAAGAGTTTCTAGTCGATGTATAAATGTAGGTAAGGGAAGTCGGTAAATTAGATCCGTAATTTCGGGTTAAGGATTGGCTCTGAAAATTGAGATGGCTCGAGCATTATTAGGGTGTGATAATAGGTCTGATAGTATTTTTTCATTTGAGTGAAGGTATTGTTATATACTTTTCTCAGATTCGAAGAAATACGCCAACTCGCCATTGCGGACTATTCTTGCTAAATATGAGAATAGATCATTTTATTCTTCAACGAACATCATTTAAGAATTAATTTAGAACTGGCACAGAGGAAGGGAATCCGACTGTCAAATTAAAACAAAGCATTGTGATGTCCCTACCACGTGATGATACAATGTGATTTCTGCCCAGTGCTCTAAATGTCAACCTCAAGAAATTCAAGCAAGCGCGGGTAAACGGCTCTTAAGTAAAAAACTAGCCAAATGCAACGTCATCTAATTAGTGACGCGCATGAATGGAATAATGAGAGATTCCCACTTTTTCATATTTACTATCTAGCAAAATCACAATCAAGGGAACGGGCTTGGAAAGAAGATCCTGTTGAGCTTGACTTTACTCCGATGCAGTAAGATGACATAAAAGTTTTAGCATAAGTGAGAGATTTAGTTCACTGTATCAAAATGACACAACTCTGATTGTTTCCTTACTTAATTGATCAAATGGAACAAGTGCACACAGAATCCATTCACTGATGTGATAGATGTGTTCTCTCTACGTTTGAAGATCTCAAAAATTAATATGGATTTATGGTACATGTGCTATTTATTCAGGTATGATGAAATTTAAGGACACTGATAGGTAGGGAGTTTGATTGGAGAGAACGTGTCCCAACGTCAACACAGTGCGGACAGAAACCACACATTGACTGCATTGAGACTGTTAAAGCATGGCCTTTCGATTCTTTTGGCATTAAAGAGTTTATAGCAACGTCGTTTTGATCCTTCGATGTCGGCTCTTCCTATCATTGTGAAGCAAAATTCACCAAGCGTGGGAACCGAGGAACCATGCAAGAACCGAGGAACCATGCAAGAACCGAGAGCTAGGTTTCGACCGTCGTGAGACAGGTAAGTTTTACCCTACTGATGAGTCGTTGTTGCGATATCAATAAGAGGAACTGCAGGTACAAACCAATGGTTAAATACTTGTTCGAGATAACAGTGGTATGATGCAATGTCCGTTGGATTATGCCCGAACGCCTCTAAGGTCGTATCTAAACTAGTCTGCAACAGTAGAAATGTTGCATTAATTACATTGTTAGGCTTAAATTATTAACTAGAACTACAGGTTTACTTTCAGTTCAATACTTTATGATTAAATTGATACCATTGAAATTGTCTAGTCAAAAGCAACTATTAGCTATTTGCTTATAGAAGTTATGGATTCGATTTATTTAAAATATTGGTATTAACAATTTTTGAGCTCAGAATAAATTGCAAACGACATTGTTATCGGTGGAGGAGATGTAAACGGTAGAGTAGCCGATCTCTGCGATCCCTTTAGACTCATCTTCCTATTATTAAAATGCAATCAACAGAACTAGTGCACTCCATATTTTAGGACGTACTTAATGTTATAAATCACAACACTCATAACCTACAATATTTATATAAGCTAGACATCTAACATAGTTTGCAGCAGTAAATCCATTTCGTTCAAAAGATGACGAAAGACGGTTTCAACTCAGTTGCTAAAGGAGATTTACTTACAGTTCAGACAACTGAAACCTAGACCTAAAATGGCACGAGTATATAGTTCATTGATGGTTGTATTGTTATATCTGCCTCAATAACCTTCCCTATCAATTTAATGAAACGTCGCAGAGAAGTATGCTGGATTTGCAAAGATAAGTTTCACCATGTCAGCAGATGGATAATTTGAATACGTTCAAATGTTTTGAACCTTTGTTATATAAAAAAAAACTGGACAATAGAAAAATATCACTTCTTAAAATTTGATTTTCAGCTACAACAAATCATAAAACTGCAGCTTTTTTATCAATGATATTTTATATGATATTCTGCCAGATGGTGTCTTATCATGATTTCGTTTTTTAATTTGTCTTCAAAAAATTCATCCAAAATCTATTTAAAATTAATACTCTTCTCGTCGTCTTTTTATTGTTACTGACAAACTTATTCATATTAATTGAACGTTCAGTTCGTTATACGAGTATAAAATAATATAAACAGGCCACATCTGCTATGAAAGTATTTCATTATGAAAAGACCCACCATTGCATTACATTAGTTTCGTTTAATTAATAAAATCTCAGTCATTTTGAAAATTTGACAAAATTTACATCTGGTCGTCAATACGATAACGATGATTTTCAATTAAAAAATAACAAAATTCTATATTCACCACAGTACCAACAAAACCAATCTTGTGTTTTGTGTTAATAAAAATCAAATTTTCAATTATTTTCCCTCATCAATTTGCCTTCCATCTCTCTCATTATTTTTATGGCATTTGGTTTGCCTTATCAACATTAGATTTAAACCAACCCATCATATCATCTCATATACGTGCATATACATATATCCTCGTTTATTATACTTGGCCAAACCAAAACATAAAAATATATATAACAAATCGTTTTATTCAAATTGTGCTTTTCTTCTTTTGTGTCCTTTTGAGAATACTTGTCGACAGAATCACAATTCTATGCAGAAAAGAATAACATAAAATAAAAGCTCTAAAAAGTTTGTAAACCAATATTAGAAGCAAAAAAAAAACGGTAACAAAAATTGATAATAAAATACAGTATTGTACCTATTGATAAATCTTCAATTTCTTCTTTTTCGATGCAGCTTTATGTGCGATACAATCTTATGTTGAAGGGAAAACAATTTACCCAATTTTATTAGAAATTGAACAATATTATTGACAAGAAATATTCATACACAGAACAACACTCATACTTATATACCAACATAACAGATATTTACAAACATAATCACGGGCTGGAAAGCATAACCAACATATATGGCAAGGAGTACTCGTACATCTACAAACCTTATATACAGTCGAACATATAAAATTTATGTATATATGAAGACACGATGACAATGAAAGACCATGAAAATTGGAAATTTTTTAGATATAAAAAAATGAAAATTGGAAAATTTAAATAATATTTACATACATGTACGATAGGTGCCCCATATGTACCTAACAAGATGTTCCTTCGAACAAATTTTTTTTTTTTAGATTTTATTAGATTTAAAATTAAATTTTCGAAAATGAAATAAAATCTGTGAAACGATATGGTTGACATACTCTAATGGGACTATATATACTCAGTTCGTATCAGAATAAAAATAATCATGATATGCGATGTGGTTTCGAATATGTTTTTTATTTCGTTATTATTCGAATAAATATATATAAAAAAAATGGTAAAATAATATGTATCGAGCCTATTACATAAAATCCTTTTCAAATTTATGTGCTTATAGTATCGACCTAATTTAATTGCTATTATCCTTATCTTCGTCACATTTGGGGTTAAATATTTTTTTTCCTCGATACGTTTAGATTCGATTTTAAAATCCCACAAAGATCTCACGCTATTTCGAGCCCCTCGATAAAAAGCTACAAATGTGTAAAATATGCTTTTAAATGAAAATCCAATAAAAGTATGAGTGACATGTATTATTCACCCTTTAACCCAAATAATTTGGCATTGAGTAGCTGTTGCAGAACTTGCAAAGGCAATGTGATGAATTAAGACTGCCAGAGTGTTAATTTAAAGCTTATTGTCATAATTATTTAGTTGGTGGATAAGCTCTGCTGCGAATGGTCGGAAATACGTTCTGTGTTGCAAGGATAAGAGGTTTGAGTGAGGAGGTGGATATTGAACTTCCGAAAGGCAATTTAATTTCGCCAACTCCTCTTCTTTGATAACGACCTCGATCCATGGAATAAACTCACAAGTTCTTCTACACCTTGCAAATAACTTTTTCATATTATGGGTGAAGATCAAACAGAAGATCTAACTTAATAGGGATCTCATCATGGTCTAACTGACATGTTATCGAAAGCGCTTTAGGGTTCAAAATTGCGTATAATACACAATCGTGTATGGGGCGATTTACTTAACCCCCTGACCTCTCAATTTTAAAAGAAAGTGGATCACCGTGCGTTAAATGGTGATTATGAAAGATAACGCGTTAGTGAATAAAATGATAACAGGCAGGAACAGACTTTAGAAAATCTCAAAGGACCCACTTGATTTTTAAGAATAAGAACATATTTGACAATTTCCAAAAAATGGCGCCAGCACTTCCTCCACCAAATCTTGTGGTATACTTGAATTATGGTAACACAATAAAAGCATTAATCAATGAGTTTACAGAAACACTTTGCTTATTTGGAAGTGTATATGGATTCTAGTGTGAGTTTGTGGTGGAATTAACATCCCAGCACAAAAAAGAGCAAATGTTAAAAGCAAATGTTAGTATCTGTATAATGAATACTGAGTTTATTAAGATTATGGAACGAATCAAGAAGACGAGAGGAAGAGTCTTTTACTCTCCGACTCGCTGACTGGTTTAGTAAAAATTAGTAAGGGAGGGAGTACTCAGGACGACGTGTATGTGAATCAGTTGTTTGACTACTTTGAAACAGTGAAATTTAAGATATCATAGTAAACAGGAGTTGCTTGAATGAGGAGGTAATTAAACATAATTTTTTGGATGTTAGAATGTACTTCGTATGTTTCAGAGCAATCTGTGATGAAAATGGGAGACTAAAATTTATAGCAAAGTTTCATATATAAGGCAAGAAGTGCTTTGAATGTTAGAGTGTTTATTTGAAAGAAATCTGTCCTTAAGGAAATCAAAGAAGACACTACAATTGATCACTGGAGCGAGTGGAATTGAATCATGGAAAATTGGACGAAATCTCTGCGAATAAATATGTGTGAAACTTGTATTGTTAAAGAGGACGTTAAACAGATTCTTCCAAAGTTCATCAAATATTGCCACTATATTTAAGGGTAAATTTCGATTTTGTCATAAGTGGAAGGAGTGTGACTGATATATTAAAACTGAATATAAATCGGTATAAGGTATAAGATCGGTATAAGACTAGATTTAGAATCAACGGTTTTGAGGGAAGAAAGCATATCGTGCGTGTAAAGTGAGAAAATTAAATTAAAATCTAACTTTTATATTTAGAAAAAACGAGCCAAATGGCGCCTAGTATTTGGATCTAGAAAATAAACTTGAAAGAAATAATTGCTTTCTGAAGATCAGATATTATTATTACTTTTCCAAATTCAAAATCTAAGTTATAATATTTTGTCTTATACATACTAGATTGAAACACCATCATGGGGTTGTACCCAACAAGATACTGTTCCAAATACCTCCACCTGATAATAAACAATTGTACTTCAGCATCGGAAAATAAAATAATATAAAGTTGCAAAAACTGAACTTTCAATAAGATTCGAAAGTTTTAGTTTAAAAAAAATCAAAATACTTAAAGAATTATATAGAGTATATTTCGAATCAGCTAAACTACTTTAAAGTTTTTAATCAGCTTAATATATATTTGAGCACTCGACTAGAAAAATTAAAAGAAAATTAATAGTTTTAAGTATACATATATATATACAAATCGCTAAAAAAACTTTGTTCAAAATTCATTTTTTATTAAAATTCCACTCTATTCATCCAACATCTGTTATAAAATTGAAAAATCAAACTTTATAATGATTAAAGGAGATTAGAGAAAACGTACCGTATATCGTTAGTTTGATAACAAACTGGCTACTGAAATTAACTCTCAAGTTTACGACTTAATATATAGATAAAACAATAAAAAATGCTATTGAACGTCTTCATGAATAGTCAAAGTTATAAAAGAGATAAACCAACGATTTAAATCGTTTTAAACTTTTATGAACTTACGACTCCTCCAGAAACAACTTTTATTTATTTTATTTCAATTTTTATGTTTCTCCAATATTTGGTATGTTAAACTAAAAACTTATTAATAAAATGAGTTAAATTGTTTTTGCTTCTACTATATACACATTATATATATATATATATATATATATATATATATATATATATATATATATATATATATATATATATATATAGGTATATATATATATATATATATATATATATATATATATATATATATATATATATATATCACAAAAGCTTCAAAAATACATATTTCCAATATTTCCTTCAAAAATATATTTTTTTCCTTTCAATATCTTTCATTTCATGTATTTCCACTTCCTCGAACATAAAGTTAACAACAAGAACAAAATTCAAACATACAAACACATTCAAACAATTCAGATTCACAAAGTTTTTCTCTATAGCAAAGGCACAAAGTATACAAGAAAAATAACGGAAAACTTTTTTCTCATTTCTAAGAATTATTTTTTGTGCTGTATTTATTTATTTTTAAGATTAACTTTCTGTTTTCAATATAATAACACCGAGTAAAAAAAAAATCCCAGTCCTTGTGTAACAAAATCAGCACAGAAACGAACAAAACACAAACACACATGTAAATATATTTATACACACACACACACACACTAAATAGATTATGTATGTATTTGCTGGAGCTTTTTAACAATTTGTGAAAGCTTCTGCTATTTTTGTTAAGTAAATATTTCGTTGATAAACTTTCATTTGTTTAATTAAAAATTTTATTTTATTTTTATATCATGAATGAGCATTATGATTTGTGCTTTAAACGAAAGCGCAACAACATAAAAAATATGAGCGACAGCTAAATCGATCGGTTGAAATAAACAAAACATTGTAATAAATTTTTTGTTTTTTATTATTGTAGTTTTATTATTAATTTTTAATGTTTATTTATATTTTTTATTTTTTTTCATTTCGGGCATACATTTTACTAAATTGTAAAAAACATACTCATACCGACATGAGCTGCGGTATGTATACGAGGGGAGTAACAAAAGTTCGCTTAGTAAGCGATCCATAAATATTAAAAAAATAATAATTATAAATCTTTTGCAATTTTTTATAAGACTTCTTTCAAAAATTCAGAACAATCGGTTGAAATGACGACGAGAAAACGCACAATAGATGAGGATGCATCGAAAAAATTCCATCAACAACGGAAATAGAAATAAACTTTGCGATTCTCTTTCGTTTGCAGCGTAAACGAAAGCCCCTACAAATATTCATTGAATGCCAGCCAAAATGTATATGCAACGATTGTACCGTCTCTACAGACTATTTCCAAGTGGTTTCGAAGATTCCAGATGGGACATATTTCTGTAGAGAACAAGCCTTTAGAAAATCCACCAAAAGTTCCACGGTTGAAACTATTATTGCTAATGAATTGGCCTTGAATGCCATGGGTGTATCGCGAATTTTAAATAAACAGCTTGGATCAAGAATAAATCTAATCGATGGGTTCCGCGAATTTTAAATAAACAGCTTGGATCAAGAATAAATCTAATCGATGGGTTCCGCGAATTTTAAATAAACAGCTTGGATCAAGAATAAATCTAATCGATGGGTTCCGCGAATTTTAAATGAAACTCAAAAATGGGCTTGAGTATGAAAATAGGCAATCTTGCAACTTAAGTAAAGTCGTTATTGGTGGTGAATCTTGGCCATTCATGAAAGCTAAGCAACAAAAATCAACAATAAAAGTAATGATGTCAGTTTACTTCATCCAATCAAAGATTGTACTTATTATTCCTCTGGAAAAATGTTCAAACGGTAACTGCAAAATGGTGTTTTTTCTCTGGCTAACCAAGCGAACATTTATAACTCCCCTCGTACAAGTACGCCAGTCGAGAATAGGAACGAATCAAAAATTCGTGGAGTTTTCTTCATATTGGGTGGCTTATTGTTATCGAATTATGGGATAAAATATTATTTCCATTGTTTGCTAATTTTTTAATATTTTTTGAGGTAAATATTTTATGAAAAATATTGTTTATTTATTTAATGATATTTGTTTCCACATATGTAGAAAATATTTATTTTTATGCATGTAATCTCATTGGTATATTAATGCTACCCTTTAATGGTACTGTACAATAATTGTGCACAATATTTGTATTTTAATATAATAGGTTGGTTGAATCAAAGCATCCTCAATAATACAAGCAGTAATGAAAGACCCTTTAACTTAATGACAACTTGAAGATTTTTAGCTCAACTGTAATCAATAAAATATTTATATCAATATGTAAATTCGGTTTTTCAATTATCTTAAGGTTTCGAATGATTTTTGGTATTAAAATTACAAATATATCAATTTTTTTGTTCAAAAATTAATCTTTAATTAATTTTCAATAAAATTCTTATATTTTTATATAAAATAACGTTACCATTACTTTATTATTAACGTTACAACAAAATGAACAACTATTTCAGCGTTACTTTAATATTCGTTTAATATAAAACAAACAATTTTGAAAAGTAAAATATTTTAAATCAATATTTTGTGGGATATCCTCTCTGCTTCAAAACGTGATGTAAGCGATTTGGCATATTCTGAATAATTTTTTTACAGTAATCTTGACTGATTTTAGTCCATTCCTGTTTCAGTCTAATTTTTAACTCCACTGCTGAAGCAATCGACGTCTTTCGAATTCGTCGGTCTAGCGCATCCCATAAATTTTCGATGGGGTTTAAGTCAGGTGATTGCGGAGGAGTTTCCATCACTCTTGGACAGTTATATAACAACCATTCTCTAACCAAATATGATTTATGTTTAGGATCATTGTCCTGGTAAAATTTAAAAGTGGGCAATATTCCCATGTTGTCAGCGCTTTTCTTCAGATTTTTTTTTAAAATGTCTAAATACATTTCTTTATTCATATTTCCTTCGATGAACACTAACTCTCCAACTCCATTGGAAGATATACATCCCCACACCATAACATGTCCGCCACCATGTTTTAAAGTTGGCGTTATATTACATGGCTTAAGCTCCTCATTACACCTACGCCACACCATTGTTCGTCCATCTGAGCCAAATACGTTATATTTGCTCTCGTCAGCAAATATTACGTCATTCCAGAAACTAGAATCTTGTCCAATATATTTCTTCGCAAACTGGATTCGTTTTTTTCGGTTTCGCTCATTGATCATAGGTTTTTTTCTGGCTACGCGACCATTAAATCCTTGTCGTTTTAATGTTCTCCTTATGGTTTGTGGATGTACTGCTTTTCCCAGTTCCTCCAAAACCTCAGTAGCAATTTTCGGCGCACTTAACCGTGGATTTTTTTTAACTTTTCTTACGATCAATCGTTCATCACATTCAGTTAGTTTTTTAGGTTGGCCCGTTTGCTGCTTTAAAGTTATCCTTCCTTCATTTTTGTACCTCCGCACTATATCACCAACTGTACTTTTAGGCATATCGAGCATTTCTCCTATCTCCGCATAAGTACGACCTTTAGCGTACTGGCTAACTATTATCTTCCGTTGCTCTAATGTCGTATTTCTTCCTTTACGTCCCATTTTATTTTTTATAACTAAAACATTGACTTTAACAATATCACGGCCAACTGTGACAAAAATTAGTATAATAATAAATAAAATCTTTCAAATTATCAAAAAACTGTACCGTAATTTAACAAATAAATGTATAACAATAGAAAAAACCGAATATTAAAGTAGCGTCAAAATAGAAGTGTATTTTCTTTTAATATTCTTATTACAAATATTATTTTTTTATTTAATATGCAAATGTTTAAATTTTACTGAAAATTAAAGAAAGTTTAATTTTTGACCATTTAAACAAATATTTTTGTTATTTAAATACCACAAATCATTCGAAACCTTAAGATAATTGAAAAACCGAATATTAAAGTTACTCACTGTATATAAAAATCAATAATTTTAATAATAGTTTAAACATGTATATATGTTATTATTGTTTATAATCGTTTATATACTTCATGTGTTGCATAAGAGATGGCACTTAATACTTTAATATATGGTATATCGTATTTCAAAGCATATTGTTAATGTACACAATTAAAATCCCCAAAATTGTAAATGACAGTTAATCTTTGAAAATGTATTCGGGTTGTTTTTTTATTTACATATAATAATTATGCTTCATGTGTTGAAAACGATGGCACTATAAAAAACCTTAGGTTTTTAAACAGTTTTTTAACAAAATTTGTATCTGAAAAAATATATTTTTCTAAAATTTAACTTAATAACCACAGCAGTTATTACAACTAGTTAAATTTAATTCGGAAACGTTCAATACAGTGGACGATTGGTCAATGTACATAAAAATAACAGCAAAAAGAGCAAAAACTATTTCTGTACACTGATCTAATTTTGTAGTAATTGTGTTAAAATATAGAGGGATTTCCTTCTTTTATAATGACGCCACGACTTATTAATGTGTTTGTAAATAAAGGGTGAAAACTTTTTAAGCTCATTTTCGATCATTGTGGTTTTTATATTTAAGAGCTTTGGTTGATTTAAGTTAGTAAAATAAAAGGAAGTATTCGTATCGTAACCAATTACAGAAAGCTCGTTTATCGTTTTAATATAAGCCGCATTTCATGACACTAACTGATCAAGATCATAACACCTTTTGCATAAAACCAAATACACATTTTGAGACAGACTGAAATGTTGATCAAACTGTGTCTTTGGTTTGCATGGAAAATGTGATTTGATCTGAATCAGTTGGAGTCATGAAATGCGGCTATTATAACTATCTTGATATTATTAATCAAATAACCAAAGCCATATTTTGAAATCGATACGAAATCGATTGTTTAATTTTTTTTTAAATTTTAACCGACAGTAAAATTATTGAAGGGACATTAGTAATCAAATAATTGTTTTAGTCATAAATCTACCACATTCATAAATCTGGTCATTTATTTCATCAAATCCTTTAATTCCTTAAAATCAAAAAACTTATTTGTGTTTGACCAAATAACTGTTTTGAAAAATATGTGAAAAGCTCAATATAAAGCTTAGTATAACTAAGCTTTATATTGAGCCTTTAAGCCATAATAAGCTATGGCTTAAAGGCCGTTCACGATCCTTACAGCGTCTCAGCTGATACTTTATCAATCATTAATACGTATTGGTACACATTGCAGATGGTCAGTCAACCAACACACAATCGCGTTTTATATCGTCCGGTACCTGTTTATTTTTGGTCAACGTGACTGGAGCAGAATGGAAAACTCTCTTAAATATGAGGCTACAACCTGTGAGAATTTAATAAGCTTAGTATAACACAATTATCGTGCCAGTTTCATGGATGAAGACAATGAAAATGGCACAAAAAGGCGACTACAAAATTAATGTACCACAACACACAATTTACTGCAACAGAATTTGAAAAAGCTTACCATAGTTGTAATCAATCAAAGCTGAACTCAATGACTAAAACAACGAAAACTAGTAAAACGCATGGTAAGCGTGTATGAATGCACTTTGTAAGTGGTTTGAGAATATCAAATCTGCCGGAAACAGATTAAGGCGAACTAAAATTTATGACAAGTTATGATTGTTTGATAAAACCACTTGTTAATGTCGAATAATAATACAAAAATATAATTATGGAAAAACCAACAAAAATGATAAAATTATAAAAAAATCAGAATTTCCCTTGACCTATGAATGCAAATATATCACTGAGAAAACCAATTTGTTTCCTCCCACAACCACAAATAACAAACTAAAAATGTTTCCACTCGTATTCATATTTCCTTAAAACCTTCGACGATTCATTATATACAAAAACATTCAAAAATCACTTTAATTCGAATAAATTTTTCAATTTTTTATTTTAACGATTTTTTCACCCAAAAAAAAAACAAAAACAGAAATCTAAAGAAAAACCGAAAGAAAACGTTTTTCAATGTTTCTAATTTGATTTGTGTAAATATAAAGACTTAAAGAAAACAAAAAAAGAAAATGATTTGTATTTGGCGCGCGGCCAACAAAAAATGCCAAACAATCTTCCCGCAAAACAATAATAGTCGAGCAGAAAAATCAATTAAAGTTTGTGTGTGTTGGTGTGTGTGTGTTTGGTTTCGTTTTCCCTAATAAAGTACAAAACTAGCGCATAAAACATACTATTAACGTGGTATGGGAAAGATCAACAAGTTGTGAATGCGGCATATGAATTACGGGTTAGTTTGTAGTTTTGTAAAGGAGTTTCGCACAGTACATTGTAATGCCGAAAACTATGTCAATCAAGACAATGTGAGCTATAATTATAATTTGGTTCGACATTTTTGGCACACAACAACATATAGATTATAGAAAACGAATGTTATTTATAGATTTTTTATGATATGTGCAAAAAGGTGTCTCATTGCCATTAAGTTCACTAAACTAGAACAATTACGAGATTGGTCTGTCTATTTATATGTATAGGTATGCAGATAAACAAAAATAATTTAATTGTTATTAAGTACACGCAGCTAAATGATACAAGGCTGTAGTTTTGAGTTTATTATCTTCATTACTATAATTATTATTAAGATGAATATTTACATCTTAGAGTTATAGTTGCAGAGAAATAATCCAGATAATTGTATTTTATAGTTTAACGCTTTATTATGAGGCGAGAAAGGACAAGCAGACGAAAGACAATATAGAACTATAAACATATGTTAATGAGTGTTTTTTGGAGATTTACTTTAATTGGTTGTACCGACCCAATTTGGCAATTTGGCTTGTTTCAGTTGCCAATTATTTCGCCTGGGATTTTTGATTTCAATCTGGCTATACGTTGAATAATGTGTTCTATTTTGGGATGACACAACGTAATTGAAACTATGAATAATACTTTCAATTGTTAAAAATGAGAAAATGTATTTTTATTTAGTCAACAGTATAGTATATAGTAGTGCACAGAATGCATTAAATAAAAATTATCAATTTGTAATTCTGTTGAATCACAAATAATTAATAATGTATTTAAGCTAAGAAATAAATATGTAAAGGGTGGTTTTTAGAGGTTGTTATCTTTAACTAAGCATCTCATTAAGCATTGTGGAAGGGCAAAATCAATCAGTTCGAGGTCGTGGCCAACAGCTTGACTTATGCCCATCTACTTTGGGGAAGATTTTTTTAAAGGATCTTGGTTTACGTGCTTACAAAAAAAATCATCTTGAAGAGAAATTAAAACCATCGCACATGCGCCACAAATTCGGCTAATAAGCTGAAACACAAATTGATATTGATGTTGATTTATAAATAAAAATCTTATTCAGCGATGACTCAGTTTTGGTTGAATGGATGGGTATACGTCAATAAACAGAATTGGTGGATTTGAAGTGAAGGTAATTATAAAGCCTTTGCGATAACACCATAACATCTAGATAAAATATTGATGGGCCGGAGGAATCATTAGTTCCTCAATTGGGTGGCATAAATCTTGCTGATATGTGGTTTTAACAGAACGGTGCCACATACACACAGAGTGGGATACAATTAGTTTAGTATTAGAAACAATTGATAAAAGAATAATTTTATGTAATGGTCCTGTTAATCTAGAGACGATTGAACACTTAGAATACAAAATTTGGCGAATTATTAACTCAATACGACCAAGCTATTTTAATTTAAAATTAGGAACCTTCGCTTAACATGGACAGTTCAGAAATTGCTCGAATTTTGTGTATCCTTTTTCATTTTAGGGTTCTTTAACAAAAGTAGGTTAGGGAAATTTGTTATTCCTTTTCTAGTATGAAGTATGATACCTAGAAAACTGACGATTTATATTGACGATCACTGAACTTTACCATTTCTTTGATATACTTTACATGGCTGCTCTAGGATTGGACAATAGAACTGCGAATGCCGAAGAGGATACCCAAATACTCTCCACACTTAAATTTGACTAGCATTAAATACGAGAGTGATGTTTGTCCTAAAGTTGTTCTAACTTTTGATGTTGAAAACATGATTATGAAAATAGAATATATTCGTTATTATGAATTTACTTTGTTGAAATACTTGAATCATTTCTATACGTATGAAATGTTTCACAGTATAAAAACAATTTAAAACACTACAATATTGTATAGTCTTATCAGACAAAAAAATCGTACATGTTCAACTGCATAGATACCACCTTTGTAATTCATATAACTAGAAAGTAAGCTCAAAAGCTATACCCAAGTGATGATAGTTCTCATACCTATATTTAAATGTAATCTGTCAGTCTCAGTGAAAGCAGAAGCATGGTGCCACAATCTTTTAAAAGAGTACCTCCTTTCAATAAGCGACTTCTATATGGTATCTTCCAACTATTTTTAGCGCAATGAAGAGCCGATTCGTGGTCGAAACCGATAGTCAGATTACAATTATGGTTCGAACTAATAATAATCTGTCAAAATGATCAAAAAAGCTCAATATGTTGTCTGATTAAAACATGGTATACAATGCCACTTCATCATATTTAATTTCTCATCATCTACTTGATTTCACAACTCACATTTCATGCTTATATATATTTTTAATTAAAAAAGTAAACTGCAAACCGAACTGTAAATGCCACTCAGTTAATAAAAAGCTTACCAAAACTGTCAAAAATTTCCATTTGTTTTTTCTATTTTAACGTTTCTGGTATTCAAATCACAACGGATATATTCAGATCAACAAGACAAGTCAAAAGCTTTTAATATTTTAGGCTTTACATCTTTTTAACAAAAGCTCATGCAATAAGAGGATTGCTTGAACGATTCAAATCAAAGATATTTCATACCAATAAATCTAATGTTTTCTTGCAATGTACTTTGTCCAATACTTCGTTACGAATATATATAGTCCCTTTAATTGGTTAAACTCTTCAAGTGTGTTCTAGGAACACGAATATGGAGACAATACTTGAAAATTTCAAATGCAAATTAAAAGGCCAAGTCTTTTCACAAGGGCTACTTTTAGACATACACCCTGTACATTAAGCGCATCTCGCTAGACTCTAGTTTCCCGATATCGTTAAAACATAAAAGAATCGAAACACAATTATTTTCCTTTGTTTATGTACTTACATGTATATGTACAATAAAAATCGATTTGTAACGATGATAACTCACAAAATAATAAAAAATAAAATAAACTTTAACTTTCACCACTTCTTCAGCAATCAATCAAAAATTGACATAAAATATGAAAATAAAAAATATTTTTTATTTATTGTTGTTGATTTTCCTTTATTCCGCATCGTTATTATTATCACAAGTGTTATGAATATGTAAGCAGAGAAAAGTTTAATATAGCAAAAAACAGAAAATATATTCGGATAAAGTATATATCGGATAAAAATGACTTTTAAAGCTTTTCTTAATATACATAATACACAGACATTTTTTTTTCTTCGATTCGACGACAATACACATATGGGTAAAAATCGATTCGGTATATATAAGTACATAAATTAAATGTCAAAGATTTTCATTCAATCAAAGCTTTTCAAACATTTTTTGATTTATGTGTATACCAATTAAAGGATGTACACATATTTCCCATATTTTTTTTGTATAAAATACCTTCAAATTTGTCAATTATATTCGACAAATTTACATACATTTATGCCATGATGTACAAAAAGTCAACAAAAATTTTATAGTTTCACTTCGGAATGGAAAAGGGTTTCAATTGGAAAAATATGTTTTCATTTCATTATTAAAAACCAGTAATAAAAATAAAATAGCATGGGATAAAATTAGAAAAATTCACTTCAACTGGAAAATGATAACACATATCAACATACACATACTTGTATATTATGAGAAAGAGAACAGATTTTGTTTTCACTTTATGTTCTTGTTGACTGGAAACATATTTCTTTGTTTGTACTCGTATGTAAGTAAGTACAAACATATATTGTACAAACTGATGTTTCAGGGTATATGTATATACAGAATGTTTATTGGGGAGGTTGAATGATTTCTATATATCATTTTACACGCACGCATATATAATATTGACATCATCTGGACCCTTGTAACATGATATCATTATATGATGATAATCATGTTTATTTTCCACCCTTTTGTCCCTTAATATTCATAAAATCTGAATAAATGAGAAAAACATGACCTTTCAACCATATACCGCACGTCAAACATGTAGTACTCATACATACATATTGCATATATATATATATATATATATATATATATATATATATATATATATATATATATATATATATATATATATATATATATATATATACGAGTATGTACATATAGGATAGTATGTTAAAAAAAACACCCTTGATGTATTTTTAGGATATGATCACAATTTTCTAGTTCATTTGACTATTTAACCTCAAATATTGATTATTTCATTATATGTTGGCAAAATGTCAATCTACACATCAGTGATAAAATATGATTTTATTTCATTTTAGGAAGGAATGTGTGAGTTAAGGTGTCAAATAAAATAAAATTTCATTTCGATATATACGAAAATTTAGCAATTTAATCTAATTTATATATCGATATATATATATATATATATATATATATATATATATATATATATATATATATATATATATATATATATATATATATATATATATATATGTCGATATATATATATATATATATATATATATATATATATATGTGTGTGTGTGTGTGTTATTGCTACGTGCGCTAGAGTTTTAACGAAATAATGAATTTTATAGCAACTTTTAAAAATCGTTACATTTCTTCATTTCTTTATTTTATAGTTCTTAACAGATTTTTAATTTTGAAGTTTATCTTTTATAACTGAGACAATTTCAGATGTTTAAGTATTTTTCTCAATTATTGTTTTTTTTTCGAGAAATTTTGTTCCTAGTTCAATCTAGCTATCAAATTTTTTTAGTATTCCCGACCTTTAAAACTGTTGTGGTGCTACTATTGCTCGGTTTCAAGCTGATCATTCGATGTCGCGAAAACTTGACGCCCAGTAGATCATTGACAATAGCTATAAACAAATTTGAAGTGAAAAGGAGAGTTATTTATAGAGAGTGCAGAAATATTATACTGAAGATAATTTTATAACCTAAACTTGAAGTTTAAGTAAACCGAAACACTCTCAACTCGCCTTGAGTTTATAGTATAAGGCCTCAAATTTCTTAAACAAGCTGAAAAACATCTAAATTACATTCGACCGAAAAAAATTATGCATATGGGAGTACTCCAAAATTATCAACTTATTGGTTAAAATTTAAAATGTTATGGATACAATAATAACTCAAAATTTTACAAAATTAAAATATCGAGTGAAGTGTAATGACTATAACAAAATTGGTGTCGATTGGTGGCTCATCAAAATTAACGCACAATATTGACTAATTAATAAGGGATATAAAATAAGTTTTTCCAAGTCACAAGCCCGATTATAATTTTTCAATTTTCCAAATTATTAAATGTCGAAAACACAATAAAACTGATGACCGGAAATTGATTCATTTGATACACTCCAGAACTAGTTTTATGTTACTAGTTTTATGTTCCTCAGTCAATATTGGATAAAAATCAATAAACCAGTAAAAATAATTCTCTTTTGCAATTCTGCCAAGCAAACGATTGCTTACTTCGATTTTGTTAAAGACAAATCCTTTTAAACCCAAACCGCTTTGACTTCTGTAAGTTTTTGTCTACTTCAATAATATTCTCGACACATATAAGCTGGTACATAATGGCAATCGTGCTATATCCAAAACAATAGTATAGTTTTCTCTATATACTTGTATCAGATCTAATTTTAGCAAAGTGTTTTTTGATTGAAGTTACAATCAAATTCGTGCCAACAGTAAAATATAGCAATCGAAACTGTTTGTATATTCATTTTTATTGAAATCCATAAAATTGGAAAAAATTACCCGGGAAAATTCTTTATTCATTTTTATTAAAATTGAATTATTTGTATTGTATTTTGATTTTTTTGTAATAAAAATACTAAACGAAAAACTGAAGTATTGTTTTCGACTTATTGTTACATATATATACTTAATTATTTAAATTCAAATAGTGTAGCTGTGTTGCTGAAACTTGTCGTACAAACATAATACCCACGTGTTTAGGGTTTTATGATATTTTTATACTGAAGCAACAACAAATCATATTTCAATATTATATAAAGTTCTAGCGATCGATGGTATCATCACACAAATTATTTGAAAAATATGATAATAAAATATGATTGAAACATCTGGATTCTTTGTTTATATATAGATATATATATATATTATATATATATATATATATATATATATATATATATATATATATATATATATATATATATATATATATATATATATATATATATATAAATATATTGAAAAACTGCAACATATTCTTTGATTTGTATAAATAATCATAGTGATTTAGGGTACGTGTCTAATATAAATCAAATTTTCGATATCTTCAAGTGCAGCTAATTTTAAGCACAATTTCAAAATAAATTTATTTAAAAATAACTTATTGTACATATAGTGTCATGTATTGGCGAATGCGATCAAATTTTATTTAAATTTCATCTACATTCCACTTCAATAGTGGAAATCTGGGTATATAGAAATAAAAACAGTGAATTGTAATACAATTTATTTTCTTTATCTAAAGAAAAATCGATTGCCTGCCATAAACAATGCTCCAATTTCATTGTCAGTGGATGACAAAAACGTCAGTGCGTACTAAACAAGTATTATCTCACCTCAACCCTCATGTAATATCCTAATTGAAATTCCTCAAATAATACCTATATTAATTATTCTCGAATTATTCTTGGAAGTACAACACTAAACAGCGTTCTTTCTTATCACAGTTGTTATTTCTATTATTTTTAATTTAAAATAATTAATATAATTTTGTATATTATATGCGTACACAAATTTTGTGCGGTTTTAATAGACGCACGAGTATCAAAATTGCGTGTTTAAGCTAAAAAAAATGTTATCAACGTAAAACTTCAAAAAAATAACAACAACACACAAAATGTAACGTGCTATCATTTTGAAGCGCAGAGCGTTTTTTTGTTGTTGTTCTAAATAATGTGTGTATATAAGCTTTTTTTTTATATATACTGAACTTATTTATCAACCTAACGCAATGGAAATGTTATCAAATTTTTTTCCCTTGTTTGTTGTTATTTTTATTTCCGAGAAGAGCAAAATATAAAGTTTAATTGAATTAAAAAATGTTTTTCTTCAAGCACAAATTAACAACAAAATGAAAGCTTCGTTTTATTTTATTTTTATTTCAATTAACATTATCTTTGATGTATTTCTGTTACAATTTGGCAACACAACATAAAAATTCGGATATAATATACTCGTGTATTTTATTTCATTTGGTTGGTGAGTCTAAAACCTAATTAATTTTTTTAATTAAGAATGTTTACAAGTAGAACGGCAGTTATTTATTAGTATATATACATTTATATATATATATATATATATATATATATATATATATATATATATATATATATATATATAGATATAGATATATATATATATATATATATATATATATATATATATATAGATATATATATATATATATATATATATATATATATATATATATATATATACATATATATATATATATATATATATATATATATATATATATTTATATATATATATATATATATATATATATATATATATATATATATATATATATATATATAATATTGTTATATGTATAGTTGATGAAAAAGTAAATCTACAAGCTGTTGATATGACAGCTTCTCTCAACTGTATCAAAATAATGATAATCAACAGGCATTTCATTGATCAAAAACTTCGGGAAATCAACTATCCGTATACAGTTATGAATAATCTTACGCTTATTTTAAAACCAAACTCTGAACATATATCCCGGAAAATCACAATAAGCTACTTTGAAAGCACCCAATTTATCAACATCAATATTTACCATATATCATTATTAATATTTTCTTAACAGATGGTAGCTATCAAGTGAAGAGAGCTGAAAGTACACAAAACCAATTTCCCGATTCAATAATGAAATAATAACATTTTCTGAGTACGTCCTCAGTGTGCTTTCGGTATAAGGTGGAACATTCAAAAACAACTGTACGAAATTGGGAGTATTTGAGCCCCAAATTAGTTATAAAGAGAACAACGGTATAAAAGAACTGATATAAATTAAAGACGGGATTGATCCTAGTACAACTATACGTAACCAATCCAACCTAAACTTTACTCTGATTATTCCCTTAATATTATTATTTATGCACTTTATATATTTATTGAACATTATCAACGACCTTGGGATGGTTTTTAACATCTTTTGATTCAAAGGAACAAGACACCCTATAGGAAATACACACGACCCAAAAACGTATCTCTCAAACTACAGGTAATTATGATTCAATACGTTGAGAAATTATACATGTCATGGGAAGTTAAGAAAAAATTATTAAATATACAATTTGAGAAGAAAATAGGTACTTATGCTTGCGGGTACTTATGTTTACACTTATTCACACTTTTTATATTCTTTAATTATACTGTATAACAAAAAATTCATCATCGTCGGGTTTAGCTAGCTATTCTGCAGTAAGTAACATTATCAAAGTACTGCTCAAGGCACTCTCCACTATTGTACGGTTTGCACAAATCAAGATCCGATCTACGTAGAACCATACGTATAAACATCTGCGGAGGGTTTATTAACAGATGTCTTCATTTACACCACCGATCGTAATAAGATGGTTTATATCCCATTTATATCCTGCCCCTATCGGCAGTTAATTGTGTCCAACTTATGTATTCTTCAAATTGTTTTCAGTATTTTCTTTTTTAATAAATTTAAATCCTGTGGCAATTAGCTAAAAATTACATTCTCCTGAATTAATTAAATTTTTTTTAGAAAATTCTTTAGAATTAGGGAGTAATTGAATATCGATTACGAATTAAAATCCAACGTCATATCAAATAAAACTACAACGAGTGATTTTCTACTCTGTCAACAAATGTTTACATATTTAGAAATTTAATTTGCAAATCAAAACACTTTTTTGGATCATACATAAATAAATTATTTCTAATTACATACTATAATTTGTATTTTACACATCGATTTGTTTGTCATCAAGAATAACAACCATATTAATTAATACGAAATAAATGTGTCAACAAGTAACACTACTTGGATTTAACGTTTAATTGACTGTTTATTATTAGGTTTGTTTGATCATAAAAAATGATTTTATAGTTTCGCTAATCGATTTATATATAGAATTTACAATTTATTATGTGCGACACCCGCAAGTTTTACTCAAACTAATATTTCCTCATGTATTTACTAATTAAAACTATTCCCCTACTCCGCTCGTATAGATTTTTCACAAATAATTTAATTTTATATAAATATACAATATTGTATAAAAGCCATAATTAAATATTATATTTTATAATTGGCTTTTGGGTTAAAAAATTTTATTTTATAATTTCATCAAAAGTTTAGTGGAGATATGAACTCATTTAATTTTCTTTTATATATTTATAAAAGAAACGAGCTTAACACCCAGAGGCTGTATTAATCGAACAAATTTACATATCATCTAAATACATAAATAATAAAATATAAATTACTTAAAGGTTGTGTACAATATGATGATATACGATGTTCTTGTTCTGAAAATTCATATTATAAGGTTAAAACATATATAATATATTGAATCAAAACTATCAAGGCTAAATCCATTATAAACGAATCGATTATTCGTATGTACATAAACATACATGCAGACATGTAGGGCAATAAATTATGTAGAAAATGAAAATCTTGAAGTTTAACTTTATTAGAACGTGTATACCCAACCAAAGTTATAAAACCGCCGACCATACATAACGATTAACTCACTTATACGTTCTCATTTACCTTTTCGAAATTTCACAACAAAATAAATCATTTTTCATCCCTTCTATATAATTTGGTGTACTGTTGTTGTATTTGTATTTTAACGAGTTTATATATCTATATGCTCGTTCCCACATCCGTACATCCTGCTTGCCTCTTACAAGCATATTGTTTGAAATCCAATATTATCAATAGAAAAGCCAACATATATTATAAACTAAATCATCTATTATCCCTTTTGTATGTAATTCAACTTACTTCCTACATATATTTTTCCTATTTTTGTTATTGTTGGGAAAATAGAAAATCTCAATTTTTATTTCGACTTGTGTAATTTCGATATTCTTTAAGGTATATATCCACCCCATCCCATACTCGGCTAATATTTTCACATACATATATTCTCATGCCTCATATTATCATGTCTTTTGTGACTAGTATTATTTGTACTCTACTTATTATTGTTGTAAGTCTTAAGTATTAACAACATACGACTATATATATATATATATATATATACATACTTGTGAGCAGTGTGCAAAGTATGACGTGGAAAAAAATCCGGAAAAATTGTCTTTTTCGTTTTTTTATTATTATTCTTTTCTTTTGTTGAGTAGAAGGAGTATTCGAGAGCTGAGGGGGTGAAATTGAAAGAAAATCGTTACATGATTTTATATAGCAGTCATTATCAAGAACGCTATATATTATTACTGTTGGTTTATTTATTATTTGGCATTCAATGTAGTTCGATATTGGTCTTTGGTAAATATGTAAGTAAAAGTTAAAGGGGCGAAATTGGTAAGGACAGAAAATAGGAAATTGAAAATAAATTCAATAAGTTAATAAACAAATAAATTGTAACATTTAACCCAATTACTTATCAGCTATCAAACAATTTGATTTGTTAACCCCATGTATATGTTATACAAGAACAATGCAAAGAACAGCGCAACAAATGATTTTCACTTTAGGGCAGCAATGAGAATTCAACCATCATTATGGAGTACAGACGACAAAACATGTATACACGTATATTAGATGTAAATCTGTATGTATACAGTAATGGATAAGTATGTATGTATATACTACACCAAGAGAACCGGCAAAATAAACAAAAAAATTAATTTCTAAACCACAAAAACTGAAAATTTATTTCATTTTCCATGACTAAAGCTTTCCATTTTCAGTTTTACGAGCAGTTTTTATTTTTGCTCTTCTCGTTCTCTTGTTTATCGTTCTTTTATTTCTTAATATCCAGATTATAATACATTGTGTTGTTGTTGTTAATTTAGAGCTTTTTATATTTTAAATTCGTATTACAAAAATTTGCTTATTAATTTAAATTTTTTGTGTACTTTTATTACACGAAGCTTTAGTTTAGAGAAAAAGCTCATCATTTATATGAATCGTGGAGGGGTATATATTGAGGAATCAAACATAAACATTTATTATATACAGAGGACGATGCGAATACAAATAAAATATTTTGATTTAATATATTGTATGTTTAATGTTATGTCTATGTATTTGCATGTTGTTATGTGGTATGTTGTTTAAGTAATAAATGAAGAAAAACGGTTTTATTCATGCTCGTGGGAACATAAAAATATTATAAATTTTCCTAAGTGGACATTTCTGCTTTTGCCAAATTGGTTTGTGACGATAATCAAAATGATAGCTTACAATTTTTGCCATTGCACTGTAGATCAGCCGTTCAAACATATAACCGTGACCATGTTGCTCGTTTTATGTATTCGTGCACTATGTGCATAAAGTGCGTGATCCGGGCTACCTAGTCGACAAACAAACACATACCCGAATTTTGCATAAAGACCATCCACTTCGATATCAATTTGCTGTATGGTTTTGCGACAAACTCGAAATTTATGAGAGTTTCGCTCCAAAAATCGTCTTTTCGGAAAACGAAATCGATCTCGCTAGGATTGTAAATAAACAAAATTATCGCATTTCGGAAAATCCTCAAGGATAAGCCATTGCATCCATGGGTTTCTTCAATATTGACTTTTAAAAATTGCAAATTTGAAAGCCAATATAAAAGAAACCATTGCCAAAATAGATCCGAAATCGGACCGACCGGATGGAGTACGCCAAGACGATTGTAAGGATTGTATTTTAAAATAAAAAAATAAATTTGGAAATATATTGAGCCTTTTTTATTACTTTTTTAAATCTGAACTTCCTACTAGGACACTCTTACTAGTCCTGGTTTTTAATTCAATTACAATATTAACTTTTATTTCCAACGAGCAGAGTAAATTATTACTAGATATAATATATAATCACAACAAAAATTTATTAAGTAACAATTCTAAAATAAAATTAAATGCAAAATCCAGGTCTCGTTCATTAGCAGAAAACTTACAAAACTAACAGAAAACTTACAAATTTATTAAAATCACAGTTTTATGTGTAACTTAGAAACATCGATTTCACTACAACGAACAGTTCAAAATTTCAACGAGCAAAAATACCTAAACTTATATTTCATAAATTATGGTATGGCTGTTAAACCTTATAATAATATTGATAGCGTTGTATGCTTTGTAACAAAATCAGCCAAAACATTAATTTATCAGGATCGGAACTCATCCTTAAGGTATTTTGAGCGATCGAAAAATTCATAAATGCAAACCTGGGAAATATACGATATATATTAAAAATTCCTATGGAAACAATTGGAAGCGCAAGGGTTAATCCGGTCATATTGGTCTATACTCCGATAGACGTTTTACTCCGTTAACGCCAAACCGAAATCTCATAAGCGATTCAATTGAGCATAGCAAATAAAAGATTAGAAGATGTTAAGTTTTTCATATAAATCAATACCAGAGAAACCCAACCTTTTTATTTTATTAGCACGTACCGTTTTAGGATAGGTGCACATTTTTAGTAAAATATTAGTAACTATTTAGAGAAAAAGAGAAAACTCCAAGATTTGAGAAATCTTCGATGTCTCGCTTAGAGGTTGTGAATGTTGATAGTTTTGAAAACGTTGATAGTTTTGAATATTAATTTGTGTAGCTGAAAAAATATGTTGTTATTTTGTGTAACTACACTGTTTCGTTAACGTTAAAAAATTCACACCTATAACTATTAATCAGTGGTAAGTGTTCCATTCTCTAAGCATTTCACGAACAATAGCACAGATGCGATCAAAGTTACAACAATCTATTTAAATTTTGGTAAACATTTTTCTTTCTTTTTGACGATAAATATTTGCCATCAATTTGTTTATAACAAATATATTTCTTACATTTTATTTCTGTATGTTCAACAGACTATACACAAAAGTTACTACAATGTTAGTTCTGCAAAATATTGACGCCAGAAAAATATTCGTTTTGACATTGGCTCAAAAGCTTCACAACCAGTCTTTAAATATTTCATTATTTTAACCCCATTTAAATATTTAAATATTTAATATTTCAAATACCAATGTTAATAATAAGGTGTTTAAGAACAATAAAACTTTTATTTATTAAATAACTTTTTGCCAAGAAAAACTTTATTTTTATTTACACAAACAGGTTGAATAGTTGAATATAATCTAAATTGAAATAAATGTTGCAATATTTTGCATAAAACTAACTATGTAGAGTAAAGTTATAAAAGTTTCCAGAACAATTTGCTTGGTAATTCAGTCATATTATAAGTAATATAGTTGAAAGTTGAAAATTGTATTATGTATTGTTAAAATAAGTGATAGGTGAAAATAAAAGTTTATATAAAAGAAAATTCTACCTCGGAAAATTGGTTGGAAAAGGCCAACTTTCAAGATTGTTAAAAATTACACAAAAAAAAATAATTTATTTACTGATATACATTGCACGTCAATTTGGTCAAATTAAAGCTTTTTAAAGTTCTAATCTAACATTATAACGTATATGAACGTTGTAATTAAAGTTTTAAATATGAGAGACTTATTCTATAAATGCTTAAGAGTATTAACATGTATCTTCAATGCGATTCTCGAACTGATTACATTTCTCATAAATAGAAAATATGGGTGGCAAAGTTGTATCAGATCATCAATTTAATATTCAATCCCAACAAGGAGCTATACTGTAGAACAAGGCCATAGGATAGGGAATACCATCAAACACTATTCTGCTGTCTTTTTGAGTTTAACACAATGATTTTTCTCTTAGGTATATGAGAAATTATCTTCTTCAAAAACTATATATCGTCCACGACCGCACAAATCATGCTAATTCAAAGCATCAATATTCTTGAGAACCTTATAGTATTAAACCCATTAAAAAAACCTATAGACAGTGGACCGCAAGGAAACCTGTAAGCAATAACTTAAAATTTCAGGGGCATGCAAAATTGTTGGGTTCAAAAATTGCAAAACAATAATTAAATATACATAAGTGCCTATAAAATTAAGCCTACAAACTATAAAATTATTCTTTGGACCATTTAATAAAGAATTGCATCTACAATAGAAATTTTCACCAATTTGGACTGCTTAAATATTTTCAAATTTACTTTCGAGAAAAGTAAAGAGTTGTGCTTGTTAAAAAGGAAATCGAGAAGAAGATTTTGGATCAAATCCACAATCATAGGAAGGCCAGTATTTTGTTGTCCAAGGAATTATTAAATAAGTTTAAAGAAAGTTACATAATACTCAGCATTTAAAAAAGATTGCCTATATACAATATAAAATATTGCCGTGAAAATGGTACAACTATTCATCAAATAAGCCGGGCGAGTACGATAGTTGACTTAAAACATGCTCATTTTATAAGCTTCTTCTGTACAAAAAACAAGAATAATAAACCATAGGGACTATAAATAAAAGTAAAGGAATATTTTGAATATGTGAAGCTTGTTACCTTTTTAAAATATTTTCAAAGTGCCAAAAGTTCTGAAGTAGGTTTATCAAAAAATTATACTATCCAATTGGAAAATTTACTAATTATGTTAATTTGTAGTGGTTTTAATTTGTATTTAGTTGTACTATTTGGTTTTAATTTGTATTTAGTTGTATTGTATTAATTATAAATTTTAAATAAAAATAATAAGAAACAGATTCCAATTGAAATTTTCCGAAGATTTTTGTTATTATTTCAAAATTGTTTGTACGTTCAAGTCTTACATATTTTGGTGTATAATTAGATAATTCCAAAATTTATAATAAACATAAGCTAAGCTTGAGTCAATATCTATAGGAATGGCCGATAATAGCTATGGAATATGGAAAGATTGAGTGTGATCAGTTATTTGTTGAAATAATTAGTTAGAAAATGATTTCCACAAACAACAAATCTCACTCAATTCTTTTACAACCATCCATCTCTATAGATGTTGCCATTATCAGCCATGTCAGTAGATGTTGACACAAGTTTGACTTTTATTTATTACAGATATTGGAATTATCTGATTACACACCAAAATGCAAAAGGTTTTAGCATTCAGATATTTTGCTATAAAACTATTTCCACAATCAAAAAATTTCACTTATGTTTGTTTCGATTGTTGGTCATTTTTAATTTTTTTTAATTTAGTTAAAATAAAAATTTTTTTTTGGTTCTTCTTATGAAAATATAAATATTTCAACTATCAAACATTTTATTTGTTAAACAAAATCTAGTTAGCTTTACAAAGCGTACTTAAATCTCAAAAATTTTAATTTCAGCTGTTATTATAATTAAAAATTTATTATTGAACTCAATAATTTTTAAGAAATTATTAGATTCTTTAAAATTATACCTTAAATAAATAAAATCTTATAAATAAGCATTAATTTTTTTATCGGAATTATATTTAACAGTGTATTACTAACACGTTTTGCTGACGTGTCTGAGCCACTTGCGAGATAGTTGACGAACAGAAAAAAAAACAAAAACTAATTTTTTAGCATATATTTTGAGTTAAATCTTATACAGAGCTTTTTCGTTTTCTATTTATAATCCTTTAGGTGCTATATAAATGTACTATACATTTTCAGTTCATCTATTTTTTTTCACAACAATTATCACTTCAATCCACATGTTTTATTGTTTTTAGACTTTTTTTTATTACGTTTAGTACATATGGGAGTGTTTTGTTGTTTGTTGCCACTCGTACAAAACACAAACAATTTGTTATCATTTTGTACTCAAAAACAACAATCGTTAAATCATTGTATATATGAGAAAAACTCTTTGAGCTTTTATTTATGTTTTGCATATAAACACAATATATACTCAACTCTACTTCAAAATTATTATGTTTTTGTTTCAAAAACAAATAAATTTAACAGTATAAAAAAAACAAATTAGAAAGTTTGCTTATATTTCACATCTGCCGAAATAAATAGAAGAAGAAAATTCGCATTTTATACATCACATCGAATAAGAAATGGCAACTTTTTCTGTATAATATGTACAACCACATACACAACATAAATCAAAATTAAACGATACGATGAACTTTGAATATAATAAGTGTGTGTATTTTTCCGTATAGGTATATGAAAAACTAATTTCCTTTTTAATTTTTTTCCTTATCAATGAACGATTTTTTTTGTAGTTCCTCAATTTACTCTTTCTACCATCATCGCACCCAAATTCCAATCACCGTCGCACATATTCTCGTGTTATATATATATATATATATATATATATATATATATATATATATATATATATATATATATATATATATATATATATATATATATATATATATCTTTATATATAAATATATATATATATATATATGTATATATATATATATATATATATATATATATATATATATATATATATATATATATATATATATATATATGTATATATATATATATATATATATATATATATATATATATATATATATATATATATATAATATATATATATATATATATATATATATATATACTCGTAGGCTTACAAATATTTTTGAGTAAAACAGAGCTTTTTACGCACTTTAATTGGATATACATATTTACAAATAAAAGCCATAATAAAATATAATGAAATTATAAGTCTAAATGTGAAAGGCAATACAGATTTTCTTATATCAAGAAAAGTTTTTTTTTAAGGTGGGGAAAAACTTTTTCAAAAATTAATACAAAAATATTATTATTTTTTGTTAAATTTAAATAATTCATTTATTTAGTTACTGTTCTACTTTGAATTGCTGATAAATTGACGGGAAAATTCGATTAGCACGACAAAACGTACACACCAAATTGAATTGAGGAAACGCACGAGATGAAAGTTTAAACAAACGGCAAAAAAAAAGTTTTCTAGTTTATTATGATTGTATAATGGGAAATTGATTAAATTGACGCTTTTTTGTTTTGTTTTTGAATGGGGGGAAGCTTTAATTTCAATTATATACAACCTTACATCGGATTATGTCAAAGTTTTTAAAATGTCAGTGGTTTTTCGTCAATTTTATACGAAATGGTTTAAAAATATTATTGTTTGTTTCGTTTTGAAGAATTCGAGAAGGTTTTTGAACTAAGTCTGAATAACAACAATCATACAATTGTATGATCACTCTCAGACTATATGAGTATAGAATAGTGATTACAATAAAATTTCATATGAAACGCCTACATTTTTGAGCCGATAAAAATTTTATCGTTTTTAATGTTTTATTTTTAATTAGACCATCTATATCGGCAAAATTAGACCTACTTATTTTAGGTTAGTTTATGTTTTGTGGGACAGCAAAAAAAAGTAAACCAATTTTGGTTCTACATATCAAATCGATTTGATAAGCCACAAGGAGAAGATTTTTGATGATGAGGGGTAGCTTCTTCACTTTTGTTGTAACATAATCTGTTCTAGGTAATCTATCTGTCATCAAAATAAGGCCCCCAAATACAACTTCATGAAATATTTGGGACGGATTTCACGCAATCAACGGATTTGAGCAGTATTGAAGCTCTCTGAAAGCTTTAAGATACCTAACTACATTTGAAGATATTTAGGAAGGAACTAACCATATCATTACTAGTCTTATCAAAAGTTTAAACAGAAAATTCAAAATCATAATACTAATAATGTAACAATTCATTTAGTCACTCTCGTTGGCAGAATAAGACTTATACAGTCCTGTTTAAGGTGTATAACACGTCATTCTGAAACAACCTCGGAATACTAGTCTGACACAACCTCCGAATAATTTCATAGTACCTCCTGTATAATCTATAACTTGGCGCAACTTCTCAATGATGGCCTTCATCAGTTGAGCTTCTCAAGGTATAGATATTTCCAGGAATATCGTCATATGCTGCGACACAGCTAAAGCTTATTAATGTATGGTGAGCAAAAGCAGGCATCCACAAATACAGAATACAAAACTACGCGCGTTTCAATAAAAGTACGAAATAATTAATAATTTTGTACAATTAACTAGCACCACATCAAATAAATCGAAAAATCTCGAGCTTAGTTCTTGTAATTCGCTAGCACCATTTTTGCTATACACAACTGAATATATACATTTACGAATATGTTCAGTCGTATGCCTGATGAGATGGATCCGATATTTTCGATCAAACAATCATTGAATAATGTCATCATCAGATCTAACTCCCGGTCTAGCGAATAACAACTCAAAATACTGGTCAAAGCCTTCCGATATCACGCTGCGTTACAGGTTGTATAAATCATTGTGAAAACCCTTTGCAGCCGAAATTTTAAGATGATCTAGATCTTGAATTGAAAGCATTTCCAATTCGATTTCGATCATCTTCTGTACACAACACTTCCTAACATCTGAGATTAAATTAAATTGTTAATTAATTTTTAATTTTATGCGTGACTTAATTATATTACCTTTTAATGTAAACAAACAAATATATTTAAAATAAAAATTAATGAAAACCAAATTAAAATGTAATAAATTTGTTGAAATCACCACTCTTCACTTGATTAAATTTATGCTAATTAATGTAATTAGAAAATTGAAATTAAAATTACACACACGATGTTTGCACATGTTGACGTTAGCAAACTACATACATACTATCTTAATAGGTTGATCGAATTTCATGGACGTTACGCTCGATCAACCATTTAATTTTTACAATTGTTTCTTTATTGTAACATTTACAACACAATTCTTTTCTTTATTGTTCAATCCAATAATTATTAATATTCAACAAAAAATTAACCAGCTTACGATTTAATGAGCCAAACTGATACAAATTATGAATATTACGAGCAGTATTTGGCCATAAGCTATAAAGAATTCAATTATATGAGTATATAGATACCCATCAGAATCGAAATTCCTAATTAATTCACCTCATTAAATTCAAATGTTTATTGTCACTACATTAAATTTATACGTTCAACTGATCAATAATTTAAATATGCAATAAATTTGTCATGTCCACTCTTCGTTTGATATATGTATTTAATATAATAAAATTTTACGACCCCATTAATTTACAAAATCCAATTCCAACACGACAAATGTAAATTATACGTCACATAAGTACAACATTTCTAATTACATTTATGTCAGTACAACTTACTTTAGTGTTTAGGTAATAATATGTGTTGTGATTTTCCTAATGTCAAAACATTTATTTAATATTTATTTACAACAACAAAAATATATTTAAAAAGATTCAAATAAACAACCGATAACGATCTGTATAAAAAGTCTATTTTGAGCTTTTTGTACAAAAAACAATTAGGTATTAATGAATGTATTATTGATTGTCCAAAAATAAAATTTTATTTATTTAATTGATTACCGACCAATGCCTAATTGTGCCAATCATTTTGTTTTTGTTGGTAGGAAATCCAAATTAAATAAATTACAAAATAATTTCATTATGGAATTAAAAGTTTGTAACCTCGAATCGACGCAAATTAAATAATTTGATCCGGGTGTTTACTAGACAGACATACCTGTTGATTGAATTGATTTTACGTCAGAAAGTTAAACAGAATACGTAATTTAAAATAAAATCGTACGTCAGCATGTTTACTAGAGAAGGCTTATCATTAAAATGATAACGTGCACCCAATTAGGAGGAACACAAAAAGATGCCTAATATTTGGAAAGATATAGTTTCTGATTTATTATGTCAAGCTTTTTTTTTTGCTGCGATTTAGAACGATAAAAGCACAATCGAAGTGTCGTTTATATTTTGACAATGAAATATTTGGCTGAAAATTGTATGAATCGTTTGAATGTGATCAACCGGGTGAGCAAACCTTAATCCTGGTGTAACGGATATGATACGAAAGGCATTAGTATCCTCCAAAATTGCATATGACATAACTGTGTTTGGAAATGGAAGGACCTTTAGCCAGATAATGAAAGTTGAGAATGCATGTGCCAGAGTAGTCTGAAAAGGGTGATTTACTTCTCAATTATAAGAGAGAATGGATCACAATGAGAGAAAATGTTGGAATGTGTGTGAGAAATAATTCAATTTTGAACGAAATGATGGGAAGATTACAAACCGGGAGATTTTATAGATCTATTTTTATCAATCAATCCCGAAAACATTAATTTATTTTTGAGTATATAGATAGAACTAGGCCGAAAATTTTACCTATTAATATTACCGTACCAATGAATTTGGAGGATTATACTAAGGAATGGAATGTTTGCATGTTAAAATCTGATTTGAAAAGTGAATATGTTGGTTATGTTATCCAGATGCTAGTGTTAGTAGAAGCAAAGTAGATGTTGGAGTATATGTGCCAGAAATGAATCTTCAAAAATGTTTTCGAGTTGATGACAGCATCTGCATAATGAATGCTGAACTAATAGGTATATTAGAAGGAATTAGGGAAATGTATATGTGATTTATGAATGTGTTCGATCCTGTCATTGCGAGGTTATCATCCAGTAGATATCCTACCATAGACAGATCGGTAATGAAAGGGCTAATATGCTTGCTAAATGGAGAAGAGTACCTTCTTTTAGGTAATCAAGGGTGATACTAGAAAGGTACGAACAATTAAAAGAATAAGAATGAGTCATGGTAATTGGAAATTGTTTAAACGTCGTTTGAAAGAGAATAGCATGTGTGAGACATGTGTGTACGTCAACAAATTTCAACAGTGTAGAGTTCACAATATCCTATTTCAACAATATCCTTAGTAATACAACTAGTTTGACTGGTATTATAAAAGTAGGTGGATTTAAAGAGATATATGAGTTTGTGACAAAAAAAGAAATAAATGTATAAAAATTAAATAAATTGAATAGTTTTAAAAAGTTTAGCAAAAATTACATAACAAACAAAAATTAAAATCATTGTAAAATAATTATTTGTAATATTTAAAAATGGAGACACCGTTTTATTGGAGTTAAGCCTTAATAAATAAATTAAATAAAATAAATAAAAAGTCAAGTAAATCAAAAAATGTACGTCAAATTTTTTACTTTAGGCAAATTATTTGGTTAGAACAAACATATCGGTTTAGCTTTAAAAAATGTGTCACATATATGTACAATCTGCCGCAACAATAATATAAGTTCTACTTTACCAACACATTGTGGGAACTACGAATTCAGCACCATATATATGAATCCACGTGATTTACCAACCCGTATATATTTCTCTTCGGCCTCTTAAAAAATTGCACACATACAGTATTGTACTAAATAGAAATTTTCAATTCTTAAAATATCATCAACCGTTGTTATTGATAATAGAAATTGACGAGTGCTTATCGTTACAATTCTAAGAAATGAGTTTGCAATAAAAACGACCCCTCATGTTTGTGCTACTAAATACTATTTCCAAATAAATTGTTTATTTGATAGGTAAATAAAAATGACAAAATAATTGACTAACAAATAAGAATGACGTGGTAAAAAATTGTATAAAAACCTTGTCTTACAATTCCATCAATCAAAGTTTATGAAGGTAAACTTCAACGAATCGCATAACTTTAGTACGAGATTCTTCCAATTGTTTATAATCATTTCTTTAATCTTTCAAAACCATAGAAATTTGACTTTTCTATTGACTTCCAAATCATCTCAAAAAATAATTTTCAACTGACTCACAAATACAGAAGTTACTTCGAACAAACTATTTATAGATGTGACTTAGCCTGATAAGGATTCAGTTGCTGGATTTTTGATTATTAAGTTATTTGTAGTGACTATAAACTACAAGGTTGAAGAGGCTTGCTTGGTGTGTGGATGTCAGTGACTGGCTGATTTGGTCGGAATCCCCCTAGGTAGTAACTTATTAGATGTGCAAAGCAGAACTATACCGCGGTAATTCTCGAATTTCAAACCATCTTCGTTCATGAACATTATAGGTTTCTTTATTAAACCATACCAATCAAAAATCCTCGAAAACCCAATACGACAAAGCTAGTCCTCCGAATATCACCTCCTGGTGAGCGAGTTTGCTTCAATCTCTGCATGGCAATGGTGAATTCCTCATAGGACGGATCCTCAATGGACAACTATATGCAGTCTTTATTTGAGGATCAAAATCAGCTTATAATACATGCTGAACATTATGTAGGGCAGAAAAATATTCAGATATACATCAAGTACCGCCTCGCCCTTAGTTGTATACTCTTAAAACCTTAGCTTCGCACCACTCGCGCTTCTTCTGTCTACAAATGCGTTTTGCTGTCCTACTGGTAAGAACTGATTAATATTTACTTACTATTGTAAAACGCCCAAAACGCTTCATTGTGGGCTATATTGCGTTGCTCAACAGCAAGACGACACTCTTCATCAAATCAATCATTTTTGGGCGTCGTTTTCAGTATATTGTCAGTATATATCTCTGACCTGTGTGAAAATATCCATCGTACTTTTGCAATAACCAGATAATGGTCAAGGCCTATGAATTTGGTTAAAGACCGTTACGATCTCACGTTTTAGTCAACTTGAGCGCGTTTTTTTAAAATCAACAAATGGTCACTTTGCCTTCGGGATATTTTACGTGGATGTCTCCATGTTCCCAAATGGATGTTGTATGATGTAAGAATAAACTTGGAACTTTGAAATCATGACCCATTGCAAAGTACGTAATTCTTTATTAATTTTCGGTCGCAGTTTTGTGTCGAGAGTAAAAAGTTATACTATTACATTAGTCAGTTTGACTTATTCCAGCTCTAGCATTTAAGTCACCGATTACCAATCAGACAACCTGCTTAGGTATAAAGCCCATCAGATTACTCAAATGATTGTAAAATGAGACTTTATCCTGGGGTTGGCCTTAATCAGTGGTCGGATGTACACAGACAAGTTGACTAATCTTATTTGCAAGCGAAGATTACACATTAGATTATGAACTTCCTGGAACTCAAACAAAGTCATTTTTCTTGTGGCCCAATGAGAAATCCCACTTCAAGTTTCCTCGAGGCCATCTCCACTATGTAGCAATGAGCAGTTACTTGTAGAGACATAAGTTTCAACCGATACTCTTTCATACATGTGACAATGCCGTCAAATGTGCAAGGTGTTTTAAGTGACTGCAATATCCACGTGCCGATCCTTAACAACTCGTGTCTGCGTACTGGATAATTAAAACAGGGGTTCGTTTTTTTTTTACGGATCCATTTTTGTTTCTTTTGTTGACAGTTTTAACATTTAAATTTTTGAACGGATCCGGGTCGTCAACCCATAGTGAGCCAACTGAATTAAGTCGTCTACTATACATCAAACTCTGGTTACTGTGTTGGTATTCTCTGGGTCTTATGTTCTGTTTGAAGTATTTACGAAACATGAAGGCTCCTCTTAAAAGAGTCTTGCTTCCAAGGACAAAAACAAATTTTATCTAGGCGTTCCAGTTGATAATTACTTGGTAGAAATTGCCATTCTTACTACCAAAAGCATGAATGTACACTCCTGCATGAACATTTATTACAAAAAATAAACTTGTTAAAAAGACTAAACGATAAATGATTTATTTAATAAGATGCATAAGTATTTCATTTTACGTACACTTGTCATCGTTTCGTATAATATGTTGGCGTCTATAGTGGTTTTTTATAAGCCAGTAGTTAAAAAAATCATTCGACAAATAATTTTTGAATCGACGCCAAAAATTTGGAAAGTACGAAATTTTGATTAAACGATCAAAAATTCCCATTTGAATTATTTCAAATTGTTGTTTAATTAGAAAATTGTCAATATATTTTACGAATGTAGTTAATTTAATAATTTTAAAATTACACATAAATGGTGTAAGAATGATGTGTAGCCTAGTAATTAATTAAATTGTATATCGATCGAAATTCAACGAAAACACAAAATCTCAGTTCAAATGAATATAAATTTTAAAATAAAAACCCAATCTATACCAAGCCCATAAACTTTGGCCAATTTATCAATTTTTGTATCTGGATTATTTAACTCAAAATCAATCATGCTTATATACCATACATATATCCAACCTTAGCCCAAATTCAAATATATATTTATAATAATATTTATTCACCCACTCCACAAATCGCATTCGTCACAATCCAATTTTCTAATCATTGGATTCAATCAATTTAACAAACCGTATACACGTATCCAAAATCAATTTCGTAGCCTAAGTGATTTCAAACTACATACTATAACCAATTGTTATCATTATTTTCAATTTACTATTTGCGATAACACGTACACATATCGATGTAATTTATTGAGGACTTTGCAAATCCATCACGTTATTATAAACACAATTGACTTAATCAAGATTTTACTCGTGAAATGTACAGTCATTATCTATGTGCATACCATATAATAAAACTGGAGCACACTGGTATCTAACTGACAGCGGATTTATAGTCGATCTTATAATGCAAACATACTGCGATATGATTATTACTTATCGATAAGCGTATTTAATACTTGAGATTATCAATTATTAATTTAGCGCAATATTTCGACACACATATAAATAGAATATGTGGTCGAATAAATAAATGATATTGCGTAATGATATTTGATTATGTCTGGCTACATTGTATACACACTTAAAATCTGTTATCTATATGCACAGCAACTTTATATGACACGAGACATGTATCCTTTGTGACATATTATATGAAAATCGAATAAACATTGTTTCATCAGACTAAACATTATACCAACAAAGATTAAGACATGGTGTCAGTAATATTTATGGTTATCATCACTATATGCTCCTTGTTGATTGTATTATCATTTTTCAAGGTATATAAAGCGTTTTTCACTAAGAGGTTTCATTTTGAATATTTATTTCTTGTAAAGATGAAGATATGCCGTTAACATTTGAAAACGAAATCAGCCAAACGGGCGTCACCAACGGCTATGCTTGCAGCACCATATCATTAATAGGAATTCTATCTTTAAGGTCTAGAATCCCTAAAAAAATGTCGAAAGGTGTTAAATTACAATATCTCGGTGGCCAATTATGATCAAATCTTGGAGAAATAACACGCTCAGGAAACTTGTTTTGCAAAATTGCGATGGTTTTGTTGTTTGTGTGGCACATAGCGCCGTCTTGCTGAAAAAAAACATCGTCCATATCAATATCTTCCAATTCCGGCCATAAAAACACCGCCAACCACAACACACTGTGACACGTTGAGGATAGAGAGGCATTTCAACAATCTTTCTTGGATTTTCTGAGCCTCAAATGCGACCATTCTGCTTATTAACGTAGCCTCCGGGTGAAGATGATTTTTCGATAAAAATACGGATCATTTTGTTGCATTTGAAGGACCGAATCAGCGAAGTTGTGTCAACTAACTTTAAAAGCCTTAAGACCTACATAAGTCTTTTTGAAAATACGGTGTTTGTGGAATGTCTAATTTTAAATATAGATGAAGAATCGACCAACTTGGGTTTTCTTTAACTCTACGGGCTACAGCAGCAAAATTATCCGTTGTTCTTGAGCGACACTCACGGTTTACGACACGATAAGAAGGTGCTTCACATCGACCAAAAAGTTATTTAGTTTTCATCATTTTAATAGCATAATTTCCAACATTTTTGAAGCTAATTTTAACAATTTTAATGCGTTGTTGAAGCGTGTATCGTACTATTTTTAGTAATGGCGTAGTTTTTTCTTGTCAAATGTGAAAAGATGGCAGCTTTTAAATTGACAGCTGCCCAAATAGCAGGCTATTCAAAATGAAACTTTTATTGAAAAACCAACGATGGGTGCTGTTATGAATTTATTAATGATCCTCACTCGCCAAAATTGTTCAACAAACTGTGCAAGACCGAAAACTACCCAGTACTAACATAACTTCTGAGCGAGCTGTTCGACAAGATTTTAGAAGAGGTATAGAAAATATTCTGGATTTAGTAGCAGAAGATCCAAATCCAACTCACGAAGAATTATGACATGCAATTGGATGGAATTTCACAATTAAGAGTACTAAACGCACTGCACGAAAAAGAATAACATCCATACCATGTACAGAGAGTACAGTACCTACAACCGGGAGATTATCATTACCGTATGATATTTTGTCTGTGGATAAATAATAATCCTCGTGTTATTCGCGTATTTTTTACAGATAACGCAACATTTACCCGTGACGGTGTTAATAATACTCTCACGTATGGTCAGAAAAAAATTGCCATGCAACAGTCAAACATGTAAAGTTAGCCCATTATTGCATCTCAAACATAGTTAAAATTGTCAATGGCCTATCTCCAAGGAATTGTGAGGGTAGCAAAATTTGATAAGTGTTTCAAATAGAACACTATCATAGGCAACAAGAATCTATCTTAGAAGTACAAGTCTATATGGTTCTGTTTTCTACAATTGGCCATACTTGAATTTAGACATATAGTAATTGCTTGTGATATAATTCAAACTGGCCCATTGCCAAAGAACTTCGAGGGTCGGAAAATTTGCTTAATGATTTTAATAGTCAATTGAAGAAAACGGATATAATTAAATGTACAAGATATAATTTGTAAGGTTTTTTACGCTTGCTTTATACGTACAGTAGATTCGCTTATAATGAACGGTCAAAGGACAAATATTTTAGTTCATTATAAACGTTTGTTCATTTTAACCAAATATTTGGTTATAATGAACGGCGTTCATTATAACCATTTATTAATAGTATTGTATGCATATTTACATAAACATAGTGTTGGTTAATTGTCCGTTTAAAGAAAACTATATTACACATATAAAATTAATAATGTTATCTTCAGATCTTTTAAAAATAATCAGTCTCCTTAGACAGTTTTAAATTGGTTGCTATAAATGTATCTAAACGATTTTCAATTGAATGTTAATTTTGTAATTTTTACAATTAAGTAATTTTTCCTTCACTTATGCCAATCTAATTATTTTTATGGAGCCCTGAATATGCTTTTGGTTGATTGTTTTTCTTATTCCGAAAGTACAATGTCAGAAGCTATGACTTGACGAATATCCTTTAAACTTTCATCATTCGTTTCATCAGATTTAAATGTTTCAATCAACACCAACATACTCTTCGACTGCGATATCACATAAGATTGTCTCTAGTCGCGGATTGTTCCATAAAAATTGCAGTGGATCATCAGTTATCTCTTCAATTTCTTCATCATTATTCTTTGCGAAAACAAATTTTTATGTTTTCAACTTTTACTTCATCCCAGGATCGTTTAAAAAATGTAGTGCATTTAAAAGGTCTATCCTTTGAATGGTTGTTGATACCATGTCTTTTTCGTTTTCCAAATCTGAAATCAACTTTCGGTTAAAAAACACTCGATAATAACCTTTTAAAATGTTGATTAATCCATGGTTCTTAGATTGCGATACTGCTGTGGTATTTGATAGTAGGAATATTAACTTACTAGTTCTTAAGCTTAGCAGAGCCTTTCGATTTTTTTATAAATAACCGGTAGCGTCTTAATAGTTTTACACCGTGGTTTTGCGCTTTTGCCTATTATCTATAGAGGAAGCTTCTTTTTCATAATTTCGACGTTCATTATAGCCGTATATATTTGCACTACATTGGATGTATTGGAACATCTTGGTCGTTCATTATAAGCTTATAAACGAAGCAAATTATATGTAGTGTAAAGAAATAAAAATTACTTATGTAAATTGAAGGGACTCAAAAATTCGTTCATAATAACCGTGTGTTCATTATAAACAGGGTTCATTATAAACGGATTCTACACATATTATTAAATCCTGGGATGGGATAGAGTAGTGTTGTCCGATAAAAATTTAAATTTTTTCTGGGATCAAAAAAAGGGCTAACTTCACATGCTTCAACAGTCGAAAATAATTTTTAACATAAATTTTCGGTAAACGTGTGGTGTTGTATGCTTGGTTGTTATTTAATATTTGAAAACGCCAGGAGAGAATTACTTAACTTTTTGACAAAATGAATTACACGGGCTACAAGAAGATATTTCTTTGAACAACAGAGGGCATATGTACAACGATCAAGATGTAGCTCTTGTGCATTTCGCTCTGCAGGTCAAGAAACATTTGGACGAAAAAGGTTTTCAGGACGTTGAATTGGTCGCGGTGGTTCTATAAGTTGGCCCCCAAAATATCTTCAGACCTTACTGCACTCGATTATTGTTAAGTAAAAGTAAACATTCAGGATGCGCTGATTTAGAAAAGCCAAAAAAGCGGGCTGAAAAATATCGCAGGGAGAGAAAGAAAATGAAAGACAATGACTAAAGGAAAAAGGTGTTTTGAAAATATATAAAATATAGCCTTACGTAGTGCTTTCATAAACAGGACAAATAAGCAAAAAAGGCCATGGAATTCTAGCGTAATATCTTATGGACCAACGAATCAGCATTATCATTAGTATGGAAGTTACGGAAAAAAGTTTTATAATTCTACGCCACAAAAAAAAACGTAAATGCACTATAGAAACTCGTCACGCAGGAGAGCAGGAAAAATAAAGGTGTGAGGGTGTTTCAGTTTTAATGCCGTAGGGAAACTGCACTGAAACTGGAAACTGGAAGTACTGAATTAAAACTTTCTTGTTGATGGTTGTGAGTTGATTGACGGAGATTTCATATTGCCAATACATAAGAGCAAATTTATAACTAGATATTTCCATGAAATGGGGCAAAATACCATGGATTGGCCACCACAAAGCCCGGATTTAAATCCAATTGAAATTTTGTGGCATTGTAAAATGAGATTCCCTTTCAAATCTTACAAAATCTGGTAAATTCTATGCCACATCGCTTTTAAGAGGTAATCTGAAATAAAGTTGAAAACACTTCATACTAAATTAATAAATAATAAAAGTAATAATAGATCTATATATGTATATATATATATATATATATATATATATATATATATATATATATATATATTTAATTATATTATATATATATATATATATATATATATATATATATATATATATATATATATATATATATATATATATATATATATATATATATATGTCTAGATACTATAATGCTATATATATGTAGTATCTAGACATTTTGTACAAAAAAATAAGCTTTGTTCCATATAATTTATATACGCGTAACTCGTTGTCACCAAAAAAAAATCCTTATCGATATACACATATTCACGTGTGGTTATATCTCTCCACATTTCGTCTTATCATAATTAAATCAAAATACGTTCATTAGAGTAGAAGTAGAAGTATATACGCTCTTAAAAATATACTTATACATGATAAGACATATATACCATATTATATATTAGTCTTATCAATCTTCTACAAAAATTTTTTGATTTTTTACGATTTTAATTAAAAACTTTTGATCGATAAGACTTACGGTATATATATATATATGTAAGAAACATGTATCATATATACGTAAAATATATTATTTTATTGTATGGATACACGGTTTGCTGTACCTATATATAGTATAGAGATAAAAAAAAAGTAAAATCATGAAAAACAGGTGGCAAATTTAATTTAAATTAAAAATTTTCATTTAAAAGAATGAAAACAATTTTCAACAACAACAATCGGTATAATAATAAAAACAAATATTTATGTTTATATATAAAATTTTAGCGACACAACAAGTGAAACGCTTTGCACTATATATACCAACTCGCATGAAAATATAATTATATTTTTGTATATAAAAAATTTTCCTGCTTTCTCGCCCACCTATTGGAAACCTCTTTATTATTTACCATTTAATTAATGTGTATTTCGATTTTGTGTGTGTTTTGTTTTTTTTTTATATATATACAATACTTTCCCGAGTTTATAAATTTTGCTTAATTATACAAGTTGAAAACTTCAATTCAATATTTATGCGCGCTTTAGTATATTCGGAAAAATTATTTGCTATATTATGATGATTTGGCTTTTGATCTTAATTTTTTTTTCTCGCTTTGTACTATAATATTTATATATAAATAACGATATATTTGTATGTGTATGTGCGATTATTTTCACTTTTGAGTGATTGATGCTGATTTTATGATTTCCACGAGAGTATGTGAATATATGACGTTTACGCTTTTCAAAATTTAAAATTAGATTTTCTTTTGGTTCCAACACGTTTGTATATGTATTCGTATATGTACGAAGATATGAATGAATTCGAATAACTTACGAATAAAATTAATAATAATCGGTACATTTATTACAAATAAAGTCAATAATCTCAGATTATAATGCCTTCCTAATCATGTTTTAGGTGAAAACAAATTTTTTTATAATGTTCCCATACAAAAGAACTCTAGTTGAAATTATTATTATTGGCACAGTGCCATTTTCAATATATGTAGATAAAATGTAAAACTCAATACAATACACAAGAAGGAAAAAATCACGCAAGAAAAACAAAAATCAACAAACATCATCAGCAGAAGCACCAACTGTTGGGAAAAGTTCAGAACAGCAAATCTTCATATATATATATATATATATATATATATATATATATATATATATATATATATATATATATATATATATATATATATATATATATATATATTATATATATATATATATATATATATATATATATATATATATTATAATATATATATTATATGTATATATATATATATATATATATATATATATATATATATATATATATATATATATATATATATATATATACATGTGTAAGTAGTATGAGAAAAACAACATAAAGATGTATGCAGTGACATTTCACTTCTCATGCACAATATTTTAAATATTGTGGGTGGGAGAGAAAAACTGATGATGAGTACGTGTATGTGTGTGTGTTCGTGTGTGGTTATATACATATACGTATCTCAGATACGAGAAATGATAATGATAGAATATAATTTGTCTAGACGTTTTGGTTGTTGAACGAAAATATAACAAAAAAAAATATTTGTGTGAATTATATCGGTTATTCTGATTTATAAACGGACATGACCAGATTGTATGTTTGTAGTAAAACATATACTCGAAATCACCCCATTGGTTAAAGTTATTTTTTTTTACCGCGCAGGGCGTAATATAACTAAGATACAACAAAAATTTGAACCTCCCCAATCACTGATATACATTTATAGTGTTATGATCACCGCCATCTCTTGAATGATGTTGCTTTAGTTATGCAGAAAAAGTGTGACTGAACAGTAACACTTATATTATTTTGATAAGCGCTCAAAGGACATTGTATACCCACATTTGATGTTAATTAAATTATTTTTTATTTAATTATTTTGATGTAAACATTTACGAGGCCACCAACAATATTATTTGTTTAAAATTTGTTAGAATAAAAACCAATTTGAATACACCTGCGACAAAATTCAAATAACCATCATATTTTAATTGCCGATAAACAAAACTTGCGCGTGCACAGAGCTAACCAAGAAGGATACAATAGCAGTATCAGTTACACACCAAGACAGTAGGTTTAAGTGAATTGCTGGAACAACATGATTCTGCATCAATCATCGGGATTATTCAGAAATAGGGTAAAATAGTAATAAATATGTGCAAACGTTTCGATTTGCAAACCAATTCCAGAATTGTTCGAAACGTTTGATATTCCGATATAGCATAGATTAAATCATAAAATTACTGTCTAACAATTATTAATTCCAAACTCATCGAGAAAAATGCATATCAGATTTAAAATTATTTTTGTATGTACATATATAAGGTGTTTGTCCGAATGTAACATTGATCTACGGTCAATTTAAGCGATTTGGCGATAGTGGATATCACTGTTTAGCCATTTTGGCAATTCGTCTAAGGAAATCAAAAAAATCTAATCTATATGTCATATCGATCTATATTCTACGCTAGGTCCTTATGGTACTTACATAAGGGCCTGGTCCAAATTGGTCATTGATACGGTCAATTTTAACGATTTGGCAATAGTTAAGTCACTGTTCTAGCCATTTTGGAAATTACGCTTCGATAAGAAAAAAATCGATCCTTCTGTGCCAATAAATGCAGGCCCAACACTGAGAAAATCGGAATTAAACCTGTGCAAATATTACAACCTGTCAGACATACAAAAAACGTACGAAAATATGTACTAAGTAATCTGCTGGCCCAATAAATATTACACTATACAAAGATGTCGAATCAAGCGGTATAGAGAACAAACTTACAAAATGGGTGCGCCACTTTTTCGAGTGTATGGGGTCGTATCTCGACCATGGCATCGCGAAAGTTGGCCTTTTGGTTTGTCTGTCTGGTTTGACGACATGACACTTGTCTTTAACGCCCACAGAAAAACGTCCAATGGTAAATCGCCGCTTCTTACCTGCCATTTGACATCACGATTCGACATCATGGTGCGACAGGTGTTTTCATTGACCGTAATGGTTGCGCCGATCTCATTCTCACAGAAATATGGACCAATGATTCTTCCTCTCCACAAGTCGCACCAAACAGTCACTTGTAATGGGTACTTTGGCTTCTGTAAAACCACGTGTGGTTTCTCTGAGCCCAAAGAACGTCAATTTTGCTTATTAACGTAGTAACCAAGATAAAAATTAGCTTCATACGAGAAGATGTTTTTTTTGGCAAAATCGTACAATTTCACGTTTCCCATCTGGCGAAGTGAAACCGAAGCGGATGATCATGTCAACTCTTGAACTAATTGGATTTTGTAAGGTGTCATATCGAGATCCTTTCGCAAAATCTGCCGTAAACTGGCGCGTAAAATATTCAATTCTTAAGAACGATAACGAGTTAATGTTGATGGATTCTCAGCTACAGCCCACGTCTTGGCGCATCCACAATGAAACCAGGTTCACAAACTTTAACAATAAACTTGTGTATACCAGGCACTGTTGGTCCTTCTCTGCGGCCAAATGTTGCACGAATTTTCCGTGCCATTTCCGACCAGAATTGTCTTTGTTTTGGAAATAAATTTCAAATAAACCCCTAACCTAAATTTTGTGACAGAAAAGAATGACATAAGTATTGCCAAATTCAAAGTTCAAATTTAAACCGATAGATGGCTCACCCATTATATATATATATATATATATATATATATATATATATATATATATATATATATATATATATATATATATATATATAATATAGGCGCGAATCAAACTTCCGACAGTTCAAACCATCCGATCAAATGAACTTCAAACTTGAATTTTACATTGAAAAATTAGTTTTCAATAGATTTAAAAATTTTAGATTTACCAAAATAGATTTAAAAATTTTAGATTTACCATCAAAGAGACATTTGAGAGAAAATATGAAACAATTAAAATTATGTGATGTCATAATAAACCCTGAGTGTATTTGCATTGGTAACATGTAAAAATTCAATAACTAGATTTACGATTCTATATATAGTTTGGGATTAAGCTTACAAAATATTTATTGAAATAGCAGTTAAACACATATTTGAACTGTATCCAATTCAATTACTTACTTAATCAACAATAAATATAGTGTTTAACGAAGTATTTCAACCGAATATAATACTATCGGTATAATAGACTAATAAAAACCAGACGAAATAGAGTCTTAAATCCAACCAGTCGAATTGAATTTAATTTGATTCAATAAAATATTAAATTTCCAGTATATTTAAGAAATAATCAAAATCGATTTAAAAATTTTATGAACAATATAGTGAGTGCTCGTGGAACTCACACATATGGCCAATAAAAGATTTTGTTTATCAAAATATATAAAATTTAATTGCTTTAATATTTTTTTATATAAACGAGTATGCTGAATGGGCGACGCAAACCCCAAATCGCACATACAAATTCAATCATTCAAATCGTTTAAATAAACATTAATCAAAATTTAATAATTACTCGTTTATTTTGCAGCTTGTTTGTTTGCTATATAGTACTATGCGAAAAACATCGAATCAAGCACCATCTCGTATACACAATTTACAGATCATGTCTCCAATTAAAATATTCATATGTTTGTGAAAATATTCAGATTATCAATTGACACGCGGTCACCACTCAAATTAATATACAATTTATGAGTGGATTTTTTTTACTATTGAGTTAAAAATGTGCGCAAATTGCATCAGCACGAGTCATGAGCATCAGCTAAGTGGCGCTAAAATCAAAATAAATTTTAATTAAATTTGGTACATACTCGTGTATATATAGACTATATAAAGACATACATCTGCAGAACATCATTTTCACTCACAAAACATAAAACCAGTTTCAAGAGTCTTTTGTTGATGATGATAAGAATCACAGCAACAACAAATCAATTCAATTTATATCAGTAACACAACGACAGTTGATAACAGAACTACTACACATTGCTCTACATACATACTCTAGTATATAAACAGATTGTATCGAATATACATAACAAGTGCTTTTTCTCCGCTTTGCTTTCTTGTCGGTTATAACTGAAATTATTATTTTTCATTTTTTTTTTTTGCTTTCCTCAAATGCTTTTTGGGTATTGTTGTTGTGCTTTCAACATTCCTATATGTTCGACCGTTTTATTTCGTTACGTCCTCTTTGTTGTTGTTTTATGTAGAGGAAATTAGTAAAAAAGAAAAAAAATTGTAGATGTTTTCTCTGTAACCCTTATCAATCGTTTGTCATGCGTCATGGTTTGAATGACAGGATGATAACGTGAAAAATATGAAAAATGTTTCTTGAGATTCAGGTAGTATATTTGTATACTGTGTGATTTAATAAATGTATAACTGGCAATTCGTTTATATAGTTGGTTCCTAATCGTCGGTCTACGAACCTTTTGATAGAATTTTGAAATCCAACAATTAATTTTTATGATAATCAATACCGGCGATTTTTGGTCTCTATAGTATTCATAGTCTAGCGCCAATTGTTCCGATAAAAAGCAACTAGTCATATTATTGTAACCGTCCAGAAGATGGCAATTCGATCATTACCCCTCGATCTTATGCATGATATTGCGAATTTTTATTAAGGCTGTCATTGAAATGCAAGGAAGATGAATATCGTTTCAGTAGATCAAATTTTTCTGGTAATGCGATGCTACAATCCAAAATTAATTGAAATAAATTTTCGATATCCTGCTTGTCTAAAACATAAGAATATCCAGTGTGTATAAAGTACTTGCAATAAACTATCCGCAGCGGGAAACATTGATCAGTTGCTTATTGAATTGTACAAAATTCTTTTCTTAATGTCCGCCACAGGAATGATTATTTGTAATAGAATTTAATTTCATATACATATTCCGTATGAAAATTTGAAACAACGCAAACTACGAACAGTGTGGGAGAGGAGAAGAAGAAACTGCTGATCACTTCTTGTGCTCCTGTTCTTCATTGCCTTTCGATAGACTGCACTGTTTTGAATCACGACCTTGAGGAACTGACGAGCTTGAGGCTACCGAATATCATGGACTTCGTTTGAAGAACATATAGATTTCGAAACTAAGAGTGTACATCTGAAAAGAGATATCACAATGGGCCAATCGAGCCTGAGTGACGGACGAAAAATAATCCTTCACGCAAAACTTGGGTCCACCATATATCAACTAAAAAAGGTCGGAAATAAAGTCAGTCAATGGATTGCTTCTCCATATACAAAAAGCTCTAAATAATACAAACAAGATGACGGAAAAATATCACGAAAAACATAAGTTGAGAAATGCTGCAAAAAGCTCATCATAGCATGATTCGAAACAAAAGTATTTATGGTTCCAGAGAAAACTTAAAGAAGAGCTTAAATAAAAGTTTTATCAACATTAATTTAATGTAAAACGGACATCAATGCAGTCATATAGCTCATGAAGAGCTATGTATATGTGTAATATTGTACAAGATCTCGAGAAGGCTCTAAATATACTACAAACAATTAGATGAGCTTTCCGTTTTTGGTTAATAAAGTTCTACAATGGATCAATTTATCCTTTACTATACAAAGAAGCAACAGTATGATTGTTGCGTTGGTTATAACATGAAGCATTGGTCAAGAAGGAAACCTACACCTTAAACGCAAAAGTAATTTAGAGCTTTCAGGCGATTCGAAATACAGAGACTTTATAAAAATTATGTTCTCTACTATGCGTTTTCTATATCATGTTTCTAACTGTTTGCGCTGTGCCACATCAATCACAATAAATTTTAAACAATTGGGTTAAGTTTTTTCTGAAAAAAGCTTTTGTCAGATTTTGTAAAAGCTTGAAAGTGAAAATAATAAGCTTGCTTGCAATTCAGAATCATTAGACATACATAGAACGGTATAAAAAAATCCAAGTACGTTTTAAGAAGCTTTCAATTCAGTTTTGATTTTGATCCCACTTGGTTAACTGTCTTATTGGCCGTTTCTGTTCGATTTTATTTTTCTAACTATATAAGAGCTGAAGCTCGGTTGGTATTTTTCTCGTCAGAATAAAGCAGTATTCCAATCTTGTTAAAGTATATGTGGTTTGACTCGTTTCTCACTACCGCAAAATTATAAATTAGATTTTAAATTATAATTTTTGATATTTTCTAACTATCTTCATTTTAAGTAAATGAGTTTGCCTTTCATTTATAACCAAATTTTAGAGATCTTTATATAAAGTCGATTTGCTGCAACTACATGATAAACTGGAAAAACTTGAAATCTTACCACCACCTACCTACACTGTTGGTAACACCAAGATAAAACTACAAACACGTCATACTAAACATTAAGCAAGGAAAATCACTCTTTTGTCGAACTCAGCATCGATGTCGATACGCAGGTCTACACTTCAATACACAGGATACACAGGTATCCACCTCAACTTATAGAAATTGACCACCGATTAACTGGCACAGTGGTTAAAGTTGGTGGTGTGAGAGGTACTGAATTCGAATCCCGCTAGAGGTAAGATGCAAGAGGGAATTCCTTCAGACTGATTTGCATAAATCGCATTTTATTAAAATGAAGTACAACAGATCCTACTAATTGAGGCTTCGGTAAAGAAAGGTACCTCTATAACATCTTAAGATACTAACGTATTCATCAGTTATGTAATCATATGCATTTACAAAATAAGCAATGTGGTACTATTTAAATATGTACGTTTACAATTAAAGGCCAGGCGTTATTTTATATTGTGCAAACACAACTGTCAATCATTATAAATTACGAGTATGTCTATGTTTAAACTATAATATCTGTATGCAACAACTATAAAAACAATAATATTATTGACATATCTCTATTCCTTTAACATGACTATAAGCTATCTTGGTACTCTATTGATATACAGATTTGACATGTGTCTGTCAGAAATTTAACACAAAATGCATTTGAGAGCAATCTTGATGAATTTTAGACAATATTTGGTAGCTTTAAGTAGCCAGATGTATACTACTCTATGTTAAATATTTATCGGATCACTTATGCAATGGCTCATAATTTATCCATTGTATATAATCCATCGAGAATATAAAATTTCATGTTCGTTACATTGACAGAATATATTTTATACGACATTTCTTGCACGGTTGCAATAAAAGTGGACTGCTCAAACAATATTTATTCAATTCCATTAAATTATACAACAATACTGCCTGTTAAAATTATAAACAAAGTGATTAAAATAAACTTCTTCGGTTCAGATGATGTATTCAACCCGAAACTTCACATAATAAAAACCATTACGCTCGAAGGTCGAAACATAACGCATATCTGGTGGTCATATAACCTTATTCATTCGCGGACAATATTCTTTTATTTTCCAACAGGAGATTTACATTCTATTTTGTGCTTTTTGGGTAACAAATTGTCTTGTTCAACTGATTTTTGTTTGTATAGTTGAATCTATAACGAAAATGCATCGATTTATGGTATTCGATTTTCATGTCAAAAATGTGGCAACGTGATTAATTTTAATCGCCATTTAGTTGAAAAAAGTGCACATCGATTTTTTGTTGGTTAAACATTGAACAAAATTGATGACTGAGTAATTCAACGAGAAACGATTAATCATAATATTTTCATGAAATATATAAACGGCCATCATATTTCAACATAAACTACGTCTCTGTACTACTAGTTGGCATACATAATCGTACTTCAGAGCGAATAGTTCGAAAAACAATAGATCGTTTTAGGACCACGTTTAATCTTAATTAAAATGTGCATCCCGTGAGACGCCGAACAACAGTGCGCACTCAAGAATCTGTAACCACTGTACTAGAAAGCATTGAAGAAAATCCAAATCAATCAATTTGTAGCCGTTCTCAGTAACTGCGGTTGTGTTCTTCCACTTTATGTACAATTTTACGAAAGGATCTTCGCTTAACATCTTTCAAGATTTAACTTGTGCAGTAAGTAACGCCAATTCGGTGAATGGTCTGAAGTACAAATTGATATTGATGTTAAATTTCCATTCAAAATTTTTGTTCTCGGAAGAAGCCCATGTTTGTTTGAATGGGTACTTAAATAAGCATAATTGTCGTATTTGGAGTGAGAATAATCCACAAGCTTTTGTCGAAACACATTTACATCCACAGAAAATTAATTTTAGAATGTTACATCAATGGTGAGCGGTATATACGAACATGATCATTGATAAGAAATTTGTTCGTACCTTGACTAGCTAGACGGAACCATATTCCACACAGCACGCGCTATAATTGATTTACTCATAGAAGCTTTTGATGAAAGTATAATTTCACGTAATGATCCAATTAATTGGCCATCAAGATCGTGTGATTTAAACTCATTGAGTTATTTGGGCTTATGTGAAGTCACTTGTCTGTGCGTCGATTAACAAAGGACAATTGAACATCTGGAAATCAACATTCGAAGAATTATTGGCGAAATGCTGCGAAAAATTTGTAAAAATTGATGTTCCAGAATGCGTCGTGTACCCGCTACATGGCCGAAATCATATTTAAACATTAATGTCATAAAATTTTCTATCCCATAAAGCCCGTTTATTATGATTTAAACTTGTGTAACTCTGTATAAAACACCCTTTAGATGAATATTTTGAAAATCTATACAAATTTTTGTGTAAAAAAAATTTAACTTTCATCTAACAATAAAGTCAAGGCAAGTCGCAATCTTGTTAAAATAAGCAAGTTCACAAAAACAGATTAAAGCTGTTTCTTTATTATTCGTATAGTCTGGTGTTTAATTACTATACCCATTCACCTTCTTTCGAAAAAACATTTTAATCTAACTTAATTGTACACAGCAGAGTGTATCTTAAACCTAATTCACAGAAATCGAATTTACAGAGATAAGATTTCAATCATTTATCCACGTGTCGAACAATATCATTGAAGATAAACATCTCCAATCGCACATTCTGAAATATGTCTATACTAAATTTAACAGTCACCCTGTATAACAAACATTATACATATGGTATATATTTAATTTTTTCTACTTCTAATCTTTTTGCAATTCAATCCACGATCGATAAGACGACGTTTTTCAGAGTACATACTTACATTTATTATATTGAGAATGAAAAGTACCCATACACAACACAACACAACACAAAACTATTTCACTTTATAAAAGTTTTAAAGTAACAAAAAAAACAACATTTACGTCTACATGAAATATAAAGATAATCCACTTATATTTGTGTATACATAATGCGTTGTATACAACAATAGTTGTTAACTGATAACAATGACGGAAAATGATGACGTCAACGACTACTTTAAAACTCAGTAACAACAAAATTGTTCGTTTTAAAGTCGTTTCGTTTCAATTTATATGATTAAATGTGCAGCTGTTACAAATTATGATCATTTTGGTATTCAAAGTGGTTTTAGGAATTTTTATACAATTTCTTTTATTTTTTCTTTTCTTGTTTCGCGAGTTTTCCGTGTGGGTGGGAACAAAAAAATTCTTTTATTTTATAACTTAGAAAATAGAAAATTTTTATTTACCATCGAGCGGTTATGTAATTTAATTGGTTTCAATGTCGTGTCGTAGTTCAATTTTATGAATTATTTTAATATATTGATTTTGAATTGTTTTGTTGTTGTTATTAATTGGAAAAACAATCGATTTGATTTGTATGCAAAGCCTTTGGAATGGGAGTATATAACATGTATTTTCTCACAGGTATTTCGACACTATATATAATACGATATGGACTTTTGACCGCACATTTTGTTATATATATCGACTAAATCGAATAGTAAACAAAATAACGCACTTTTTCGCTAATGGATTAATTTTTAATTAGAATTTTTAATTATGACGTAAATCGCGCGCTTTGTGACTATATGAACGAATTAATTTTTAAACGAATCTAATTTAAATTCGTTTATATTTTGTGGCGCTATTTAGATTAAACGAGAAAATTAATTAATTTTATCAAGGTCATCACAATTTCTTAAACCATATCCTAATATTAGAAAGGTTGAGAGTCAATTTTTTTATAATTATATGCTGATTTAAATTGTTATGAACATCTTTGAAGCGCCCCGAAATATGAAGTTTTTTATATATTAAATATAAGATTAACATTGTCTTTCGACAGTTACTCTGTTAATAAAGATATTTATAAGCAAAATAATAAAAAGATCAAACATATTGTATTCGAAGCTCCCAAGCTTTAATTATTTTGACTAAACGAGAATTGACACTAATGCTAAAGATCATGTATACATGACACTACTTTTTGTCATGTAGATTTCAAGCTTTTTATACTAACTATAGAGTACTGCCATAGTGACATCGAAATTCAAATAATACAAAATATTTACAATAGAGCAACAAGAGACTTTGATTAGGGTCTGAGTGGTTGTTTGGTCATATGTTTCAAAAACGATATCCATGTTCTATTATTTTATTTTTATGTTTGAATTGGACTCGAGATCCAACGATATTTGTGTCGAACTTTATTACCACAAAGTTCGTAGTACAACAATAGTTTCTTATGTTCTTCAGATACTAGTTCCAATTCAGAGAGCTTTGCAAAGTAAGACCAAGCAAAAAGCACTATCGTGTATCCAACAAACGTGTATGTCGTTGCTATCTAAACGAAACATATTGAATAACTTTTTTCGAAACACTTTCAAAGCTTAGTTCAAATTCATCTTCAATTTGATTGGCAAAAGTTACTTTAACGGAAACCTTTTATAAAAATTGGTCCTACAATACGGTTATGTCCAAAATTTACAAAATTAAATAAATTTTCCGGAAAAATCAAAAGAAATCGATAATGCAGTATTTTGCCATTAAATCCAAAGTTAAATATTTTATTTTATTAAATGTTAGTCAGAACGTATCCTTGACTTTAAACATATCCTTGCCATTTTAGGTCGATTCATGTGATTTCTTAATGGAAAATTCGATTCAATTAACCTTTAGAGTGTTATGGAGGGATATAAGCATATTTTAAACGGATTTTCAATGGTTATCACCATGGAAAAAATTTTAGGTTAAGTTTAATTTAGAGAGTCTGAGAAATTTTGACTCAATTATTAGTGCAAAATTCGCATTATTTTCATAAAAAAATTACCAATTCTGGTTGTTCTGATGAATTGACTTGCGTTATCGGCACAAAAGTCCTTGATAATATTGTTTATTGCTTGTTTGGCCAGTTGGAAGACACTTTGTATACAACGCCACGGAAGTCAAAGAAACAAGTGAACATGTACTTGATTTTTTTTCACTTGCACACGATATTCACTAGATTGGATAGAGCTTTTTCTGGAACATAACCATTCCTCGCCAGTTACTCAAAGTAAGCGAATGTTGGAAACACGAGTTCCTTGATTTTGTTGATATTTGCAGCGTTGATGACGTCCCTGAACGACGTTCGTCTTTGACTACTTCACAACTATCACCAAATGATTTGCAGCACTTAAAAACTTGTGATTTTGATACACATTCATCGCTTAAACAATTTTATCGAGCATTATTGATTAACAAATAACAGTCTCATTACTTTTTGTCCAGTGACGTAAAACGAACAAGTTAAATTTGAAGTTAATTTTGAAAGTTGTACATAACATAACTACTCTAGTCGTTCTATTGCGTTTCAATCTGTTCTATTGACTATGCCAAAGTGTTTTGTGTGCTACCCTGAACTCTTAAACGGTCACGAAACGCTTGATGGAATATCATATTTTTCACAATCACGATTTGATTCATTTATATATCGCAGCACGATCGAACACTCTTGACCTAATTTTCGATATTTTTTATGAAAATAGTGCATGTTAAGAACGTGAAGATTATGAAATGAATCATACTATGATTTGACATTTAGATAGTGTAGGCAGTAATCCTCTTTCAAATGAAAATAGTTACACTTCGACCTGACAAAAACACTAATAACTTCAAAGATACATATGTCCGTTCATTCACATCTCGTTCGACGTCGTTTAATTTTAGTTTTGAGTAAAATTATAATCTGAATATTGATATATAATTTTTTACAATTATTTTTCCACATAAACAAATTATAATTTTATATCAAAAAATACTAATTATATATTAAGTTTTTAATTATGTATTTGAAAAAAATTAATACGAAATTGCTTCAAAGCTAATTATATACATATGTATGAGTTCAATATAAAAGTAAAACGAAATTATAATTAGGTGACGATGAAAATTAATGTTTCCCAAAAACACCTTGGCTGGCGATAACAATATATATTATTGTTTTAACAATTCCACATAGGTTATTCACATTATTAAACAACTTAATCTATTTAGAGTTCTCATGTTTAAGATTGATATCTCCTAGAAAACTGAATTTCTGAAATTCGTAAAAATTCAAAAGACGATATATTTGAGTAAATGTATGTAATAAAACAATATGGTATGTGGTCCAAATTTGTGCGTAAACACCACTATATTAAGTTTAGGGTTTTAATTTTTTGATATGATATGTGATATGACATGATATGACATGACATGACATGACATGACATGACATGACATGACATGACATGACATGACATGACATGACATGACATGACATGACATGACATGACATGACATGACATGACATGACATGACATGACATGACATGACATGACATGACATGACATGACATGACATGACATGACATGATATGATATGATATGACATGATTTGATATAATATGATATGATATGACATGATTTGATATAATATGATATGATATGATATGATATGATATGATATGATATGATATGATATGATATGATATGATATGATATGATATGATATGACATGATATGATATGATTTGATATGATATGATATGATATATGATTAAGACTAACAGGCGTTCATATCGGAAATCCATAAATTGTTTTTTATACAATATGTCTGAGTCAATCGACTGTTGGAAACTCAAGTTCCTAGGTTTTGTTGATATTTGCAGCGTTGATGCGTTCACTTTCGTCTTTGACTGTCTCACGACCATTATCAAATGGTTTGTACTACTTAAAAACTTGTGATTTTAGTAAATATTCATCGCCTAACACTTTTTTATGAATAACAAAAAAGAGTCTTATTACTTTTTTCCAGTGTAGTAAAACGAAAACGTTAAATTTGAAGTTAATTTTGAAAGTTTCATATAACTAATAGCTTTCCTAGCTGTTCTATTGCTTTTCTAGCTGTTATATTGTCCCAATAACAGAGAAAAGACGCTCATATGACTATGCCAAAGTATATTCCACGAAAATGTCCAGCAGAATATCGAAGGATACATAATTCAACATTATGCGAGCACAGGCCCTACTTGCATTTTAACCGAATAAGGTTTATAAGGAATAAGGATGTTATTCATATAAACAACTAACCACGTGTCCGCTTGAAAGTCATTATGTTATTACTTATTTTTATTAATTATTTTCGTTAGAACGATTCTTTCATCTTAGATTATTGAGTGCTATCTTTCACCTATTTTTATCTTTAGTATTCCTCAACAGCTATAAACTTTATTTATGTTACATTTACGGGTCATCTCATCTTATGCTGTATTTAAAAATGTGTTCGTATTCCCCAACCCAGCATCATTTAATGCGAGGGTAATTTATATTCGTGATGATCCAACAGCATTTTTATATACAATGTGATGATCTTATACACTGTTAATTCGCGATTTTGGTTAAACTAACTGGGAATGTTTACAGAAAGAAAACTACAACTCATGAAGTATTATTTCAAATTTCAAATACTTTTGTTAAATTGAGCAACTTTTTTTGCATGGTTGGAAATCTAATCAAATCAAGTTTTAATATGTTATAAGTATACAGGAGTACATACACACTTGACATCAATTGATTTAATTATGAATTACTTCTAGTGAAATATGTTGAGCTTTGAAATAAGGTTAAAAAAAATCTGGGAGAAACAAGTACTCCAATACAACAATAAAAAATTGGTTCTTTTCAATAAATAACGATTTTAAATGGTACTTCTTAGAAGATTATGATAAATTTTATCATATTGGATTTTTTTTATAGATAAAATATTTCATATTTTTTATAGGTTATGTATCTGAATACCTTTCTTTGCGAAAAAACAAGAAACTTATTAATATTTTATGTGTAACAGAAATGGGTAATGGATCGTTTTCTAAAAATATTGTGCCAATTTTTCATTGAATGTCTTCAAGCCGCATTTGGTATTATATTTGGAATATGTTGTTGTCAAGCGTTTATATAAGCCCCATTTTTTCTGACACCAAAAAAATGTTTGGACCGTGAAATTTAATAAGAAGTTGCGTTCTATACCAATTGTCGTTGTCTTCTAACCTGAACAACTTTTGGCAAATAATTTCATTTACTACTCTTGACACTTGTGTCGACAGTTAGTCATATAAAATCATAAGCAGTTCCAACTTAACAGCTAAATTTTAAAAGATTTGGCCTTGAATCGGTTTTGGAACTAGTTTCATATGATTCGATTGGAATTGAAACTTCAAATCTTAGCTTCGACCGGTTTTGAAAAGTATTGGAAAAAGATTTGAAAATCACTCATACATTTGTATGAGTGCTTTTTAGATTCACTCAAAACTACTACTCAGATTTATAAAAACTACTCAAATTTTAAACTAAAGCACGTTCATATTTTAAATTCATTTAAAGCATAACCAATTTTTTGCGAAGCAAGTTTAGTTAGTAAAAATATGAATTCTCAATTTAATTTTGAGTGGATTATGTATCAAAATTAAAGGTAAAAATAATGATATTCTTGTAATGTTTATATTCAACAGATTTTATTACTATACGATTGGGATGGATATGGTATTGAAATTCGTTCTTATAAAGTATTTTATTTAAATTTTATGGTATTTCTTATTGATCAGGTGAAAATTGTTAGTGATTTTAAGAAAGAATTTTCATGATATTAACAACAACATGGTTGATGGTGGTCAATAAAATATCATGGTCCTCCATATTTTGTACAGAGGTGTGCATTGAATTTGATTATTTTCTTTGCATTGAAAAACACTTTGAATATAAATTTTATTTAATAAGGATTCATCGATAACTAATTGGATAGGGTGTTTTTTTCCAATTAGTATTGGTTTAGATATACGTGTGAAATTAGTTGGGAAAATTATATTTGTACTAATCCTAGTATTTTGTTTATGTGAAAAAATTTTTTTTATTTTTTATTTAAAAACTGATACTTAATGTTGGAAGGAATGCTCTCAAAAAGGTCAAATGTTTGTAGTCTTCTACTAAATATTTTTGAGATATTTCGAAATTTTAATTACTACTTGAATTACAATAGAACATTTATGTATGGAATTCGGCATCGTTTATATGTCCAAACACGGATACGTTTGCAGGTGTCAATACATTGAACCTAATTTCCAGCCACACATTTCACCGGAAACGACCGCTATCTTAACGTAGATGTGTTAAATCACACGATGGTCATTTCTAGATATAACCCATTCATTGAATTTAGTTTTCAATAAGTCGATTGTTAGACCCGTTGTGTAGCATGACGCACCGTCTTGTTGAAACCACAATGCATTAATAACGTTGTAATATGCCTCTGTATAGTGATCTCCATTGACGGTCATTTTCATCAACGACAACAACCGGGCAAATGATACCACCAGCATGAAAACCACACCTAACAGTAATTTTTTGTACATTAAGTGGTGTTTTTTTAAGTATATGAGGGTTTCACATAACCAATGACGCATATTCTATTTGTCGACGAAGTTATTTAGCCAAAAATGTTCTTCATCACTGAATATGATTTTGCGATAAAATTAGTTATATTCTTCCAACATTTCAATAGCCAAATCCGGCATATGATCGAGTGGCTTTAGCCTTTGTGTTAACTGGATCCTGCAAGCCAAAATCATTTCGCAAAATTCATCGAAGTGTGGTCTGAGCAATTTCCAATTCTTGAAAAGCCGTGGAATCGACTGTATTGGTTCTACTGGGACGATAATTAAACCAAACATCACACTAAAAAAATAATTGTTCAAACTGACCAAAATTACATTCACGTTAAAAAAATATACAACCTTATCAATATACAACCGGCAAAAAGTTCAACTAATATATTATCAATAAGAAAAGTGAATTTATCGATTGGAATATTTTGTATTTTGATTTTAATAGATTTATAATTTTTAAAAAACTGATAAATTCATCATATAGAAAACATTTTTATCATACTGATAAAATATTGTTTAGAATAATGTTCATTAAGAATAATAAAAAATTATATTTTTGTTGAAAAATATAAATGAAGGTATAACTGTAATATTTTAATCCGAAATGAAAATAAATAATCAGAGTGAAATATTTTTTTCAAAATAACAATAAAAATACTGACAAATATTTATCAATATTTTTGTCACTAAAAATTTGTTATATTGAGTGGTACATTTGGTTCAGTGCAGAATTAACACTCTTGAAGTTGCAGTCACCGATTCGAAATTGTGGTAGTAAATTGTATGTAATTATAAACGTTATTCGTATACTTGACGATGATGAAAATGTTGCCTTTATTGAATGTTTTGACACTGACAGTTAGGTTATTTGTTTAAGGATGCGTTCGCAGTGTAAATGACAAGTTTTCAGATCCCTAATGGAAAACCCTTTATAAGATGCTGGATTGAAAGCTCTCTCTTTAAACTTCATAGGTTGTAAATATCTCTAGTATCGTGGATTTTGTAATACTTTCCAACCAAAAGTAAATATATAGATCCGACCTCCAACCATGATTTCAACTATATTGAAATCTATATAGAACGAGAGTTCTTGTCTCTCAGCAGAGTAGAATCCTAAAATATATTCTCGCTATTGAACCATTTTATGAGTTGGGATTTTAATTCATTTTATTATTTGTTAAAACAACTATTTTGTATTTTAACGTCAAATGAATTATGCCAGAATGATATAGGTATTTGGACAGCCAGTGAACTTATTACAAATATGAAAGGAATAACTATTTTACTATTCAAATATTTGTTACAGTATATAGAAATAGTTATTATATTTAGAAATTGACCATATTCATAATTCCTATTGTTATTCATTATTCTTATTCATAAGTTGTTTTATTTCGGCAAAAATGTTCCTGGAATTTTCAAATCGGATATTTCACATTATGGAACATCACCTAATAATTTTATTTTGACGATAAACTAAATTTTAAATTCTCGAATAGACTGAAGTAACGATATTTAAGTGAATATTTCAACAAATGGAAATTATCATTCTTGATTCCATTTGATGATTAATTCTCATTTTTAAACCATCTCATAACTTTCCTGACAAATAAAGCATCCATAAAACTATTCAACAACTCCGGCTTTATGCTGTTAAAGTTACCCGAAAGTTTCCAGCCCAAAAAAAATAAAAAAATAGATAATGCAGATAGTGTCTTTGCTATTCCAGCCGAAAGTTAAAAATTTTATATTTTTTTGATTGATTTCTAACCAAAAATTTTTCTCCGACATTTTCTAGTCAACAAAAAGAATTAATGCTTCGAAAAATTATCAAACTAACGGAAAACACTTATATTAAAACTAATTAAAATACTCATATGTAATAATGTAAAAATTCAGAAACCTCTATAAAATCAACCGGTAGAGTGTTATGGCTAGATATAAGTTTATTTTAAGCGGTTTGTCAATGGCACTGGAAAAAAAATTTGGTCAAGTTTCATTTCTAGCCATAACAGTTTAAAGGTTGATTTTATAGAGATTTTAGAAGTTTGCACTACGGATTCAATGAATCGAATTTTCCCGGACTCCCTACATGAAACATGATCCAAATTTTTTTCTAGTGATAGCCATTGACAAACCAATTAGAAATAACTTATATCTAGCCATAACCTTTTAGAGGTTGATTTGATAGAGATTTCCGAATTAATACATTATTACATATGGGTATTTTAATTAGTTTTAATATATGTTTTTTCCGTTAGTTTGATAATTTTTCAAAGCATTAAAATTTTTTTGGTAGAAAATGTAGGGCGAATATTTTTGGTTACTTGGTTAGAAATTAATCAAAAATATAAAATTTTTAACTTTCGGCTGTGGTTAAAGCTGCGGCAGTTGTGGAGCGGGAGGTACCGGGTTCGAATCACGATAGGGGCAGGATGCAAAAGAAATTTTTCACCACTTAATGACGATCGGTGGTGTGAATGAACACAACAATGACCCCCTATTGGAGTGCAGAATCAATGGGCCGACCCATCTTTAATGTCAGTACTATAGGCTGGCATGGAGTTATGCAATGTGCAGATGGTTAGGTAAATCGGACCTTTATAGCCGTACGTCCTCGATTTGGCTGCAAAGCGTAAGGAAAGGACGTTAATAAGCGAATCATGGAAGAGTTGGGAGTGTCTTGAGCCCAAAAAAAAGAAAGGAAAAAAAATCGGCTGGAATAGCAAAGACACTATCTGCATTATCGATTTTTTTATTTTTTCGGCTGGATATTTTCGGCTAACTTTTACAACATTCCGGCTTTTGCTATTTCATATTTCAGTTATATGAAAATTCGTCCTTAGTATTAACATGTATAGGGAAACTGACTAACAAAAACTATTTAATCATGTTTCCTAATTGATCGCCAAAGTGCTTAAAGTATTTTGTAATCAACTATTTCCTAATTGCATATATATTTAAAACTATTGAAATAGCTCACATTTAAATAACTCTCACTTCGTACATTATAAGTTTTGTTCACATGCAAAAAGCTCACTTTGGTGGGCCCAATTGAAATCAAATTGCATCTTAATATATAGCACAGATCACAAATCTAAAATCGGGGGACGTTACTGAGATAACTTAAGCTAGTAACTATTTCCACTTGGATTATGCCACAAGCCTACATTATATTATACAGCATGTTTCTAGATTCAAGACTATACGATTAAATAGATCCAATAGATGGACAAAAATAACAAGCCAATTACGACTTCTTAATTCTCGTTCTGTATATAGCAACATTATGCACTTTTCTATATTCCCATCGGGTTGTTTCCATTAAAACTATATATAATATACTTACGTATCCACCAACAAAAAACTTATTTAATTCTCTTTCTGTTTATTAAACAAATAAACTTAAAAAAAAAATCCAGAATGAAATTAAATTTTAACCGGTTTCTTACACTCGAAAATATTTCTTTAAGTAAAATATGCAAATGACTTTGACTCAAAATCACGTTTTTTGGTTATACGAGATTTTAGTTTTGTTACTCGTCTTCTGTCTTATAATCTCATTTTATATGAGTATTTACTCTTAATATTTTCTTATTTTGATTTGTCTAATCTTTATATAAAACGAACAAAAGCGAGAAAACTATATATGACTGGATGCTGTAACTCACAAGTACTATATAATGTATATAATGTAAACAAATAACTCAATAATCAAAAGAACTGAGTAATATGTACAATATTGTCGTATCGACTTAAGTTATCGAGTCATTGTCGTTCTTATATGTCAATATTTGTTTATAATCAAATTGTCTGCCTATGAAGGCGATACGATAATCAAGTTTTGTTTTAACAATAATTCTTAAACTATTTTTCTACTTTATTGAATGTTATTAACACATATATGTTAATTCACCATCATTACTGTCACCATCAATCGTATAAACATTGATTATTATGAGAACGATTAATGTTAATTTAATTACAGACATATATATCGACGATTGTTTTGAGACGACGCAATTAAGTTTTTCGTAACAGATGTTTTTGTGTTCGGAGCAATGGCACAGATATTGTTGGTAACAACTTACTCCTCCCATATATATATATATATATATATATATATATATATATATATATATATATATATATATATATATATATATATATATATATATATATATATATATATATATATATATATATATATATATATATATATATATATATATTTATATATATATATATATATATATATATATATATATATATGTATATATAAATATATATTTATATATAGCCACAACAATTATTTCGATTATTCATAAAACTAATTACCCAATCTGTACTCGACAATTTTGTAATTACAAATGATGTCATTAAACGAATATATCATCGTTTTGTTTGTATGTCTGTATAATCTGATAAGACATGCAAAATTCATTGCTTCACAAAACTAAATATTCAATGTTGCATTGGTAAATATTTAGCTTAAATATCGACGTTTTATAATGGCAGCGATAATTGTAGTTATTATATAGTAATAAAGATAGTGCAGATTTACTTAGTTGTCTTTCGATTTGGAAAATTGTATGTATTGGTCGACATGGTATAGTGAACATCTAATTAACATATATATTATTTATATATATGTTGTACATCAAACCAATATGCTACAACCAAACAGTACAATAAAAATCAATATTTTAATTAAATGTGTATAAAATAAAAAATCAATTATTGATTTCTAATACATGGATAAAATGTGTCAAGTCGATGTTTAACTGTCGTACAAAAAACTAACTTTGTTTTCGAATAGTTGTGAATAAATACAATTACTACTCATTTGGAATTATTACTGTTTTGTATATTAATTGTACTTATTGTTTGCTTATGTTGTACTTTGCTCATTATTGTATGACATTCTATTTTAATATGTGGGATATATATGGAAACTGAAATGGGAAATTGAATATATAAAACAATCATTTTCGGACAAATTATGATATAAACCTTTAAGTTCACCTGGCATAACTTAATAAGTTTGACGTTTCAATGTTTTGTTTACAATATCGATTGTACAACAAATTTATTATTTTAACGTTTTTTACAGACCAGTCTGACTACATCGGTTTCAATCATAAGCCAGCCCTTCATATTGTTTTAAACAGTAAGAAAATGCCATTGTCACCGACAGCGACCTCTTCGCTTATCAAAAATCGTCTCTCTCTCTCTCTCTCTCTTAAAAGATCGCAGTATTATTCGGTTCGGATCAGCACGCAAAACATACTCGCCTTTGATTTCATGCACGATATCAGCAATTAGCTTTAAATTCCTAATCACGTGATTGAACCGAACTCAGTATGTGCCATCAACGTTGCATTTTGGGTCATATATCACACGCATAACTCTTTTCTCGAATGTTAGAAGCCTCTTTTGTACTCATCTATCAAGGTCGGACTCTTACATCCATACATAACAACGGGTCTGATTAACACTCATGCGACAAGTTTCAAAGTACTTGAAATTAATCATCCAAAACTTCATCAGTGACTGACTGATGTGGACGGAATCGTTTTCGGTAGTCACTGATAATTTCCTCCACCAGAGGAATACGATAGTAACTTGCATGCTGTGCAAAGGAGAGCTATTCCACGATATTACACCTATTTCAAGCGATCACCGTTCTCAAATATTGGGCATAATGCGGCCACTCTTCAAACATAACTTTATTTCGTCATACCAATAAAGGAGAAAAACAGATCCACAAAGTTCTCCTTGCGATTGTAAACCGAGTTTGGGTTTATTATGTGCTCAACAGCAAGACGACACTCTTCATGAAACTAATCAGTTTATGGCATTGATTTCGCTATACCGAGAGTGTGCTAGGTGGCATCGACAACCGAAGTTAGAATACTTCCCAGTTTTCACTATTCACTTTATTATACAGGTAATTGGATCACAAAATGCTATTGCTGACAATATTTTCATATTTTCATTGCGTTTCTTCATTTATAAAACCTGGAGACTCGTGTTGAATATTTCTCTGTTCTCTCTTACTTGTACATAAATTTGCAACCGCTTTGGACATATCCAAGGATTTTGACAAGGTTTGGCATGAGAATCTCATTAGTAAACTTGTGGCATACGGCTTGGATTCGATGACCATCAAGTGGATGAAAAGCTTTCTCAAAGACCGAAAGATCAACGTTGTGCTAAATGGGAGATCATCAACGACACACTCCCCAAATGCCGGAGTCCCTCAGGGCTCAGTTTTGCCATCAACTTTGTTTTTGTTATACATTAATGACTTGTTGGATAGCACTGTGAACCCTATCCACAGTTTTTCCGATGATGCAACATTGCACTCTTCTATTTCATTAGAGGTCGAGCCTACTCCTTCAGAGTTAAATGGTAAACGGCTGCAAGATGTCACTTCGCTTAATTCCGATTTCAGTACAATATTTGAGTGTAGAGTAAAAAATCAGGTCAAATTTAACGAGAAAAAAACACAAATATGCACATTCTCGCGTAAAAGAAGTCGCAATGAATACCCTTTTGTGGTAAAAGGACACGGTCTCGTGAGTTGTGACTCAATTCGTCTGCTTGGTGTTCAAATTAGCAACAATTTAAAATGGAATGAACACATTATCGCATTGGCCAAATCGGCTTCACGTAAACTCGGGATCCTCAATAGATGCAGACGGTTTTTTAAATCGTATCAGGTTCTCCAGATATATAAAATCTTTACTAAACCGTGTATAGAATATTGCTGTCAAGTTTGGGGTGGAGCATATGGCGCTGCTCTAAAGTTGCTGGATAGAGTTCAGCAGCGTGCCATCCGAATAATACGAAACTCCAGACTTACGAAAGATCTAGATAGCTTACAGCAGCGCAGAGATGTTGCAGAACTCTGCCTGTCCTGTTCTCTGCCTGTTGATTAATAAATGGTAAACGTTTTGCAGAATTAAAGGAGAAAATACCATCATTTGTTACGCCAGGACGGGTAACACGAGGAACGGTTAATGCGCATAGGTTTACGGTGAAGCTGCCGAAACCTCGAACTAAAGGTGCAAAGCGTGAATTCATTTATCGAACATCCAGGAAGTGGAATTCGTTATTCAGTTTTTAGCTTCCGTTGGAGTATAAAATGCACAAGTTTAAGGCAGCCGTTTACTTGAAGGACCGCGCGTTGGGTGCAGGAGCTCTGACAGTTACAAGGAGCTAGAACTGTCTTAAAGTTCGCCCTGCACAATTAAAGCTTAATTTTAAAAAAAATTAGCATCGTAGCTGCAATGATCAAATAATGGCCACTGACTATGAATTTTGTTGAACGATACGATCTCACAAAAAACTTATATAATAATTAAAAGCTTTTATTCTTCATAATGAACACTTTTTACAGACCACTATTAATCTAAGATCTTTGATTCGTTTAAAATTCATTCATAGACACTAATCGAAGATGAATATTGTTGAGCAAGCCAAGTATCATTTTACACAGTATGCTAATTTCTTATCTCACGTTCGAGTATACTTAAGCGGGTGTTGGTTGCGGAATCTCGGATGACGATAGATGTAACAAGTTTTAAGGAATTTTAGAAAAGGTTAATGTGTTAAATTGAACTGATTAAAAAAAAATGAGGCAATCTTCCTTTATAAAAAATTTAAATTATATTTATGAACGAAACTATGTCTGTTTCTATCTAAAACAAATATAATCAACTTCGAAAAGTTTAAGTTAAGTTAAACAGTTAGTTTTTTACGAAAAACGATACTAATTTATAGTATATATAGTGCTAGTTAACTTATTCATTACTCATTAAAATCAAGCTTTTAAGTCCCCAACTTTGAACCCTAAAGTTCTTAGTTTCAGAATATACAAACACACGTTACTCGTATCACATAAATCGAATCAGAATCCTCACAAGTCTTTAAACAAATAAGGCGACATCATCGCTAACCAGGCTGACTGCCATTAGCAAAGTTGCAGTTCAATTAAATAAGATTCTTTTCCTAATTACTTCTGTTTTTTATCCCGGTTAAAACCCACCCACGCAAGATACTTGTTATTTTCACCAATCGACATAAATGAAGAACAATATATTTTTTAGCAATATATAGAGATTGTTGATTTAAGATAAAAACACGAGGCGGAAAGCGGGAAACGAGATAATGGAATAGTTTGAAGATGGGACCTCCGCCAACAAAGAACAGCAAAATACAAAACTGGATAAAAAGAGAGGGATTGTGAAATAAATCAAAGAAATGGTGTGGTAAAGACAGAGTACTGTTAAATATATGTTTAAATAATTACATTTTTCGTAGACCAAAAATAATTAATAGTGGATCAAAGGATGGGATCGTCCCTTTCTCAAAATCATTTTCCGATTTTTTTGTGGTCCTCTTCTTTACTAGATTGGCCACCGTTCATGCTTAATAAGTGTTTCGTGTTGGTATTGTTTCTTTGATATCGCAACTGCAACTTCTCCCGAGTTTTCCTGCCCTTCGAGCTTATGTTTTTGATTATTACGTGCAGGTAGAAAGACGTCCAACTTGTGTAGATTTTTATGTTATATATTTTGTCTACCGTAACCATCTTGTCGTTCAGCCACGTTATAAACCTCATATTAGAATTTTAAGTTTTCTTTTGATACAGAATCTTGTGTTTATGTTATAAATAAATCAAGACAATACGTTATTTAAATACGTGTTTATTTAGAAAATACAAAGCTGTGTAAAAATATTCCCATATCGATTTGGTACAGATATTATTGTAACATCGCCACTATTTCTTCTTATTGTAAAGTATTTCCTACAAAAACAATAAAATTGTAATACCTTGTCACGACTGTGATAATTAACAGACGTGATATAGTGGCTGAATATTTAATCTGCATTCGGTTCTTTATGTGAATGATATACAATCTTCATTTTAAACGGCTATATAAACACGATCACAACGAAGACATTGTGAAATTTCTGGACTTAGCCATCTTTGGCCTAAGTATTGGTTCTGTTGAAAGATATTTTTTTAATAGATAATTTTTAGGTCGTTATCAGTTATTTGTGAGTCGCATCCAAGAAGGAATCTAAATGATGTATAGAAACGTTGAGTTCAGCTTGTAATTCTTTATCATTCCGAATAAAATATGATGATCGATTCCACGCTTAAATAACTAAATTACCTAACAGTGAAAGATTTAAAAGTGGTTTTATATTCCAACAGTATTCAGTTTCCATTGGTGTCAAAGCCAACGAGTCCAAAACCAAATATCTGAGAGGATATCAAGGTTCACCTTGCCGCTGGCAATCGAGCTTTATATCCTCTATGTCCACTCCTGAAATCAAAATATCTCGCAAATACGGATAAGATGAAATTATGCAGAATGTTGATCAGACCCGTTGTTATGTATGGATGTGAGTCAGGAATTAATTCAAATTCCTGATATCGTGCATGAAATCAAAGGACAGCGAGTACACGGTCACGTTTTGTGTGCTGATCCGAACTGAATGATACAGGATCTTTGAAAGGAGAGCCACCTCTCGGAAAGCGAAGAGATCGCTGTCGACAACGATGGCTCCACAGCGTAGAAAACGATCGGGCATCTTTTGGTTGCTTGCAACAGTATGAAGAGCTGGCTCTTCATCGAAACCATTGGAGTCAGATTGTTCACACGGTACGGGCCAATACTGTCTTAACCATTTAGTTGGTTGTAGCTTAATGGTTAAGACAGTTTCTCATCACGTTGCGGTCTCGAATTCGATTCTCGCCGTGACCAAAAATTGAACATGCACGGATCACATAAAAAGCGATTTTGTGTAAAAACATTCGCACATTATGCACCAACCTATACATATTAATATGGTTCGTAAGGTCTCAGTTGCAATCGGTTAGGGCCGTTTACGGCCTTTAGCCATATATTATTATAAGTGTCTTATACTCCAAGAGTTGTACTACCAAACAAATTCAACAGTTATAAATTTATGTCGTGTGCTTTCTAGCATTATTTTGAGCTTTTCAATAACGTTTTTCCTCATTGCTGGTTAACTCGTCAGTCGAATATAACTTAAGCATAGTTATTTAAGGAGAGTTTCTTTATTTTACCCAAATACTTAATTTGAAAGGTCTAATTTCCCAAGAACTCATAACTTGGAATTTTAGGTAAGTGATCCGTTGACAGTTTAAATTAAGTATAGTGTTCAGTTTAATCACATTATCTGTTTATTTTTACTAATCGCATATAAATACTAGCTGTACAACAACGAATAAATAGAGGAAGTATAAACTATATATAGATGTGTCATCTGCCGGAAATATATTATTAACCATTAATGTTTAACTTAGATCTTATCTATCTTGTAAGTAAATATCTTTCTATAAAAGATAAAAATTACCAAAAATAGAATGAAGACGAATCGTTAAAAATGTTAAATATTACGCTCAGGCAAGAAGCTCAGAACAAACCAAAATCCACTTAATGAAGAATCCAAACGCTTAAACTCCAAAAAAACTGAAGCGAATCCTTAGGTTGAGATATGAGAGAGAACTACCAAGTTATGCATTTATATAAAGATATAATTTTACCTCTTGGTAGGTGACCAGTTTAATTAGGGCCAGAATACAAAAGAGATTTTCACCAACTGGTCATTGTGTGCATGAACAGCTCTATGACTCCATCTTCTATATCAGTACTATAGGCTGACATGAAGCTAACGACATATAATTGAAAATTGCTCGAGTACTGCGTCTTGTGTAAGCTGTATACTGTAGTAACTAAATATCGATTATTATGTCTGCCAAACATGATGATTAAGTATTTTAATGAAAACTTAATACGATTAAAATGAATACATGTATGTATATATAGCATATGTTACAATTCTTGAAAATAATTTTATATAAATTTTTAAGAAATTGCAAAACTTACATAAAAGGTATTCAATTATGGAAACAATTATATTCAATATACAACTATACGTATATATTTAATAAGATATGAATTTCAAAATAGGAATAATATGTTTTACAATATTTCTAATAAATCAACGTCATTGATATGTTGACATAATACTTGTGTATACAAAAATTTGCATATACAAATAATGAATTAAATTTGTATCATGTTTTGGGGTCGAATCACACTATTGTCCACTCTCAATTAAAGTAGACCATCTGTATACTTGTGTTGACATAATAGATCGATCGATCTATGTATTTCGCACTCAATCAATCAACTGATGACGCTTAATCTACTTTATGATTTAGTCGGTGATGTTAGGCCTGTGGGTGGGGAGGACCCATAGAATACCAACACAGTGTCTAAAACTTGTCGTAGGAGGCGACTAAATCTGGTTGGATCGCTGTTTTTTTAAAGGAATCACCGAATTGACGATACCTTAAGTTCTCGGTCATCTACAATTCGGGACCAGGATGGAAACCTCCGTGTTAACGTCAATTCTGTACTCGATACATGGTGTGGACATTTCTCTGCCCTAATTTATGTTCCAAATGTATCGCAATCTGTATTTGAATACCCTCAAATACAGACCACCGACATGTTTACCGAGGATCCATCCTATGAAGAATTCACCATGGTTTTGCACAGATTAAAGAAAAGTCGTTCATCACAAGTTGATTGCATAAATACAGAGCTCCTGAGATATGGAGGACTAACTTTGTGGAACTGTCTTTTCGAACTTGTTCGAATGGTATGGCGAAATGATGTTGTGCCCGAAGAATGGAAAGTAGCCGCGTATCCGAATTCCTGATATCGTGCATGAAATCAAAGGACAGCTATAGTACGATAGCACGGTCACGTTGTGCATGCTGCTCTCGACAGTATGAAGAGCTGGCTATTGGTCGAAACTCTATGTAGTCAAATTGTTGACACGGTACGGGCCACCAATAGCTTGTAATAGCCGTAAAAAAAGTCGGCGATGTTTAAGTATAGTAATACAGTCGTTTTATTTTATGGTCGTAACAATGCTTATCTTATTTTTTTTTTATTATTTGTTATCCAGAATTATAAGATTGTATATACTAAACCCCGATTAAAAATGGTTATTATTTTTTTAATAATCCACGAGCAATTACTTGAGTTTCGTTCAAATTTTGAAAATATATAATTATTGGCCAAGAATTCAAACTAATCTACCTCCGAGAGTAATTTAAGATTAACATTGAACCCATATTATATATAGGGTAAGTGAACTCTGTTTATACGCGTCAATCAAAGTATAAAAATGAGACAACCTTCAAATCACTTCCAGGCACAAACAAGTTTGAACCACTAGCCCAGCTTTGTAGCAAGTCACCGTTTTTCAATCTCGTTCCTTCACTTACTTATAACTTGATTAACAATCGAAGCTAAACAAAAGTAAAAGTTGTATAATGTTGTCAGTGTTACCGTAGGTCAAATAAGTTATCGAGTGATAAAAAAAAATACTTATAATCGTTACATTTGTCGTTGAACACAAAAAAAGCCTCAGTGAATCCCACACACACGCACCATAATGAAATGTATATTAAAAACCACTTAAAGCCGATCATGAAATTATAGTAAAAACAACCAAATGGTGATTGCTTAATCCGCATCATGATACTGAAAACAAACAGCACAATCGATACACATCTGGTTTTTTTTTTTGCTTATAAATAAATAAAATAATGTTGATTGAGGTCATTAGTGTATGAAGATTTCGATTTCTAAAGCAAAACAAAACTTCGAAATATATGTACCAAGGGTCGCGTCAACTGACTTGTCACGTGTATAATTTGTTGCTTGCAATAAGACAGATTTTGATTTATATGCTTGGATGAACTTGATATTTTCTTAATATAAATTCACCGTCTTATTTATATTCCAAATTTTAGTTACCTTTTGCTATTTTTAAATTTTCCAAAAACACGATAAAATTTCCATTTTCACTCACAATCACCAAAATTTCTCTATGAATTTTCTTTTATGAACCAAAATTAAAAATATTTTTTTAAACACTTTGAAATATTCTAAAAATAAGATTAAAAAACACTTTGAGCTTTTCTTTTATTTTTAAGACAAAATTATTTTATTTTTTTTATGAATTGAGCTTCCTAGAAGATATCAAAAATAAATTCATTTCACAATTTGTATAGCTATTCTGAAACAAAAATTTTCACTTTTCACAAACAATTTTCACTCAAAAATTTTAAACAAATTTTATACACTGAGCTTTATAATTATTTTCGTTTGCAAGTAGACTCTCGATTTCTACTTCACTCGCGGTTAAGTCCTTTGTTGGGTAAATTAAAATGGGATCGAAATAAAAAAAATTATATAAAAACGAAATTAAATAATTATAATTGGATTATAAAAAAAAAATTAGTAATTAATTTGGAAAATCGCATAAAATGAAAAATAAAATAAACTGAGCCGGGAAAACGGGAAACGCGAAATAGAACACCGCCAATCAATCACATAACAGAGGTGCACAATATATACAAATAAACTAATTTTGCTTTTAGATTTTTCCTGCCAATTTTCTTTCAAACATATATAATTTTTTAAAAGTGGAAAAATCGGAAAACCAAAAAACACGAAAATAACCAACCATTCAATAAAAGAATTTTGGTAAGACTGTTGAATTTTTGTTTTTTTTTTAGTTTTTACTTTTTTTTTACATAAATTACTTGAGAACGAAAGGTTTGTTATTGTTAAGTATTTTGTGAATTATATATGTTCCTCTCTTTCGGTATAAAGTGAGATAATAACACGTATTTTGTGTTGTACTCAAAGTTTTTCACCATATAAAATATTTATACGTTGAAGCGAGATAGATGTAGTGTGGAAATTTTTTTTGCTATTACCGGTGTAGAAAACCTAATGTTGGTGTAGTTATGTTATGAAAATTTTTATAATTTTCGAAAAAATTTATTTAAGTGTTTTCACGTAGAAAATTAACAAATTATGCCAAAAGAACACATCCAATTAAAATAATGAGCTTTGGAAAATTAAAGTCTCATGATGTCTCTTCACTATACTCATGCAATTTTGGGTCGTGTTGGTAGTATTTCTCTCAGGAGTATTTAGGTTTATATTGAACATGTACATGTATTGAGCAAAACTTTAACTTTAACCAAAGCCATTAATGAACTCAAAACTTAGAAAAGAAGATATGAAACAGTTTAACTGAACATGTCATAATATACAGACCACCAAGACATAGTCATAATTCAATCAACACATTCCCACTAAAATAGACGGAACCCAAAGGTGCCATAAGCTTGTTTAAATATCCAGCTAATCTACACAAAATTGTACATCACAATAACCACAAAGCCGTCTTAAGCTTTAGATACATTATATACACGAAAAATTGTTTTATTGAGATCTCGATTGTTTAGATGATCAGTTCGATCTGATGATGGCGTCATTGAATATGATCAAAAAGACCCAATAAAATTTCATCAAACAAGGCATATGCTACCACCGGACTTGGTGTATGTTGTATTCTAGCCAAGAATTACAGAGATATTTGAATCGAAATGTTGTGGCATGACTGTTGAATTTGATTGTATTTGTGAATTAATGATTAATTTGTACTTTGTTGTGAACACCACACATTACAACCTCCTTCAAATTTAATTTAATTCAAGGTGAATAAACTGCGGATTACTGATCCATTGTATGCTGTCCTGTATGAGCTGTAGATTAAGTTAGTTGGGTCCGTCTGTGTGTTGACAGGAGAGATGTGTGTGCTAATTCATTATATTGGAATGTGTGAGAGCTCGTATCAGAAGGTTTTTAAGTCATGTTTATACCCTAAAAAACATGGTCGTCGGGGTCACCAGGAATATAAACGTACACGTGATAATACTAATTTGAAATTGGAATTGTTTTGTTCGTATTTTTTTAATTTGGTAGGCCGGTTTCGATCTGATGATGACGCCATCGACTGCTTGATCGAAAAATACTCTATCTCATACCGGATATGAATTATTGCTGTGCGAATAACAAGATACTTTACTCGAAATTTTGATTTATTACTTATTTAATTATTTCTAGATGATAATTGTATTACGAATTAATTACATATTATGACATAAAAATAATATATTAAATTATATAAATTTTCAATTAAACTACAATCAACTACACAATCTTATGAAAATGTTGTACTGGAGTGAAACTCAGTGGTACTAAACAAAGTGAGAAGATAACCAAGAAAAAGGAACCAAGAAACACCTTCAACATGCTCCTCATTATTTAAAATATTTGAACCCGGTACAATAAACTTACACTTCCTCAGCATTAACTAACTTTCCCACTTCGATTATAAATGTTTTCATTGATATCATATTGTAACCGCACTCAACTGACTATACCTTTTACTATTCGCATTATTATCCGTATACTTTCAACTATCTTTTATTTGGTAGATAACGCAATTGGTTTTGACAATATTTATGATTGACATCAAATGTATGAAAATTTCTAGTAACGAGAAGACTTAATTACTGAAACGACTTAAGTGAAAATAAATCAGTCCTTTCCAGATTGTAATCCGTACACGAAATATTTTGAATTTAGAAGTAAAGCGCAATAGCAGTAATTTAGACTTATCTTGTCTTTTGTCAAAATAAGCCATCAACCAATACACAAAACGGTCGGGTGATAAATAAACTTCCCCGAATAAAATAATGAAATACATATATGGGAGTATACTTTCATCGTATATGGTCGATCATCGATCCTAGTAACCAACGAATATACAACATTGGCCCTTTTAGTTAAAAGTAAATGTCTTCTTTGGCAGGAACAATATTAATAGATTTTGTATCCAATATTTGGAGATAGGCTCAATTTTATCACTATAATAGGAATAATATTTTATAATAGGAATGAGCACGACTAGGTAAAAAACGATTGTGCAGTAGTTCTAATATCGAGCATTATTTCTTGCAAAACACAAAATCGATTCTTCTGAAGTATATTTAATGAGCTAATTTAGAAATTCAAAATCTGATTAAACGTTGTCCGTCAAATCCTTCACAAATGTTTTAGATATAAATTCATAATTTAGGTTTTATATCATGTAAAAATTAACCTGTTAGATGATGAGATGACTCCGGTTTATGAATCTTGATAAAAACTCGTATTAAAACAATAACATTTGTCTTGTACACGTATTTTTTGGACACTCAAACTAGTAAATCTTAAACAATAAACACTATATGCCATACTTCACTTGTTTTATCTCATTTACTTGTATACTTTGAAAATGACGAAAATCTTTATGATTGTGTTGACAGTTAAGGTATAGACTAAATAGTAAAGAAACAAAAGACTACTTACTATAAGTGTTTAGTTACGCCGTACGCGAATGCAAAATTCATGATTGGTAGACAATGCAAAGCAAGCTATGTTAGCATAGAAATTGTTTAAATTTGTTGTATGAAGATATATTTTGCAAGTATAATTTAGTTACCATTAGGTTAGTATAAGAAGTAGAATTATTGGCTTTGTTGGTGGGACTTAAATATAATTTAATTATCTTATTGTGTTCGGCGATGTACAATTTAGATTAGACGAATAATCGATAAGGCTACATAGTATCCGCGTAAAGTTAATCATCAAACAAAGCAGATCGAAAACGAAGCTTAAATGCAATCGTTTTAAAAACAAAATTAAACGTCTTGTGCCGATTTAAAGCAGGTATTGCAACGTCGAAGATAGAAACAATCAAGCAAAATGGAAATAGTTTTATCAAGCAATCTAAATTAATTGTGCCGTTCAGTGCTACGACACTAACACGCCAAAGAAACGCAATGATGATAGTGAACTTATCATTCAAGAAAAGGCTTAAAGGATATTTAAGCGTTTAAACGCCGAAGATAGTGATGAAGAATCTAAGGAACTTTCTTTTTCGGCTAGTCGATCGGTTTAGAAAACGACTGAACTTACACAACATCAAAATACTAAGTGCTGCCAGCACTGGTACAAAGGCCAATATCCAAAACCCCGATATTTTAAAAATAATTATTGAACGAGGAGGGACCACCCAGAACATGTATTCAACGTCGGTTTATATTGGAAATGAGTGCCAGAAAGAACTTTCATATCTAAAGATTCAAAAACCACATCTGGACCGAAAGTGCATAAAGAACACCTAACTTCAAATTGAAACCATTCTTAATATATTTGTTGATTATTATTGGATGATTATGTCCATCTTCGAAGACTGGTTTAAAATTAACTTCTGTCCGGATGTGAGAAAATATTTACAAAAAAAAATACTTTTGCTATTGGATGATGCTCAAAGACATCCAATTCATTTCGTGAAATGTCTACCTAAAAACACGATAGTGATTCTTCAACCTATGGAACAAGATCTTATTTCTATTTTCCTACGTAGAAATTTTCATCAGTTGGTAAGCAGCACCGATGGAAAATCGCCTATCAAGGAATTTTGGGCAAACTATAACATAAAAGACACTAGACCACACGCACGAAGAACCACGTTTGAAAACAACCACGTTTGGCCAAAATACGTTAAATATGATAAAGTCAATCTAGATTCGCTACATGCCTTTTGTGAACATATTGTATCATTTGCTCATCAATATGGTTTCCAAGAAGTGCAAGAAGTTGATGTGATCGAACTGAGAGAAATAGACTAACAAAGTTAAACAAATGAGGAGTTCGTAGAGTTAGAGAAAGATTTATAAACATCGATTATAACACATGAAGAAACAGAAGTTCATTCGCGTCGATTAAAATCAAAAGTAAATTGTATATTGAAAGACAATTATTTGTGCTTCTGCGCATTGGCCGAATAGGTGGCGTGTGGCAATTGTTTGGCGAACAGAACCATTATTTTGATAAAAAATTCAACAATTTACAAGCGTTGCTCTGGTGTGAGTCTATTTATTAAATGTCAAATCAACCTTAAAGATGTGAACCTCTTTCAAAACAACATCCTTAAGTAAAAGCAACTCAATGTTAGCGATCTCGAACATTTGTAACTTTAGAATTCTACAGTCTACCAATATAACCATATGGCACCAATTGTTCGATGACTAATAGCTAGAATTGATACCATTAAGACCAAATCTAGATAAATAAATATTCCCAAATCGCAAAAGGTTTGTCACACCATCGTTCTCATATTATTTTTCTGATAACATTATGAGTTTCTGTTGCTTCGACAGCAACAAACCGATAACAAACAAAGAATAGCAGAAAAAATAATCACATTCACAAAACACATTGCGAATGAAACAACACCACAAAACGTGAAACACAACCAAAAATATATTTCCGTGCTACTCTTAACTCACAAAATGTTTCAACAGAGAGCACATGAGACAGTATATTAATCATTTATGATGGCGATATATTGGTTTCTTTTTTTGTATGACGTCAATTCAATATTTACTACGTATGTAGGGCGACGTAATCAAATATATGATAGATTGTAAAATGAGGGGAAAATTTTCTTGTTTTTTGCTGGTCTATGACAATAAATCTTTTTTATATTCGGTGTTTGAATGGAAAATTGAAAGACAATATCGTAGTGATTTACTGTAAATTATGTACATACATGTACGAGATATGTTGTGATGTTAAAACAAGTTTTTTTTTGTATTTTCTTCTTAGGTTTTTCTTTTCATTTTATAAAAATAAAAGTGAGAGTGATATTTTCAGCTTCTTAACAATTCAAATACCCGAATCTCATTAGACCGAATTTTCATTAGACCGTGTTCCGAACCGATGATTCTTTTGGTTTATTTTTGTGTTACAAAAAAGAAAATTGTTTTGTCTTTGCATTGTTTGTGTGTGTGTGTTGTGTTTGTATATAAACATATGTATATACATATATACACTTAACATTAGGGAAAGGATCTTAGCTTTTGTGCGGTAAAAATGTCAATCAAAATAAATTTTCTTAGTATTTTTGTTCAAGATGGGTTTTTTCTTATTCTATACTGTCAAAAATGGGTTAACAAGTTTGTTGACATTTAGTATTGGTTGGTGTTTGGGTTAACCTATAATGTGTTTATACAAGTATATGGTGTGCACAAACAACCAGAACCAAAACAATTGATTGAAAAGCGAATAAGACTGTAAAATCGATGTGATTGTATACGGATGATTGCATATTTTATTGCTGCTTTGATTATTGCTTATTTCAAAAATTACTTTGACCTTTGAAAATAACAGCACATTCGTGTACATAGCATTACTTTTACATTTTTACTGATTGCACAGGTCTACAATTTGAAAACTCAAAATTATAAGGTTTATTACTTTAATGAGCTTAGTATTCGCATGAGTCTTGCAAATCATCATTATACGGTAAAGTTCAAAAAAGTGATCGATCGGTTTGACTAAATCGTTTTTCTATGAATCATTGAACTTTAGATAGTAGACAAAATTTTGCTAGTGTTCAAAAATCGAATATAAGCCACATTTGACTTTGGCTTAAAGCCCTCCGAACCATTATACGTATGTATCAATGGTTCGAAGGGCTCATTATAGGTGATCCAGATCATATAAAGTTTTGTTTAATGGCAAGAATCGATCACGTGGCCAGATGTTTGGAATATTACGTGGTCGGTGATCAAAGGAAATAAGCCTTTCAAATTAGAGGTGATTCTCTAATTTTGAAGTATTTTAAAGAGATGTAGGCACAACCTAGCTCAATAGAAGGCAGATAAACAGTAGGTAATGGGGAAACATTACTTGCACCTATTGGCGTGGCACGAAGGAAGTGGGATTTTAACAACTATTATATAATGCTAAGAAGCGTCTACATAATTATTTTCAAACCCCAAGTTCGAATTAAAACACATAATAATATGAATCCAACCTTCCTTTACAGTTGGGCAAGTAACTTAACCGGTTTTTGCAACCAACGCACAATTTCTTATAACACCAAGTAGTTCTAGCAATGTTCCTGTTAAATTTACTTCATTAGTCTGAAAAGGCACTTGAACATTATTGATACGACATTAGATCTAGTCGATGCTGCAGAACAAACTTTTAAGTTCAAGATAGGAATACATTCACATCTTATATTATTCCAGTTAATTAAATCGTTGAATATAAAATCTAATTGTGATTGGTACAAATTGTTAACTATTCCAAGGCTTACTTTTCGTTAATATTGTCATTAAAAGTTCATTAATAAACAGTGTCCCAGAATGTCTTGGTAATCATCTAATATGCAATGGTTCAATACTATCCCACTGTAGCTTAATCAATGATATAGTATAATATGATAATATTTATCCTGAGCTCAACTCTTCTAGGATTTCGTCTGAACTTGAAATATATATAAACAGGCAATTTTCTAAAATGATTGAATCCTTTCACATTTCGTTTTCCCACACATTTCATTTAAACATTTCGAAGACATTTTCAACAACACCGAACATTTGTGGCCATGAAGCGACACCACTAACGACCTAAGAGAATGCACAAATATGCGGGGTATCTCTCTCCTCAACACAACATTAAAGATACTTGCAACATTCATCCTTGGCAGAATGTCACCTATACGATCAATACAAAAATAAGAATCGAATCTATAAAGCCATCTTTTAACTCGTAAGAAATATATCGTGATGCTGGAAACCGAATTCAATCTAAAGGCAAACAAAAGTAAAAATACTATTACACTCAAGGAGTAACGCAAGGGTGTGTACTCTCATCAATTCTGTTTCTGATTGTATTGGATAATTCGTGTCTGTTACACACAGATACTCACTTGCTGCCCAATATAACGAGAACAGGTGGGGCAAGACATAATTAAATTCATAAATTAAGCCAGACATACATTCAACATGTTACATAAAGTCTGGCATTCTTCTGCTATGTCACGCAAGACCAAGATACGAATGCTCAACTAGTGTGTGAAATCATTACTTCCATATGTGTGTGAGACATGAAAACTCGCAGAGAAATTAGGAAAGAGACTACAGTTGTTAATAGTTCTGGCCTAGCGCCATAAGTAACATTGAACTGCATAGAAGAACCAGACAGTCAGACGTGAAGATCGAAATAAAGAGGCGATGGATTGGCCATACGCTGAAGAAATAACCTAGTAATATAATGAAGATATTATCGAACTGGAACCCACAAGGGAAAAGGAAAGTAAGAAGGACCGGCGATGAAGACATACGAGTTTTAGCCCAGTCTAATAGACGCCTATAATTAAAACATGTCACTAAAATTGAAGGTACAGGATAAAAACATTTCATTATACCGGAATTTCATCATTCTTGATTTTAAGAAATGGGGTTAGCAATAAATGGTATTGAAACTGCAATAAGATTGTCAACATATATAGGAAAGACCTTCTTCTGACAAAGTAGGATCATGGCAACTGATTTAGCGTTTGTCTTTACTGGTACACCGATCGATTAAAAATCAACACATGGCCTAGGACAGGAATATTCGAGCCTAGATGCAACTCGTAACAATTTTCAACAGAAATCATCTGGCAATAGAAAAATTATTTCTATATACTAGAATAAGTGAAGTTGTCATTATAATCTGAATTCTAAAGGAATAAAGGTAGAAAATTTCCTTAATATGATCTTCCGGTTGCTTTATATTCGAAGGGAGATAGGTAACTGCTTTACTAGAGAGAGAACAAACGACATCTTCATTTTTTTTAAATAAATCGGGAGGCTAAATTTGTTAATCCGAAGAAACCCAGCATGTTTTCGGGCGGTACTTCGGAATAACAAATTTAGCCCCGATTCTGGATGACTATAACACAGTCGACAAAGACTGTTCTTAATAGCCTATAGACTGATTTTTAGTCTTAGACTTCGGTTTTTACATGTAATTTATGTTTCAGATTTAGAAACCCCTTTCGTCAGCTATCAATTGATAAAATATAATATATAAGAAATAGTTTAATCTTAGTTATTTTCGTACCTTACGCCGAAACCAAATGCTGGGCGTACGGCTATTGGGCTATAGGTCCTATTTGTGTAGATCAACTGCACATTGCATTACTCCATGCAAAACTATAGTAGTGTCATGGAGTCGTAATTGTGTACATTCACATCACCGATCGTAATCGAATGATAAAAACTCGTGTAGTTTATTTTCGAGTCAGAGCATTACTTCTAAGAAGGTTAGTCATAAAATTGCCAATATAAGAGGCATATAAAATGTTAATCTACAACTTACATATATCAAACTTATAAGCGAAGCTGCAATACCATTATAGCTGATAAGAGAGGACAATTGTGAGAACACTACTAACGTTGTTTTAACGTAAAGGGAAACGAAACTATAATTGGTGTACCAAACCTGGGTAGGTTTAAATGGTTCGATCCGTTCGAACTTGTATATTCTAATAGGTTTTTGAATGTTCGAAATGGTCGTGTATCAGTTCGTTTCGATATGCATTTACAGTTATAAATATGCAATATACTCTTCATCGAATTCGTGACGGCATTCTAACCAATTTTGTTATGTTGGAAGCACAAGCGAATAACCCTCTGACGAGATGGGTTCAATTATTCTTTTATACTAACAAAAATGAGTACCTATATACAAAGTAAATTTAACAAAATTTTTAACTTAACTGTGAACTCAATATTCTTTCACATAACTTCATATCGTGTACTGGTTGTTCTTGGCAACCAGCATTATACCACGCGCAAACAGGCATTTCTTGATTTGTAAATGAGAAAATTCAATAAAATTCGAAAAACAAATGAAGAACAAAATTTGTTTTTATACTTTGCTTTTCAATTTTCCATTTCATATCTCAATTATATGAATCCGCCAAAAAAGCTTAAAGCTTTCTATGAAGCCGGCTTTTAATTCAAATATACTATATTAATTTTAATTTGAAATTGGAAAAAGCTTCGTTCTACGCGCAATAATGTTTTCTGTCGCATGATCGTCGCCTTATAAATGGTGCAACAATTTACCAATACAATTTTCAATTTGTGTGTTATTTGAATCTTAAAAGGCCTTCAGAAGTTAATTCAGAGGCATTTCAAGGTCTTCAACAACTTTTTTATCAACTTTTTTATCGGTAGTTGGAGCGGGAGATACCGGGTTCGAATCCCGATAGGGGCAGGATGCAAAAGGGATTTTTCAAAACTCATGGGCCGACGCATCTATAGACTGGCATGGAGCTATGCAATGTGCAAATGGTTAGGAAAATCGGACCTATAGCCGTACTTTCTCGAATTGGCTATAATGGCGTAAAAGCAAGAAAGTAAATAAGCGAACCGCGAACAAGTAGGGAGTGCCTTGAGCCGCAAGACAGATTAGAGATTAGATAAAAAAAAAAGACAATACAACGTTCAGATTCAGATGTTCTAGGTAAATCGGACATATAGATGAAAGAGTTTCGGCCAAAAAACAAATAATAGAGACAGTACAAAGTTGACAGAACCTAGATTCTGATAGATTACTAAATTTGCTGTTTGCTGAATTCACTGTAGTCGAAAACACTTATTTGCAGAACGTTCAAGACGTCCCATTGAGGATACCACACCAGATCTGGTCGGTAAAATTATTGGTTTGATATAAGATGATCAGAGAGTTAAGGTTGCACAAGAGTAGAGAGGAATTGTATAGATATTTCAATTTCCTAGCTTTTGAGGCGAATTGTAAATAAAACATGAGTCAACTCTTATACACCGGAGACCAATGAAGTAGTCAAAGCTATAAGCTTTCCTGGAATTAATTGGCGCTGAAGAAGGCATATATGGGTCTATCGCTAACATCTTGGCTGGCGGGATGTAATTGTTTTACCACGAAGGCAATGTACCATGAAGGCAATGTAGACGTCTACCTGCAAAGACTTGTCTGGATACTGTGAGAACTAGGCACACTACACCCACTGTGGCATTTGGTTTGCTGCCACTTGATTTTTGAATATGTTCATCGCAAATAGCCTTCTAGGAACTTCACAACATGGAGGTAGGTAAGCCGACAAATATGCTCACATGCTCTCGGACACTATGGTGTCGAAGGATATTTTCAGGAAATTATTTCGATATGATAATCTTTACTGATGAATCAGTATGCTGTAATCTGACTGGTGCCGAATTATACGTCTGGTTGGTATGGTTCTGTCTTTAAGGCGTAAATTGCTGCAATTTTGAGAGCAGCACTCTATGAAAAGGACATGATTTGCAGAGTTCGTCGTATCATTATCGTTTCTGACAGCCAGGCTACTCTAAAGACAATTAACTCCAATACTATTTTATCGAAACAGTATTTTGGAGACTATAATTGGTTTGAATCGGCTAGCCAGTGTGAATGAAGATATAGGCTACCCGCAGTCATATTGATATCAAAGAAAACGTTTTAGGCTTAATAATTTTTTGAAGAAAAATGTGGAACAGTGCAAACAACGAATAGTGTGAGCAAGGAGAAAGCAAAACTGTATAGTGCTTCCTGTTTGAGGAAGCACTATATATAGTGAACCTGAGAATAAACAGTTCGAGGCTGAGAGCGTATATGTCTGGGAATGAGTGTCATCATGGGCCAAACGAACCTGAGTTTTTTTTAAATATTTTATTTATAATAACAATAAAATTTTGTAACAAAGTTACTATAGTCATTTTTGACTGACAGCGTTTGCTTCTGACTATAAGTGATTAAGCACTCGTATGTTTGTATTCTTGTAACTCAAAAGGTCTTCTAGATTTCAATGAAGTAGTTTTACAGCTTCAAAGTTAGGGTGATGATGAAGCCTGATGTTTTCGAACATACTTCTTTTTTTCCTTTGCGGCTGTATCAATTTCAAGATCTCTGTGAAAGTCACTATTACGAGTGTACCAAGGGTCTTTAACTATTCCTTAGAGAAATTTAGTTTGAAATCGTTCAACAATTTGTTGATTGCTGGTTTTGATGCATCCGCATAGTTGAATACCATATGTCCAGCCCGGACTTATTTATAAATTAATGGATAACTGAGAGTTTCAATTAGCCAGTACATTTTTCTATATTTTAATTGCAGCTCTTCTATTTTCTTTTTCACATGTACTTTCCACCTGAATTTTATTTCAAGATTCATACCAGGGTATTTTGCTTGATTTGTATTTGGACAGGAATATAATTGAGTCACAGGTATAGTGGTTCTATTAATCTATTAGTGAAATTAATGTGAGTAGACTTCGATTCATTCTCATTTATTCTCTGTGGCTTCACCGATTGTGTCACCAGCAGCTAGAATTGCAGTGTCATGTGAAAACGTGGCAATAGGTGTATTATTCGTATAAAAAAGAATGGCCCTAAGACACTTACCAGCGGGACTCCCGCTTTAGCTTCTTTTATACTGGAGTAAACTCTTTCCTGCTTAGCTCTATATTATCTCGCTTTCAAGTACGACGTTAACAGTTCGCAATATTTAAGTGGCAGAGTATTCTCTAATTTTAATTCTAGACCATCTAGATAGACTCAAATGCGTCAATAGATTTCTATCCATTTCCGGACATAGTGTAGTCGAGTTTCGTTAACGGGGTTGACACATTTTTAAGTTGACTATTGATACTAGGATACGCTGCATATATATATATATATATATATATATATATATATATATATATATATAATATATATATATACATATATATATATATATATATATATATATATATATATATATATATATATATATATATATATATATATATATATATAATATATATATATATACATATATATATATATATATATATATATATATATATATATATATATATATATATATATATATATATATATAATTATATATATATGTATATATATATATATATATATATATATATATATATATATATATATATATATATATACATTATATATATATATACTGTATTTTGATAAAATCACTTAAAACCAAAATTATTTTATCACCCCCATCTGAGATGAAATTGAATTCAATTACTAGGCTTTTCCTACATACCATATGTATGTCGTTAATAATCTTTATGTTTTGTGATTTGCTGTTATTTCGTCGAAAACGTGGCAATAGGTGTATTATTCGTATAAAAAAGAATGGCCCTAAGACACTTACCAGCGGGACTCCCGCTTTAGCTTCTTTTATACTGGAGTAAACTCTTTCCTGCTTAGCTCTATATTATCTCGCTTTCAAGTACGACGTTAACAGTTCGCAATATTTAAGTGGCAGAGTATTCTCTAATTTTAATTCTAGACCATCTAGATAGACTCAAATGCGTCAATAGATTTCTATCCATTTCCGGACATAGTGTAGTCGAGTTTCGTTAACGGGGTTGACACATTTTTAAGTTGACTATTGATACTAGGATACGCTGCATATATATATATATATATATATATATATATATATATATATATATATATATATATATATATATATATATATATATACATATATATATATATATATATATATATATATATATATATATATATATATATATATATATATATATATATATATAATATATATATATATACATATATATATATATATATATATATATATATATATATATATATATATATATATATATATATATATATATATATATAATTATATATATATGTATATATATATATATATATATATATATATATATATATATATATATATATATATATATATATATATATATATATACATTATATATATATATACTGTATTTTGATAAAATCACTTAAAACCAAAATTATTTTATCACCCCCATCTGAGATGAAATTGAATTCAATTACTAGGCTTTTCCTACATACCATATGTATGTCGTTAATAATCTTTATGTTTTGTGATTTGCTGTTATTCGTTTCTGGTTAAGATATGTGGGTATACTTTAGGACCAACCATCGAGCGACAACACAAATTTATCAATATATTTGCATGAATCCATATTGTCAACATGATTATGCTAACAACAACAACTATTTAGGTATGATTCAACTAAACCGTATAAAAAGCTTAAAGCAACTAGTTAAGTTAATTGTTGCGTTTTGTTTAGAAAAAAAAACAACAACAACAAATTCGATAAATTATCATTCCATTTAGTTAAATTAGACGAGAAATGATGAGTACGCGCGTTAAGAGGTGAAAAACATGCTTGGAAAATTACACAAGCATGTACAGATCCACACCTTAAACGAGATAGGTTTAAACCGGGTGGCCATAATATACACTATATTTCACCCCATTTTGATTTATTGTTTTGGGTTTTTTTGTCGAACAAAATCACGATTCAATAAATATTTTTATATGCATAGGCTTATTACCATGTCGATTAATTGCCACCCTGTTCAATATAATTCGCATAAAATTTTAATAGTAAATAAATACATAAAAACAAAATGTAAATTTTTAATTTATTATTCTAATAAATTTCATTATTAAATTATGTATTATTATTTTTGTTTTTTTTTTTATCGTGATAAAGTTAACTATTTTTGTTTTTATAAATAGTTTTTTGTTGCTAAATTGTTGTTATTTCTTTATAATATAATATAATTTTTTATTTAATTTTAATTTTTATTTGTGGCATTATGCGGTAATTGAGGGATAGGTTTGTTGTTCCATATCGAACGACGACGGTAAATATGAGATCATTGAGCAAAGTGGTTTTTATGTAATTAAACTAAAATTGTTCGGTTGGAGACGAGAGTACAAAATAACACAACGACCAATAGCGTTCAAATAACATAAATATCGGAATCCCTATGGTTAACAAGAGTGTCGCAATGAAGTCAAGGAATTTTATACGAGGGGAGTTATAAAAGTTCGCCTAGTTAACCAAGAAAAAAAACTTCTTGAACTTCTCTGCATCATCAACATTGATTTCAATGCATTTCTTAAGCCTCTAGATCTTCTCAAAATAGTCATCAAAATGTACCTTTTTTATTCTATCAGGAATATCAGAATATCAGGAATTCGCATTAAATTCCTGATCTCGTGATTGATAAGAATTTGGTATGTGCCATCAAAGTCGCGTTTTGGGCCATATATCTCACACATGACTGTCTCTCGAATGTTAGAAGCCATGTATAGTACTTATCTGTCAAGCTCGAACTCTTATATCCATACATAAAATTAAAGAAGGCAGAAATTATTCCAGAACTCAATGCCACTAGAGTCCATGGTTCAACCCACATACATATACAGATTGAAAACACTCAATCGTGATTGATGTTTGGTCACCACCCCGGGAATCGAAGTAACGGGTCTGATCAACACTCTCTATCTGATATTGTATCAAAATATCTTACAAATATCAGCTTATATTTGTAAGATATTTTGATTTCAGAAGTGGATGTAGAAGATATAAAGCTCAATTACCAGCGGCAAAGCGAACCTTGATATCCTCTCCCACACTATTATCGTGAGTAATGGGAGATTCAAGATACTTGAATCTCATTACTACTACAAACGTGTGGGTACTACTACTGAAAAATATTGCGTATTGGTCTTGAAGACCAAAGATCAGGTATTTGGATTTGGAATCGTTGATTTTGAGACCAACGGAAGCTGAACACTGTTCTAGTGGATTAAGTATCTGTTTCACTCCGTTGCTATTTAATCCAATCACACAGATATCATCTGCATATGCAAAACTTGATTGGATTGTCTCAATAAGATATTGTCTTGAGATGTTTCAGTTCTACGAAGTGTGTATTCCAACATGAGATTAAAAATTATCGAGTCGTCTGTGTCCCGAAACCAAATCACCACATGGTCGATTTGGCTTCGGGACACGGACGATTTACAGATTGCTTAATCTGAGTAATCTGAGTAATGAGTAAACGTAGCATTCACATCCGATTATTAACTACTTGAAAGTTCAACACAGTCGGTTTTACGTGCTACCCAATATGAAATACAACTCCAAGATCTCATAGGTCATCTTCAGTGAGTAGGAATGTATAACATTAGGACACATGATCTCCACTTTAAGGCCATCGAGTTTCTTGTTGAGCTCCGAGTTCCATCCGATACTCTGTCCCCCATGTGATAAAACCATTAAACACGCCAGGTTCTCTAAGTTACTACATGTATACTAAGTGCTGATCCTTAATCTCTTGACCGGGTACTTCAGCGGGTTCCGTTGTTGATTTGAAAATATTCGATTCTGTTTGTTTTGTGTAAATTTTAGTTCGTTAATCGCAAGTGAAAGACCTTTCCCCTTAAATTGGTTTTAATTTTTGGAAATCATCAGAAATCATACGTTGCTAGATCAGGGGAATATGGTGCTGGTCGTATTTCATTGTTGCAAGAGATCGCAAATCTTCTTTCTTTCGGTTTTCCAACAAACTTTTGATTAGCAGTCTTTGGTATACCATTTTAAACTTACCGTCTGACCCTTTGTCAGGGTAATAACTATCAAAAATTTGAATACATTACTGACATAATGACGTTTGTTGCTTAGCTCTTGCAAGTGGGTTTGATGCTGTTAAGCTCCGTGGACTGTTATTTGGTTTCTGGATCGTACTTATAGATTCGTTACCAGAAATGACTTAATTAAGCGAGGCCTCATTCAAGGCCAATTCATGAACTCACTATGGACTCACTATGGAAGGCAACAAAAAGAATATAAACCCCAACTACGCAGATCCCTCATATTAAGAAGTGATGGCCTTACAGCCATTTTGATTAGTGAGCTAGATCACTAACCAAAAAATGAAGAATTTCCTAATCATCTGGATAATATTTTCAAACTTAATGAAACCGAATCGTATATTATAATCGAAAATGGAAGCAACAATTAATGGGATAGAATTCCTCTAATAACTCAGAAAGAAGTTGTTAGGGAAATAAAATTAAATCTGAGGTCAGCAAAGGGTTCTGGGTAAGACCTTTTAACGGAAGAAATTCTTATCCAACTACCAAAGAAAGTTATCGTTTAACATAACTCATTTGCTGAATGAGATTACGGCATGTTCCTTCTGCCTGAAGCGTTGCAGAGATAAACCGATAAACTAAGCTAAATCGTATCGTCCGATATCCTTCCTTCCTATCATTTCAAACTAAAGATTATGCGTTCGGGACCATATGTTGATCATTTAAGATCAAATTTACCTGAAAAGCAACAGTACGACAGTAATATGAGTACTCTAGGCTGAGAGATGTAAAGAAAGGAGTTCCACAAGACATGGTTCTCTGCTCAATCCTATGCATACTATATACAAGTGATATACTACAGTCCGATCACGTAAGCATAGCAATAAACTACCAACGCTAGGTAAATTGTGGAAAAAGCGGCGAATTAACTTCTATATGTGCAAGAAATTCGCCAGTCGACCAAGCGATGGAAAATCAAACTTAGAAAAAAGGAAATCTTTTTTACGGACAATGCATTGGTTAATTCGCCGCCAATCAGCTTAAACGATGCGATTGTGCTTACGAAAACTCAGCTAACTAGTTGGGTATGACACTGGATGCTAAGATAAAATGGTACGACCTTGATCTTAAATATAGATAATTGTCCTGGCTATAATTGGACGAAGGTCAAAATTAAGCATATACAACAAAATACTGATTATAATAATATAATAATAAAAAAAAATCTTGGATCTTCATCAACTTTGGACTTCATCAGAGCAATAAAAATGACATCAGTGGAAGATTTTGGTTGGCCTTCTCGGGACTCGTCTTCTACCGAAAACTGAACCACCTGGAAGAGAATCACAAAGCGAATTGCGTCTGAATCTTCAGTTTTTTTGCGTTTTATCGTCCTAATTTGAACCGATCGTTCTAGATTTTTAAACGAACTCATATAAAACAATTACAAACGATTTGGTATCTTTGGTTATTTAAGATTTGCCTACTATAAGAGGATTTTTGCTACTCCCCTCGTACTCCACACAAAGTAATAATTAGGGGTAATCGAATTCGAATCACCTTGACTTAATTACTGAAAATATCGCGTTATATTTACTTTATACCGTACCTTTCAATTGCCTGCTATACATACAAATAATATAATTTACACAGAGCCACACACACACACCTGTCAATGTTGAACTTCACGGTTCTAAATTACATTAGCATTTTCTTTGCGCGATATTGTATTACATTCTATGTATGCACGGCTTATGTATTGTATGTGTGCGATTATGCAAGCATATGCATATTTTAAGTATCTAATTTCAATAACGTAACAATGCTAATTATATGCAAATTATTTATTACTTTGCGGTCTCTTATTACATTTATTTGTTTTGTTTTTTATGTTGTCTTAACCCTTTGCGTTCGAAAAAATATTTTATTGACACAAGTAATGGTATAATGTGGTTTCGGATTCTTTGAAACGTATACATCAGTGTGTTAATTATTGTGCACAAGTAAATAACCGTGCAGAGTGTGATTAACATCCTCATTCTTTTCGCTGTGTCATTCGATATAAGAAACAAATGTTTTGGTAAATTAAGTTTTTGTTAATTACCAACGACGTCTGGGTTTTTCGCTCAGGTGTAATAATTAATAATAACTAACCTATATGTTTGTAAGCTTCATCGCAGGCCAATGAATCACGTAAGTAATAATTATCGGAATCAAATTATTGGTTTTAAACATATTTCACAGCTTTCATTTACTATATTATATGTACACAAACAAAAGTTGTGAAGTTCATCAACATCGCTGAAAGTGGTTAGTAAATCCCCTTATTTTGTATATTATATGTCGAGCTGTTAAATATTATTTACGACAAATCATGATCAAAGTACTTCAATCTTTAAAATCGAAAGCTTTGACGTCACTACACAACATAACGACACATATGTGTTTTAGCTGTTAAAATAACAATATTTGTAAGATTAACGACCGAAGAATTACCTAATGGGTATTTCGCACTCTCTGCAAAGTCTATTACGAGGTCAAGTCGACATATACACAAAACAAAATCACAAAGAGATGAAAGTTAAGAAAATTAAGTTCGTGTATTATATTTGGGTTTTCCATTTGGGACTTGAAAACTTTGAACATCCAATATAAACTCACCCTTAACAAAAAACGAAACTGGCAGGGTCAAAACATTCAGTAAAGGCTAAATTTTCATCGTGGTGAAGTACGTGAAAGAACAACGTTTAAAAATAATTAAAATTTACTACAAACACTCCGAGTCGGTGACTACAACTTCCAGAGCGTTAATACCAATTTTTGGTTGCAATTATCGTCCCAGTACTCAAGCGCTTCATAATCTGTCAGTAAGACAACTAGCTTATACGATCAACAAGAACTAAACCAACTCGATCATATAAAGTGAAGTATATTCTTGGATTAAGCTCTGGAAATGTAATGATCAATTTGATCACACTATGGTCAGGTGAAAACCCTCATGTCCTTCAAGGTGTGTCATTGGATGCGGAGTAATCAATGGAGACCGCTCTTCAGAGACATATTACAACGTTATTTCTCTAGTCAATTGCATGAACTGAACTTTAATGATATGTTGTTTCAACAAGACAGTACGACAAGCCACGCAGTTGGTCTACTAATAGACATATTAACATCTAGATTCGATAAGCCCGCAATATCGAGAAATGGTCCTGTCGAGTGACCGCCTAGAGATTTAAAGCCATTAGAGTTTAAACCTCCAAAAAATTTTGACTCTACCTATATCTGTTTAATGAATCCCTGGACTGAAGATCCATAATCGTCACAAATTCATTGATTCTCAACAATAAAAATAAAATCGGAGACCGCAAACAAAACACCCAACTACCGTTTAAACACTCGTCACAAAATTAAGGATCGGCACGTGGAACAAGCAATAGGAAAAACATGGAGCTTTGGACGATAATCTTAGAGTTCTATTTCTCATTAAGCTCCAAGTACAAAGGCTGTAAGGCTGTATTAGACTTTCAACCAGTCGATAACCGAAGAAGTTCTTGCGCATGATATAAGCCAATAAGCGCATGAAAATATAATGCGGTTCTTGCTAATACCACAGCTATGAGTGTTTGATGAAAATCTAAGATCTTCAACTTACAATTAAATAAGCATCGCCATTCAGATCAAGATGGTAAACTTATACCTAAATATAATACTTACACATTCAAAACGCCCAATCGTGATTTTTGGTGACCACCGAGAATCGAACTCAAGAACTCAGAATGATGCGAATTTGATAAAATAATAAGCCAAACCATATTTTCATGTAAAATTCAAAGAATAGGATAAAAGTGTGCACTGTTGGTGCCAATGCCCAAAACTAATGAACGACTGAAGCAAAAGTGTGGAAAAGAAAAATGTTTGCGTCCATTTGTATTTCCTGGAATCAATAAACTGCACATTCTATAACGCTCAAAATAGAACGTGAAGATAAACAAATAAATGAAATCGCATTAGTCGAGTCATATCTGTCCCAGGCTAAAGAATTTAAATAAAGAACTACATTCGCCTGAAATTGATTGCATTAAGGTCTTCTCGATTGGTATTGGAATGAGCTGAGGTCCGAGGAATGAAAAATGCACATGGTATAACTAATCTTAAAACCGATAGTCGCGAAACATCTCTGTATTATTCATCTTTCTATAAAAAGCTTACTATATGAGCTTTATAATGACATTTTACACAAAGAGAGAGTTTATGAGTTCAGTAATAACTTCGTTAATAGAAATAATATAGCATAACAGCATTTCCACAGTGCACTACAGATGGTTGGTACAATAAAACATCTGATGATGATAACCAGGTATTTCTAGAATTCAGACAAGCCTTTGAATCAAGATAGGAATGTGTTTGTGTATCAGTAAGGAAGCCACAATGTAGTGTCAAAGTTACAAACAGAACATCGCGAATTTTGGCAATTTCGCTCCTATAAACTGTTAACCACTTCTACGAAATACATATCTGCCGTTAAAGTGGAACATTTCAAGACAGCATCAAACATGTTCTTGCAGATCCAAATGGTATGGTGATAGGATTAAGTGGCAATATAGATTAAAACAGATACTAAAATAAGAGAAAGTTTAAATAAAGAATAAAATTATACTAAGTTACAGATTACTGAGTGACTAACTAAAAAATTTATTTTTAGATTTCTGTGTTAATGTTTTATTTTTAATAGGTTATAGCTAAGTTTCAGTTATACCTAAACATAACTTACCCAATTATTTAGTTATCATATGGTATGTATATGAAATGCTGTCGGGTCATTAAAGCAAAATCTTGGAGTGGTTGCCGGGAGGTGAATAGTTCTGAGTAGGGCTTGCAAATTTACCGACATTTTCAACTACCGGTAATTCGGTAATTTATGTGGGAAAAAACCGGTAAACCGGGCATTTACCGATAGTTTTGAGAGTATTTTTTAGTTAATATTTTATTCAAACTAATTACTTATAAAATTTTGTTTTATTAAATTCATTCAAATATTTTATTAATTCACTCTTTTATTTTATTAATTCATAACATTACAATATATAAAAAAAGTATAAACGTAAATTAGAAAAAAAATTAAAACTCCATTTCAACTCTTGATTTTGATTAAAATGCTGCCTTAAAAACACATTGTGTCTATGTACGTGTTATCATTTAAGCTCGACCCTCAACTTGGTGCAGATCAGAACGGCTGCTGAAAACGCGCGCTCCGATTCGACACTTGTCGGTCGAACAGTCAACATTTTAAATGCTTTCTCTAAATATTTGTCTCGGATGTTCTGTTCTTGGAAAAATTCCATTTCCCTTTTAATAATATTCGCTAATCCTTTAGCTTAAGGTGATTTTAGCCGAGTACAAAATTTGTTTTATTTTTACGTAGGTGCGTGCGAGTAAGAGAAACAAATTTTTTATATTATATTTTTCGTTTTGTTCCATACATACTACTTTATAAATAAAGTTGAATTTCTTTATTATAGTTTAATTATTAATTTTAAATATTAAATTCGACTATTTACTTATAAAATAGTATGTATGGAACGGATCAAAACGATAAATATTGTAAAATATAAAGTTAAATTTTTACCGAAAGAACCGGTAAAAAATCATGATTTTTCGGTAATGAATTTTTTTAGCAATTAACCGATTCACCAGTTAATAGGTTTCTCGGTTATGCAAGCCCTAGTTTGGAGCGGTTGTCGGGAGGTGGGGGTGCTTTCGGAAAGTTGAATGGATTTCACTGTTGTCACGGGGGAATTGGGAATACCGTTCTGTTTGACAGAGTAGGTGATTCATTTTTCCGGAGCGGGGTGGCGGTTGGTGAGCTTTTGTGACCGGCGCTGAACTTCTAATGGGGTTGAGTGGGAGAGACCCGTTTGCTACCTCAGCGCGGGTTGGGACGGAATTGGGGGAGGGTTCTGAGATTGATCTTGCATCGGGAGCTGTAGGGTTGGTTTCCGTGGGTGCATGTCGGGAAGGAGGCCGCGACTCCGAAAGAAATTTTGGCAAGAAAATAGTTACTCTTGGTTTAAAGGTCGTCTAACATACGATTTACCATCATTGCCAAACAAGTTAAACTTTCTTTCGTCCTTAGAAAATGAATATTGACAAGATAATTTGAACATTTGATTTGGAGGACGCCTGACATACGGTTTACAATCATTGCCGAACAAGTTAAACTTACTCTCGTCGTTTGTCAATATTTTTGTCGAAAAGGTGCGGTGTCTTTTTCGATATGCATCCGCGAGGATCGTTTGAGGGGTCATTTGTGCGTGGAAGATTTGGAGCCACTATTTTGTATGGATGGTGGGCGGTAGTTAGTGAGCGTTTCACGGGACAGATGGGTTAGTTTTGATTGTATTGTTTGGGAGTGTATTGCAGTTTTTTGTGGTGTGGTGGCTTGATTAAGGTACCACGACTGTATGATAAAACTTGAAATGTCCTTATACGTATCCAAATCACAATAATAACTACTAACAGTCTTAGATAGTTAATGTGAAAGTGATATATATATATTCTACTAAAAATTATATTATTTTACTAATCATGTAATAGGAAAATGATGAGGACTGTTGCCTTAGTCGTTTCTGTGACTAACATTCCTTTCCTTAAAACTTTCAATGTTGTGATGGAATTTGAATAATTGGTGCATATTTTTGGAATGTGAGTTTTGAAATGTCTATTTTGATGAACATGTTCCAGAATTATGGTACCATTATTGTAATGGTTGGCTGGTACTTAATCTATAATGCCATATTAATAAATTAATTGTTTCAGATTCCTGAGCCATTAGTTAATAAATTTTTTTCAGAGTTTCGTACTTATATTTTAATTGGGTTAGGCATGCAGACTTCAGTTGAAATAAATAATAAAATTAATTAATTAATTAAGTAACAGATTCCTGAGCGACTAACTTATAAATTTATTTTAGAATTTTGTTTTAATTTTAATCAAAATGCAGCAGAGCAGATAGCTGTTTGCGTACTGGAGAATGCTGATTGGCGATTGCAGATTAGAGTTGTGATTGTCTGCTTATAGTAGTTTAATAACGATTTGCCAGGTGTCAGTAACCGGGTCGTTCTCTCCTTACTAACATACCTTCCTATCCTTACCTATCGTTTTATGTCAACGGCTGTAGGAATAGGCCTAACATTATCCGGGAATCTTGCCTAGCGCTTGGTCCTACAGTTTTATCAATCAATCATTCAATATACAGAAAAAGAGATACTATTAAGTTAGATCCACTGAAACATATTTTCCGTTAGTCACAAAATCGGAGAGTCCAAAAAACTAAATATCTATTCAGATCTGTTGTCATGGATGTGAGACATGAACTTTTAAAGGTGAATACAAGAGATTATTTCACGAAAGCAAGAATTTAATTCAAAATTTTGATATCGTGCATGAAATCAAAGACCAGTGATTTATGTTAGAGTTATCCAAACACTGTAGCGATCGTTTAAAGAAGAGGCATCTTTTGATAAGGGAAAAGGTGGTGACTGTGGTGATCGAGCGTATTAAAGACTGAGCTGTTCAGGATCAAAACCAATGGACATGATTTATTGGCCAGCAACAGTCGGAAAAAGCGGAAAGTCGCATAGTATACGGAATATAGTTATACGGAATATTCGGAATACGGAGTATTCCGTATACAGAGTATACGGAATATACGGAATATAGTTTTGCGAGTGTTTATAGTTTTAGATGAGATTATATGAACGATAAAGGCAAATAATAATCACAGAGAATTTCACTTATATCAAGCTTCAAAGATGTGCCATGAGATCACAGTGAGAATGCTGTTTGCTGGAACTTATGACCGAACTTATTAGGTGTGTCCAAAACACTAGACGACGCGTGAAATATGCTATAAGCTCTCTCTTTGTGTAAAATATCATTTTAAAGCTCTTATAGCGAGCTTTTTATATAATACTAAGTTAGCAATTATATGAACGACTGTAAATCACTATTTCAGATCATATCCTTCCGTAATCTCCAATAATTTCTAATTTCTATTATTGTAACATATATGTAGACATAAAATTTATATATCATAAATTTTCTAAACATAAAAACAAGAAGAACAACTAAAACTCTGATGAATTCCTCGATTCACCACAAAAATATTTGTGTTCTTTCCTAGTCATTAAGCTAACAAATTTATTTGTTTATTTCCTCGAACAATTCGTATCTCTTCTTCGAGAATTCTTATCCGTATACACAATAAAACATGAACTAATCTTAGTCATTACAATATTTTGTTGACTTATATATCAGTACCACCAGTATGTATGTACTAAAAATACAAATTTCAAATTATATTCAAGATTTCTGTTTTCTTTTGTTTTTGTTGAGAAAACCCACTTAAGTCGATAGACAAATAACCGCCTTAAGATAACAACGTAATTATGTTCGAAACGACGACAACAAAAAACATAATATTTACACGAGACACTAAAATCTATTTATTTATCTCATTGGGTGATAGAGAGGATATACCCAACAACATGGTTCAGATATATAAAGGAGATCTCAACACTATTGTTGACAGATATGAAATGACCAGCTTTCTTGTTTTGTATACAGCAATAAAATGTTCACACAAAAACATGAATCAATGAATTGAAATGAATGGATTCTTTTGTCGCCATATATACAATATACATACAAATATATAAAAGATTTATATAGATAAGAAAAACTTTTCCACTTACTTTCTTATTTCGTCCGTGATTTTAGCTTTTATCTCATCATTTTCGGCCGTGTAATGTATCTCCGTCGAATCGAAACGTACAAAATCGACTTTTCGTGCACTTGTTGTTGTAGTGCTTAACGCTACACTATCGCTGTATGGTACGGGTATACTACACGCGTCCTCTTCATTATTATAACGATCGCCGGACTTTTTCTCTTTATCATCACTATCATCATCATCATTATCATCATCGTCATCATTGGCATTTTTATCCTTATCATCGGACGCATTATTATTATTATTATTATTCTTATCACCATCGTTGTTATTACGATCGTTACTATCGCTTATTATTGCGATTTTATTGCATAGAATACCCTTAGTCGTTTGTTGGGCGGCCGTGACCAACGCTGAATTTGTCGGAGTTATTGATGATGATTGCTGATTATGATGATACAAAGATGATAAATTATTTGAGTCAGACATGCTGGAACCTCAAATAAAAATGTTTGAATATTAAAATTATATTGAATAACTCTGAAATAATAAATAAACGAAATGTTGTTTTGCCTTATATGTTGTTTTTCTATACTAAACAATCATAACAAGTTTGTTTTTCCCCACGATTTCCCGTTTTCCGTTTTATCCGGCACGCGCTTATATCTTTCTTATATTAACGATATGAAATTGTTTATGTTTTACTGAATATCAATACTCTTTTATTAGATTTTCACGAAAATGATGATAATTCTTGATTGATAATCTGGAAAAATTAATGAAAATTTTATTAGAAAATTTATTTTCATGTCTAGCTAGGAAAAACTACTGTGTAGGAAAAATATGTAGTACTAAAAAGCATTTGTATATTGAACTCAGCTATCCGCCGCTAGATGGTAGTAAGATAAACGAAGCGATTCTATACATATATATAGTTTATGTGTTCAACTATAGATGCCTATACAAAGCAATCCAATACACAAATAATACATTTTTAGTACAAACCATACAAAACTACTGTGCTTTTAAGGGAAGAAAAAGCTTATATATATAAATACATTTAAATAGGGCATAATAACGCTTAATCACGCAACTAATTTCATCATTATCATCGTCAACATATCATCATCATTTTCATATGAAAATTAATAACCTAATTTAAATATGATTTTTATAACATTAACGTGTTGTATATAATCACGGCGAGTGGTTGATCTTTATCATCTCATTTGGTATGCTAATCCGGATATGAATATTTAAAGTTATCACACGACAAAAAAATATACATATATTAGTACAAAAATGGACGGACAATAATATAAATAAATAATATTTACCATTCATCATCGTCATCGTCATCTCGATCATTATTGTTTTATTTATATTGCCCTGTAATTTATATGGTCGTGTATACAGTACATATAAGGTTGACATCTTAAGATTATTAACTTTGATATGAATTATGATTGATTTATCATATTGGGTTTGACATCGAGAAAATATTGTTATCGAATATAGGATTGTATCATCATCATTATATATTACATACAAAATATTATCTTTATATATATGGTACATATACATAAGCTAAACCGAGTTTTTATGTTTTTCCGCCAATATACAGAACATGATTAAAATCGAAATATATCATTTTCCCCCGGTGTTATATAGATAACTAAAAAACATCATATAGTCGAACACATCAATAATTATATTTGAATTTTTGAAAGTTGCCGAAATGTTTTTCATTCGTACCCAAACGAAAATTGAATTTCAAATCGAGGGAGTTACATCACATATACAACAAGGACGAAACACTCTATACATAATATATCAACTTATAATTTGTTTGTTTTCTCATACATAGATTCATCTATATATGGTCAAAAAGCTTTAAAGCTTGTTTAACAAAAAAAAATACATAATTTTATATGGGGACAATCTTCTTCTCGTATATGGTCTTAGATTTTCATTTCGAGGAGAATGCTGGCTTTTGTGTTGTAATGTAATCGATTTTCATATATAGAGAATTTTTATCGTGTTCATTCGATTATATATTGTTTGGCTATCTTCAAAGTTGTGTGTATATATATACATAAGTCTATATATGTCCTTAAAATATCCTTGGATGAATATGATTTGAGAGATTTTGAATTTAAAGTTTGCTTTCTGTTGAAAGTTTCTTTTTATTATGGTATACATAGTTTAAATTTATGGTTATGTCTTTATTTTGGGTGAAAGTTTGTTTAATATATACGATTGGTGTGTGGTACTGTGTATAATATGGCAGCAGAGAATTTATATAAAATTCATTCATGAGTATTATTTGTGATGTTAATTGTATGGATTAAAGGTTGGATTTGATATTTTACGGGTGTCTGGACGTTATATCTCAAGCTTATACATTGCTCAGCAGTTGAGATCACGTCTTCAATATTTTTGCTAAGCTTAATCCTACAGTAGAAAGCTGTTGATAATTGAAATTCTAACTCCCGGTATGATAGTAGGCCATCTATAGCTTAAAATATGAAAATACGATATTCATGGCTTCAAAGAAGCTAACACATTATCCCCACAAGAACATCAATTTCCAAACTTAAATATTTCTGAGTAAGCATTTATTTTAATGAAGCCAGCTCACTTGTTGAAGTCATAGTTTAAAGCCATAGAGTTAAAGTTTTCAGCTTCCGTTAGTCTCAAACTTGACATTGATACGACATATATGAACGATATTGTATGCCATCTTCGGTTGATAGATCAGCCAAATATCTCATTCAATCACCCAAATCGAAATAATAAAATCTAGACTATAGAAGTCGAGTTGATCTGCATCTTACACCACATGATTATATCACAAACATAAGCTCTTGGTCCAAGTTTGATGTTGACACGACATAAATTACCGATATTGGCACAGTCCATCTCCTGTTGCCATATCGGCTAACTATCTCATTCAATCACTGAAATCGAAATAAGCGAATATTGATAACTGGATTGTATCCAATCAAGAATTTAATCCGAATCCGTGATATTGTGAAAATATCTATTACAGGTTACGCAATGGCTCAAAGTAACAAAAACACTTGTCCTTTTATCTTTAAGTTCTTGAATTTTTTGGCCAATACTTTCACTCATATATCATAATTTGACATTATGCATACTTTTTTTAAAGCTGGTTGCACTTTGTGCAAACGAAACTTATTCATCTTCCCCTCTCTCTTTCTCTTGAATTATGTCAAATGCGGACATCGCTCTTATGCACACATGGTCGATTGCTGCTAAAAACAAACAACTAATTTTTCTCTGAACATTCTAACCGGTCATATATGCACCAAAGCGCTTGGCAAATTTTAATAAGTTCATGGCCACACCCATGAACTCGTCACATCAAAAGTCAATTGCTAGTTGATCATTTTGAAAGTTAAACGGTTAACCATTGAATTGTTTTCTAGTAAACCGCCCTCTAAGCAAGAAGTCGTTTTGAACTACATCTTACACCGCATACGTATATCACAAACCTAAGCTCTTGGTTCAAGTTTCACTTTGATACGACATATATTAACGAAAGTGGCATAGTCCATCTCCGGCTACTACATAGACCAACAATCTCATTTATTAACTGAAATCGAAATAAGCGAGAAAAGATTACTAGTTTTTTCCAATGTAGGATTTAGTCCAAATTAGTGATATTATGCAAACATCTATTAAAGGTTACGCATTAGCTGAAGGTCGGAAACACAAAACTTGTTCTTGAACATTATTACATTCGTGAATCTTTAAACCGATTCTGTTACTATCGTGCAATCAAACTTATTTAAAAGTTGATTTACTTTGTACAAACGAAACTTATTCATCTCTCTCTCTCTCTCTCTCTCTCTCTCTCTCTCTCTCTCTCTCTCTCTCTCTTCGCGAACATGATCGATTGCTTCTGAAAACTGAACAACAGAGCTTTTCTCTGCACATTCTAACCGCTCATATATGCACCAGACACTAGACAAATTTTATATGCACCACAAACACTGCAAAACTAAAGTCGCCATCCATAAACTCTCCACTTTAACTTGGAATCATCGATATTACTATTCACCATCCATTGGTTTTAGATATCAAACCGCAAGGCCATTGCGATTGGTTGGTAATGGATTAGTCAATTGCAAGTTGATCAATTGTTGTCATCACAAAGATTGGACTGTTTTCTAGTAGACCAGCTAGACTTAATAGACTATGGTAGTTGTGGTGATCATAAAAAGTATGATAGAAGAAGTAGTCTCAGCTTAGATGTTCATCCCAAATGTGAGATTCTGGCACCATAGTTGTTGCGGTTTGTATATTGAAGCTACAACAATCTCACACGTACTAAGAATTAAATTATATATAAAGGGTGATCAAATAAGAGCTTCCAGAAGTTTTTTTAAATAAAGTTCGGTTTATAACATTTAATATTTGAAAATAATTTATTTTAAATGTTGTCCGCGATTGGCCTAGTTTCCAACACTATTTCGGCATTTAGGCCGATATTCCGTTAATTCGCTTCTAAAGCAGGAATCGATATTTGCAAGTGATTTCAGAAACCACCATAAAAGTAATCTAACGGTGTCAGATCACAAGATTTTAGAGGCCAATTTACGAGTCCCTTTCATGATATGATATTCTCATAAATATTTTCGGTCATAAATCCATGATTTGGCGTTCTTTGTGGCATATTCTACCATCGTGTTGAAACCACAAATCGGCTACACCAATATCTTGAATTTTTTGCCATAAAAATGCATTGATCATTGCTCTATAGTTTGGTCCGATGATGCCACCTGCTCATAAACAGCATCAAACACTGCATTTTCAGGATCTCTTCTGGCTGTTCATCAGCCCAAATACGAAAATTTTGCTTGTTGACGTATGACCTTAATCGCTGTTCCAACGCCCATAAACCATATCGATGATACAAAGGAAAGTCAATTATTGAACAAACTGTATTTTGAATGCTTTCAACCCAAGATCTCTTTTCAATACGACAAAATTCGATTTGATTTGTCACGCACTAATCCCAATAAGAATCGCAATAGGAAAAATACTTCCTATTGATTCACTCTTTACTAGTCTGTTCCAAAAAGATGACCAACTGCGATTTTCAAATAAATAAAGCTTTCGTATTTACCTAATACGTAAAATATATCTTTTCATGAAAATCGTGTCTTAAAAATTAATCTGACTTCGATAAATATCGGATGGTGCGATTTTGTATCCAAAACGCTCATAAAAATAAATTCTTTAACGTCGACCCCCTCTCTTAAACAACAACTAATTTTCTTGTTGGATTATTATTGCCACTCATATCATATTAAAATAAATATGCTATAATCAAAACAGTAAAGCAAATGAGCTTTTATTGTCAGACAACTTTTATTATATGGGTATAAGCTTTATCGCTATCTATACGTATTATATTTTCTTACAAAATGTCTTCAAAATAAAAACAAAGTTGTGTTCCTATTAAATGTTGCGAGTTCATAATTATCTGTATATATATATATATATACGTTGGTTTCGGTCGAGTGTAAATGGACGTGGATAAATTGGTATTGGAAAATAGCACAAATCGAACGAATCGACGATATAAATTCCTAATATAGTTTTATATTTCGGATATGGAAAAGCATTAATTTTCATAGTAATTACGCACGATTTTCTCATTTATTATCTCTCTATATACACTCACACTCGTTCAAACATATATATTTTCCCTTCGATCGAAGACAATGTTTTTTCCCACTTATATCGAAACAAAATAAAAATATTTTCCACCAGGGAAATATAATTTAGCCAAAGAAATCAAAACAAAAGAAAATGTTAAACCAATTGAATCAATCGGAAACGAATAAAACAGGAAATGGATAACTGCAAGACAATTTCTCTTAATTTAAAATGAAAAACCGATTTGGATCAACATGAACCGTTTCACATACACCCATATAACAACCCAAAAAGGAAACCGATTTAAACTTGTGGATACACATCCATATACCGAAAAAGGTGGATTATGATATCACTTGGGAAATATAAATCTTTGGTATGCTTCCACCCACCATATATACGACACTGTATGGAGTCGCAGCAAAATACTCACCCCATATATGTATTATGTATGGATATGGGGTGCCATCGGATGATTTTATCCAAGAAGGGGTGAAACATGTATACATATATAGGTCAGTATTTTTTAAATCAAATCAAAATGTTACAACAACACACACATATACTCGTTTATAGACACAATGATATAAGTATATATAAAAGTCACTTTGGCGCCTGAAATGTGGAAAATTGGAAAATCAAATAAAAACATAATAGTTTTGTATGGAAGAAAATGGTTAAAACTATTTTGTGTTATCAGATTTGAAATGGTATTAGCTACAACAGCAACAACAACAACAATAAAGTTGTCATAATAATATATTGATTGATCAAATGGCTTGGATTCGTCTGTATATAAACAAAACTGATTTCGTCGCCATATTTCGAAACAGACCTCACATATCCCGCGAGGATTCGGAATATTTATACTATATTTGATCATGCGATGAGTAAGCAAAGTTCCTCAAATTCCCTACTAAAACGATCACACTCCCTCGAGCTTTGGCTAAGATCTATCGGATCGGACCAATCATTCATTAATCAGAAATCACATCGATTACAGAAACGAATACTCGAAAAACTGAGAACACAAATCGGTAAAATCAAATATCGACTCTGCCTATCGCACACGGACACGAATAGGGAAATGAATAGATAACAACGACCAGATAAGGATCACTTTCATATGAGTAAATTGCGTGGGATGCGAAACAACAATCAGAAATCCTAGTAGACTTCCGTTGGAGTTAAAATCATATAGATTATGTAATAGTCAACAAAAATTCCTAACATCACTAGAAGATTTCAGAACAAGGAGACAAACAGCTGAGTCAAATCACCCATGTAGCACCTGTGAAACACATAAAGACTATTTGAGGAAATTTTCCAGAAATATATTGAACGATTCGGAAACAAGAAACATCTTCAATGAAACCTTAAAGCCGACATCAAGACTGGCACGAAAGTTCTAGGCTATAAAAGTAAGCTACAAAAGTACCAACCAAATACGATATATGTAGAGATGAAACGGAGATACGAAGGAACGCCAAGCAAAGAGGATGGCAAAGAATGATAGAAGGGAATATGCAGAAAGCAGTCCATAGAGCACTTCACCAGTCCATAAGGAAAGTCACTCTGGTCCTCAATTGTCACCAATAACGAAACTAGGAACTGATCTACTAACGGAGCGGGAAGCTAAAAATGCCATTGAAAACCTGAAGAACAATGTGGCTGCTGGACCAGACAGTATAACCATCGAAATATTTTAATGGGGATTCATCACAGCTGCAAACACACTAACACCAATAATCCAAGAAGTGTGAACTTCTGTCAGAATACCGCCAAAATGAAAGGAAGGCAATTACAATTCCCAAGAAAGGTGACCCAAGAGACTGCCAAAATTGATGAGGTATCTCTCCCCTCAGTACAACAATAAAGATATTCATAATCATTATCCTTGACAGAACTACACATATGATCAGTGCAAAAAGGCAAACTGAGTGGAAAATTATTCTGATCATATTGGATAATGCAATGCGGAAAGTGATTGTCATGTCTCATTATACAATGGGGATTAACAAGTGAACTCAATGATTTGGACTACGCAGATTACATATGCCTACTCACACACAACCACACAGATATGTAGAAGACACCAGAACTGCGTTCTGGCCTAACACCATTACTAACATTGAACTGCATAGAAAAATAAATCAGTCAGACATAGAGACCGAAATAAAGAGACGAATTTCGTAATCATATTCTGAGATAAAGTAGTTTGTTACAAATTTACCTTATCGTTCAATATATGCTTAACTGTCACTATGAACGCTTGGCCGCCTCAAGCCTGTTATCCCTGTGGTAACTTTTCTGACACATCTTACTAAAAGCTCTCTACTGCCAGAAGGATCGATAGGCCATGCTTTAGCAGTCTTTATTGCTAAAGATGACTGGTATTAGCGAATTGACGACGTAATCCAAAGTCCAATTGCTCTGTTTTTGAGTTATATTGCTTACCTTCAAATGATAAACTTTGTATAAAATTCTGAATACAAGTTTAGTTGCAGGAATATTTCATGACTGTAAACTATGGTGAAGTACCGTTTAGACTCTCTTTAACACTGAATTTGACCAGTTTTTCGCACGGCCACAATTGACAGTCAATTTTGCTTTCCAAATTCTGTAAGAAAACTTTTTTACAACAATAAAGTCTTTGTACCTTCTACCTTCCATTGCAAGTCCGAATAAGCTGAAACATGTATGTATAGTAGTTGGAACAATGAATCTCTTTAATACAAATTTAATGGATCAAATTTACAATATCTTCGTGACTGTACACGCATATATGTACCAATATTTGTTGTTAGAAACTTGACAAGCTCATAAAATAATTGAAGACTATTAATTTTGATTATATCTTCGATTTCCTGTTTACATTATTTTGCTGTTAAAGAAATTAATACTTTTCAATCAATGGGATATAATTTGATTACTCAGCTGATCTCATGATAATATAAAATAATCTTATAGCTAACCATAATAAAATAATAAAAAATATTATTTTTAATAACATCGTTTAAGATGTTTATTTAATTATTGTTTGTGTTGTTCATGATCGGGAATATAAGTGCTGATGCTTGTTTCTCAACACATATAAGTTTATTCACGATGATACGTAACTCGCGGTGTGAAATATCGCCAGTTTGGAAGCTAACTAAGTTATAAATATCTGGCGTGGATTATTTATCATAAGGCCGCAAGTACTTCAATAGTACTCCAATAAAGCAAGAAGCAGATGATAGATCGGACCTACAGACGAGTACGTCCTCTATTTCGGTTCGGCGCAAGGTAGGACGCCTCAATAGAACTGCGAAAAAATTGGGAATGCTTCGACCACAAAACAGATACTATAGAGATTCGAGAACAAATAAGATATTGTTTCAGGCTCTCGTTAAACAAAAAGTTATAGGTGAACATATAGGACAACACATTCCAAATTTACTTAAATTGTATTTTTCTCAAATAATTTAGCTATGTAAAAATTTGCAATTGCAAACAAATAAACTGTTATTTTATAAGCCCCCACTAGTGGTAAGCGGGTTACAATCCACTAGTTAATTGAACGAGAATATTATAATTTAAAATATTGCATATAAAACAACTGGCGAATTTAAAGTCAAGCTACCAACCAACAGGCACAAATCCTTTAGGTACTGCATCTGCCAATCACGCAGCAATGACGAGTTTTAAAAATATCAAATTGAATCAGGATTCAGTAAATGGAAAGATAGTTCAGTTGAACACGATCTATTCAATTAGTCACATTTAAAAATTTGTCGCCACAGATAATACCATTCAATTAAAGCACACCCAGGTTTAAAGACTCATCGGTATTTCTAAACCAGAGCAACAATAGTGGAGACTTACCACTTCCTAATCGAAGAAATGTGTATAAGATTATATAACGGACCACCAACTACTCCGACACAGTCAACATCAGTAGATAATACTTAAAATTCTATTATGTTAAGGAAAAGAATATTAAAACAACAACAAAGGAAACTGGTAACATTACGAACTTTGTACCAAACGAATGGAGGAAGTATAGCATGTTAATATTACAACAACAAAAAATGCGAGCTCTATACAGAGAAATAGATGCAGTGACGAAAACCAACACTTCAACTGGTATTAAAATAATCCACCAACTCAGTGAACCAACATAAAGATAGTAATTTCACATTTCTATGGCAACAACATGAAATGGAGTGGCTTCCCCAATACATTTAAAAATTGGTAGATCAAACCCAATTATTGGCGGACTCAAGCAACAATTATTTGAAAATGCATGTAGGAGGTTCAGTAGCGAGGGTAATAAGTCATCTGGAATCAACAGCGCTTTCAGCTGTTGATCACCAGAAATATCCATTATAATACATTAGAAGTCACCAACATAAGCTGGTGATTGACATAAACTATCAACAAACCATCAAAAATTGCCAATGGGTAATCGCCATCTCAGTGAACGGTTATATTGACCTACAAAGTTGAGAAAATTGTCAAGATATCATATTTATCAGAAAACTTAGCGAATATTATTTTATTGTTGCCGCAGTTATTTATTTTAAGCCACCAACAAAAATAAAATAAGACTATTCCTTTAGCATTACTAAATGAACTTCGAACTTGACCCGATGGCATACTATAAACTGTTGTTACAAACTTTTTCATAAATCTAGTGGGATCACATCCCTTCCATTTCCTCTTAAAGGTGCCTTCGCAAATCAGTGATGTCGAAAATTTACATTAATATCTGATGTAAATAATTAATTTGTGCTTGACTGATCTTTAAGTATCCTAATTTGTACGGCAATGACTTAACAATTTTTGTCGAAAATATAAAATCAACAATTCTTTTCAGTACTTTACTATAAACAAAGATAAGTATGTATGTTTATGTTTATCAAAAAAAAGAAATCAAGAAAATGTATAAACCTTAAAAGGGATGATTCAGACCGAAAAATCAAAATAAAATGAGGAACAACAAGAAAAGGCATAAATATCAATTTTTATCAGTGACAAAACACAAACCGAATAAATATAGCCAACAACTCAAACCATTATATTATAACGAAGCACTTTTACAGGGTGTTTGGGTTTTGTTAATTCACAGATTTTCACACAAATCCTTCGCATGGTAACTGAATAATGAAAATATAATTTTGACATAATCACACAGTGGTGAACCGCTAGTAGTCTTTACTATGGATTGAAACATAACCTATATTAAATGGTGTATGTGTATAGTCTGTCCAAAATCTTTACCAAAACTTTTCTGTGAGTCAAAAGTGTTGCTACAAAGGAAATAATACAAAAAAAACGAAAAAGCGACATGAACCTACACTTACGAAGTTACGTGGCTAAGTGGTGACTAACTGCCCATGAAAAATAGCAAGAGCAGTTGCGAGTGGTTAATTTAGCAAAGACAACAACCTTACTAGGTTAGACAACTAGAAAGCGATTATCGTTAAAAATATTAAATGTTACTAAGTAGGCTGTGAAAATTCATTTAAAATATGGTTTAACATGAAATAATATCAAGCAGCAGGCTCTGGAAATAATTGAACAAATTATTAAGTTTTGTCAAATTTTGTTTAAATAAACTCACACTACGCAATTCATCGGAGTTATATATAATTTTAGAGTGGTGAATAAAAATAAATAAACAATAGGCTATTTAGATTAACCTTTCATAAGAAATGTATATTCGGGAATACCAAAAAAATTGAAGAGTGCAGTTTTTTTTATCGTTACACAGATCGGACGTGTTTTATCCAGTTTGTGTTTTGTTTTATTTTTGTATTAATTTGAAAAACGCAGTAAGTACCGTTTTTTTGTTTTATATTTTTTATCTGTTTGTTTCGTTTATTTTTGTATATATTTCGTTCGTATACGTTATTGTCATCTTCGTTCGATTGTTCGGTATATTACCAGAGCCATCTTTATTTTACAGAGCCTAAATATTAAAAATTAAGCTTAAATTAGAGGAAGTAAAATAGAGGAAAAAACATAAGTTCCCATACAAAATATATGAAAAGTAAACATTTATTTAAAATATTTATTTAAAATGAAATATATCAATGAAAAGTATGACAAAATAAACATTTTAATGTTGAAATCATATTAAAACTATTTATATAATATATATCATTTAAATATTTTTGAATAAAATCAATTAAATATATTATAAATAATTAAATAAATAAATCATTCAATTCAAATATCGCATTAGAACTTTTAATATGTATACGCACAAATACATGAAAAAAACTATTATGAAAAAAAAGTATTCTCATGTATACGCATGTGCAATATGAAATATCGGTCGAGTACGATCAATGACAACAGTCATCTCTATTTGGAAAAATTAAAACTGCTATTAAAAATGTTTTTGACAAAAAATTTTTTGATTAGCAAAACTCAAACTTTCGAAATTAATCCAAACTGATGTAAAATAAATAAATCTAAAACCGGTCAAACTACTAGAATCCCACTATAGTTCTATAGGAATTAAAAGTAGAATCGTATAGTAATATTGTATCAAATTTGATCATAAATGTTATTACATTTTACAGGATAAAATACTATATCTAAAATCTAAAATCCGTATGATATCGCATGCTTGCTGATAAAATTGTGTGTTTTGCCAAAAAACTTATCTATTATACTATCGTGCTCAGAAATTTTCTAATATTTTCTAATGTTATTTTACATTCTGATCTTCGATTTCACTCTTCTAATTTTGGTTTTCATATTTGAACTGATATCTTTCAACTGTTATCTAATTAGATCGTGGTGTGTTGCTCAGGTTGAATGGGTGTGACTGTTTCTTAATAGTTTGCTTAAGGTCTTGTTATATTTGAGGGTATTGTCTATAAAGATGCACGGTGATAAATTGTCCGAGATGGGAAAGCATCATTTCGAGAATTAATTCTTGTTAGAGTGTAACGGTTACAACATGTGGTATATATGTGTTGTTTAACTAACTGAAATAGTTTGTACGATTGTAACTTTTGCCGGCTACTTGTTTCGGTGCCATTTTAATTTCTATAAAGAGTTTTCTTGGAGAGCAGGTGGTATCTGTTTGATACTCTATTTGCACTCCAATGATTGGGTACGATATAACCTAGGATCGCTGTTGTGAATTCACGGATGCATGGTGATTTTCATCGAAAGAAATTAAATACATAATCGAATAATAGTGCTTGCGGGTACAAATATAGTTCCAATCTAAAGTTTGTAAATTGCAGTTTAAAAACTTTTGATAGTTAGAAATGTTAGCGTTATAACACTTTACATTTTATAGTTAGCGAGTTCTTCCAACAAATTTGAAAATACGGGTATTCTAAAAAGTCGTGTTGTGGCACAAAATTTGGATTACAGAATTATCTGGTTACGAAATTAGCAACTTGTACTAAATAATTGGTTTTGGAAAGCTACAAGTTTAATTTAGTTTAACTTTCTAAAATTATTAAAATTGGTGGTTTACTATAGGTTAGATACATATGAGATTGTCCAGCAACCAGCAATTTAACTATTTGCCACTAGTGTAAAGTTTATTAAGTGCTTAAGTTAACCGGTAGGCGCAGAATATAAAAAAATAAATCTCTGGATGGATTTGACTGAATTACTAGAGTTGTGTATGAAGAGCATTGCTATAGAGTTGTGTATAAAAAGCATTTGGTTAGATGGATGCGATTTGAACAGGTGGAGCAGGTGTAGTGCACAGGTTGCTGCATTCATCTAGTAGGGGACACATCTAATTAGTGATGGTTATAGTTATTTTTAATTTTAAGTTTCGATAGTGAGAATCATTTGTGGTGGATCTGTATTGGAGCCCTGGAGGTCTATTATGAAATAAATCCGAAGTGGACTTTTCTGTTTACGGATAAATCCGTGCTATTATGAAACTTGAAAGCAAAATAGAATGGATTTGTTGATGTATTTTCGATGTTTCATAACATTAGGCAAAAAGTTATCGCAATTCCAAGAATTTATATTCTTCGGTCTGATCGGATTTCTTCGTTAACAAAAAACTCCGACTCAGATTTATTTCATAATAGACCTTCTGTATTTATTTAAGTCTATGAACTTCAGTGTATGTTTGTTACGAATGGTTTTTGTGGTCTTGAATTGAGAGTTGTTGTTTCCGCCACCACTCGGATATCTCTTTTACTGGATAAAGGTGATAATTCCTGTACTATGTTCATATGAATGAATACATGTGTCTAGCCATATCTTTTCTGCATAGATATTCTATGCATGGCTCTGACGGTTTTAAACCGAAGGTCGGATCTATCTCGTGATTGTTCATAGCTGGTTAGGAATTGATGACAAGTGACCGCAAATTGAACATTAAAAATTGGGGTTCCAGTTAAGTAGATTAGTATTGTGTTAAATAAAAAATTAAATATTATTAATTGTTACAGATTCTTGAGCGACAAATTAATAAATTTTGATTGATAAATTAGATTGGCGATGGTAGAATAGAAGTAGCATAGTAATGATTTACCAGGTACCTGTAACCGGGTTGTTCTTTCGTAACTAGCATACCTTCCTATACTTACCTTTTGTTTTAACATACCTTCCTATACTAAACGACTGTAGGAATAGCATCGGTTTTATCCGAAAATTTTGCTTAGCGCTTATTCCTACAGTCCAACCAATCAATCATATACCATTCAAATTAAAAAACAATTAAGTGGAAATTCTAGAATAGCTCCCTAGACAAAAATGGATCCACTCTCCAGCATCTCTGTGTGGAAGCCAATTAAGTGTCGGAAACCAAAGAGAACTCGATCTACATATACCACTTCCTAAATAAAATAATTTTGTTGATGGAAAATCAATCACCCTGTATACATATAGTCTACGTATACATACCGCAAATCATTAAGAAATGAGAAATAAATGTTATCTTCCTGTAAGAAGTTTTTATTTATATTACAGTGCATGAATTTGGATTCTGGGTCCATTTTTGCTCTCTCATTTTATAATACAACTTTTATATCAAAAAGGACGAACGAACGAAAATAAAAAGTAATTTTCTTAATTGAATGTAATTTCATTTTATAAGTTGAGTTTTCCTTCTTTACCATTTTTTAAAGTTTTTTTTTATAATTTAGTTAACGAATTAAATTTTAAGAAAATTTTTTTTTATTTTATTTTCATAAACGTAAATGTAATATAATTTTGATGGTGGTATGAGTTCCGTGCTGAAGGTCACGATTACATCGTTTTATCTGTGTTAAGCGAAATTCTCGCGTATGCCATCATTTGGATGGTAAACTCACGTCTTTTCCATGACTTATCGTTTACTTTTTATAGTACATAATATATACCACATATTTATACTTATATATGTTTCGTACAACTTAGCGTCATATACATAACAAACAAATAGTTGTTGTATTTAATGCCAAAAAATATTTTATGAAATGAAATTAATCTTTATAAAAACAACCCAACCCCAATCCAAATATGTATGTTGTATACATATATTTTATTTTTATGTTGATAATTTTTCGCGCACATCATCATCAGCTTCATCCTCATCTTATTCCATTGTATAATTATAGAGAAAATAAAATTTTCAATTTTTTTCATTTGTACTCGTATATAGGCAATATACATACCCAGTCAAACACTTTATACAGCAGAGCTATATACAGTAGATTGTGTACGATAAAAATGTAAAATAAAAAAAAATTTGAATGGAAAATTGTGTTAATTTAACGAACATAATAGAGAAATTAATAAGCGGATGGTGGGTGGTCGCGGTGTTACGAGAGAACGAGGAATCCCCGAAAAGAATATTTTATTTGGAAGTTGTAACACAATTTGTGTCTTATCAATCGTAAAACATGGCATAAATTATAATTTGACTTGGTTTATTATATGATTTTATTATATATTCGAGTACTATAGGCATGCTACTTATAACAGGCAGGTGGATTTACGGTGGATGGAGCACGAAGATATATTTTATATTAAACATAATTTTTATTAATGTACATCAAGATTTTATGTATCGTTAAAAATTCAATAAAAATATTTTAAGTTGGCGCTGATGTCGCGTCGACTTCTGAATCATAGTTTTTCTAAAAAATTATCTTGTATATACATTATGTAGATGAACCTTCATTTCAATGTTATGTGAAAGAGTGTTTTATTTTAACATACAATGTGTCATAAATTCATAAAGTGTAGAATAACTAATGTTAATCGCGCCTATGCAAATCTAGCGTTATAAGTGGTATGAGCTAGTTATAGGCCGCCAGCATCCACTGAATTATGGTTTGAGGGTGTGCGAGTTGATTTTAATATTCTTGGTATTGGTTTGGTTATAAGGACTCGATGCGTTAACTTTACCGAATAGATGACGTATGTAAGATTGTAAAGTTGGTTTTACGCGACATCTGTTATGTTAAATCTAAGTTTAACTAAAGCACCATCTGTTAAAAAATTTTCTTACTATTTTACGAATAGAATTTATAAAATAAAAAACTGTGTACAAATTTTTTTATATTCTGAATGTCAAAATTAATCTTTGTTTCAAATTAGAACTACAAATAGGTTAATTTCGTTAAAAATCACCTTAACTGGCTCGGATGGAATTTTTATCTAACGTTAAATAGCTTTCCACTAACAACGTGCACAGATTTTGTCAATACGCATTTATCTACATATGTGAATTGTTAGTGACCAAACCACTCAAGAGGTGGTTGTTTTTGAATCTGAAATCTGCTCGTACTAAATGTATTAAATATGCAGTTACTAGAAAGTTAATATGTCAAACACTGGATATTGATCTGGAATAGTGACGTCATTAAACACCTGACAAACCCCTTGAGGTCCTCATTCTCCGTTCTATTTTCGTACTAAGTTCAACTTAGTATAGATTACTCACTCATAGCTGGTCTACATATACATATAAGTAAAGGAAAATTTAGTAAGTAGTAACACGATTTGAGGTATACGCTTTGCATTTTGGTACACGAAGGTCGAGAAACGACCAAATAACTGAAAAACATTCAAGATATGAAATTGAAGGCTTAACTTGATGAGTAAGAGAAATGCATAAAAAGCTCGGCAATTGAGGACCATACGAGTTAAAACTTAGTATAACCTTTTTGCTTTTTAGCTCCTCTGTAAAATAGTATACATATACATATAATTTCAGTTAACTCGAACATAAAATTGTATTGTTCAAATCAAACATCTTAAAAGGCAGTCAAGATAGATAAATAGCAGGAAAAATCCTGGGACGAATTGTATGCGACTGTCTATAGGAGACTATTGCAAGAACAGGTGATATGGCAGAACCCCAATATGGTGTCTAAAAGCGCATTCAACGGTGAAGGTGATAAATGTATAGTAGGTATGGATTTAAGATGGTCTGGTTTAAGATGGTTGCATGGCCTCAAGAAATCCTATGCAGGAGTAACACTAGCGTGGGTAATGCCTTCTACAATACGACTAATTGGAATTGTATATTTAATGATGGTACGAAAACATGTGTGGTAACTGGTAAAGTTCGACATGGGTTCGTTCTAGGTCCTACGCTCTGGTACATGATGTATATGGTGTGCCTCAACTCCTCTTTCTATGAGAAGCTCAAGTTTTGGGCTTTGATAATGACATCGTTGAAGTGGTAGCCGCAAAAAATAGGAAATAAATCGTGAAAATTTGTAACAGAACGATAGGACACATTCAACGATAATTAACTTCTGCTGGCATGTAGTTAACAGAACATAGACAGAAGCATTCGCAATCAGTATCAAATTCGTGCCTAAGATATCCATCCGACCATTAGGTACTTAGGGTAATGATTGATGCTAGACATACAATATACAATATACACCTTACAACCTCCACCAAAAAAGCAAGCAGAGTGAACCAAGCATTGATGCAGCTAATACCATATGCCGATAGGAGTTGGATAAAGCAGAAAAGTTCTACTAATTACATCCACTTTGATGTATGTCGCATAATCTGTTCAAAGATTAGGTGCATTAAGAGTAGTACGCGGATACCGTGTGGTATCGGATGACGCTGCCTGTATTTTTGTGCACTCATATATATTTCTCAGCAGATCTTAAATCATAACTACTATATATCATAATTGTAAGAAGATCAAAAGACAAGGTCAGCATATATTTGGGCTATTTTGGCTAAATTTATCTTTATATTTAGTATGCTGAACGACGTAATTGTGACGCTAAAAGAAAGTGGATTTTATACTGTGACCAGAAACTCCATTAATCCGTTGAACATTTCTAAATTTATCAAAACGAATACTGCTAAATGCACACTATCGTAGATAATGCAAGAATATAGCCATTGTGCCTTTTAATAAATAATAACGTGTAAATTGTAAAAGGTTCAAATCAACAACGTCACGATAAAAGTGTAAGTTTTAATAACGTCAACGATTGTTTATCGAAAATAATTTAAAGAAAACCAATCTACCTTAAGGAAATAATATTTTTAAAAAATTGGTTTCTTAGAATTATTTTGCTCGAATCTTTCCCACGAAATTCATGTCTGCGTATCTTCATTTCTTTGAAATGGTCAGTCAAAACTCTCGAACCGAACAATTTATCTATTTCCAAGAGCATCTTGGTCTTATATGACATCCACATATAGAAAGTTAATTTTTAATAGTGAGGCACCAGCAAAGGTTGTTATATTTTACCACGAATTTGAGCCGTCCAAATTTACTCAAATTGGTTGTTATATAATTTAATGAAATATGTGATTTAATTATAAAACAAGTCTGCTAATTTCAATATATAGCTTAAACATTTCTCGGTGTTATCGAAAAACAGCTGTTAAACAGCAAACAACTTAATGATAAACAGATGTCTTAACATTTCAAGTTTTTAATTTACAAGTTTTAAGTTGGTTCTCGGTTAGAAAACACATATTTGGTCCGTAACTAATTTATATAGTCATCATCGTCAACCGGCCATTTAGTAGAAGGCGGTTCAACTGGATGGTACCACGTACAAGTGACATAGGAGGAATTTCATCCAAGTTCGGACGTTCAACGGAAATTTCTAAAAAACTAAAACTGTTAAGGTAAGATAAAAAAATACAAATTTTCTTTGTTGGGAAAGTTAAGGGTGATTCTATCTATTCGTTTCGTCTTCGTTCCATACTGATTCTATTCCTTTTACGTCAAATATGTTTGACCGTAATGAATATACCTATGTATTTCATTCCGTTTACATTCCGGTTCCAATCATTACATATTGATACAAACACATTTTTTTAAACACGCACACTATTTTTACTAGGAGGAATGAGATGGAACAAGAAAGTAAAATGTGCATAAACCAGAATTTAACTTGACGTCTATGTAACGGTAATGGAACGGAGACGGAACGTATAATCAGAACGTTATGTCTTTGAAGAACGTATTAAAATTGCATATCTCTTCTGCGATCATAACTCGAAGAAACCAGAGTGCTTAAACACAAACATAAACCACTCAAAAGTTTACTAAAGATCCGACCATCGTAATTAGTAATTTTTCTTCAGGAATTTATTTCATATACATCACTACGGAACAAATATAAGTTAAGTCGCGTACCCTTAAACGAATTTTAAACGAAAAGTTGGTGAATGATGTTGTGATACACTATTGAACACGTGCTCAAATTTCCTGGACGGGTTATCTTCCGAACTTGTATCGTTCTGTGGCAGCAATTATCTGTCGATTAATGACATTAGATCTTTATCTTCATAATGCTATTTGAAGGAATTTCGTCGTTGAAGACTTAGTTAAAACTGTTGTAATGCATGTATTTGTTATACCACCCATCGTTCTGTTTGACGTTGACTTCAAGTTGTACACGGCAATATTAAGTCATGCTCCTAGCCAGATTGTTGTAACATTTATCACTATCTTGAAACTTCATGATTGAACATGATGGTATGATGTAAACAGATAAATAAATTTCTTGAGAAATACATATATAAATAAAGTTGGATTACAAATTCCTGCCCATTATAGTGTTATCTCAAAAGTGTTGACGTAATAATTTTATATCGCGTTTATTACGTATACACTTCAGTTCGTTCATGTTTCGTACACGTTTGAAATAGTCTAAGCTCTAAGCAGTGCTGTCGGTGATGTAAATAAACAATTATATATAAACTTTCCAAATCTTCGAAGAAGAGTAATCGAACAGCACTGACTAAACCAAATGAATATAAAATAAAATCCGAACACTACGATTGTTGTGCGCACGCCTCAATTTTCGATTTTAAATATACGCGTACGCGCACACCAACACAAATGACGGCACAATCAAAATAGATTGCATCGCGTACAATACAACCATGGAAATCGATTTTTATTCCATTTCGGAATGTCATAAATGAAAACGCACGTGGTTTTACATTTGGGGTGATAATTTTATTTGTGTTTACTTGCAACTCTACTAGTAGTGTGTCAAAGTGTTCGGAACTGTCAAAACATAGTGTATATGTATTTAAATTTAAAATTGTGAGTGTAGAGTACAACAACGTAATTTGACTGTAAATTCTTACGTACGATTACATAAGTTACTGTAATTTTTGCTCAGTAAATCGAATTGGATGGAACACACAAAATAATAAAATAAAAAGCAATAAAATAAAAATTGTGCTACAAATATGTTAGTTGATTGTGATCGTTTTATCGGTGCAGACCTATATTAAGTGTCGTGTTGAATTAAAAAAAAAAAAACAAAAAATTTTATTGTGTCTTGTAATTTTGTTTTTTATTTTTGCTAAAAAATTGTTTTTTAATGTGTGCAACATTATATTATATTCTTAGTTCAAGCAGACATGTGATTTATAAGTATTTTAGAAATATTAAATAGGTAAATGTTGTTTTTGTTTTTTCGTATTCAATCAGGTGTTGTTTAATTACGTAGCTACGATAGTTCGCGACTGAATGCGGCGACTCAGTTTGTGCGCTTATTAGAAGGTCGTGCAATTTATATTAACACACAGTGTGTATGTGTGATAATTATTATGAATGAAAATTGCATGTATGAAACAGTGTCATTCAACTGTTTAGAGAGCTAGACTTGAATTTAAGTCCGTTCGTTTTTTAGACAACGTGGTGAATTTTTTTTTATGTATGGTTGCATTCGTTGAAACTTTTACTTTTATATTTAGAACGCAACAAATGGTAAATTCTTATGAATTTATATTGTATTTTTAAAATTCACATGATTTGGTGTTTTTGTGCCAAGAATTTTTTTTCGCAAGTATTACAGATCCTACAAAAACAATAATATTATATAAATTAATCGATTTTTATATAATTGTCCGCGAAATGTCACTGCCGCCATCAGTAATACATATACGTCTGTGTAAATGGTTCTTAATTGGTTTTAATTGATTACGTCGGTTTATAATTAAGAACAGTTTGCGCTATGTATCTGATTTTTACTTAAATAATTTCTCTTAATGGATTTTGGTGGTTTGTTTCTATCTCTACAATCTATTTCGGGTGTATCTTACGCCGTTGCCAGTTAAATCAAGGAAGTTTCATGCCAGCTTATAGTATTAATCGGGCCTTATATCCTCTACGTTCACTTCTGAAATCAAAATATCTTGCAAATATGGATAAGCTGAAATTGTACAGAGTGTTGATCACACCCGATGTCATGTATGGATGTGAGAGTTGGACCTTGACGCATTAGTACGAAAAATGGGTTATAACATTCAAATGAAGAATCATGCGTGTCATATATAGTCCATAACGCGGCCTTGACGGCACATACCGAGTTCTTTTCAATCGCGAGATCAGGAATGCGAATTCCTAAAATCTGGAAATTAAAGAAAAGTGTGAGTACGCTGGCTCGTTCACGTTCTACGTGCTGATCCGAACCAAATGATATCGCGATTTTAGAAGGGAGAGTCGCCTTTCGGTAGGCGAAGAGGTCGCTGGCGACGATGACTGCGACGTAGAGAGCGAACTGGGATCTTGTAATTGTTTATAATATGGCTAAGACGCTCTACCACGTTAAAATGATTCGTAAGGGCAACTGAGACCTTTCGAAACATTTTAACGATAGATGCACATATTTTTTACATACAGTTGAATCTTTTACATACAGTCGCCTGTAAAAACTGCTAAAACAATAGTTTTTATGGGTTAAAGTAGGTTTACTCACTTTGAATTGATCTATATGTGAAAGATTGTATTGTATTTGGTTGCATGTGAGTACATTATTGAGTAACAGCCACTTCGTCCTCGTATCCATTGCTCAGAACATTGAGAGGGTTAAAATATTGTTTAAACCCAAAGTGAATTATTTTCTGCTTTAAGTTACTTATTTTAAACAAAACAATAATCTATGTCATAAAAGGCCTAACCGTATCTCAATTGAGATCTTACGAACCATTAATATGTGTTGGTTGCACATTGTAGGTTGTCCAAGCTTAACGAATGCTTTTTCACACAATCGCTTTTTATATCATCCGGAGCATGCTCAATGGTGAGAATTGAACTAGATACTGAGTCGTGGTGAGAAACTCTTAACCATTAAGCTATAACTGGCGATAAACAAACCGGGAAATGAAAAATTGATAGAGGTAAATAATTAAAATAAAATAAGAGAACATGTCTTCTACAAAAGTGATGTTCTGGCAACCGAAATCGAATGTTTACATGCTACAAGTCTACAATACATTAGTTGTAGCTCCAACGATACGCAAGATATTCGTTTGCATCGACTTATGATTGGCAATGAATTGTTAGGTGAAATTGTAAATACTGGCCAACATCATCACAACACTTCTTAGCTGAGAAATATTTTCAGCACTTTATCATATATAAAATGAGACGAAAACATGTTAAGATCTCATTTTAAGTAACGAGATGTTAGTTTAGACGTTATCATCGAATCTAACTTGATTTTTTGAGTGCGATTTCACTATATTAGTCTAATTATGCTTCGGAGTGAGAGTACCTATTTTAAATGTTTTCAATTCAAAAAGTATTTGTTTTGCCTTTTAAACAAGTCTGATTCTGTATAATATATTAATCTATGGCCTAAAGGTCGTAAACGGTCCTAAACTCGTCTCAACTGAGACCTTACGAAACATTAATACATATAATTCTAGATGATCAGCCTAACGAATTGGTCATTGGTGAGAATCGAATTCGAGACCGTGATGAGAAACTCTTTTAACCATTAAGCTACAACCGGCGACAATATATAATAATATATGGTTTCGAATTTCGAGCCAAGTTAAACATGCGAATATGTAAATCAGAATGTATATATATACCTTTATATATTTTATGATCACGCGATTTTTGCATTTGATTTAAATTTATAATTTACCTTTTATACCCACCAAATGACTACAAAATGAAAATGTGTGTGTGTTTTAGTATATATTGCACTTTCAACAGGCTTGTTGCTACAAAATTTTATATTTTAGTCCCTAAAATATTTTATGTTTATTTGAATATTTATAATTTATATTGTATATTATGTGTTTAAATGAACTGTTGGGTTCTCGTTTTATTTTGTGTGTAAACTTCCAAGGGGGTAATTTATGATGACATTGCGTTTTACATAAAAAAAAATTTTGTTGAAGAGTCAAATAATTCAAATTTATTCATAAAAACATAAATTCGAAAAAAATGTTATTTCAAAGGAAATAAATACTTGAATTACCCCCTTCTTTCGCAAAGAGTACATCAGTCGAGTTGGTCATTCGAAGATTATATGAAAAATGTATAGAAAAATTTTGCAAAGTAAATAAACTTTTTATATATAATCCATTAATAAAAATATTTTAATGTTTATGTACTTTCAAACATAAACATAAATATTAATCGCAGTACATAATCAATTTATAGATAAGATATTGTTATACTCTAATCTGTAATTAAAATCATATCAAATTGTATTATCTAGATGGCAAATATTTATACTCGCTGTAAATTGGATTTTACCTGTACATATTGCAACCTTACCTCAGCAAATCTCTTTCAATTACTATTATGAGACTCAATTTATTTAATGCTTTAGTCATTTCACATTAGTTGGTAATGTCTTGCTAATTTGAAATTTTAATTAAATCTTTTGATAACTAATGAGATTATATACTGCAACGAAATGAGAACACATAACATAATGATTCCTTAGGGAGGACTGCGTGGGAAGGATTTTATATAGATTAATTATCGTTGGGACATAATTATTATATAGTAACTAGTTCAGGTTTAATTATTTGTGAATACTAGTCTTTCTATTCAAATCAAATCAAAAATTAGGTTTGTTATATTTTACTATCACAAAATTTATAAGATCCTGCTACAAATCTCAACGTACTTCATTAAAGCACAAATAGATAACTTTAAAGTATATATATCGCGTAATTCCTATTCTGAAGGTCAACGGCGAGAATCGAACTCGAGACCGCGGCTTGATGATAAGTACTAACCCAGTCAAATGGTAAAACATTACTTTTTAAGGGTTGCAATTTCTGTTCAATTAATGTAAAAACTCTAATCTTTAACATGATTTTCAAAAGGTTGGATCACACAAACACAATACAAGTCCGCTTAAGTTACAATGTTGTCAGGAGAGCCGGAATTGAAGGCAGTCTTTACAGTAAACAGCACTGGTTGATGTAAAAATTTGACAGTCCAGTTCAAGGCAAACATCGACAATTTTGACTTTCGTTTTATCAGCATTAGAACTTTGCAATTAGAACTATTCAGAAAATAATAGATTCAGAAGGGAGTAAATAATAAATTATCGCACGTCTAAACTGCCACCTTATGATCGATTAAGAAATAAATGGTACCAATACATCATATTAAAGGAAATGTAATATTTCAGAGGTGAAATTCTCCGTGTATAACGAAAGAAATCAGCATCGACACATTCCCAATTAATATGCGGTTTTATAGTTTTGGTCGAGTTATCTCTGCCGTAGTTGAAACCAGGTTAAACCTCTAACATAAATATACTAAATATAAGGTGTACACAATTCGCCTAGTTATAGTCGCTTCTCTAGTTGAAGTCTTATACTACAATGCTATATCCTTAACAAACCGTGCTTCAAGTACCTACATTAGTTTAGTGATACAATGAGAGATTATAAAGAAATAAAATTTATTTGAATTTCGACTAAACCGAATTTATTTAACCGCAGTCAGTCTATAGTGTTACGGTGATATAGTATACATATATGTATGTGTGTGACACAAACTACTAATGTATGTGATCAGAACTGCATTCGTACAGTGATAGTAATATTCGGTCGGAGATCCTCTAATGGTGCCAACTTGTTGGCATAGATCAATAATTTAACATAGCCTCATAAAAAAGTCTAGAGATGTTAAATCCAATCGAGAAAAATATTTTTGGACATGTTCATTTTTTAGATCTGCTGAATGGTATGTCGCACCGTCAGGTTAAAACTATATTAGTAATGTCTGACTCTAAAATTGCTCAACAAAAAAATGGACCAATAACTATACTTTTATTTTTTGTATGTGAAGTGGTGTTTCTAGAAGCACATGATAGTTTTAACCTGACCATAATGCATATTCTGTTATTTGGCGAAGACGTATATGCTTCATATAATCGAAGATCTTGTGTTAACTGGATCTAATAAGTGTCTCCAAGATCATTTCACAAAATTAACCAAAGCTTCGGTTTGAGCGATACCCAATTCTTGAAAACGCCGTGGAATCGAATGTAATATATTTTGGCACTTCGACAAACCCGTCGTCTCACTGGCACGGAAACATCCAGCATCGAATATTAAGGCTCAAATTTGTTCACTATACAATGAATTGTTTGTTTACTGAGAGTACATACCCTTTATTATTGAATCACCTAATTTTATTGTGAAATAAACTTTTGCCATTTTGACTGCAACAGGGGCCATAGATGTATTCAGTCACATCGCCGATCGTTAACAGATGGTGAAAATCTGCTTTGTAGTTCGTCATTATCGGGATTCAAACCCGATATAACTCGCATATACTCAAATATGCTCAATGCTATCAATAAAGTTCAAAGGCAACTGTCATATGTAAACAAACATAAGACCCCATGCGCGTGGAGGATAATATAAGGAGAAAGACTTGCTATTCATCGAGAAACAAGATCCCATACACAAATACATACAGAATATTTTGTTGGCAGGACAAGGATTTGTGGCGTTCTGAGCAACTCCAATAAATCGCAAATAAAATTAAATTATCTCACTCCACAATTAATACATAAAAAAATCCATATTTCGAGTTAAGTTCTTGTAATTCACTAGTTCTGTCGCGTCACGAATAAACGTGTATATACAAATCGCACAGTATGAACATCAAGTCCTGTAGCATATTCCTCATGAGATGGATTTGATCTTTTCGATTAGACAGTCATTCAAGCACGTCATCATCATATCGAACTCGGCCAAGTGGATAACAAGATACAAGCAAACAACTCGGATTTACAACATACAATTTCAAAATTGCAATAAGCAACACGCTTCAGATTTTTAAGTCAACAAATTTCTCACGTCATTTCAAAATGTCAGGGCAAATTACAGGTACAAAAATTCGATTACCTTGGTTCTCCGTTCGTTTCTTGTATAATAATTTTCATTTCATGAGTGGTGTGCCATATTGCCTTCATTTGTATTATAACCGAAAGCCTACGATGATATTATTATAACCGATAGCGCGAACTCATTGCAGTATTGAAGATAACGAACTGACATAGCACACACTTGGCAAACGCTAGTTCGCAGCTAAAATGACTTGGTTGGTTAACCAAAGGTTTACATATACGTTTAAGCCTAGCTCTGGAGGTCTGGAGGCGGGTACCAATTTTATACACCATATTTTCAACTGCTCGGCTTTTGGTAGAGGTCAGTTACAAAAATTAATTTCATCCATATGTATGCTTTGATCCACAGGTTTCTGTCTGTTGGTCTAGGTTGTAGTTTATCAATGCTTATGGTATACGTTAGATCTCTGTTCGCTGTTATACAAGCTGTTGTTCTTATCTTGCTGTGGTTTAGAAATAAAACTCTCCGGTCTTGTATATAGTTGCTCAAACCGACGAAAGATATTGACATTAGATGACTGTAATTAATTTTTAATACAGGGTGTTTTAGTCAGATTAAATCATAGTTTACAGCTGTATGCAAACTACTTAGTACATATTAGTCATTTAGTCGGCTTGAGAAATCTGGGCACAATTAAACATTTTGTAGGTGCTCCACTATACAGCAATTCGAAATTTTGGATAACATTTTGAAAGTTGACATTTTTTTGGTTAAAAGTGCCCCAATGTAGTTTAGCATTTTTTTTTTTAAATAAAGCTTTGATTGGATGCAGGGTGGACCTTTAGACTGTCCTAGCTCCTTGTAACTGTTAGAGCTCCTGCACCCAACGCGCGATCCTTCAAATAAATGTTGATATCTGCCTTAAACTTGTGCATTTTATTCTCAAACGGAAACTGATAACGAATTCTACTTCTTCGATAAATAAATTCGCGCTTAAGTTGCAAACAAGGTTTCGGCACCTTCACCGTAACCCTATGCGCACTGCCCGCTCCTCGTGCTACCCGTCCTGGCGTACCAAATGGTGGTATCCTCCTTCTGCAGAAACATTCTCCATTTAATAATCTATAGAACACACAGAGTTCTGCAACATCTCTGCGGCGCTGTAGGTTGTCTAGATGCAATCTAAAAAACGGTCTGCATCTATTGGGGAACCTGAGTTTACGTGAAGCTGATTTGGGCAATACGATAATGTGTTCATTCAATTTTAAATTGTTGCTCCTTTTCCATTTTAATTTGAACACCAAGCAGACGAATTGAATCACAACCCACGAGAACGTGGCCGTTTACCACAAAAGGGTATTCGTAGCGACTTCTTTTACGCGAGAACGTGCATATTTGTTTTTTTTCTCGTTATTAAATTTGACCTGACTTTTTACTTTTCACTCATATATTGTACTCAAATCGAAATTACGTGAAGTGACAACTTTCAGCCGTTTACCGTTTGACTCTGAAGGAGTAGGCTCGACCTCGAATGAAATAGAAGAGTGCAATGTTACATCATCGACAAAACTGTGGATAGGATTCACAGTGTTATTCATTAAGACTAAACCATTTTTCATTTATAGGTGTCCGCATGAACATTAAACAAAAGTGGGTTCTCGATGTTAAACTGTCTAGAACGTCAACGAATTTTCTCCCAATACACCGAATTGTACTTCTAAAGAAAACAACCTCGTTCATATTCTTTGGAGCATCGGCCCGAGATGGGCTGAGCAAAGACACGTTTTAGAATTATACACCATTTTGCCTTATTCATATCATAAACAAAATGTATTTAGATATATAAAGCTTTTGTTGCGGTTCAGGAATTTATTACGACCATCTTTACGATGTAAAGACAATAATTGTCATACCCATAAGCCTTATTCATATATTATCAAAATCGAAGTGATGATAGGAATTTTATATGATAATGAAATAAAACAATTTATTTCTTATCAAGTTTTTATCAAACTTTTTGATCATATTATCATAATAAAGAAGACAGCAGTGGGTGTCTGCTTGGCTTAGAACAATATTCTACTATATAGTCGCTCTTATCAAATTACAATTTTCAATTACATTTTGCAATATCTATAAATTAAATCAAAAAATCGTTGTCCGATATTTTCATTCACCACCCTCTCACGCCATTCGATAAAAAGCTAAAATTAATAATCATTATTTCCTTATTCTATTTTCAGTTCAAGTTTCAATACAATCAACTCATCAGTATATACACAGTGATAAGAAAGCAAATACACCGACTCAAAAGTATTAACACGTCTAACTCCAAATCGCGCGACAATGCTAAATACGTGATAAGTGTAAGATTGTTTATATTGCATCAATATAATAATTATTAATATACTTGATAGCGAGCTTAAGTAAGCGATTAGTTGCAAAATTTTATGAACAGGTGATAAGTATAGAGCAACAAATCAATACAGGGTGGCACACAATTTCTATAAAATATACCAAAATGAAAGATTGGCTCAAAGTATCACTTGTGCTGTGCACATTTGGATTTTTCCGCGAAATGCGACCCTCAGAACCTTACGTAACTGAATTTTTGTCGGGCGAATGGCGCAACGTAACAGCCGATCAAGTAAATCGAGAAGTATATCCACTTGGAACGTACTCATATCTAGCCCAATTAATTATTGTGTTTTTAATCACCGATATGCTAAGGTAATTAAATTTGAATAAAACAAAAATACTGCGCGACAGGGTTTTTGTAGATTTTTTTCAAAATCTTGTTAAATTTTATAACCGCACACCACACCATTCCACACCCCAGGTTTTTGTTTTCCCGCATCCCTTGAACTAATTGCATTTTAATGAGTAATGAAACACACAAAAATATAATATTTATTCAAAATCCAATTTACCCAATCCTTCGCTTAGATAATACACCTAATACGCCATTATGATTTTAACGTTTGTCGGTGACGTAATTTTGTATGTGGTAATCAGTTTTTTTTGTAATGTTTCGATTTAATTCTAGATATAAACCTATTATCGTTGCCTCATCAGTATTTGGTATAGTATTGTGGTCGCTTTTATTATGGACCTACAGTTTAATCGGATTACAATTTGTACAATTATGTTATGGTACATTTATGGCGGCCGAGGTCGCCTACTACACATATATGTATGCCAAAGTTGATAAGGATAAATATCAACAGGTGACGGGGCATGCACGAGCCGGCATCTTGAGCGGTCGTTTTTTGGCCAGTGTTATTGCCCAAATTCTAATATCTTTTGAATGGATGGATTTTCGGGAACTAAACTACATATCATTTGCAGGTAAATAATTAAATTTATTTATATATGTACTCACAGATCGGTCAATGAATCCAAACGCTCGTTGCGGAAATTCATCATCTGTAAAAAAAAAATAAAAAAATTTATATAAATAAATTAGAAAAACTTGATTAAAATTATAGATTTTCAGCTCAAATTGTATCATTTGGTATTGCGATACTATTACCATCGGTTGGTACCAGCATGTATTTTTATGCGCCCAGCAATAAAAACCCAATCGTTTCGGTTCCGAAATATCATCAAACCAATAACACAATTCGATCGAATCTGTCGACTGTTAGTCTGACCCACGATTCACAAAAGGCATTGGGCAATAGCAACGATAGTTGTGATGATTCATTAGTGGACTCGCCAAAGTTTTCGTGCAATCGGGCGATAAATTTGCTTTGGACACATTTTATTGCAGCCTACACAAATCGAATTGTGCTTCAATGGAGTATATGGTGGGCGCTGGCAATGTGCGGGTTTCTATTAGTAAGCTCACCATTTCTTTATTCAGAGTATAAGAACTAATTAAAAAATCATTTCTGCGTTCCAGGTTCAGTCCTATGTACAACTCCTTTGGAAATATATTGATCCAGATTCTACGACACTTTTTAACGGCGGTGTTGAAGCTGCGCTTACACTGCTCGGGGCTCTAAGTGCATTCGCAGCCGGATTCTTAAACAGCGATCGCTATCACAAATGGGATTTGTGGGTATTAACTGTGTGCTCGCTGCTGGAAGGTGCGTTTCTACTTATCGGCACATTTACAACTAATGTATGGATTTCGTACTTTATGTATGTTGCGTTTGGAGTTCTGTATCAATTTATGATAACGGTAGCAAGGTAATCAATGTACTCTTTACTATATAAGTAACTTTATAAATATTTTTTTCATTTTAATTTCAGTGCGATTGTCGCCAAAAATCTTCTCGAAGATAGTTTTGCCTTGATCTTTGGCATAAACACACTGTTCGCATTAATCTTCCAAACCATCATAACCGTTGTTGTTATAACCGAAACGGGCCTAGAATTAGATGTTAAATGGCAATTTATCGTATTCGGATGTTATTTTATTGGTTTAGCTGTGATTTATGGTGTGTTTGGAATTATATCGCTTTTATACGACAATCCAACAAAAGATGCGAATGAAGTTCGAGCGATTGAGAATGGAAGTGTTAAAGATGAAGTAGGATTATAGTAATTTTTTATCTGTTAGCTTTTACTATTACACGTACAATGTATATAATAATTATTTTATTGTTTTTTTTAGAAAAATTAAAGAAAATTTCACAAAACAATGTTGTTTTTATTTAGTTCACAGTTTAGTGGCTTCGTTCGGCAGCCATCTAAGTACTTTACAAACAAAACCCCTTTATTAGAATTTCCATTGTGTTGTTATATTCTAATGAAAAAAACGACAATATTGTTCACGTTTCCATTTACAAACGCAAATCTAACAATAACACTTATATAATATTGTTGCCTGTTGGTATTATTAGGTTATTATAGTCGTTTGCTCAAATAGAACTGAAAACATAATTATGTATGACGTCATATTTTTTATGTATATTTTTGTGTATGAAAATGGATAGAATAGTTAGCTAATACTAATAAGATAACTAAATAGAATCGATAAGCTTGAACCGAACACGTACAAGGACGATTTGTGTAGGAGTTTTAAACACTTCAGAATATAGTTGTTGAAGAAGTTTATGGTATGAATCTTCTGTATACTCAAATGAAATATCATCTAAATCCACCTAGTTGAGTGTGATAAGTCTCCTACGGTGTGGTTATAAAGAAATTATCAGTGATCAAATGAAAATGAAAAACACTCATTTTGTTTGTGCAAAAACTGCATAAAGGGGACGGATGCAAACGAGATTTTTTACCATTCGATTACAGTCGGTGATATCTATAAGGACTTGTTGATAATGCATTTATAAGCCGACACATCTTCCATATCCCTCAGTATACTATAGGCTGGCATGGAGCTATCCAATATGCAGATCGTTCCTTGTAAATCGGACCTATAGCTGTAAGCCTTCGATTTGGCTATGTAATGTTTACGCAATATTTGAGTTTATAAATAAGCTTCTTGTATTCATACTGGAAATCGGGAAACTACAAACCAGTCTTATCGATGTTCGTATTGGAAAGTTGAAGGTTAAACATGTTTTTGAATTTTGAAATCAGAGTTTTGTTAACTGCCATATTGTTTTCCATAATTGTGTTAAGCAAACGATCTTTTTCTTAATAGCTGCAGATCCTTATCCAAATCATCTTCAAGTCAGAAATCCATATTCAAATGATTGCCCGTTTTGTAGTTATGCACACCTTCTCATCGGAACGTCCATGTTTGATATAATCTATTAACATTTCAAATGTATTTAAAAGGGTAGTTGCATGGGTAAAGGATGTCCTTTTAAAGCCAAACTAACACCCTTCAATAATAAAAATATAATGTTGTTTATAATCATATAAACAACAATTTAAACTTTATCGGCATTGATTATATAAAACCAATGAATATGTAATACATCAAAAAGATAGTAAAATATTTATTATTAATAAATAGTCTTCAGCTGATAAATAAACTTTCAACATTCAAAAATTTAATAATATTATTAGCACTTTTAATTACAATTCAGAGTTTATTATTAATATGGTCCAATATGAATGACATCGACTTTTCCACCAAATATTACACCAATTCGGAATGGGCAAAAGGAAGGTCAGCCATAATAATTAGGGACGATATAGAACAAACCATTGAAAAAGGATCCATAGAAGTAACCCCAGTTTAACCTAGTAACGGTTAAATTTGGTTAGTATATTTGCAATAAATTGTTCCCCGCGATATAACCTAAGAAAGAAGACTACATAAACATGTTCTAGAAATTCAAGATTCACCTCTCCAAAAGGCAAAGAAGTACTTGCAGCTGACCAATACTTAAACTGTAAACTTTACTCAGGAGGGAAACTAACGTGCTGAACATCTGATCATAAGAGAATGCTAGACCTTATAGATTTCTACATCACTAAAGGAATATCGGAACGCTACATCTTCTTAGAAAATGATGAAAGTCTAATATCTGATCATCCTTCTGTTATGATGACAGTTAGTGAAAATGTATAATGGAAAAAATAAAGTCTCCTCAGCTCACACACAACAAAACAAATTGGGAATCGTTTAAGCAGTTAGTAAAGGAAAAACTAGAACTACAAGTGCCAAAAAAACGTGAAAATGAAATAAAAGAAAAAGTAGACAGGCCCTTGATGTCATACAATGGACCGTTTAAGAATTCACCCTCAAACTATCTCCCACGAAAGTAAACTTCATTATTTAACCAATAGAAGTAAGAGAACTAGTGCATAAAAATCAAAAACGAAACAACTTATCCATCAAACTTAAGGCACTCATAAAAGCAATTAAAACCCAAACAATTGGAAAATACCTTTGTTCTCTTGCTGAAACTAAAGATACTTCCTTTTCTCTCTGGAAAGCAACATAAGGGTTAAGCAACCTAAAACCCAGATCCCCCTAATTAAAACAAACGATGGAAAATGGAATAGAAGTCCGAAATACATGGCTGCCCTATGTGCTGAACATTTTCAAGACACATTTCATCATCTAGGTTGGCAGACCAATTACGAAAACACTGCTGATTCGCCCAGAACATCTGACTTAGAAGATATCAGGCCTGTAACATTCAAAACACTAAAACCTGAAATAAAGAATATAAAAGCGGGTAAAGCTCTTTGTTAAGATATGAGATTAGGGAAAATAATAAGGAGCTGTCTGAAAAAGTATTGCATATATAGTCAATGCGATCCTCAAAAAAAAATATGTACCAATGGAAAGTAGCAGAAGTAATAATTCCGAAACCGGACAAGTCTCCGAATGATAGAAAATCTTACCGGCAAATTTCAATTAAACCAACACTAGTGAAATTATGGCTGTTGCTCAAAAGATTGAAAAGAAACCTTATCCCAGATTATCAGTTTGGTTTCAGAAAGAAACACTCAACTATAGAGTAGGTTCATATCATTGAGAATACATTCGAGATTAAAAAGGTTTGCGCTATTATCTTCTTAAATGTAGCCACCGGAAATTGAATCCAGGGTTAAAACATTACAAAAACTATAAGCCACTACAGAGAGTATCTGAGATCAAAGGCCTAGGTGTTATTTTCGTGAAAAAGAAGAACTGTAACAATCACATAGAACAATGGGTTGCTAGATCTTCTTCCATCTGGGGTTTTATTGAACGATGGACGGCAGAAATTTATGACCAGGAAATAATGAAGATCGTGTACTCCGCTTCCATGCAGTCACAATTGGATTATGCGGTTATCGTTTGCGGAGTCCGTTTTATGATACAAACATCAGTAAATTAGCGGGTATTCAGAAAAGTGCTTGAGAGTATGCTTACGAAATATCGTACCATGAAAACCAGCAGCGCTTACCACCATATCTGGATGGCTGTAAAACCTACCACATAGCAAGTCTGGAAAATAGACGCGAGCATGCGTTGAATGTAAAAATTGTCAAATGAAAATACCCAGTAGACACCTAAGTAGAAATGAGTTCTGGCAAAAAGTCTAACGAACCAATTAACACGGTGTGTTAAAGCTTTAACCACATAAATCATCTGTTCGATTTACTTCCTCCTGATTTTATTTGTGATTCATTACTGTATTTTGTGTCTGGCTATTACTTCTTCCAGTAATGACAAGTCACAATAAGGCCAATATGTTGCTTAATATCATTTCTGATAGGTAACATAGCTAGAAAGATTTAGTAAACACCTTAATATGGTTATATTAAAAAATGGTTATACTTCTGGAATATCCACGCCTCCCCTCCACCCAATCTCTTTTACTATCTAAATAATTTATTAGATTACTTCAGTAGCAGAAAGGCTTGGTACAATAAAATAGGTTGGAGTATGGACTATTTGACAGCTACAATATGCACCATTCGTTAACACTGGTTCGTAAGGTCTCAGTTGAGACGCGGTATGGGCCGTTTTCGGCCTCTAAGCCATAGATTTTATGGACTATTTGAAATGTATTAATCAAGGGTGTTTTTTAAGAGGTTCACAATTGAAGATTAAAATAGAGCAATGAAAAACATTTTGAATTAAATTTTTTGCCATTAATGCATGAATATGACAGCTGGCACATAGATGGCGCAATCTAGATGTTCAATTTTCACACACTTTTCGTAGTGATTATGGCCGCAGTAGTCGCTAATAACCCGCAAATGCTGTGTTCTAAGTGTGCAATCATCTCGATTTAGACCAGTGACTTAACATCTCCCCAAAGAAAATGATCTATTGGAGTTAGATCACACGATTTATGTGGCTAATGAGGTGGACCATTACGCTTCATTGAGTAAATTAATTGTATACCGCGCAGTGCGGCTTGTGACACCGTCCTGTTGGAATCACATGTCAGCAAGATTTGTGCAAGCCAGAAGTACAAAAAACATGTCTCTATATATCATTCTCCGACTAATGTAAGAAGCAGCTCATAATCTTTAAAGATTTATAGACCAATGATTCCACCAACCCTTAAAGCGCTAAAACAGTTATTTTCTCTGCATGTAACGGTGTTTCGGCAAAGATTTGTGGATTATATTCAAGTGGATTAATCCAACAACTCTGTGTATTAACCTTGGGTACGTGAGCTTCATAGGTAGATGAACATTTTTTTTTGGAATAACAACATCAATATCAATTTGGGCTTCAGAGCATATTTATCGCATAAACCAAGATCCTTAGAATAAACCTTTCTCAAAGTGAATGAAAACATTTCCAGTTACTGAGAACAACATCGAATTGATTGATTTTGATCTTCCTATGCACCCTGTACAGCCGCGTATATCGATTCCTCGGAATGTACTGTTTGAAATCTTACTTGTCGTGAGTCTTTAAAAATATTAAGTTTTGTAGACTTTTGTAGAATTTATTTTCATAAATTGATTGATTTCTTTCCAGATCTTTTTTAAGTTCACATTTTCAAAAAATTTCCTATGTTTTATCTTAATCTCGACAAAATGTAATTTAATTTTCAAGATTAGATTATTCGGATTTTTCTTGATCCGTTTACGAGCAAAATTATTATTTTTAATTTGTGTCCATAGATTAAAGTCATTCTGAAATGCTGGCATATGATTTGAGGAAAAACTAAAATCGATTAATATTGAAGGTATTCATGCAGCATGATCCAGAATGTTTTGACATAATGGTTTGTTGAAGTATTTGTGACCATCAATCCTTGGCTTAGTAACTTGCTGTTGAGCAGAACGTGTTCGAGTCAGCGTACTCACTTTCCTTTGATTCATGCACTATATCAGGAATTGGCATTAAATTCCTAATTTCGTGATTAAAAAGAACTAGGAATGCGCTTTGAGGCCATATATCACACTCATGATTCTTCTCTCGAATGTTAGAAGCCATCTTTGGTACTTATCCGTCAAAGTCCAACTCTCACATCCATACATGACAACGGGTCTGATCAACAATATTATTGAGTTCCCCACATATTGAATTGGATAACAAAATGGGATGATCAGCCGAAAACTATTGCACAAGTTGTTGCTTTGTAAGAAACTTCATATAGTTCTGTCAAAATCGACTGTCACTATTATACGATAACTTTAGGAAAACCTATTCTAATTCTTTGCAGTCACTTTCCTATAGTTATACAATATATCGTTTTTGTCGTAATTCTATATCGTTTGATTTGTAGTCATCGTTCTAATCCCACTTTATATTATCCAGTAAGGAAATGCCAATTTGTTTCTGTTTCCAAATAAAACCTACAACATCTTATAATCATCGTTACTTTCATTACGTTTCTATAGTACCCCATCGACGAGGTAAACAAGCATACAAAGATGTATGAAAATTAAATAAGTCAGGTAGATAATGTAACCCTGTAATTTTTTATATATTCTATATTGCACAGAAATGTTTGTGTTTTAAAACTGTCCGGAGGGCACATCGACGTTTATAAACAACTCATCTAACTAGTAACAAATATTTACAAAGGACATGATTAGAGATCATATTGTAACAAATACATTTCGTTATGGTTGTACATGGTAAGTATCTATAATGCTCAAAAGACACCGAGTATAAATTTGACTGGAGGCAATATTATTCTTTAAATGTTGGAGTTCGTTTTGAGATAATGGGCGGTGTTATATCTTCCACGCCCTTAGCAGGCATACCATCGTCAATTTTTATTCTAAAATGACCAAAGAATCGAAAAATCATCGCTAAATCCTAAAAATCTTCGGTTGTACGTCTATTTAAAGGGTGACCCAATTAGAGTTAACCTTAAGATTTTTGAAATAACAAAAATTATATTTGTGTCGTAAGTTTGGTGCGGTTGTTTGCGCTACACACTTTCCGATCCAAAGATCAACCAGACCCACAGTCATCTCAAGAGCTGTAGTAGGCTGGTCTGCATAGCTCTTACAGTATCCAAACCAACAAGTCTCTGAAGGCGATTTAGAGGTTTCCTTCCAATCTGCTCATGGTTCTACTAGTCACTAAACTAGGCTTCAACTATGTTAATCATAATTTGCATATCATCCCATATTAATAAAAAATCATCTATGGCTTAGAGGCCGTAAACGGCCCTTACCGCGTCTCAACTAAGACCTTACGAACTATTTGATTCCATATTTATTCCGAATATTTGCCTACCAGTAGTAACAGCATAACTCTGGCAGAAAAATCTGTTATCGTTTAGTTGGGCCAGGAGTGAGTTGACCACAAGGCAGAACCTCACCCTGAAGAACCAAGAATGGCGCTAACCCACCGAACAAGTGTGGTATCCATGTCATGTCTTTCAATTGCAGAGATCATTGCACGGAAGTAAGCGTCGTCAAAGCACGTTTCCAGAACGATGTCCAGAAACTCTTCCAAGGCAAATTCCTTGTTGTTAATCGCTCTACAAATTTTAGTAGAAAAGAGGACAGGCTGATAGGTCGAAAACTTTTACATGATCATATTTATAGGCTTTCCATCCTTCGGGATTAATACTACCCTTACATGACCTTGGAATGTAACCCTGGGACAAACTGGTTCTGAAGATATGTCAAGGTGGTCTAGCATAATTTCCAGCCCTGCCTATAGGAGACCCGAGAATATCCTGTCTGAATCTGGTGTTTTAAATTTTAGAATGAATCGATGCTCCATCTGAAACTTGGAAGTTGGTTTCATCTACAACATTAGAATTCTCATTTTCGGGAAAATAAGTCTTCATTAGTACACCTAAAGCTTCCTCATTTGTACTCGTGTAAATTACTTCACGTTTCACTATAGAGTTCCCATAGTGCGTTGATGTTCCCATAAGACCTTCATGTTACCATAAGGTTTCCATGGCTTTGTTTAGAATTTTTCTTGTCTGCTTCCTCAGTTTGTCCAATTTCCTAGTCCACCATGGTGTCCCAGTTCGTTTAGGCTTACTTAAAGGATAGCTCTTCTCATAAGCGCTAAATATTCCTATTTCAAGGAATAGTTCCTTGAAATAGGAATATTTCCTATTTCAAGGCAGTTGCCCTTTCCATTCCTCCGCGATTTTCATTACTGAAGATAGAAGTGACTGGTTGAGATGGTGTCTATAAAACTCCTAATAAGTGTTTCTTGGATTCCTAAATTCTATAATTTCAGGTTTATCGCTGGTGAGAGAGAAGGAGATGTTGCAATGGTCAGAGAGAGTAACATCATCTTAGACTGGATGGTCTATATGAGACTTTCACACCAAGATTCCGTGAGGCAAGAGTAATATAAGTGTTGAGAGGATGTCAAAAAGGTAGGTCTATTGGCCACCTTCGAGATGACTAGATCGGATAGGTATTCGCGGATAGGTGTTCGAAGACGGCAATCCCTCTAGAATTAATATCGGTCCTGTCCCAGCATACGTGATGTGAGTTTGTATCGCAACCGACATTGATTGGGATATCAATACGGTTTGCGTACTCTATAGATTTGATAAACTCTGAAGTAGGAGAATGAAGTTTCGAATCATATGGGAAAATAAGTTGAGATCACCAGAACCTTACTCGAATACCCAGTTCCTTTACTTCAACGACGACTGCTGTAAGGTAATTACAACAAATTTCATTTAGGAGTCTGTAATTCTTGTTATAACTAACCAAAAATACAGGCCTAGGAGCAGCTATCACTAACCAAGTGCGAACTTGAGGTCCCTGGATTGATTTTGTTTACGATCCAGGGTTCCTAAATCAAAAAAGACATATTAAGATAGGGTTCCGTTAGTTGTGCGTGTTATGTTCGCTTTCAATGCAAGAATTGGTTATGGTTTATCGATGATAATAAGTGATTTCGGATACCCTCATAAAAAGTAAAGTGGAGTCCAATTCACGGATCCTATTCTTAATATTCTCATTAAAATTTTCTTTCATTAAATCGATGGCTTGGCCTGTTGTGTGGCACGCTGCACCATTCTGTTGAAACCACAAGTCGGTTATACCAATATCTTGTTGGCTATAAAAATTCATTGACTGTTCCTCTTTAGTTGGCGTCCTTTCGCATTTTCAAAGAAATATGGTTCAATGAAGCCACCTGCCCATAAACCGCAGAAAATTGCAATTTTTAGGATGCATTGGAAGCTCTTAAATCTTTTCATTCAGTCAAAAATGAGTTTCATCGCTGAACATTATTTTTCGGTAAAAAAATGGATCAATTTGATTTAGTAAAGTTTGATAATCTGCTACTTTTTATTGATAGTCTCCAAACTGATATCCATTTATTATTAGTAACAGAAACTTTTATACAAAGTTCAAATAAATATGCATATAGTATTGGAAATTATTCGAGCGTGTTCTCTTGTAGAGATGATCGTAGAGGTGGTGGTGTTGCAATGTACATCAGGAATGATATAAGTTACACTATTTTGGATGTGGATGATAGCACTTTGCCGTTTCAGTACATTTGTGTTCAGCTCATGGGATTTAATATGACTAAGATCTGTGGAATTTATAGGCTCAGATACTGTTCAATTTCTAGAATTTCTTGAACAATTACTCTGCAGTAGTTCAGATAATCATGATTTTATTATACTAGGTGACTTGAACATACCTGTTACCAGAAATCTACCAGTAACCCTAGATTATAATTCTACGCTACTCAGCCATGGTATGATTGACACTAATACTTATCATACCAGGCCTCTAAGCCAAAACATCTTAGATCATACTGTAAGTAGCTTTCTTAATATCGACCGTGTTCGGAATTCCACTATCGAGTCTGATATTAGTGATCATAGTTTTATATTTTCGGAAATTGTATTCAAACCTAAACACAGTAACAGAAAACTAGAAAAAAAATTGTAGACTATGTCAAAGTTAATAAGTTCTTTAATGAGTTTTTATCTACGACATCATTTACTATGGATAAACCGGATTTGTCTTTAACCAAGATTTTTGATAAATACAATGAGCTGGTTGATAATTTTTCTACTTTTAAACAAATTAATGTGAGAATAAAAACTTGCAACATTTGTCCATGGATGACCTACGATCTTTGGAACTTTGGAATTTAATCAAGAAAAAAATCATATCTTAAAACGGCTTAAAAAAACCCAACCCATGCTAATTTGAAGAGTAAATTAGTTTTAATCAATCGGAATATCAAATCTGGAAAATATTTTGCAAAAAAAAGATATTATTTACATTTGTTTAATAATTTGAATCAAAAAGAAATTTGGAAACAAATTAATAATTTTATGAAGGACAATTCTAGCAATATCCCTCAAACTATTGTTTTCAATGATGTTGAATATAAAGATTTACATTGTATTGTTAATATTTTTAATGAGTTCTTTGTAAATGTCAGTAATATATCATCATCATCAGTTAACTCCAACACAGACATCATCAATATTAATAAATTTCATACCATTACTACAAATCCAGATTCAATTTACCTATCACCGGTTTCTGTTACTGAAGTTTCTAATTTAATTTGCAGTTTAGATAGCACGAAAGGTAGCGGTTATGACAATATACCTAATACAGTTCTGAAACAAAATTTTATATTTTTTTCTAATTTTTTATCGGATTTATATAACACTGTGTTTCAGAGCGGAATATATCCTAACTGCCTAAAGTTAGCTAAAGTGTCACCTATTTTTAAATCAGGAAACGTTAAGTCAGTCAATAATTATCGACCAATATCTGTATTGTCCGTGTTTGACAAGATCTTGGAAAAATTAATTGCAAATCGAATGCTTGAATTTCTGCATAAATCAAATTTCTTTTATTGCTATCAATACGGGTTTCGAGAAGGATTAAGTACAAATGTTGCGTTAACTGAAATTACTGATTTGATATACCGAGCTTTTGATAATCAAAAATATATGTGTGGAATATTTTTAGATCTTAGGAAAGCGTTTGATTGTATTAATCATGAATTGCTTCTTTATAAGTTATTTTGTTTTGGATTCCGAGGCCTAGCTTATAATCTACTTGAAAGCTATTTTCGTAATCGCAAGCAGTTTGTCATAATGAATGGTGTAAAGAGTAACACTACAGACATTCATCACGGTGTACCACAAGGTAGTGTTCTTGGGCCATTGTTATTTTTAATATTTATAAATGATATAGCCCATTTGCCGCTAATTGGTCATATTCGTTTGTTTGCAGATGATACTGCGATTTTTTATGAGACTAAAGACTGTTCACTTGCTATGATAAATATGAGGAATGATATTGAAATAATTCTGGATTTTTTGAGCATAAACCATATATCTGTTAATTTAAGTAAAACTAAATTCATAACGTTTCATTCTCCATTCTTACCACATTGGGACCTACCATTATTGCAAGTGTCGAACTGTACCATTGAGAGAGTTGAAAACATAAAGTACCTTGGGATTATATTTGATAAGCATATGACTTGGGAAGAGCATATTAACGGGTTGACCTTAAAAATCAACCCATTTATTTGATTTATTAGGAAACTTGCTATGTTTGTTCCAGTGCATATTCTGAAAATGATTTACTTTTCATTTATCCATACAAGGTTTTTCTATGCTACTACAACTTTTGGTACAGCCACTCAAACTAAACTAAGGAAACTACAAAAATTACAAAATAAGTGTTGTAAAGCTATATACAAACTTCCGCACCTGTTTTCTACTGTCGAATTGTATCGAACTATAGCTCCAGACATCCTTCCAATTAATGCATTGTTTGAACTTTTTGTTTCATCCTACATGTATAAATGCTTGAAAATTTCATCGTCATTATCTAATATTAGTTTTGAGTTTGTTAATCATGGATATTCAACCAGAAAATCAAACATGCTCAAATGCCCCAAAATTAAAACAGAATTTGGAAGAAAAGCGAAATCATTTGTTGGCCCATATAAATATATATAATAATCTTCCAGAATTAATCAGAGAAGCAAACAATATTTTTAAATTTAAGAGAATGTTGAAAACTCGTCTTTCATCAAAAGTTGCAGACTTTATTCAATAACACCTAACAAAAATCCATAATTTTATAAAAAAAAAGAATTGTTTTTATAAAATATCATTTTATATATTTTATTGTTAATGCTTGTTTTTTATATTTATAACAACTAATGTACATATTATATGTTTTAAGAATGACTAATAGGCTTTAAAAGGACATAAAATCCACTAGCCTATCAGCCATTCTTTTATTGTTATTAAAACAAATAAATAAATAAAATAAATAATAAAAAAAAAAAAAAAAAAAGAAAAGAAAAAAATTCGAAACTGTTCCCATATGAGATACACAGAGCTTGAGAACTAAGTCCAATTGATTGATTGCAGTCCATTGATTGCATTTAAATTAAATCGACTTGTACGCAGTCTAGCAAGGTGATGAATATCCAATAATGCAAAAGTGGTTCAGTCGGACGATTATGAAAACCATAAAACGGTCGAAGAGCACAGAAAACAATTTTTCACTGAACACTGATTATTCAAGGTCAAATGTCAATGCATACTGAACGCATGGATTCCAATTGGCAAAAGTACCTCCAATTGGATCACTCTTAACATTGTCATCCATCCAATCAATATTTGAATGTAAAAACCAAAGTTTGAATTTATATTATGATGTTGAGTAATCTTTGGACCAATCAAAATTTGCTACTCAATCCCACACTATAATATGTCTGTATGGAATAATTAGATTTATCATTTTATTTGAAAATTTGTCGCGCGTTACGAAATTTATGAAAATCGTTTGTTAATAAGATTGAGATTATAATTTAAAATAAGATACTAACTCGTGCCATACATATAATATGTAACGATGTTTGTGTATTATACACTGATGATGATGACGATGATGATGATAACGATGATGATGATTATTAGGCCCAAAAATATTTTATATCTTTTTTTTTTTTAAATTGTATTAAAATATAGAAATATAAGTACTCTAAAAAAATATCCCAAAACTCTTCTGTATATATTGATCCACCCAACAAACAACCCTTCAAGTTGTTTTTTCCAAAAATTATTTTCTTAATTTAAAGTTTGGGTTTTTATTTTATTATGTTTTTTTTTGGAAAAAAATAAGGAAATAAATAAATAAGAAAAATAATTTTATTTTGTATTTTTATTGGTTTGGTTGTATAGTAATAATAATAATAATCAAAAAAACAAGCTTTCGGCCGCCTTGAGCTGTAATAAAATTAAATTATATTTGAATAAATTAAAAGTTGCCTCGTAATTAATAAGTGATCAATTTATAGACTATATCAAGGTTAGACGCAGCTATATACCCAAAATATGATTTGCATAATTGAAAAGCTTCGATCGAATACCTCGTTACTCTCCGATCTCTTACCTTATTTGCAATACATATATATGTATACCTTAATAACCAAAGCAAAACAATTATTCTTAATTCTTTAAGTAAATAATTCAATTTATTTCTAAATCCAATTTTTGTGTTCTCTCTACACACAAAATTCTTGATAACGTAATAAAAAGCTCTTGTAAGATATAGGTATTCACCATCATACCATCACCATGCTTTCTTTACACAAACCTCATATTTTCACTCAATATATATATATATATATATATATATATATATATATATATATATATATATATATATATATATATATATATATATATATATATATATATATACCGAAAATAATAAAAATAAAACTTTTATCTTATTTCTAATTAATTAATTTTGAGCTTAATCTTCTACAACAACAAAACAAAATTAAAGGAAGCAATTTACAAACAACGGTATACAAAAAGCTGAAGTAATATAGTCGATTAATTAACACAAAAATTAACGTTACTTTAAAAAATAAAAAATAAAATAAATTCTATATTTTATTATTCTGACATGAGCTTTTTAAATTGTGTAGCTTATAAACAAAAAAAAAATATTTAAGATGAAACTTTTGTTTCGTTTAACGTATATATTCTCAAAAGCAATAAAACATGAAAATTTAGAAATTGTGTATCTGGCTGGGTATGTGAAATATTAGGTGATCATATGGTGATGGGGTGAAAACAATTTTTTTTGTTATAAGCTTAAAGCTAAACATATTTAAAAATAAAAGAAAGATAAGTGTATTAAAAATAAAAGAATATAATTTTGAAATGTAATCAATATTAAATGTGTGTGTGTGTGTTTTATTAGGATAAAAAAATGTTAAGCTTTTAAGTTTTTTGTTTGTATTTATTTAACTGTGGGATGGATATATGTAATACGAGTGCGTATTGTGATACATAATATACGTATACAAATTTGTATATACAGGGTACATAATGAAAAGTATGTAAGCATATACGTGTATACATATTTTAGTTTGAATGGAATACAACTTTTTAAACGATTTGAAACAAAATGTTCAAAAAGTGTCTTGATCTTTCTCGTAAAGGTAGTATGTGAGTTCACAAATTAGTTCAGAGAGATTAATTTGTAACAATTTAATCTGAATTCAAGCTTTTATCAGACCAGCAATTTGGCTGGAGAAAACTGACCACTCACACCATGTCTGAGATTCATAATATTCACCTTTGTGAAGTTGGCCCAAAATTATATCCCAAAAAAAAAAAAATTAGACGATTGTTATGAGAATCTTGTATAGCCATCATGGCCCACATAAAGTTATTCGGAAAATGTTCACTTCATTTCAAGTTTTGGACATCGATCTCGCTATGATTTTTTGATAGTTCTGAAGTGAGCATTTTTCGAGTAGCAATTTTTGGGCCATTATGCGGCTATGAGATCCCCATTGTTACCGTCTAATACTTTGCACTGGTGATGATTAAGCCCAGAACTATCAAAAAATCATAGCGAAATCAATTCATATACTTTTGAACGATGTATACTTTTACTAATTTGGGTTGAGAGTATTTGGTTTGACTGTAAATTTTTACTGTCGTGATACAATTTTGTTTAGGCTGACAGTGTTTATATATCACGATATATATAATTTTGGGCTGACACTAAAATATGATTAAAATGTTAGTTTTAGTACTGTCATATCATTTTGTTCGTGTTGAGCGTTGGGCCAACTTCCCATACATATAATCTTCACTACCTTATTAATAAATAATTACAGTTTTCAAAAAATCATTGAAGAGTATCGTGAGCTCACAAATCAGCAAATAAAAATAAATCTTGTTTTCTATTGAAGTTTGGAGTGGTATAGAACGACTTTGAAGTAAGATCTAAATTAATCCTAACCAACAATGAATCGAAAATTTGTGTGTATGGGTTGAAGTTAAATAACAATGATATTCAGGCGAAATATTGGATTTTTGGAATAACACGTCTGTTAAGTTATCAAAAGGACTCCATTCCATATAAAAATAAAATGTTCATCAGGCAATACTAATTTCATCCCATCCCAAGATTATTAATTTTTTTACCCAGTCACACGGGATCGATTGGCCCATTGTGACATCAGACCAGACGTACACTCTCCGTCCCGAAATCTGTTTGTTCTACTTATGAAGTCCAAAATGTACTGTATCTTCAAGGTCGTCAGTTAATCCTCAAATATTAAATAAATCCTCAAATAGCAGTGCAGTCTATAGGAAGAGTATGAAGAACAGGAGCACAAAAAGTCTTGATTCTTCTTCTCTTCCCCACACAGTTTGCAGTTTGCGACGTTCCGAATTTTCATTCGTAACATATGATTATTCAGGTACTAATGCTCCGTGAGAATGTCCAGCAAAATCCTCAAAGTGCGTTCATAGTAATTCAACAAGCACTAGGATCTTTGCAGATTTATTGATCTAAAGAATATTTTGAATAAAATATGGTTAGCCAGTCTCTTCTGGTGCAGACCACCAAAGTGATAGTCGATATATCTCTAAAGATTATTGAAATGTTTCCTGAAAATTGTATAATTAATCGAAATTGGGAAATAAGTAATTGTGGAATAAAATTTAATACAAAGATACAAAAAGCCAAAAATTCAAGTATCACCTATAAGGAACATAATTGGAGAATAGGTGTGACGTAACGAAAAGAAACAGACCTGCTTGCACAATATCAGGCATCAGTATTTCATCCACACGATACACAATGTAGGATTGATTCGCAAACCAGTTTATAGATCTCTACAAATGTCAGAAATATCACCCCACTAGAAATGGGACAAGAACTAGATATGAGTTGACCGCCCAGGTAACTCTGTGGTTAAAGCTGTCTGCAGCTGGAGCTGGAGGTACCGGTTTCGAATCCTGATAGGCGCAGGATGCAAACGGGATTTTTCATTATCTGAATACGATCGGTGGTGTTAATGAACACATCTATGACCCCTGTTGGAGTACACAACTCATGGGCCGACCCATCTTCCATGTCAGTACTATAGGCTGGCATGGAGCTATGCAATGTCCAGATGGTTCTACGTAAATTGGACCTATAGCCGTACGTCCTCGATTTGGCCCTTAAGGCGTAAAGTAGGACGTAAATAAGCGAATCGCGAAAGAGCTGGGAGAGCCTTGAGCCTCAAAACAGATTGCATAGTATAATATATATATAAAAAAAACTAGATATGAGTTTGAATACCAAAAAATCACTTGGAATTCATAAAATTTCGCCAAAAATGTTTAAGGAGTTATCAAAGAGAGTATAGTCATTATGTTATAACATAAAGAGTTTTCAATAAAAGGTTTCATCTTGTTTCTAAAAAAACGAGTATTTTTTAAGAGAAATCAATAAATGTTTGTTTCATCGTAAGGAAGTAGGTAGGCCATTAACAATTTGAAAACGATATAAGCCAAATGGCCGCCAAGGTTACGCTTGCAATATACCTTTTCATGAAATTTTCCATTTCAATTCGTACATTTGCGGCTGTATGCCCTCGATAACTTCAGGAATTCTAGCTTAAGGTCTTGAATCGATTGAAAAGCATTGGTATAGATGTTATCTTTCACGTGGCCCAAATCTTTCGGTGGCCAATTGTGATCACATCTTCGAGAAATAACACGATCAAGAAACTTTTCTTGCAAAATTGCGATTGTTTCGTTGCTTGGGTGGCACAAAGCGCCATCTTATGGTGATTGACCGGCTCTTCTTGCCAGTTCTTGTATTAACTGAACTTTAACAGGTACGGTATTATCGTTTGTGGAATGTATTATTCAAAAGATCGACGAGGAATTAATAAATCTGGGTTTTCTTAAATTCTACAACCTACAACAGCAATATTCTCAGTTGTTCTTGAGCGACATGATTTTGATTCTTCATATCACTAACTTGTCATAGCAACTAAAACACTTAAGGGACCAAAGATGCAACTACCCCCAATCAAATACGAGGATGGGTCATAAACCAGAAGTGCTAAACAAAAAGCAGACTTATTTGCAGAACATCTTGAACACATATTTCAACCGCTCCCGAGACAAACAGCAGAATAAAATCTAGCTTCAGCTCCAAAAAGCGATCTGAAGAGCATTTGACCTATAAAATTACCAGCATTGAAAGAGGAAATGAATAAAAACCTAAGCGCAAAGAAGAGTCCCGCTTATGATATAATTACGGGGCACATTGTTAAAGAACTATACCCAAAAGGGGCTTGCAAAATCTACTTCATATTATGAATGCTGTACTCAGACTGAAACATGTCCCATCTCAATGGAAGGTGGCCGAGGTAATTATGATACCTAAGCCAAACAAGCCACCCAACAATAAAAACTCATATGGACCAATTTCTTGGCACGCAACGATTTCAAAGCTTTTCGAAAAATTATTTCTCAAGAGGCTGAAAGAAATAATAGAAGAAAGAAATGTAATCCCATCCCACTCAACTGTTCAACAGGTGCACAGAATTACAAACATAATCGAAGAAGTGCTGGAGCGGAAGCAGGTTTGTTCGACTGTTTTCTTGAATGTAGCCCAAGCCTTTGATAAAGTATGGCATCAAGGGTTAGAATATAAATTGAATCGATATCTTCCCAAACAATTCTATTTGGTTTTGTAATCGTATATCGCCAATCGACACTTTCGTGTTAAATATGAAGACGAAGACTCAAAGTTAAATAAAATATCAGCAGGAGTACCGCAAGGAAGTGTGCTGGGTCCAATTTTATATAACCTATAAGCAGTTCTAGCAGTTGGAAAAGATGTGGAAGATGCAAGTAATACACTGCAGAAAACCTCTGATACATTATGTCACTGGACGAAAAAATGGAGATTAAACTCAATGAATCAAAATCTGTTCATATTAATTTTACTAACAGGAAAGTTAAACGGATTAGCATTCGTATTAACTCTTAAGTTATTCCTTATGCAAACACTGCAAAATATCTAGGTATGACCTTTGATGCTAAGCTTAAATGGAAAGAGCATGTTAAGACAAAAGTAGCGGAGAGTAACATTAAATACAAAAAATTGTACTGGCTCTTAGGGCGGAGATCTGGCGGAGAACTGCTTTTATACCGGCAAATCCCAAAACCAGTTTGGACTAATGGTATCCAGCTATGGGGCTGCACTAAGAAGACAAGTATAAAAATTATACAAACATTCCAAAATAAGGTTCTACGAAACATGGTGAATGCTCTGTGGTACATTGAAAACGCCAACCTTTAAAGCAGGGATCAAAAAGTGAACACCGTCAATAAAAAAACTTGTAAGGAAACATGTGAAACGCATGGCTCAACACCAAAATGATGAGATACGTTGCATGTTATTGAATAGAGAGAGACTCATTAAGACGGCTACAAAGGATAAAACCGTTAGACTTGGGAGATTAAAATTAGAATGGTAAAATTGACTGCTGTTGTGACTTTTTATTGGGACTAACCAATGGGTTATAACCCTCCAACCGTGTATACACTTTTGATATTACTAGATGACTTGTAAATATCAGTTGTAATACATAATAAAAAAAAAACTAACTTGTCCCGTTAGAAACCTATCATCGACTGAAACCTATAGCACGGTGGCAGCGTATTCTGGTTTACCATTAGTTATAAAATATAATAGATTTTCGCCTAATCAAACAACAAATACTAAAAGTTTCTTTATTCCAAATTCATGATTTGTCTTATCTACAACTGAATTAAACAAAACAAACTGAATGTCAAATCATACATAGATAATTTAGTTTTTATTCTAATCTTAAGAATTCTTCTCGAACAAATTCAACTTTATCATTTTCGAAAAAGCTTTCAACACAAACAAAATTTGTATAAACATTACTATGTACCAAAAAGCTCAAAAAGTATATATATTGTGTAAATACCCTACGTGTATTATATATATATATAACTATATATATATATATATATATATATATATATATATATATATATATATATATATATATATATATATATATATACATATATATATATATATATATATATATATATGTATATATATATATATATATATATATATATATATATAATATATATATATACACGTGTAGGGGTAAGAAATAGACATTGATAGGGGAGAATAAATATCGTTAAATAAAGATAAATTTCATTTTAAGACACTTAAAATCTATGTTTTCATTCCATTCACATTCCAGAAGAAGAAGTTTTCCAAGTTTTGTATAGATACGGCACCAGTCGATTTATAAATCGGGTTATGTATACCCCTACCGGTTTAATTTGACTCCCATTACCGGTACTGTAAACGAATCTATGTACGTATACAAACATGTTACATTTTGTATGCATGAAGTTGTTTATGTTACAAATTTTTTATGTTCACAAATAATAACATGATTCTTCTTCGTTTTCTTTTTCCAATTTTCCATTTCTTATTCTATTATTATGTATGTATGTATATATCATATAAGCATGTTTTGTTGGTTTGGAAAATAGAGTGGAAATTTATTTCTTGAAAGCAAAGTAGTTTTCTTCCTATACTCGTTCATTGTATAAACACACACGTATACATACTTGTATATGTATGTTATGTTTTATGAGTATATTGTGATTTGTTGACATAGAAAAAAAAACAAACGAAGAACAATACAATTATGTTACATTATAAATATGGATTGTAGGTTGAGGTAGGGTTAATAATTTAGGTACATATGCTATATAATTATAGGGTGGTGGTGATATATTGACCGATTTAAGTCACCTTGGGCTCAAGACAAATACAATATAATATATGTTTATGCTCAATTTGGTATTTTGACTGGATTTGACTGGACCCATAAATGCGCTAGAGGTACTTTTTCCATATGTTATCGTTATGTTAAGCATAATGTGATGGTTGGTAAAGTATTACAAACTATCGGAAGTGTGTATGAACATTAACTTTTAAAGAAAATAATTTTTAAAATATAATTTGTCGATTACACAAACTTGTGCTGAGTGAGTTATAGAAATCCTTTATCCAAAATTCATTTATAATGAAACAGAACTTTTTGGTTTTAAGTTTAATTATTTTACGAGTATGTTAACATTTATGGCCATTGAATTTCTTTGAAATTATTTTTTTGGAAGACTATATAACTTTACATTAGCATTTAATGGATATCCGTAATTGTAAAATTGACTACGATCTAATTAGATTTTTAACCAATTTTTTCTAGACCTATGTGGGTTGTGATTGCGATGCTTTGAGATATTTTCCAACTTAACAAGGTTTGAATTTTTTAGTATCTTTTATTTTTGGGTTGCTTTCCACCTTAAGTAATCGATTATCTCCTCGCGTGGAGAATTAACTTCGTATGTTTGGTTGATGAATTTATAATGCTGCTTTTTAATTGTAAATTTAACGATTTCATTGTTTCGTGCAGCCCCAGAGGTGGACCATACGTCCAAATTGGTACAAGCTAAGCTTAGAATGCCTTCCTAATAGTCTGCTCTGAACTTTGACACAGCATTGTGACTGCGGTGTAATTACATAAAACTTAAATTACAGGGTAAAACGAACACCCATCGCAGGTCACCAATTTACCGACTTATATTACATTTCAAACACGACGAAAACAATATTCGCAGTGCCATATCTATTTTAATATATTAAAAAATGTAGATGTAACGCAGTAGATGTTTTTACATTTTGTAAAAAATGTAACGCAGTCACAATGCTGTGTCAAAGTTGAGAACAGGCTATCGAGAATTTTTGTAATCACTTCTGGTGTTCGACAAGGAGATGCGCTGTCCCTGATACTTTTTAATCTCATGTTGGAATACATCCTTCGTAAAAGTGCAACACCTCAGGACAATATCTTATTCCGACAATCCAAACAACTTCTTGCGTATGCAGATGATATCTGTGTGATTGGATTAAATGGCAACGGAGTGAAAGAGATACTTGATCCACTGGAACAGTTTTCAGCTTCCGTTGGTCTCAAATCAATGAGTCCAAAACCAAATATCTGATCTCTGGTTTTCGAGACCAAGACGCAAGTGATTTCAGTAGTGGAAACCACACGTTTGAAGGAGTGATGAGATTCAAGTATCTTGGATCTCTCATTACTCACGATAATAGTGTGGGAGAGAATATCAAGGTTCGCCTTGCCGCTGGCAATCGGGCTTTGTATCCTCTACGTCCACTGCTGAAATCAAAATATCTTGCAAATACGGATAAGCTGAAGCTGTACAGATCGTTGACCAGACCCGTTATCATGTATGGATGTGAGAGTTGGACCTTGACGGATGAGTACGAAAGGTGGCTTCTAACATTCGAGAGAAGAATCATGCGTGTGATATATGGCCCAAAACGCGACGTTGATGGCACATACCGAGTTCTATTCAATCACGAGATCAGGAATTTAATGCAAATTCCTGATATCGTGCATGAAATCAAAGGACAGCGAATACGCTGGCTCGGTCACGTTCTGCATGCTGATCCGAAACGAATGATACAGCGATCTTTGAAGGGAGAACCGCCTTTCGGTAGGCGAAGAGGTCGCTGTCGGTGACGATGGCTCCACGGCGTAGAGAGCGATCTGGCATCTTCCAACTGCTTACAACAGTATGAAGAGCTGGCTCGTGATCGAAACTGTTGGAGCCAGATTGTTGACACGGTACGGGCCAACAATGTCTGTCACAATCGAGCTGTATTCAAATAGTTTCATATAAAATTCTATAATTTGAGACATTTCGGTACCTGGCTCCTGAGAACCTATTGAGCTGGAAATAATTCTTGTGATCTGAACGCAGTTTAATTCTGCCACTTTTATCCACCGAATGGTTCTGTTATATTTACCAAAGTTGATCCGTATCATAACCAACTCAAAATCACATAAATCATTTCCGTTCCAATAGGTCAGCAGGAGCCAGGTATCAAAATGTCTCAAATTATAAAATTTTATATGAAATTTTTAGAACACAACTCGATTGGGCCAAATCTGCTATGAGGAAATCAAAACTACGAGAATTCTTTTCGCTCCAATAGATTAGCAAGTGCCAGGTACCGAAACATCTCAAATCTCTATAATTTTAGTAGGAATTGGTGCAAAATTATATATATAAAACTGAAAAAAAACTGGGATGAAATGATAAAGTTTCTCTTTTATTTTTATTTTTTGTTGCGAATTTCGAATAGAACGAAAGAAACTGGGATGAAATAGAAAAGTGTTTCCTGATGCAACTTTTTATTTTGTCTGGGATAAAATTCTGAGATGACTTCATATGCTTATGTAAATTGCATTCATTGTAATAGATTTCTATGGTTTTGACAGTTGACAGATAAACAGTTGAATTTTAGAACTAAAAAAACAAGAAGTATATGAAAATCCATCTTGGACAATAGAATTATGACAGAACTTTCGAGCTCACCGACGAAGATTCCGAATTTTTTCAGACACTAAATAATCGCAGACTTCTAAAATTACTGATTCTTTCTTTATATACCAACATTGCGAATGCAAATTTCAATAAACAAAAAATTAGAAGTTGTAGATCAGAAGAAATTTGACGATAAAGGCTTAATAAATGTTCTAATTTAAAATTACATATATTTTTATACAAATAAATTGCTTAGGTAGTTGATTTTAAGCATTGTTTTATTTCCATGATGGAATTCTCAACAGCAGCGAAATGTCGTGTATTTTTTAGCAATAAGGGTAGAATGGAACCTACCAGATAAATATAAAATTGAACAGCTGCGTTTTCTCTTAAAAATGTTATACAATTTTTCAATTAAATAGTTTTTGCTTCAATTTTCATTTTTGATATTGCTGTCAAAATAAGTTACCTAATTTGTTTCGAATGGGTTTTACATACTTATTCAAAATGGCGGCTAATAAGTATGTCTCCACAAATAAATTTCAAATAAATATACATTTCGAAGAAGGCCTTAGTCATTCTCAATGGGAGAATTTCCCAAGCCGTATTTGGAGCAGAATTGCCAACCGAGCGAAGACCAGTCACCCCAATTCTATCACAACAACAGCAATTGGCTGACAATTTTGCTCGGCAACACTAACAACTACAAGAACAGCAAAAAGTGCAACAACAAGAACAACCGAAGCAACTAGCTGACATACTTGCCAAGTAGCAACAACACCAACACGAACAACAAAAGTCTCTGAAAAAAGAGTTATTGCTAAAAATAGAGAAACAGCTTGGTTAAGTTCAAAGGGCAGTTGAGACAAGAGTAACCGATGTCGAAATGAAAGTTCAGAAAATTGAAGAACTGGTCGTAACAAAAGCAAGTGAATTCAACAATTTGCGTGGTAAGCAAAAGCAGCAGTCACACTTGCCAAATTGAAACGATCCAATTTTTACTAAACCACATCGTACCAAACATTCAGAACGTCGTTCGAATTCGTATTGGCAGGAGTTTATAGTCAACAACGAACGAATACGCTCATATTGGGATTACGCGAGGTTCAGAAACGATTTTTCACTCCAAAAAGCAATATCAAATTTAAAAAAAAAGTGGAAACTTCTCAAATAGTAATGATTCACAATCTTGGAAAACGTGAGCCACAAATTTAACCAGTTTTACCTTTAATAGCTGCGATCTCACACGTTTGCACTTGGAATCATTCCATTGAGTGAATTTCTCACCATATATTATATCAGTTGATTTAGATACACTTTTCCTAGCTCACTATACTATCGTTTTCTAAGCGGTGGTCTTTGGAGAATAAGCAATGGTCTCCTTCAGTTTTATCACAAGTCCAACATCGCATCTGACTATTAACATCTCGTTGATATGCAATTGTCTTCCGATTTTGTTTTTTATTTGCTTTTCCCATTTTCACTCAACGTACCTTGCCTAGTGGCTTGATGATATTATTTGCAGTCTTATTTACTGGTGCGCAAGCGATGGTCTCTGCAAATGTTTGCTTCGCGGACAATACTACCGCCTGTCCTGTCTTCACGTTATCTACTCTCCACCCAATGAGTTATTTTGTTTCATACTCCTGTAACCGGGTGACTTCATATTTTCAGTTATAATGTTAACGAGCTTTATATTATTTCTTATAGATGTCACCGTTGTACGTAACAACATAAAATTAAACTCATTCTTTCAATCCCTTCATATATCCCATACCTGGTATTGTTCGACAAACATTTTTCGAAATATTTTATTCATTTTATAAAATCATTTAGCAGCGACATATTAAAAATTAAAAAACCGATGTTTTAATTAAATTCGGAATTGAATATCCAGCGGTAATAAAAAGTTTCGGATTACATTTTACAACAATATTAACTTTAGGTAATTCCCAAGATATTAAAAAACAATTTCGAACTCGAAAACAACATTAATTTGGAACAAAGCATATTTGTTTTCATTTTGAAGATTAATTTCCAAAATACATATTTTCATTGGTACAAAGTAAATTTACATAAAATAATTAACATATAATTTGATTATGTTTGGTCCAAGTATTTGGTACAATACAGTCGAGGAGCTAATTAAAAGCAATAATTTACAGAAGTCTAGACATTTGTGTTAAAACGAGAACTGATTACTAAGAACAACAGCTTTAACTGTTTGAACTACTATGCTAGACTTCAAATGGTGAGCTTTAGTAATTGATTTAACAATTTAGTCGGTGAGGACCTACATATGCTACAAATTGAACACAACTTGTAGAATAAATACTGATAAACTGTTACCTCGACTGTTATTGAGTATGAGAATAAATTACCGACCAATAATGACGCAGTGGTTAAAGCTGCGGCAAGCGGAAAGTACCGAGTTTGAACCCCGATAGGAGCACGATGCAAAAGGGATTACGATCGGTGGTTTGAATGAAAAAATATATAACCCCCTGTTCGAGTACTGAATTCATGAATCAACCCATTTTGATATATAGTACATGTCAGTACTATATAGGTTAGCATGAAGCTATGCAATATGCAGATTGTTCTTCATAAATCGGAGCTATAGTCTTACGTCCTCGATTTGGCTATGTAATGGCGTAAAGTAGGACGTAATAAGTGAACCGCGAAAGAGTTGGGAGAGATTGCAAAGCTAGAAAGAGACAGACACGCAGAGAATAAAACATCACAGAAAATAAATAAATTATCAAAGTTTTGTCATACTCCGAATTGAGCTCTTATTTATTTTAAATTGAAGACAATTCTCAAAGAAATTCTGTTGAATTAAGGCAACAGTTGGTCTCACTTTGAAGCTAGGTTTTAAAATATCACAACATAACAAGACAATATCAAAGACGAACCAAAGTACATTTGGATTTTTTTTAAATACGAAACACCAGCCAAAAAATCACCCTGCCACAAAATGACCGGAGATGCATATTGTTACGACTTTCTTCGGTTCATATCCAGATTAATACACATCAGACGCTGATCAAAATTAAAACGAGTTCACTAAATAAATTTTGAAATATTAGCCGATCGCCACTCGTGGGGGTCACTAATCTTGTCGACAAAATTCGCAACACCACTTATTCACTTTTAATCCAAGACTATCCGTGCCACTGGTGGGGGCTTTGACAATAGTTCACTTCCCTTTTAAACACTTTAACACCTCACTAGTTAAAATACCCGATACGGTGACTTACCACTGCTTATAAACAAATTAGTTGGATTCACACATCTCGTTCACCAAAAATAAACTCAATCGCATAAAAATATTTGAATGGTCTAAAGTTTGATTCGAACTGGCTTCTGTTTTCACTATAACTACAGATGCTGAACCAAATTAAATTCGAGTTTGGGAGTTGTATGCCAAATGAGAGCAAACATAAGTTTGGTCTTTTTGAGTTGTGTGGTCGTCAATGGAAACCAACATACAATAAATGTCTATTCCAAACCTATACTCTACGTATCTCTGTTCCCAATTTAAATTTAGAAACAATTCATGGAAGTATTTATGACTTCAATATCTTCTGTTACCTGGGTAATATCTTCTGTTAAATCACATTAGGATTTTGTAACTAGCTCATCATTTGGTAGATATTATAACTTGAATAATATAAGTCATTATTATTCATTAAACGCGCTGCGAAATAGGGTCTCGGGAACAGGATATCTAAAATCTTGCATAATTTTTTAGAGATCTATTCAGTAAACATCACAAACATTCAACTAAATTACAATAAATTAATTAAACGCTACAGTCAATATAATTGATAAAGGCAACCACAGGGTTGATATTATATAAAACCTTTTTGGACATATTTCACTCTCGTTTAACATAAACGTTTTTGCTTACGTAATACCATTTTATTTTCTAATCCACTAATTAGTGATTCGTCACATGAATTATAGTGATATTATATATTTCTTATAACAATTCAACGAAACGAATTAACAAAAGAAATGAGACGATATAAATACCAGCAACTTGAAATTATAAAATAAAATACCCATGAAATTAAGACGCCGGTTGTACACGTTTTCTATATATCCCCACCACCCTTCATCGATCAAGCTCACATTTCAAATCTAATGAGCCTTTCATAATAAATTTTCTTAAGCACACAGCACAGAATATAAAGAACGACAGCAACAACAACAACAACAAAACGGCAAATCAAATTCAATACACACACACACACACACACACAATTTAGCTAACCATTTACGTCACTTAATTAACATTTACCCCAAAAGAAATATTCATTTATCTCTGTTATCATGTCATCACGTGACACATCATTTTCCAAAATACATAAAAAAGGAAACAAAATAGGAAAAAAAAAATTAAATAAATAAATAAATTTTCCGCTTTATTTGCAACATACGTTCGTCTCTTTCGTTCCGGGATAAAAAACAACAAACTCATACACGTGACAAATTTCCCGTATTACACAAACCAACAACAAAATAATGTTCTAAATGAAAAGCTCTTAATTCAATTGACTAAAAATATAATATTTTTGGTATGCTTTGACTGGGTGTCGTTAACCTGTTTCTCATACACATACCTATCCCATTTTAAACGGGGTGGTGTGAAAAACACCCCGAATATTAATAAATGGATTTAAAATAAAAAAAAAAGCTCGATTGAGGTGAATTGTCGTTTGCGGCTATATAATCAGAACAAATGTTGTGTCACATGTTAGTACCAAACGCATGTTCGTATAGCAGCATGATCATTTTTTTTTTGTGCGAGATATAATTAAGTTCTCGTAAATTTTTCCATCTGATAAAAGAAAAGCGACTATTTTTTTAATAGAAAATAATAAAATTGAAATGGAAAGTTTTATGTGTATATAAGGAAGATGCAAAGAAAAAGGTTAAATCTGATTCTGACACGCGGTGAATACGACCTACATAATACGTATTTATAACTGTATAATAATGTAGTTTTGTTTTGTAGCTGGTAACACCTTTCATTGTATACAGTTGATCCGTATCCCATAAACACAATAAAATTAAACTAAACTCGACGAAAGGGGTATAAACACCAGGATATGGAAGAAAATTTAAATTATATATAATCCATTATTTATATATTATGGTATAACATATGCAGAGAAAAGCTGGGAAATTCCAAAATGTATTCAATCGAATAGAATACAGGGTGGTTGATTTTTGTTAGCTCGAACGTTTACTCAGAAAGAAGACGAGACGATGTAAATCGTTGATTTGCTTAAGGAATTAGGAAAATAGTTTTAAGTTTTAAATTAGACTGTTTTTTCACCCAACTTCACTGTAGTATAAACTAGAAAAAATATAAATCATTAAAAGCAATAGCAAGCTTTAAAATTTCAATAGAATTTTGCAACATTTTCAAGTAGCCTTTGAAATAATTTAATTCAATTGTAAAAAAAAAAATCATTTCATGACATACTCGGACTCATTTACACTTGTCTTCGAAGGGCTATTCTTTCGTTGTTCTTTTGCTGGTGTTATTTCCTGTGCAATGGTTTTCGATTCGCGAACTCGTCCCAGAATAAGGTGTATTATTCCGTCTTTCTTAGTCCCAGCTCTTGAGCTGATTTGGCATCTCAAAATCAGAAAATGTATGAAAGTGTGATTTTGCATAGGTTCGACAAAATTGTCGACCTGTGGCCCTATTCTAGTAATTCCCGGGAAATAGGGAATTGGGGAATGATTTTGTATGTAATTTGAGTTAAAATATTTTTTTTCTGGCATACTAAGGAAAAAAGCTAGTGTTAAATTGGGAATAATTTTCCCTTCTAATTTTGATATGGAAAAATTGTTCCCAATTTATAAATATTTACATCGAAAATTTTCGTCAGCAGGCCAGAAAAAATATATTTGAACAGAAACATCATATAAAATCTTTCCCCAATTCCCTACTCCTGGGGAATTACCAGAATAGGGCCACTGATCAGATAATTCGTTCACATGTTGAACGTGGCTCCTTATACCACGATGGTGTAACGACGCGTCTTGCATCTTTAGACAGATCAACTAATTTTGCACTTTTTCGAAACTGGTCAAGTGTGGCCCTGCCAAATCTTACACCATCGAACGGAACAAGTGATAACCTGAAAGGCTATATCTGGCAAATAAGGCGAAAGCGGTAGCAGATTCCATATCAGCGTTTTGATGGTGTCCTGGACAATGGGATACCAATCGTTCGCACCTCGTATCCCATTCTGACCCTTTGCGAACAATACATGATTAAGATTGATGAGTTATAGTCAGTAGCCCATCGACAGTTTAGCCCGGTTTCAGCAACTTATAATATTTTTAGCGGTTTTTACAGGCCAACAATGGTTGTGTGAACAATCAGACTCCATCGGTTTCGTTCACGAGCCAACTCTTCATACTTTTGTAGATGTACGTATGTGTTTGGTATTGGTATTCCTAAATATTCCAGCTCATACCATAGTCTCTCGATTGATCGAGTCCTAAGCTTGATTGGAATCTAGGAATATCTGGTGTGAATTGCGATAAGTTTCGTAATACTTGGAAAAAAATCATCCGTAGCGAATAAACTTGATCAGTGACTGACCCATTTGAACAGAATCCTCCTTGGTAGTCACTGATAATTTTCTCCGCCAAAGGAGTAATTCTTCCCAAGATAATGTGTGACCGTAAGTTAAGACCTTAGCCTTCTACCATTCGTGATTCTTTCGTTAAAAATTCGATTAGTTGTTAAAAACAATAGCAAGCCCTAGATATTAAAAACAATAGCAAGCTTTGAAATTGCAATAAAATTTTTGTAACATTTTCAAGTAACCTTTGAAATAATGTAATTCAATTGTTTGAAAAAAATTCATTTCATGACATACACGAACTCATTTAGAAATGTTTATGTGAAGAGCGTTTCGTCCGCTGATGTTATGTCCAATTAAGCCCAGTTTACACCTCTCGTGAACTTGAACGTGAACAAATCAATTTACATCGATAAATCAGAAATTATTTGATTTTTCTGTATAAATTTTATTGGAATAAACGGGAAATAGAATTATTTATTAAATATTTACTAAAATAATTAATGAAACGTGAATTTAATAAAAGTTTTTTCATTTCCCCGATGATTTTTTTTTTCACAGTGAATTGACTGTGAACAAAAATTCACCACAGTTCACAGAAAGTGTAAAGAGAACAGTGAATGTGAACATGTTAGTGGTGGTGAATATAAAAACAATTTTGTTCATGACGCTTGTTCATTTTCGAATACCAATCGGCATTGGAGAGTGAACAATCGTTGTGAACATATTGTTATTTATTAGTTTTTTTTGTTTAATAAAAACATAAAATATGGAACGAGATGAATCAAATCCTGAATACAGCAAAGCCGTAGAATATTTGCACGATGATTTTGTTGATGATACATTTTTTGAAGTGGATTTATCGGCCATACCAAAACGTCGCAAAGTAAATACATCGGGAAAACCATCTAAATCAAAAAACATATTGCATGAGGAAGAAAAAATTAAAATGGCAAAAGAAATACGTAATTTCACTTGTTTGTGGGATAAAAAAGACAAATTCTTTCGTAATAATCAAAAACGCGATGCAGCTTGGATTGAAATTGCAAATAAACAAAATATGACATGTAAGTATTTTAAAATTTCTATATTTTGTTGCATTTTGTTGTAATAAGCTTTTGTCGAAATTATTTTAATATAGCTAATGAAGCAAAATCTCTCTGGAAAAAGGTAAAAGATACCTACCGCTACATCCAGAATAAAGGGAAAAAAGCACAAGCAAAAAGTGGAGATGCTGCAACAGACGACTATGATGATTTATTTGATGACGATGGAAATCAATTGCGGGATGAACTATCTTTTCTTGATGAAAATGCTTCGAGTAGTTTGCGTCAAACAATTTCGTTGGATGGTGAAAGTTCAAACTCTCGACTGTCAACATCTATGTCTGATTTCGAAAATAGATGCAATACACCAACAACAACAAGCAATTACAGCTATATGACAAGCAGAAAAAACAAATCAAGTGATGACACAGGAATGAAAGCGGCCCAACTTATTGGAACGTCTATTTCTAATTATTTGGAAAAGAAGCAAGAAGAAAAGCCGCAAATGGATAATTTAAAACACTTTCACATTTGGTTGCAGCTTGAAAAGTTATTTGAGCAATTAGATGAATCAACCATCACAGATTTAAATTTCTCATTTGTTCCTAGCACATATAACTCAATTAAAACAAAAAGAAATAATAACTTAAATTGAATTACTGAATAAGATTTATGTGCCTTTTACCTTTTTGTTTTATTACATATTATATATTTTCTTGCCAAGGAACACTACCTACTATCGAATTAACATATTCTTTTATAATATTACGAATTTGCTTTGCTGTATCAGAAGTACGTCCACTCCTGCTTTGTAACGGTGCCATTTGATTTTGATTTTTTCTCCACTCGCCTTCAACTAACTCACCATTTTTATCAATATAATCAGCATAACCAGGTGGGCAGTATGTATTTGAATTGATAAGAATGTTGTGAAGAATGCAGCAAGTTGCAACTATTTTTGATACACGTTCTGGCTTTTGAGTTAATGTTCTACTCAAGCAGAGCCATTTGCGTGATAATATTCCAAAAGAATTCTCTACACATCGACGAGCTCGACTTAATCTGTAGTTAAAAACTCTTTCTTCTCGGGTGAGAGATTTTTGTTTAGAAGGAACAAACGGCTTCATGATTCGATTTAGAAGTGGAAACGCATCGTCTGTGATAAAAAAATATGGTACTTTGTAGTCTCCAATTGTTGAATATTCTGGTAATGGTAATTGATTATTATATAATTTTTGACCAATGCTACTGGAAGCAAATACCCCGCTATCCCCTTCGCTTCCATACGCACCCACATTAATATGAATGAACTTATAATTAGCATCACTAATTCCCATCAAAACGATTGAATAAAATTTCTATAAATAGAAATTATTTTCAGTGAAAACAATGATTAAAAAATACAATGGAAACGATACCTTATAATTGAAAAATAAGCTGCCTGAATTAAATGGGCATACTATAGGTATATGCTTACCATCAATTGCACCAAGGCAATTGGGAAAGTTCCATCGAAAATTAAATTCATTCGCAACCGTCAACCAGTTTTCTTTTGTGAATTCCATAAATTGATTTTTGAATTCTTTGATAATAGCATCGCAGACTTGGTCAGTTATTTTTCCAAAAGATGCTTCACTTATTCGGTATATAGATGCAAGATGACGAGGTATTGTTCCTGATGCTAGAAATTCTAGCACAATAGCAAAACGCATCAATGGTGGGATAGCATCTTTCGGTCGGCTATTTACTTTGCATTGCAAATGTTTCCGTATTTTTTTGAACGTATCTTGAAAATTGGTACCGCTCATATGGAAATTTTTATAGAAAAACTGATGACTTTGTGATAAGTCTTTAAATGCAGTATCAAATCGACCTTTTTCATTGCGTGATCTTAAATACGGATGCACCCAAAAATGACGACTTCTTCTTCTTTTGAGATTTGTAAGCATTAAAAATACTATAAAAGCACTCCCAAGCAAAACTATTTCATCCAAATTATCCATTTTTGTCGATTTAAAAAGAACAGCAGTTGCACAAAATAAATGATCTTTCTTTTACAATTGACATCAATAAACTAAAATTAAATGTCAAGATTTTCATGTTCACAAAAGTATCTTGTCTAAATGTAATTGTGAACGTGAACAACATAAGGTTTAATATCTACCACTGATTTTTGTTCACATTGTTTTCACTGTGAAACAAACTAATTAATTCAACATGATTTCACGTTCAAGTTCACGAGAGGTGTAAACTGGGCTTTAAATGTTTTTCGACAGTTCGAAAATTTGTCCTAAGTCTTAATGGTGGCACCAAACCAAAAATTTTGCGAAAGTTATTTTGCAATGGTGTCTATTTTATCGATATGAGACCTGATATTTTAACTCGTACACAACCTGTACATGAATCCTTATAATTAATTGGTCCTAGCATGGTACTAAGTTCGCAACTAAATGGCCGTTTTTTGTAAATAATGGAAAATAAACTTTGAGCCAATCAAGTTTGCACATCTTTGAAACTGGCCGTATTCCATATTTCCATTATTTCCATTGGCCGTTCTATCGTATTCCATTCTGGGGGGCTATTCTGAAACATTCGATATCGGATCCGAAAGCAAATTTTGTTATTATGAAAATCCGATATCGAAAAATCCGCTATTATGAAACTATAAAGTCAAAACGAAATCGGATTTTCCGAAAATCCAATGTTAAAATTCGACTGCTAATTAGTAGACGAATTTCATTTGTGTTATCGAATGTGTTTAATTATTTACATCAACATAATATTTTTACGGCATATAAAAGAAAAAAGAAAATTTAACATCATTTAAAATGTAAGTATGTATAATATATTTAAAATATTTATATTTAAATCATAATTATAATTTAATTATTTATTTTGAATTTATTAGGACAACAACTACTAGCGAACAATTTGAGTTGCTTTGAAAAATTCGACCAAACAGTTTCATAATAGGAAAATTCGCAACGGATCGGATTTTATGAAAAAATCCGATATCGGAAAAAATTCGATATCGAATTATTTCAGAATAGCCCCCCAGATTTTACTATTTTGAAAATCCGATATTGAAAAATTCGCTGTTATGAAACTAAATTGCATTTTCTGAAAGTCGAATATCAAAATCCGACTGCTATTTTATAGACGAATTTCATTTTAAATTTTCGAATTTGTGTGTTTTGAATACTCTACAGTTTAAGCAGCAAGATTTTATCTGACAAGCCATTAATCAATTAAACACAACAACAAAATAAATTAGTGCTATTTCATAATTAAAATTACATAATTCGTGACGGATCGGATTTTTCAATATCGGACAGCGGATTATTTCATAATATCGGATTATTTCATAACAATCGCTGATTGATGAGTTGTTGTCGTTAGTTAAGCCCGGTTTTATCAGCTCATAATAGACAATTCATTTCTAACCAACAAAACGCAGTCAGTTAAGTCAATTTTGAATTCACTATTGTGAAGCATTTAAACCAAACTTCACAGGTAGTTTTCGATGGGTGTGATCGCCGTAGGTTTCATCAAAAAATTACGTTTTTTAGCTGAATTTTTTTTCAAGTTGAAGCAGAAAAGCAAAACTTCTTGTAAATGCTGTTTGCGACAGTTTCGTTTTTAGAAAAAATATTTTTTCTTTTGCGCTGGTATTACAACTATGGTTATCGTTAACAACTGTCCCCGCTATCAAGAAAACACAACTTCTGACATAAATGTCAACTAAACGTGCCGCTAGCACCATCTATATGTAGAACTCTTTATCCTTATATGTTTCTTATTAATTACTACCCAACTACAGTACATTGAGGAAGCAGATGACACATTCAATTCTCACCGCTGTACAACAACGAAGTTATCTCAAAATTCAACCTTTGATTAATAATACAAACACAAAAATTCAAAAGAATAAATAGATTCCACTATTTTTTACCAAAGATACTGTTTTTTAACCACTTAGAGCCTTAAATTACTTGAAATGTAATATTCTGGGATGGTATAGTGGTGTCATATCAATATTGATATTTCTGTTTCTATGAAAGTCTGGACCTATTTTCTCCTGACACCTAACCTCATGTTTAGAATTCTAAAATTATAGTGCATGTAGCAGTGTCATTCTCAGTGTCACGGTCATCAAGTTCTTGTGAGATAATCTTGGTTTTGATGAAGATTTCGAAGTAGTGGTAAGATTTCTCTATAGATGGTCTTCTTTTGGCCCAGTGGAAGCATTAAGTATTATATTACAATGTGTACCATACAGTTAGAAAATAGTTGCTCCACAAAATACCTGTAATGGTATAGTCTCGCAGGTGAAGTACCTTAAATCTAAAAAGCTATTCGGTGCCATAGTGAAAATTATTGTAAACCATGACTTTATATGTCCAGATTATTTCCAGATGTCTATCAATATGCTTATGAAATGTACTGTAGTCACCACCCAGTCTTGGGTCACACGTTGTTTTACCAATAAGGATCGATGATTTGTTTAGATACACGTATATGAACCCACAAATTATTTGCTTGAACACATTTGTGATAGTTGTAGAAACCTTCGTCTTTTATGTAGTCATATTTACCTTCAGGAGTGATGCTTCCTGTAAAGTGCTATGAGACGCAGCTATAGTACTAAGATACCTGTTTGAATTATTGATAGACGCTCCTAGAGTGACTTAAACTGACTACATTCCATTTCACGGTTTTATATCAATTTGGATTTGAAAGTTGGGAAGTTTAAATCCTACTTAAGACTCTATTGTAGGAGGACCACCACAGTTTCTTCCCGTTCAAGATCAACTTTGCCCGTCACACGTCTTTTTTATTAGAATCTACTCTTTTCCACTCTTTATATGGTTTAGTTTCTTTATATCTACAAATACAGATCCCTAGATCAGATCATCTTTCACGTCATGTTATATATTTTGCCCTACGATTCAATTAAGTGTATGGTCGGGTCTTAAAAGTTAACAAATAACAAATTTCTTGGTTCAGCTGCAAACATAAATCACTTCGTTTATTTCTAACTACGTAAGTTATAATTGTTCAAAGCTCAGCTATACAATCAACAGTATCACAGCGGATATTCGTTAACTTAAACGAACGATGGTGGTGAAAAAATCAGTACAAAATTGCTTCCGTTTTTTGACACCGGTTTGGACTTGATAGATGTACTGTGCAATTCGTATATATGGTGTCAGTCGTTTTGTGAAAGTTCTGTCGAATGTAAGAAGTTTATTTGAAATATTTTACTGTAACGTGACAATCATTGTACTTGAGAATGAAGACTTTCTTCGAGTTATTTTTGAATAATTTTTTTATAAAAATAACAATATCGTTACACCATCCATGTGTCTGTTTTTCTTTCTGAGAAAAATCATGAATTACGAAAATCAATCACCCTGTATGTGGATACAATCTCGTAGGTATATTATGGGAATGGAAATCTGAACAAAATAATAATATGAAAAAAAGCTTAAATTTAATTTTATACGGAAACATATACATCCTTGTTATGTACATACATACATACATAATATAAACAAGACTTTGCTCCAGTTGGGAAAGATTAGCATAAAAAGATCGATCGAAGATTGAATTCAATTCGCATAATAACATTGGGCGTGTGTGTGTGTATATGTATATCCATGGTACACAATTGTATTTGTTGAATGTGTACAGCATAATTCATTAGATTCCCATTATAGAAAATTTGCTGTGTTGCGTGCAAAGTATTTCAAATTCGATTTGGAAGATGTGTTTCCGTTCCCGGCATTGTCATGCAATTTTAATTATTACAAAATCCATTTTCTTTAATGTATGGATTTTGTGCCATATCCATACATATAGCGTATATCAGCCGATTTATTACTTTTGAAGCTTTTAATGCATTTTATGATGATAAATTTTTCGAGCATAATAAATTTTGTGATAATTCACCCAGCAATGTACAAATTATATGATAGATAACCTAGTTTGAGGTAAGAAAAATAGAGGTAAATCAATAGTTACGTCTGTATAGTGAGCGAAGATATTGACTGAAATAAAATTTAAGTGTTTGTTTATTGAAAGCGTTCTGTTTGTCTGTCTAATTCTATTTTTGCAATCTGTTTTGCGGCTCAGTGCTCTTCAAACTCTTTCGCGGTTCGCTTATTTTTGTCCTACTTTACGCCACTACATAGCCAAATCGAAGACGTACGGCTATATAGGCCGATTTACGAAGAACCATCTGTAAATTGATAGCTTTATGACTATATCGTACTGACATGGAAGATGGTTTAGCGCCCATGAATTCTGTACTCCAACAGAAGGTCATAGATTGTATCATTCACACCTCCGATCGTAATCAGATGATAAAAAATCCGTTTTCCATCCTGTGGTGCGACCTGAGGCAGTTATATAATAGGGCTGCCACAATTATTTTTGTCTTGTGTGCCGGGATTAGCTTCGAAAAAACTCTACTCGACAGAATTGCTCCCTTTCGCCAAAAAGGTTCAAATTCGTAGTATATTTCCAATCACAATCCACTTAAATTTACTGTGCTGTCCCATGAGCTTACGATGTTTGTTACTATCTTTGTAATCTATTTTGGAGCTCAAGGCATTGTTATTTTTGAGATCATGAAGTTTTAGGTTGTGTTCAAGCGATGAGCTTATACAGATTTTGTTCGATGTGAAATTTACTTTAGATAAATGATTCTTTTGGACCACTAGCTATGCACGCGAGTGAGACATTTTAACAGATCTTCCCAACCTTTTCGCACTGCTATCAAGTAAGCGTGGTACAGTATGTAATGACGGTTAACCATCTTTGGCATCGGAGATTAATGATTCTGTTGTTTTTTTCTTTATGACTTTTCGTACTTTTCAGTGTCGAATAGATCGGTTACGTTACTGTATTACATGCATTGTCTTCTGTTTGATATTTTTTTGTTTGGTTTAAGTACATCATTGGCACCATATCCAAAATAAAATCGTAGAGTAATTGGGGAAAGACATTCTTTAAAATAATAACTCTGAAAACAATTCCAGCAATTATAACTTATAGCCCTTCTATTTCTAGGTCTTGTATTCATAGTTTGGTTGGTCTGAACTGAATCGAAGCTTACGCACAAGAATCAGATGTTTGCAATTCATGAATATTTGTCTAATGACATAAAAGCTAATCCCGTAAGTGTATCCCGTACAACTCCACGTCTCCTCATCTGCAACGCATCTTCGATCAAGTGCATCTATAATATTAAAGAGGATTCCAGAGATTTATCTCTTGTAGATAACTCGCATATTTCGTTTTATTATGTACATTTATTCAAAATCAGTTATAGGAATCTCAGACTGCCACAATCATCGTTCTGAATAAATTTCATAAAAAGTTTCCTCTATTCTTTGTCATCTAGATTCTAACTGCCACCTAATAAGCTAGTTCGTACTTCGGTTTTCAAATCGAAAATCTTTCAAATAAGACCTTGATGAAAAACATGAAGCCACGTCCTTGATGAACATTACTTAAAATATTTTCTAGTTGACCAGAAGGTATCGCCAGCTTTTGCTTTATACTCGACTCGTTTCCTTTTAATAGGAAACGATTTATGTTAATGCTAGATGGTTTACTTGATGCATGAAACATAACACGAAACGTTTGGAACTACTGACAAATCTATTTTATCCAACTTAGGCATTCTTAGGTTATATTGTAATGACTATTTAAGTACGCTTAGACCGGTGTCGGTCTCATTCACCCTAACAAACTCTACAGAATTGCACAATACATAGCTCCATGCCAATCTCTAGCAGTCTATAGAATATCAAACTTCAACAAATATCCCTAATTCGTTTTTTTTGCATCCAGTAATCCAACATAAGAGACCGGTCGGTTAAAGATGTACACGTTAATACGCAGTCACGAGTATAACTAAATAAAATCAAGATCCAATAATTTGTTTCTTGCGTAGGTTCCAAGGTTGGAAACTTTACCGGATCCCCTAACACAGTCTGAAAGAACTGGTGTATAGTTATAGATCCATTTTCCATTTCGTTCAACATTATTATTGATTACAACGATGGACTCATTCTGGGTATTCATTGTTTTGCAACATCTACTTGTTGTGCTACATCTTGTTGTTGTGCAACATCTGGTTGTTGTGCAACATCTTGTTATTGTGCAACGTTTTCTTTGTAATTTCGTTCTGTTAATCTGATCAGATTGCCTCAACGTATGTGAATTGTTGTTTATTGGGTAAGTCGTTCGGTAAAATATTTACTCGGGGTTAGTCTTGGAGTGTTTATCTAGACTCTAGGGAGATATCGATGACTTATGAGTTGTGTTGTCCTTTTTATAGTTTTATTTTCAGAGAATCGGAAGTAGCTAGTTCCTATTTTTAAAGTTGGTGCTAACTTATAATGTGGTCTCTGATTTGATTCGTATATGGTGTAGGATAATAGTTCGAGTGAAAATATTATTTTTTCGGTCTCTATATCAAGACATTGTGTTCAAATAATCTGGTTAAGTTAAAGTGCATGTATTAATCGGATATATTGTCAGTTTCTATAATATGTAAAGGTTTTTCGGTGTCGTTTGTCCATACCAACTGATGATTTGGTGAGAATATCGGTTTTTCGGTGCTGCATCAAATTTTAGTATCGTGTCGTATATAAGACTTGTTCCTGGCATTCTTAGTTTGAGACGGGGCGTGATGATGGCAGTGTCTGATAGCGGCGGCGTTGTAAATTAAGTAATTTACTTTCATGAAAGCGTCTTGTTATCATAAATAGTATATAGCAGAAAGAGTTGAAAGAGTTGGAAATCATGACGTGAAGAAGAAATGGGACCGAAGGTGTTCGCATGTTACAGAATCATCTTATAACGATTATGCAAGGAACAACCCTCTCTCTCTCTCTCCTTCTGTGTAGCAAGAATTCGAAAAATCATAAAATCTGCCATCTCATTTTACTATATAATCAATATTGATGATAACGAAAAGCTTTTCAGTTTCGACTTTCAATTTATAATGGTTCTTGGGATGAACGTTATAAAATATTTAGGATAGGTGTTACGTCAAAATTACCCTAAATTGCTGTTCGATTGTTTTAAATCGACATTATTTGTCTGCCAATATGAACATAAGCCGGCAAGGATTTTAATCAATATTGATTATAATCCATAATTAGACGGTGTCATCGTCTTTAAACGAAGTTTGAGTCATTTATCGTCTTGGGATATGTGTTGGGTAGAGTAGATATAGTTATTTTGTTTATTTCACTTTATCTTCAGTGATTTTGTCATTGTTTGTTAAAATCGATACAATCGTTTTACTATATAATCCAAATTTTTAGACATCATGTGTGGTAATGGTATTACAACACAAACTATATTAAACCAATTTTTGATTTTTCGATCCATTTTACATTTTACAGACGTTGAAAATTGGTTAACTATATTTTGTGCTGTAACACTATTACCACACGATGTCTGAAAATTCGGATGACTGCATCACGTTAACATCTATGTCATGGCTATAGATTTAGTCAACTTTTTACTAAACGAGCAATCTAAATTTTTGTATGGTGATATGTCTGCTGGACCTTAAGAGAGTGCCATTGAGATTTCAATTCTGATACTTATACAAATGACTTCAAATCTTAGTATAAGGAGAAATGAACAAGTAAGGTTGATACCTGAACAAAGTTGCACTGATCATATATCAACACCACACATCATCAGCAAGCAGTCTACCGAAGAGAATTCGCCTACTCTTCGTGAACTTCGAAATGGGATTTTATGAAATACATAGGAGTGCAATATGGAAACAAAGTGGAACGAGCATTTCAAAGAAAAACTCAAACTCATACTAGAAATGATCAAGATTGCAGGCAATCGAGTTGAACAGATTCAGATAATATTAGACAATGTCATGAGGAGATCAAATAAGAACATAAGCTTTCAGGCTTAACAAAAGAGATTGCTCTTAAAGTATCATTTATCAAGTTGCCGAAGCCGAAAACACATCTGACCTATTTTGCAATCAAACTTAAAATGTTCAATTAGTGTGAGAAATCACCGTTTAAAACAATGTTTAAAGATGCGACAGTTGGAAGGTTCTGGGTTCGAATCCCGATATAGGGGCAGGATGCAAAAGAGATTTTTTCACTATCTGATTACGATCGGTGATGTGAATAAAATCATCTATGACCCCCTGTTGGACTGCAGAATACATAGGCCGTTCCATCTTCCAAGTCACTACTATAGGCTGGCATGGAGCTATGCAATGTGCAGATGGTTCTACGTAAATCGGAATTGTAGCGGTACGTCCTCAATTTGACTACAAGGTAGAATGTAAATAAGCTCAGTTTTGGCTGAATGAGTACGTTTTAATAAACAGAATGGTCGGATTTTTAAATCGCTATTTGGAGCACTTTATGAGCCGGCTGAATTATTGGTTCATAGCTTCATAGCGTTCATAAAAGAGATACTCACTCAGATATTCTCAAGTTGTTGGTAAATTACAATGAAATAACTTACAACTCTTTAACAGATAAACAGACATTACACTTCGATTAGACACACGTGGTCTATCCTAGAAAGTTTGTCTGTATAAAGCACCAAATAAGGCTAAAGAATTTCAAAAGGCTGCTTTGAGAGTATCATGGATAAAGGAATACGATTAACAAGTTTAAAAACGAGTGGTCTTAGAACTACATGAGATGAATTGTATTGTAGGTCAAACTTTTAAAACTGCAAGACTTATCAAGTCAGCTACTGGTAGTTACGTGGCAGAATTCGATATATTAGACCCGATGCCAATACAGGCAATTTTTTGGCTATATTAGTAATAATTATTTAGCAGTAATAGTACGTGCATTTGCTGTAGTCACAGATCTCTTACCGAAAGGTGGTTCTCTCTTTAAAGATGTTTTTATGAGAAAAGAATGAACTTGCCACTTTGAGAAAGGCAGTACGGACCTATATTATCATATAAATCGGACCGGTTTGGTTTCTGTCACCATTTCTGATAAAGTCATAAATTACCAATGTGGCATCGTGCTTCGGTATAGATCCCATCAGATTATCCAAATTAATGTAAAATAAGTCTAGGACAATTCACAATTTGGCAACAACGACCTAGGTTAAATATGAGAACTCACAAGCATTGTATTGCTGGATCTAATACCACGTGGGATCTTACTAAACGATGAACGGAAGCTATTTGTGACCTGGAGACAATCAAAATTTCTGTACTTCGCATACGTGGGATCCCAATTGCAATATGCTGTTACCGTTTGGTGTCCGGAAACTATTACATCGTGCGCGGTGTCACACTATGTCTGGACGGCTGTAGTGCGTGTTTGTTGATAACGTTTTATTGGATCACATTGACGCGCCGGCAATACTGGACAATTTACAAATTAAAGTACCCATAGTAGGCAATCAACTATGAGGTTGGCTTTTTTCATGTGCGAGCAAAAAGGAAATGTAACACACTCTTGTTTACCTGTGGCCTAATTAAAAATCCAACTCCAAGGTTTTCGAGGTCCCATTCACTGCGTGTAGCAGTGTATAGCCTCAGGACACAAAGTCTCGATTTTTAGGCTATCGAATTTCTTGGAGAACCAGAGTTCCAGCCGATACTCTTTCATAAGTGTGATAAGGCGGTCAACTTCGCCAGGCTTTCTAAGTGACTGCATGTCCACGTGCCGATCTCGTGTTCGGGTACTTAAGTGGAGGTTCGTTGTTATTATGGCGGTATCCAATTTTGTTTCTTTTGTTGACCTTTTTAACATATCAACTTTTGTACGGATTCGAGTCGTCATCCCAGCAATCCAACCAGATTTAGTCGCCTACTACCATTCTATAGATCTTATGATATGTCAACTATGTCGTGTTATTTAGTGACTTAAGGGATCAAGACTTGTTTTCAAGAATTGCTATGCAAATTAGTTTAGCCAATTTGTCCTTTTAATTGGTCTTTACTTAACCATGGAGAAATTTTATAAACAACTACCTCTCATATATAGCAATTGTGCTTTATTACCACTTTAAAATGTACACTAAAGTGCTTATTACGTCCATATATTCACAAGACCGTACGTCAATGCCCATTTTATATGATTTTACTACTTCATCGTACCTTTAACTTGATTACAGACAAATACTACTACTATATACTTATAGTTTACCAATAGATACCACACCACTTCTGCAAAACTAATAGAATGGCACAGAAACGTTTTTCTAATTGAAAAAAAAAATTCTGTTGTGTCATCACAAGAAAACAAAAAAAACTGACTTCTTACAAAAAAAATGAACGAAGAACACGCTGTTGATGGTTTTTTTCCATACACATACAGATATATTCTCAAGTGAGCTTTTATTACAGTAGTTTTTGTATATGTGCTTTTTATGTATATATCTACATTCCGAGCATCATTGTACCTACATATAAACGTGTGTGTGTGTGTAATTCCTCATTTTAGCTTAACGATTTTCACAACGTAATTGTATATTGTTGACGCTGTTCGTTGCTGATGTTGTCGTCGTCTATAATAGTTAACAATTTAAAATCAATTAAACTTTTGTGAATAGGAAAAAAAACACACGATGCTTTTCAATGAGCTTTCATTCGGAATAAAATATGTAGTAGAAATATAAATGTTCTTCCGATAAATAGACAAGAAAACAGTATACTGATCATGGTGAAGTGTGAGGTATTTGAGTACATCAAAATTTCGATTTTTTTTTTGTTTATGGCAGCAGACTGTATTTTTAGTATATAGAAAAGCTCAAACAATAATTTTTTTATATTTACATATACGAGAGGAGTAAGAAAAGTTCATTTAGTTGACCAGAAAACAAATTCTTCTCAAAATAGTTTTCAAAATCTTGCTTTTTAAAAGTTCAGCAATTATCGACGCTTTGCCCTTCTCCTTAAATTAGTTTCAATTTTTGAAAATAAGCAGAAATCACAAGGTGCTACTTTCGGGGAATATGGCGCTGGTCGTGATTCAGTAGAGTGAACTGGCACGTTGTCAGGAGTAGCGCTGCAAATCTTCTTTGTTCTGGTTTTCCAAAATATTTTTGAAAGCTTTTGGTAAGTAGTCTTCGGTATACCATTTTGCAGTTACCGTCTTATCTATTTCCAGGAGAATAGCACCTACAATTTTTGATTGGGTCTAGTAAATTGACATCATTATTTTTATTGCTTAACTTTTACGGGTGGGTTTGCTTCAATTGGGCTCCAATCTATGGACTGCTGTTTGATTTTCCGATCGTACTTATAGAATCAAGATTCGTCAACAGTAACTCTAGCCTTTTTTTGGCATCATTTTAAATTCGTGGAACCCATCGGGCAGATTTCTTCGTGTATCGTAGATGATTATTTGTTCGCGATACAGCCATGACATTCAAGGCCACTTCATTTCTTGTATCAATCGTGGATTTTCATCAACTTTAGACTTCATTAGAGCCACAGTAAAGTTATATTTTCGGGATTCGTCTTCTACAGAAAAATGTTCCGTCAGAATTCTTCGAAAACACATTTATTCGGAAATGTTTTGTGTACCCGACCCAGTGTCTATTTGTATATTGCTATGTGATGTGTACCATTTGGTTCTACGTTGAAAAGTGGTGAAGAATTTGTTCTGCCATCGTTCCAGAAATGCTGGAACTTTTGTTGTGACCACTTCCATCGTAATTTAATTGACGCTCTACTTTAAGCTGCCAAATCTGTTTTTCGTATTTAGTTATTAGGATAGCCGACAAGAAAATGTGTTAGTGTTAGGACATGTATTTCATCGATGCTGGCTCTACACAAGGGTCTGGAGTTCATTATCGCCTCGATTTGTGTAAGGATGTTAATTTTTTTCTGCCGATAATTCGTCTTGGATCCTTATTATTTTACGTAGGACCGTTTTTGCCCTTAAAATCCAGAATTTTGTTTTTGATGGTTTTGCTCAACAATGATAAACCTGCATGGCGCGAATTGTTGGGTAGAATTATGGCGTGCTTGGTTTCGAACGAAAATAATAATTGTTGAATTCGACTAATTTGATTTCTTTGTAAGAGCATCACTCGTTTTTGCTCCTTTACAATTTTTAATGAAACGTGTGATCCAACTGATAATGAATAAGATTCGGTGACTATCGGAATAACCTTCTTTTATCTGGTCTAGCACATTGTTAATTGAATTCATAGCAGGCAATGCGTATAGTGTTCAGTTGTTTCTCTTCTTCCCTCGTATCATAATTCATGCTTTGTTGCGGCCAGTGTGATTCATTTTTTACGCACCATTCAGGATCCAACCACCACAGTGTTTGTTACTTTAATACATCGGCTGAAATTCCTCGAGAGACGCAGTCGATTTAGTGTATGTATTATAATTGAAGTAGGACTTCCAACGAATGTTACTCTTATTTCGGACGCGATGACAGCCAGATCTAATTTCAAGTGTAGTGGATAATTTGATTGATTCCACTAGTCTTACAAGTAGAACAGTCGCACATATAGTTCGAGCCGAGGAAAGGAAATCTGCTTGATGGGTTTAACCCTGTATGTAACTGACCAAACCGATAATCTCGTTTGCTGCACTCATTTGGTATAGACTAGACCAAAGATTTGTTTGTCTGGGTATTATAGAAGCTATGCACACCATACACCTACTGCAGCTCTTAAGATGGCTGTAGGTCTGCTACTCTCTGATCTTTGGATAAGAAGGTGTACAGCCCGCACAGCCGCACAGACAATCTTCCTAGCCCTTCTGAACACAAAAAATGATCAAATATGGAGGGAGATGTGTCGGCATCCAGCACTGCCAATGTGCCCTCGGAAACTATAATGACGAAGCACGTCTTCGGGTAATTATTTTGAGTAACTATCACGGGAAATCACACATGGGGCTATAATATCCCATCCTACCCCTCCGGTGACTATATTATGATCTTTACTGACGGATGAGTATACTGTACTCTAGCTGGTGTCGGATTATACATACAAAATCCTGAGGACGAATTATCTTTCGCCTGATGCAATTTTGAAAGCACCACTCTTTGCAAAGGGGATGAACTGCAGAGATTGTCGTGTCTGCATCCTTTCTGACAGCCAGGCTGCACTTAAGGCAATTGGTTCCAAAACTGTTTCATCGAAACGATTGTTTTGGAGACGATTATTGCCTTTAATCGAGTAGACAGTCTGAATGAAGGTAGACTTCACTGGATACCTATAGACACTTGTGCATCAAAACAAACGTATTGGCTGATAAATTGGCACGATTGAGTGCGATTTTCACTTTTGTGGGGCCTGAGTCACTTTGGTGATCTGTACCAAAAGAGATGGGATAACCTTTTATCTTGTCGACTATCCAAAATTGTCTTTGTATCAATAAATCAGCAAACATCCCAGTCCTTCTTAAACTATGATAGACGCCCTGTAATCTTGCTGGCCATTCTTGTGGGGCATGGCTCCCTGATTAATCTTATGTTTCGAATAAAAATTCGGAACATGGGGAAGGAGAACAAAAAACTGTCATGAGCTCTTCATGAGCTAGTATTCTTCATTCTCTTTCCATAGACTGCACTGCTTTGGATCATAATTCCTATTTGAAAATCAACTGACGACCTTGAGGATACCTGATATTTTGGACTTCATTAGAAGAACAAATAGATTTCGGGACTGAGAGTGTACATCTGGGAAGGGATGTCACAATTGGCCAATCGAGCCTGAGTGACGGGAAAAAAATGAAACTCGTAAATAAGCAGCAGCACTCATAAGCCGTGAGTACTGATTGTATATTTACCTGATTATTCGAGAATAACCTCCTCGGAATAATGATTTTGGTAACCTCTTGCATATCGTTTCGAATATTATACCATTTCTCTTTTGCCTCTTCTGGTAGCGCGTATCATCCAAATTTATATGTAACATCCAATAACATCTAATCAATGTTATTGGATGTTACATATAAATTTGGCTTGATGTTGGTACTTTCTGACTGGTTCGCTTGGTAATGGTAGTGGAAGCTGGATGATCTTTGCTGTTGGAATTACCTTGATGGAATTAGTACTCCACTTTCGTAACGGTTCGCGTTGGTGATGGAAATTCGTCCGATGCATCCTCAACCATCTTGCGTCTTGTCGCCTCCGTTTAACCGATCGTTCTGAATTTTTGAAACAATTTTTATAAAACAATTGCCAAGGATTTATTATTTTTGTTTTTTTTTAAATATTTTAGAGTCGCCTACTAAGCGATTTTTTGTTACTCCACTCGTACATTTGTTTCGCTGAAGGTTTTGGTTAGAGCTTTGAGAGACAAAGTTAATAATTTAATTCCGAGGGTGGGTTGTTGTTCTAAATTTATACAACATAATATTAAAGATGTTGATGTTACATAGTATGAACAGCTGACGCTTGTATTATGATAATTTTTTGTGTTCGTGTTGATTAATTATTTTGACAAGATTGTTGTTTTATGCCGGATACAACCGCGGTTTCAACAAGACATTTTCTACACACATACAATGTTGTAAAATTGCATTTCCGCTTTCTAAATGGGAAATTTACTTTTCTATTTCCGGTACATATAAATTGTATGTTGTTTTAATTTTCTCTTTTTATCCAGCACATTTATATATGTGGGACAAACTCAAGACATAGTGGCACTTTGGGAATCATCGTTTAACGATCGAATTACAAAGTCTGTATTTGGCTCTATATATTTCGTTTCGCTTTAATCCGACAATACACATTACAGTCATTTTTATTCGTCCCATGGTTTTAGTCGTGTTCATGAGCTTTTTCATGTATACAGTTGACGTCACATAAAAAACAACCAGAATTTAAAACCAAGTTATTTATTTTTAAATTACATTGGGATTTACTACTTACGTTGTGTGATGAGCTTTTTCGTATAACTTATATATGTACGAGTGTAGACGGTCTGTACGGTTGTATACTGTAAAAAATCGTTTTTGTCTTAACTTTTTAACTCCAATTTAAAACAAAAAAAATAATTTTGGTATTCTGTGTGTTTGGCTCTGCGCGTTCCTTAATTATGTGAAGTATTTGTAACAATTTAATTAAATTAATTTTCTAGTCTTTTTTCTAGTTTTCCCTCGGTTTGTTGTACACTGGGGTAGATATACTCGTATATACGAGTATATAGAAAATATAATGATACATTTTAGGAGGGATGCTGTCTGATTTAATGTTTTGTGAATGGCGAAATAAATGGAAAAAGTTTTGATTGTACAATAAAGTGGTTATATAGCATTTGTGTCGTAGTCAATTAGTGTATGGTTTGTTGTAGATTTGGTTCGCATTGATAACCGCAGCGAATAATATTTAATTAGATTAACGTTGTTGGACTAGATTCCGTTCGAGTTTGATTGACGCTCTTAGTAATGAATAATTTAAATTTGAATACAAATATTGTTGATGGAAAATTGTGACACATAATGGGAGGAGCGGGGTAGATTCTAACACAAGTCAAAAATCAGTGGTAGATACTGTAAAATAAGCAAAAAAAGTGACAGTATAATGTGTATTGAGAAACATTTAACTATTACTTGTGAGAAACCCAGGACTACTGCGGCAAAGTGTTCAAACTCATCCTGCAAATTACCGAGGATGTCTGGTAGCGAGAGAACTTCAGAATCTTTTAGTCATAATGGAAGAGGTGGTATATAATATGCGCATGTTACTGAAAAAGGAAAGGTCATTTCCAGACCAGCCTTGAACCCTATACTCATTCGAATACTATGATGGAAATGATGCAGAATGTTATGAATGCCATAAGCTACCTTTTTGAAAGTTAACAAAGACTGGAGCAAATATTCTGGTATATTATTTTAATTAATTTTCACAAAATGAAATACCAAGAAAATCTGAGAATTGCTACTTGGAATGCTTACGGTATTAAAAATAAAAAAGTATTGAAGCCTTTTTAGCACTTCGGCTGCCAATGTTGTAATGAACTCTAAATTCTACCCAACCATGCTAATGTTGTTCTATAGACATACATTCCAAATTTTATGTTATTATGCCAGTGTTAATACTCTGGCATAATAAAAAATAGTCTAGAATGTATGTTTTTGGAATGTATGTCCGGAACAACATTGGTGTGATTGGAGAGTATTTAGAATGTATGTCTACAACAACACTGGCACAGGAAAACAGAATTTCGAATGTTTGTCTAGGACAACATTAACATGGCAGCCAAAGTGTGAAAAATGCAAAATATCGATGAGTGTCTGATATCTGAGACTCACTCTACTAGGTAATCTTACTTCAAAATTCAGGGTTACCGCAACTTTATGAATCAATTCATCCGGATAACCAAGCAAGAGGTGGAACTGCTGTTATAATAACTAAAATAAACACCTTGAATGCCAGCATTATCTATCATCTGAAACCCAGCTTACCATAGTAGAAATTACATCTACCAAGGAACGCTTTCAGATAGGAGCGGTGTATTGTCCACCTAAATAGAACCTGAAGAAACCGAACTACTTGAATATCCTACAACATTTCAATGATAGATTTATCCTAAAGGGGGTGATTTTAATGCAAAGCTACCAAAGGGGATGTAACGTAAAGGGGATGTAACGCACTGGCAAGCCAACATGCTGGTCTGCTTAAGTCAGCAAAGGCTCTTGGGTATGACCTTTTAACGGGAGAAATTCTAAAGTTTATACCAAAGAAATCTATCGTTAATACCTAATACAATTGATCAGGCTGAATGCAAGCATTCAACAATTGATCAGGTTTACAAAATTACAGATATTAAAGAAGGCGTTAGAAGATAAACAAATTTGTTCGACCTTATTTTTGGATGTGATAGCAGCTTCCGAGACCAATTGTTGATTTTTTGAGATCAAATTTATCTGAAAGGCTTTTTACCGTAATTTTGGACTGAGACAGGTAAGAGCAGGAGTCCCCCTTAAGGCAGCGTTCTGGGTCCACTCTTACACCTACTATATACAAATGATATACTATACAGTCTGATCACGTAGGCATAACAACGTTTGCTGATGACACCGCTATACAATCAACGCGGAGCAAACTGTTAAACGGGCGGCGAAACTGCAAGTGAAGAAACCAGCAAAACAAGTGATGGAAACTGCCCATGTCAACTGTATTAATAAACCGTTGGTTAATCCGCCGCTAATAAACTTAAATAATTTGATGGTGACGTATGAGAACTCTGCTAAAAACTTGGGTATGACACTGGACGTTGAGCTTAAATGGAAAGAGCATGTGAATAAAAAATGAGACGAGCTTGATCTCAAAAATAGACAATTGTACTGGCTAATTGGACGAAGGTCAAAATTAAGCTTATGGAACAAAATAATGATTTACAATCAGATCGTAAAGTCGATCTGGCTATATGTCATTCTATTTAGGGACTGAACTAAGAATACTAGCATCAAACTTATACAAACTTCCAGAATAAGGCACTTTGGAGAGTAGTCAATGCACCCTGCTACATTCGAAATAGTGATATGCATCGTGATTTCGAGAACATAGTACGAATCAAGGCTAATGACACATGTCAATGCGGAAGCCTCTTGCCTACTGGATAATGAACATTGGTTAGGAGAGTAAAAAGAACCAAACCCTTCGAGCTCGTTAGTATGTGACAGGCATTAGTGCATCGCTGGATCAACATTGACTACATTATAGTTTAGTTTTTAAGAATTCAGATGTAAATTGACGGATAGTCTTGAAAGTCCAACACTCCTATATAACCATATCATAAAATAATTAAAGAAGGCGGAAAATAATTCCAGAACTCAATGCCACTAGAGGCCCACGGTTCAACCCACATACACATACAGATTAAAAACACCCAATCGTGATTGATGAATCGTCACCACCCCGGGAATCGAACCCGAGACCCCCGAATGACAGAGCAAGTACGCTACCTTCTCTGCCACGAGAGCGACAACCATATCATAGGGACATGGAAAATACGTCGGCCTTAATGAGTGATTTATTTTGACAGCGCGTCGTAGACGTATGAATCTAATCAGACAGTGAAAAGTGCCTTGTAATCCCCGCAAAGAGCTGTTATGCAATTAATAGATTCAAAATTCAACAAATCACCATGGTGGGTAATGTTTATACATGCTTATTAATAAACACAACTTTAGATCGTGCTGGGTGAAAAATCCACAATAGATTTCTAAATTATATTATAAACACAGTTGGTTTAAAATAATACTTAAACTCTAGGCCATTAATATAATAACAAATTGAAACAGTTTGAGTAGAAGTAAAACTGGTATACGACATCGAACCGATCAGGTGGATTAAATTTATGCTCGAATCTCGCATTATGTAATACGAGGTTGAAGATGCGTTTATTTACCAAGGAGGGGTATTTTCACCTCTGTTGTGGCTTCTGGTCCTTGCATTACCCAAAGTAACACTAAAGATCTGGTTCTGACAGTGTAAGCTAGGTGCCAGAATGTCACATTATATTTAGCTCAGCACGCTCTTTTCATTTTAGGAAAATACGATGCAAAGAAATACGGTAGCACTTTCTGTACCATATCTTTTCGAATGTAAAATTAACAGCTCGACCTACGTCAATCACCAATGGTTGTTTGGTAAAGCCCTATAACTTTACTGTGCAAAATATCGGCTGTCGTAATGTAACTGGAACCATGTCTTGTTTGACTGCCTTTCACTTGAGCAGTGCTGAGGCGTGTAACGTTTTCGTCACTACTTCAGACCATACACATTAATTTTTTTATGAATTTAAACGAGATATACCAGATATCGACATGATTAATGGTAGGCTTCTGCCTGTTTTTAATTTCCACGAATCATTTGAGGTGGTTTATTCATCCAGAGAAATGTGGTTCTCAACAGACTTGCTCAATCGAATATTCGAATCACTTCTATTATTTTCAGGAACTCTCTCTCTCTCTTTCTGAATTGGGTTCTGGCTTTGTTATCTACTGCCCATCGTATGATCTGAGAACCTCTGGCAGTTTGAAAACATACACGACTATTCATCAAGTGAAATTATTTGAGGTTACTCACTGCGTGATTTCAGCTTTTAATTTAATGGCAATTTTTTTTTTAAACTTGAAGGTACCTGCCCAATGTGAAATTAATGACAGTGAGATTGCAGACTGTTTGGTTAAAACAGGGTTTTACTTGTGTTTCATATAGGACCTGAAACAGCTACTCCTTTGCCTCTTTACATTGTTAAAAAACAATTCAAAAAGTTGCCCTATTGAATCTAATGCTGACGTGATCAGCAACCCTTACTTGTCGTAAGGCGAAATACTGTTTTAGAGAGTTAAATTCGAAGCTCACCAATAACGCTCTTTCCATTTAAAAGCGACTATGACCATTTCAAAAGTCGTCTTTATCGCAGACCCGTCAGTGAAGACGTGTGTGACGAGATCATATTGCTTGTGTTAAATTCTCCACCCAGAACGCGCAATATCGAATCGAATCGAAGGTTTGCATCTTGAGCCTTTTTTTCATTGATTATGCGGAACCTCAAAATGGTTCCAGCAAACTTTAAAAATAAAATAATTACAACATTAAAGTTTGACCTCGTGAAACCCATAAACAGATTTTATGAAAAAGGACATGTGGAACGACTGCATTACAAGTGTTCGTCTCTGTTAAAAAGGAGCAGACAACATATTCAAATATACAATTCCAAAATATTAGTAATTCATTAGCAAGGTAGATAAATTTGGATTTCATATAACCCTTGTTTCAAGGTCGCCAAAAAATTGTAATAACAATAAAGTTGCATTAAAGAAACTCGTTAGTAAAACGAATACCGCAATAAAAGAAAAGTTTATAGACCCCACCATCTCGAAATTAACCAAACATCTTTTCAATAAATTAATGGTGCAAAAAATATTTGAATATAAGGTGTGTTAATAATTAAGATAAACAACAGGAAAATACCGTTTCTTAAACGTAAAAAAAATAATGGAAAGTGATTAAAACCAATTTGTTGCTGATCAACAACTATTCCCAAAACATTGTTTGCTTAACGAGTTTTGGGCCATGTATATTCTGTTGAAAGTATAGTTTATCCAAATCCAGTTCATCAATTTTCCGTCCAAAAATATTGATTTTTATCAGCCTGAATGTTAACGCCATCTCCCATCTTAATTTTCGATGAAGAAAATGACGTGTGGTATTTTCGTATTCAAATTACAGCCGTTCTGGTTTTGTATAGTCTTGCTTATCCGAAGGTAATTTTTTTCAGGACAACCTACGCCTCTAGTGTGAGCTACTGTAAATCTCAAACAGATAAGTGAAAACCGAGAAATATTATCATATTGCTTCTTTAACTGTGCATATGCTGCATCTTGTAGTAATCCAAGGTCATTTAGAAGAATCCATTTCTAGATGCTGAGATATGATCATTAATGCCAGCGTAGTGCAATTTGATAGGTGTCATGTTTACATTGTCACTTTCGATTGTGCCAACGTGTAAAATTTTCTTGATGCTATTAAATTGGAAATTCGAATTGTGTGCATTTTATCCATAAACGGTACCATTATTACAATCACATATGAAGTTTGATCTTTATGATTTCGATAATTTTATAAAATGCTGCATGGACGACACGATGTACAACGAAGCTTTGATCATGATCGAAAAGACGTGCGCTGTTTATCGACACCAATTCATCCGATGCACGATGCATTAAATTTTGTTAAAGGCTGATCAAAAAAATTTATGAAGGTAGTTGACGAAGGAAAAAGCGGGATGTTCTTCCACGATGCTCCACAATATAAAATCATCATCTATTTCGTTTCCCTCGAATTTTTTCCTGTTCACAACGCCAAACGAAGAGCTTATCACAAAAGGGTTTCCGAACAACCGCCGAATTATTTTGACAACAAAGAACAAGGACTTAGACAGTCTGAATTACTTGATTCAAAACCAAATCACTGAGGAAATGCATCGTTGCATCACCGACTGTCCGACCATCACATTACTAGGTGCTCAAGTCCTAGATTGTGTAACGGAACGTGAATATCTGTTACGAAATTGATGGACACCCTTTTCCAGCGATGAACATCAATGGCAAAATGAAAGGAGTGGATGTTTCCATCTAGAGTTGACAAACCATGATTGTTGTTCATTAACGTGCCGGAGAACAATTCGAAAATTCATTGATTTATTTGCAATTCAACTCCAATTCTTTTCCACTCTTACAAAAAAAATCCAAAAAACAACTCAATTTTCGAAAGATGTCTGAGCTCGAAAAGACATTTTATTCACTTCTCAATACATTAGTGTTCTATTGAGAATTTAGTGTTCTATTGAGAATTGAGTTGAGTTTTTTCAAAATCAACTTTCCTGAAGGACACAAGTATCTGTTCGGAACAAAGTAATTTGATAGTCCGCAAAAATTGAGATTGTCCCATATCCACCAAAGTGGTAGTCGATATCTCTGTTGAAACAAAATGACGTCACTCTTACAGAGGGTAGCAGGTCCCATAAAAGTGGAAGCTGCACCCAAACGGGCCAATTTATCAGCTAACACATTTTTTTGATACCCATGTGACTGGAAGTCCATTGAAGTCTAACTTCATTCAGGCTGCCTAGTCGATTTAAGGCAATTATCGTCTCCAAAAAAAATTTCGATGAAACAGTATTGGAATGTGGAGACATTCGCCTTTAAAGCAGCTTTGCTGTGACAAAGACTTCTGCTACTTTCAAAATTGCAACAAGGAGGATAGATAATTTGACATCAGGTTTATTATGTAAACCCGGCACCAGCCAGATTGCAGCATACTGATACGTCACGGCAGAGGTAGGAAAGGCTGTTATATTCCCATATATGTGTTTTTCGTTAATAATTACACAAAATAATTTTCCGAAGTCGTACTTCGTCACCATAATGTCAGAGGACATGTAGGCAGTTGTGTGCCAGCCTGCCCCTCTCCATATTTGACAATCCTCAGAAGGGTCAAATACTTACAGAATGTCTCTGATTTGTAAGGACGAGTGGCTATTTGGACGCACACTTCCTGATCCAGATCAAGCCGCAGCAGATCCTCAGTCATCTCAAAACCTGGAGTAGATGTTGCGTGCGTAGCTCCCACAATACTCAGACAAATAAGTCTTCAAAGGCAATAAATTAACCCCAGTCCACCGACAAGCCCGTCGTGAGTTCAGCAAAAAAATAATGGAGAAGAGTCCTGTTCTCTGACGAGAGCAGGATGTGGTTATATGGCACCGAAGGACGCAGAAGAGTATACAGAGTACAGAGATCGATATTGCGGTGGATCGTATATGTTCTTGGAAGGCATATCACTAGAGGCGAAGACCGATTTTGTATTCAAGCCCCTGTCGATCAAGAGGAATGATTTCTCAACAGTACATTGAGGAAATACTCTAGGAGTACCTTTTTTGCTGAAAATTGTCTATTCATGCAGGATCATGCGACATCGTTATGGCTAGCAACATGAAGTGAGTATTATCGTGATTTTAAATCACTTTATCGCTTCATAATGATCTTTTTTAATTGTACAAACGGGTTTTCAGAGCTCATAAGCTCTAAACCGAGCTGGTCCTAAAGAGATTTTAGAGCCATAAACACTGGAGTTGGCCGTCAATCTTGCCCGGAACATTCCTATTATTTTCAATGGATATTGGAATATTCCTATTATTCCTTTCAAGCAACTTCACAAGCAAACAAGCGCCGTTCAACATCACTCAGCAGATAGTAGTCTTCCTTATTCCCAGGTCTTTGAGGTGTTTTGAAATAATTTGTTGAGTCACTTGCAATGATCGGTCCAAATCTTTTCGACTTTGACATTAGTCATACTTTGACATCAAAAATCACCTTCTTTATAATAAAGCTCGAAATGAGCTTCATTACAGAAATAAATTAAATCACCGTTACGAGTGGAAATAATGATTTGAGCCAGAGATGTTGCTCCAACGAGTCTCCAGAAGCTGCAATCGTAGAGGAATGAGGGGCGATAGAGTTTGTGAAGACTTTGATGATAATCATATGTAATCATATGCATCATCGATTGGAAGTGGTCATCCGAGCCAGGGGAGAGAATACTTATTATTAATAAAATTCGATTTTTACCCCTAATTTTCATGCTGATAACTTCTCAAAAACGTGTAATTCAGATGTTTACCCAAAAAAGCAGTTTGATGGCACGTATAAATACAAAAAAGGTACCACTGGATAGGTATTGAAATAGATTTTGATATTTTTGAACTTTTGTGGAAAATTGAGCAATTTTAGTTTTTTGCAGCCAAGTGTATAATTACTGTAGATGTCAGCGGCGTATTAGGTAAAGTCAACTACTTTCTAATAAATGACAATAATACGCTCACGTTAAATTAAGCTTTCAGTATTGTCTTCAACCATAGCATCCTAAATAAAGAAGCCGCAATCATCGAAATTGAACTTAAAAAGTTTATACCCCATATTTACTAACACATCAATAAGTTGTGACGTCATTAAAAAAATAATAAAATCGCTCTACAGTTCATATTTATTACTAAAAAATTGAACAGCGTACAGCAAAGAAAAAGTAAAAAAAATATTTTTTATTTTTGTTTTTGTTTTTGCTGTCAAAAATTGTTCACAAAATGTTTATAGGTTATACCCGTCCGTAGACAATAATAAATTATTTCTTATAATAAAACATATATATTATAATTAATAATTAATATTTTTGGCCTGTGGATAAATGTGAATGTGATTTGTGCAACTTTATCTTTGGGTTTTAGAATTATTGTGAAAATATCACTACTCTTGAAGATCGTGATCGTCTTCGTTATCTACAAACATTGATGTAGATCATCGTCCACTGTGTTTAATTCCAAATAAAATCAAACTATTTTTAGTTCCGTGTGGATTGATGGGTCTAAAATAATTCTGCTGCGGTGATTTAGTTTGTTGGTGTTATGGTTTTGTATTTGTACTTATTCATGGAATTAGATTAGAATTTACTTGTTTGTTCCCAACATATTTATCGTTTTTGTTCTCTTTTAGTGTTTAACCAAATCGTTCAGCTTACCCATGCGATATACTGTGGTAAGACATTGCTAATATGCGTTCTCCTTGGCAACGATATAAATTACTAAAATATTGACTCTTGAATTTAGTCCCGTTGTCGGTTATACAAGTTTCTAGTTTACAATTATGTGAAGAATTTATTCATCTTCTCGATGTAATTCGTTGACGTTAGACTTAGGGCAGTAGTGAACGTTGGAAACATTGAAAAGTAATACGACATACCACTTCCATTAGAAGTTCTCGAAAAAGGACATGAAACTAGCCAATAATATTGATGTTATTATCAATTTTTAGTTAGTATGACTCGACGGGCGATTATTGAAGTTTTAAAAATGTGTTTTGTGCATCTATGCAACTGCCGTAAAATAAGATTTCGGCATCGTGAGGGAATAATATTCTTGTCACAAAATATAATACAACCACACAAAATGATAGTTCTTCGTCGGTTCTTCGATAGTTCGTCATTGTCTAGACGAATTCCATTAATAAATAATTAATATTTGGGTCGCATTTGAGTCGATGAGACATGATACGATACCGACTGTTTAAAATCATTTATTAGCTTGTATTATATTGCAATATGTCGAGGCCGGAATATGTCGTTTTTCGGCCAAAAATGCTGTGTTTGAATTTCTGTTTGATTACCAATGTAAATGTTCTTTCGTAAATGTCTTTTGATGGGCTTGGAGGTGGGACTTGAACAATTATTTTAATTTCAGCCAATGTGAAGTTATTATTTCAATATAAACATGGAAGATCTCTGAAGAATTTTTATTCTTCTGCAAATGATTTCTTCATATATGTTTTGGAATAAAAATAAGTTTTAAAATCCACTGTCTTCTTATTACTTTTTCGGCCAAAAAATCTGTCATACGTATACATCTGCACATGGCAATAGCTGTAAACAGAATTCCAATAGCTGCATCTGTTCAACGAAATCACATAAAATAATTCATATTCAACTGACGTTTAAATATACTCATGACAATGTCTTAAAACAGAATTTAGACAACACAATAAATAAATGTATATGTTGAAGAAAACCATACATGAATGCTTCATATCCAACTGAGGTGAATCGTCCTCATAGTCATGATAATTCATTTAATGAAACAAAATTGAAACCATTGAATACTAATTTGTGGACGAAGCTAAAGAGTTACCGTTTTGTTGTTAAATGCTGTTTGTGTCTAAATAAATGTATTTTATTAAAAAAAAACAATTCAAATACTTAAAATTATTTTAAAAAATCACACTGTCAAAAATCGTAACGACTTTTATGATGCCATCTTGTATCGAGTTTAACAACTGCTGTCTTTTATAATGCCATCTTGTATCGAGTATAACAATTGAATGGAAATCAAAAAAATTTAAATAATTTTTGAAGTATTCACTTTCATTAACATGTATGGATATTTTAATTGTGCACTTCGTATTATCGCATTAACAATATGCTTTAAAATATCAATAAATACGATTTATATTATTAAAGTTATAAAGTGCCATCTCTTTTTCAATATTTGAAGTATATGTTTCTTTTTCGTAGTTTATACGTCATTGATCTCGTTTTATATATTTTTATACGGCGTTTAGAACCAATTATAACATATACATGTATAAAAATTGAATAAATCAAACCGTTTTTATTTTTATCATAACTATTAAAATAATTCGTATTTTCATTTGATTTCCATATATGTTATATGAAAATGTTTGATTTAAATTTTGATATAAAAATAATTTTTGTTTTCAGTATTTTTCATTCATTAAAATTGAGCCAAAAATCTTCAATTTTACATTAGTTCTTATGGAGTGTATGAAAATCTAGACCCCATAAAAAAGCTCGATAAATTTAAAGGGTCAATCATTGCGGCTTCTTTATTTAGGATGCTATGCTTCAACGTATACTTGAAATACGTTGAAGACAAAACTGAACGATTCATTTCATACCGGATAAGTTATCTAAAAACCTGACAATGCTGCAGTAGAAGACCGAGCACTAATCGAATAGGTAATTCTGTTTGGTATAACGAATTGATTAGACACATGGAAGATGGATCGACTGATAATAGCTTCTAACCCGAGGCTATTTATTTTCAACCCGGTACCTTAGGCAGCTGCTACTGACGTATTGCACAAAAATAGTTATTTGCTATATAGGTAAAACAATTAACCTGATCCACCTTCCGATTACACCCACATCACATGATAATATATTTCATCAAGTGGTTTCTATATACAAATACACATAATTTGCAGCCCAATCATAGTAGAGTCTTACAAATAAATCACACAAATATTAATTTTCAACAAAATCGAAATCTAAACAACTTTTTATTTTATATCAAAACCATATTTTTTTTATTGCAAATTGCAAATCAATTGCCAAGAAAAATATAAATTTGTAAGATAAATTGAATTGGTATATGTACTCGACTGTACATAAGAAGAAGATGATATAAAAAGAAACTGTGCATAGTATAGGAACGACATTAAATTTTATAATCAACATATGTTTCGGATTGGGTATATGTTGATTTTTTTTTATTTCACTCCAACCTCATACTTTGCGGAAGTATTATGTACAGAACACAGTACATGGATAATTGAACAAAACTGTATATATAGGGATTTCGATCACCGGAAATTAATCATTTCCGATAAGAGTGTTGAAAAAAATAAAATTTCCCAAAAGCACCAAAAAAAAAAACGAAAATTAAATTATTTTATCTGTTCGACTGCTAAAAATCCACTTTGTGCGGTCTCTTTTTTATTTTCCGATCCTGCTTTCGTTATTGTTGTTGTTGTTTCGTTTTTATCGGAAAATTTGTTTTTATCAGATAATAAACGTATTTATGGTTTTATATATAGGCGAATTGTCATTATTTGTTGATGGCTTTTTGGTTGGTTGTTGGTTATATAAATCCCTTTGTGTGTACGGCGTGACAAAAGCTCGTTAAGAGGTCATAAAAAAAAAGAATGAAATTCGAACCCTTTCGGTTTCAAATGCCATAATCTAGATATTACTGCATAGACAACCATTTATCTAGGCCACTGTACACTGTACAATCAAATATAAGCACACCAAAACGGAACCTTTTCCGTACGTCTCTGACTGTACAATGTACATGAAAGTGGAAGAAAACCGACAAAAACAAATATAGAATGGAAGAAAATATTTCTTTAAGGGGTTTTCTGTTTGAAGAAGAAAAAAAATGTACATAAAAGCTTAGCCACATACCAAGCTTTTTTTGCATTTTCTTTTTCGCTTTCCTTTTCCTTTTTTCAACAAAGAAACTTTAACTAACCTCTATATAGGAGAAAAATAAAATACGTATAGGACGATGACAATGATGTGTAAAAAGCTTAGAGATATGTCATGAAGAAAATACTTGAAAGAAAATCCTTTACAATTTAATTAAGAAATATTGAAACGATAATAAAATGCTAAATATAAACAATTTGTTATTTTATGAAAGTGTAACGTCATTCTACTCGTATACAGTGAAATATACCTACATAAGTTTTAGCATATAGGGTGGTCAGTAGACAATTTTGAAATTTAATTGCTGGATAAAATCTAATATAATACAGTTTGGAAGCTTAATCGCAAAGAATTTGTACAAGACTCAAATTTCGGTTGAGCTTTTGCTACGGAACTAATTGTACTCGAAACATTCACCTATGACTTTTTCAGCAGTTGAAAAGTAAAGAATTTTGAAACTGTTTTATTTTGACATTTGACTAGTAAAAACTACGCCGTTACTAAAAATGATCTGATACACGCTTCAACATTGAACGCATTGAAGTTGTAAATTCTGCTCGGTCGGGACAAGTAATGTATTGGGACAAGTTATTGATCTGAAGAATCGAAACCGTGTGTGTAGTTTAAGAACAATTGAGAATATTGCTGCTGAAGCTCGTAGTGTTGAAGAAAACCCAGGTATCGCTATTCCTCGTTCCACAAACGCCATTTCACCGTATTTTACGTAAAGACTTACGTCTTAAGGCTCTTAAAGTTCAGTTAACACAAGAACTCAACCCGGTCAGTCACCATAAACGTCGTATCTTCGTTGGTTGGGTCCTTCGAATGCATCAAAATGATTCGGATTTTCATCGAAAAATCAGCTTCATTGATGAGACCCATTTTCACCTCGGAGGCTAATGATTGTTGAAAAGCTTCTCAATCCAACCCGTGTTACCGTTTGACGCGGTTGTTGGGCTGGCGGTTTGATTGAACCTTGCTTTTTGGAAAATTAGGCTGGTGCAACTGTTATGGTGAATGGATTTTACTATACCAAGCAACATTTTGCTACCATGATTAACAACTTTTTATGGCTCGAGTTAGAATATATTGAGGTGAACGGAGTTTATTTTCAACAAGACGGCACTACATGCCCCATAAGCAACAATACAATCGCAATATTTTGCAAGAAAAGTTTCCTGACCGTGTTATTTCAGGTCGTGAGCACAATTGTCCGATATCTTGTGATTTACCACCTTTAGACTTTTTTCTTTGGGGCCATGTGAAAGATAAGGTCTATGCCTGTGCTGCACAATCGATTCAAGAATTTAAAGATGGATCCTTTGAATTCTTTGATCAATTAACGAACACACAATAATCCTTCGACGGAAGGATCCATTTTAATTTAACCAACTGTATGGTTGTTAGAATTTTGCTGCCAAAAATGGAGTAGTCTAAGTAAACTGTGTGACTATCTTTTGAGCCAATAACTAAATTTAGGATAAGAACAGTCAGTACTAAGTGTCCCAAAAAAATAAAAGACTCTCGGGTCAAGTTTATAAGCCAGCAAGTTTCATTCGAAACCCTTACTCATCCAGTGCAGGTTTACTCCTTCCAGAAACAGAATAGGATAAATATTGTGACAATGATAATTTCCAGTATCTCCTGTAGGAGCTCAGTAAACATCTTGGCTTTTGTTTATATTTTGAGAATGAAATAATGAGAATCAACACCTCACCACATTAGCTGCTAAGCACGTCTGCAGCCGTTTCCATTCCATAATTTTTTCAATGCTGAAGGCGAAGTGACTAGTTGAGATAGAGTCTGTATAATTCTCATTCGAGTTTCTAAATTATATAGTTTCAGTGTTTTCACCTCAGAATATATTGATAGTGAGAGAGAGAGAGAGAGTTACCTCATCTAAGATGCTCCAATTTGAAATAATTTATTTCGCTTATTTTCGAAAGCCTCAATTTATCCTGTGATAACAACCAGATAAAATTATCAATTTTGATTTCCTTAATACTTTGAAAATTTATAACTCTGATTTGACAAAAAGTTGCACAAATTAATTTGGAGTAAAAATATAAAATATGAGATATCTAGAAAAGCTGTGGAAAGCACAGTAACTTCAAAATGGAATTGATTGCAATACCGATGGTTGAGTTTGAATTTGACATATTTCTAATTTGATTCAAATATTGTTGTTGTACCTTGACAGGAAATCATACCCTTCTTCTGCACTAGCAACATATAGTTTATTTAATCCGAGTACAGATGGCGCATCGATGTCGGTGAGTAGAATGTTTGGAGCCAAACCAATGTTTTAGAAGGTCACGTCTTCTCTTTAATGTTTTCTCGTGATGACTAGGTTATAATTACTTGTAACCTGATATTTAGGCGAAATGTTGTAATATAATAATGCAGCGTACAATAATGATCTATGAATTCCGAAATGAAAAATTTAAAATGTTTAATTTAAACTTTCTCAGATATAGTGCTCTTATATCGATTGTAGTGGCTGTGCACAGTAAACTGTCATTACAGTACTCTCATGGGAATGAGAAAGCTTATTTCGAAATACGAAAGAGAATCTGATATCTTCTCAGCTCGGCAGAGAATTCCATAAGCTGGTTTAAGTGTACATTACGATATGTTTGCGAATTTGGAGTACTACTTTATATATGGGCCTTCGTAGAGATATGATAATACTGTACTAACCTTGTCTGACCATCTAGAATCAAAATGACGTGTGGATGATGGTACAAGGTTTTATATTACTGTATCGCTTGTTGTTAGATACGAAAAGGATTTTCTACAAAAAACTCATCGTTTGACCATAAACCATCTCAGCTGGTGAACACTATCTTCTTTCATTGTTGCACGTATTCCGAATACACTATTGATATCTCGACACTCCAATGGATTCTGTTACCTCTGGCCATTAGAACAGCATGTAACCGTCGATGGAATCGTTCGAACATGACATTGACTAGTGGATGGTAATCCGTTGTAAGTATCCGGCTTGAGACAAAGAGTTTTGTTAACTCGGTAAAATGCCAGTGAGTGAAACGATCAAACACAATAACGCTTTAAATTTGTATTTATTAGTCCATGGATCAAAATATAGTGAATATAGTTCGATTATCTTACTCGTATAGGCTTAACGATTAACAAGCATTGTATATAATCTTTTCAAACTGAAGATTTTGTCTGGAATTAAATTTTGTCTGGAATTCAACCACCACTTCACGTATTGTGGTACATGAATAGTCATGTTGCCATCAATAATTATATATGTTGATCTCATGTTTATCTTGCTAAGACATCAATGTCATTCTTTGTAGTTACCTTAGTAATTCCACATGTCACCTAAAAAGATTAGTTTCTAGGTGTTTGCAATTTTGCTGACCACGCAACATGATTAAATTTTGAACATGATTATAATGTGGACGAGAGAGAAACCAATAAAAGATAATACAGTCATAATCATATACGTTTGAGTCTGTAAACAGTCGAAGTGAATGTTTTACAGTACTTATTGACCGTATATAATCCACGAGGCTAATTGACTTATCTACAAAACCGACGTTGACGAGTAGTTCATTGTTTCAACTGCTCCGAACTGTACGTTTACAGTTAAGAAAAAGTCATGGTCAATTTCATAATTGATATATAGCAACTCTTTCTCAAGAAAATCATTTGAGAAAATCACTTTGGCTAAGTGAACGTTAATTGAGCATTAATTTTCAAAAAAGTATTTACGAGCTCGCAAAAAACATATTTGCAAGACTTTGGAGCCCACATCATAAGTCTCTTAACTACAGTGTACTATCAGGACACTAAAAAACAATACCCTGCAAGTATGAACTAATACATAAGTAATAGACATAAAAGCTTACAATATGCATGTACTTTGATTTAAAAGCTTAACTTTCTAGAGAAACAATCCCAAACCATATCTTTACATGAAACCTACAAGATATCGTTATCTTGATATACTGTTATCAGATTTATGGCTTCACGATACGTTTGAATTTTTGAACACATCTTATGAAATCCATTCCGTTAACCTACGACTTATATACATGACGCACGTATATGTGTAATTAATAAATGACAAGGGAGCGACTGAATAGGCGTGTACTGATAAATTGGTAAATTTTAAAGGCTCGTAATATCTCGGATCATTCGGTCCGGATCAGAACTCAAAACATGACCAATCCAGCTTAGTCGCTGTTATTTTATTTCATGCACGATACCAAGAGTTCGGTATAACTTCATTTCGACATACCAATTGAATAATTCGATGGATCCTCAATTAACTTCTATGTTAGTGTGCTAGTCGACATCGACAAACGAGGTTTTCAATACTTCCCAGACAGTTTTCACTTCATATGGCTGATAACTAGGTCACAAAATGCTATTGCTGACAAGATCTTTATATTTTCGATGTGTTTCTTCATTTATCAGACCTCCATCGTAAACTTCATAAATTTCCATCGTAGCTTTGCAATGACCAGAAATTCTACGAATTTTGAAGACCAATACGATCTCACTTCTCGGAAAACCCGAGACCGCTCTTTTTGAAACCAACACATGGTCAATTTGGATTCGAGAAGTTGTACGTGGATGTGTCCATGTTTCCAAACGTATGTTATTATGATGAAAGAATGTACTTGCCACTTTGAAATCAAGAGTGACTCTATCATTAAAGTTACCAATCCGAGTCTTTATCCTGAGGTTTGCTTACATCAGTAAGCGCAGGTACACGAACAACTGACGGGTAGGATAATCTCATGTGCACGTGTAGCTTACACATCCGGTTATCGACTGCTTGGAAATCCAACACAGCCTTTTTTACCTGTGGCCCAGTGAGGGATCCTCATTCCGAAGTCATTTTTACTGTTTAGCAATGCAATGCACGTTGGTATGATTTGTTTTTAACATTCAACGAACACTGGTTACTGTGGTGGTATTCTATGAATTTTATGTTTTGTTTAATGTAATATTTACAAAACATGGATGTCTCTACCCATGCAGAGCCTTATACTTTATAGATTATCGATTTACTTCTCACGCGCAGACATAAACATCGGTATTAATTTAAGCCACATAAAACCGTCTAAAATGGGCTAATAAATGTTTTACTAAAACGTTCTTGTTATTACCCCATCCGCAACGATATTAAACCACAAACAATTTTTGGCACTGAAATTATTTAAGGAATATATGTGGGTACATAACCCCGAGTACATAACAATAAATCGTATATATTCCCATAAATTCCACTAAACAACGAGAAAAAAAAATCAATTTAAAAAAAAACAAAAAAAATCAATAAAACAACAATAAATATAAAAAAGAAGCTTTTCTCAATGGAATTGATCCTAAAAGCTTATTATGAAAATGAAGAACCACAACAGTAACAACCTCAATATGTATACATAAAATAACACTGTGTCTGTCTCTCTCTCTCTCTCTCTCTCTCTCTCGACCTAGAAAATGAATTTTAAAATTAAATTTAATTTTTTAACACTTTCACAATCGATTATCATTATTATGAACGAGAACGGAGATTAATGTCGATTTATCTAAGAGAACTTTGTATAAAATGCGTATACGTTCCCGTATAGGCCAATACCTACATATATGTACACTAAAACCTCGGTTTGCGTCGATTCGATTTGTGTCGTTTTCCAAGTTGCGTCGTTTTAGAAGTTGCATCGTAAAAATTTTTATTTGCGTTGCTTAAATTTTATATGCAGGGGATTTCCCATTTAGTTCTGTTGGTCAATCTTTATGTACAAGCTTGCTTTTTGATGAAAAAAATACAGTGGAAACCAAACGATGGCTTGATAAACATTATCCGAACTCTGCTCCATCGAGACAAATGGTAGAGAAGTGGATTCCTCAATTTAAATATGGTCGTACCATCACAAATGATGCAGAGGGCAGTTGACGCCCGAATGAGGTTGTTATGCCAGAAAAAATCAAAAAATGCACAAATTAGTTATAAGCGATGGCAAATTGAAGGTGCCCGAGCTTGCTGACATTGTAAAGATATCAATTGAAATAAAATGTAATTGTATCGTCGATATGTGACAGTGAATGATGGCTTCAAAATTACACACCAGAATCCAAAACAGTCATCTGAGTGGACAGCAATCGACAAACAAAATCCAAAGCGAGAAAAGTCTGAAATCACAAAGAAATTTGACCAAGACAATACACCGCTCTCAAATCGATGAAAACGATGACAAAACTGAATGAATTGGGCTTCGGATTGCTTACCATATTCTCCACTCACCATATTTTCCAGATTTAGCCAAAGTAAGAAGTTCAATGATGGTACAAATGGCGTCCCCTTTAGTATTTGGATATAGAACCAAAATCAGCGCCGGACGCCACTGTGCAAAATGGTGATTCAAAACAAAGCGTTAAGTATCTTTAACGACATTCAAAAATATTCGCCATCATCAACCGGAAAAAAATCAGAAAAATTCGAAGCCAGTCAAGGTTGGTTCGAACGTTTCAGAAGTAGAGCAAAACTACATAATGTTGCTTTGAAAGGATAATTTGCCAGTGCAGGTATAACAGGTGCGACCAAATTTAAAACAGAAATAAAATCGATTATTGAAGAAGGTGGTTATTCTTCGAAACAAGTAATAAATGTCGACGAAACTGGCCCTTATTGGAAACGGCTACCAAGGACACACACAAACGGCTACCAAGGACAACTGTAAAATCTTGCCCTGGATATAAAGTAAGTAAAGTTCGGCTTACACTTCTTCTAGGACAAAATGCAGAATATGAGCTTTTAAACATGTGGATGCGAGTGCTCTTCTGCTTTGTTGGGTTTCGAATAAAAAAGCGTAGATGATTGCAGCTCTCTTAACAGATTTAACAGACGATTGTTGAAATGTTGAATGTTCCAGCACATCCAAATTATCTAGACGATATTTCAGAAAGTGAGAAATTTGGTTTTATGCCACCAAACACGACAAACGTTTAGTCAGCTTATTTCATCAGCTGATGGGGATGATATGCACTACATGAAACAGTTTGGAGAAATTATAGTATCTTCATGCGGTTATCGAATATATAAATCATTCATCGATGGAAGTGAAGTTGCTAAATTAGCTAAAGAAGTAAACTTTGAAGGCGTGGAGGAAGATGATATTAATGAGATATTGATATCACCTGATGTGGTTCCAGAAGAAAAACAGTTAACGACTGGTTGTATTTCGAAAGCGATGTAACTTATTTCACTGGCAATGGGCATTTTTGTAGAAAATGGCCCTGACGAACGTTAGCGTAAGATAACGTTATCAATTGCTACAAAGAAATTAACTTGGAAAACAGTGACAAAAGCATTACTGGCCCGTACCGTGTCAATATTTTGACTCCATCGGTTTTGATCACAAACCAGCTGTCTTGTATAGTTGTAAGCAATTAGAAGATGGCAGATCGCTGTCTACGCCATGGAACCATCCTCGCTGACAGCGACCTCTTCGCCTACCAACCAATAATTTTTGGGCGTAGTTTTCACTATACCGAAAATGTGCTGGGCAGCATCGACAACCGAAGTTTTCAACAGTTCCCAGTCACTGTTCACTTCTTCAGATTGGTAATTAGATCGAAAAATGCTATTGCTCACAAGAAACTCTTGTCATTTATCAGACGTTCACAGAAGAATTATGTTTTATATTCCTGTGTCTTCCTTCACTTGTACGAAAATCTATCGTAACTTTGCAGTGACCAAATAATGATCACTACTTACAAATTTTGTTGACGACCGATAAGATCTTACGTCTTGGACCGCCCGAGCCCGCTCTTGGAAAATCAACACATGGTCAATTTGACTTCAGGATATTTTACGTGGATATGTCGATTTTTCCAACTGGATGTTTGTATGAGGAAAGAATGTACTTGCCACTTTGAGACCATGAGCGATCGCAAAGTACATCATTCTTTCTCCATTTTAGTAGTTTCGTGTCGGGAGTACGGAACTATACTTTTACATAAGTCGGTTTGATTTCTGCCAGCTCTAGCATTAAAGTCACCAATCTGACATTGTGCTCTGGTATAGAGACCATAAAATTATTAAATTATCGTAAAATAAGTCTTTATCTTGGGGTTAGCTTACATCAGTGGGTGCATGTTGACAGGTTGGCTAATCTCATGTGCAAGCGAAGCTTAGTTTAGTACCAATTAAAAAAATATTAATTAATTTCGATTTGCGCCGTTTCGTTTCGCGTCGTCTTGTTTGGGTTCCAATTAACTACGCAGATCGAGGGTTTAGTGTTTATATCACCTACATATAATGATATAGGGAGGATGAGACACCTTGATTATACATTAAATATTTATTCATAATATGTATATCTAGAATTTAGTGTGTTGTTATATACGATGTTGATAGAGGTAGGTAGGTAGATGCCTACCAAATTATACATGGTAGATTGGAAATAATAATAAAAATTTCAGTATTACATTTATATCATGCATGTGCGTATACATAACTACATGCTTTAAAGTCACAACCAAAATAAATTTTGATGATTTCAAATTCCCAAATGTGTTGTGAAGATTTTCATATATACGCATACATGTATGTGTGTATAGAAAATCATTTTTTTTTTCGTACTAAATTGGGGATGAGAATAACGAAGGGTGCATACCTTTGGTGGCAGGCATGATATTCAAACCGAATTTTCATTTTAATATACAAAAACAAAAAATTTAACTCTAACGAAATAAGCTTTTTTCTTTTGGTTTTTGTTTTTGTTTTTTTTTGGTATATAACAAGCTTATAACCAGATAAACTTATATCGTTCTTCGTTTTGTTTCTGTTGTTAAATGGTAAGAATTTAAACGGTTCGGTAAATATTTAGATCACTAGAAAATATATTTTCAAATAAACTTATTATTTTTACTATATAAAAGTTTTAGTTTATATATGTACGAGAGTGAAAGACAATTGAAGCTTTTGTTCGTCTTTATACAACTGTATCTGTAAACCACACCGTCTATATACATTCTATATGGTGTCCCAATAACCGGTTCAAATTTGACTTATCGGTTATTTTGACGAAATGACAATTAGAGACAGTTGGTTCGAAATCGCAAAAAAATGACGTAGACAATTTGAGCAACGGTCGTGATACGGGTCGAAAATCCAACGCTTACCAATGCTCGTCGTGTGGCCCTATAAAGTTCAATTGGTCCATCAATTGCAGTCAGATGACCATCCGCTTCGGTATCGATTCGCTGTGTGGGTTCGTAAGCAAACAAAATTGTCGCATTTAGGGATCATCTCTTGTGTGTTACTTTTTAGTGCGGCAGCATTATTTCTTCGAAGATGAGGCTGGCGCGACTTTTACAGTCAACGTAATAAACTTTTCTTTGTGGCCATATCTTGAAGATATTGGTTTGGACGACCTTTGGTTCCAGCAAGATAGTGCGCCATGTCACACATCGGTCGTTACAATAGTGAAACTGCGTTAAAAATTCGATGGCCGTATTATCAGTCGAAATGGTGACGTTAATATGGCCGGCAAGGAGCTGTGATTTGACGCCTTTTGCATCAGTTTTTAATTGTGAGGTGCTGTGAAGGACAATCCCAAAACAATTGAGCATTTGAAAGCAAATATTGAAGTAACCATTAGCGAAATGATGGGGTTTCAAATAAGAGATGTCATTTTGAAAAAGTTTCTATTTGGGCAGCTGTCATATTTTGTCATTTAAAAAGTAAACGCCATTTCTTAATATAGTTCGATACACGCTTCAACAATGCATTGAAATTGCTAAATTGACTACAAAAATTGGTGAACATTATGTTGCAGTTCGCAAAACTAAAGCACTTTTTGGTAGTCGTGAAGCACTGTCTCGGTCGGCAATATTGAAGAAACTAGTGGAATGATTTGAGCTGTTGGGACAAGTAAGTGATGTCAATAATCGAAACCGTGCGGTGCATCGCTAAACAACAATTGATAATATTGCTGCAGAGCCCGTATAGTGTTGAAGAAAACCCAGGTGTGTCGTTTCCTCGTTGATCCTTTTCCCACAAACGATATTACACAGGATTTGCATAACGACTTAGCTCTTTAGGCTTATAAAGTTCACTTAAGACAAGAGATCTTGTGATTTTTGTTTGGCCCACGTTCTTTGCCAATGCTCCAAAATCATTTAGAATTCCTGAAGTTATCGAGGACATACAGTCGCAAATGTTCGAATTGGTCATGGATCATCTCAGGAAAAGGATTTGTTGCTGGAAGCGTAGCCGTGGCATACCTCCCTCTTTACAATGAATTAAGCATTCAAACTGAATCTTCTTACTGGGACACCCTCTATCTTCGTTTGTTGATTGTGTGAAAGACTTAATATTATCCGAAGGAATTTTTAATTTCAACGACCTTACAGTATTAATTATTAAAAATTCAAGAGTTTTCTTGATTAAAAACAAAATCCAAAAATAAATTTTCCAGTGGTGTGCGCGTATCGGTGTATATATATATAGGTTATAACTATGGATCGAATGATTTTCTTTGAGGCCAAATCATCTCAAAAAAAAAATTATTTTGGTTTCATTAAAAAACGCATAAATTTTTAATTATGGTTTGTTTGTTTTGTGTCTATGTGTGTGTTTTCAATTGGTTGGCTGGATGGTGGGTGCGAGAAGAAAATCTCATCTGAGCACAGATAAAGCACATTTAATAGCGAAAAATAATAAATCTGGAATTTTACGATTAAACATTATTGTATGGCGAATGGTAATTAATATGCGATGATTAAGTGCGTTTGAATGGTAGTGATTTATTAGAATTTTAACGGTTTTCAATAATATATATATATTTTGTTGAATATAATTAATTAGTATTTATAAATGCTTTAAAAATCAAGAGAATATATATACGAGGGCGGAGTGAGAAGTCTGGAAAACTGAAAAAAGGAATAATATTTTCAGCCAAAAAAAATTTATTTTCAACGTAGTCACCATTTAGTCCAACCCTTCAAAATAGGCGTTTGTTGCATCCATGATCTTCTCATAAGAGCCGAATCTCCTTCCAATGAGTCATTTCTTTAAGTTCGGGAACAGGAAATAGTCGCAGAGTAATATAGTCACACGTGCAACCACCTTACTCTTCTTCGGTGTAAATTCACCAGAGTAGAAACCCACTGTTTAGACTGTTCTTTGTTCTCCGGTGTACAAATCTGCCACTGAAGTTGTCGCACGTGTGCGTTTATGATCGATTGTTCGCGAATAGCGTTTTCATATTCCAATGTTCCTTATCAAGCTATGTATTGGCTAGCGTAATGATTTTTGCAATGTTTGCAAAAAACAATGGCTTGTCTGTTTTCAATGGAGGTCAAAACTGAACAGATCTGTGAGAAAATTTTAATTTGGTCTAGTGGCAAATACTATTGTCACATGACATCTGCGAATTGTGTCACCCTCTATTGCGTTGCAAATTTTACCGCGGACTTCTCACTCCACCTTTGTATACACAAATGAAACCTTAGATCGATGAAATTTAATTAAGCGAGCAGTTCAACAAAATAACAATAACCCATTTCAGTTTACGACTCGACGCACCAAAAATTGCTACAATTGTACCTTCTCTCACACCTTACATTGTATCTTTATACGTTTAGGGATTAAAAAAAATAATTTAACCTGTTCAATTTTGCCAAAGGTAATTCAATTTAAGAAATACTTATTTTGTTCGATTGGAATTCTAATCGAATATCTACGTTTACTCGAAAAGGATAATTTTGAAAAAATCAGTAGCGGCTTCCAACGCTAACCCGATTTAAATATTGTATATGTACATCGGAAAATTGATAATTAAAAGGAGGTTGGTGCGTCATAGTGGCATTTTGATCGTATTGTATTGTATTCTCTATATTGTTTCTAAGTCCTAGATGGGAATACCAAGACAAACTTTAAAAAGTCAACAACCAAATGTTCTTTATTCCTGGACTTTACAGAGAAAACCATTATCAAAATTACGTATATAGTATATTCATTAGACATTGCACCCCAGTGGTCGTGTTCGAGAAGAGATAGCAATCTTTATCAGACAAAATATCCAACATTTGATACAAGAAGATATTACGGAGCCATCTATGCAAGGTACCGTAATAACCATTAATTATGGTGATACGGAACTAAGTTAAGCGTTCTACATACTGCGTGGGGATTTTGACTCATAACACCAGGAAAAGGAAAAGAACTCTTAAATGCAATAGAAATGTCAGGTTGTGCATATCATTCATCACGTAAACCAACCAATTGGCCTATTAGATTTGAAGGATTTTTACATCTCGAAAGGAATAGCCTCAAATTACATTGAAGTCGAAGGCATTGACAACCTTACTTGCGATCAAAAGAAAATTAAACATAAGCTACTAATAAATTTACTGATTGAGAATTATTTAGAGAGAGAGAGAGAGAGAGAGAGAGAGAGAGAGAGAGAGCGAGAGAGAGAAAGAGAGAGTTAAAAGTTAGGCTCAAAACTAAACCAGAACTTAAATTACAAGCTGGATACTTTATTAACTCTATGTGTGAAGCAGCTAGAAAGGCTACACCCGTGTTAGACGAGAAAGTCATACAAAAGATTAACTCGCCAGGGGGTCGACTCGAGAACTGATAAAAGAAAGACGTATAGGAAAAGATGCATATGACATATAGAACCAGAAGCATTTTGCACAAAAGAGAATTTAATCGTGTAAATAATAAAGTTAACCAACCAATTAAAGAACACAAAGAACCTTGCACTGAAAATTATTTAAAATGACCGCTCACAAAAAGTATTCTCTTTGAAAAGCTACTAGAAGATTAAAGAGGCCAATAATCCAAGTGTCATCGTTTAGGAATATAAATGGAGCGTGGGTGCGACATAATGAAGAAAAAGCAGAACTGTTTGCACAACATCCGGCATAAGTATTCCAACCGCACGACAAACAATATACGATTGATTTTGAACTAGTCTATAGATCTCCATTAAATATCAGAAGTGTCACCCCACTAGAAATACATAAGAAATTAAATCCCAAAAATCACCTGGAAAATTATGAAATCTCGCCTAGAAGTTATCAAAGAGAATATTATACCTGACTTCCAGTTTGATTGAGAAATAAACATTTGACAATTGATCAAGTTCATCGAATGACTACAAAGATTGTCTAGATGTATCACAGACTTTCAATAGGGTGTGAGCTTCAGAATGAGGGTCTTATCTACAAGATAAGTAAAATAGTGCCACAAAATTACTGCCAATCTCCAAACAAAAGCTAACAGATTTTTATTAAGAAACATACTCCAACTTTTACCCAGCCATACTAGTAGTGCCTTAGTGTAGGGTATTCGGGCCCATCGTATATCTACTTTTAACTTTCGATACACCGACAGCGGAAACAACCTTCATCGGAACTTGTGCTGTTGTAAGGCCAGCGAATCGCAGAATAAAATAGTTGAATACTTATACAGCAAGCACTCGATAAAATAAGCCAATGAACCAGAGGTTGAACACTAATGCTTAACGAGCTAAAATCAGTACATGTATAACATACACGTTGTGGCACAAAAATAGCAACCTCGATACTTTTCTCAACGGTTTATAAACTCTCTAAGCTGAATCTGCTAGGTATCTCGGATTGCATTTTGATTCAAGACTAAACTGCAAATACCACAGATTAAAATAAAACAATGCGAAATGTACTGGCTAATAGGAAGACATTCTAAGTTTAGCCTGTACTGTAAACGTCTGATCAACGAATCGATAATTAAACCAATTTGGACGTCTCAATAATGGCTTCGAATAATAACGAATGATAACCGCTAAGTAACCAACAAGGAACTACACAAGGACATTAAGAACAAAAATTACTGCAATATACCAACAATAAAGCGATACTTCGTCTTAACATAACACAAGAACTTTGACGCCTTAAAAGAAATAAATCGCATGAGCTAGCGATCTAATAAAAAAAAAGTTCTTTATTGAGAGCAGAGTAATGAGTAAGCCCACACTCGCTTCACTTATTTGTATCAAATACTTAAGTGTGAACATAATTAAGAGGCCAAGAATGTTGATTTACAAAAATTGCCTAAATCTGTTTTTGTCTACGAACTTCTTTGCTATACAAACCATCCCATTCCTGACAAATGGTTCAGTCTTTACCTTGGCTTTGTCTAAATCATCGTCTGTCATTGGTTAAAGAGTATTAGAGTACTCAAGGAAGAATCACTTACCGAAAATAACACTTTGTAATTTTATTCCCGCACATAGGATCTACTCTTGGTTGGAAAATTCTGCAAGTGGTATTTTTAGGCTCAAATTTGATTAGAGAAAACAAAATTGACTAAAGAAATTTTGCATGACACGGAGCCCGTATCTTCACTTGCCAATACACCAGTTTACTAATTAGAAAACTGGATCCAAGTATGTTATCAATGTGACTCATTTCCAACTTAAAATAAGCAGAAACTAAGTAGAAATAATTTTATACTTTACAGTATGATTCACAATCTTTGTTATAGTACAGTATCCGAGTTGACACAAAAAACAAAAAAATTTGGTAAAAATCTAGGTAGACCATGATATTGTTTGGACTGAAAACTTTCATATAAAGTTATTGTATCACTTATCGATGACCAATTGTTTTCATATTTACAAATTCCCTAAGAGCTTTTACTATTATTGGCTGTCCTACTAACACTAACCATCATAGCCCCTCTAAGCTTCAAACATGAGCTTTGTAAGGCGGATAATTTTGATCATAGTAGCTTTTCTCCAACTCAATTAAAAACCAATAGCAGAATAGAAAACACCCATACTATGATACATTTCGAAAACAATTGACCTAACTCATACCAAACTGATGACTAAATAGAAAAACAATGTGAGTTTATCCATGGTCAATAGGCTACTTTGGTTTGAACGATCTTATGTGTTACTAGACCGCAAAGTCATAAACATTATTATGCTAATATCTTCATTGTGATTAATAAATAACATTTTATGCCACTCATCTTCCTTTATTACTTGTTCATTTACGCCATAAAATAAATTTTGTTTGTCATTTTGATTCTAACTCAAGGTTTGGATTATATCAGTCTACTAGATGTCTGTATAAAATTGGTGACATTAGATATTAATCAATACAGCTACATGAGAAGAGTTTGTCTTCTTCTAAAATATAATAAAATAAAAGAAGGCTATTTTGAGTGTTTTGCCCTGCCATAGTCAAACCTAGAGATAATTTTATATATTTTTATCACAATTTACTACAGCACGTCTCAATTTTATTGCAATTGTCATTTTAGCATTATATAGCTTCCATTAGAATGGTTTAGGTTTCATTCAAAATAGTACACACATAATGGGCCAATTGTAACTTCGTTAAAAGTGGGAATATCAAGTTGAATTAGAAATTTGTAATTACAACCATGTAAGACAACCTTAGTAAGATTGATTATTATAATATAAGAGATGGTTAGCTAGATTAGTATCTATAAACATAGGTCACCGGTTGTAGCTTAATGTTAAGGAACGTATCTCATCACTCCGCGGTGAGTTCGATTCTCACCGTTGTCCAAAAATTAACATGCTCCGGATAATATAAAAAGTGATTCTATGTAAAAGCATTCGTTGGCCTGATCACCTATAATTTGCACCAATACGTTTACAGGCATACCCCAATTAACGCTACCTCTTTTAGTAATGTTTCGTTACAGTGCTAAGTTGTATCGTACAAGTAAAAACAAATTAACAAAACTTTATTAACAGAAGTGTCTTCCAGACTAGGATTGGGTGGATCAAGAAACATGCCACTCAGCCAGGGCATCATAATGAAAAAAGTTTAGATACTAAAAGTCCTCAACCGAGGGTTTTCTTGCAAGCGAGTTTAAAAAAATTAAACTTCGTTTAAATTTATACAGCCTTAGTCTTTTCGCAGATTCTGCCAGTGCTGATAAAGAATCTGCAGAGTTATTTAAAAAGAGTTTGGATTATATTACATTTGCAATAGAAGAATTATCCTCCGCAGATTATTTTTAATTTTGATGACACCGGCCTTTTTAAGCAAATGTTGTAAAAAATATGCATCTCCAAAAATGTTAAATCCGCACGAGCGTTTAACCTTATTATTAGGGTGGAAATTCAACTGGGAATTTCAGGACGAAACCACTACTCAGTTACCATTCTGAAAATCCCAGGGCAACAAAGCGGATTTTTAAACAATCAAGGCTGTTATTTGAATGACAAACCGTAAAGCATGGATGACTGCAATTTTATATAAAACATGGTATCAAGAGCATTACTGTCCTGCTGTAAAATCGTATTGCGAAAGAAATGGATTATAAAAAAAGCATTGCTGGTTCTTGACAATGCTCCTGAACACCATATAGAAATTATTTTTACACCAAATACCATATCAATTTTGCAACCAATGGACCAAGGAGTGTTTGCAACTTTCAAGGCTTATTATATTCGAAAAACTTTTAGCAACTATAATTGAAGTATGAATTGCAACAAAGTTAGTTGTTTCAAAGGATGTTGAAACTGCTTGCTTATTAAAACGGTTGAAGATAATTAATGAACTATCACAAGTTATTACTGAAATAATGGAAATAGTAAATGATATTGGATTTAAAGAAGTTGCTGAAGAGAACATCCAAGAACTAATTGAAGGCGATGACCATGGTATCTCCAATGATGATCTAATTGCTAGTTTTCAAATTCAGCCAGTAAATATTTGAACGAAAAATTGTTTGGAACATAATCTAGAGATAATCCAAAATTCCTTAGAAGATATAAGTGATAATAATCTCAATTTATAAGGGTCCTGCAGGGCGCTATAAAACGAACAGTAGTGAACACTTTTTCTTACCCTACATTTTCAGGAAGATAATATGAGGGTTAAACAAGGTATGCCTGTAAATGGTTCGTAAGGTCATATTTAATTTTACCGTTCTACCAGATCAGGTACGAATAGAACTAGGTTATGTCTACATCTCGTTACCTGAAGGAACAACGATTACAACAACCTGAACATCAAACCAAGAAACAAAAATTACGGACAACTTTAATATACGCTATTGGAGCTGGAATTACCGCGGCTGCTGGCACCAGACTTGCCCTCCAATTGTTCCTTGTTAAAGGATTTAAAACGGGAAACAAATTAATTAAATTTGACCAATGCTCAACCAATCAGCATTATAAAAAGGAGATATACAACTATGAAAACTCTGCCAAAAACCGACAAGTAGTTCCAGAACTATTCAACATTCATATGGATTATTATCCATAATTATTTATTTATTACAGAACTTCCATGTCGCTTGAAATACCCAAACAATCACTCGAATGGGTAACAGTGAACCTGATTTCAAGGACCGACTAGATTCATTCCACACTCTCTGGTGGCGTTAATAAGCCAAATTACGACATTTGGAAAACGGAAAATCAACACGAGATCCATGGGTGACTGTGCCAAAACCATGATTGGCCTATATTTTTCAGGAAAAAGAAAGCAGTTGATAGAAATCGATATCGGTGGATGTTGGTTCATTATGTCTATGCCCGCAAATTCGTGAAAAAACGCTGACCGATTATTGGCAAGACAATGCAAATCAAACCATTCTGCAACAAAATATTCCTTGGATATTCCTGGTCATCTAAATATTCGTGCCGAAATCGAAACTGTAAACTTCCATTTTTTTTAAATTTCTCTCAATACTATTATTAATGCCATTGATTTTTGGAATCTGCGTGGTTCAGAAAATTTTTGCTCATTTTGTATAAACTTGAGTGAAGTAATTCGATTGTTATTTTGTGGAATACACGAATCAGACCACAAATTTAATTTTGTAACGAGCGCTGACGTTATATCATTACCGGTTCTTAATGCTTCATGCCAAACTGCTTTGGGAAGAGCGAACACACTCTGAAGGTCATATAGCGAATAACAGTGTCATTTAATCGATGCGGTGCTTATCCCTTTTCAATTTGGCTTGTTGTTGTGTCTTGTGCTGTTCTGCGCTTAGTAAACAAGTACTTTTCACGTTAAGGCTTGGTTGTATACTTGGAGTAATTAATAATTACTCCAAGTATTCAACCAAGAATAATTATTTATTTTTACAGGATTGTCGACATGAATTTTATACAAATTGTACATCTTGGTAAGTATAGACGTGTATTGCTTACTGGCAATTGCTGAATAGGTTCCCGACCTTTTTTTAACTGAAATTCTGGTTGTTGAAATTTAACGTGCTTTCCTTGCCTTGTACAGAAATGAAAACCTAAAATTGTGTGATCTTGAAAATTCGTATCTCTTGCTTATATTTATATCACGTAACAAAAGTTGTCGATGGTCATCAGTTCTACGCTGGGGATACACCATAAATTATAAAGAAACACTTTATTGGTTAAGTTTATTTCACAAATCGGTTATTTTGACTCAGGCAACACTAATATCATTCGTTCTGCGACAGACACTCATTATATTATTTCTAAGTAATGAAATGAGTCGCTTAAAGTGGAAAATGTTGAAATTTACACCAATAATGGAAAATGTTGGAAATTTACTTCCGACAATCCAATCCAACACGTACCCATGTTTGTCATGGTGTGAGCCTGTAAAAAACTCAAAATTGATGACAATTTGTTCAAAAAATCATCCTTTCGAACGAGGTGGATTCCCATCTTGGTTGGTTCGTAAACAAGAAAATGGTCGAATTTGTGGATCGGAAGATCCATAAGGACATGTGAAGAAGCCAATGCATCCATTGCGCGTTACGGTTTGGTCCAGCTTGTGGCGTGGCGGCATTTTTGAGCTGAATTTATTCAAAGATTAAGTCGGCGTCATCGTTATAGTCCACGGAATCAACTACCACCAAATATTAACATCCTTTTTGTGGCCATATCTTGAAGATATTGGTTTGGACGACCTTTAGTTCCGACGAGAAAGTGCGCCATGCCACTGGCGAGGATCTGTGATTTGACGCCTTTGGATTTCTATACGGACAATCCACAAACAATTGAGCATTTAAAAGCTATTATATATATATAACGGGTGATTTTTTAAGAGCTTGAGAACTTTTTTTTAAAAAAAACGCATAAAATTTGCAAAATCTCATCGGTTCTTTATTTGAAACGTTAGATTGGTCCATGACATTTACTTTTTGAAGATAATTTCATTTAAATGTTGACCGCGGCTGCGTCTTAGGTGGTCCATTCGGAAAGTCCAATTTTGGGCAACTTTTTCGAGCATTTCGGCCGGAATAGCCCGAATTTCTTCGGAAATGTTGTCTTCCAAAACTGGAATAGTTGCTGGCTTATTTCTGTAGACTTTAGACTTGACGTAGCCCCACAAAAAATAGTCTAAAGGCGTCAAATCGCATGATCTTGGTGGCCAACTTACCGGGCCATTTCTTGAGATGAATTGTTCTCCGAAGTTTTCCCTCAAAATGGCCATAGAATCGCGAGCTGTGTGGCATGTAGCGCCATCTTGTTGAAACCACATGTCAACTAAGTTCAGTTCTCCCATTTTTGGCAACAAAAAGTTTGTTAGCATCGAACGATAGCGATCGCCATTCACCGTAACGTTGCGTCCAACAGCATCTTTGAAAAAATACGGTCCAATGATTCCACCAGCGTACAAACCACACCAAACAGTGCATTTTTCGGGATGCATGGGCAGTTCTTGAACGGCTTCTGGTTGCTCTTCACTCCAAATGCGGCAATTTTGCTTATTTACGTAGCCATTCAACCAGAAATGAGCCTCATCGCTGAACAAAATTTGTCGATAAAAAAGCGGATTTTCTGCCAACTTTTCTAGGGCCCATTCACTGAAAATTCGACGTTGTGGCAGATCGTTCGGCTTCAGTTATGAAATGTCAAAGCATACTGAGCATCTTTCTCTTTGACACCTTGTCTGAAATCCCGCGTGATCTGTCAAATACTAATGCATGAAAATCCTAACCACAAAAAAATCACCCGTTATATATATATATATATGTATATATATATATATATATATATATATATATATATATATATATATATATATATATATATATATATATATATATATATATATATATATATATATATATTGGAGTACAAATTGAAAATGCGGGATTGATAACAGATGGCGTTACTAACGCTATACGCATCAGGCAGTACTGTGACTATGTCCATGTCAAAGCTACGTCTTATAGCTTTAATTTTCAGTATGTGTCAATTTGTCGCAGTGTCAAATTCATAGTTTTTTTGAGCTCTCAATATGTCGAGTTTCGTGCCAACAAAACAGCATCTGCGGGAAGTTTTAATTTATTTCTTTAATTTGAAGAAAAGTGCTGCTGAAGCACATCGATTGGTCTCCGAGACTTATCCGAGTTATGTTCCATCGGTTTCAACGTGCGAGAGATGGTTTGTGCGGTTTAGAAGTGGTGATTTTGACGTTGAGGACAAAGAGCGGCCGGGCCAAGTGAAAAGGTTTGAGAATGCTGAATTGGAGGCAATACTCAATGAAGACTCGTGTCAAACTCAACAAGAGCTCGCAGATTCATTGGAAGTGACACAACAAGCCATTTCCCATCGTATAAAAGCCCTCGGAATGATCCAAAAGCAAGGACATTGGGTGCCGTATGAGCTGAAGCCGAGAGACGTCGAGCGCCGTTTTTTTGCATGCGAACTGCTGCTCGAACGGCAAAAACGGAAGGGTTTTACGATAACCCATTACGATAACCCGAAGCGCAAAAAATCATATGGTTACCCCGGCTATGCATCATCATCGACGGCCAAACCAAATATTCACGGCGCCAAGCTCATGCTCTGTATTTGGTGGGACCAGCTGGGTGTGGTGTATTATGAGCTATTGAAATCGAACGAAACCATCACAGGAGCACTATACCGAACTCAATTGATGCGTTTGAGCCGCGCACTCAAAGAAAAACGGCCACAATACGATACGAGCAAAGACACGACAAAGTAATTTTGCAACATGACAACGCTCGGCCACATGTTGCAGCGCCGGTCAAAACATACCTACAAACGCTGAAATGGGAAGTCTTATCCCACCCGCCGTATAGCCCAGACATTGCTCCTTCCGATTACCACCTTTTCCGATCGATGACACATGGCCTAGCTGACCAGCGCTTCCATTCTTACGAAGAAGCCCAAAAATGGGTCGATGACTGGATAGCAGCCAAGCCGGCCGAATTTTTTCGCGACAGTATCCGTAAATTGCCAGAAAGATGGGAAAAAGTTGTGACTAGCAATGGACAATACTTTGAATAATTCAGTTGTTACCATTTTTTCAGAATAAACGTTCAAAAATAGAAAAAATCCCGCATTTTCAATTTGTACTCCGCATATATATATATATATATATATATATATATATATATATATATATATATATATATATATATATATATATATATATATATATATATATATATATGTATATATATATATATATATATATATATATATATATATATATATATATATATATATATATATATATATATATATATATAATATAACCAATCGTTTCTCGATAGTGACAAGTGAAATAAAAGCGTTTCAACCAGTAGCTGAGTGGATTATGTAGTCCAGTTTAAAAGCATTTATTTTTTTTGTTCAACTCCGCATTAACTACTATGTATATAGAATAACTTCTTCACAAAAATAAAAATATTCTTAATTCCGTAAATATAAAAACTGAAGTCAACGAGTGGAAGTTGCATTTCAATAAAAATATTTTGTTGAATATAAAAATTATAATCTAATGGAAGCACGACTTCCGAATATCATTCCAACTATTTTGTGTGACACATTTATTTGAATTCTCTGTTCAGAACAACAATTTACATATTATCAAGACTTGCCTATATACATATATACAGACAGACGAATATTTGAAATATGCACCAGCACAGCAGAAGAGCAGACATCCTAACAATGTTTATTTCTATTTTTCTACTATTAACTCGATATAAGTTATACGATTACATTTTATGTGTCATAACATTAAGTATATGGCCATGCATCACATTGTAAACATCCTGATTTCTTCGAATCTACTTTATATTATAACAAAAATACACAAAATTAAACGATTGTATAGTAAGACAAAAGAAAACGAAGAATCTCGCAACCAATAAATTAAGATAAAATTAATGACCGATTTCTTTATAACCTCGTTCATCTTTGTTTATTTTATATATTCAAACGTACCAAATTTAGTCCAGTTTATAGAAGAATGTTTGCATTAAACAGCACTAAAATATTATGTGTATGGCCGGCATACGAATAGTTATATGGTGTACAACAGATGCCAGTGTATAATAACACAGTTGTATGTATTTGAAACGTTAATTAAATTTTTGTTTGTGTATACAACGAGATATGTTGGGTTCTTCTTGACCATTTAGATCTACTCATCTTATTCGATAAAATATCTCTATTTATAAGTAGTTATATACTTCAATTCTATACAAAAATATGGTTGTTGGGTTGGTTTGTTTACTTAGTTTTGTTAGTTGACCTTCAAATATGCCCCTGTTTACTTTCATACACTGACGGTTACGGATTAATAATCTAACTCACACATTATAATCTGAGTTTACGATTTTCATAAGTAAATGCACTCAAATAGTCCACTTCAAACTATGGTGACATCAAAACAACCTTATTGTTCAGCACGATTATTATTTCTACATTTTATCTCCTATGACCTTGAAATTTGACAGGTTTCGAAATTCAGTTTAATATCTCTAACTCTACGTTTTAAAGTAATTTCTCGCTTACGGCAACATGCGTCCCCAGTTGTAGCTAAATGTTTAAAAGAGTTTCTCATCACACCGCGCTCTCGAGTTCAAGTCCCGCCGTTGACCAAAAATATACATGCAAACCGGATGACATAAAAAGCGATTGTGTGTAAAAAGCATCCGTTGACTACCTACAATGTTCACCAATACGTATTAACTGTTCGTATAAGGTCTCAGTTGAAACGTGACAAGAACCTTTTAAGACCTTTAAGCCATATATTATTTTTGGCAGCATGTTAAGTTATTCCAGTATTCCATTCCAGAAAAATAAAAAGTTGCATCTGGAAACACTTTTCTATATATCATCGCAGTCGTGACTAATTTAATTTGACATCAAGTCCTAATAAAACTGTAAAAATGTTTAAAATATCGATTCGAACCAACTCTAGATAATATAACAGAACAATCTTAGAACGAATCGTATGCGGCCTTCTATACATTAGGTAATTGCTAGGATGGCAAATAACTTGTCAGAACACCAATATGCTTTTAGAAAGTAGCGTTTGACAGTGAATGCGATTAAATGTGTTGTAGATACGGTGCGTGGCATAAGGAAATACTGTGCAGTAGGCACTAGAGGTTAAAACTGCCTTCAGGTGACGGAGCGAAAACGCATGTATGAAAACTGGAGGAGTTCCATAAAGGTCCGTTCTAGATCCTATCCGTTCTAGGTTCTGTAACGTGAGGTGTGTTAGTGTGCTTCGACTCCCTTTATCATGTAAAGCTCAGGTGGTTGGCTTTGCTAATGACACCGCCAAAATGATAGCTATAAAATACAACGAGGAGATTGTGTAACCAGTCCTAATCAAAACGTTAGAAGTTACATAGTCACTTAATAAACCATTACGTACCTAGAGGCTATGATTGATGCTAGATCGTCATATTAGACTCTTCGCAGTACCTCCAGCACTAGAGCAAACAGAGTAAATGCGGAATCACGGGTCATGTCGAATACGAAAAGAGCTCGACAAAGAAAGAGCTAGCTCATATTTATATTCAATCTGTTATATGGAGCACAATTTCGGGCCAATTTAGATCATCAAAAGACGAGTAGGAAATCATTTCCGGCTCATTAAATTCTCAGAAGTCAGATACCGAATTATCTAAAATAATAGAATTCTATATGAATCTATAGGTTCAACGCAACTCGAGTGTGCTTATTGCATCCACCGGATGATCCTGTTACAATAACGATCCATTGCTAACGGAAAGTTCAGAAGTACACGCACTTACAGGCGACAGGTGACAATTTGTCAATCTTCTCATTTTCGATCCATTTTGTCATTTCTAATCGGACAATGGCAAATCCTTAACTAGTCTTTATCAGTACTATAAATTTTGGAAGAACTTTTAAACAATTTTTATTGCTCAAACTTTTGGTATCTCATTTTGTAATAGCTCATCCACTAACTGATATGAAATATCTGATCACTTTCGGTATCGATTTGTGAAATTATTTGTAGCTGATGTACTTGAAACGTTTGCGGTATCAGCCATATTGAACTTATCAGTGATCTTGATGTATAATTCTCAGTTGAGCTATAGTAGTCTTACTTTTATCACGAGATTCTGGCTGTTCTTCATGAGAATTACTTGCTCTGGAGTAACTCTGTCATGGCATCCATCTACAATTATTATTATATTATATGTAATATAGATAATGGTTTACCATAATCTATATTCTGAGTCTGAGAGCAATACTTGCCATTAACCTCGCCAAAATAGTCTTTGTTTGTAACACTTTTATTGTTTTCTTCTTTTTAGTTCCTGATGGCAAACCAGACATTTTTAACCATCCTGTTTTTGATCCTTTACTATTATTGAATTATTTCTATTTTCACTAGATTCACTAGACTTGAAGTGGACGTTACCAATTGGATCTCAATCACAATTGCGAAAACCCTTGATTGTTCATACATAAATTACGTTCTTTAACTCTTTCAATATCAATAAAAAATAGTGTATGAAAGTAAGTTGTATTATGCGTAAAGGAGTGATAAACCGTGATAGTATACGCACTTCTAGCGACAACCTTAATTAAAGGTTTTGTCATAATGCGGTTTCATTCCTTTTCTTGGCCTTAACTTCAGTTGGAATGCAACTTAAAAAAGTCGATATGACAGTTCAATATATAAAGTTACCATTTTAATTTATTTAATTTCTATACATATGATCTTTAAATATTCTTTATTGGATAAAATCTCGTTGGACATCTTAGACCTATAGTCCCGAATAGCATTTGATTAAGGTTTTAAGGTATGATGCAATCCGAAAGAGTTCGAAGGTAAAATAAATTCCAGCCTAAACTCTTTCATATTCGTGTTCAGTCACTAACTGTACGTTCGTCATATACTTTTACTTAAACTCGTGTCTATAGGTTTGTTCGGTGTTAAAATCGAAAACTGCCACTGTTGAAGTTTTTTACTGATGAAGGGCGGCAGCACAGTGGTCCAAATAGATTTATAACGAGATATAATCACCATGGTGGTACTTTATTGGTATCCTCCACCCGTATACATTACAGTGTAGAATGAGTCCTGAAGGGTACGTTCCAAAAACAAGCACACATATGTAAAAGAAACCGTATTTCATTTTCTATATACGATATTATACACATTCTCATTAGAGTTGTACATATAGGATATAGTTCCAATAATCCGTAATTGAGTATTTTTGTTGGAAAATTCTGAGAAAATAAGGAAATATAATCACGGTACCAGTTTTATTATATGAAGAAAATAAATTTATTCTTTAAAGGTAAAATATCGTTATGCTGTTCACAAAAATTAAATTCAACTCATTTTAATATTTATAAATACTTTAAGTACGATCCTAGGCTGTTTACTCTACTAATTAATAGATGGCTCTAACTGTATTGTTTTTATTAGGTTTGTACTGAAATACGCCTAAATGTCGATTTGATCAACATTACGTTTGTAATATAACATTAGAAACGCAACAATACTCAAAGTTTGTACAAAAACCAACACTTACTATTGAGTATTTATTCGAAACTAATCTGGTGTGAATTTTACACTCTCAAAGGTCTGTTTCTTAAAATTGGAATGTCGGTTTTTGTAGTTTGGTAGTCACCCATGAAATTTCTGTCTCTCTATTTCATACTGACATGGAAGATGGATTGGCCCGATTATAATCAGTTGCTGGAAAAAATTTTATAGCGCCCTGCCTCTATCGGTATTCGAACAAACTCCCTTCCGCTCCAACTATTAAATTTTCAACTGTTCTTATATACAGAAAAATTTATAAAATTAAGTTTCATCTCCACATTGTTGGAATTTACAATATTAATACATTTGTATTGTTCTTAGATGGTGTGTAAGTCCAAATATGTATTTGGAATGTCAATATGAACGACTATATATTTGGAACGATATTATTTAAATAATTAAGTTTAAGAGTTTTTGTTAAATAATGTATTGATGTTTCTCAATAAGTTTTTCCAAAATCAAATGTTACAGGTTAATACCTGCTTTCTCGTTTTTAATTCACAACACACTTCAAAACTTACTTAAGGACAAAATGCGTCACTTTATTTGATTTAACCTTATATTTGATAAATTGACAGTTAATGTTTTCTGTCATATTTTGTACTTGTCAATCATACAGTTTTTTGCGACTCTCCTAAAAACAATTGAAAAAGTTAAGAAATTGGGATCAAAAGTCTTACGTATATCTCACGTTTGTATTGATAAAACTTTAACGTTGGAGAAATGGTTTTTGTTCCGAAGATAATGCCATGCCAATAATCTAAGTTTATCGGCTTCACTCACGAGCTAGTTTTACGCGCAGAAAGTGAACGAGCCAGTATACTCACACGGTTCTGTGATTTCATTCACGATATCAGAAATTCGCATTTAATTCCTAATCACGGCATTGAAAAGAACTCGGGATGTGGCCATCATTTTAGGCGATATATCACACGCATGATTCTCTCTTTGAATGCTAGAAGCCACCTCTCATACTCATCCGTCTATAGGTCCATTCTCACATTTAATCAACACTCTGTACAATAATGATTACTCGTTTAGTCCTGGATTGAAACCTGCAATTCTACGTTATCCAATCATAAATGTATAGCATCCACATATGGAAGAAGCTGATTGGTTTGCCGGAATAAGATGTTATTAGGTGTTTCACTTATACGGCTTTTATTCTTGAATTTTCCCTGCTTAGACAAATAACAATGACGTTATCAAATCTTAACGTATGTTAGAAGTTAGTAGTGCACTCGGTTATCTCTTAATTACATAGGTAGATTCAGAGGATCCTGTTTTAGTCGTTTGTATCTCAATCTATTTAATAGTTCTCTGGCCAATTCGATGGGATGGCAATCTAGACATAGAAAATCTAGATACAGTTCGATGAGTCTTGACGACGTAGGTTTGAATTGCTTACATACCAGAGTGTGTTTATCAGTGACTGCATTCTTTCCAGTTTTATAATGTTGGAAGCACACGTGAAACCTCAGAGCTAAAAACCATATGTCCAGATGAGCTTAAGAATCATTTTTGACAGCTACACCTTACAGTCTAGACTTAATTTTGAATTTAATTTGATTTGTTGACGTTTAGCTTAAAATGAGCTTTTTCGAATCTTTTACGCTCATTGGCCTTAATTCCCCATTTTGTCAATTTTGTCTAAATATGCTTGTAGAATTGTTGTTGCAATTGCGGGATTTTGGTGCGAAGCTATAGGATTGCAGTATGATCCGCGTATAGAGACTTTCACGCAATTGGTAGGTCTACTGTATATATAAATCAAGAACAACACTGACCAAGTACACTGCTTTAATATATCATATAAATCTGAGTTGCGGTATTCCTTTAGGCTATACATCATTGAAAGCTTGGGATATATCTAGAAACGATGCGGAACATTGTCAACTTGTTCCACGGTTCCGTGATCTTTTCTAAATCCAAATTTATGGTCCGGAGTGATATTTTTCCCTCAAGAGTTTTCTTAAAGGTTTTCAGGAGCAGTTTTTCGAAAAGTTTTGACAGAATGAGTGATAAGTGATTGGCCGATAAGAGTTTAATTTTGTTTCATCTTTGCCAGGTTTCGGAATTATTATAATAATTAAAATTTTCCAGAGTTCTGGATAATGAACTGTTTCGATGATAACGTTGAAAATATATGTTATTAATTTGAGACATTTGTCCGGTAGATTTGATCGCATTTTTCCACTTATCAGATCATGTTCGGGTGCCTTTTTTTACATTGCGCCACTTTTAATGATTGGCTGGCTTTCAGACGTATCTACAAAGTTCACAGAGAGCGTAACTATAGGTGGCTCCAACTATATGGTTTTGATTTGTTTTATACTGAAATACGCCTAAATGACGTTTTGCAAACTTGTTAATTTGTCCCTTTCAAACCAATTTCGTTTTTAATGTTGTTTCCACTCTAACCAGTTTAATTATTGACGTTTAACTTATCTTCAAAAAAAAAGCCCCCCGAAATGTTAGTTCACGGTTATTTGATGTCCATTGCTTATTGTACAAGAGCTTGTGCACTTTTATTGAATTCTCCATGCAATATGGTGATTGTGTCATTGAATAGAAGTGGCATATCGTATTGAATCAAAAAATCTAAGTTCAATCACAAAGTCCACCTTAACCTCAAAAATTGTATCAACCTTTAGTGTGCTGACTAAGTATCTTACCACGACGAAGTTCATCAGTCTCTGCCAAAAATGGGGCATGAAATAACTATCGGCAAGATGTGACAGTGTTTGATCGAAAAATCGGTTCCATAGGATGAAAAAGTCATGGACATCCAAGTTTCGTTTTAGATTCGCATCTTTACCAAATATTAGGAGAAAGGAAATATAACATTGACACAATCTGATTGTGTGACTGACTGTGTGAGATGGTTATCACCGAAACAGCGTATTCAACAGAGCTCGATCATTATCCGCATATCTTTGATTAAGGTGTTCTGGGTAGATTGTTAAAAAAAATGATTATAAAATTTTACATATGTAATTAGAATACAACATCTATATATGAAATGTGCTATATATCGCCTATATCGATGTCACGATATTCGTCTAATAAATTATATACAAAAATATGAAATAATATTTATTTATTGATTAGATGTTTGAAGCTTTTGACAGTTCATAAAAAACATGCACCTCAACGTAGCAGGTGTCAAATTAAATAAAAATTATGTAGAGTCGATGGAACTGACATTTATTTATTCAATCCCAACGGACATCAATCACACAAAATTTTTTATCTGTTACCATATAAATATTTAATCTTCAGTAAATAAATTCTGTAGTTTTTACGACAAATTTGTAGGTCAACCATGTCTGACGCGATGGCGACATTATATGGGCAACTCAGGATCTCTGACATAGTTATCATCTTACGAGTTACAATCATATAACGATAAATAGGACATATTTTATCGTTGTGTACGTGAAAGCTCAGCAAATCGAAAATATTAATACGCATAACTTTTGAGCTTTATAAATAATCATGTGTATTATATGAGAGGATAAAACGTTGTTTGCTTAAAACAAAGAACATAAAGGCATAATTCAAAAGCTCGTTGAATTTAATCAGCATCCATGATATGCCACCCCCCTTTAACAAGTATAAATATATCGCCATTAAAATAAAATGCATACAATATTTACAAATTTGCGTGCGGAATATAAATATACATACACGTGATGGCTATACATATATAGAAAGAGTTTTCCAATAAGATGTTACATTTTGATATTAAAAAAAAGAGTATTTTATTAGCCAAATAGTGGCGACATTTACGGTTGTATCGATAACTTCACGAATTCTATCTTTAAGGTCTTGTATCGATTATGAAGCATTGGTATAGACCTCATATTTCACGTGGCCCCAAAGAAAACAGTCTAAAGGTGTAAAAACACAAGATCTCGGTGGCCAATTGTGATCACCTCTTCGAGAAATAACTGTTCTTGCAAAATTGCGATTTTTTCGTTGCTTGTATGTCATGCAGAGCGTGTTGCTGAAAATAAACGAGCACATCAAAATCTTCCATTTCCGGCCATACAAAATCATTAACCATAGCTCGGTCCCTAAAAATTAAGGTCCAATCACATCGCCATCCCAAAAACCGCACCAAACAGTGACGTTGAGAATGAAGAGGCTATGTTCTTAAGTTTTCTGACCCCCAAATTACTAACGTATAATTTTTCGATTAAAATCCGGATCATTTTGATGCATTTCAAGGACCCAATGAGTTCTTGTGTTAACTAAACTTTGAAAATTTTAAGACCTTAATCTTTTAGCAAAATACGGTGTAATGTCGTTTGTGGAATGTCTAATTCTAAAGATCGACTAGGAATCGACAAACCTGGATTATCTTCAACACCAAGCGGTACAGTAGCAATATTCTCAGTTGTTCTTGAGCGACACTCGGTTTCGATTCTTCTACCAGTTTCACTTTTGACGGCCAAGATGGTGCTTAGTGACAAAAAAAAGTGCTTTAGTGTTGCAAAATTTTCACCATTTTTGTAGTGAATTTTAACAATTTCAGGCCATTCAAAATGTAACCACTTATTGGAAAACCCTTTACAATAAACAAAATTATAATAAATTAGTAACCATTATCCCGAACGAAACCTTTCGATTTACAAAAAAAAAATTGAAATCCATTCCATTTTATGTGAACGAGAAATATATACGAGTAAACATACAACAACCCCGCTATCGTTATATTGTTCGACAAATTACAAATATACAATTGAATTAGATATTCAGACCCATTATTTAAATAATCATATAATATGTTGGTAAATAATTTTTTTTTTCTACTTGGTACAATTTCATTAGCATATAACAATATACTTATGCATAATATAATGTCGAGGCATCCCTAACAAACCAAACATGTAGTCGTGTGTGTACACAACTAAAAATCATCATCGAACCGCACCATAAAATTATTGTCAATTGGGAGTACATAATATAAAACAGACGTAGATACACATAAGTGTATGTAACCCAGTGTGCCTCCATTGTGCTTTTGCCTAATTCGTTATTTCGTTCGTACCACATCATCTTGTATAAGGATTCATAATGAAACTTACAAAAAAGCTCATGTTACACAGATGAGGAAAAAAAATCATAATATGGACGAAGAAAAATGAAAGAACTTTTCTATTATATCAAAGTTTGTTGTATTTTTTATGTTATTTGTTCAAAAAAAAAATAATTCTGAAGTCAAAAAATTGTTTATCTTGTTCGTTGTTGTACAAAGTATAAAGCTTTGATTGTATATTGTAAAAAAAACGACGACCAACTATATCCTCGTCGTATCTATATGTTTATACAATAGGAAAAGTATTTTGTTTTTGTGTATCGTCCTCTATCCATTCGTCGCTTTTCTCGCTTCCATCCCCATACAGGTTCGGATATGTATGTATACGTATTTGATAAATTATTGAAAGCTTCATGTTCTTATATAGTGAATTGTAAATAATAGATATAAAGAATTTATTTGTGTGTGATGAAATAATTTGATTTATCGAAAGCTTTTATTTATAAGGAGAAAAGCTCACACATTAATTATAAGTATTTGGGTTTTTTGTTATTCTTATTTTCTGTTTGTCGTTTCGGTTTGGCTTTTTAAATGCCTTTAACAATATTTTAAGTTGCTTATGGTGGTTGAGGTTTAGACGATGATTGTATAATGGTTTTATTATCGTTTGGGTATAGTTTCAAGTTTTTAATTAAAGTTTTGAACAAATTAATGGTTTTGCGCGCATTTTTGAATTTATGTTTAAGTTGATGCGTTATGTCAAAACTCTAATGTTTTGGCCAGCAAGTACGCTTGCTTTGTATGTTTTTATATTTGTCTTCAACCAATATGTTGCGCGTTTGATTTTAACGGCAGCAGGTTGCCGATTAATTGTTAATCACATTCGCCAAAAATCTAGCTCAATACTACGCCAACCACATTTCAGATTTGTAAGAATGAGCCCGCATTGATTTTCATCTATCATGTTGAGACTACGCTGCCCCAAAACCTCGTTGCTGATATTCTACAAAACTGTCCCAACAGTAGTTATCCTGCATAGTTTAACTAATATTCCATCAGAACTGAGATCCGTCTTCAAACGTAGGATAAAAATGACCTACTATTTGAAGCTTTTCAAAGCTTAACCCTTAACTCGCTTAAGCTTTTATCTTTTCTGTAAATATCTTTAGACGTCTTTCAACTTTGAAATAATCAGATGGTTGAGATAAATTTCAACTTTTCTATCAAACGATTATTCAATGACGTCATTTCTCATTTCGAAACTGACCTAGTTAATTCGGATCACAAAAAATAAAATGAAGTTTTACACTTGATATTGAACGATTCTATTTAAGGCATAATGCACTAATACCTTCTGATGCAACCTTCTTAGTTTCAGTACCATCTCCTACCTAAGCCAATACTGCAAAAATAACTTACCTCAAGGTTTTTCAGTTCACTTCTCAACACAAATATTTTCAGCAAGCAACAACTCCAACCACTAAGTGGTAGCCAAAAGTAATGACTGCCCTTATAAACGCTTTTAATATGTTTATTTGATGCGATATGTGATTATTAACTGTCACCTTCATTCGACTCGTCTACTAAACCAACAGGTTATTCGTTTCTTTACTTATTTGAAACCATATTTCAATGTGATTTGAGATTTACGAGGAAGTATTGAGCTATATCTAAGATTCGTTTGCTATAAAATGCATTGCTGAGATAACGTTGTCAAACATCTCGCAGCTGATATTTTACAAAACTATCCCTCCTATATTTCAACAGTGGTCAGATCAGTATTTCGCCGTTATAGGATTCTCTCAACTAATCAAATTATTTACTCAAGCTCATACGTGTGATAAAAAAGACTTCTACATATTTGAGCATTTCTTTACAGATATCTTCTATCTTTATAAGACGTCTTTCAATTTCGAAATTTCCAGATGGATATGGTATAAACAAATTTTCGATCAAACAATCATTCAATGATGTCATAGATCATTTTGAAACAGGTCAACTATTTAATTGAATTACTGATTCAATCAAGCATCACACTTTACATTAAATGATCCTAGTTAAGCTGTCTTGCACTAATACCATCTGATACAACCTCCCAAGTTTCAATATCACCTCCTGACTAACCCAACACTGCCAAAATAATTTCACTGAAGAAATTTCAGTTTCTTTCGCAAGTATTCCACAAATCAAACCACTAATACTTTAGACACATACCTGGTTTCGTAACTACAGTTTCGAATTAACCATGATTTCGTTGTAATGTGTCACTGCTAACCATGGTTTGCAACTTGGTTTAAACGTGGTTTCGAAATTAGCTATTTTTTCTCATTCCAACGCATTTTAGTGACGACAGTGCCAAGTTATACCGTTAGTAAATAGCAAAAACTATAAACATTGGTATTTTTTTCAAAAATTGAAGCTTTCAAAAAAAATTAATTAATACAGAAGGCGATAAATTAACGGAAAAATAAAACTAAAAATAGAAATAGGAAAATTTGGGTGGAGGGCGAAACAAAAATATTTTTAAGCCACACAGTTAACGTACGAATTTTAATGAATTATGATAAACTGTCAAATGAAATAAGAACTGTAATGTGTAATGTATTCTCATTTCGATAATCATAGGGCGTATCCAGCACGTTGAGATCTACTTATAAGATATTTTACGATATCGAATAGTCTCAAGTGTAGACATACATCTAGTGTGCTGGATCTATATATTATGTTGGGTTTAGGTCTTAACTAAGCTGTCAGTCAGAAATGTCGTATAAAACACATATTATTATTTTATATATATATATATATATATATATATATATATATATATATATATATATATATATATATATATATATATATATATATATATATATATATATTATTTTTGCATTTATTTGTGTCCATTGCAAATTAACGATTGATTTTCGTTCTTTATATTTAAATTGATGAATGGTTTCTTCTGTGCTTCGCCAATATAGCTATCAAAAACTACCCAAGACTCAAACCATAAAATATCTACAAAATATAGATATAAAGTTCTTATCTCACTAAATAGTGAGATTTTCTAAATTTTGTTTTTGGTTAGGCATTTTGCATCCAGTACATTGAGGTGTGAGATATCTACTTTTTTTAGTGAGATCTCAACGTGCTGGATACGCCCATAGTTTCATAACCATGGTTACGAAACTAGATATGTGTCTATGGTATAAGTTGGGCGAAATTGAGAATCTCCAAATATGGAAAATTTGATTCATACCGCAACAAGCCTTTTTATTAAGTAGGCCGAATCGTACTATAGCAACACTTTCGATGAGTAATGTAACGTTCACGACTAGAATCCATTCGTCATTGTTCGCACAAATATAATGACTGTCGCTACAATGTTAAGAATAACAGAGTTCTTCTATCAAATCCAGTATAATCTTTTCGATCAATACCTTCAGTCATTAAATTGCGCCACGCGTCCTAAACCATCAAGCATTCATTATACGCATGTTAAACTCATCATAAGGTGGACAGAGGTCTTACCATTGTTAATATTTAAGACCTATGCTAGAATACGATGGATGTTTGTTTGTTTAGATGGTCGGTTGGGTTTTTCTGTTTTCGAAGTAAGCAGAAAAATATTCGCCGTACTTCAAGAAGGAATTAAGAAGTGTAGTAAATGGTCGTTCCGAATCAAATTCAAAATCGAACCAAAACGAGAAATTAGTGTGTTTATATATAACAATGTCTGAATTCGTGTTGGAGGTCAAACACATAATTCTCGTCTCGATAACTTGTATTCATTTGGTCACAAACTGATGAGTTTGATTAATCGAAGCTGTTAATCATTCAGTCTGACGAACTATAGTAAAAATTAAATTGTGTTAAACCAAATTCAAGAAATTATGAGGTTCATCAAGGTGGGGTCATTACTTCGAACCTTTAACGAAAAATTTCCTATTCAAAAAAACATTATTCGACTAGCTGGCGACTGTTCGCTCTTACTTTCGTGGTTGCAATTATATGTGCATAACAAGGTTAATCTACATTCTCCAACAGTGTTTTGTTTTAGACTCGTTATACGATATTCAAGTTATTCGGTTTAGTACAACCCCCATAGTTGACCTTGACGCCATATGTCCATCTAGGTTTAATATATGCTTATTGAACGTGAGTTAATTATTTGTTGACACGAGAGAGTATTTTTCCAAGCAGGCAGTACACTTTTCTGTATTTTAGTATACGGTCTTCCTATTTCTAACATATTGCTCCTTCTATCGAAGTTTGGCATCTAGATTTTTTCTCATTAAAGACTGTGCCATTAGAAAAGCCAGCTATACTGTTCCCTGAGTTAGTGGAATATTATTTATGAACAATATAAAGGAAGTTATTTAGAGGCTGTTCACACGTTTTAATTGACGATTTGATAGCTGACATTTGCCTTGCCATTAGTTTGATTTGCCATTTCATGATGAATATACTCACGGCAGAGCAACGCTTAGAAATTGTTAAAATTGTTTTGTAAACTCATTGTGCATTACGTCCATTTTACGATCGTTTCAATCGTCCATAGAGCGGTAATTGTGGATGCGGATCATTTTTGCACCACGTATACTTTAAATGATAAAACATACCCAGTAAGACATTGCGTACCGAACAACACGTACTGTATAGCATAAAGCATTGAGAAAGACCAAAATCAATCAATCCATCATCTTTCTTAGCAACTAGAGATGTGTCCATTCACTTTACTTGCTTACAAAATTTAACTTGTGCCGGACTTAAAGCAATCCGACCATCGTACGAATACTGCTTAGTATATGTTTTTGTAGAAATTTAGCACGAGTTTCGACGATGTATAAAATGGGTTCGAATCAATTCCAACATTGTAAAATGGTGGAGCAGGGTTAACTCTTTGAGTTGGCACATTTGCTATTAATTGTTGCTGAAGTCGGGATCATGCTAGACAACATTTCACACACATTTTACATACTCGTTTTGTCAGCTGCTTCACACACATTGGCCAATATATTTTCCGGAAGCAGCTAAAAGTTCTTGTGATCCAATATGAACGTATTTCTACCCAATATGAAGGTATGCGGAGTGGTGAGAGTTAAAAAAAATTGCAACAACTCCAAGGATTTTCTGCTCGTCCATGAACAAATGATAATGATTTTAATACTGGATCACGAACCATAAAGTCTGGCTTTTGAAATCTACGATATACGGTATTAAAACCATTAAATTGTTCTAAATGTCTAAATGTATTCTTGATTACTTGGAACGACAGTTAATGACAAAACGAAGGACATAGGTCATTGCATTTTGTATTTTCTAACTAGGAGATCCTCGAGGAGTTCCCCAGTTACAACCATAATATGTTTTCGTCTTTTATAACAATACTTCAGAATTTCTTTGGATGAATATAACTTGACCCGAACCACCATAGATTAGAGTTTATTAACGATTAAAGAGAGTTCCTCTAGAAATTAAATCAGCAGGATTAGATGACAGAGACCTAATCCAATGAAGAGCTGTAATATAATCTGTCCAGTAGAAAATCTTTACAACATCAACATTTAGAACACTTACCACCTTTCCATACAAGTAACTAAAAGTTGAGCAGTACACAACTCAATCCGTGGCAAGGTAACTTGTTTCAATGGGGCATTTTGAACATAATAATTTGGTAGCATAATTATCTTGAATTATGAAACCTTCATATATTACAGTATTTACAGCACTGCGGTAGTCACTTGTCCACTCCGATAAACCATATACGATTGAACACGTAGAACAAAACATTCGGCGAGTTATAAGCGAGGTATGGTCGCAATTACTGAGAAAAGTGTTTGCAAATTTCACATCCAGATTGAGCCACCTACGCATCAGCCACGGTGGCCACATGGCCCAAATCATATCCAATATTTGTTGTGTGTGCATTCACAAGGAACAAAGTAAAGTGCACTTTATGGGCTGTAAGAGCCATTGGTCCATATGTCTTCAAAAACGATGATAGTCAGAATGTTACTGTCAATGGTGAGCGGTTAGAAATTAGACATGTGGTTCCAGCATGATGGACCCACATGCCACACAGCGTGCACTTCAATTGATTAACTCAAAAAAACTTTTGTTGAAAGAATAATTTCGCGTAATGGTTCAGCCACCAAGATCGTGTGATTTAACCCCATTGGATTATTTTCTTTGGGGTGATGTAAAGTCAATTATCTACGTCGATAAACCAGAGACAATTGAACACCTGGAAATCAACATTCGAAGAGTTATTGGTGAAATACGGCGCAAATGTTGCGAAAAAATTGTGAAAATTAATGTTCCAGATTGCACATTGTACACGCCAGATGAGGGCATAGGTCATAAAACTTTCTATCCAATAAAGCTCGAGGTGTTTGCAAAAGAAATCGAATAACTTATAGAAAAATTAACTCACCAAAGCAAGCAAGACAACTGCAAACCCGAAATACTACAGAGTATAGTGAACGAGTACATTATTACAATTCATTTAAAAACATCAGGTCTAGCCAATGGTAACATTTTAAAATTAACTCCTTTCTATTTTTACATGTCGCCCAATCGTACATTACATGGCACTCATGCAATGCACACGTTTTGTATATACCACCAAAAACGACATTCTTCGTGCAACCATTTAACGTCTCGGTGAACGATCCATTTAAAATCGCGATGCGAACAGCATGGGATGATTGATTGATTGTCTAGCATCTAAAGCACCAGAAGAATTCACAGCAAAAGGATATCAAGACATAATAAATTTTGTCGAATTTCTGTAAGGAAAATTGGTCCTGATCTCACGATGATCATTCGAATGTTGATTCATTGGTCAGTTCGGAAATGAAATTGAACACGATAAACTAAGCATAGGGCTTTAACAAGTCTTAAATTAACGTTTCTTAACGATTCCGACTATGGATCTCCAATTTTCTCAAAAGGCGCTCGTGTACAATATATAGTTTACTATTTCAGAACGGTCTAATATCATGGTATATATAACCATTTAAGATTGATACTATAACTGTAATACACTTTTTTATACTCTACCAAAAAATTACCACATCCAAAACCTCAAAACTATACACATATCAAATTTATAAAAGATCCAAAGATCTCTAATACACAAATCTAAAAGAATAAAAATATCGTTTAGTTTAATAGATTTTCCTATTTTCACTAAAAGCTTTTATACAAAAAATAAAGCAACACATTTTCTTATTCCCAAGCGCCAGTTTAAATCACTTAATGACATCCAATCCGTTCAGTATATAGTTAATCAAAAAATTTACATACACTGACTCACATCGAAGAATAGTGCTTTGTATTATATTGTGTACGGGAATTAAAATCACATCAATCATTTCGATTTTGTTTCGAGAGACGACAACATACAAAGCCGCAGCATCTTTATTCGGGTACATCACACACAACAATGTTTTCTTCATGACTTCTCTAAATATAAACAATAAATATTTTACCCATCGAAATTATATTCCCAATCAATCAATAATCATTTAGACCATAAAATAAAAAGTTTCGTTAAAGATGAGGATCTACATATAATAAAACAAAAGAAAATAATAAGCTCACCAAAGCATATCTCAATCAATATTATTATGCCTAGGTGCGAAACCTTTTCAAACCCACAACCACACAATTTTTTTTTTTTTCGTTTGGATCTCCCATCATTATCATCTTATTTCATTCCGATGGAATGTCTATATAGATCTACGTACATACTCGTACATACATACTTGTACATACGGATTCTATTCAACTGTAAAATGAAAATTCTCAAATAAGCTTAGTTGCATATTGATCGATATAATTTTAGTGGGGCAAACAAAACGGAATACAATAAAAAGCTGGATTATACAAACGTTTTAATTAAACTGTGTGTGTGTGTGTAGAGCAGCCAGTAAATATGTGTATATAGTTACAGGCAAATCAATATTTTCAATAGAAATTAAGGTTAAGTCGTTATTAACAGAGAAAAGCTTCTTTGTAGAGAAGAAAAAAGCTCAATACGGTTTTTCTTCCCTCTAATCGAAAGTATTACGAGTTATGTCAATAATTCAAAGTCATTTGTTATTCTTGGTAAATAATGCTACACACACACACACACACAAATTCCGCCTTCTTTACGTATACATATACATACGTACAGTATTATACCGTTGTCTGTGTGCGTGTAACATTTGGATTTTATCGGTATACACTCGACACTACTTACATTTAATTTTGATCCCTTTACTGTGCGGGCATTAAAATTTCATCAAGATGGAAAAAATATAAGACGTGCAAGGTCAGTGTCTTAATCTATATATTATGTATATATGGGTTGTGTGCAGAGCACAAAGAAAAAGTTTTATATACAGATATACCGAACCGAACCGAATGTTAATAATATGTTTGGTTATTTTTTTTTTTTTTTTTGGGAGGGTGAGCGGGAATTTATTTCATATTTTTAATGTATAATTCAAAGTGAATGATTATGATTATGATCGGATAAACGAATATTTGTATGTGTGTCTGTGCATGTACGAACTGTTTGCAAAAAAAGCACAGTTTGTGATTATGACATTAAGATTTTATATTCAACTCACAGTTATAAAATATATCATTGCTTTATTGGCGTAAAAAGCTTCTGTCGCGTTAACTTACGACAGTAATGATTGCAGTTCAATTCAATTCATGCATTGATGTATTGGCGCAAGCCATTCCATTTAAGGATGGGGAACAGATTGAACAAATTAGATTAAGGTCCAATCTACAAATTAGGTGAAGACAAGACAAGTAGACATATGGCGTCCCAGGCATATTCACAGATTGTGAGTGATAATGTGTGGTCTTAAGCACTTAAGTCTGTTTTGAGCCACACTATATGATAATTCTTTGTCCTTCAACGCCATTAATCTTTGCATGTTCACTACCGAGACTTTGTCCATTTATCATGCCTATAATTACGCTTATATGTCACGCAGTTTTTTTTTATATGTAGCTTTAATTGGGTGCAGGGCGGACTTTTAGACAGTCCTAGCTCCTTGTAACTGTCAGAGCTCCTGCACCCAACGCGTGGTCCTTCAAGTAAAGGTTGATAGCTGCCTTAAACCTGTGGATTCTGCGCAGTTGCTAAGATATACCATGATTAGATCTTATCAAGTTTAACTGTGCCAGATCTGCTTTGTTACAGCATGTAAAGTATGACTTTACCGTCTACTATTGTAATCCATGATACTACCGAATCAAGACTGCTTGACAACATGTGACAAGAAGCGAAATCAACTATAATATCGAAAAACAAACATTTATAGACTTTTATCAAAATTATAAAACCTAAATGTAGTTAATTACATAATACTACATCCAGTCATCTCTCTAGCTTCATTTAATCCTATGAGCAAGATGATATCTTATAATTACATAAATATAGACTTGGTTGGCTAAATGCAATGGGTTTTTCACCTTCGATCGTTGGGGCGGTGCGATCGGTGATGTAAAATGAACATATCTGGATCACCTGTCGTGTTTAGAATCCATGGGCCGACCCATCTTTCATGTCAGTACTATACATGAGGCTACAATGCGCAGACGAACTCTTTGATTAGTTCAATTATTTTCTTCGGTTTTCCCATTTCGCAAAGTGTCTTCAAGATGGCGTGTCGACTGATTGAGCATGTACTAAGTTTTCGAAGAAGTAAACTCCATTCATTTAACTTTTTATGACAATACGTGTTGATATGATCTGTGATAATTGGATCAAATCAATGCCAGCGAGGATCCACGAAGCCAACCTAGACGACAGTAGATGAATAGGAATCTTCTTGAAATTTAACGCAAGGGATCTGATGCGGTCGAAAGCCGAGCGGCGACTGATGAAGTGTAAGATATCATCAACATTCTCAAAGCAGTCGTCACTGACTAGCAATCGTCATCCCATGTAATGAAGATGACGTTTGAAACGGCCATGGCTAGTAGTTTACTTGCTTCATGAAAAGAGCATAATTGGTCTGCTTCGAGTTTAAAGCTGAAATCTTGCAGTGTGTAACCGCATAATGCCGCTTGATGAATAGTGCAATATGTCCCTAAACCACCAAAGGTTCTTCGATCATACGATTGACATTAGATACTCAAGTCATTTCCCTGTTCAGAGGGATAACTGAAAAAATACAACCGATTCGGAAATCTGATTGAGCAAATCCTTGAAATTCATTAGAGTACTCCTCAAGCAAAAGACAGCCAAACAAGCTGAAGCATGAATGATGGACTGTAATTGGGGTAGGAAGTGAATGAGCTTCATGACTAGGAAAGGAGTCGAAGACTTGGCTCCAGTTACAGACCGACAAAATAACAAAATCTGAGAAGACAATAAGGTGCTTGCCTGACACTGTCTACGTAACTTTAAGCGATAAAACTAGTCATGAAGCGTTCCAAGAAGTTTGCCAATGATCAGTAGCCACAAATAAGTTGAAAGCACACCTGCCAGAGACATTCTCAACCTCGCATATCACAATGCGAGATACAAGCATACTTTCAATCCACACTATGATGGGGGGTTCAATACCATATTTAGTGCATGCATTCGTAATCGAGACGAACGTAGTATTATCAAAAGATCTCTCAATCCTAGTTACGAGTTCATGTAAGGTGGTGATATGCCCACTTTGTAAGCATGTTACATGTCACTGAGCAGAGCGGTAACTAAATGATGATCGCTAATAAATTCCTCACACTCGTTTCTAAAGATTTCCGAAAAGTTGAATAGGTCAAGGGGTACTTGAAGGGTTCAAACTCTAACGCAGGACCTCATAATTAATTAATCTGTACACTAAGTCTCAATTGGTAATCGTTAGTGGCTTCTCTAGTATTGTCGGTTGCCTTTTCAATACACGCAGGAAAACAAAGAAGTAGGTTGCAATTGGGTAGACGAAGTGAATCAAGTCCACGCATGGATTATTCCTGCTCAGTGTCTTGTTTAGTCTACCTACAACAGTTAAGCTAAAAGATCTCTAAACTAGAAAGATCTCTGTGATGATCTCGTTTTTATGCGAGCAGCCAGAAAGCTACACCGATCACCATGAAGATTGGATCTTCTGACTTTATTCTAATAGTTTTCCTTGAACTTTAGAGAGCATGGTGTATGTGCATTAAGAAATTCAGTTGTGACCTAAATCTGAACATGTATAAATGGTTTTTATCTCATCTTATTATATGATTGTTTTGAGTGAAATTTCATTCGTCAGTCCCAACCTTTATTTTTACGCACTTTCGTTTTCACTTGACAATAACAATTTAGCTAGATTGACACTATAGGCAAGATATATACGCAACAATGTCAACGATTATACCCAGGATGTAGGATCGAGTCGGCCACATTCCTTTTCTATCTTACAGTGCAGCTCGGGCTGCACTTCTGAGAGATCCTGTTTAATGTCTGGCCGTATACACTCCATAATCAATCAAATGGGCAGGAGGCTACACAATCCAGTCATTCGATACGTTCCAATTTACCTCTGTCGATTTTATCGAGATAATATTTAAATTGTGCTAACAGAAATCTGTCACGCAACGAAAGTTTTTTTTTGTCTGGTTTATTGAAATATTCATCTGCAATAAATAAACACAATCGTCATCATGTGGAAAACTGATGATCCGCAAACAACACATTTTCTTTTATTGTTTTTTTTTTTTGGTTTCATACGAGTATATGTACAGATGAAACTGTATATAGTGCATTTTACATTTATTTTAATTTTATTTATGATATAAACAAATAGCAAAAAAAAAATAATTAAATTGTGTCAGTTAATTTGCAGCAGATACACAGTTCAATACCATATCGATTTTTGTTGTTGTCGCTGTTACAATGCACTAATGAATCGATATATGGTAATTAGATTATATAGTATAAATTGGTCGAATGGTTAACCACAGAGTTCATATTCCCTAACCTATACTATAATTATTTCAAACTTCTCATTTCCACCACCAGGTACCACTTGTGCTTATATAGTGTGTGTGGAACTAGTAAAGTACTAACTGTGCGCTAAAATTCGTAGCTGAATTGTTTTGCGTTGGTCATATCAATAAAATGTGTAATGTATGCTTGTAATATTTTGGCTTGAAGACAGTTTTGTTGATCGAAGTGTGAGAAAAATTTGTGTTATTTTGAGATTTGTCACTTTATTTATTTGTGTCCGACTACAAATGATTTCAGATTCTTAAATATAAAATACAACAAAAGTGGTTGACAAATAAAAAAAACCTCACAATTATACAATAGGTTAGTTGAGTTTGAATCAGTTGAAGTTGACAAAATGAATATACAAGTGTTTTACTGCTTAGTACTTTGAAATACAGACCTCAATCAGAAAACAGATCACAAAACACAACAGAACGATGCCATTTTTGAATACTGTTCACAGTTCATATAAAGAAACAGATGTAGAGTGGAAGAGCAAACTAAAGGCGTTGACAAATAAAATTTTGCCAACCCATCTTCCATGCCAGTACTATAGGCTAGGCATGGAGCTATTCAATATGCAGATAGTTCTACGTAAAGCAGACCTATAGCCGTACGTCATCGATTTGGCAATGAAATGTCATTAAGTAGGACGTTAATAAGCGGACCATGAGAGTTGGGAGAGCCTTGAACCGTAAAACAAATATAAGTAAGCGAGCTTAAGTAATCGAGTGGAATACCAAAACTTCGTGACTACATTTTTATTTCAGAATGACTTATCTGATATCCTGAAATAAAAATGAAGATTGAGAAATATAATGTTGACATTAGACCAATTCAGCAAGCAAACCGAGAGGAGGTCACCGGTTTTCGCTAAAGAAAACACCCAACACTATACACCAGGTTATATAAAAATTATGATATAAATTATGCAAGCTATCACTGTAAAAGTGCTGCTACCGAACAATCAACAGTATACAAGCAAGATAGAGTCAACTTCACTTTCGCGGGGGGTTTTATAACGAACAATTTATATTAAGGATTAAGACTTTACCATAAGAAAAAATTAAGAGTTTCGATCTGGCGTTAATCGATATATTGATACACGATCGGTGACCCACAAATATCGTCTCAATTATCTCAATAATATAGGTGGAACTATTTGTCAAGAGACAGACAAAAGAAATCTTATCTTAGCGTAAGCCCTTGCTTAACTATGACTTTAATGTTCAACTGAGGCATTCGAAAACAGATTTCTAATTTATAATGTGTACACAAAGAAGGTATAGGTAAGGTTAGGTTGAGTGGCTACTATAGCACACCTAGACCGACTACGGGCCGTTGTGATACCACAGGATCTTACTTCCCTATCACCTTTATGGGAACCAGTTTGAGCTACTTATGTAGCGTGATAAATCTCGCACCTTAGAATTTTCGAGATCAGAGATTAAAAAGATTAAGTCCATTAAAAATTTACCCAAATATTAATGTATTTTCTGTGCCAAAGCCGGGCATGAGCAAACGAGGTTGATTACTGTCTCTTCCACCTACTCGTCCAAACAACTTCGGCAAAAGTCATTTGATACTAGTCCTTACCTCCTTGCATGTTTTCCAAGTAGACTGTGTCCTGTGAGTACTCCCACGGCCGTTTTTAATTCACGTCTTCGTAGGGAGATCAGTATCTTTGAGCGTTTCAAGTCCAGCTTTGGCCATACATTTCATTTGCTGAGTCTATTGCCTCTTTGTTAAGCACAGTCTGGAGTGCCTTAATGAGTCTCCCCAACTACAACCGTTGAATCAGAGCTATATAGTACCTGGCTAGAATCGAATACTCGGTTAAATCTTTAACATTAGTCATACTCATCGCTAGTAGATAAATCAATTCTGCTAACATATCTTTATTACACTACTAACTGTTATTGGTGAAACATTTCGAAGTTTTGTTGGATATATTTAAAAACATTGGCTCGAGTCAAAAAAGGTTCCACACTCAATGCCACAAATGGATCCACCATGCTAACCGAGGATTCAATCTTCAAATGTGCGCTTCTGCCTTGGAGAACTGGATAAGTTTAGACCCAGAGTGAGGCGATAGCTGACCTACGCTTATTGACCTTAAGTTAAACATCGAAGAATTAACTCTATCAAAACCAGACAGCGGTAACCGAGATAGATGGCGTCATCATCCTCTTCAAGAAACTCCTCGTATACAACATTCTGAGATAGACCAATGCAATGTATCGATGATCTTTTAAGCGATATAGTCCGTGAGAATCTAGCCCGGCAAATTTTTTTATTCCACATTTACTATTTTGAAAAGAAAGAGTACGTCTGGTTCAGGAATTAGGACATTAATCATGAAAAAGATTTGACTAAAGAATGAACCGGCGCCAACATGGCAGTTATTATGAGTGCAGAGAAGATTAATGAAAATCTTGCATTCCTTAACAAGTTCTGAAGTAGTTAAGGGGATATTTAAAGATTTCAGTACAGCTTTTTTACCGCCCTATTATGACTACAAATAAAAATATATTTAGGTATAGTGCAGCGAGATCCAAAGGCTCAATGACACTACATGTCACAGTTGTTGTTAACTTAGCTTGTTAATTTAGCTTTTATTTTGACCACTGGCCACATCATAATAGAAGCGTAGAATAATAACGGAAGCACCATTGCATTATTCAAACAAGATACCATTTAAGGGTTTAAGAGACCAAAAGCTCATCTACATTCCATTTTAAATTTCAGAATTTTGAAACGCTTCTTGAAATTTGTATTCAAGGTGATATTCCCAGATGCAGTTCTCTGATCTAATAATTGGCTTACCAATAAGAACAGGTACAAAACATTTTGATTGAATGTACATTTCTTAAAAAAAATTAAATAGTTTTAAACGGATTCACTCTTACATTCTTTTCAAAATATCACGTTTTAATTATAAAAAAAAGTCTGTAGCGTTAATTCAGATAATACATAGCTTTATATGCATTGACCCTAGACTACAACCTGATAAGAAGCATACCTCTCTGAAGATAACCTTTGATGACTTTGACAAACATCAATAGGCCATCTAACTCGGTATGAGCAAAGCGAGACTTAAGTATTAACTTAAGTATCCACTTAACAATAGTCAGATGATTGCCAAAAAAATACAGGCCATAGAACGAGATACTATCAAAAGCACCCTCAATATCCAAAAAGTGCTCACTAGAAATATTTTCATTTAAAAGTTTATGAAGGCCAGTTTCGCGTGATTTACCCACTCTACAAAAATGTTCTATGTTACTGAGTGGAAAAGCAGATTACGCTTTTGGATCTGTTTAATCAGACTTACAAGTTTTCGGGATAATGACAACTCTAATTCTGTTCCAAGATTGTGCACCAGTGCTAAGCGCAATGCAAGCTTGAAAAGGGTGAAGTAAATGGTAGGTGACAAATGAAAGAAAAACCATTCTGTAATTTGGCCGGGAAAATACAACAGAGTAGCGATACAACAAAGATACTGATATATCATAGATGTTTGTAGCGATACACCAAAGATACTGGTTGGCTTTGTTTTAACATGATCAGAGTTGAAAGTTATGTGATTCTCACAATCAGAAAAATAAACAGATTAAAGTAACTCTCCAACTTCCATATTTGACGAAGTAAGCTGTCGATTAGGTAGAGAAGAAGACCACGATTACAAGCACTGTTTTTAACTATACTATAGCGAATTACAACAAACAAATACAAACTCAAAATCATAAAGCTTCACGCTTTACAGTGATGACCTTGTTTATAATAAACCACAACTACTTTTGACACAACCTCCCGAAAAATTCATACTACCTCCTGATTTATCTTAATACGACAAAACTAACTTCTCATAATGGATTTAGTCTGCCTTCTCTCAATGATGGTTTACAGTATGGTTTGCGCTTCTCAGGACACAGATATTTATCTCCAGGAAATTCAGGTCTTATGCTGCAACAAATTCAAACACCACTATAAAGATGGGTGAATGCGGGCAACCCACAAATACAGCATGAAGTTTCTCAGATTCGTTTCATGCACTAAGCGGTCTAAATAAGACAGCTCAACACAGTTACACGGCAATATAGATAAAAAGTCATAAATCAAACAGAAGAGAAATTCACTTGCGAAAGTAAATTCATACCAGAATATACATCACTTATCATCCCGTCACAATCAAGAAATCGAAATTTCTCGAGTAAAGTATCTTGTAATTCGCTAGTACACACAAAAAAATATTTTGTTACCACAAACATTTTATGCAGCAAACATTAAAAATGTTTGGAAGAGTTAGTTGCGGCCAACATCTGATAGATTTAGGACAAATGATTCTATAACGTATGACAAATATTTTAATTTTTACGTTGAATTATAAATGTTTTTGATCAATGAGAAAAATGTTTGTTGAAAATTTAAAAAAATTGCAATGTTTGATACAAACACTAATTACGTTCAATGCCAACATAAAGTATTTTTAATAAATATAAACAATGTTTATCAGTTATATATGTATGATTTCCAGCAAACACATCGACCATAAAATGGGTTCTCTTAACCACAAAAATATGTGTGGTTGATTATTCAATTATTTGAAACAAACTATAAGAAGCAGCAGATATTATTATTAGTTGATCTAATCATTAATTATTTTCAGTAGCCAATAATAATTATTTTTTTCCTATTTTGGATAAATCTTTGGATAAATTAAATGAAACAAATTAATTTTTCTTATAAAATGAATTAAATACACTTTATTCAACAAATTATTTTTAAACTATTTAAAGTTACAGGTGGTTTGAGGCCAGCTGATTATTAAATCTAATAAGTCTATACATTTTATAAATGTTGAGACTTAAATAAATTTGATAAAAAATTATAACCACTTTTAACAAAAAACAATTGCAACACACAAAAAAATGTAAGTGTCCACACAAGAAAACATCATCTTCATAGTCTCAATTACCGCCTTTTAAATAATGTTTGTGAATTCTATACTTTAACAAAATTATATTTAGTATGTAAACTATTACTATAGCAAAAATACAAATAACTACGTCGGAACTAAATTTAGAACTAAGTTGTGGCTTGACATTAATAACCAAGTTATTAAAATTGGTAAAACGTTGAATTCTTACTCACCAAATAGTTCTATAGTTTGTCTACTCGGTAAGGTAAAAATACATCTTACGCTTCAGTTGCCATAATTGTTACTTCATTTTCTTGGTTGAAAGACATTGTTTCTTTTGAGGTACTCGTTTCAATCTTATATAAATTATGATCCATTTCTTTGTTGATTGGTAGGTTCAAATCATGAATCTCACTTTCAGTAATACAGTATATATAACTTTAATTATTTTTTGTGCCAGTATATTCAAATGGTTACCGTCTCGCTTAACGATCGTGCATAAATTAAAAATCTTGATATGTCAAAAAATGAGAAGCCACTAAAAACAATGTATACAGAATCAAATAAACTTTGTAATTAATATTAAATTTTTTAAAATACCGACCAGCACGATGAAATTTTTCATAACTAAATTCACCCACTCCCATTACTGGTACAATTTCAGTAACAATGTGATATGTTGTAGGTAAAGCTTCAAGATATCTACCTATATTGAAGAATAGTAATTTTAATATTCTTAAAATAAACAAAAATTATTAGTAGTCATAAATTTAACATGTTATATTAAATTTATGGTAGAAGTAAATTTAACGTACCTCAATTTTGCTTTTTCATAAGATAAAACTGATCACAAGTTTGATTGAAATTCTAGGTATTGTATGAAGAATTTCCTAATAATGAAATTATATAACAAATATTATACTTTAACGCTTTATGATAAGAAGTGACCACGACAATATATACAAAAACGTGTTCTAACTCCTTAAAATTAAATTATTGTTAACTATAAACACATATTATTATAAATAAAGATTTGATATAATTATAATAAACAACAAACAATTTTTGTTTATCTGAAAAATAAAGTGTTTAAAGTAAACAATTTTCATAATTCTTATGCCCATGAAACACTATGGCTCTGTGTTGCAAATAATAAAAATGTTCGTAAGAAACAGTTCCACATAGATCTGTAAATATTACACTCAAATATATTAAAATATTTATCAGAACGAAAATATGATTTGTGGGTAATCTTAAATACAAAAAATATTTTAGCTAAACAAATTATGTTTGTAATTTAGAATTACTATTTGTAAATAATATTAAGTATTTCGAATCACCTATAATTGCTTATGATAAACACTCGATAGTGTATCCCAAACAATTCGCAAACAATCATTTTTTTCAGTGTACTGTCGCATCAGGACCGAAACAAGTACAGATATGAATCCACAAGCATCAAGTCTGCTAGCATAGAGATGGAATATCTTTTGGATCAAGAGGTCATGCAATGACGTCATCATCAGATCGAAACTGGCCTAGCCGAATTACACCTAAAAATTCTAATCAAAATTATAAAGCTTTATGCTTTATAATCTTGCGGGGTGAAAAGAAAGTCTCTTAATTATATATCTTATCCCCGAATATTATTTATCAGATATTGAAAAATAAACGTGACATAACAACTGGTTAAAGTGAACAAAAGAGAATAAAATTACTAAGCTTTAAATGGCAACCTTCCCTCAAAAGTCGCCGTTTGTAGCTTAGTGGTTAAAACAAACTCTCATCACGCCACGGTTTCGAGTTTGATTCTCGCCGTTCACTTAAAATTTAACATGCTCCGGGTGACATATAAAGCGTTTGTGTAATTGAGATCATTCGTGATGATTATTCGTCACCAGTAATGATTTCACTAAACTTACTAGACTGCCATTTTTGAATATATGTAGGCAACATTTTACAAAATGTACTCGAGCCTCTGTTTGGACCTCATTCAAAATTCGTGGAACCTATTGAGTAGATTTTTTCGTATGTAGGTTCCACATAATTTCTTCACTCAGGAACGACTGAGGACATTGCCGCTGTATCCCGTAGTGTTGAATAAAACCCATTAAACCGTATTTTGCATAAACATTTAGGTCTTAAGGATTTTAAAGTTCCTTCAAATGCATCAAAATGAAACAAATTCGAAAAATCATCTTCAGTGATGAGGCTCATTTTCACCTCGAAGGCTATACAGAAAAAACAAGAACCTTGAAAAGCCTCTCCATCCTCCACGTGTCTCTGTTTGGTGCAGTTTTCCGGCTGGCGGTGTGATTGGACCTTACGTTTAACGAATTTTGTTCGAATTGAATTTCGTAATCAGTCGTTCTTATGGTCTCGAATAACGTTTTGACTACTGTTTCTTTGAAGAAAAATTTACCACATAAAGTTCAGTCTTTTGACGTTCAGTTGTATATAATTTGACCCTTGGTAGCCATATCAAATTCTTACACATATGTACCATTCATTATTAATAACAAATAAAAATTTAGCTTCGCTAGCAAATTGAATTTACAGTCCCTTTATATTCACATATACACTTCTAACTAAAAAGATTTATCTGATCAAATTCTTATATATCGAAAAGATATCGGATTACAAAAAACATTGTATATGTGTATATGCTAACACATTACACTTACGAAAATTTCGCTCTCCGTTCGATATTGTTAAATTGTTAATTGTATTACATGCGTACATATGTACATTAATAATGAATACTAATTTTCTTATATTCAAGTAAAATCGAAGTCAAATGGAAATTATTTCGAAACGTATGCGCGCCAATCGATTTTTCTTCAATACTAAATATTTTTCCAAATTATCCCCTTTTGAATCACAAATTCTCGATGTTGTATATATACTCGTACATACATGTTACACGTATATCGTCTCGTACAAACAAAATTTATTAGACGAACGTAAAAAAGAATAAAACAAAAAATCTTACAAATTCCATTCGTACATCTAATAAAAATTAGATTGCCAAAATCACTGTTTATTAAATATCTAATTGCCTACTACACTATACATATGGACATAACTTTAGATTCGACGGCTGAATATATCTTATTGATAGGTGGTATACGTACATATGTATCGAGATAATTAATTACCGAAATAAAATGTATATCATCCACCTACGTATGTATAACTCGGTGGTGACGTATCGATTCGATTTGATTGATTTTATTCACTTCATATCGATATACATGTCTGTGTGTGTTTGTGTTCGTATCCACATGTTGGTATTTATCTATGTATGTATAGGCATTTCGAAATAATTAATTCACCGCTTGTTGCTTGATTTTGATGGCCCAATAGATATAATCGACTACAACAACAACAACAGCAAAATAAACTTTTTAAAAAAATACTCCCACTGAGTTCACTTGCTGTTTCGAAATCTATCTCATACATATATACCAAATACAATAACACAGCCAGGGGAATCAGCTCGAGTCGGGTGGGACGACACGCAAGTGATTTTTGTTTTTCCAATCGCGCGCTAATTTTTAATGTTTCGTGAAAAACAAAAACAAAATAAACAAATGGGACACAAAACTTTTCTGTGCCGTTGGTCTTGTGTACAGTAAGTACACAGAGTATACACACACACACATAATATATACGAAATGAAAACAACAACAACAAAATTCAATCTACTGTCAAATTCAGAATAATGAAAACAAAAACACACAATTATTTATGGCGGTGAGCTTTTCACTGTGATTTTAGAATTTTGATTTTTTTTTCGAAATTTATTCATCTCGCTGTAAATTTACATTTTCATCGGAATTTTATATTGTCAATATTGAAATTAAGCATCTTTTTTGGCAGATATGGAGCGAACGATTGTTTTATTAAAATCTGTCAGTTATATATATTCTATCTAAACATGTAAATAAAGGGCTTTTCAATAAGAGGTTTCATTTAGAATTTTTTTAACGGTTTTTACAGGCCATTGTCGGCCGGTATCGTGTCAACAATCTGACTCGATCGATTTCGATCACGAGCCAGTTCTTCATACTGTTGCAAGCAATTAGAAGATGTTTCTTCGCCTGCCGCGACCTCTTCGCCTGCCGAAAAGCGGCTCTCCCTTCAAAGATCGCTCTACCATTCCGGTCGGATTTGTACAGTTTTAGCAAAACCGCATTTGGCAAAATATTTTGATTTATTTGGCATAAATCAAAATATTTTGCCAAATGCACTACTATCGTGAGTAATGAGAGATCCAAGATACTTCAATCTTATCACTCCTTTAAATGTGTGGTTACTGATTACTGACCGAGTCATAGGTTTGCTTGTAATCTAGGAATACCTTGTGTAAAAGAAAAGAATCATTCGTAGCAAAAAAAACTTGATCCACTGACCGATTTGGACTGAATCCTCCTTGATCACCGACAATTTCCTCCACCAAAGGAGTAATTCTTCCCAAGATAATGTATGACAGTAACTTGTATGCTATGCAAAGGAGAGCTATACCGCGATAATTCTCGCACTTCAAGCGATCGCCCTTCTTGAATATTGGGCATAACGCGGTCACAATCCATTCACCAGGCATAACTTCATTTCGCCATTTTATTCGAACAAGGTTAAAAAGACAGTTCTACAAAATTAGCTCAGAATTAATGCAATCAACTCCTGATGAATGATTTTTTTTAATCTTTGCATGGCCATTGTGAATTCCTCATAGGATGAATCCTCAATGAACATCTCTGCGGTCTGTATTTGAGTGTATTCAAATACAGGTGGTGATGCATGTGGAATATTAAGTAGGGCAGAAAAGTGTTCACGCCATCTATCGAGTACCGCATCGACGATAAGACAGAGGTATTCTGGTGATTCCTTTAAGGACCAACGCAAATTGCGCTCATTGCTGAGCTTTTGTACTCTTAAGACCTTAGCCATTCGCGCTGCTTTTGTTTACAAATGCATTTAGCTGTCCTCTTAGCAAGAACTGCTTTATTTCTTCTTGCGATTGTAAACCGAGTCTGCGTTCATTATGGGCTATATTTCGTTGCTCGACAGCAAAACGACACTCCTCATCAAACCAATCATTTTTTAACTTAGTTTTCACTTTACCGAGAATATGCTGGGCAGCATCGATAACCGAGGTTTTAAATACTTCCCAGACACTGTTCACTTCTTCAGATTGGTAATTAGATCGAAAAATGCTATTGCTGACAAGATCTTGATATTTTCGTTGCGTTTCTTCATTTATTAGACCTTCACAGGAGAATCGCGTTGTACATTACCCTATCCTAATTGACTTGAAAATTTCCATCGTAGGTTTGCAGTGACCAGATAATGGGCACTACCTACGATTTTTGTTGACGACCGATTAGATCTCACGTCGTGGCCAACCCGAGCCCACTCTTTTGCCCTATTTTGGATATTTTACGCGGATGAGGAAACAATGTAGTTGCCTCTTTGAGATCATGAGCGATCGCAAAGTACTTCATTTTTTCTCCATTTTCGATAGACCTAGATTATTACATAAGTCGGTCTGATTTCTGCCAGCTCTAGCATTAAAGTCACAAATCACTTTCCATTCTCACCGTGTCACTGTTTGGTGCGATTTTTGGCTGGTGCAATTGGTATGGTGAATGGATTGCGCTACCGAGCTATGTTTAATGATTTTGTATGGCCAGAATCGGAATATATGAATGTGTATCTCGAAGAGATAAGATCTATGCCAATGCTCCACAATCAATTCAACAACTTAAGGATGGAATTCGTTAAGTTATCGAGTACATACAGCTTCAAGTGTGCGAATTGGTCATGGAAAATTACATGAAAAGGATATGGTGCTGGAAGCGTAGTTGTGGTTTTTTCAAATATCAAAATGAAACCTCTTATTGGAAAACCCTTTATAAACATGAAAATATATACATAAAAATCGATAAAATATTGTAGTCGGTTGGCTTAATTCGAATACTATATACAAATGACACATAAAATATCTGTAAAGAGTTGAGTCTATAATACTTCAGATGCTTAATATCAGAATTAATTTCATTTTATGATTTTTTATTCGAAAAGATATAAAATTATAATGAAATTATGGGTTAGACATTTGATACAAGACCGAAAAAAAGCTACAATGAAAATGTAATTTCAAATGCTCATCTAAATGAGCTTTTTGACCTCTCCGTTCTTTTATAAGCATAACAATTTTATGATTTTATTGTTTCCTTTTATAGTTTAATGTTGAGAACTTAATCCTAACCTATATTGAGTACAATGTCGTTTGATTTGCATATAGCTTTTGAAAGCATTAAGGTTGTACCGATCAAACCTTAAAAATGTGATATTAACGTTATGTTTTTGATTACATTAATTAAGTTTGACATAAGAAATTATTAAATTGTGGTTTCGAGGAACAAAAACACATAACTTTGAATGCAAAATTAAAATACAAACTTTTAATTAACATTGAACAACGTCAGAGAAACTTTGTGATTAGCAAATTAACAAATGTTTATTTATTTGCCCCTGAAAGACGATAATATGTAATTATAATCTCATTTTCTTTTGGAACTATGTGCAGCTTCCACAAAAATAACAACTCATTGTTGATTACGGAACAATGTATTGTGCTTATAACAAAAATACAAATTTTTACCATTTTCATTCATAAACCAAAGAAAAATGAAAATTAAACAAAACCCCTGAATGATACTGTTCAACAATTTACAAATAAATTTATTTTCGACTATAATTCTACAAATCACTAAGAGTGAAGTGAGGTTTCTAAATCATTTTTCTTTTTAGCTAAGCTAATATCGCCTTACTAAAGTTAATTTGGATGTATTTTGATGTAGATCAAATACATAAATAATTGGGCATCCTCGTACAGCTCATCTTAAACATTATAGTGGTTCTAAGCAGTTTTATGTCTCAAAAGCGACATCCAGATCTATAAGAAATACAACTTTTAGTTACAAACACCATTTGCAACCTGAAAATTATGGAATAACCTGACGATTATGGGATTCGTAGTATTACCGTCATTCAGGCGATAAAGCTTAATTGATAAAGCTTAAAAGGAAATGTTAACTTACTTTTCATGATTATATCTCACTAGCATGATTGTGATCTCTTATTAAAGTAATCATGTGGAAAGAGGAGATGGTGTTATAATTTATAATATAAGCCCAAAAAAATTATTTCAAGATGCAAGTACACTTATTCAATACAATAAAAATAATTATAGGAAACTATCGTGATACTATTGGCGATAGTAAAAACTATCATGATATATAATTTAACTCAAATTAAAACTCGTGATAGTTCGACATGTGACAATGCTCATACTTTTTAGAATTAATACGTAACTTAAAGTGTACAACTAACCCCTTCGGGAAAAGACTCAACCCTTGCATAACGACTACTTAATTTAATATGTTTTTAAGTATGTAAGCTATTCGAATTGATTTTACTCACAGATGTTGACAGAAAACACAACAACAAACAAGTGATTTCTTACCTAAGCTTTATATGGAATCTGAGGACTTATATTGGCCAACTGTTTCTTAGTATAAATAATGAAAGCTCCAGATGGTTGTGTGACGTGTTTGTGGAGAGAACATGTAGTTGGATGTATGGGTGGGGTGAGTGCAGTGTGGAGGTTGCTGCTGGAGGTCGTCTAAGAGATATGTCTGATTGGTGGAGGAGATAATAATTTTTAGTTTCAGGTTTGGATAGTGAAAATCTATGATAGACATGTTTTGGGAGATTTGCACCTTTAAGTTAGTTTAACTTGCCACTTCAGTGTATGATTATTATGAATGGTTGGCTTGTGTGAAATACATGTGCCCAGCCAATGTTTTCTCCATTGATGTATTAATTCTAGACTGTTTTGATGTGGAGATTAGATCTATCTCGAGATTATCCAAAGCTGGTTAGGAATTAATAATAGATGACCTCAATCAACAATTGGGGTTTCCAGTTTAATAGATTACAAATGTGTTGAGATTATAAATTGCAGTCTAACTCTAATTAAATAGGACTTAAATAAAAAATATTATAAATTAATTAAAATAATTATTGCACATTCCAGAGCTACAAATTAATAAATTTATTTCAGAATATTATTGGGTGTACAAATAAATTCCCGACCTTATTAGATTCCCAACCTTTTGCGGGAAGTTTTACTTCATTATTTTTTGTTGAAGAATAGTGCAGCGGAAACAAATTGTTTGCTTGTGGAAGTTTACGGTGAACATGCGCCATTGAAAACAACATACAAAGAGTGGTTTCAACGATTCAAAGTTGGCCATTTGACATAAGAGACAAATAACGTGGTAGAAGAGTTGAATATTACCCGAAAACGTGATACGTATCGTACACATGCAATCGGATTGGTTCAGAACCTGGGAAACTGGGTGCCACACAAATTGAAAGACAATTTACGTTGGAAAACCAAGTGCGAATTGTTGCTTCAACAACAACAAAGGATGGGGTTTTTACATTGAATCATCACTGGGGATGAAAAATGGATCCACTATGACCATCCAAAGCGAAAACTAGCGTGCGTCAACCCAGGTGGTATATGAAGTGTGTCGGCTATTATGAGCTGTTGGAAGAGCGTGAAACCATTACGGAACAAGTTTATTGAGGACAACTGATGGCTTTAAAGCACGCTCTAGCTGCAAAACGCCTGAATGGGACAAGAGTCACCGATACTTGTCAAAAATATACCTGTCAAAAATTACTTGGACAGCTAGAACTGGAAATTCTATTCCACCCGTAGCATTCATCAGACATTGAAGCCACCAGACTTCTTCCTTGGGATAATCCGTTTATTGCCTGAACGATGAACGAAGGTTATAGCTTCCAAAGGAGCATACTTTGAATAAAATATTATTTCATTTTCTACGCAAACAAATGTCTTTTACTTTAGTAAAAAATTTATGAAATTTATTTATTCACCCAATAATTTTATTCAAAAATTATAAGTACAGATATAAAGGTGTTGCGGACTGTAGACTGCGGATTGGCAATTACAAATTAGAAGTGTGATTGTATTGTGCTAACAGTAGTTTAGTAACAATTTGTACATAATACCTTCGTATCCTTACCTATTGTTTTAAGTTAACAGTTGTAGGAATAGGCCCGGTCAAATCCGAAAATCTTGCCTTGCACTCGGTCACACAGTTGAATCAATAAATCAATAAGTTTTACATATAGAACGCGATTTATATAATTTACTATTTAAAACACCAATTCCTGTTTGTACAATGAGTGAACAGTTTAATGGTATTCGCGTTCAAGCGAAAGATGAAGTAAGAAAGAACATTTTCTTAATGAACTCCCACTCAAAAAGTTTTAATCACTGCGCCAGTTGGTTTAATTTGCTATCGATAAAAAGCTCCCACTGGTATAAGTATTACCAAATATATTTGTATTTTATACTTAAAGACAATATCAATATGAACAAGTTCAATATTATAGACCATCAACTATAAAACAGTATTGCCAGATGAATATTAATTTTCGTTTTCTGTACAATGAAGAACACAGAATCTAATTTCACAAAAACTGAGATAAAAAGAAATACTTGTTTTTACTTTGCCACGTATTGATAAATACAATGATATCGAACAAAGTACATCCCTTTTCACTATACACAGCTTAATGAAATTGTAACACAATAAATCATTTTGTCTCTTTATAGACACGACATTCGCGTTCTCAGCGAATAAAATCAATGACAGATATTAAAATGAAACGATTTATGGGTTTTTCGGCGATAGTATGGTCTCGGTCTCGAGCTATTAAAATATATTTTAGTAATTTTGTTTCTTCCTATAGCTCTGCTGCTAGCTTCACGCTAATCGTATATTTAATCAAGAAATTTACTGATTTCATCAATACCAACTTTTTTACTACTACTTGCCAAAATATAAAGGAATTAGGGTTGTATGAATGAAGTAATCAAAACCTCATCTAAATAATGTAAGGTTAGAGAAAATTATTCTCTGGGAATTTAAACAAACCACCCATAACATACATTTATGAACACAATACAAATACCTTATTAACCAACCACCCCTCAAGCAATTTCAATCGATTAGTATTTTCTTCCAAATTTGGTGAGGTTAGCACTGCAAATTTAACTCTTTTGGAAATTTCAAGGACATCAAAAAATATGCAACAGCAAAAAAAGTATTAAAACCATGTTTTTGGACCAATACACGTGGCACTCCACAGTATTACCGATGTTCAAAACAAGTTCAATAAGATTTACACTGCCTATGAATTCTCATCTAAAGAAACGAATTTTTTTCAAACATGCCTCAACTTTCTTAAAATCAATATTGTAACCAATTTAAAAATGGAATGACATTTAAAATCTTTCTAAACATTTCCAAATAATCGAAATAACAAAACGTGATATTGTCGACACGCTCAACAAAATGTTCTACATAATCGTGGATTAAATCCGACTGAAAAATTAATCAACAAATTGATGATATTGTTTGTCGCATTATGGTTTTTTGAACATGTTCTGACGTTAAAGAATTTATTTTAAAACATTAACGTTTGAAGGTGCAACCACATTGACAATCCAAATCGAAGCACGTTTAAACTCGATCATTAATTTCCTAATAGGTGGACCAATAAAGATGGCTGGCGGAACCAATGAAAACTTTTACTCAATAAAAATCCAATGGCATTTGATGCAATAAATATCGGTTATCTGCAGCAGTTACAACGGGCAAAGTGGAAGAAACCTCAACTAAATTTTACTGTCGGAAGAGTTTCGTTCTGATGAAGAAAGAACCATCAGCACGTTGGAAAACAGGTAGAGTGCAAGGGGTCATCAGGTTCAGATGGCTTAGTTCGGATTGCGTCAATAAAGTGGATTTTGCTATTATGAAAATCCGATATCGCAAAATTCGCTATTATGAAACTAACAAAAACAAAACGAGATCGGATTTTCCGAAAATCAAAAGTCAAAACCCAACTGGTAGTTAGTAGACGAATTTTATTTTCTGTTATCGAATTTGTAAGTTTTCATAATAAGAAAATTTGTGGCGAATCGAATTTTTCGATATCGAAAAAAAACTATATCGGATTATTTCATAATAACCTCCCAGAACATTTATAAACGCCCAATTAAATCATGCAACCTACCAATTGAGGAAGAAAACTCTCTGGCCCAACAAATATGAAAACAACTTTTGTTGAAGAATCACCTCAATCAGACGTTAACTAGGAAAAAATGCGAAAGGATTCAATAACTGTTAAAAAAAAGTGTCAATAACACAGTGGTAGCAAATATCGACCGCTGCCCCGCAAAATGTTCGATATAAACAGGCTTTATGCTGACGTTACAACAACATCTATAATTAGGTTAGGATTAAATTTTAGTTCATAACTTTGATTAGGCAACACTGCTTTATTTGACAACCCATTTATCAAGCCATGTACCATTTCATTATGGATAGACTTACATCACAGTAACGCTTGCAAATTGTGGAAAGGTTCTGTTCGTCAAACTTATCGTGCACTTCGTCCATTTTATGGCGTATATTATCGTCCTTCAGAGCGTTTACCCATAATGATAATTACTCAAAGTATTTAGATATTTAATCAAAGAAACGTTTGATGAAAGAATAATTTTGCGTCATGCCTCAATTATTTTCTTTGAGGTTGTGTAAAGTCACTTATTTACGTCGATAAAATAGAGACAATTGAACACCTTGAAATCAATATTCGAAGAATTATTGGCGAAATTCGGTCGCAAATGCTACGAGATGCTGGTATAAGCTCCCACCAGTGATAAGCTCAAAATAATTAAAATAAAAATTGATATTAGCTGAAGCAATACTAACATTCTTCATGTTCAAGATACATAGTTAATAGTTTAGGTTGTACTTAAACTATATAATGATAAAATGCCCACTAAGTTTGGCGACAACCCACATTAAATTTCACTTTTTGAAAATCACAATTAAAGTAAAATTAAATTCTGTGAAACTACCTGTTCTATAAATCCATTTAAATGTAATTTATTTTGCCCACACATTTATTCTTACTTTTATTATTTATATTAACCAACATTAATAAGACGCATGAATAAAACTTAATTAAATGGTTCAATAAGTTTGCAAACCACTTTTTACCTTCCGACTTATTTTTCCATTTCGCCGAAATTAAAATCATTTCTACGAAACTAAATTGTGATGTACATGAAATACTCTCGAGGTGTACAATCCATAATGGTATTTATATATGTAACTTATAATCAAACCAATTTACTAATAATACCAAATCGATAAAAATCAATTTGTGTTATTAGTATAAGAAGAAAAAAAAATCTTAAATCTTCTTATTTTTTTTTCATCTTTAAATTTCGTGAATTTATGAAACAAACATCCTGCAATTTATCGAAATACCTCAAAATTATATATTTATACATATTTAATATTAACTAACCATTGAGTTAAATACCAAAAAAAATTATAAACCAAACAATCTATTCTCTTCCGATATTTGTCATCTGTACGTTTATAATCCGTTAATAAATCACGCGAAACAAAATCACTTCTGTTATAATTTCCGCTCAAATCACAAAACTATATCGAAACATTTTCACTTCACTGTGGTAACCGCAACAAAAAAAATAATTTATATTTGTACACACTACCGCACCCAAAATCGCACCATATACCACACCAACAGACAATAACAATAAAATACAATAATAAATTAATTAATCAAAAACTATTACACTATCAACCACTTCTCGTATGTGTTTAGAAAACACTTTAACCAAAACACAAAACTAATTTTTTTAACCAACAAAACCACGTTCACACAATTTTCCTACTGTAACGAGATAAACGGCAAAAAACCAAAATTTTAATTTTTTACCCCGAATTCTGTCTTAACGTATACGAAACACAAAAAATTCCGTTTAAATCCCGTAACCAAAAAAAAAATTATAATGACAGTCCCCTTACTCGGCACAGTATACACACCGTATGAGATCCGAACATTGGTAATGTCGAACGAATACTGAACATTTTGAAAAGAAAATGAAAATTATATATTTACTGTACATACGTACATACGTGTGCGATGAGAAAATTGAGAAACAAAACAAATAAAAGAAAACAAAATTTTCGTTTTTCATTTTTCACTCAAATTGTACGAGTTATACTCAGTATAACAATATCAACAGCGATGATTAAGCTCGACAATCGAATAAGTAAAACTGTTATACTACAAACTGTTATACTATAGCGACTCGTCCATACGACTAAATATATGGTCCAAATTGGACTTTTGCCGTTTCGTTTCGATTCGCTGTTTCGATCTGTTGTTTTCGACCGTTGTTCCAACCGAGCTTGTGCCATAAATTATAAAAGTTTATATTTACTTTTGGGGAAAAATTATGAGAATGAAAAGACTGAAAATGATGCTGTAATGTTTTAAATGTGATTGACAATGAAACAAAAATTCGAAATGTTTTGTGCTTTTCGGGATATATGTATATATCACGAGAGGGCATATTATGAAATGAGAAAATGAAAGTTGAAAAATATTTTTTATTGATATATAAATAATTTAAGAATATAAGGAAAAGCTGGAAAATTGTATTTTCTTTTTTCTTCTTCTTGTATTCGGTTATACACGAAAAACAGAAAATATGTAGTAAGTAATAAATTTGCGTGGATAATTGAATTTGTCGTACTGAAATAAAAATTAATGACGGCAAAAAAAGTATTTGATTATTGTTCGAGAGGGGGAAGGTCAAACGTTTCCGCACGCGAAATGTGGAAAATCGCTAATTTTTTATTTAATGAACTTGCAGTAATTAAATGACAACAATGTTCGCCGTCATTTGTGACATCATACCTTGACAGGACTGAAAACCTCAAAGATTAATGATTTTGAATTGGTATTGGGCATAACCACTATGAGTGGGCCAATTCTGAGACCTCGCAACAATAAGTACTGCGCAAATACTATTAACCACAAGGTTTTGCTCAAATGGAAAGAGGTACTTGTCATTTTGTTACGATACCTTATAACGCGAAAATAGCTCAGTACCCTTCCATGTACTGACTACTGAGTTACTGAGTGAGATAATTTAGAGTGAAAAAAAAATACTATTCTATCAAAAGTGTCTAGAAACCGTTGTGAAGTCTATAATATGTTAGTATCACTCAAACGATATTCTTATTAAGAACTTTTGAGTGAATTAGCGAGATAATAATATATTCATCTCTTTCATCCCAGTGATATATTTATATTCAAAATTAAATTTCTTTCTCTTTCCTTTTTATTCAATCATCTCTTTTTACATATTTTTCAGAGATCAAGCGTTCCTCTAACGGAGCCTCTCGATGCTTGTTAATAGTACGTTAATATGTTGTACACGGTACACCTATATTATAAGCACTCCAGAGATTTTTGCATTAACCCCAACAAGTCAGTCGGTCCGGATGGTATTCCCCAATTGTACTCCAATATTGTTGTAAATCCTTGTCAAAGCAACTTTCATGTTTGTTCCTCCGATCTATATCTTCTGGCATTTTCCCTTCCATTTGGAAAATTCCTAACGTACATCCCGTGCCGAACAAGGGCAGCAAGTTGAACTCTTCGAATTATCGTCCAATCGCTATTGTCTCGGTGCTTTCCAACGTATACTTGAGACGATAATCAATTTTTAACTGATGAATTATTTGGAAGATCACCACCTTATTTCAGATCGCCAGTATGGTATTCGCCGAGGACCCTCAGCCGGAGACTGAATTAACGTCATCACACACACACACATTGCGCTTGATATTTCGAAAGCATTTGATCGCGTGTGGCACAAGAGTTTACTGTTCAAACTGAGGGCAGTTGGCTTTCAAGGTTCTTTAATCCTATGGGTTGAGAATTTTCTTTTCTGTCGTAAAATCTAAGTGGTGGTGGATGGCATGACTTCCAGTCCACATTCTTTAAACGCTGGAGTTTCTCCAACTCTTTTTCTAATTTTCATCGATGATCTTCTATCCTAAACGCTCAATCCAATGTATTGTTATGCTGATGACAGCTCACTCTCCTCCTCATACTGCTTACCTTCTTCGTCATCGCGAAACGATGTTCTCGCAGAAAGAATTGCTATGAAGGATCGCCTTAAGCTTATTCTCATTGCAATTCTGGAATGCGGTGAAGCCAACAGGGTTGAATTCAATCCCAACAAATTTCAATCCTGCGTTTTTCTGGCCGAAATGATGGCTATTCGCCATCTTTTCTGATTGGCGAATCCAGTTTGACTACATCTGTAACATTTTTGATTCTCGGCTTAACTTTAACAAAGAAAATGTTCTGGAATGAACACATAATCAAAGCAGCGATTAGTGTAACTACATGTCTTGGATTTCTACGACGATGTAAGTTTTATTTTACACCATCTGAAACACTCTGTGCTGGAGCACCAAAAACACATCTGGCTGCACTTGATCGAGTCCAAAACCGAGCATCTAGAATGAATTTATCTTCTAATCTCAATTCTCTTTCCCACAGTCGGAATGTGTGAGCTTTATGTGTGTTCTACAAATACTTTCATGGTCATCGGTCATTTACGAACTTATGCCTGGTTTATCAAGACCCACGCACAACTTAAGAAGACCTTTACACAGATATAATCTGGAAATTAAATTCGCCAGGACTTATAGGTTCCAGAACTAGTTTTTTGTTCGGAGTGCGTGAATGTGGAATGAGCTGAATTGTGGAGCGTTTCCCTTGGCATATACGTTACAGAGATTTAAACTTAATATCAAAAGTATGAAACTTGAAGACTAAAACCCTTATTCCTTGAGTCCTTTTTAACCCTTATTCCTTAAGTCCTCCATCCTTCCTAATTCCTTCCCATCCCTATTATTAGTAGTGCTGTGTGTTTGTTGTGCAAAAACAATCATATTAAGGATAAATATATTATCAATAAAAAAACATATTATATTTACATATCCACCACGTTATCTTATTGACATCGTATACATTTCCAATTATAATATTTTATGCTAGAAACTTAACAGATTTGCCTCGAAGCAAGAAAAAAAAATTGTCAGTAAAAACTGAGTAGTTTTAGCAATGTTATTCGGCCATAAAAGAATGAAGAAACTGTGTACCTAGTAAATTGGTAAGGGAACTATTCCATGTACTGAGTTACTAATTTATACTCAGTACACTTACTGAGAATACTGATTGCATACTTTTATAGTAATATCACTATTAAATCTACTATTTTTTACTGATAATATTTTTTGTTGCATCTAGACACTCAGAAAAATTGTATTTTTCTTTCGCTCTAAATTAACTGACTTGTAACTCAGTGCATAGAATAGCTAAATTCAAACAAAACCTGATGAAGGATTCAGACCTTTTAAATATTTAGAAGAAAATTTATCATTAATATTGATTCTATTGAAGTGGTTCCGATGTCTTGCCAAATGCATACAATCAATGTACCTATACCATGAATCTCAAACCAAATGTCAAATAACGGTATCCTGAAAATCGGAGTACAAGAGGTAGTTGAGAAGATCACCTTGGAGCTAATAAAACATTTGGTAAACGAGTTAGCAGACACGGTGTGCCATTGGAGCTAGACTTGAAACAAGGAAGAAACTCCGAATCACATCTAACTCTATGGTGGATGAACAACTTTCACTATTCTTAATGACGTATCGTATAAACACCAGCCACCGTAATGTTTGGAAGGGACATACATCTACTCAGCCCTTTAGTGTGTGGAGTTGGAGTACCTGGAAATCAGCAACACACCAAAGCAGAATACGTGGACCAACTGAGTACGATAATGAATGAGATCCACAATCAAGTGGGAGGTTGCATCAAAATTACAACGCTAGTACTGAAAGATTCCAGGAAAAACAACTGGTGTGGTTTACACTATCATCGAAAGAATCAACAACGTCATCTACTGAGTGCATAAGGACCACGAACGACGATGAAAGTAATTTATGGAGGAAAGTTTGATCTTTCTGCTCAATACGAACACAATTATGCCGGGGTTAATGGAACGACTATGTCTACTAATAATGTATTTAACATCATGAGAGTTAACATGATTATAGTACACGAAATATGTAGTAGTGGTCAAAAGGCAATTGGTTCCGAATCCAATTTCTGTTTATGTTGGGTTTCGGTTTTGTAGAGCGAGTTATGTCATTTCTTATGATAGTCGCTTTCTGTTTGAGAAATAGTAGCGAGATGAGGAAAGTGATAACACTATACAACAACCGAATCAACATCATGAGAGTGCAAGGAGTGAGTCGAAGCCAGTTGTAGACAATGCCACAGTGTCTCATCCGTGTTGTATATATAAGCAGTGCCTAGAAAAGTTGTATTTAAACCAGTGTTTAAAGTAAAGTGAAAACTATTGTCATACCCTCGGCTAGGGGCAAGCGACTTAATTAGTGACATAGCCCCCACCACCTTCTCGAATACGAACATAGCAGAGTCATATCGATATTATAAGGCTTTAGTTATTAATTTCAACCCTAATCGATTGGTGTTCAGCTGTTCTTCCATGTACTGAGGTGCTGAGTTTTCAATTAATTTATAATTAAAACCAAATTCTTTCTACCGAGAGCGTGTAGAAGCAACAAAAAATATTATCAGTAAAAACTGAATAGTTTTACCAAGATTAAACAGTGTACTTAGTAAGTCAGTAAAACAACTAGTCTAATTTACTGAGTACACTTACTGAGAATACTGATTTTATACTTTTATGGTAGTTACCCTGTTAAATACTCAGTTTTTTTACCGATATTTTTTATTACATCCAGACACTCAGTAACAATGTATTTTTTTCTCACTCTAAATTAATTAAATTTTTCTTTCATTCTAGATTAGTTCCAAATTAAAACGAAAAATGAGATTCAAAATGTTTGTCTGTGTGTAAGTTTAATACTCTTGTTGTGTATTGGTACAAGCAGTCGTACTACATTCTACTTAAAGTTATTATCATAGTCACAAATACTTTTCTCTCTCAGTAAGAATAGAAATTTGATTTGAATCGTTTCATTCCTTCTAACGTACAATGCATTAAATGGACTCCAGGCTGTTGCCACATACTTCACTAGAGATCAATCGTTGTTGAAGTGTGATAAATTGATGCTGGGTGCTGTAATCGTGACAGCTAGTGATGAATGGTGGGAGCTAAACTTTGAACTCCACAGAGTGGCATTGATTGACAGCTAGAGCGCTGGATCAAACCAGCCGTTGAAGACGTTTGTCTTGAAATGTATGGCATATCTCTTGTATGTGGGGGTCTGTAATATTCGTTTCGCTAGGCCGGTTTCGATCTGATGACGTCATTAACTCGTTGTGTGATCGAAAAGATCAAATCCATCTCATCAGGCATATGCGACCGGACTTGATGTGTGTTGCATTTCGTTTCTATATATATTGTGAGGCTGTGTTGCAACAGTTCTAGCGAATTTACAGAATTTGACTCGAAATCTTTTTTCGATTATTTGGTTTATACTTCACTATTGTGGCGTGACTATTCGTCGTATTTGTGAACGCCACAACGTTTGCGGAATAGAGTGATAGCTGTGTAGTATATTATAATTTTTGTAACTCTCAAATTCAGAGTTATTGATGTTCTAAGCACAGCTGCTTCGTTTTGCTCCCAATTCCTCAATACCTACAGTCCAAGTAATATTCGTTTAAATGCAAAATAGAGTCGTTTGTGCTCACTTCAGGATTGCATATATTAGCGAGTTCTTTACTCATCCCTCGATTTTGCTCACGTCATTATGCAATCCTCTTGAAGCAATCTCAAAGTTTTTATGTGACACTAATAAGAATGTGACACCATCATCAACAAATGATGTGTAACACTAGTACAACATTAATCTAAGCAAACTTATGCCTTATTGGTTAAGCAATTTTGTTTGTAGCAATATATCGTCTTTAATTAAGTAACGAGTTGCTTGACATGATCACTACTTTGGAAGTATCTTGAAATTGATAAATTCAAGACATCAAGCTCAACTTGGCATAATTGTTTCTGGCCATTATTTATTCATGTTATAGTATACCCTGTTCCACTAATTTCATTCTGATGACTTACGCGAAATTTGATCTTTCCGATCACACAACAAATCAATGACGTCATCAGATCGAAACCGGTCTAGCGAACGAACATTACAGATCACAAAGAAAGATGCCATACATTTCATAAGACAAACGTCTTCATCGGCTGTTGATTCAGTGCCCTGGCTGTCAATCAATGCCACTCTGTGTAGTTCTGGTTTAACTTTCATCATTCATTAGCTGTCACGATTACAGCTCCCTGCATCATTATCATATTCTACAAATCCAGAATCGACTAAAAGGTTACACATTTAGAAAGGACACCCATGTTGAAATCAACTGAGATTTTCAAAATAATCACAGATATGTTCCAATAGACTTTATGAATTGTACCTCCCTCGTTACTTTCATTTCATATATTGATCCGTCATGCCAAATATTGTCAAATACTTGTGCATATATGGAATGATACCTAGAAAGACACAAGGACAGTAATCATTTTCTTCAAAGACAAAGAACCAAATTATTATTTATTCAGAATGTTAACGGCAATTTGTGTTGCACTCTATACTTATAATTCTTGGAGAGCTTTGTATTCCTCCTATATTGTAAAAGGTCAATGAAAATCAAAAGTTCTTGAAAATTTCTAAAAAAAAATTCTCCTTAATTGAACTTATTTCGTATGCTTGCTTGTAAGATTTTTGGGGGTTTCTGCCTTTAAAACATAGGTACTCAACAAAGCCATTGTCGATCAGATGATCGATCGTACGGTATATGGATTTGACATTCGTCTCTCCAAATGATTCTTTTAGCTAAAGTCAATTAGTTCAGGACTTTTTAACTGAAGGCCAATACATAGCTTAACCACATAATATGAAATTCAAATTCTGCTGCTCTAACACTTCATACAGTAGTCCTTGTTTGCTTGTTTTTTATCTTTCCAAACTGTTTTGGAGCTCAAGGCATTCCCCATTCTTTCGCTTATTTACGTCCTACCTTACGTCATAACAGCCAAATCGAGGACGTACGGCTATAGGTCCGATTTACGTAGAAACAAGCTCAATACCAGCCTATAGTACTGACATAGAAGATGGGGTGGCCCATGAGTTCTGCACTCCAACAAGAGGTCATAGATGTGTTTATTCACATTACCGATCGTTCTCAGATAGTGAAAAACCCCTTTTGCATCCCGGCACATCCCGCTCCAACTGTCGCAGCTTTTACCACTGCGCCATTTGGTCGGTATGTATTCGTAAGTAGTCATCTCCTTTCGACGCTGGTAGTCTTAACCTTCGGTCAGTTCAGTGTTATAATCACTTCTGTGAGGAATTTACTTCCGAATCTATTCCATGCACTATTCTATGTTTTATGGGATGTTTTGGAGGACAATATAATACTGATATTATGCAGCTTCTTACGGTAGCTTTAACCAATGCGCTTTTAGATCAATATACAGGTCCTTAATAAAAAAGTTTATATTCAGCAGTACCAATCTCATGACTTACCACAGATATAACCAAAACTGTAGATGGATAGATGGAAAAGTAAACAACAACAATAATGGAAGTAACAACAAATACAAGCAACTATTCTTTCCTCAGTCCAGCTGAACTCGACATCGTGCTCGAGATGGACACGAATTAGTGAATCAAGGTGAATAACTGAGTGAATGGCAAGATCCTGTGATACTTATAAGTGAGACTTGGGACCGTGAGAACAAGACGTTTAGGATAAAAGGATACAATTTTCTATCCAGACCAAAGGCCGATGGCTTTGAAAGTTGTGATTCCCCGCTTTGAATATATTGAAGTCATTGCTGCCAAAACTCGAAATCTGGATAGAAACTTGTTATTTGTTAGCATGTATGTAACTCCCTGGTGACAGAGAAAAAGCCATAAGAGACTATAATAAATTATTTGATTGGATAAGTCATTGTAGCAGGTGATATGAATGCACATTCAAGGATGTGTGGGTGTGAAAGTAATGATGCGTGTAAAACCTTGTTGGCTGACCTAGTCCTAGATTCCGATCTCATAATCTTGAACTATGGAAGGCCAACAAGGATGGCAAATATGTCTAGCGGACTGGCCAGCCAAGTGACGTGGTATGTGACAGACAAGAATTTGGGTGGTGATCATTATATGATCGAAGCATTTATCGGTGAGTTAAATGTTGTTATCCACACAAAGGTTATCATGAATGGTAAGAAATGGGTCAAGCTAACTTGAGTATAAAATAGAGAGAGTGAATGAAACGTGTTCTACGCAAGTTGACACGAAAGAAAGAAATGTGAATGGGTGATGAAACAGAGAGATCCAGTATTGGTATGAAAAAAAACGGAAAGCCGTGCGCCGTTTCAACAGGGATCATGTGTCTCAAATGACTCATAAGACCACAACCAAGGATTCACGAGATAAATTTAATAGCGTGAGAAGTCATCAAGCACAAAGCAGAAATGCCGTGCTAGATGACAAAGAAAATGGAAATCAATTCCTACGAATGTGATGGCTGTTCCAAAAAAATGAAAAAATGAGATGCATTTCGGAAAGTTTTAGATATTTCAAAGTCTACGACTCCAGGAACTAATCGAATGGGCTATAGAATGATTGCGAATTTAGATTTTAAAACAAAGAAAACTGTGCTTCAAATTCTTAACATGGTGTGGATGAGTACCACAATACCGGAAAATGGAAGAAAGGTATAGAGTGGTACCAATTTCCAAGAGAGATCAGGATAGAAATCAGGCAACAAATTACAGGAGAATGTTTATGTCGAACGTTTTTATGAAAGTCGTGAATGGTATGATGAAAGAAAGAGATGAAAAATTCTTAAATGAAAATAATTTGCTGTCGGAAACCACTTTTGGGTTCCGTCGAAACCACTCTGCCAATGAATGTGTGGAAAAGAAAATAAAAAAAGTTGTGGCGGTACTTTATTAATTTTGAACTCTAGGAAAATTTTTGAAAGGGTGTATGATTTTATGATTCGACGAAAATTAGTTGTGTGTGGGAAGGATTACAGATACGAGGGAGAGGTGGATATTGGTGTTCCGCAAGGGAGTAAAATTTCACTAACTCTGTTCAATCTGTATACGAGCTCGATTCATGGATCAAATTTAGAAAACTAAGTCTTTCTGCAATTTTCGGATGACTTTGTTATAAAGTCGTGCCTACTAGTCGTGCCTACTATTCCTCCTGCAAATCTGGTGGTATGTTTAAATTTTGGAGGCAAGACAAAAACTTTCATGAATGAGTTATCAATTAAGAGAGAATTTTTCCAGATGCAAATGAAATATTTTACTCATTTGACTGTGTATACAGGAATTTACATTCCTGCACTTAAAAAAGAGAAAATGTTAAGAAGTAAATGATATAGCATCTGTATAATGAATGCCGAATTATGGAAGGAATCAAGTAGGCAATGACGGAAGGAGGATTCTTTTATTTGGTTCACATCTTGCGGATAGAACACTCAAGATTTTTTTTTATACAAATTTTATTCGATCGCCCGAAAGGCTTGGGTATATTAAGCTTACAAATCGACAGCAAAATACATCATCTACTGTTGTTTATATTCATCAGACATATTGACGCATGGAATAAACTTATATTTATGGAGACTGTGGTAATTTAAGATTTATACCATCGATATGCTCGTAATAGACTGAACAGTTATTTATCATAAACTTAATGAATTTTTCACATCAATCTCTTTCTTGTCGATTTATTTTTGTGTCCTCTGTCACTCAGACACAATTGGTGCTATATAGCACTGACATGGAAGATGGGTTGGTTCATGAATTCTAAACTGAACAGGGGGTCACAGATGTGTCCATTCTCAACATTGATCGTAATAAGATGGTGAAGAATCCCTTTTGCATCCAGCCCCTATTGGGTTTCGTACCCGGTGACTGCCGCAGTGCCATTTGGGTACCGACATTCGTATGCCTTTGGGTTAGAAGAAAGCATTCGTACCGCTTTGAACGAAGCATTCAATTAGAGTCTTTCCGCACTTGGAATGTTATACATGTCAAGTTCCATCTTGAATTAAGCAACAATCAACTGAAAGAAATACCAGCATATTATTCGATTATAATTCAGTCGATCATGCAATTATTGCGTGTTCAAGTATCCTTGAATTAGTAACTTCACTATATAATTCAACAGTATAATTCGATTTTAAGCATAAATTGGATGTGCCTGACTGCATTCGCATAATAATTTTTAAAAGCTTGATTAATACTTCGTACAGCTATGCCTATCTGTATAAATTGATTTAAAGCAGAACACATAACATACCTGTAAACACTATAGTATAGTCGACCACTTTACCCAAATACATACATTAATTATTCATATATATGTATGTGTAATGCATATACATATACATACATATGCATACAATTACATTACATTATTCAAGCTTGCCTGAAAATGAAAAATATTTGATACATACAATCAATCTCATTAGAGAGGTTTGTTTTCCCAGTTTAACCTTAATCATAAATTATTCAAGTTTGAAGGAACCAAAAATCAAAAAAAAAATAGAAAATAAAATCTAGACAAAATTGAAATAGAAGACACATGAAGAAAAACTACATTTTCCATGTACCAAAAGATTTCCTCTCAGCGTTTTTGTTGTTGTTGCTATTATTGCTCCAATAACAAGGTTGTTTTGGGTTACAAATTTCGGAAAATATATAGTAAAGCATAAATTTCAATCGTGATAAGCCACTTTTTAGGTTTGATGACGGTGATGAAGAGGATTAAAAGCGGAATATGTATATACGAGTATATGGTGAGTGAACATTTTGGTTATAGATAATTTAAGAAAATTGAATATTGCCGCCGTATATGTCGTGTATATATGTATACGATATACAAAAGTTCGTAGCTATATAAATTACAGCCACCGGCGACGTTAACGTATAATATTCTATACGGAAAATGAAATATGATTTTCGATTGTACACATATGTAATTGGGACGGGATTGTGATTTACAAGGTTGAGTGGCAAGCTGCGTTTGACATATCATCTTGACACAGTTAGCAACTCGTATATAGGAACCCATTTTCTATGATACCACATGGCTATATGTAACGTACAGTGTATCTATTATCCCATATTAAAGGGCTTCCATATGGGAGGTCCTATATAGGGCTATATGTGACATTTGTAGATGGTTCCAATGAAGCAATGCTTCAAAACGGGAAGTGCTAAATACAATCGCGTTAAGCTTCAAACCAAATCCTTTTGGCTCATTTATATATGTCCGGAGAGTAAGACAAATAAATTCATTTTAATCTCTACAACCAGCTGAGCTCTTTAAATCGCTAGTAATACATATGCGTTAGTCATTAGAACACAATGTTGATTATAATGTCTCCACAAAAATTTCGTCTAAAATTAATGTTTGTTAAAAAATGTGCAAAGATTCCTCTCAAAATTATTTTTTGAAACTTAACATCTTCAATTTAGATCTATTATCGTCACCTTGATGAATGGGATTTGCTAATTTTGCACATCCTTAAAGTACCTATTAACCAATCATTTAAGAAGGTTAGACAGAAGGAGATGTAGCGGTGCTCAGAGAGAGAGAGAGAGAGAGAGAGAGAGAGAATGAGGGAGAGAGAGAGAGACAAGATAAAAACGGAAATGGCTCTGTCAAGAAAAACGTTATCTTAATTTGTCAGTCACTGATCGATCATTTAGGTTTCGAATAATTACTCCAAAGTACTACGAAATGCAACAACTAAGTGAAAATGACGTATAATACCATACAGATATTAATATACAGATACAGTATCGATATTAATCTTAGAGGGAATTCTTAAAATGCCAATATTCACGTCTAACCGTCTTCTTGAATGAGAACAATAGACCTACTTTTTTGACATCCTCAAGGCAAGAAGAAATTGATATTACTCTTGCCTCATGGAGTCTTAGTGGGAAAGTCTCTTCCTGGATGGTCTTAGACGACAATACACTCTCTCTCTCTGTCTCTGTCTCTGTCTCTGTCTCTCTCTCTTTCTTTCTCTCTCTCTCTCTCTCTCTCTCTCTTTCTCTCTCTCTCTCTCTCTCTCTCTCTCTCTCTCTCTCTCTCTCTCTCTCTCTCTCTCTCTCTCTCTCTCTCTCTCTCTCTCTCTCTCTCTCTCTCTCTCTCTCTCTCTCTCTCTCTCTCTCTCTCTCTCTATCTCTCTCTCTCTGAGCACCGCTACATCTCCTTCTGTCTAACCTTCTTAAATGATTGGTTAATAGGTACTTTAAGGATGTGCAAAATTAGCAAATCCCATTCATTTTAAACAACAGACATACCAGAAAAGCAAATCTATTGAACAGCGCTCCATGAACGTTTCCTTCAGTGTAATGATCTCTGTAGCTAAAACACAATGGAGACCACAATTGTTCGGTGGATTAGTGCCATGCTTAGATCAAGGAAAATTACTTTCAATTTAGGTAGTGATACGAGTATGATGACCGCCCAAAAAATATTTCTTCAGGGTGAGGTTCTGTCTTCTCTCTTGTGGTGTCTTGTGGTCAACTCACTACTAGTCCAACTAAACGACAACTGATTTTTATGCCAGGGTTATTGCGATGACATCATAATACTGGTGGGTAATCTTACGGATGAACGATTAACATAGTTGTAGCCTGGTGTAGGGACCAGGGTCTATCAGTCAGTAGGAAAACTGAGATGGTTCTTTTCGCTAGACGCAGGACTTTGGGAAACTTTAGTCTTCCAAAAATTGGGACCCATACGATCCCGTTCTCTTCGGAAGTCAAGTATCTGGAAATCTAGTTAGATCGGAAGACTACCTGGCAAAAACAAATAGAAGGGAAATGCAACAAAGCATGTAACAATTACGGAAATGCAGTCATTTCGAATCATGAGGCTTGAAACCCAGGGGTGTGTACTGGCTATACGTTTCGGTGATCAGACCCATAATCTCGTTTTCCGCGCTTATTTGGTGGCCTAGTACAATGGGCGGGGTTGGAGAGGGACCTCTAAATCACCTTCAAAGACTTGTTTGCCTGGATATTGTAAGAGCTATGCACACCACACCTACTGTAGTTATTGAAATGACTGTGGGTTTGCTACCAAGGTTTCAATATACTGCTTCATCGAAAACTGGTTTGGTAACGATTTTTGCCTTAAATCGACTAGGCAGTCTTAATAAAGTTAGACTGCACTGTTTACCCAGTTGTAACAACTGGTTTCTCGTTCGTTCCAATTTCTAAATTATTTAAATATTTTCACAAGCTCATTTATATTATATCTGGTAATTACAACATAATCCTGGTACAGTTCATAATCAAATCAACAATATTTTTAGTATTTTTTTTTTCTCGGTGAAATTTCTAATCTGCAGTTTATTTTCTATTATGAATGAAATCTTAACATCAAAATGACTCAAATACAACACAGTTATGTAAGTTTGCATGTTGTATATATTGTATATAAATGTGAATGATATGCATAGTATAGGAATTCGATGTATATAGAATCTGTATTAGTACTAGACTACGGGAAAATGACTACGGGCAAATATACCGTGACAAAGTATGAAATAAAGGTAATTTTTTTTGGACGTGGTCGAGACGAGTTGGTGGAGGAGAAAAAAAATTAGGCAGTTGAGTTTTGACCGTGCAGAAACGATATAAAAATAAAATAATAATAATAGTTATAATAATTAACCTATTAATCTAGGATGTTACTGAAAAATAATTAAAGTGACGAAAGTGATTAATACCGTGCCAATACGGATATTAGAACACAGTGTTCAAAAGAAAATTAATGTGAAAAAAAAAAGACTTTTTACACATGTGCTGTGAACATTTAAAGCTATACTGAAATGAAATTAATAAAAAGACTTTAATTAAAACTACTCAACTAAACTTAACTAAACTAATTATCCTAATAAATAAAATTATATGTTAATATTAAAAATAAAATAATTATTTATCATTAATGATTAATAAAAATATAATCAAACTGCGAATCAATTCTGCGAAATCATAGTTAATTATTCGTCTATGGGATCACGTATCATCGTAAGCTGAGTACTTCGCATCAATGGCGCCCAACGCAAATTAGTTAAGGTATTTTCTTTATATTTAATTAAGTTATATTAAGCCTTATTTTTAAAAGTTAATTAAGATCAATTAAAGTTAATTAAGATCAGGAAATGTGTATGAAATTTTTAACCATTTTTGGTATTTTAATAATTATTTTCATTTAAAAATTAAATTTATTAGCATTTTCTTTACCATACGCATTACTAATAAAAGATGATGAATTAAGTGAATTGTGAGAGGAGGTTAAGGTAGGTAACGTATCCATGTGTCGGTGAGCCTTTTAATGTTCAAATTCGTCAAGTTGTCGTACAAACTGTTATGTGGTCTAGCAAGCTACTATTTAACTTTGGCCAACCCCACCCCAATCCCTGAGCTTTAGCCGGCTATAACATGACCACGCCAAAGCTCTAAATAGTAGATATATGTAAATTCAGTGACAACGGCATTACTACAACCACAAGGTTACCGTGTGGTTCACTCATGCCTCACAAGTTGTTACACAGTCACATGGGTATCGAAGGAAATATATTGGCTGATAAATTCAGCTTCCACTTTTGTGGGAGCTGGGCCCTCTTTAGGAGTGACGTCATTATCTCTTAAACAAGAAATTGAACATCTCAAACTACGAACTGCGAGTGTGGGGGGAGGAGATAAAACTTTTGAGCACTTCTTGTGCTCCTGTTTTTCATACTCTTTCCAGGATACCAGATATCTTGGAATTCATTCGAACAAACAGATTTCGGGACTGTGTCACAATGGGCCAATCGATCCTGAGTGACTGGTAAAAAAGTGAAAATGAAAGTGATACTTAACTCACTATGGAATGGTAGCTAAATTTCGTATAATTTCAAAACCAATAAGTGCAAATCAATATCTAATCTCTACGATTTAGAGAACAGTAGTGATAACCTTGTGTTTGAGAAGTTATAAAATTCAAGTATCTTGGATCATTTATTATTCATGAAAATAATAAGACAGAGGATAACGAACTGCAGTCAATCGGATTTTTATTCAGATCTTTCCAATTACGAGGGCAGCAGTCTAATCAGTACAAATAACAAGTATTATCCATCAAAACGGCCAGGGGCCATGTATCCAAAATGGAGAACGATCTGAAATCTTCTATCGATTCCACAGTTTATTCAACAAATCAGGATTAACATCTTGTTTACTTAATTATACTTAATCTATTAATACCCTTCAATCTTCAAATATCGCGGAATATTTATCAATTCTTTGTATGTACATGTCTTCAAAAGAGCAAAAAAAATCTATTAACAATTTGAATCACTTCAATCCAAAACACATTTTTGCGTTATTTTCATTCATTTAAGGCTCTCTCGTATCTCCCATTATGTGACATATACACGTATACACATACTACACCAATATAGCATTTTTATATATGGATATTTTTTTTAACCAAAAGCTCCAAAAGCACGATACTTCGTTTACATCTATTTTTCTCAAATTATACATAATTATTGTATACAAAAACATGAAAATAAGAAGAATTATGTATACATAAGGAACCTTCAAGCTCGCACCCACCGCAATCATTTTCTATCGCGTTTTGGTAATGTGTTGTAAATACTTCTCGATGCAAACATGCGGCAAATTCTATGTTTGTGTGTGTGTGTGTGCTTACGAATAAAAATAACATCGAGAACATTAGGGAAGGAATAAAACACTTTATATGTACGTATATGCTGTTCTAGAGTAACAAAAACAAATTCGAAGTAACCGATTTCTGAATATTATATTAGGATGAAAATTATGTATATACGAGTATACGAGGGGAGTAGCAGAAGTTCGCTAAGTTAACTCGACGAAAAAGACAAAAAAAATCGTTTCATATTTAGTCTTAACCTTCATCTGTTTTTTTTACTTCAATGCATTTCTTAAGCCTATATAGATCCAGCTTATCAAAGCATTAACCGCATTACTGTCAGTGACCTTCCCGCTCAAATATGTTTAAATTTTTAGAAATAATCAGAAACCAAAACGTGCTAGAACTGGGGAATGCTGGTCGTAGTTATTCGATGCCAGAGATCACAATGAAGCTACTCGTTATTTCAGCAATGTGAGCTGGCGAGTTGTCATGATGTAAAATGTAGCGCCGCCAATCCTCTTGTGATTTACCAACAAATCTTTGAAAACTTTTTTGTTGGGCTTTATACCATGGACTGCTATTTGGTTTAAACAAAGACATATATATATTTTTTTTAAAATCAATGAAATGGGCCGACACGGATGGCGCGTACAAGGCGTAATCTTGAACAACAATTTTCACAAACTTTTCGCAGTATTTGCGGTCGTATTTGTCCAATAACTCTTCGAATGTTGATAAGACAAGTGACTTACATAACCCAAAAGAAAATAATCTCAAGGGGATAAATCACACGATCTTGGTGTCCAATTCATTGAACCATTCCGCGAAATTATTCTTTCATCAAAGGTAAAGCAATTGTAGCACGCACTGTTGGCATGTGGCTCCCTCCTGTTGGAACCACATATCAGTAAGATTAATGCCAGCTAATCGAGGTACGAAAAATAATGTCGCTTTACCGCTCACCATTGACATTAACATTCTAACCGCCATCCCATAAACCGCTAACAGTAATTTTCTGTGGATGTTCCCACAAAAGCTTGTGGATTATCCCCACCCCAAATGCGACAATTCTGCTTATTTACGTACCCATTCAACCAAAAATGGACTTCATCGGGACACAAAATTTTGGATGGCATATCAAATCAATTTGTGCTTCAGCCCATTCGCCGAATTGGTGGCGCATACGATGGTCGTTTGGCTTTAATTCCTGTATGATGGCTACAGCTTCTTCGGTACGCTCTGTTCGGGTCTCACGAGATGCACATTATCATTTAAAGTAAATGATTATGTACACCATAAAATTGACGTAGTGCACAATAAGTTTGACGAACAGAACCATTATGTTGATAAAAAATTTCATCTTTTTGTAAGATTCGTCACCAGTAACGATTTAACTAAAGTTGCTAGACTTCCCATTTTCAACTTAATTAGGGAAAAATTTAGCAAAAACACTCCAGCCTCTTTTTGGACCTCATTTAAAATTCGTGGAACTATTTGAACAGATTACTACTCCCAGATTGTTATTTAATATTCGCGATACAACCATGACATTCAAGGCCAATTCATCACCAGAATTTCTTAAGTGAATCGATAAATCTCTATCAACTTTGAACTTCACCAGAGTCAAAGTAACGTCATCAGTGGAAGATTTTGTTGACGTTCTCGGGACTCGTGTTCTACAAAAGAGAATCACATAGCGTATTAATCTTTGTGTTGATGGGATTTGTCTGATGCGTCCTCAGCTATTTTGCGTTTTCTCGTCTCCATTTCAACCGATCGTTCAGAATATTTGAAACAAGTCTCATAAAACAATTGCATATAGGCTTGGTATTTTTGTTGTTTTTTTTAATATTTAAGAGACGTCTACTAAGCGAACTTTTGGTACTCCCCTCGTATGTTAGAAGGAAATCATAATTTTCATGCGGGTTTTGTGTTCGATAGAAATAAATATTAAAAAAGGAAATGTTTTTCCAAAGCTCGAACGCAAGTTGGAAATTCATTGATGAAAAATGAAAAATTATAATATTTGTGTTGGCTTTTTGTGATTTTATGCTAATTTTTTGCCTAGCAATTGTTTTGATAAGTTCTTTTCTCATAACACACTGTATATGTATACATTAAGAAAAGCTCTATGCATTACAAGATATATATCGAGGATATTTGGCATACGAGTACAAAGAAAATATCCATATTTGTCATCTATATATACATGTATGTTTGTCGTGTCACGTGTAGGATGACATCTCTATTAATACATCGAATATGTACGAGTAGATATTATTCTGAAAATAAATTCAAGAATTAATTCCGAATAGCGTTGGAATCTATAAAATTTAACCATAAAGAAAAACATCTTATGCAGGATTGTATCAAAATAAGCCACCTCCACCATAATTCAACAATATTCTAAGAACATAAAAATTATTCACGACAAGTAACTATATAGTCTAAAAACTTTCATCCACAGACAGTGGCGTTTTCTAAGAGACCCCGAAATTTCCAATTCACTCGACCATAATTCCCACTCAGATTTAGTGAATCTGGGTGTGTTTTGATTAAAATACCACTGTCTTATTGCAACTATGAACCAACGATCAATGCAAAATTCAAAAACGCACATGCTGGCTTTAGAGCAGAAAGATCAATTTCACTCAACAATCCAGTGAATGGAATGCACCACAGTACCTGCCCTTTGTCGATTTCTAACTCGCATTTTATACGATAAATATAAGAACGCAAAATGGGATATCTTGTGACATGGGCATTCCAAAGAAATTGAATTAACTCAATAAAAGAAATGTATCGGGATGCCGAAAACCAAGTTCGATATAAAGGTAACCAAAGTGAACACTATACTGTAACATTTAAAGAGTAAGGCAAGGATGCGTACCAATGCGATTTCATACAATGAGAATAAACAGGTAATTCAGAGATCTGGACTATTCAGTTAACATATCCTCAATGAACATCTCTGCGGTTTGTGGAGACGAAAGTGGAGATAAATGTACGTTGAGGAAATCACCAAGTGATATAGTGAGAATGTTATTGGACTGGGACCCGCAAGGAAAAACGAAAATAGAAAGCAGCCCCAACCACGACTCAATTGAGATCTAATGTTCCATTATATAGGTGCACATTGTAGTACGAATAATTTTACACACTTTTTATGTCGTCCGGAGCATATTAAGTTTTGGTCAACGGTGAGCTTCGAACTCGAGATCGCAGAGTGATGAGAAACGCGTTTAAGCCTCCGTTGCAAGTAAACAGGTGTTCGTCATTCTTAAATAATATCAGAACTTTGCTAGAAAACAACTTTTTTCCGGCTAAAGGTAAATTTGGTAAAATACATGTGCCAAAATAGGACCATAGTTTAGCTTATTGAGCAAAGTTTCATTTTTGATTCGGATCCTTGCAGTGTAGCATTCGTTACACATACCAAAATTGTGTTTCTATCACAAATAAATAAGCGGCCCTTTTTGGAACTGCCATCCTGGCATCTACATTGTTTATATATCTTTTTCGGTAGACTTTGAGACGGTCCTGGAGTTGAGTTTATTTCACAACCAGATACGAATTCTACTGACACGACTAAAGCGGTTTAATGTTTCAACCGGCCGTTATAGGCGTTACATAAGTTATATGGTCCAAGTGGCTGTAGGCCGCCAATTTTGATGTACACAAGTGGTGGAATCCAGTGCTGAAACTTAATAAACCATTGGGTTCTTAAATTGCAATTCGGATTGGGTCAACTACACCCATAGGACAGTAATGCAGGGTTAATCACTAAGCTACAATAAAGTGAGCTTAGGTTAAGTGAGAATCATGTAGGAGGATACTTCCATTTTTTCCAACAAAATTCCGTTTATTAGTGAGTCGAATGCCTTAGAAAAGTTAAAGTTTGATCTAACGAACTTGAACATTAATACTCGGGCACAAAGCAAAACTTTTATCAGGTTGGTCCCAAGTCAAGAAATAAACGAATCATTTATATGATAACACCGGTGATTTTAAAAAGAAAAGCGCCAGAATTTAAGATCTAAGTCCTGTTCATACTAGCTACTGCGCCACAGATAACACTCTAATAACATAACACTCATAGGAGAGATCTCAAATATACTTGCAAATAGATCAAAACTTTCAAACAGGCAGCGCCACTACCTCACTTGGGTATCGATAAACAGTACAAGCCCCTTGTGAAATCAAAACAACTTGGTAAATCAAGGAAAGAGATAAAAGATGTAATGTCCAACAGAGTAAGTAGACGCCCTTATGTTATGTTATGTTATTGCGGCTTCTAACTAACGCACACTTAGACCAGCGATTGGTCCGTTGTGATACCACTTTTATGTACGGCTATAGGTCCGATTTTTCGTAGAACCATCTGCACATTGCATAGCTCCATGTCAGCCTAAAGTACTGACATGAACGATGGGATGACCCATGGATTCTAAATTCGACAGGGGATCCAGATGTGTTCATTTACACCAGCGATCGCACCGCTCAAACGATCGATGGTGAAAAATCCCTATTTGCATCTTGCCTCGGATCTCACTTCCCGCTCCAACTGCCACCTATAAGATTAGCCCTTAGTCCTATAAGATTAGTTCTTAGTCCCAGATGATTAGAAAAATCAGATCTATAGCCGTACGTCCTCGAACTGGCTGTCCCTGTCATGGTGTAAAAGCAAGAACGTAAATAAGCGTACCGCAAACAAGTAGGGAGTGCCTTGAGCCTCAAAACAGATTAGACATTAGATTTAAAAAAAAAAACTTGCAACATCTGCAATATCGATAAAAAAAAATCTATTAAATGTACCGATTGAGATTGACTTGCGATCTGTAACGGTCCATCAACGTTTTTGCCTGCATGGTCATGGAATACGCTACACTTAAGATATCTAATATTTTGTTGGACATATTCCAAAAATGTACTATGGTTTTTCAAATAAACGCCTGTTAATCTGTATCATTTCATTCGATACGAGCTTTTCGATCCACTTCAATTTATCATGAATTCCTCTGTCAGAGAAACGTTATAATTCTATGTTATGACAGTCATAAAGAGTTTTCCAATAAGAGGTTTCATTTTGAATAGCCTGCTATTTGGGTAGCTGTCAATAGTGAAACTGGTGAAAAACTTTGAGCTGTTGGGATCAGCTAGTGATGTGAAGATTCAAATCCGTGTGCATCACTCAATAACGAAAAGAAAACCCGGGTTTGTCGATCTTTAGACATTCCACAAACGATATTACACCCTATTTTGCATAAAAACGTAGGTATTGAGACTTTCGAAGTTCAGTTTGAGTTTCACCTCGAAGGGTATAAAATAATAAGCAGAATTGTCACATTTGGGGTTCAGAAAATGCAAGAATGATTGTTTAAAAGCCTCTCCATCCTCAACGTGTCACTGTTTGGTGCGGGTTTTGGGCTGGCGGTATGATTGGACCTTACTTTTTCGAAAATGAGGTTGGTGAAACTGTAACAGTGAATGGATTGCACTACCGAGCTATGATTAATGATTTTTTTATGGCCGTTATTGGAAAATATTGATGTGGGCGACGTTTTTTAGCAAGACAGCGTCACAAGCAACGAAACAATCGCAATTTTGCAAGAAAAGTTTCCTGGCCACCCAAAATCTTGTGATTTAACACATTTAGACTTTTTTCTTTGAGACCACGTGAAAGATAAGGACCAATATTCCAATGCTCCACAATCGATTCAAGCCCGTTAAGATGAAATGTGTGAAATTTTTGGAGATATACAGCTATTGAGGACATGTTCGATTTGGTCATGTAACATTTCATGAAAAGGATATGTGGCGGCCACTTATCTGAGATCGTTTTCGAATGTTAATGGCATGCCTTCCTCTTTACAATAAAATAAAAATTCATTGATTTCTCTTAAAAATACTCGTTTTTATTTATCTCTTATTTTAAACTCTTTACAATGTCATATAATTTTTCTGTGTATAAGAGAGATATGGGCACTGTGGGTGCCACCACAGTATCCAGAGCTTGTCGTAGGAGGCGATTAAATCTGGTTGGATCGCTGGGCTCGATATCCTTAAAGTGGAGACCATATGTTCTAGGGCTATATGTTGCTACACAGTGGAAACTACCATGGAAATCTTTGAGTTTGATTTCTCATTGGGCCACAGATAAAAGAGGCTGTACTGGACTTTCAGGCAGTTGTCAATTATCTGTGTACATGCGCCCACTGATGTATGAAGAAATCAAACCGACTTATGTAATAATATATAGGCCCGTACTCCCGAGACGAAAGTGCGGCCGAAAATGGGAAAATAATGAAATACTTCGCGATTACTCATGATCTCAAAGTGGCAAGGAAATTTTTTCTTCATTAAAACATCGATTTGGAAACATGGGCACATCCACGTAAAACATCCCGAAGGATTCCGTTCCAATCAGTCACTCACTGATTAAGTTTTTTCACTACGGATGATTCTTTCGAAGTGCAACGAAAAATCTCACGATGTACACAGGAATATCAGGAATTTCATGCTTATTCCTGGTATCGTGCATGAAATCAAAGAAGAGTGAGTACGCTGGATCGGTCACATTATGCGTGCTGATTCGAACCGAATGGTACAGAGATCTTTGAAAACAGAGCCGCCTTTCGGAAGGCGAAGAGGTCGCTGTAGGCGACGATGGCTCGATGGCGTAGAGAGCGATCTGGCATCTTCTATAGTCGCTTGCAACAGTATGAAGAGCGTGTTCATGATCGGAACCGATGGAGTCAGATTGTTGACACGGTACGGGCCAACAATGGCCTGTGAAAGCCGTAAAAAAAATAAAATAAAATATGAGGTCTTGCCAATCAATCTTGCCTTATAAACAAGAGAGCACAATAAATTGTTAAAATGGATTACAACCAACCAATAGCCGTGTACAGTCACGATAAAACTTCGCATTCAATTCAATCCGCAACGTTTAACATGTATATCTATAATTACTAACATTGCTAATTTTGTATAAAAATTGTGAACAATCAAAACGACAGGCAATAAATTTTAGTTAATTAATTATTTGATGTTAATTTAAGAAAATGTGTGTTTATGTTATGTCTGTTAAATTTCTAAACAAAATAAAAATTTCTGAGAACGCATACGACCGCACTAACCAAACACACAAAAAGAAACGAACAAGATGTGTCGACAGTTTACACATACATATTCGTATAAAAAAAATACGATCGATTCAGAGTGTATAAATCAAATTAAAACCAAAAAGGTTCTCACTTCTCATTAACCCTAATCGATGCGTTCGCTTCACACGTCATCCGTTTTGGATGTCTTAAACACTTTGATCGCCGAAAATAGAAGCAAAATCTCGTTACTTAACAAAATGCTCGTTACTTAACTCAAATAAAGAACGAAGATCTATTTTTAACAGACAATTCTATATAGCAATGTTCATTTTGTTTATCACAAATTTAGCTTGGTGGATGTGGGGCATCAAACGAACCGAAAAAATTTATTAACATAAATCGATCCATTTCGATAAATTTCCGATCGATGAAATTAACCGTGCTATGTACACTAACAAAATCTTATATAGTGAATCATCGTTGCTTGCATCGTATACTGGCCACATCTCACAGTTGTGCATGTGTAGATATATATACATGATTCGCGTTATTAAATAAATCAAATATAATTATTTACGAAAGGAAGTTGGGGGCCAAAGAAAATTCTTCCTGTTTACACAATCCTAATACTTTCACCAAATACTCACAGCATACATCAAAATCAGCGTCTTTTTTCAACATAAATAAATTTTAATCATACAAACACAAGACTCACAACAATTATTCACTAATTACACGCTGCAATTTTGGTTCCACTTCGTGTATTGGGTGGCGCCGAATTGAGTAATTTTCGCTTCTGCCTCTGCAACTCCTTCAGTTTTTCCAGCAAATTACGAAATTTTTTCAATTCCTTTTCAATATACTTGATACGATTTTCCAATTGGCTTCGTTGTTTTTTCAACGTTGCACGTCCTGTATCGTTTAAATTTTGCAAACGCAATGCGGCTGTATAAATTTGCTCATGAATATAACACAATTCGTCAAAGGTGAGTTTCTACAAAAAAATAAAATTACAATATTATCTATAATCTGACGGGTTTTTTATGAAATAATCCGATATCGGATATTTTCGATATCGAAAAATCCGATCCGCCACGAATTTTCCTATTATGAAATTGTTTGTTTGTTTGTTTGTTTGTTTTTATCTCTACTATCTGTTTTGGGGCTCGAGGCACTTCCAACTTTTTCGCGGTTCGCTTATTTACGTCCTACCTTACGCCATTACAGCCAAATCGAGGACGTACGGCTATAGGTCCGATTTACGTAGAACCATCTGCACATTGCATAGCTCCATGCCAGCCTATAGTACTGACATGGAAGATGGGTCGGCCCATGAATTCTGCACTCCAACAGGGGGTCATAGATGTGTTCATTCACACCACCGATCGTAATCGTATGGTGAAAAATCCCTTTGCCATCCTGCCCCTATCGGGATTCGAACCCGGTACCTCCCGCTCCAACTGCCGCAGCTTTAACCAATGCGCCACCTGGGCGGTCTATTATGAAATTGTTTGATCGAATTAACCTCCTACTTTACGCCATTTATAGCACTATGCCAGCCTATAAACACTACAGTACTGACGTGCAAAATGAGTTGGCCCAAGAGCTCTGCACTCCATCAGGTGATCATATCATCACACCACTGATCGTAATCAGATAGTGAAAAATTCCATTTGCATCCTGTCCCTATCGAAATTTGAACCCGGTACCTTCGGCTCCAATTTCCACAGTTTTAACCACCATTTTATGCTATCGAATTTGTTCACTAACACATAACTGCTAACTTCATGCAAAATCGACCAAACAATTTGACAAATTCGACCAAACAATTGCATAATAGAAAAATTCAAAGCGAAGCACATTTTTCGATATCGAAAATTTCATAATAGCCCCCCTAGTACTGCAACCAAACTTACATCAATTCCACAACTCAACATTCGCTTACTAATAACTTCAATCTTATTAGCAACTTCCTTTTTAAGCGGTGGTATTCCGTTGCATGCACAAACGCACGTTTTTTGTCGTGTCGACAAAACGGTGTCACTACCCCCACGGGCGAAATTCGTCAAATGCCCCCTTAACGCATCGATTTGCGAGCGTAACGATTGTATCTCACTTTCGTGATCGCGACGCATATCACACGTCTGCATCTCGTGCAACGATTGCAATGTTCGCAATCCGTCACAATGCGATTTCGAAATATTATTGACTTCCTTCTCGTACAATGATTTCAGTTTGGCCAAATCAAATGTTGGTTCTTTCGATTCGGTTTGCGAACTACGTTCACACAATTTTCCATTGCGTTCGCTCAACAATTCACATTTTTCAAACGCCTCGATACGTGCCATTGCATACTTCAACTCCATTTTTAATTCATCGACACATTTTAACAACTTTTGATTCTCATTTTGGATGTCGTCCGCTGGACCCGATAAAAACTTAACTTCACGTTTTAAATTTTCAATTTGTAAAATTTTCTCGTAGTTGGTTGCATCGTACAGCTGTAGTTTGGCTTGGAGATCGAATATTTTTTTCTGACAATCACTTGCGTTCGGTTGGCATTCCAAATCGTTTTTGAAGCGAGCAATTTGTTTCTCCAAATTACAATTTTTCATTTGTTCAATCTCAAGCTGTTTAATTAATTTCTGAATTGTGTTGTTCAAATTTTCGTACAAGTCACGACATTCGGGGGCAACATCTAACTCTCCACCGCATCCACCACATGGTTGGCTTAGCTGCGTTAAACTGGCATCGATATTATCCAATACCTTGACCAAATCGACCTCGCGATTTTTTTCACATTCATATGCGCTCAACAAACAATTTATCTCATTCAAGTTTTCGTTCAAGATTTTGACCTCATTTTTGAGTTTGTGATTTTCGCACATCAACTGATTTAATTTCTCGTTCATCTGAATCGCGGTACAATTCATCGAGGTGTCACTGCTTTGCAACTTCTCCGTCAGACAATTAACATTCTCCGTTAAAATTTTATTATCCCAAATCAGACATTCGTACTTCTTACGCAATTGCAACAGTTCGACTGTTTTGTCCGACACCTCCGATTTCTGGCAGCTGAAACTCGAATTTAGCTCCTTGTAATTTTGTTTAAGCACATTGTTAGCGGTTCGGGCGTTTGCCAAATTATGTTCGAGTTCTTTGAATTGGGTCGTCAAACGGCACAAATTCGAATCCATTGTTTTCAAGTGACTCTGCAACTTTTCAATTTCGCAATTTTTCGACTTCAGTTGACACTCCAATTGTTGAACTTTTTGTTGCGACTGTATATTGTCGTATTCGCTTCGTTCAATTTCAATATTTTTTCGTAGAACTCGAATTTGATCCTCCAAACCTGATACTTCACATTTGGCCAGTGCTAAATCATTTTTCTGATGTTCCACGATATCGTTTAGTTCCGAAATGCACGAGGTAAGATTATAAACTTTAAGCTGTAGGGCGCACACAGTATTCTGTTTACAGCCGCTAGTTTCACATTCACGTATTAATTTCATTTTTACAAATTCATCGTTCGCCACAATCAAATAGTCTAGCGTACACCAGTTACATTCATCATCATATTCATCGTCGTCGCCGCATTGAAATTGGCAATAATTTTGTTCGTACGATTTAACCAAATTTTTGAGCCCGAAATACAATTTTTTTGCTAAATTTTTTTCATCGTTTGTCGACTGAAGATTAGTACGGACAGCGACAATTGTTGCTTGAGTAGTTTGGATCAGCTCGTCTATTGGGAAGCCGCATTTGCCGCATTTGGAGGTCCCCTTTTGACTTTTTTTCACATTTTTGTTGCCACTGGTTTGCTTTTTGTTGCCATTGTTCACAGGGGTTTCGGAAGCCGCCTTCTTTTGATTTGGATCGTCTTTGACAACATTGGCCTCGACGATCGGAGTGACTGGCGCCGGATTCGTTACCACTGTCTCTGCCGCAACTTTCACCGTTTGATTCGTTGCCAGATCGGAGATTATTAAGTTGTTCCCCTAAAAATTAATTTCAATCAAATTTATAGGCACGGCATGATTAACTATATCACAACTACTTACGTACTTGATATTGCTTTAATAATTTTTCCGACTCACAGACGCGTTTTTGCAGTGCATAAAATTCCACCTCCATTTGCATCAACAATTGTAATCGATTCATCAGAGCAATTTCACGAGTTTCACGTTCTTCTAATTCACCTTTCATTTGATAATATTTATCTTCCAAACACTCAAAATCGCGCACCATATTGCTCAAACATAAAAGTTCGGGTTCCAATTGACAAAATTTAAAACGCAAACAATCTCGTTCTCTCCTAATAGCTTCACAGTCTTCGGAACGGTCAGTTCGTTGCCCCCGATCACTTTCGTTACCCGAATCAGGATCATTTGGACGAGAAGATCCACCAAGCTTACTGTTGCATTCCATTAATTTGCGGCGTAAATCTTCATTTTCCTGATTAAGCTGAGAAATTTGGCTTTGTGTTGCTTTAAGCTCTTCGGCAAGCTGTGCCGGAGTTTCATGTCCAACATCACGCGGAGGCGCACTAGCAGCCGAACTTAAAGGTGTAGTTGCAGATACACTTCCAGGTGCAGTTGGTGAACCTGAACTTACTCCTGAACCTGGTCCAGAACTGGGACCAGAACCCGCTCCAGAACCTGCGGCTTGACCTTCTTCTGGGGCTGTACCTGAAGATGAACCCGGTCTTTGAACTAGCGATTCTCTTACTGGTTCCCTTGCCGCTGTTGGTCCTGGACTCGCCGCCTTTTTCTCTAATTCAGCTAATTTTTTCTTCATTTCATTTTCCTGGGCTTTCATAGCTTCGATTTTATTAGCCGATTCTTTTAGATCCTGCTTTAATTTATTATTTTCCGCACGCAAACGCTCGAGCTCAGCAGGATCACATTTCGCTGATCCATCATCTTCTTTCTTTGATCCACCAGCTGGTTTTGCTTCGCTAAGCCTTTTAGCATCTGCTGCTTGTTGTGCTTCACTTGCTCTTTTTGCATCATCTGCTTTTTTATCATCGGTTGGTTTTTTGGCATCACCTGCTTTTAAGGCATTTTCAAGTTTTTTGTTTAGATCTTTCGCATTAGCAGTAGCTTCGTTTAACTCCTTTTTTAATTTTTCATTTTCCTTACGAAGTTCTTCACAATCGTCGCCACCCGCTTTAGAACCACCGCCCACTTTATCTTCCGCACTGCCCGGTTTGTCTTGTTTCGGCTTGTCTGAACCTTTATCTGAGCCTGCACCCGCTTTAACTTTTTCTATTTCTTGTTTTGTTTTTTCTAATTCATCGTTCTTTTTTTGTAATTCTTTTTTCATTCGTTCCAATTCTTTTAAACAATCATCCTGACTTTTATCTTTAAACTCATCTATGTTCACTTTAGCACCACTTCCCGATTGTTCCCCGGTACCCACACCCGCTGCTTTTAGTAGCGCTTCAAGCTCTTTTAATCGTTTGTTCAAATCATCGATTTCCTTAGTTTTTGCTTCGAGCTGATTTCGAATCCCGACTGATTCACCTGCACCGCGGTCTGGCCGCGGCCGCCTAGGACGGTCAGGTCCTGCTTCTTCCACTGTATCAATTGGTTCGTATTCAATTGGCGCATTCAGAAGCTCGAGATAATATTGGGAACGTTCGTTATGATCAAGCGACCATGAACGTGGATCGCAACATGAACCATAAGATTTCGCAATAAATTGGCTTGTGTCGGGCATAAAGGCCAACTCATGCGGAAACCGCATTCTAAGAAAATGCAACTGCGCCTGATACGCCATTCTGTATTTTGTTTAGTAAAATATATTAATTAAATAAGAAACAAACTTAGCTAGAACTTATCGCGAGCGCTCTCGCGCGATTTCATTTAAAAATGGAAATTTCGGAATAAAATTGGCTGCTTAGAATTTTCTTCGAAGTTGAACTATTAAACTGAATGAAACTAACTTTTATTTTTCAATGGTTGCATGATATTTTTTTAATATTTCTCCTCACCGCATAAAGTGACATCTACACTAAATTGATTTATGAAATATTTCTTTTTGTCTAAATGTAGTGACATCTAACGAAAATTTTAAACAACATAATGGTTAAAATCTTAACTTAATGAATGGAATTTTACTGCCTCATATCGTGTCCTTTATCTCTAACACAAGCAACGAATAAGAACAAGTTAATCCCAAATACCGAACATCCTGTGTATAATGCAACATCTACTTCTAAAAAGGTTTCGATTAGTTTTAAGAATGAAATAAAAAACCCAATTCAAAATAATTTCTATCCTCTAACAACAAAAGTAGGCCGGCTATTCAAATTTATAAAGAAAACATAAAAATTAGAAATCTGTACATTGTAGTTGTTGTAAAATAGATTCCAAGAATAATTTAAATCTCTTGTTACGTTGTTGTAAATTTAAGAACAAAGAATTAAGATGCATGTAACAAATAAAGGATATTCACCATACAGATGGATACTAAGGATCCTAAAAATTGTGCACACGGATTATTTATGTATTAAGGATTGGATTCTTTAAACATTAAACTGTATAGCAATTATTGTGCTAGATCAGGGTCTCCACACTTCTACACATAACATATGAGTTTGTAAACCGCATTAATATCTTATTCCATATGTACATATACTGTGTGCGTGTTCTGCTGTTGTTGTTTTTATTTTTATCTAATTTATTTTATGTTTCTAATTGTGGTTGTTGTTGTTGCATCTTCAAGGTTAGGTTAAATTTATATTTAATAAAAATTTCATCTGTCTCAGGGTCGAATTCATTTCAACTAATTAAGACGCATCGTAATGAAATCCTTTCTCAAACTTTGCACTCTCGGTATATATAGTATGTGTAATTTTACACACATACACACACATGAGTATATACAGACAATTAAGACGAAACCTAATGAATTATATTTAGAATTTTATATCAAGTCTTTAATAATATTGACATGCATTCCATAAATGCAAATCATTGAAATAATGTAAAGTTTCTTTGGTTGAAACGATTTTTTACGATTATCGCTGTACGATGGGTAGCGGAAACAATGCTTCTTCGTCGGTGTAGTAATTCGTGCGGGATCTAATAAAATTTCTAAATATTTTATTCTTATCCAAAAATTACACATTTACCAACACAATGACATAGGAATGGCTATATGGTGAGAGGCAAGACCCTTTTTCTGTTGATTCTTTCTTTTCGACGATAGTGAACATATATACTTTTATGACTTGAAGGTTTTTTTTTTATTTATTTATGTTTTGTTAACGTTGGGTTGTTTTTGTTGTTGCAGTTCTTACATGCTGCATAGAAGAACGCATTTAGAATTACAAATACATGTATGCGGTTGGCTGATGATTATTTAGTGCGTTTAATCGCACTTATGATAACGAATGAACTCTTGTGTTCAAAATATTCATAATTTGTCTATCTTTGGATGCTGTGAATTTTTTATACATTTAGTGGTTTTCGACTTTTGGTAACCACAATACATTGAGCTCGCTATATATTAGGTTTTCACTAATACCCTTGGCCAAATATGTCAGCATATCACAACAACACTAGACATTTCCACTAGAGTACACGACCAGCTCTCCTGTCAATCCTGATTCGGCTTCATTTCTCCTGCAGGATTATCGTACTATGATATCCGAATTAGAAAACTTGCAATAATATGGTGAACCATATCGAAAATAGAAAAACCTTGGGCGAGTTGAGTTCATTACGAACTTATCAGTCATAGTTTAGATAAAATCTTGAACTCCAACGCTATATGGGTCAAATTTAAGGTTAAACATGTTTAAATAAGCCCTCATTACACATGCAGACCGAATGATTGAAAATTTGTGATGTATGTTTGCTTACAAAAAATTCCATGGTATAAATGTTATTGGCATGATACAGAACTTACTGTGTGTTTGACTTCATTTAAAAGTAGGACATGTTATCTGAAGATTCGCTGATATGGTTTGGCTAAAATATTATTTTCTTATGTTATGACTCAAATTAAAAGTTTGGGCTGTCATACAGATAAAGTATTTAAACAAGTTCGAGAAACAATTTATAGGTTGTATCTCATAAAACGACTTAACGAAAAACCTGGAGTCCAAAGTAACGAATAATATTTTGAATGATACAATTCATTAAAGACACAACCATCTATAAGGATGCATAAAGCATAGAGAGTATTCGATAGTTTGCAACTTCGACCATGAAAAGAAACTGGTATTTTCACGAGCGAGACTTTAGATATTGTTTTTGGCAACCGAGGTATATAACAGATAACAGTGACACCCAAACAGATACAGATATAGTATATAGTGTCCAGTTGAACTTGCCAACATTCTTATCCATTAAGACATTTGTTACCACACTTTTTATCACTTTTATAAGATAACTGAAACGGATTTGTGGTGATAGAACAATTCGTGATATCCAGGTGGAATTGATTAGCCGAGCTTAAGCTAGTGAATCAAATCAACTAACCCGTTGAAGGCGTACAGTCTTTTCAAGTTGAGTTCTGATGACACCATTGAATAACTGTGTAATCGAAAGTATCAATTCCACCACATCAATTTCAATGCGACTGGACCTGATTTTTGTCGTATTGTGTTCCTATGTTGTGAGTCTTGTTTCAACAGCTGTTAAACAGCGCATAACATCGCTCTCGTTTTTTGACGTCAGCCTATTATGTGGTTTACAAGCCTACAAAAGCATATCATTTTAAGTCGCAACTTAAGTTATCGAAACGAAATTCAAATGCTACAGTGGTATTGCTTTGAATTTGGTCGTAAAAATGTTAACCAACGATTATTAATGAGCTACAACATTCACATGGAAGCAAAACTGTTTGTAAATATATCGGACAGTGAAACTCATAAAACACCATGGAGGTGGACATTCAAATTCAGTGACATCCTCAGAAATGATTCGAAAGGTGACGGCCAAATTTCAACGTAATCCACGAAAAACGCAGTTTAACTGGCAAAAAATCTAAATGTTTCGGCTCGTAGCAAGAGGCACAAATTACAAAAATAAATTACGATTAAATCCCTACAAAAAGTGCAATACTTGCACAAAAGGCAGTTCATCTAGCAACAGCAAAGGTATGTTAAAATATTTGCACGAAGTGATGGCGAACTTAAAAATTTGGAATTTTCTGATGAACAATTTATTTGATGAACAAGTAAATAATTCGGTAAAAATGAGTAGATTTGACAACAGGACTCGGCAGTATCCATAAAGCTCGTCAAACTCAACGTGTTTTCAATCAACAAATAAAGGACTTAAACCCAATGGATTTTTCCATACGGCCCATTCTGCAGGCAAAAGTATTAACTAAAATCTATGAGATGGTTGACGCCTTCACGATTTCTTTTCGCCGAGTATAGGGCAAAATACCACATTCGTGCAGCGTGTGAAGTTTTTAAAAAATTCATGCTGTACACATCATCATCAAAATAAATGGCAAAACTGAAGGGTATCATAGTTGGTTCTGGTTTAGATCGAAGTAGTATGTATCTTTCACTGGATAATGTCATAAACGATAATTGATGAAATTTTCTAAAGATATTGCCTATTCGCTTGCCACGGTCCATCCAATGCTTCAATTCTTTCATAACGTATATTACCAGGATGAGAAAACGATGTGGCTAGGTGACGAATTATACTTCAAATTCATTCGGGTGAGTAAGCCCATATATAGCTAACCATAAGTTCATCACGTCTAACAGAGTTTATTCTGAAATTGTGGGCACGGTAGGCCAAGACAAGTTTTCCCTGTTGATTGAATCTCAACCCTTTCCAGACGCGTTGGAGACCATTGGAAGTTTAAGTTGTTTTATTAGTTAAGTTGTTCATTTTAGCGTGATACAAAAATTAATGGTGTAGACATCATCAGTCACAATCATCAAAATAAATGGCAAAACTGAATGGTGTTATATACAGAATGATTTCCAGACGCATTGGGAACCATTGGCAGTTTAAGCCGACATTTCTCTTGTATTTTGTTGTGAGTCACAATCATCATTGGCTTTGATCATTATATGGATAAGGCCGTAAACGATAATTGATGTAGTTTTCAGATTTTCTTAAGATACTGGTCATTATGATTACCACCATCCATCTAATATTTTCATTCTTTCATAACGTATATTACCATAAAGATGTAATTAAGAAGTGCATAGCCATGAATAATACTTAAAATGACCAAAATCATTCGAGTGGAAGCACCATTTGTAGCTAACCATACGTACATAACTCTAACCGAGCTTATTTTGAAATTGTGTCAGGAATCCACGACAAATTTTCCCTGTTGAAATCAATGGCACAACCGAATGGTGTCATATTCACAGTTGGCTCTGGTTCTGATCAAAGAAGTATCTTTTACTGGATAACACCGTAAACAACAATTCATGCAATTTCCAAAGATTTAGGTGGTTTTCTAGAGATATTACTAATTCTGCTTATCACTTTCGGGTGGTAGTCTCATCTGTAGCTAATCATAAGTTCATCACTTCTAACAGAATTTATTGAGAAATTATTTCCTCGAAGGCGACACGACAAATTTTGCCAGTAAGTTTAACCTCAACGCTTTTCATTCGCATTGGAGTTAACATTTTTGAAAATTTAAATTTTTTTGCATTTTATCGTTATACAATAATTTATGGTCATCATCAGTCAGAATCATCAAAATCTATGGCAAAACTGAATGGTGACATACTTATAGTTTGCTTTGTATTTGATCGAAGTAGTGTATATTGCTGCATAACGCCATAAACAGCAATTAAATAACTTCTAATAGAGTTTATTCTGAAATTGTGTGCACGAGGAGGCCACGACAAGTTTTCCGTAAAGTTTAAGCCGAGAGTTATCATGCATTTAATCGTGATACAAAAATTCATGGTTTACATATCATCAGTTACAATCACCAAACCAATGGCAAAACTGACTGATATTCATAGTTCTGATTTTGATTGAAATAACTGGATAACGCCAAAAACCATAAGGTTGTAGCCTCATCTGTAGCTTACCATAAGTACATAACTTCTATCAGAATTAAATCTAAAATTGTGTGCACAAGGAGGCCAATACAAGTTTTCCCTGTTGATTTAATCTCCTAATTTTATCGCATACAACTCATTTGCATTTTCCTTTCATCATCGTATACATATGTACGAGTCACAAACACACATTTCATTTGTATAAACAAAATTGTAATACGCATGCAGTAAATAATTTACAACAAAAAAAAACAAAACAACAACACACACACACATCCATGAAAACATAATAAAATTGAAAAACTGAAAATAAACGAAAAACAAAATTAAATATTTGCCCCCGTTTAGTTTAGTTTCGAAAACCGTGTAAAGTGAATGTGCGTGCGTGCTATGAGCACAACCAAAAAGAAGAAAAACATTTTAACAACATCAAAAGTTTTTTAAAAACAAACAAACAAAACAAATGTTTTGTTGCGGGTCTCGATAATTATTACTAGTTCACTAATTAATTAAACTACTTATTATTACGATTTAATTTTTAATTATTATTATTTTTTAATTAATTAAACTAAGTTTCCGGTTTATAGAGAGAGATAGTGATTGTGATTTTAAAAAAAAATTAGTAAATTGTAAACAACAATCTATTGGATTTAAAACGCAAAAACAACAAAAAAAAATTAATGTAAGTAATTTTCCAAACCGGCATTCCGAAAATCCTAACATGCATGTACATATAATAACGTTACGTTACCGGCGATGCGCAGAATCCCGGTGTACAAAACCGAAACTCGTCTATGTATATACTGTACGTGTTTGCATAAATTAAATGGAGGACAAGAGGGTATCCTATATATACACTATCTAGAGTTTCCTTGTTCCGTGTTTGTACGATCCTTTCATTTCCTTGATCTTATATATTTAGGGAGGACGATGATGAGATGATCAATTTCTCCTTTCTCTCATACTCCGTGTGTTGTAAAACAAAAACAGGGATACCGGTTTTTTTTAACTGTGTCCGCGTGTCCTATAATAACACGCACTCGAATTCCTGTTATTCAAGAGCATGAAATGCAATTTTATAATCCGATCGAGAGTGTTTTAGACACAATAAAATATTATCTCTCGGATCGAGACGATTAAGACGATGTTCAAATGTTATATTTTGTGTGTTTACATTGAGAAGAAACCCGACGTCTTATTTTCTATAATTGTGATTGTGTACGGGGAATACACATATATAATCTAAATAAACTGTCTTCATAGTTTCCGCTTTGTACAGACATACTCAAAACAAAATATGTACTGTGTGTTCTCTTAATGCTCGTCTGCTTCACCTCGTAACTCGATCATTAAAATTTTGCAAATTATTGTGTTCTTTGTTCTTCTGTATGCATGATTGTGCATGCACTCGATCTCGAAACATGTGTTGTGTTGTGATGTGATCATTTGATCTCATCCTCTCAACTCAAAATAGTACGGGTGGTTGACAAAACAAGAAGACAGACACAAAAAAGTAAACCCAAGACAAGGGCGGAAGTTTATTTTCTTGTGTGTGTATGAGTTTGTAATTCGAGATCATAAAGAATCGATCTCATTTTTTTTTGTATTTTATAATTTGTGTGGTATGTCTTGAAGACACCTGATGATCGATCAAAATCATCCATTTTCTTCATTTACTTAATTATATCGATTCAAACCGAGTTCGCCGCCATTAATGAAATTAAATTTATGTATTATGGAAAAATTACATACATCTATACATAAAATGTATGAGACTACCTACCCCTAAGTTAAAACTGTATGTTGGATGGATGGCAAAAAAAAAATTTGGAAAAGGCAACAACAACGCAATGTTTATACACACACACACACATGGATGTGTATGGTATATACACACAATAGGGTAGAATATTTTTGGGTTGTTTTTGATTTACGCACCCTTACCCATATTATTGCAGTTTGATATTTCGTTTGTGTACGAGTTTGAACCAAAATGTAAAAGGACCAATTGGGGGGAGGGAATACGAAAACAAAATTTTTAGAAAATCAATAATCCTTGTTGTATTCTGCCTGCTTTTATTAGTCATGACCGTGAATTTCAAAAAAAAAAAAAATGTTTTTGTCTTCATCTCGTTTTTCTAAATCCTAAAGGATGCGTATTGATCCTTTTGAATGCATCTTAGTCGAACAACACAAAATTCTACCTGTTTTCTTTCAAAATACTTAAAATTCATCATTTTTTTGCTTTCAATCATTTCAGTTTATCAAAACCAACTACGAGATTGTTTACCAACGAGTACACAATCTAAATCTATAGACATGGCACTACTGTCTAACGGTAATTCGCTACAATTGACATCGACAACAAATAATAAAGCACCTGGTACAAAATCAACGAATGGCAATGGTAATGAAACGAACACGAGCGACCATTTTCTTTTTTCGAGCATTTTAAATACGCTACCCCGATGGGGTGATTCGCTAAAAGTATCGTCGGGTCCGATGAACGTACCCCAAAATACGTATTCGCACAACGATTTGCACAACGATGAATATGTACTTGGAAATTCATTGGGCGCAATTGGTTCACTTCCATCGCACAACAATCACGATTTACTCGGCGGTGTATCGTTAACGCCATCCACATCGCCCCAAACCAGCTCATCGACCAGTTCGCATCACTGTATCTCGTCGTTGGGAGCGATATGCGGCCGCTGTGACAGCAACGGAACAAATCGATGTCTCGATTGTAATGACATATTGTGCGACGATTGTGTCCATATACATCAGCATAATTTATTTAGTCGCGATCACTGTATAATACCATTGGCTACACTATCACCGATCGGATCATCGGCCAACATATCAAATGGTTCGAACGGACACAGCAACGATCCCCAGTGCGATATTCATGGCGAGGTTTTGCGTTATGTGTGCGAATCATGTAAAAAAATCGTATGCCAAGAGTGTACACTGTGGGAGCATAAGGATCACAATTGTATTCCGGTCGGAAATGTGGCTGAAACGGCAAAAGAACAAATACAAAAGGTTGTCGAAAGTGGTAAATTGGGTAATAAATATATAAAGGCGAGTATCGATCGTGCTGTACAATATTCTCAAGCAGTTGAACGTGATGCACTCGAAGCATCGTCTCGAATTCGTAAAGCTATGCGACATTTTATTATGGCGGCCGAGGAACGTGAACGTATACTACTCGAAAAGGTGGACAAGTATCGTCAGCAAAAATTAACTTCGCTCTCCGACCAAATGGCCGGACTACGAGCCGCTCTCGCCGGCCTCGCACAAACATCGGAAATGCTATCGAAGGGGCTCGATTCGTTTGGCTCATTAACCGCAATGGAAATCGTACAAACATTAACCAGAGGCGAAGGTCAAATGGAACAATTTGCTGCTATGTACAAAAATTTACAACCAAAAGAGGAATTTATTTCGTTTATAACGCCAAATTTTGAATTGTTACAAGAGATTCGTATCCAGGGTGATGTGGTGATGGTAAACCAAAGAATTGGCGGCAGTGGTAATAGTATTACTCCGCCAATCATACCGCCAGTTAATAATATACTTACAAGACGGCCGATTGTTCGTGCACTATCGACACCAAATCAATCACGTCCGATATCAGCATGGGATCAAGTATCGAACGGAGGAAAATCTATATTGAGCACATCGCCAAATTCATTGCCATCAATCGGTCCAATACCTGGAATGGCTGTTATCGGACAATGTATTCCCGGCTATCATTCTCAGGTTAGTGCGAAACCATCGCTTGGACCTAGCACATCATTTGCGTTCGATGGGCACGAGGATGGACAAGTGAGTCGGCCATGGGGACTTTGTGTGGACAAAGATGGTAATATAGTTGTTGCCGATCGTCGCAATAATCGCATTCAAGTATTTTATTCGGATGGTACATTTAAATCGAAATTCGGTAGCAAGGGTACGGGTAATGGCCAATTTGATTTGCCAGCTGGGATAAGTACCGATCCACAAAATCGTATTGTGGTCGTCGACAAAGATAATCATCGTGTACAAGTGAGTAACGTATCATATTTTATGATTGCCAATATCGATAACCAGGGACATCTGATTATATAAAAAATATATTTTGTATTTATAGATTTTCACCTCGACCGGAATTTTTATACTTAAATTTGGTAGTTACGGTAAAGATTGTGGTCAATTTCAATATCCATGGGATATTGGTGTAAACTCCAAAGGAGAAATGCTAGTTACTGATTCGAGGAATCACAGAATACAGTTGTTCAATCCAGATGGACATTTTATTTCACGCTTTAGTTTCGACGGTGTCAATCACAGTCGTTCGTTGAAAGGTCTTACAACACCGCGTGGCGTATGCTTCACACCACAGGGTGACGTTATCATATCCGATTTCGAAAATCATCGTCTATTGCTTATCGATTCGACGCTCACAAAAATTCTATCGACAAAGGGACACGAAGGCAATGGTATACACGAATTTAGCCGCCCATCTGGTATATGTTGTGACGACGACGGTCGCGTTATTGTGGCCGATTCGAAAAATCAGCGTGTCCTCATATTTTCATCGCAACTAGAATTTTTGTGGGCAATTGAAATTCGACCATCGTCATTGCCACTTATGCCAACCAATATCGATGAAAAGGATCGTCCCAGTGATGTTGCATTATTACCGGATGGTCGGCTCGTCGTTATGGTTGAAACGTCACCAGATGCTCGCGACGTATGTAATCCACATAAAACATTTGTACAAATTTATTAGTGAGTAGTGTAAAGAGCCTATATATAAAAACCGATAAATGAGTGTTGTTTTTTAACGCAAAGGTATGCGTCGTGACGCGCAATACGGTGGCCGCAAATTTAAACCCCATACAAAATTATAAAGCATGCACTTTAAGTGTCACACACACACATATATATATAGCTTGATGCTATTTTTTTAATCGCGCATCATAGCGGCGCCGCAAGCCAACGCATGCCATATCAAACTCATATTTTATTATAATATTAGAAATCTACCTCAATATCTTATAAATAAGACTGATGTAAGACTGAATGAAACATAAAAAAATTAATTTTTAAATTTTTATTAAAAATTAAAATAATATATAAATAATAAGTATTGCCTGAAAAAACCAATAAATTTTAAATTAATTAAATTTTTAATTATTTTTTTTTATAATCGAATAGATAGACTGAATTTTTATTTTTTTTTCATAGTACGTAAATAGTAAATTTTTGATAATTAAATATTATATTTTAAATTAAATTAATAATGATAATTTTTGTTTGTGCCATTAATAATAATATAATATATTTGCAATATAATTAAAATAAATCAATTTTTAAGGTGCCAGAGAGATATAATAAAAATATATAAATTAATTAATTAATTATAGTCAAATTTAAATAATATTTTTTATATAGACTGATTAATAATTAATTAACTAAAAAGCCAGTAATTAATATTTTAATTTTATTTTTTTTTATATATATATAAAACATTTTTATTTTTAATTAATTATTAAATAATAATTTTTTTTTAAACCAGTTGCCAAAGGCCTGCGAAATTTTCGTATAAAATACAAAATATTAATCGATCTTCTTAATTAATTAATTAACTAACCATATATAACATAAAGGGCTGTTTTGTGTTTCAAAAATAATTAAATGAACGAAATTGGTGTTAAATTTTTTTTTTAATTTTATTTTTTAAAATAAATAAATAAATAAAATATGATATAATTATGTCGAATGATAACAAAACAATTAAATTAATAAAATTATAATCAAATATTTAGTAGCAACAAAAATCGACTGAACCCAGTAAGACTGAGCCATTCGACATTTTATTATAAAATTGTTTTTTTTTTAATAATTATTATTTTTAATTTTAATTTGATAACCAATTTATTTTTGTTTTTAAAAATAATTAAAAGCAATATTTATAATATAATATTAATCAAAACAAATTTAAAAAAAAATTATATAAATATATAGATTTCGCTTAATAATTTCAGGAATATTATATAACGCATTTTTTAAAAATGTTTTTTTTTTTAATTATTATAAATTTAAGAATGTGCAAAAGATACAAAAAAAAAATATTATTTTAATCAATATTCTTATAATTATAATATAAAAAACAAAACAAACAAATTTTAATTGATATAATGATATCTAACTCTAGTGAATTATATATACCTAATTGAAAATTTATTTCGAGAAAGAAATCTTTAAATTTTTTACGTATTTTGTATATTAAAATTCAAATTTTATTAAAAAAATAATTGTAATTTTTTGTGTGACGAAAAAAAACAGAAATTAAAATTTAAAAAAAAATTTAGTTCCTAAATAAAAATTCTAAAAAAAAACAGTTTTTTGTTTAATCTTTTTTGGGGTTCAAGGCACTTCCAACTCTTGATTCGCTTATTTACATCCCTACTGTACGACATTACAGTCAAATCGAGGACGTAATATTTAAGTGTCTATAGGTCGGATTTAACTCGATTTGAATGAAGGGAAGTCTTAGCCTTCCTTTTATTCAAATCTGCACTGCAATAAGTGGTCAAAAAAATCGAGGTATCTCCCGCTTCAAAGACACTGCTTTAACCACTGAGTCATTTGGCTATATTTTATTACAATGCCATAACCATTTTCTTAAAACACAACAAAACCTGTTGCTGCACACACTGCTTTCCCAATCACTGTCTCGTTAAATATCGTTTGATTTAAAATTGTTTTTCCAAATTATTATTTTCACAAAAAAATCCTAAAATTGTGGATTAGATCTGTAATTAAAGCACCAACTAGCGTCTTGGCATCAACATATGAGAAAAGACGATAAGAATGTAGTTATTCAAAATAAATTTGAGTGTGAGTGTATTTACGCTCCATTTTTATTGTTGTTGTAGTGTTTCTGTCTCTCAGGCTATTTTGGCTCATTGTGACTTCCCACTATATTGCTTTACACGTTCTGGCACTATAGGTCCGATTTACGTAGAAACCAGCTGATACCTATATAGTACTAACATGGAAGATGGCACACGAATTCTAACCTCAACTGGATCTCAGATGAGTTCATTCTCACCACCGATAATACCGCCCAGACGATCGATGGTGAAAATCTCTTTTTACATCCTGCCCCTATCGGGATTCGAACCCGGTACACCTCCCGCTCCACGCCGCAGTGTTTTAACCACTGCGCAACCTGGGCAGTAAACGCTCCATGATCTTACGTTAAGTCCCTGTGAATATCCGACAGTATAGCATTGTTCCTTTGAATACGTGGTTTCCGTTTGGTAATAAGTGTATCTCACTTCTATAAAAGCTGGTCTAAGTTAACTTGCGGAATATTTTTCACTTTGCTAAAAATTATACACTCTCGTCATGTCAATGTTGCGACAATCTAGTGGGCAATCTTGGAAGAAGTTGGTTTCTTTTAAACATCTTCTTACTTTCCATTGACTAACAGCTTCATCTCGAACTTGTCTAAGCTCCTGTTGCACGTCGACGCCAGTAACATGGGGATATTTTGCAGTGAAGTTAGGACGATAATTCGATCATATTTCTCAGATGTACATCGATACCGGTTGGCATGCGCTCTTCGATTAAATGTACCACATTCGTGAAATCTTCGGAATACTCTTGAGGCAGTCGATTGGCCCATGTTTAGCTGACGTCTGACTTCTCTGTTCAGCTTTTTCTTGAGTAGTATCCATAATTTTGAGGAAATAACAACTAAAACAGATAAAGATTCATTCAGCGTCTTGACTGATGGCATAACGGTAAAATATTAATCTGTCATTGTTGTTTTGGCGGTATCCGATTTCTCTTAGTTTGTTGATATTTTTTACTGTTATTTTCAGCTTCTGCTAGTTTCAAAATCAATGAGTCCAAAACTAAATACCTGATCTGCTTTTCAAAACCAAGACGAAAATGATTTCAGTAGTGGTTTGAAGGAAAAATGAGATTCGAGTATCTTGGATCTCTCTTTTCTCACGATGCAGTGTGGGAGAGGATATCTAGGTTCGGCTCGTTGCTGGAAATCGAGCCTTGTGTCCTCTACGTCCACTTCTGAAATTAAAATATTTTGCAAATACGGATAAGCTGAAATTGTACAGAGTGTTGATCAGACCCGTTGACATGTATGGATGTGAGAGTTGGCCCTTGACGGATGGGTACGAAAGATGGCTTCTAACATTCGAGAGAAGATTAATGCTTGTGATATATGGCCCAAAACGCGACTATGATGGCACATACCGAGTTCAATTCACTCGTGATTTAATGCAAATTCCTGATATCGTGCATGAAATAAGCAAGTACGCTGGCTCGGTCACGTTCTGCGTGCTGATTTGAACCGAATGATACAGCGATCTTTGAAGGAAGAGCCGCCTTTCGGTAGGCGAAGAGGTCGCTGTCGGTGACGATGGCTCCACGGCGTAGGTAGCGATCTGGCACCTTTCAACTGCTTACAATAGTATGAAGAGCTGCCTCGTGGTTGAAACCGATGGAGTCAGATAGTTAACACGGTACGGGCCAATAATTGGCCTGTAAAAATCTAAAACAAAAAATTTGATCTGTCAAAACGAATTAGTTCTACGAAAATCGATTAAGCCCTTTAAAAAAAAATGTCGTTTTGTATGTGGTGGTTTGAATCGATTAAATGCTCGCGAGTGTATTTTTAGAAGATTAACAAACTATGCGATGCTTTATACCAAAATTTTAGTCGCGTCTGTACGAATTGGCAAAAAACGGTACTAAAAGACCAATAACAATACCCTTGACATCGACAAATATCACACTGAAAATCATGTAGCTGCGGGTCATTCTTTATTCACAAGTATTAAACGGGTGCAGGGTCAATCGAAGATATTTATACTTCCTAGAAAAAAAAACAATTTAGTTTTCAGTGGCTTAAAATTAAGTCTGGCTAAGAGTGTTTTGACGACTACTCGAGATATGTGAGTGAAGAACTGGCCAAGATGAGTTGTTGGGAAACTGCCAAAAAGGTGGCCAACATTATTCCTTCTGCGACGGATTTCTCAAAAGGACGTATAAAGGTTTCATAGATTTCTTTTTCAAGTATGCACACTCTTAATTAAGCATCTGATGTAGGTTTCTACTTGCCATTTTTTATTTATTTATTTGTATATTGCTTATAATTTTGATTAAGAAGGAAAAGCGCATATGGAAGCAACTTGTAAAAAAATTACTTCCATTAGGCATAAAAACTTCTTAAATTTTTTACTGTCAAAATCTTTCCAAGACAAGAACATATAATGTTGACCGCCCAGGTGGCGCAGTGGTTAAAGCTGTTGCAGTTGGAGCGGGAGGTACCGAGTTCGAATCCCGATAGGGGGAGGTTGCAAAAGAGATTTTGCACCACTTGATTACGATCACGATCGGTGGTGTGAATGAACACAACTATGAGCCGCTGTTGGAGTGCAGAATCCATGGACCAATCTTCCATGTCTGTACTATAAGCTGGCATGGAGCTATGCAATGTGCAGATGGTTAGATAAATCGGACCCATAGCCGTACGTCCTCGATTTGGCTGCAAAGCGTAAGGTAAAGACGTAAATAAGCGAACCGCGAAAAAGTTGGGAGTGCCTTGAGTCCCAAACCAGATTGCATAGAATATAAAAAAAAGAATATAAAATGTTACAAACGAACAGATCAGATCTGACATAGGTATAAAACAACAATTACTTGAAGCCATTTGTTGAAGTGTGTCATCATTCAAAGTTGCTTTTGAAAATTTTCCTTATAACGTCCCACGTTCACTAAGATATATTTTTTTATCAGAATAATATCTTAATATGTGGCTTTAGACTTAAAACTGTTTATTCTTCATGAAGGAACATTTCCGTTTGTTGATAGTAACACCTATGATGAGTTGAATGCGGTCATATCATTTATAAATAATTTACTTAGTTCGGATATTTCAGAGGACTCCTAAATTTTATCGCAGTAAAAAATCCTTTATAACAGTCAATCATTTAACATAAAGCACTTGAAAGGAGTCCAGAACCCATGTACCTGATCTTTAGTGATTGAAGATTCTTAAACCAAGACTTCTTTTTGACATTAACTTTACTGCCTTATGGTAGTGGAGGTTAATTTGTAATAAGCACAACATAGGTCTCGCTTTGCTTAAACTAAACCTCCAGTTCAGTCGGAGGACACAGAGAATTCACATTGACTATTGACAAGAATAACTGAGTGTCGATAGCGATTATTTTCTTTCTTTCTGTAGATGAGACTGAGTGTCATTTGAACAACGGCCATCAGTCACGATTAGCCGAGATACATTGATTAAATTCCACTGTCTATAACCTGCTAACAATTATAGCTTACTAAAGTATCTATCTAAGGCGGCACCGTCACAACGTATAATTATGTAGCTCCTCCACAAGAAACTGGATAGTTGAGGCTGTGCTTTGTTGAAGCTATCAATATGCCATATCACTCTACAACGTGTAGACATTTTCAGTAGCGGTCTCTTCCTCTATAGTAAGGAAAGAGGCCTTTTAACAGATTGCTGCATTGTTCGATTTAGATCAGAACGTAAGATGTGCCTCAGCGTAATCATTGTCGGAGTGATTCTTATCTTGAATGTTAGAAGTTATCTTTCATGCTCATTCATCAACGGCCATATCCATTGCATGATTTCAAAAATTAATATTTTTCGAAAAAAGATATATAATCGCTTGACTGACCCTGCATATGGCATAAGTAGACAGATACAATACAGTTTTAAAGAGCGCGAACGTATGATCGGGAAAGTTTTAAAATAATCGGAAAATTTAATTGATTGAAGATGCGTAAGGATTTTAACAATTACTGGATGTGTGCGTAATCATATCCAATTCTTGTAATGAAGAAATAATCTACGTAAACTCACGTAGATGATTCCACTGAATAACAGACTGTGACAGAGAAAAAAACAGAAAAATATCCTAATGATGTCAAATCGTAATTGACAACAGTTCAGGCTTTTCGTGCTGCCTACTTTACGTTAAAAGACTCATCACAAAAAATGTAGCTGAACCAGTAAACCTCAAAATATACAGTTTAAAGAAAACTGACTTTAAATAAACAGTTTAAAGTCAGTTTTCTTTTCAACATACTGCAGCCATCTATAGTTCAATAGACCAACATATGGTTATAACAGTTAAATTGTGTTCGAAAATATGGTTCAGTGGTGTAATAATTGTGACATTTAGATGTCATTTAGTCGTGCATTCCAAACCATAGAAATATATTAATTATTATATATTATATATTAATTATTATATATAATATATTAATTATTATATATTATTATATAAGTATTATATATTTCTATGTTCCAAACAAACTAAACTCGACTGAAGGAATTTTTTGTTCGTTTAATTAATCATTTTATTTAATTAATTTGTGGATTACATATTCGCGAATTATTGCACCATATTTGTTTGTTTATTAACTTTTTCACAACGTGTAGTAAATAAATTGTTTTGTGACAAATTAAAATGGCGTACCAACAAGTGAGTAATGTTGTTGATACCAAGATGGCAAAATGAAGATAAGATGACGAATTTGATGGAAAGGATTAATTATGGATTATTTGTTTTAGGGCGGTTATGGTAGTGGTGGTGGATATGGACAACAACCGGGTGGGTATGGTCAACAACCGGGTGGTTATGGTCAACCACAACAACCGCAGGGAGGTTATCGACCTCCAGGTCCTGGCGGATATGGGCAACCACAAGGTGGTGGTTTTCCTGGAGGCCCCTCACCGACCGGTGTCAGTCCCGAAGTACAAAACTGGTTTAATATGGTTGATCGTGATCGATCGGGCAAAATAAACGGACCCGAACTCAAAGCCGCCCTTATCAATGGCAAAGGACAACAATTCTCAGATGCTGCTTGCAATCTAATGATTGGAATGTTTGATCGGGACAGCAGTGGCACAATTGATTTGATGGAATTCGATAAATTATACACGTACATCAATCAATGGTTGAGCATGTTTCGGGCATACGACCGTGATCAATCGGGCCACATCGAGGAGGCTGAATTAAATCAGGCTTTTAATCAAATGGGTTTTCGATTTTCGCCACCATTCGTTAAGTTCCTTATCGATCGCTGCGACATGCAAAACAAAAAAGAAATCTCAGTCGATCAATTTATTGTGCTATGCGTTCAAATACAACGCTTCACAGAGGCTTTTAGACAACGTGACCAGGAACAAAAGGGCGTCATTACAATTAATTTTGAAGACTTCTTATCGGTCGCGCTGAGTTGTTCTACATAAGATTAAATCTTCATTTTGATATAAATGTTTTGTTTTCCGTCTTAATTATTATTATTTTTGTACAAAATAACTTTTGTTGAGCAAATCTTCATTCCTACTTATAGGCATTCGCAGGTATAACGAACGTATAACTCGCATGCTGTTAACGAGAAGGTCTACATAGTAGCTTTATATTCTGTATCTCTATTTAAAAAAAAATGCAGCTTTTCATAAATAAAAATTGTAATAAAAATTGTTTTAAAATTTTCACACTGTCACCTCACCTATCGTATCGTACGAACGAACGTTGGAAAATTTCCAACCGCAATTCGCAATAAATCATTCAATATGGCATTTTTTATCCACATAACAAAATCGATAACTCATAACGTTTTATTCAGGCCAACATTTTATTATATAAAATACAAGAGAAGAATTGTTGGGACGAGTGATGGTCGTGGGAAATTATCACAGTTTTGGTATTCACCTCGTTAGGTGGGATTTCATTTGGTTTTTTGAATTGAGTGTTTGATGCCTTACGTATTCAGTTTAATTAAAATTTATAGATTTTTTGTACTATTTCAAGGAAGATGGTATGTTCGTAAGGTAATCAGAAAATAGTTGGTTTTTTTTTTATACTATGATATCTGTATCGGAGTTCAAGGCTCTCCCTACTCTTTCGCAGTTCGCTTAGTACAACCTACTTTACGCGTTAATAACCAAATCGAGGACGTACGTTATTCAGGCTATAGTACTTGACATGGAAGATGATGTGGCCCATGAGTTGTGCAATCCAACAGGGGGAGTCATAAATGTGTTCATTAATTAATGGATTTCGAACCCAGTACCTCCCAATCCAACTGCGACAGCTTTAACCACTACGCCATTTGGGCGGTGTTTCCTTGCTTACTCATCATTTATATTATTGCATGACAGTACAGTTTTTCTTGCCAGTGTTGAATGGGTTTTTCCACGCAGTAACATTTTCCTATACCGTAAGGCCCTGCCACGCTATCGTGGCTCTTGAATCCTAAAAATTATGTGTGTTTGGAAAATAAACGTCTATCTTCTTCGCTATTTCAGCACATCTCAGACAATAAAAAACCATCGTGTCACTCTCGGAAGCTATCATATTTGGTCAATAACTGTAAATGTTGGTTGTTACGGTTACCTTCCATCTTCTCGAACTCACTCGCTTCAATGTGCTGCTGTCATACGATGCTAAGCATACGTATTGTATTTTCTAGTGAATTATAACATTTCAATAAAAGATCAACATTTGATTTTTCCGGCTCTATTGAAAAATACTTTGGGTCAAGCATAAATCGAACACATCGGGAATCAATAAATTTGCCCAGATCCGTAACAGTAAGCCTTAGTTCGTGTTCGCCTATTTTTGGTGATTGATGCGCTACATAAATAAGAGAAATATGAGGTAGTTGGTAGTTGTGCCCTCATGAGTGCGCTTTCCGTATAGCTCACTAGAATATTGACTTTAAGTCAGCTTAACGAGAGTTTTGAGTTACAATGTAGTAAGCCTCTATCAATATATTTCGGCCTGGCTCAAGACCGATGCTTATACTTAATAGCAGTACTCACCATTATCAATGTATCAAATCGAGATAAGCATAAAAGGAACTCACATATCTGACACCAGTATGCTATATTCTATTTAGAGTGGCCATAATTTCGAATTTAAAGTACTACGCAACTCGAACTCGAGACTAACTGATGCATTCTGACTGATGCAGTTCACACGGTACATACCATACTTACCTAATTAAATACTGTAACCCCTAGACTTCATTAAAAAAGTGTGAAAAAGTAATCAATACAAAAGAATACCATTTCATATAACTTGATCTTTATTGAGTGCTTAATGACAAAACACAAGGTTGATGACACATACCGAGTTCTGATATCGTCTATGAAATCAAAGAACTGCGTGTACGCTCACTAGGCTTCTGCAAGCTGATCCGGTGCGAATGTTACATCGATCTTTAAAACGACAGTCGCCCGACGATGATGGCTCTGCGGCGTAGTGCGCGATCTAGGATCGTATGATTGTTTACAACAGTATGGCGAGTTGGCTCGTAATTGAAACTCTTGTAGTCTGATTGTTAACACGTCACAGACTAATAATGGTCTGTAAAAGATATTAAAAAAAAAATTATCAAACCAATATTCAGAGTCACTAACAATCTTGAAAGACTTTAGATCTGATGTGGGATACAAACAGTCTAGGGGAAGTAGTGATGATTCAATCAAAGGCTTAGAAGTGATCATAACAAGGGTTAAAATAAAACTAAAGAGTATTCGAGAATTTGTGGCGATTGGGAGTAGAATCTAATGAATTTGAAATAATTTAGCATCGAAGCATTTTGTTTAGAATTCAAACCATCTCACTAAAGAAATCGCTAGATAATAGATACTGAAAACATGGGTTTGAAATTCCGTTACTTTCTGAATTCACTAGACACGACAGGGTTCAGGCAGTGGTGACTTATAAGAATGAACGAACATTAAAATAATTTCAGAGTATTTGTTAAGATATGGTGTCCCTAAATATCGAGTACCCTAGGTCTACAGTATAATACGCCGCTGTAGGTATCTCAAAAATCCGGGTTACTTTTATTCGTAAACGCACTCAGGTTCGATTGGCTTTTTGTGACATCCTTCCCATTATAACCTCAAGGTTGTCAGTAGATCTTTAAATAGGAATCGTGATTCTAAACAATGAATTCTAAGGGAAGAGTATATAAAGAACAGGAGCACAAGAAGTGCTCAATTGCTTCTTCTTCTCCTTCTCCAACTGTTCGCAGTTTGGGTTGCTCCGAATTTACATTCGAAACATGTGATTTTTCAGGGGACAGTGTCCCGTAAGAATGCCCAGCAAGATACTCAAGATGCGTCTTTTATAATTAAAGAAGCACTGGGATCTTTCCTGATTTATTGATCAAAAGAAGATTTGGATGAGCGACCCGAGATTTGGTTGAACCATTCCTTCTGGTGCAGACCACCATAGTGATAGTCGAAACCTCTCTTGCTCTCGAGAACAATAATAACATCACTCCTACAGTGAGCTCAGGTTCCAGAAAAGTGAATGCTGAACCTAAATAGACCAATTTATTAGCCAATCCGTATCCGTATCCATTCATTTATTGTCTGAAAGACAGTGGCGTACCTCCCAAGAGGAATTGATAGTTTGACTTCAGGATTTTATTTGTGTAACCCGGTACCAACCGGATTGCAGCATACCTTATCCATCAGTAAAGATATCGTCACTGAAGAGGTATGGTCGTCTATAATCCCAACATCATACCATCTTAATTTTAGCAGAACTCAGATACGGATTCCAACAAAAGAGATTAGAGGGTATCGTATGTCGAAACACCAGAATATTCTGAATTACTACAATTAATCAGATTCGTTTTACCAGAAAAGTTATTCTTCCGAAAAGAATGTAAGGCAGTTATTTGTATGCTGTGCAAAGAAGATCTATATCTAAACCGTTTTATAGTTCTTATACACTTGAAGCGATCACTTGTTTTAAAAATATAGGACGTGAGGAAAGATCCTCGATCTCGGACATCAGTATTTGGACTATTCATTCAGGTCCCTCATTATAGTTGATTAACGTGTTGAAGTATCCTTTCCACCATTGCACGTCCCTTAACACCATCCGAAACTCTTACAATATACTTTACTCCCGCTAACGCTGATCGTTGACTACCCCCATGCTACCGTTACATCACTGCTACAGCGATTAAATTAAGAGTATTTTAAGACGGAAATGACATTGAATTATTTTGAACATAAACTTTCTATCCGGCATTTTAAATGACAGCTTGAAATTTCCACATACCAAACATAATGTATATAGCTATATATAATCCAAGATCGTTCGATCGATCGATCATTTCAATAACAACGAACAAACCTGTACAAATATATACGCGAAGATATGTATATTTTCGGTTTTCTTACCAAGATTTTTTTCTTAAACAAACCAATTTTCTAATCATCAAGTCGATATAGAAACCACATGTTCATACGATTGGATAATACGATCGAGAACGCGACGGGGCCCGATCATATAGTTTTTGTTTTGAGAGGAGGGAAAACAAATCAAATCGAAATCAAAGAAAATAAATAAGAAATTTTTTATTTTATATCTCGATAAAATATGATCTTCTGTTTTATGAACTTCGACTTATCGTATAGATTTCACACACATTTCGATCAAAAAAAAAAAACAAATTTGTTTATTTATTTGTTATAATTATATCGTGCTAATTAATTAATTAATTAGATTTTAATGTGATTAGTGTTTGTGTTTATAGATTGAACATATATAGTTCAAGTGGCTTTATGATTCATGCGATCGTAAATCTAGATCGAACAATTGAATGTGATGCTGCTTGATCGATTTCGATTGGATTTAGAAATGGTGTTTTGTTTGTATTCGTGTATGTGTGTGTGTGGTTTTTGTGGATGGGGAATCCTTACCGACTAAACCCTAATCCCCGGTAACTTTGTAGATCAGCCCCATGGGTCTATGATTCTCAAAACGTGATACAGCGTCGATCACGGCATTCTAATGTATGTATGTGTGCATCATCTTTACAATATTATCATATGGTTTGAGTATACGACATGCTGAATGATAATAAATCTATACGGGTGGTATGCGGATTTTTATATTTTACCATCATCGTTGTTGTGTTACACAAATTTTTGGATGTTTAGGAGGCTATAAAAAAGTAATAAAAAGATTTTCATTTTAATGCTTTCGCGAGGAAAAACAAACGGTTTGGCGCCTGATAGCAAAAAAAAAAAAATAAACCAACAAAAATTATATTTTATTGATTGAAATTCATGCATGTATATATACATATAAACCATTGAGATGTAAACGAAGTATCTTGTTTTTTTATAACATCTTGATATGGATTTACAGTCCATAATCACTTGCGTATACAGTAAATATTGTATTTACTATCGCCCTCAATCTAGAAGAAATTTAATTACACTGAGTGTAACCATAATGGAAGTAAATACGTGTTTTATGTATCAGATTTGAACTTCGATTCGACAGTGACATAGGGTGCAAAGAATGCATAAATCAACAAGAGGCATTTCAAAATGAGATCTTAGAATTTCATCTTGTGTATGATCTTCAAATAAACTCAGTTGAATCGGGAAGTGTGAAACTGAGGAATATGACCCTTGCCGTAATACAACAAAAACTATCTGAAAATATCGTCATTTGATACAAAATAGAAAATTTATCGTGTTAGCTCCACATTAATGTAACGGTTAGTCCTTGTGGGCTGAGAGAGGTGGGTTGGCAAATATCTGCCCACATGCCTTTGGACACTATGGTTGAAACGGAAATATTTTCGTGAAATAATTTTTTGCAAGTATTGTCGAAAAGCACAAACGGTATTACAACAGCCCATCCTACCTCTCCGGATCGATATGATGATCTCTTCTGATGGATCAGTTTGCCTTTAGGTACGTATGCTTCTGTCTTTCAGGTAGAAATTGCAGCAAATTTTAAGAGCAGAACTCTATGCAAAGAAGATGAATTATAGAGATCTCAAAGGAAACGCATTGGCTGATAAAATTAGTCCACTTGGGAGCAATTTCCACTTTCAAATAATATGAGCCCACTCTAGGAGTGACGTCATTATCTCTTAAGAGAGATATCGGCATACACTTGGAAAGATGGAACCTCATTTCTTGTCGCCTATCCAAAACCTTCTTTGGAACAATAAAACTGGGTTTTCTCCCATGATGTTATTCCCTTAATAATCACATTTTCCGAATACAAATTCGGAACAACGCAAAATGCGAATAGTGTGGGGGAGGAGAACAAAAAACTGTTGAGCACTTCTTGTGCTCCTGTCCTCTTTCCTCTCCCCATATATAATAATATTTTGGATCAAGATTCTTGTTTGAGGATAGCGGATATTTTGGGCTTTAAAACAGATTTCTGTATGGGAGGGGATGTAACCATGAGCCAATCGAGTTGAGTAACGTTGAATATTCTGAGTAGATTTTGTTCTTGCCTTCTGAGCATAGCCCATAGCTTAGTAACATTCTTCTGTTTTGCATTAATGCTTTGGGTCGTTTTGACAGAGTTTACGACAGAACTTATTTCAATATTACATTTTTATTACTAAATGTATATGTATAGATCATGTCCAGTTGTGAACTAACTAAATCGTTCTCATTTTATATTAACAACATGTGTAGCTTCAATAACCGACTTAATTGCCCAGTGGATCCCCGAAAGGGAATTTTTAGCATCTGAATACGAATGGTGGTGTTAACGACACATCTATTAACCCCTCTTCCATGTCAGAACTATTGGAAGGCATGGAGCTATGTAAGCTGGTTCTACGTAAATCAAACCCATATATAGACATAAGTTCTCGATTAAGCTATGTAATGGTGTAAAGAAAACCGCGAACCGCGAAGGATTCAAATGAGTTCAAAAATTATATCTTGCGAAACCCTCGACATGACATTGGGGAAGCTTTCGTTGTATTGTCCGGTTTTCAATATAGAACAACTCGTGGTAATGTAGATCTCATAAGATCTCATTTTTAAATGCCTCGAGTAATGAAGATTCTCTTTATTGTGTTTATTTTGATATCTAGAGACAAATAGATGGCTGCTATACACTTCTTCTATACGGACATGTAATAATCCAACACACTCTTCCATTTTGAGGAACAAGTACCTCCTTATAAGATTATCATTCCATTATATACCATCGAGACACAACAAGGATGGCTGTGCGATTTTGAAACGTTCTTGCTCTTGAACGTCCACAACACCTTATCTAATCTTGTGTAGAGTATTGGTTTCTATTTTTTTAAATGTATGTACTTAAATACGCTTGACCCAATTTATAAACAAAGAAATAATCTTATCTTATGTTGATTGAAAGCACATTGTCAACGCTGATAAGATAATTCTTTTGAAATTCAAACCAGTTTAAATTCAAAACATATAAATCGAACCCAGTGGTCAAAAATTGTAAAAAAACATTAGTAAAAAAGACTTAGGACCCATAACTCTATCATCCTTTCTACTGAAAACCTTGGAAAGGCAGATGGATATCTATACACGTTCAAAAATAAGTGTGACTGGGCCCAAACTCAGCATGCTTACTGTAAAGGGAAATCTGTGGACACAGCTCTACATGCCCTGGTATGTACAATTGAGAAATCAATATTCTCGCAAGAGTTTTGTATGGTGGTGTTCCTTGATATTGAGGGCGCATTTAACAATGTAAGGACAGGGGCAATTCTGGAGGGATTACCCTGTAAGCGGGTCAATCAATGACATGCTTAGATGCAGGATGTTTAACTCAGAGTTGGGGGAATCATAAATCAGGAGGCGGGTGTCTAATGGAACCCCGCAGGCAGGTGTCTTGTCTCCTCTTCTCTGGAACATAGCAATCAATAGTTTGCTGTTAGAGCTGGAGAGAGAGAGAGAGGGAATCGGAGTGATTGCTTATGCAGATGATGTAGGGAAAGTTGCCTCTGGGAAATATTTAAGCACGGTGAAGGGTGTAATTCAAATCATTACGAGGTGGGCCAACTGATGTGGACTGGCAATTAGCTCGTCCAAAACTGCACTGGTAATATTTACTAGGAAATATAAAATCCCGGTAGTAGATTCACCTCTCTTAAATTGCAGGAGACTAGCTTTTACTGACAAAGCAAGATTTCTAAGCATAATCTTGGACAGTAAGCTAAGTTGGAAGCCCAATATTTTGGAAAGAATAAACAAGGCTAATATAGCCATGTAATCGTGCAGGAACGCCATCGAAAAGAGATGGGGCATGAAGCCGGAGCTGGTACACTGGCAATCACTTGCGTAGACCTGTACTTATGTATGGGGTGAGCGTGTGGTGGTCAGCTCTTGATAAAGTAACGTACAAAAAGAGGTTCGAGAAGGTGCAAATAACTGCCTACCGACTTATTAGCGGGTGCTGATGACAACACCTACACGTGCCTTGAAGGTCATGTTTCACCTTCTCCCCGTCGATATTTATGGTAAGCAGATTGTGGCGATTACGGCCACCCGACTATCAGCCATATCTCAGTGGAAATGTCTTCAGACACTTGACCATAATAAGATCGCTAAAGAAAGAACTGACGAATCTAGACTACATTACACAGACTTTGTGCCCTTCAAGAGAATCTTGGAGGAGCGGATCGTTTGCGGAAACGGAAGCACTAGAGTTCTTCACAGATGGCCCCAAGCTACACGGTAAAGTAGGAGCTGTAGTCTTCTGTGATAAATTGAAAATAAACACATCAGTTTGTCTCCCTGATCACTGCAGCGTGTACCAGGCAAAAGTGATATTGAGGAGGTCCTGAATTGGTTGAAACATAATGTAGTATCCTCGACTGATATCGCAATGTATGTGGACAGTCATGCGGCAATCAAGTCCCTGGATTTTGTTTTTCTGACGTCTAGAGTGGCGTTGGGTTGCCACTTGTCTCTGAATGAGATGAGTGAGCATTTCAACATTCAGATAGTCTGGGTTCCTGGCCACTCGGATGTCATGGGGAACTGCAGGGCGAACGAACTAGCGAGCCAGCGTACAACTCTCCAATTGCTACCGAAAAGGACCAAGTTGGGGAGACCCATTAAGACACTCAAGACGGTGCTTAACAAAGAGGCAATAGACTCAGCGAATGAAAGATGGACGAACACCCTCTCATGCAGTGTAGCAAGACAAGTCTGGCCAAAGCTGGCCTTGAAACGATCAAAGACACTGATCTCCCTACGAAGAGGTGAATTAAAAACGATCGTGGGGTACTCACAGGACACTGTCTACATGGAAAAACATGCGAGGAGGTTAGGACTAGTAGCAAATGACATTTGCAGAAGCTATATGGACGAGGAGGAGGAAGAGACGGTAGCCCACCTCCTATGCTCATGCCCGGCTTTGGCACAGAAAAGACATGAATATTTGGGTAAGTTATTAATGGACTGCCTGATCTAGAAAACTCTAAGGTGCGAGATTTAACACGCTACATAAGAAGCTCAAACTGGTTCTCATGAAGGTAATAGGGAAGTAAGATCTCGTGGTAACACAACGGACCGTAGCCGGTCTAAGTGTGATATAGCAGCCACTCAATCTAACCTAACCAAGTAAAAAAGAAGAAAGTGTACATAATATCACCGATTTGTCTTAGTACACAAATTATATTAGATTGACCTTGAAATTTTTTTTTCCAATATCTTGTTTATTATTTTTCATGAATCTTATGATGCTATGTAATAACGATAATGTATTATAAATTAGAATAAGCTGAGATTAAGATTTAGTTTGTATTCAATTTTGTGTGAAGCAACAAGTGAGGAATAATGCTTTTATAAGAAATTTATTGACTTATTCTATAAAATCGGTTTCAGATTTTCGTTTGGAAAATAATTTATCTCTTCTAAGACAACCAAGAATTAATGGTTAGTTTCTGTTTTTCTCGTTTGAAACAGTTTTCGTTGTGGAGTCAGAAAATACGAGAGATTTACGATTGTTGAATATGCTAACAGATACTTGGTATATCATTAATGCCTTTTGTACTGTAGATTGGCGTGTACAAGAAACGGGTTCTCTTGTCTCCAAGCGAAATAAAAGAGATTGTCGTAGTTTGACGTTAATTTTGACTGACGTAAAAGAGGGATTTACTAGCGCAGTTTGGGTGTCAAACTTTATTCTTACATTCAGAAAGTTCAGGAGATCAAGTTGCCTATCTATTTTGAGAACTGATAGACTAGCCGCAGCTAACCAGTTGTCAAAGTTTTAATGACACTTTGACATTTTTCACTGATTATCCCTTAATATTGTTGACCTGACACAATGATTTTTCGGGCCTCATCATTGACTAACCTTAATTGATGGTTATAAGGCTGTTTCCAAACCATCTTTTTTTTTTTTTCCGTTTATTTCTATGCCATCTGTTTTGGGGCTCAAGGCACTCCCAACTCTTTCGCGGTTCGCTTATTTACGTCCTTACCTTACGCTTTGCAGCCAAATCGAGGACGTACGGCTATAGGTCCGATTTTCCTAACCATCTGCACATTGCATAGCTCCATGCCAGCCTATAGTACTGACATGGAAGATGGGTCGGCCCATGGATTCTGCACTCCAACAGGGGGTCATAGAAACCATCTTAATCCATCTGAAAAGATATCACTTATTTTTTTTGATAATTGTCAAAAGACTATGTAAACTAATTTAGATTTGATCAAATTGTGGAATCAAATTTATTCAAATAAGTTTTCTGACGATGTTAAATATTTTCTATCTCTTTCTTGCAACAAGTCTAAATTGATTGTCAAAATTTATGAATAAACTATTTTTTGATCTAGTTTTATTTGCGACTGTACCCAATCAAAATTGATTGCGATAATTTTTTGAGTTACATCTGTCAAAATAAGTAGCTAACTGAAAACCGGGTTTGCTTACTTATTGAAGATGGCGATTATTAAGAAAATAAGTTTCAGATAAGTATCGATTTCGAAAATCTCCTTCGGTTGTTTTCTAAACTGTTATTTATTGCCGACTTATTAACTTATTTGCCACCATCTTAAATAAGTAAGCATCGCCATTCGAGTTGATTTCACTTGCTTGGTTTGGCAGAAGTTTTATTTTGACAGTTGTGATTGTCAAAAAATTATAACAATCAATTTTGATTGGCTACAGTTGCAAATACGACTAGACTAAAAACATTTTATTCATTAATTTGACACTCAGTTTATAATTGTTTGCAAGAAAGAGATAGGAAATAAGTAACCTCGTCAGGATACTTATTTGAATAAGTTAGGCTCCACAAATACGTGTACATTTCGAAAACAGCCTTTAATAGTTTTTCTCTTCTCGAAACAAATGCTTCTTTGTGAAACCTAATAATTTCAAATAAGTATCCTGGCGAGGGTTCTTATTGTCTATCTCTTTCTTTTGTGAATAAAATATGTTTTGATCTTGTCGTATTTGCGACTTTTAGCCAATCTAAATCAATGCTAAAAAATGTTGACAGTAATATCTGTCATTATAAGACTTTGGTCAAAATAAGTGAGTGCCATTATTTCAGATGGGTTTTCTCACTTTTTTAAGATGGCGGCAAGTTTGAAATAAGTATTAGTTCTGGAAACATCCTAGTTTTAGCTATTTACTCATAGACTCGTTGCATCAACAATTGTATTTCCCTCTTTCCCACTTACTGACAAAAAATTTTCTCAACACTGAAAGGATGTATGGTAATGACGAAATAACCACCCAGATCGTAGCAATGAATATTATGCTCATTTAAGTTTAATTTAGCTATTGTTTGAACTCAAACTGCCTTTAACTATATAGAAACGGAGAAATTTATAGGATTAAGTCCTATTGCCTACATAAAAATACATTGTAAATGAGGTCGAGTTGAAATACTGTAACACTTTGGATATATTAATAAAACAAATGATAAAGATATCTTATGTATTATATGTACCTGGTGACCCTCACAGCAGAACTAATTGCTTGCAATACATCCAGTTATTGATCGATTACAATTCACTCGCCAAGAAAACGATTAGTTTTAAATTAGATGAAGAATATTTATAGCTGTTGTTGATGGACATAGTTAAAATTGAACGAATATATTACATTTAACAGACGAGATGTCTCGAAGAAATGTAATTCACAATCGATTGGTGTAGAAAATTTCGAGGAGTACGAGTATAAATATTTTTTCGTAGTATGTATATAGAATATAGATTATTTATTTTTGTCTTTATACTATCTGGTATGGAACAGTACAACTCGTATAAATAATTCTTAGCAGTTCCAGTGAGGTTCAGTTTTGAAAATTCAGAACAGAAGCAACACCCCTCATTTATCTAATCATACATAGATGTTTCACTGTTTCGGAAGGTGTACTTCAACATTCTACAAATGAACATAGTATAACTGATCGATTTGGGCCGTATCCATCTCGGCATAGTCACTGTTAATTTCCTGCGAGAGTGTTTTTTGTCAAAAGAATGTTAGACATTAAATTTGTTCAAGGTGCAAAGGAGAACATTATTGCGATATTTCTAGCATTTCAACAAGTTTGAATACCAATCAATAAAGGTCAAAAGTTTTATAAAGTTTTTTGAATGACTGCAATATACACTTGAATGATTTAATTTATTCTCTGCATAACTTTTATAAATTCCTCATAAAATGGATCCTCCATGAACATCACTATAATTTGCATTTTTCTGGTTTATGAAGCTATTTAAGCTTCAACGGTGTCACACGAGTAAATTGTGAACAATTACTGTTTCACCATATAGGAGTACTGGACATGCGAGGTAACTGAGACCTGCTGAAACTGCGGAACATGCGAGCATTGGGCATGATAACTCCAGGTTTCAATAAAATCTTGAAGATAGACTGGATCGCCGATCCAGAGTGGAATACCGATGGAACTCTAGTCGACATTAGCCCGATTAGCATGGAATACCGTTGGTGACTGGCTATTAGTGTTATTTATCGTTACATGCTGGCAGGGGAGTTGTAAATTTCATTTATACGTGTTCATTGATTCCCAATTTAGGGTATTGCTATGCTCAACATAGTTCAAATTAAATATTTCTTTCCTTCATTGTATATAGCAACACACCATAATAAGGTTGACCTTTCAAAATAAACATTTAGAGTTTATTTGTTTATTAATGATTATATGTCTGGATAAATCAATAGTATCGATCATTATACACAATTACATTACCATAAGGAATTCGACAAGCCGCAAGGTTGTAATAATTTATTATTCATTCATTAATGAATTTTCAATCAACATAAACCTATAACATACGTAAACACTATATATGATCTAAAATTAAAAATGGATTTAATCGGTATGAACTCTTGAAATTATTAGTTGACGTAGAAGTCTAGTCCAAAGTCTTATTAAATCAAGTTAACTATAAACAACTCATGATGCTCAAATGTAAGCACAAAATAACTTACTATACACCGGTCGAAGATGACTAACATTATCAATGAGTAAGTGGCACTCTCAGGACTGATTTCACATCAAACTAACACAAAGAAGTCTAATGATGGAGAACTGATAACATTTAAATCACTAAAGGGTGAGCGAAGGTTTACTAAGGCTATGGCACAAAAGTTGAAATAAACAATATTGTAAAATGATAAGCTTTGGTCATAGAAACTAGCCAGAGATCTTGTAATGTTACATCAGAAAATCGATAGAGAGTTCAATTTGGATCTAAAAATATTCTAATTTCGATGACGTCAGCTAATCTAAAAAAACGTACGAGTGTTATAAAATTATAAAATAGCCAATGGAATAAACTTCTTGAACTTTATCCATTCCCAAAAGTAACGAGTGGACCTAAAGTTCTCCTTCCTCACTTTGAAAAAACATTTAATCTAGAACTCCCTCTTTGGAATATAAGCTTCAAGGGTTCTGAAAATCAAAAAATCGGATCTAGACGATTTTGAGACAGGTGGAACGATCTTCTTAGATGCAACGTGCCTCAAATATGTTTGATAGAAGCATTAGGCTCGGCAAAAGCTTTAGAATCGTATTGCGTCTGCTTCGAAAGAGATGGCTTAGTATCTTGAGTTGTCGGGCTCGCGATTCGGATTTTCCGAAACAGATTTTTTTTAAAGTGGATTTCAATGAACCATGAGGTTTCCACGGTTATCCTGAAGAGTATTTGGATTCAGACAGAGTATTGAGTTTGCAACAACCGAATTAAGATGTAATTTCGGTTGTTGAAACACAATATTTTTTAACAAACTTTAGAGGAATTATGAACAAGATAAAGTATTGTTTTGTTCGAGAAGCCGTATTAGAAATTAGAATCAACACTTTATTCAACATGCTATTCAAAGGATTTTAATTACAAATCAATCTTTAACCTTGAGGAAATATTAATAACTTAGCTTTAAGTTTGGTTCAATCTTGAGTTTTTCATCAAAGATCTCAGCACTATTATCATTTTGCAATAGTTTGAAACAATCAAAGAGAGCTGTGATGAAATCATCGATTACCGTCCAATACTTGTTAAAACAATTCGATCACATCAAAATGTTCATATTCCGCACTAATTTATTCCGCGAACGCCTTTCGGTAAACATGTTAATTGTTGTGCTGATTCAGAGATGGCAATAAAAACAGTTTTGCACCGTTTCAATCAAAATTAACTATTTATACGACGATTGCTTATTTCTACGGTATGGTAGACAATATCATTCTGTTTTTGCGAATTTTCTTTTCCTCTTTATACGTCCTTTTCCTTTAATTTTGTTTTACTCATCTTTCACCCAAATTTTTTTAACGATTGGTGCACATTGTAGGTGGTCAGCCCAACGAATGCTTTTACACACAAACGCATTTTTATGTCATCCGGTTGCATGTTAATTTTTGGTCAACGGCGGGAATTGAACTCGAGACCGCGGCGTGATGAGTAACTTTCTTAATCATTAAGCTACAACCGGCGACCATTAGATGTTGTTTTAGTCTATAACCGCTAGGTTTGTTGTTGATGAAGACGGAACCGGTCGTAGTTACCATTAACGTTCTAGTATTCATTACGATGGTCTATTAGAATCATTTATTAATGGTAGCTAGTAAGTGTCATCCGTATACAATTTTGATAATACACATATGTTCCTCTATACATAAAGAGATTTGCAGCTACTATTTTGGTATTGATCGACAAGAAAAATGTTGCCTCAAGGTTACCACAAATCAAACAGATGAGAATTATAATATGTATTCTGGTTTCCATCTTACAACGTATATACAACTATGAGGAATGGATATTCATGATATTGTGTATGCAGTTGCTTCTGTGTGGTGATATGACAGACGAAAAGTGTACAGACGCGTCCTGCATCCTTAGCAAAATGGAGCAGTTTGAATCAGGACAGAGAAGACAGTAGATGCTCAGAAATATTCCTTGAATTGAACCCAAGGAATGGAATGTATGTTATCATCAATATCCTCAAAGCGTTTGTGACAAAAGGTATCACGCAAGTCCCATGCAATGAAGATAATTTTTTAAACGGCCACTGCCACTAAGTATAAAAACCAATATTCGAAAGTAGTCTATTTTCATGGAAAGAGCGTTATTGGTCAGCTTCGGGTTAAACCCCCTGTCAAAGGGTTTCGTAAAACGAAATACTTTTCATCTGTTTTGTAACATGGTAAAGAACTTTAAGTTAGTGAAGGAAGTAGATCAAATTTTGAATGACGATTCTAAAACGTAAGACTGCAGTCAAATTGACCTCAACAGTCAATTCCAAAAAATTTAAGAAACTAACCAGAGCTAAAGTAACGGCACTTCAAAAGATGCAAATTACGACAACATTCTCTAGTTTCAACGCCGTCAGCTTGTTGAAAAAGATGTACGAGTAAAAAGTATATTTAATAATTAACAGAGATGACTAGCCAATGGAAAATCCACCTCCATTTGCAATGGCAACGAATGGTCTTAAAGTTCGCCTTCTTCACTTTAAAATAACTTTAAAACAATAAATCTATTTCAATGAAAAATGTTACCAGGAAGAACGTTCTGGTTATAAAAACTCTGGTTTGCAAATGGCTCTGGTTTCAAAGAAATGGCTCATTTAGCTCAATTGCACAACGAGCTCGTGCCCGTTTTGCCGCTTTTTTTTCGGAACATAAATTTTATAGGACAGTAATTCAATGAACCATGAGTTTCATGCTGTGTAAAAGTTGAGTGTTCTGGCAAACATTCCTCCCAATATATCGATTTGGATTGGATTTCTTTTATTGAACATTTTACAGACGTTTTTAGATTTAGACATATTTTATAGGGTGCACAAGGTTCGATGCCCGTCTGCTGGTTGTTTACAATAGTAAGGAGAATAGTGATATAATAGTTGATTTGACTGCACCAAGCTCTATATACTCAATAGTTTATAATCGAGATCAACGAAGTATAATAAATACCCATAAGTTTAAATTAATCTTCATCATAAATGATTTGTTTAGTAATCGATGCAAAGTTATGTATATATAGACGATTAAAGCCATCATTTATTGAAATTAAAATTTATTTACAATAAATCGACCACTGCTTTGCCGACTCTTCATTCGATTGGATTATATCGAAATTTAATGAAATAATTCACCTCAGTCACTATATTTTTGTATATTTATAATATATAAACCGACTAATATATGTATATGAACGCCTCGCACTATAAACAAATATAATAAAAAAGAAAAACTATACATCGCAGCTTCACAAATCTGTTCACACAAATAAAATTAACGTTCTCGATCAAAACCCGATAAAATTACCATAAAAAAATAAAAATTTATTTTCCATCGAATATCTCCTCGAAAAGTATGATTAAATCAAAATCTTATTTGTATATAGCGGTATCAGATATACCATATTCAGAAGGTGGAAAAACCGCACGAAAATTTCGATTTCTAGTTTTTTTGTTTGTTTTGTTTTACACCTTTTTTCCTAAAACCTTCGACATCATTTTCACCTTCCTCTATCTTTCGATTACTATAGTACTGTATACAGCATATAAAGGGTGTTTTTTTAAGAGGTTGCCGATTTTTTTTTTGAATAAAACACATATAAAATTATGAAATGACCAAAATTTTTTTTTATTTGGTAGATAATTTTTTGGCATTTAACATTTAAACACAATTTCTGGCATATGGCTACCACGACTATTTTTCACAAATGTCATTCTGGAGGTCCAATTTTCCAGCACTTTTTCAAGCATTTGAGGGCGTATGTCAGCAATGACACGTTGAATATTGGTTTCCAAAGCGTCAATCGATTGAGGTTTATCCACATAAACCAATGACTTCACGTATCCCCACAAAAAGTAATCGAGTGGCGTCAAATCGCACGAACGCGGAGGCCAATTCACCGGACCATTTCTCGAAATAATGTTGTCGTTGAAAGTTTCTTTCAATAAGCCGATTGTTTCACGTGCTGTATGGCAAGTGGCACCATCTTGTTGAAACCACATTTCATCCATATCCATATCTTCAAGATTTGACAACAAAAACTCATTTAACATGGTTCTGTATCGATTTCCATTCACGGTAACGCGTCGTCCTTCCTCATTTTTAAAGAAATATGGACCGATGATCCCGCCCATAGACCGCACCAAACAGTACATTTATCAGGATGCATTGGTAATTCTTGAACGGCGTGTGGATTATCTTTGCTCCAAATGTGACAATTTTGTTTGTTGACGTATCCATTTAACCAAAAATGCGCCTCATCACTGAAGAGAATTTTACGGTAAAAAAATGGATCTTCGTTCAATTGATTTAACGACCAATCACTGAATTCACGGCGCAAACGATGGTCGTGTGGCTTTAATTCTTGCACCAATTGAATTTTGTATGGCACCAAACCCAAATCTTTACGTAAAATTTTCCATAAAGTCGATGGACAAAGTCCAATTTGCTGAGCACGACGACGAATCGATAAATTGTCGTTTTCTTCGACACTGGCCTCAACGACAGCAATATTTTCTTCTGTACGAACTCTTCTCATTCTTGTCGGTGGCTTGGCATCCAAAAGAGTGAATGTAGACCGAAATTTGGTAATTACGTTCTTTATGGTGGTCTCTGACGGACGATTATGTGCACCATAAAATTCACGAAGTGCTCTATAAACATTTTTAATTGAACACTGATTTTGAAAATAAATTTCCACGATTTGAAAACGTTGTTCTGGAGTTAACCTATTCATAATGATTTGCCAAACAATACTGAGTAGAAATGCCACTTTGAGCTGTCAAAACAACTGTCATAAAATAAAACGACATCTATCGGAAAAACAAACCTCCTAAAAAAACACCCGTTATATAAAGCGAGAAAAACAGAAAAATCAATTATCGGATGTTTATTGAAATAATAAAAAAAAAATCCAAAAACTTGAACAATTCGAAAATCCACTCACACACCAACACTGTACGGATTCAGTACAGAATAAGTTCACGTGAGGAATAATATGTACATATATCGTGACGTTTTTCCGGTTTTGCAAGTTTTACATATGCCTGAATTTCCTTTAAGTTCTTCCTATGTACGGAAAAGCACGATTCCTTTAAGATAAATAATGTAAATCTTACAATACATGAAATTAACTGAATCACCACTTTAAATTATTTAACAAGTATACGATAACGTGCGTGCGTTAGTATTTTCCAAAATCACAAAAAAAAAAACAAAAAAAAAAATGAAAAACAAATTTCAGAAAAAGTAAAAAGGAAAAAAAAAATTTTTTTTTTCATTTACAGTAACAGAAAAGTTATTTAACGGAAAAGTAAAAAAAAGAAAGTCGAGAAAAACTCATCTCAGTGCAAAATGGATTGTTAACGCGAACGGATCTCTCATTCTTGTCTAGTAAAAATAGAGAAAAACAAAAGAGGAAAATTCATATTTTAAAATTTCCAACCAAGTTGAAAAACATTTGTGTGTAGTTTTATGTTTTGTTTATTATTTACAGTGAAGCTTGTTTTTATTCGACCAATTAAATAAAAACTACTCTAAATATAAATATATATGTGTGTGTGTGCTAGTGAAAATCCTGCACCGTGTTTAGTGTTTAGTTTTAAAAAATATTAAATTTCCACAAAAAAAAAAAATATTTCGGCGGGAAATTAATTTTTTTGTTTAATGTTTAAAAAAAATAGTTTTATTTGTTTGTAGTTGTGTGTCCAAATTAAATTGGAAAAAAAAATATTTAATAAATAAATAAATTTGAAAATATAAGTTTATAAAAGTTTGCAAACGAAAATCTCAATTTAAACGTATATATACACAAAGTAAAATGAATAACAAAAACCCTGGATTAATATTGATTAAAGTTGAAAAAAAATTTTTTTTTTTCGAAATTAATTAAAAATTTATAAAGTTTTGTGTAGCAGAGCTTTCATTTATATATATATATATATATATATATATATATATATATATATATATATAACGGAAAATACAACAAAAAAATCCAAGTAATTTTTTTGTTTTAAATTTAAAACAAAAGCTCGCAACACACACAGTGTTTTGTTTTATAAGAAAGTGAAAATTTTCTCTTCTCAGTGTATCGTTATATGATTTAATCCTTTTACAAGGATTTTGGTTTTCCTTCAAATTAAACGGTAATTAACGAAGGTTTTTATTTTTCTTATTTCCATTAGTCTATCAAACAAAACAAAACAAGAAAAAAAACACAACAGTTGAAACGAGAAAAAGGAAAAAGCTTTTCAATCTCCCAGGCAAAATTTAACGTTTATTTTTTTTACGTCATGAAACACCTGTTCATCGGAGATAACATACTAAAAAAAAGCTTTTTTTTGCCGTTTGTGGCTACACATAAAACGATACTTTCTATTTTGTTTCGAGTGTGTACCATAACATACACAATTATATATAAACACACTCACACACACACACATACACGTAAACAGTTAAATAAAAGCGAATTGTAAATCTTGTCTCGGGATAAAACTTAACTTTTGAAGGTAACTTAAAATACATAAAAGTTTAGAAATCTAAAATACACGAAAAAAAGTTCACTTTAAAAATGGAGGAATTTATTGCTCGACATACATACACAGAGATTGAAAGCACTGAAATTGTGCGCATGTGGTTAAATGTATCTCTATGTACGAGTATATATATATATATATATATATATATATATATATATATATATATATATATATATATATATATATATATATATATATATATATATATATATATATATATATATATATATATATATATATATATATGTCTGTTCACCGATGATGATGATCCATATAGCATGAAAACTGTTTTTCTCTTCATTAATTATTATTATTATTATTATTACCAGTTGCTTTATATCAGGTAAATTGTCATCTCTCACAGACTCAAAAAATTGAGGAAAGGATTTAGAATAAAAAAAAACAAATCTTTTCAATTCGATCTAATTAAATCTCCGCCAAATATTCACCTCAGAACACATTTAGTTGATATTTTCGACTGAGTGTAACGATTCAAAAGCTCATAAAAAAGCTCCATGTATATACGAAAATATGTATGATAAAGACGACGATGATGAAGAAGAAGAGGAACGGTAATTACATTTCGTTTTATTTTTTTATTTTTTTTTGTTATTTTTTAAATAAAATTAATTTGTTACAGAAGATGTATGTATCTGTGTATACATATTTATAGAAGACGATGAACAATAAAATGTTCTTAACGATTAAGATGCGAAAGAAAAGCTTCGCATAGATAAGAGATTTGTTTTTTTGTTTATGTTTGTTTTTCAACGATATACCCATTTTATGGTTGATAATATAATTATGGATCAAAATTATGGTTGTAGGCCTATGGTATAATGCTATATATAGACAACTATAAAATATAATATGCAACATGTCGGAATTTTTGGGATTCTTTTGGCAATCGATTTTTTGTTGTTGTTGCTGTCGTTATGTTCGTTGGTTTGTTATTCAGGATATGTGAGTTTTTTTTTGGCAGACGAGGATTGAGGCGAATGGAGATATATGTTTCTATTTCAGTTGTCACACAACTTATATGTGTGGATGATGGATGAGATAAAGATTTATTTTTGATATAAGTGGATATACTATCCCAAGTTTTATAGTTTAGAGGTTACTCTGTTGCTCGTATTATATAAATGAGGCCAATTTAACTTAATCCTATATGACAAATATAGTCTTGTGCAGAACTCGTACTCATACAGGGTGGGCCATCTGTTGGTCCTTTTTTTATTTATGTATGAAAAATAATGTCCCTTTTATGTCCACCTTTATAGGTCTTCCTTTATAGGTCTGAATCTGAACTTTAAAATGTCAGCTTGAATGTTGTCTTTAAGTCGTTGACACGCAATTCATTATATTTGAAGTTTTGCTCGTGAATAAGATGAGGATCTACGCTACAGTTTTGCTTATTGACATACCCATTAAGTTTCTGAAATGTTAAGTTCTTGTGAACGATGCCGGGTAATGCTCTTGGTTCATTGCGAACACGACTGCCACTTCATCAGGAGTACGAAAAGGATGAATATATGTACTGGATACGGTCTAGGACCTTCCACTCAACCAGTTACTTCAAAACGAGCAATAATTCACCCATGCCCACCAAAACTCTCACGAATGTTGTTGTTTTTGAATGAAAAAAGTTGATGGTATATAAGTTGGAGAGTAGCAGTCTCAATCACAGTTGAGATTTTACTTGTTAAAAACTTGTTAGTACGTGTTACCATATAAATCTCATGATATTTTTATTGAACAGACAAAACTAGGTGACCATGTCCATTCGGTGATGTCCTTAGACTCGTTTATTGTCCAGGGTAACGAACCAGAGAGATGGGGTTGTTTCATCTCTCTGGCAATAAGTTATTGTCGAAATCTTTCTTACGAGATTAGAACTTTACGCCTAAAGATGGCTGAGGTTCTGAATCCACTGAAGACAAAATTCAGTTAGACTGTCAAATTGATTAACTATATTCTTAGAATAGTAAGAAGATTTGTTAACAGATCGTGCTTTAGTCATTTTGACATAGTGTAGATACGTGTTACTGAGAAATACTAGACTGACAAAGAATTCCTTCAAGAATTACAACATGAATAGAAATTGTGTATGTTGAAGGTGTGTCAAAGTCGAGATCAACTCTTTCGCGGCTCGCTTACTTACGTCCTACTTTACGCCATTACAAAGCCAAAACGAGGAAGTACGGCTTTAGATCCGATTAACGTATAACCATCTGCACATTGCATAGCTCCATGCTAGTGAGTCATATGTGTTTCTACACACCACCGACCGTAATCAGATGGTGAATCATCCTTTTCTATTCTGTCCCTATTGGGATTTGGAAGCCGGTATTCCCACTCCAATTGACGCAGCTTTAACCACTGCGCCATTTCGTCGGTCTCAATTGTTTACGAAGATAGTCATCATTCGACGATAATCTCTGCCTGAGCGCAACTTTAGGCATAACAAACAAAAATATCACTTCTGGGGTTCGATCTAGTGATTAAGGAGGAAGCAACGCAGTCCAAACTGCCACAACTTCTAATTTATTTTAAGGTTTAAGTTCGAGTCAAGCTTAATTTAAAGCAAAACTCACTCTCAAACTCTTAAAGCGATATCTTAAAGCAAGTACAGGGAAGATATTCTCAATATATTGACTAAAAATACCACAACAGGTAAACCTTTGTGCGAGTCTACCAATCGATTTATAGTACTGACCTTGTTGAATATTTTGTTGTAGACAACGTATTTCGTGACCCTTCAACCATAAATGAATTTATGTTCAAATAATTATCGATCCTTAATTTGTTGTGTAAATGGGTAAATTGTTTGTGACATTAATGGGTGAAATAGATTAATTAAAAGAAAAAATATTTTATTGAATGTATTGAGGCTGCGAGAAAATCGATAGATTTAATGGCCGTAGAATATCAGTGTTGAAAAAACGAATTAGAATTGTCACTGACCTAGTGCTAACATGAATGATGACATGTTAGCACTAAGTCAGTGACCGAGATTTTTAAAACATGATTAAAAGCACGGCTCACTCTTGCCCTATCGAAACTAAATATGACGTTGTCGGCAACTATAGCGCAATATTTTGTATGGAGGCTTTTTCCGAAGCTGACCAACTACGTTCTTTCATTGAAAAGGAACAGCTTGAGAATATTGGTTTCTTTACTTACTGGCAATGGCAGTTTCAAAAGTCATATTTTGTAACAGCCATTGCCAGTAAGTAAAGAAATCTTACATCTGATGAAGTGTTAGCTATCATCAACATCTTGAAGATATTGATGATAGCTTAGACTTCATAAACAGTTGTCCAGATTTCGACCGCATGGGATCCCAGGTATTCAACTTTAGGACTTTTCCTGTAAATCTACTGCCTTCTCTGCTCTAGTTCAAACTCCTCCAGTATGCTAAGGTTACAGAGTGCGCCTGTGCGCTTTGATGAAATCCTAGATTTGCACCATGGGCTCGTTGTGGCATTGAGTGCAGAAACGTAAAGGGTTCCAGCCATTTTTCTTTCAAATTAATTACTACTTATTATACCTCGTATTAAATCTTGTTGCAGTTCACCCCAAATTTCGGTAAATTTTCGTTCGAAAATGTTCAGAGAAGTTGCCTTCCAATGATATCACATAAGTGCTAGATTGGATTTAAGTCCGGACTTGGATTGGCTCACTCCAATTATTTTAATATTTGCTTAAATACTAAATCTGCCGACAACAAGAAACCCGCTAAGGCTTCCGAGTTGAAAATCTCCGATCGCAACTTTTATCAAATGGTTGCATCGGTTGCCAATATTTCTAAAACATCTATTTCAGCATTGAAATGTGCAGACGGTGCTTTGGTGGTGGATCCTTATTTGCAGGCCGACTTACTGGCAAACGTCTTCACTTCGAACTCGACCTTAGTTGTCCCCGATGGAGTTACGCCTCCGTCAATTCCGTATTGTGGTTCCAAAATGGATCCTATCAACATCTCTGAGGAAATTGTCTTCAGGAACCTGAAGGCAATGGACATAAATAAGGCCACCGGACCTGACGGAATTCCTGTTCGAATATTGAAGGAGTTTGCCAGTGACTTGGCTCCAATATTAACTAAAAATTTAATCCTTTCTTATAAATAAGGTAAATACCCGAACGCCTGAAAAAGTGCGATGGTGCAACCGGTCCTTTAACATGGTTGTGATAAAACTGACCCTTCAAACTACCGGCCAATATCAATTGTGTCAGCCGTGGCTAAAGTTTTTGAGAAATGCATTAACCAAAAACTTGTGAATTATCTTCAGATTACTATAATAATTTCAGATAAACAATATGGCTTCCGCGAAAGCCACTCCAGAAGCCTTTGCAACACGGAGAAGCCTTTGCAATTGCCTTCGATATATCCAAGGCTTTTGACAAGGTTTGGCATGAGAATTTAATTTGTAAACATGTGGCATACGGCTTAGATTCGATGACCATCAAGTGGATAAAAAGCTTTCTCAACGACCGAAAGATCAACGTTGTGCTAAATGGGAGATCATCAACGACACACTCCTCAAATGCCGGATTCTCTCAAGGATCAGTTTTGTCACCAACTTTGTTTTTGTTATACATTAATGACTTGTTGGATAGCACTGTAAACCCTATCCACTGTTTTGCCGATGATGCAACATTGCACTCTTCTATTTCATTCGAGGTCGAGCCTACTCCTTCAGAGTTAAATGGTAAACGGCTGGAAGTTTTCACTTCGCTTAATTTCGATTTGAGTACAATATTTGAGTGGGGAGTTAAAAATCAGGTCAAATTTAACGAGTCACAAAAGAAAAAAGTCACAACAAATACCCTTTTGTGGTAAAAGGACACGTTCTAGTGGGTTGTGACTCAATTCGTCTGCTTGGTGTTCAGATTAGCAACAATTTAAAATGGAATGAACACATTATCGCATTAGCCAAATCAGCTTCCGAGTTTACGTTCCTCAATAGATGCAGACGAAACCTCGAACTGAAGATGCAAAGAGCGAATTTATTTATCGAACATATAAGAAGTGGTATTCGTTGGTCGGTTTTCAGTTTTCGTTGAAATATAAAATGCACAAGTTTAAGGCGGCTATCAACCTTTACTTGAAGGATCGCGCGTTGGGTGCAGGAGCTCTGACAGTTACATGGAGCTAGGACAGTTTAGAAGTCCGCCCTGCACCCAAATAAAACTAAAATTAAAAAAAAAAACAAAAAAAAAATAATTAAGTACTGGTACGAAATTTTTCCGGACATCAGAGGAAAAGAGTTCGCAAAACTATAACAAACCCTTCACGAGTCAAAACTATTTTTTTAATTTAAGTGACTCTCGAAAAAATAGGATGAATTTAACAAAACAGAGAGACCTAGAAGAATAAGGAGCTGAAAGACACCGTAGATTGGTGTAACGCGACCTGCTAAATAATAACGGTTTGACTAGATAATTTAAGTTTTATAATTAAAGAAGTTTTTTAGTTAACTAAACTTTGACCAAGACCATTAAGTCGGCCTGAATGTTGGTAATTTCTCGTTCCATATTTACGCTGTTTCCATAACATTGCATGCTTGTCGGTATATTCTAACGACTTAATATAATCCCATAAAAAGAAATGGCGTTAAATCGCCAGAACGGGATGGTCATTCTACCGAAGCATTTCTCAAAATAAGAGTTACAGAAATTCTCCTTCAATAGACCAATTGTTTGAGCAGAGCATCGTTTTGTTGGATATGCCACTGTTGCCAAAAAATAGTCTGGTTTTACGCATATAAATAACGCATATTTTGCCTACTAAACTATAAATGAGCTTCATGGCTGATGACGATTTTTTATGAAACACTGTCTAAATGGACTGGCCCAGGAACATCAAGTATATATTTCGAGCTAAATTTTTTCACTTTTTAGCACGGGCAGCATGTCTCGTGGGACGATTATTAGGACCGAAAAGTAGATTAGGCGCCCTAATTGTCAATAAACTGCAAACAATCCTCGTTCGCGGACGTCACCATGATAAAAATGCTAACTATCACTGACGTTTTGACATTGATCATGAAAATATATCAGGTGCGTTAATTTTTCCCGGTCAAAATGACAAGGTTTTAAAATATCGCGGCCATGAAATGCGACCTTTCGGGATATAACGCATTGACAATATGAATACAAAAAAATTGCAAGTAAATTGTAAAAAACTTTGCCACTAGGCTAAATCAAAAACCTGGTGGTTAATAGCTTAACTAATTTAGAAAAGTCGGCGAGAAATTTTACACAGCTTACAAATAAATGTTAACAAACAAATGACTGTTGCTGGTTTATTTACAAACGTAACAATCCAAATTTTGAGTATTTTTCATTTGTTACACTGTTGCTGCGATTGGATTTATAGTGAAATATGTAATGTTTATATGGCAGGGCCTTTAACAATTTGTAATTTCTCTAGAAACGATATTTATGAAAAAAAGTGTCCGAAACTTTTTGACGAGCACTGTATGTTAGTACATAGCAAGTTTGTTTAGAATAATGTGATTTGTTAAATTTAGGTGATTAATGCGTCACTATGAAGGGTTCTCGTTTATTACAGCCACAAGAATCTGTGATAGCTACACAATTCGCTGAATTATCAATGTCCTCTTGGAGCTCCTTGGAACCCCTTAAATTCTCTATATATTCCATATAATTTTAGGTAAAATTTCAGTGATCGCGTTGGTTGTAATTGTAAAAATACAACATGGAAATCATTGTGTAAAAGCCGATTGACGGACGAGCTGATTGGAAGCGATCGCAATATAGATATTTGAGAATCAAGATGAGTATTACCATTCTAGTGCATAATGGAGTCAAACGACTTGGCAAAGTTGGTAAATATTACGTCAAGCGGTGAGTTCAATAAGGTTTTCAGATGTTGATCTTTTTGGCACGAGGCACCACTTCTTTGAAGGAATTGCGTTTAAATATAATCTTAAAAGTTTAAATAATTTGGATATAGATGAATGAATCTCCCTCTCCGTTGTTCTTGTTATCTTCTATTTTTTATAGATATAAATGTTCTAAAAATGAAGCAGGTATTTGGTCGGAACCGCTACTATCGCCGAGTGTTTTCAGGGTATTATTTATGTCTAGTGTGATGTAGCGTACTTCAGTTGAAAGGTTGTCTACCCTAGCGTGGTGGGAATGCTATGGCATAGGACTTGCACAATTGATGATTTCTCTTCATTGAATGTCATATATAAAGGAAAACTGTTAGCCCACCCCTGACATCATAACAAATGACCAATTTTTTCCCGTATAAATTAGTGTCGTTCGAATAATTTTACGACATTCAAGACAGAGATTCGTCCATAGTATCCATTCAAAATTGATAAACGATTGAGGCCAATTGGATAATTTGTATATATCCATATGAATGTGAATAATTTGAATTAATTTAGAATGGTCACGTAATCATGAAATGAAATGGAAATAATTTTGGTCTATAAAAAGGACATAAAGTATTTTTTTATTATATTTTGAAGCTTATAAAAATATTAATTTAATCACGATAAATTAAATTGGAAGATAAAGCTTAATGGTTAAGAGAGTTTCTCATCACGCCACAGTCTCGAGTTCGATTCTCGCCGTTGACCAAAAATAACCAGGCACCGGATGACATAAAAAAGCGATTGTGTGTAAAAGCATTCGTTGGGCTGACCACCTACAATGCATTGTGCAGCAATATACATAATAAATAGTTCGTACGGCCTCTAAGCCAAGACAATTGTATTGTATCGATACAGAAGTCAAGATACTGAAATTAATGATTCACAACAGCATGATTCGATTAAAAATTCAGATTAATTAATAAAGTGTTAATATATAAATGATTGATTAGTGTAATTTGACTGGTTATGTGTGCGGCAGTGATTGATTATATATAGGGTATCGGATAATTAGACCACTTTGTGTAACTATAAAATATTCGTTTCAAAGCAAAAAATATTACTATATTCTTTCATACATATTATGTATTTATTTTTGCTCCATTGCACATTTATAAATTAGAGAGTGGACACAGCTCATAAATATCCAATTTTTTGTAGACATAAAATACGAAATCATCAGCATTCTAAATCTACCTTTTTTTGCCCGTATATGTATATGTACAGGGTGTCTCAGTAAGAAGTTTGTTTTTCCAAATTTATGTTTGAAAGTACAATCCTTGTGGAACTGAAGGTCATCCAAACCAATATCTTTAAGATATGGCTACAAAAACGATGTTAACATGTGGTGGTAGTTGATTCCGTTGATCGTTACGGCCACATTTTCGGAGAAATATAACTCAATAATACCGCCACGCCACAACTCGCACCAAACAGTTACACGCAATGGATGTATTGGCTTCGTTTCATCGATGTACGATGACGAATTGACATTATCGGCCACCGCTTCGATATTTTCGGCTGAACGAACACAACGAGCACTGATACGCATTGTACCATATATGAAATCTGAACCGGTATTAGGACACCCTATACATACTTTAAGCTTTTTTTTTTGCTTCGTTATAAACAATTTATAACAATTTATCTGTTCTCCTTAGCTAGCCAATTCTATGAATAAGAAACAAAAAAAAAAGAAATCTCCTTTGAACAACAATATGCAAAGCTTTCTCAACATCAGGGACAATGAAACGTAAAGCTTTTTTTATAACGTATATAATTTTTTTTGCATCTTCTTTTGCTTTCTTCTCGCATTTGTTGTTGCTCATCAGCATCATCCAGCACAATATATGTATGATTATTTTATTGAAAGAGGATCCTCGGAAATGGTAACAACATAAACGAAAAACAAAAACAAAATATGTAAAAAAACTACACTATAGACATACATAATATTATGCGCGCATGCTTATCTCATGAGCTTTGTACTGTATCTACATTGTATCGTGCTTTGTGTTGGAAAACACTAAAATATTACAAAAACAAAATTATTTTGTCGTTATATGCGCTACAAGTAAAATCGTTATATTCACACGCATACATGTATATGAGCGCGCACATGGTTGAAATGGTTAGCTTTCGGTTGAAAACCGCGTACACATACATACTCGTACATACGTATATATGAAACACATAAATTAGGAATTCATAAAACATGAAAGCTCATGATAATTTTAATAAAATCCCTTAAAAAGCTCATAAAGTAATTATCGCTAGTAAGTATATACCCCATTCATTTGAGATTTTCCATATAATTTATCTTACATTACCCAAGTATATAAGACCCGAAATCTTTAACAAAAAACAAAAAACTTTTGTTGCCTGATATGTATCTGAAATTCCCTTAGAGGAAAAGCTTTTTAGCTGTTGCTGCGTTGGTTTGATTTTTTTTTTAAATTAATTTTTGGCTGTTTGTGTACATCAACACACACACACACAAAGTTCAACACCACAAATTTTTTATTGTGCATTAAAAACGATAAAATTTATTTTAAAAAAGCTCGTTTGGGAATTTTTGTGCTTACCAAGAACCATTCTTAATTTGAATATGGTGTTGATAAGGATAAACATCAATTAAATATTAAAATTTTTAATACATCAGTCTGCAGTCCGCAGTGTGTTGCTGGCTTCATCACAAAAACAAAACTACCCCACTAACTTGTGACGCTATACACACTTTTTTTTACGACTTTGGTTTAGTTTAATCTACCGTGTAAGCAATTAACCTCAACACTGTTTCGAAAGTTGGATAATAAAACCAACAAAATTCCCAGTTCGATTTGAACCACAGATTGGATACATCGCCTTTTGTCTTACCAGCGATAAACCTGAAATTGAAGAGTTTAGGTACTCAAGAAACACTGATTGGGAACTTTATAAACTCCATCTGCAGTATTGAAAATCAGAAAGTGCGGACGAATGGTAAGGGCATCTGACAAACTTGAAGAAGCACTAATTAGCGCCTCTGAGAAGAGCTGTCCTCTAAATTAGTCTTCAAGAACTGGAACACCAGGGTGGAGTAGGGATAAGAAAACTTTTAAACAAAGCCATGACACCCGGTACAACGGAAGATTGGGACTTGTACAAATCTTCCCAAAGAGAGTACAAGAAAATCATCCAAAGTGAAAAAACATCGAAATGGAGATCTTTCTGTGAGAAAGCGGATGGTCTTACGGCAACCGCTAAACTCAAGAAAGTTCTCTGTGGTAACATAAAGGTTACTATCGGAACTTTAGAGAAACCTGACGTAACTTACACGAGTGCAAATCAGAAAGCTTTAGATGTGCTAAGGAAGACTTATTTTCCCGAAAGTTAGAATTCTAATGTAGTTGAGAATACTAGGCGGCAAAGGTGATGATGGAGCATCGGTTCTTTCTCAAAATTTAAAACTCCAGGTCCAAACGGGATATTACCGGGTCTCCTACAAGAAGGACTGAAAATTATCCTTGACAATCTTGCACATATCTTCCGAGCCAGTTTGGTCTTGGTCACTATGGTGACGAGGCACGTCTTCGGGAAATTATTTTGTGTAACTATTATCGGAAATCACATATGAGGCTCACATAGATAATAGCCCATCCTTACCCCTCCTGTGACAAGACACATACAATTTTACACTATTATTTTGTGTAAAAATTACCAAAACGCTCAAATGGAACTAAAACAATCAATTCTACCTCTCTGCCGAGTTATACATACATAATCCCGAGATCAAATTATTTCCCGAATGTATATCGTCGTGTTTGCCTACGTTTCTGACAGTCAGGCTGCTCTCATCGAAACTTGTTTTGGAGACGATAATGGCCTTGAATCGACTAGGCAACCTGATTGAAGTTAGACTTCACTGAATTCCCAGTCACATGGATATTAAAAGAAACGTATTGGACGATAAATTGGCCTAGATGGGTGCAGTTTCCACTTTTAATGGACCTGAGCCCACTCTAGGAAGATATGGACTATCACTTTTGTGATCTGTAAGAAAAGAGACAATCTTATCTCTTGACACCTATGTCTAAAATCTTCTTTGTCTAAAATCATCTTGCGAATTAAAATTAGGAAATTAGAAACTGCCAATAGTGAGAGGAGGAGGGAGAAGAGGGTGTAAGAGGAAGAAGAAAATTTTGAGCACTTCTTGTGCTCCTGTTCTTCATATACTCTCCACACAAACTGCACTGGTTTGGTTTAAGATTCCTGTTTGAGGATCAACTGACGAGGTTCAGACTACCGGATATTTGAAGAACAAACTGATTTCGGTACTGACAGTGTACATCTCTGGGAAGAGATGTCACAATGCGCAAATCGTTCCTGAGTGACGGGTGTTAAATGATAGGCGTCTTTTGAGGGTCTTGCTGTTTATTCTCACTCGGAAATCTTTGTTCCATTCGAAATACAAACAATTTTTGACTGAAAGCATTCCTTTCGGAAAAGATGTCACAATGGATCAAAGGAATGGTTGGCATCTACCTTACTCCGAACGATCATTTAAAGAATGAGAGGTTGGAGTCTTAAAGAGGTGCACTAAAAAGAGCGGCTATATGCGTATAATGTGCCGGAAAATATGTTTCTCAAGTATGGCCATCTAGTGGGAATAGTAAGCTAGGGCATCCATCAAACTACAGAGTGTACGAAGTAGCTAAAGTACAACAAAAAAGGAGTTACTCAGTTTTCAGATTTTGGTTAGGCGACGAACTAAGTAAGATGAAGTAAATCAAGTCACTTGTTTTTAGTAATGTTAAGACTTTCGCTTGACTCACCTTAGTCAACACTTTAGGTAACAAACCTTTTATGCTACACAGACCGCATAAAAATTCCGTTTGATGTCTTCAATTTGACCACTTTGATAAACTTGTCGTTACCTGGATGGACATAATTGTTCTGGCTATTAGCCAAGTTCCAGGCATTCTTGATATCACTTCTTTCAAACATGATGGGTCATGTACTGGACCTACCACTTCGACATACGGTTGATTTTTGTTTTCTTGAGTTTAGGTTTCAGCGTCACCATAAGAGTCTGTTGATTATGTGAGCACCAGAAAGAATTATACGGTGCTTTGTATTTTAGCTTAGATCGGATATCCACTGTAAGTGTTGAATTTAGTTTTATCTAAAAATGGATAAAAATAGTTTATTGTTGTAACGACTATCCTGATCTTAATAATTTAATCTCACCTTGAATCTGGAAATGGTATATTGGATCGTAATGCCATCAACTCGGTTCCTCGGTTCAAATCATATAGATTTTAATTTGGTTGACTCCGCGGTTTATGCACAACCAGATAGATCTTTAGCTGACGAAGATACAAGTATACTGAGGGATACTGAGTACGCTGAGGTCGTCATCTGATAGTTGATTCAATTAATCTGGATAATTGATTAGCCTTAATCTAGCAGAGTGTAAAATGTTTATATTTTGTGTTAGAGTTTGCACCGGAACGAAGATCATCTACGTTTATACGTTGTTCTCAATAGCCTCGGCTGCTTTATGAAATGTATGCTGAAAGTATTTCAATTTAAAGTAAAGTGTTACATAATAGTTCAACAAAATCCTGTTAATATACTTAATCGTTAATTCAATACTTATCAATTTATCTATCTTGAACAGTGGTGCTCTGGAAAATTCCTTGCTTTGGGATAACCAAATGAGACTAGTGCTCATTTAACGAGGGAATGTTCCACGATCGATTCCCCCAGTAGCAATGCTCCAAAAGGTATAATCTCAATGGGTAATGCAAATGGAATAGCTTTCGGTCCATGTTCAACTATTGGTGTTGATGAACACTTCTATTACTGCCTGTTAGGGTGCAGAATTTATGTGCCACCTCATCTTCTATGTCAGTACTATAGGCTGGCATGGACCTATGCAATGTTCTGATGGTTCTACGAAAATCGAGTTGAAGGTGTCGAAAATTTAAAGTTTATGGGATCCAATTTTTGATCAAGTTCACAAAGGTGTCCAAATTACTGGTTTTATATTCTAAGATCGGGGTCTCAAATAAAACATTTTTTATCTTGCAACACACCAATTAACATTTAATTTTTATTTGGTCATTAAATTTGAACACATAAAATACAATATTTATTGACCTTGTACAATAATTATAAATAAGCATCATGTTAAGCTGACAGTTGGGATTTTACTTGACAAAAAAGTTTTTAAATTTTTTATGTTAATTATGTAACAAAACAGCGCCATCAGCGCCATCAGGATTTTTTTACCTTTACCCGAACTATTTAAGGTTATTTTTAACGGAATCCACTAATACTATATTTAAACTCAATTCGATAAAATACCATAACCTCAGAGTAACTTAATTTCGTTCTGGCTCCCAGGCCAATCAATTATAAAAGACCAGCTCGAATCTTTACAGTACAAGAAAAAATGTGGTTGCAGAAGAATGGTTGCACTAAAATGATTATCAGTATGCTAACCGACCAACAGATATCCAATTCTAATTATTTGCTTAATGATCTGCTACTTTTCTGTAATACCAAACCGTAGAAATGAATTTAAATTGAGCACAATTTAAATCCTTTACGGTTTGGTATCACAGAAAAGTAACAGATCATTAAGCAAATAATTAGAATTGGATATCTGTTGGTCGGTTAGCATACTGATACTCATTTTGGTGCAACCATTCTTCTGCAACCACATTTTTTCTTGTACTATAAAGATTCGAGCTGGTCTTTTATAATTGATTGGCCTGGGAGCCATTACGAAATTAAGTTACTCTGAGGTTATAGTATTTTATCAAATCCAGTTTAATAAGTTCCCTATAATTTTTCCTTGTTAAAAACTTGATTTTCTAAAAATTAAATTTAAAGCAAGGAAAAATTAAAGGAAACTTATTAGTTCAACTGTCTAATTTATAAATGTAATAGTTCTAGAATTATTATATATTTGAATATTATTTATACAACACAAATATTGTCCAAACAACAAAGATAATAATTATTAGATCGATAGTAAAATTAATAATAATTAGATAAATAATTAAATCAACAAAATTCATAATTAATAGTCAACATTTGGTTACTGAGTTAAAAAACAGAATTAAATTATTTTAGACAAAACTATCCTTTATTATTATGTGGACAGTCGTCTTGAGAAATTACTCATCATCTTAATTAAAATTAACACAATCATTTGAAATTTGAATTATTTTTTTAATTATGTTACAACAATCATAAATTAAATTTGGTCCAATATAGTTCTCCCCGATATCTAATTACTGGGCGAGGTGTCACAATCACAATACGACAAAATACACAACATAAAAATCAATTCGAAGCCAATTATAATGTCGACTAAACTTCATTTATTTTGGTCTCCGGTATTTCCTCTGGCGTGATTATATTTTCGAATCGAGCTGCAGTCGTTTCTACGTTACCGCCATTTCCAGTTCCCGCTTTCCCATTTTTCGAATTTTTCTGACAATTTTTACAATTTGGCTTAAGTATGCCGACCGCACCACAGCCACAACAAAATGTGTGGGTCACCGCAATAAAACAGTTTTTATAACAATGACCTGGCATAAAACAATTCCAGCATCTGGTCGACATTTTGTTCGATTTACTTTCGGTTGCTGGTTGTGCAAATCGTTGGTTGGTTTTTCCGTCGTTTGGCCAAATATTATTGATAGTAAAATTTCGACACATCAGTTCGGGTATAAAACCAGTTTTGGTCCATATTTTTTCGTATTCAAAACACAACGACATCATTTCGTCTAATGTTGTAAAGTGCTTGTCGACAAGCCTTTCTTGGAGGCCGGGACGCATATTTCGCCGTATTATACGCATAAGCTGGGTTTCCGGAATGGGTATAGACAAATCTTGCGATATCATTAACATATCGTAGTAAAATTCAATGAATGCTTCGTTGTATCGTTGCTTCCGCTTTTCGAGCTCGCGTCGAATATCATCATCGGTTCGGCCATCGTCGAAACGTAAACTCATATTGTCACGTAATTGTGACCACGTAATACGAGGATTTTTTTGGATACACAACCAATACCAATCAGAGGCCCTTTCTTTTAAGATAAGAAAGAGATCGTTGACCAATTGTTCGGTTGACATTTTATTTGCATTCGCCAAGTATTCCAATTTAAAAATGAATTTCTTGATTGCAGAATTTTTGGTCGAACCATCATATGTTATATTCCATTTCAATATATCACGTCGATAGGAAACTGGTTTAGTTTTATCGGCTACCCAATTATCGTACCGCTCATGGAACGATAATTGGGTATCCGATTTTTGACTATTTAGTATTCGATTCTGTGGTTTCTCAAAATTAATTTGATCTTGTTCCATAGTTTCCGTTGGTGGCGTAGTACTAGGTGTTTGATTTGTATGGTTTGAGTCCGAAATTAGATTAATCACTTTCATCAGCTGATTGGTATCGCTGTGAGGTAAGAGCGTTGAAGGATCAGAACAATCAAAGTCCAATAAGCGTGGTGGAAATTCAATTGAATTCAGTTGTTTGAGTGCCATTTCCATATCAATCTTAAGACTTATTGTTTGATTGTTTAGATCAATCAGCTTGTTGATAATTTCTAACATTAGAACAATGTCGTCGATCAAAACCAAACATACATTTAGGAAACGGTGCACTCGAAATTTTAAATGTTGTAAACGCGACGACAAGCGACTCAAACCAAAATTATCGAATATACCGGAATATGTTGTTTGCATTATGGAATAAATAACTCGAAGCTTTACTTTTAATACCCTCAGTTCGTCCTTTTGATTCAATCTGGCCGCGGAATGAGGTAGACTCGGTGTAAGCACTTTATGGTCATTTTCCATTTCAATTCTCTTCTTTAATTTGGTTAAACGCTCCAATGGTACACCTTCGATTGAACGAATCAAACACTCGATATGAAATTCGTCTAATTCTAAATGCTCGATGTTCATTTTTGATCAAACTAACTTATTGAACAGAGGCGTTTAAAATCGAACACTTTCAACTTATCGTTTAATTTAAAATTGGATAAAATAATTTAATTAAAAACCAAAATTATTTAATTATGATGTGCATGCAAAAATATTAACTTACAATTTTTGTTGATTACTATTGATGACGTTGATGATGATAAATCGCCTCCTGTTGTACCGGTCCGCACCTGCACAGTTGAAAAATAGCTTTTATTCGTTTTGTAAATTTTTTTTAGGTTTAAAAAAGCTCGTACATACACAATTGCACTTCAAATTATTCACAAATAACTGAGATTCACTATTTGAGGGTAACTGTTAGATTTTGTGAGTTCAGGATTTTATTTTATAAAACTATCACTTTGGTGAACAATTCACTAAATTTAAAAAACAATTCTATGTTTATCACTATATAGATTGGTTTTATTAGCTTCCAATGTTCCACTCACAAATTTACTTTCAACACTGATCAGTTAACTTATTTCACAAACGTTCGGTCTTACAAAACTTATAAATTAATTTTTGATCCACTACCTTCTAGAATCAGTTGCAATCTAAAATTGAGTTAAAAAAAAATTTACCTCTTTTCTTACACAAACTGTATAGTGTTGTGTTGTTTTGTGACTGCGTTAAATAACGCGGTAAATAACAATTGCGCACAATTACACAGGTACATACAAAATTTTCTTCACTAGGCTTCTTTATTTTATTTCTACAATCCTACGGCTTCATAGTGGAAACATTACGTTAACCATTTCAAAAGTCTTGTTAAACAAAACGCCCATTGTGTAATGATTGTTCACATTTATTTGGTACAGTCACGTTCTCGAATCATATGTCCTGAAAATAGAAATTAGATTGCAGTTCATACTAAACATAATTCCAACTAGAGAGTCACGTTGTCTCGGAAATTTTTGCACTCGGGAAACGGGAAATATCTCGAGTACTCAATTTCCGAGAAAAATTAAAAGTATTAATTTAACTCAGCAGTTTGCCTATCTTGTAATGGGTGGTTTCCGAGACACGAACGTTTTTCCTTCAATTGCTACATTTAGGATCGGGCTTCCATTTTTCTGTCTTAATTGGAACACCAAAATACGGGTGTGAATAATTCCACATTTTTTCACAAAACTTCAATGTGCTAGTAATACACTGTTAAAGTTAATTCCAATAAGAAAAATGATTTCTTATTTAAGTTTTGAGTAGATTTTAATATGAGTAATGATTTTCAATAATATAAAAGTCCCTTAAAAATTATTTAAAAATAGTTCAATAATAATTTTTTAACTATAATAAAAGCTTAAATTAAAAAATTTGGAAATTTAAGTATCTTCAGTACGTCTTATCAAGATCTTTTTAACGAAAAAACTAAATTAAAATTCAAAAAAGACCAACAATCTAGGAAAATATGAGTGTGATTTGTTGGTTGTGGAATTAATTTCGTAGCAAAAGATCTGAACGCTCAAACCTTTTGCATTTTTCTGTATAAGTAGAAAATTTTAAGATCTATAATAAACAGAAGCCCAACTTGAGTTAACATCTATAAGGTTGGCCGTTAATGGCTATTGAATTCCATTGCCATAATGAGGTCAAATTGAGTGTTATTCGAAACTAGTGGAAATCATTTCATATCAAAATATCTGAATGCTTAAAGCTTTTGAATTTTGGTGAAATTTGGTGAATTTCGGTCAGATAATTCTAATATGTCCACTAATTAAAAGCAAAACTTGAGTCAACATCTATAAGGGTGGCAAAAAATGGTTGTGGAATGTGGAAAATTTGAGTGTTATTCGTTGATTGTGGAAATAGTTACATAGAAAATTATTTCTACAAATAACTCATATAGATGTTTACTCAAGATGTTTGCTTTTGTTTATTAAAGATATTGATTAATTATCTGATTTAACTCCAAAATTTCAAAGACTTGAACGTGTAAATAATTTGAGAACAAAACACAAAATTGTGTAAGATTCCAACATGAATTTTATTTCCTTTTTTTAAATGAAAGTGGTTATATGATTTCAATTCCAGTTGGATATTATTAACAAGCAAGTCTATTTGGGAATTCGATTCGTATTGTTATTCAATTCGAAGAGTCTGTGAAGTTTCTAACAAAAAATATTCCTATTGGAATTATATGTGTATACAATGTCAATGGGATAAAATGACGGTGGCGTAAATCGTATTGGAATCCCATTTCATTTAAATATGTGTTGGTGTATACAATGTATCTGTCTCTTTCTTTTAAGATGTATGTGTCCTTTTTTCTAATACGGGTGTCCGCCGGGAAGATATACTACTTTGTTTGTTTATAATTTTTGATTAAATGAAAGAGAATGGATCTAATATTGATAAATGTTTTATTTAATTTCGGCAATTATGTATGGAATACAATATCAGATAAATGTCCGCCACTGTTAGCCTCACAAATGCGAGCCCTTTTTAACACATTTTTTATTACATTCTTGAAATAACCTGTTGTGGAAAGAGGTCTCGCAGTAATACCATTGTAATCCTGGCTGTAAACGATGTGGCACCATCTTGTTGATACTACATGTTAATCAAGCCCAAAGCATGCAGTTGTGGCGTTATAAAGTTTTCAATCATATGACGATATCGCTCCCCATTCACAGTTACCGTTACGCCGTTTTCAGTTTCAAAGAAGTAAGGTCCAATGATTTCTCCTGGCCAAATTGCACATCAGACAGTCACTTTTAATGGATGTAAAGGTGACTGATGAATAATTTGAGGGTTTTCTAGTGCCCAGAACCGACTATTTTGTTTATTCAAATATCCATTCAAATGAAAATGTGCCTCGTCACTCATTATGAATTTTACATGAAAATCGGGGTTGTCATGGGCGAGCTGTAACATCCTATTGGCATATGTACGACTGCGTAAATGGTCTTGTGGAAGAAGCTCTTGTGTCAACTGAATCTTAAATGGAAACAAATGCAAATCCTTGTGCAACATTGTGGCGAAACTTGTTCTTTGAAGACCAAGCTCCTGAGCACGGCGTCAAATTGAGGTTAATGGATTATTTTGAACATTTTCTTGAGCAGCAGTAATGTTTTCAGCCGATCTTGCAGTACGTTGTGGCCCATACTTGGGCCTATCACCTGCAGACCCTCTTTCTTCGAAACCATTCACTACACGATAAATAGTGCGTTTTGTTGGCACGTTGTTTCTCCCAAAAATTTCACGTAACTTTCTCATCGTCACAGTAATCGATGATTGATTTTGATAAAATGTTTTAACGATTAAAACACGTTGGTTTATCGAATATTTTTCCATGATAAATTTGCCATGTGTCTACTTCACGACTACCAAATATGAACTGTCAAACGTTAGGTTTACCAAAATGGCGGTAAAACAGAGTAGTATACCTTCCCGGCGGACACCCTATCCACGGTCTCCGTTTCGGGATCGCTTCATATGGAAAATATGGGCCATATATGGGCACCTATATTGCCGAATGTTGCCCAAATCTCTTGTACTAGGGGTTAATTAAGAAATTGGAAAATTTAAATCAACTCAAAACGAAAAAGTGGTATTAACAAGTATTTCAGATGATGATGAAATTGGGTTGATTGGTACACTTAACTGTGTATGAACAAATTAATTAGTGCCAGTTATTTCATAGACTACTTTTCTTCAATGTTTCACTCGTATGACAGTTCCTTGAAGTGCTGAGAATGTATCTGTCCTTGATGCATTCTATCAGTTTACCGAAATCTTGGTTGGTTGGCGTGGGTTTATAAAAATTCTCCATACTTAGGCGCTGGATCACAACAAGTTCACTCTAACAAATTTTTGTTGAAATTTACTACAATAATTGTAGGTTATCTGTAGCCTTCAATTATTGTAGTTAATTTTCATGGTAGCGTAATTGTAAAAATCACTCTTAAACCGTGTGAATTATTTACATTTTAATGGCGAGTAATCGCAAATTGGTAAAATCCGCTAAATGAGTGTAAAATTGTACTATATCAAGATTTTTTGAATAAACAGTGATTCAATTTTTTGATGACGTAAAGATTCGATGACGATTAATTTCTATTATTTGCATTGCAATTTGAATTGTTTTTCTGAAATGAAATCCACCATCCAATATTGTGTGACGTCATTGCATAACCTGTTGATAAAAAGATCGATATCATCTTAACAGTCATTAGTCTTCCAGCATATTCTATTGTGCTTGCTTATTGATTTGTTTGTTTTTACTATCCAGTTTGGTTATAAGTCGGGTAGCTAACATTACTCTAGCGAATTTTAATGTTATCCTAAATTTTAAATACAGCAACGAAAATAAAAGGCCCTATTGACTGTCAGTAAATATTAAATATATCCTTATCATAGTGAAGTGCAACAAGGTGAAAATCATTTACTACGAAATCTTTTAAATTTAGAAATCAAAATATGTATGTGCATATCAAATAAGAAAATTTTAAACAGAATTATTACATAAATATGATCAAATTGTATGTGCATTACCAATAAACATAGTATGTGACTTCATATCATCCCAAAATATAAAAAAACTACAACATTAGAAAAAAAAAACAAAAAAAAGGAAAAAAAACAAACATGCATAATTCAAAATTTCAATATGTTATAAATAAACAATTAAGTGCTAGAGACATTTTCTATGATGAAAATAACACACATAATTTAACCAAACTTGATATTCCGGTATTAGTTAAAATGTTATTAAGTTTTGGAAAAACGTTTTCTATCCCATCACCATCAAAATAAATTCCAATACCGAAACTAATTAGTGAGATTGAATATATATTACAACATTTCTGCGACGTTGAAAGCGCCAATCAATCCAGACCTAAAATAATTTATTACCTAGAAAAATATCTCAATAACATTATACAAAATAAAATAGACAAAATCATAATCAAAACATATTATGAAACCAAAAAATTCATTTAAACAAATCCAGACATAGCATCCTAAATATACAAGCAGTAATGCTGTACCCTTTAAATTTATCGAGCTTATTTATGGGGTCTCAATAATCCATACACTCCATAAGAACTAATGTTAAATTGAAGATTTTTGGCTCAACTTTATTGAATGAAAAATACTGAAAACAAAAATTATTTTTATATCAAACATTTTCATATAATATATAATATGGAAACCAAATGAAAATACGAATTATTTTAATAGTTATGATAAAAATAAAAACGTTTTGATTTATTCAATTTTTATACATGTATATGTTATAATTGGTTCAATACCATTAAAGCTCAGGCCAATTATTCTCTTTTATGAGTTAGTATGAGTAAATGGTTAGAAAACAACAAAATTTGTACAATTCGTTCGTAAACTGTCGATTTCTCGTAATTTTTTGACTTTGCGTTGTTATATCTTACAATACAGGCCTTAACATCAATTTTTGTATATGAGGCATCTAAATATGATTATTTATCAGGACTGTCGTAAAATAATTTTCCTATTTATTGATACATACTCAAATTTTTCATTTATAAGAAATTTTCCTGATTTTTGTTTGTATTTTCGGCTAATATTTAAGTTCGATAATATTTCGTTTATCGACTATGATCACATGATCAAAATGGTTCAATGTGATTCGAGAAAATGTATAAACAGTGATTATATAACGTAACTCTTCTTTTGCATTTGATTCTTGTATAGGAAAAACACTCTAGCACACAAAGAATACACAAAGTCACAAAAATTATTTTTTTGTTTTGTTGATTTTTTTGTTTCTTTTTGTTTTTGATGGTACATTGTCTGTTACTGTTATTGTATTGTATTGTACGTTTACTTGTCGGCATGAAAAAAATTGATCAAAAATATATGTAATTTTTAGCGAATTTAAAATATATTTGTGGAAATATAAATTTTAATATTAATATAAATTTGATATTATTCAATTCATAATTCGGGTGACAAAAATTTGTATAATTGTTAATTCGTTAATTCTATTTCGAAAAATTAAACGAAACATCAATTTAATTATTTTTGGAAATAATAAAATTAACGTTTTGTTAAATAAAATTGATAAATATCTAAAAACCTAGAAAAAATAATTCCGAACAGATAAAATTTTATGTATATTGAAAATAAATTACGAAAACATAAAATTTATCATAAAACAAATACATCCTCCCGTCGCAACTGCTCGTAGCAAACTAAAACAAAGCAACAAAATCAAAAATAAATTAAAAACGATTCGTTTCGTGCACTAAAAGACAACAAAGCACAACAAACGTAACTGACCAATATATCCATTTTATAATTTTTATAAAGAATGAAAGTAATTTAAGTCATACAATTCAAACTGTTTTAATAATCCTAAATAAAAATTCTGTAAGCCTAAAAAAAATTAAAACGCATAAAATTTAATGTGATCTAAAAATATTACGTAGAAACAAAATCATACTGACAACGAACACGTGCTTTCGCCTCAAATGCTCGTAGAATTAGCAAACTAAAACAAAGAAACAAAATCAAAAATAAAATAAAAATGAAGCGAAATGCACTAAAAGACAACAAAGAACAAAACTGTTTGCATTATTTCTAAAAAAAATAGAAACGAAGGAAAAATGGAAAAAACGAGCGGGATGCAAAATAAAATCATATTACTACTTGTATGCGGGAACCAGAGAACAATATAACAAACAATATGCATTTAAACCCGATATTACAAATTCATTTCGTTTTATTTTTCTATTCACGATCGAAAATATAAAAATCTAGATTCTTAAACCTTCAAAATCATGAATTAAAATATTGGTTTAAATGAAAATTATTAATCCAGGATTGTTGATAAATAATCATTTTCCAAACTCTGGAAAGTGAGTAATTGGTTTTGGGGCCTGCCTACTAAGTTATAGGAAGTTAAAAGTCAAAAATTTCGAAAAAATCAACTTTTTCATACGATTGTTGATTTATTTACCACTTTCTAACCCATTACACATACATAGGACCGGCCATGTTTTTCGATGGGAAACGGCCGTATACATATACGCATTGATTGGTTGTAAACGCCGTATAAAAATATATAAAACGAGATCAATGACGTATGAACTACGAAAAAGAAACATACTTAATAACTTTAATAATATAAATCGTAGTTATTGATATTTTAAAGCATATTGTTAATGCGATAATACGAAGTACACAATTAAAATACCGAAACATGTAAATGAAAGTGAATACTTCAAAAATAATTTAAATTTTTTTTTATTTCCATTCAATTGTTATACTCGATACAAGATGGCATCATAAAAGTCGTTACGATTTTTAACAGTGTGAATTTTTAAAACAATTTTTAGTATTTGAATTGTTTTTTTTATTAAAATACATTTATTTAGACACAAACCGCATTTAACAACAAAACGGTACCTCTTTAGCTTCGTCCACAGATTAGTATTCAATGGTTTCAAATTTGTATCATTAAATGAATTATTTAATAATATTATTTAATTATAATTTATTGTGTTGTCTAAATTCTGTTTTTAAGATATTGTCATGAGCACATTTAAACGTCAAACTGATTTTTTGGCTGAAAATAATTCTTAGCGACAATTTAACACTTGCTGACAATTTAACACTTGCATTAAAATTAAAGCGGTATCTTTAGCTTCGTGCGTCTACATACATAGTCTACCTACATTTATTTTTAATTCATATAAAAAAAATCATAAATTCATTCAAACATTTTCTAATTTAAATTACCATGACGACTTTGTAAACTTTCCACTTCAGTTGAATATGAATTATTTATATGTGACTTCGTTAAACAGATGCAGCTATTGTGTCAATGAATTCTGTTTTAAGCTATTGCCATGTGCACAAAAAATCATTTGCACGATAACGAAAATTCTTCCGAGATCTTCAATTTTTATATGGAAATAATAACTTCACATTGGCTGAAATTAAAATAATTGTTCAAAGTCCTACCTCCACGCCAATCAAAGACATCTACGAAAGAACATTAACATTGGTGATCAAACAGAAATTCCTACACAGCATTTTTGGCCGAAAAGCGAAATTTCCATTACACCGTATATTGAATTCAACAGTGGAAATTCAAAACATATGACTTTCTCGACATATGTCAATATCATACAAGTTAGAAAATGATTTTAAACAGTCGATATCGTATCATGTCTCATCGACTCAAATGCGACCCAAATATTAATTATTTATTATTGGAATTTGTCTAGACAATGACGAACTATCGAAGAACCGATGAAGAACGATCATTTTGTGTGGTTGAATTATATTTTGTGACAAGAACATTATTCCCTCACGATGCCGAAATCTTATTTTACGGCAGTTGCACAGATGCACAAAACACATTTTTAAAACTTAAATAATCGCCCGTCGAGTCATACTAGCTAAAAATTGATAAAATTGATAATTCTAATGGAAGTGGTATGTCGTATTACTTTTCAATGTTTCCAACGTTCACTACTGCTCTAAGTCTAACGTCAACGACTTACATCGAGAAGATGAGTAAATTCTTCACATAATGGTAAACTGGAAACTTGTATAACCGAAAACGGGACTCAATTTAAGAGGAAATATTTTAGTAATTTATATCGTTGCCGAGGAGAACGAATATTAACGTTGTCTTACCACAGTATATCGAATGGGTAAGCTGAACGATTTGGTGAAACACTAAAAGAGCACAAAAATGATAAATATGTTGGGAACAAACAAGTAAATTCTAATCTAATTCCATGAATTATTACAAATACAAAACCAAAACATACACCAGACACCTAAATCACCGCAGCCGAATTATTTGAAAACCCCTCAATCCACACGGAACTTAAACTGGTTTGATTTGATTTGGAATTAAACACAGTGGACGATGATCTACTGTATAGATAACGAATAGTTGCACAAATCACATTTAACATATTTATCCACAGGCCAAAAGTGATACAATATTAAATATTAATTATAGTATTTATAAATGTTTTATTATAATAAATAATTTATTATTGTCTACGGACGGGTACAACCTATAAACATTTTGTAAACAATTTTTGACAGCAAAGAAAAACAAAAATAAAAAATATTTTTTTATTTTGTCTTTGCTGTACACTGTCCGAAATTTTCTAGTAATAAATATGACCTGTAGGGCGATTTTATTATTTTTTTAATGACGTCACAACTTATTGATGTGTTAGTAAATATGGGGTATAAGCTTTTTAAGTTCAATTTCGATGATTACGGCTCTATATTTAGGATGCTATAATATGAATCCAGATATATGCATTACATACAGTGACAAAGGAAATAAATCGGTGATAATAGATAAAACAAGTTACAACACCAAAATGTTAGCTCTTCTCAATGACACACACACTTATGTGATGTTAAATCAAGACCAAGATTCACAAAATAAACATAATCGCTTGGTACGCACGTTGCTGAAAAAGAACGTAATTGAAAAGACGATACATGATGTGTTAGTAACTGACATAGCTGTTTTACGTAGAATGTACGGTTTACCTAAGATTCACAAAGATAAAATTCCATTACGTCCAATAGTTTCAAACCATCAATTCACCAGGGTACAAAATTTCAAAATATTTAACAAACATCTTAAACACACTTCCAACTGTCGGAAATGCTGTATAAGATAGCAGAAAATTTTCAGCAGAAAAAATGATTTTTATACTCACCACCAGGGGCACTACTATCGCGAAAGAGAATTTCTTCTGTTGTCATTTTTGTATAGCCAACAGAATTTTTCTGTAAATTTTTTAATTTTCTTCAATATTTGAACTAAAAAATTATTACAGGGTTCAAATAATATATGTATATTATTTCCATAAAATTATTATATACTGAATAAAACATATTAATTTCATCTACAGTTTAACTACTTACTGAAAGCTATGAATGAAGCCCCTGTTACATATATTTCAGTTTGACTTTCCAGAAGCTAAGTCATCTTATCTCCATACATACAACTATGAAGTTTGAGGATAATCGACCGAGTTTGAGCGCCTCCAGAATTTTTCAAAGTTTTGGCCCATACATAAAAATCAGTTTTCCCCTGTGAGCTATGGATGGACCCCCCTGTAACCAAGATGCCATTATGATTTTCCGATAGCTTAGGTGACCATACATCTGAATATGAAGTTTGAGAAAAATCGACCGAGTTTGAGCGCCTCCAGAATTTTTCAAAGTTTTGGCCCATACATAAAAATCAGTTTTCCCCTGTGAGCTATGGATGGACCCCCCTGTAACCAATATGCCATTATGATTTTCCGATAGCTTAGGTGATTATACATCTGAATATGAAGTTTGAGAAAAATCGACCGAGTTTGAGCGCCTCCAGAATTTTTCAAAGTTTTGACCCATACCTAAAAATCAGTTTTTTCCCTGTGAGCTATGGATGGATCCCCCTGTAACCAATATGCCATTATGATTTTCTGATAGCTTAGGTGATTATACATCTGAATATGAAGTTTGAGAAAAATCGACCGAGTTTGAGCGCCTCCAGAATTTTTCAAAGTTTTGGCCCATACATAAAAATCAGTTTTTTACTGTGAGCTATGGATGGACCCCCTGTAACCAATATGCCATTATGATTTTCCAATAGCTTAGGTGACCATACATCTGAATATGAAGTTTGAAACAAATCGACCGAATTTGAGCGCCTCCAGAATTTTTCAAAGTTTTGGCCCATACATAAAAATCAGTTTTTTCACTGTCAGCTATGGATGGACCCTCCTGTAACCAATATGCTGTTATGTTTTTCCAATAGCTTAGATGATTATACATCTGAATATGAAGTTTGAGAAAAATCGATCGAGTTTGAGCGTCTCCAGAATTTTTCAAAGTTTTGGCCCATACGTAAAAATCAGTTTTTTCACTGTGAGCTATGGATGGACCCCCCTGTAACCAATATGCTGTTATGATTTTCCAATAGTTTAGATAACAATCCATCGAAAAATGAAGTTTGAGGATAATCGACCGAGTTTGAGCGCCCCCAGAATTTTTCAAAATTTTGGCCCATGAAGTTTGAGGATAATTTTAGATGTATACATATCATATAGTTAGATTAGTTTTCATTGCTTTCAGTGCCAATTCCATAGTTTAAGAACTTCATGCAATTGGACTATCTACTTTAATAATTAAAACAATTTAGTTATCTTTATTATTGAAGAATATTATTTTAATTGGCTAGTATTCTTCTTTAATGCTATAGAAGCTCCTGGGAAAAACAGTGTATAGTAAGAGATTATATGCATTACCATTGCCATTTTCATGTCATTTTGAAGCAATGAGTTTACACCATTGGACCAAACCATCATTACGACCAAACTTACCTACCTTCTAATATTTGGTGTGATTTAAACTACTATATACATAAGAATAACGAGATTTTCAATAAAGTTGATACTTTAAAACCATCAAATTAGCAGTAAGCTGTAAGTAGAATTTCATTTACTGTACCAAATGCGTTCAATCTTGGGTACGCGTCGAAAGAAACTGTTTATAGATAATCAGTTTGAATAGTTAGAACGCTATAGTTGTTTTGTTACAAGAAATTAATACAGCATCTACTGCCGAACTGAACACTAAAATAGTTGTACCTCAGTTGAACACTAGTTGAATTATCAAACGACAACTATACGTGATTGCCCGAGACATCCTTCAAACCAGGTTATTTAAACTACACTTAATATGTGAAGAACTCGTTCGAGCCTTTTCAAACACAAACAAATCGATAGATCTGATCAGTAAATAGTCGCGCAGTAGTAAGATTTCACTAGTTTCTCAATCTACCTATTGATCAACGGTACAATTTCGTTACAATTGACTTCGGTTTTTTTGCAATTCAATGCCAGCATATTGATCCGAGTTTTTTAAGTTTCAAAATATCGATTTAATGCTGGCCGCCGAGATATGTGAAGAATAGATATGTCATAGTACTCTGTGGGACAAATCACGTTGTACGACAATCTTCCCATACTTCAGAGTACATACTGTACTTGGTCGAATTATATATGGAAGGTTCTAGTCACCACATTCAATTCCTGATCAATGTTGTTCAATATGATCAGGGTTTATGCTGCCAATCCACGGAAGTTACAACAACATTTAGAATTAGCTTATAATTAAAATACATTTTTTTTATACACTATGACCTAAAAAACATACCGGGTAAAATGCTTATAAGCAATTTTAAAATTACAATTGTATTTTATGTTGTTAGTGTAATTACTAAGAACAAATTTATATATATATATATATATATATATATATATATATATATATATATATATATATATATATTGTGTGTATATATATATATATATATATATATATATATATATATATATATATATATATATATATATATATATATATATATATATATATATATATATATATATATATATATATATATATATATATATATATATATATATATATATATATAACATGTAAAGCGCACAATTTAATCAGTATCGTTTAAACCGTGTTCAAATTTATTTCATTCTGGTACTAGGCCCCACCCGTGGTAAGCTCAGAATAATATTAAAATAGATTAAAATAGATATCAGCTGAGGCGATATCTAACAAATGTCATTTGAGCGTTGAAAGTTTTAATACACTAGTCATCAAATAACAAATTGTACAAAAAGGATTGTATTTCACCACATAACTTTTCATAAAATTTTATCGCGCGAAGCAATATTGGTTACAGGGGGTCCATCCATAGCTCACAGTGAAAAAACTGATTTTTATGTATGGGCCAAAACTTTGAAAAATTCTGGAGGCGCTCAAACTCGGTCGATTTTTCTCAAACTTCATTTTTCGATGAATTGTTATCTAAGCTATTGGAAAATCATAATGGCATATTGGTTACAGGGGGGTCCATCCATAGCTCACAGTGAAAAAACTGATTTTTAGGTATGGGCCAAAACTTTGAAAAATTCTGGAGGCGCTCAAACTCGGTCGATTTGTCTCAAACTTCATATTCAGATGTATGATCACCTAAGCTATTGGAAAATCATAATGGCATATTGGTTACAGGAGGGTCTATCCATAGCTCACAGTGAAAAAACTGATTTTTATGTATGGGCCAAAACTTTGAAAAATTCTGGAGGCGCTCAAACTCGGTCGATTTTTTTCAAACTTCATATTCAGATGTATAATCACCTTAGCTATTGGAAAATCATAATGGCATATTGGTTACAGGGGGGTCCATCCATAGCTCACAGTGAAAAAACTGATTTTTATGTATGGGCCAAAACTTTGAAAAATTCTGGAGGCGCTCAAACTCGGTCGATTTTTTTCAAACTTCATATTCAGATGTATAATCACCTAAGCTATTGGAAAATCATAATGGCACATTGGTTACAGGGGGGTCCATCCATAGCTCACAGTGAAAAAACTGATTTTTATGTATGGGCCAAAACTTTGAAAAATTCTGGAGGTGCTCAAACTCGGTCGATTTTTCTCAAACTTCATTTTTCGATGAATTGTTATCTAGACTATTGGAAAATCATAACAGCATATTGGTTACAGGGGGGTCCATCCATAGCTCACAGTGAAAAAACTGATTTTTATGTATGGGCCAAAACTTAGAAAAATTCTGGAGGCGCTCAAACTCGGTCGATTTGTCTCAAACTTCATATTCAGATGTATGATCACCTAAGCTATTGGAAAATCATAATGGCACATTGGTTACAGGGGGGTCCATCCATAGCTCACAGTGAAAAAACTGATTTTTATGTATGGGCCAAAACTTTGAAAAATTCTGGAGGCGCTCAAACTCGGTCGATTTTTCTCAAACTTCATATTCGGATGTATGATCACTTAAGCTATTGGAAAATCATAATGGCATATTGGTTACAGGGGGGTCCATCCATAGCTCACAGTGAAAAAACTGATTTTTAGGTATGGGCCAAAACTTTGAAAAATTCTGGAGGCGCTCAAACTCGGTCGATTTGTCTCAAACTTCATATTCAGATGTATGGTTACCTTAGCTATCAGAAAATTATAATGGCATATTGGTTACAGGAGGGTCTATCCATAGCTCACAGTGAAAAAACTGATTTTTATGTATGGGCCAAAACTTTGAAAAATTCTGGAGGTGCTCCAACTCGGTCGATTTTTTTCAAACTTCATATTCAGATGTATAATCACCTAAGCTATTGGAAAATCATAATGGCACATTGGTTACAGGGGGGTCCATCCATAGCTCACAGTGAAAAAACTGATTTTTATGTATGGGCCAAAACTTTGAAAAATTCTGGAGGTGCTCAAACTCGGTCGATTTTTCTCAAACTTCATTTTTCGATGAATTGTTATCTAGACTATTGGAAAATCATAACAGCATATTGGTTACAGGGGGGTCCATCCATAGCTCACAGTGAAAAAACTGATTTTTATGTATGGGCCAAAACTTAGAAAAATTCTGGAGGCGCTCAAACTCGGTCGATTTGTCTCAAACTTCATATTCAGATGTATGGTCACCTAAGCTATTGGAAAATCATAATGGCACATTGGTTACAGGGGGGTCCATCCATAGCTCACAGTGAAAAAACTGATTTTTATGTATGGGCCAAAACTTTGAAAAATTCTGGAGGCGCTCAAACTCGGTCGATTTTTCTCAAACTTCATATTCGGATGTATGATCACTTAAGCTATTGGAAAATCATAATGGCATATTGGTTACAGGGGGGTCCATCCATAGCTCACAGTGAAAAAACTGATTTTTAGGTATGGGCCAAAACTTTGAAAAATTCTGGAGGCGCTCAAACTCGGTCGATTTTTTTCAAACTTCATATTCAGATGTATGGTTACCTTAGCTATCAGAAAATTATAATGGCATATTGGTTACAGGAGGGTCTATCCATAGCTCACAGTGAAAAAACTGATTTTTATGTATGGGCCAAAACTTTGAAAAATTCTGGAGGCGCTCAAACTCGGTCGATTTGTCTCAAACTTCATATTCAGATGTATAATCACCTAAGCTATTGGAAAATCATAATGGCACATTGGTTACAGGGGGGTCCATCCATAGCTCACAGTGAAAAAACTGATTTTTATGTATGGGCCAAAACTTTGAAAAATTCTGGAGGTGCTCAAACTCGGTCGATTTTTCTCAAACTTCATTTTTCGATGAATTGTTATCTAGACTATTGGAAAATCATAACAGCATATTGGTTACAGGGGGGTCCATCCATAGCTCACAGTGAAAAAACTGATTTTTATGTATGGGCCAAAACTTTGAAAAATTCTGGAGGCGCTCAAACTCGGTCGATTTTTTTCAAACTTCATATTCAGATGTATAATCACCTAAGCTATTGGAAAATCATAATGGCATATTGGTTACAGGGGGGTCCATCCATAGCTCACAGTGAAAAAACTGATTTTTATGTATGGGCCAAAACTTTGAAAAATTCTGGAGGCGCTCAAACTCGGTCGATTTTTTTCAAACTTCATATTCAGATGTATAATCACCTTAGCTATTGGAAAATTATAATGGCATATTGGTTACAGGGGGGTCCATCCATAGCTCACAGTGAAAAAACTGATTTTTATGTATGGGCCAAAACTTTGAAAAATTCTGGAGCCGCTCAAACTTGGTCGATTATCCTCAAACTTCATAGTTGTATGTATGGAGATAAGATGACTTAGCTTCTGGAAAGTCAAACTTCATTCATAGCTTACAGTAAGTAGTTAAACTGTAGATGAAATTAATATGCTTTATTCAGTATATAATAATTTTATGGAAATAATATACATATATTATTTGAACCCTGTAATAATTTTTTAGTTCAAATATTGAAGAAAATTAAAAAATTTACAGAAAAATTCTGTTGGCTATACAAAAATGACAACAGAAGAAATTCTTTTTAGTGATAGTAGTGCCCCTGGTGGTGAGTATAAAAATCATTTTTTCTGCTGAAAATTTTCTGCTATCTTATACAGCATCTGTCGGAAAATATAATATTAAAAATTTCTTTGAGCTAAAAACAATAATCAACGACATAATTTTAAAAGATAATGAAATATTAGCATCATTCGATGCTGTTTCATTATACAAAAACATTCCGGTAAAATTAGCAATTGATATTATTGAAAGCAAATGGAACATTTTGGAACATCACACCCAAACCCTAGAGCAGAATTATTCAACTTGTTAGAATTTTGTTTAAATGAATGTGCTGGTAATCGTTTACAATAATCAAATTTATAAACAACAACAAGGTTTACAAATGGGTTCACCATTGACACCAATAATAGCGCAGATATAGTTTTGAAATACTTATTTGATGTTTGTTTACCAAAATTTCCATCAGTTCCGTCTTTAATTTAAAAAATATATGGATGATATATTAATCTCAATCCCATTAAATGTAATAGACGCCACACTACAAATCATAAATAATTTCCATGAAAATTTAAAATTCACCTATGAAATAGAAAATAATCATTCATTACCATATCTGGACAAACGATTACACAGACAACATAACAAAATTATAACCGATTGGTACACTAAACCGACCTCATTTTAAATTATCATTCATCTTCATCCAATGTCACAAAAGATCAATGTAGCCACGAATTTAATTTCGAAAATACTGAATCTAAGTGACAAAAAATTTGAAAGGCAAAACATTGAAATAATTAATAACAATTTAACAAACAACAATTATCCCAGAACACTTATAACAAATTTAATTCAGAAAACAAAACATAAAATCGATAATTTGACACAACATTCAAATCCTCCACAAACGGAGAACCAAAACACGGAACCCAAAAAGTTCGCCAGCTTAACATATACATTAAAGGATTATCAGAATCGATAAATAAAACAATTTCACAAAAAAACCAGAACATCTCCATGGCATATAAACCACAAAATACAACAAAAAACCAGTAGCGGTCCGTAGGTTTCAACCGTGGGTGGGCAAAATTATATAAAATTTTATGAAAAATTAAATTTAAATTAGAAGTGTTATCTATACAGAACTCTGGCATCAAAATTGTCTATTTCATTGATCAGGCTTCTTTTAATTGAATATACTGCTAATTTGTTCAATCATTCGTCCCTCATTGTGCTTCTTAAATAAGATTTTACACGTTTCAACGTTTAAAAAGCATCGTTATGATACTGCGGTCGACATCGGTATGGTTATTAATATTATCGAAAGGCGAATAACTTCCTCGGTTATTTTTTCTAAATTGTTGTTATAAATCGTGACTAATCATTGTTCGCTGATAAACTGCCTGTAGTTAAGTTTTCAAGCGTTCTTTATCTAAAAATGGATATAATCTGGCTATTGTATTTAGCAGCTGGTAAGAAGAGTTCTCAAAGAACTCAAAGAATCTCAAAGAACTGATTACTAAATATTCTGCGTTGCTAAACCTACCGTTTAAAATTCGTTTTAAATGTATTTATTTTGTTGCGCACGATCTATTACTCGTATTCACATACAATATACTATAAAGAGTAAAATAAACTTCATATCGAATTTTGTTAGTAAAATCATTAGATTGTTTAATGGTCTGAACGAGTGATACGTACGCAAATTGTATCACTCGTTCGTTTTTGCAGGATGTTATGTAAATGTCAAATAGAGCCACAACACGAGAAAAAATCTTTAAAACGTAATAAACTTCAAATCGTTTAGTAATAAAATAAAACCACTCGCCTCGCGAATCGTTTTTATATCCGAAGTTGTGCCATTCTGAATGGCTGCCATGCATTTTTTTATCTCTTCCACTTTGTCATACACTACGTTAATTGTACGACTGGAAATTCCATCTCGTGTAATTTGGTCGTGGTAGCTTTTTGCCAAATATTTGCAATAACTTACTTATTTTTTAAAAAAAATATGGTATCCCATATAAAAAATACACAGTTCTGATATTTGTTTGGCGCACACGGCCTAAATGACTAAAATTAAAACATAACCTAATTTTTGCAAAACGATTCGAACATGGTTCTGAACACTCCTGGTCGATCTGAATCAGTTTTTCATTATGGCCACATAAGGTCAATTCGCAACTGCCACAAATTTTAACTACTTACCGATATCATATTTAAAATCTATTTATTTTAACGGGTTTACAGGCAATTATTGGACCGTACCGTGTCAACAATCTGACTCCATCGGTTTCGATCACGAGCCAGCTCTTCAAACCGTTGTAGGCAGTTTGCAGATGCCAGATCGCTCTCTACAAAATTATACCAGCAAATGATTTTTGTAATATGCCCACTATTCTTTTGTTTGTTTGTTTTTATCTCTACAATTTGTTTCGGGGCTCGAGGCACTTCCAACTCTTTCGCAGTTCGCTTATTTACGTCCTTACCTTACGCCATTACAGCCAAATCGAGAACGTACGGCTATAGCTCCATAGCATAGCTCCATGCCAGCCTATATAGTACTGACATAGAAGATGGGTTGGCCCATGAGTTCTGCACTCCAACAGGGGGTTGCATTTGTGTGCATTTACACCACCGATCGTAATCGTATGGTGTAAATCCCTTTACCATCCTGCCCCTATCGGGATTCGAACCCGATACCTCCCGCTTCATTTGCCGCAGCTTTAACCACTGCGCCACCTGGGCAGTCCACTATTCTTGTATAACACTAAAATAAGAGACGATATTACTATGGAATTATTTTAATAAAATCGTAAAGCTAGAAGAGAAATAATGCACATTAATTACTCAAATATGTAGCACTTTGCGATTTGCCCAATGAGAGTTTATAGACAAAATCAAAATATAAAATGCAAATAGAAGAGGAAATGCATATATGTGTATATTTTTGAAAGAGATTTTACTCGTATGTATGTATACTTTTAAAAGTAATTGAGATGAAATAAATCATTTTACTTTATGTATATGTGTGTATTAGATATATATGCATGTATTACGAATATTTTACTTTAGAACGTTTTAACATGATTTTTTGAACAGGTTACACACAATATGCGCGTAAATTTAGAACGAATCTTGTGAATCTATGACAAACGATACTTAAACTATCATTTGTTTGATCTTGATAGAAGTCTTGTAAATGGGTATGGTGGGCACTGCCCACCTTACCCATTGTGACGGACCGCGCCTGCTAAAAACACCATTTTTACCAACAACAAACAAAAAATAAACAAACAACATCAATCAACTGTTGTATACAGAATCAATTGCTCTAGTTGTGATGCTGTATATTTGGTGAAACTTCTAAAAAATTAAATACAAAATATCACTCACATACACAACAAACTGGACATGTTTTTAAATATGATGATGCAGAAATTATCGATCGGAAAAATATAAGAACGAAAAGAATCTTGTTGGAAGCCTCTCACATATTACTCAACTCACCAAACTCAGTGAACATTAAGTATGACGTCAAAAATATAAATAAAAAATATTTAAGTCCACTGAGCATATCCGGGTGTTTCTTTTAAACTGAGACGATCAAATATCTTGAAAAATAGCCACTCTACGGAAAAAATGTCCATAGTAAAAATTTAATCATATCGCGGGGGAAATACATTAGTGCAAAAAAATAGTTCCCCATCCCCTGCTTTGTAGGTACGGCGGGGGTAACTTTTAAACTAAGATAGAAACCATATTTTTTTATTGCAGATGCGGATTCTACGACTAGAAATACGTATGATTCGAATGAAACATTTTTTTTGGTTCATGATAGATAATCATGATAGGTAATCGTCGAAATTCAATATTTTTAATTTCTTCTTAGAACACACGCATTCGGTTCTGCAATACATTTGAAATGAAATTCGTCATCAAACCAATTTATTCAGTTTTGTAAATCACATTTAACGTTTGTGTTATTTTTTATCTTCATGTTTTTCGTAATAAATAAACGATAAAAAACTTTAGAATGGAGCGTTTAACTGTGGCAGAGAAAATTGAAATGGTTCTAGTTTATGAGAAGCTGGCAAAAATCTTGAAAATGCTGTTGCTATTTACTCTCAACGTTTTCCGGATAGGATTCGTTCACGTGCTTCATTTAGCCGTGCTATCAAACAATTTATTACTGATGGAAATGTTCAACTGAATAAGAGGACCCGTAGAGCAACAGTCACTGGAGAAAATAATGGAATTGCTGTATTGGCAGCAGTGGTTCATAATCCTCATGTTGGTACACGAGAAATAGTTCACGATTCCGGATTGTCCCTCACCAGTGTTTGGAGAATTTTAAAACGGCACTAGTATCATCCATATCATGTGTCTTTACACCAAGATCTTCATGGCGCTGATTTCCATAATCGGATAACTTTTTGTCAATGGGCACGTGAACAAATACAACAAAACCCCAAATTTTTCGTTGCGTAATGTTCTCTGACGAATCGTCTTTTACAAACCATGGAACGGTTAATCGACATAACATGCATTATTGGAGTGTTGCAAATCCGCACTGGTTTCGTCAAGTTGAAGATCAGCGTCCTTGGACTGTCAACGTGTGGTGTGGAATAATTGGCAACAAACTCATAGGCCTCCACATTATTGAAGGCAACTTGAATGGTCAAATGTACCGAAACTTTTTGGAAAATGAACTGCCAATATTACTTGAAAATTTGAGCTTAGAAGTGAAACGGAACATGTGGTTTCAACATGATGGTTGTCCTGCACACTATTTGGTGGTGGCACGTGAAATACTTGATCGTGATTTCAATGGTCGCTGGATCGGTAGAGCTGGTCCGATAAATTGGCCCGCCAGATCACCAGATCTTACTGCGCCAGATTTCTGTTTGTGGGACTATCTCAAAGACAAAGTTTACAAACAAGAACCAACAACACGTAAGAACATGATTGACCAAATCAGAAATGCGTGTGCTGAAATTAAACCAAACACACTTCTCAGTTGTGTACAATCATTTGAAATGCGTATTAATAAGTGCCTTTAAGACAAGACGCAGGCCATCATTTTGAACACTTATTTTAAGCTAAAATTATTTTATTCACCTGTCATGTACATTTATAAATTGTTTTGATGACGAATTTCGAGTATTTCTAATGAAAACGTGATGTTTTTTATTTCAAACGTATTGCAGAATCGAATGCGTGTGTTCTAAGAAGAAGAAATTGAAAATATTGAATTTCGTTGATTACAACGCCATCTATCATGAACCGAACAAAATATTTCATTCAAATCATACGTACATTTAATCGTAGAATCCGTATCTGCAATAAAACATATGGTTTCCTATCTTAGTTTAAAAGTTGCCCCCGCTCCACCTACAAAGTGGGGGGTGAGGGACTATTTTTTTGCACTAATGTATTTCCTCCGCGGTATGATTAAATTTTTACTATGGACATTTTTTCCATAGAGTGGCTATTTTTCGAGATATTTGATCGTCTCAGTTTAAAAGAATCACCCGGTATAAACAGATCTCACCACTACATAAATAATTAAATGCATTATATATAATATAAATCTTTAGATATATAGATTTTATAAAAACTTTTTAATTCTCTCCTTTACATAATGTCTATATACAGGGTGAGTTTCCTAATAAATGCAGGGCTTTTATCTCGAGAACGGTGCTAGATAGGAGAAAATAATGAAATTTATTAAGAGTCGAGGGGGACGTCTAGTGGTGATCTTCAATAACTTTGAAACTCATTAGTTTCGGAGATAGAGGCTAAAGTTAGGTTTTTTTAAAATTAGAACCAATACTTTTGAGTGTTTGATTTTATTAAGCAATTAAAAGTAAACACTTTTTGCTCACACATCATTTTTGCAAAGTGTATGATTTCAGAGATATGAGCAAAAATTGATATTCACTAAAATGCAAGATGCAAGATGCAAAAAAGACCATCGATCGTTTAGGCGATGCGATCGATGGTGTGAATGAACACATCTGGATCCCCTGTTGAGTTTAGAATCCATGGGCCGTACCATTGTCCATGTCAGTACTATAGGCTGACATGGAGCTATGCAATGCGCAGATGGTTCTACGTAAATCGGACCTATAGCCGTACATAAAGTGGTATCACAACGGACCATCGCCGGTCTAAGTGTGCGGAAGCTGTCACCCAACAAAAAAAACATCGCTAAACATGTTAACTACTAAGATTGAGTGAATAACGTCATTTTTCAATAAATCACAACGCGAGTGTGTAGAATTAGACGTGATTGTGTTTTTAACATTCAGGATTAGTGGTAAAATATACAGTTTTAGTATTTATTCACCATTTGTTTTTAGAGTGATAGTGCGGCACGTTCATTACAGGCGCCTGATATAAATTTATTGACCTTTTCTTTGTAACAATTTCCTTGATTTCGTTCAACGTCATGACCGAATGCATCCTGCGATGTACTTGAGTGCTTGTATATAGACGGCATTCATTCTGTAATGTTTTATATCTGCTCGATCACTCCTATACGAGCTCTGTTTGTTCCATCTCCACTTTTTTAAAGTTTCGTTTAATTCTACCCCACTTGGGGCTTCCAATGGAAGCGAGGTATGGTGTATCGACGATCTTCTTGTCCTATTTGATCTCTTGAACATCTCAACTTGGTCCTCACCCATTTCCGCTGTATATATTTCCGAAATTTTTTCGGATGTATTAGCTCTACCTGCGTCGCAATACCTAATGCTGTAACCTGAAAGTCTTAGAGACTAAGCATCCTCTTAGCCACCTAGCTTGAGTATCTGAAGCGGTTAGTTATATTTATTAAATGAAAGAAATCAGAATTAGTAAATATTCCAATTGGATTCATATAAACTTGTGGAATAATTCACAGCCTCACAAAAATTACCTTTGTAGTGCTTTGGAATTGAGCCAACTTTCGATCCGTAACCCGTTTCTGCTGGTAGTTGTCGAGATTCGGGTTGTTAAAATTGCATTGTAAATGTGCGTGCTTTCGAAATCTCCATTATCTGATTCTCTCAGATGGTAGTTTTTTCTAAGAAATCCCAACTCGAACTGTCCATTTTCTGCAGTAACTTTGTTACCCATATGCAGTTTTGGCTGAATCATCGATGGCTACCATAATTTTTGCGCGGTAAGGGCCGTTTAAGGCCCTTAAGCCTGGATGGTCAATAAGCATCCAATAAAGCATCTAACTTCTTCAGATTTTTAGTTATGTTTCCTGTATTGTACAATTGAAATTCATTTCGTAGATATGTTATCTGATTAAGTAGCGATTGTGTACCTTCTTTTTTATTTTAAGTGCTAATTGTTACAGATAATTTGTCATTTTAATAAGGAACTTGGTTGGTTCTTTCCCAGATGAATGTATCTGAATTTTCATTTCAACCGTTTTTTTCCGAATAACCTGTTAAACGTCTCGTGATCACAACGTACAATTCTAGATTTTAACGATGAAGGCAATTCTGAAGCAGCTGTAAATCAAGTGTTTGGAAATACATTGTCAAAGACATAAGATATTGGTTTCTTCTTGCTCGAACCCGGAATAAATAGGATTTTCAAATCATCAGCCGTACCTTAATTTTCATCATGTCTTAATGCTTAAGAAGCTATGTTAATTGGGTTAGGTGCAGTGAATATATTCGATAGTTTTGAAAGATTATTGTCATTTACTAATTAATGTTAAGAAATTCAAATTAATTGAAGGGGAAGGTACCGGGTTCGAATCCAGATAGGGGAAGGATGCAAAAGGAATTTTTCACCATTTGATTACGATTGAAGGTGTGAATGACATCTATGACTCCCTATTGAATTCAAGGGTCTACCCATCTTCCATGTCAGAACTATAACCTGGCATAGAGCTTTTTGCTGGTGGTTTTACGTAAATCAGACCTATATGGTCGTACGTCCTCGATTTGCCTGTGTAATGGCGTAAAGTAAGTCGTAAATAAACGAACAAGAATTGAGAGAGCCTTGAGCCCCGAAACAGATTGCGAAGATATAATCAGACAGAAAAACAGGATTCAAATCAATTAATGCTTTTCGAACTGATTCAATAATTTTTAGAAATATTTCAACCATGGTTTTAATGCTACCCCATCTAGTCGTGCAATCTTAAAGAACACATAATTCTACTCCATCCTTTTCCTTAACACGTTCTTGTAAGATTGAATTTTTTGTTGGTAAAGTTTTAAAAAGCTTAACACAATTTTTGGTACCATTTACAATTCAGCAATTCCACTATTCCACTACTTACTCGAAGCAGCATCTATCTTTGACTAAATTGGTCAACTTCTATTCGGGACCAGAATGGAAACCTCTGTGAACGTCGATGCGATACTCGATACATGGCGTGAACATTTATCTGATCTACATGTATTACAAGCCGTAATTGAATATCCTCAAATACTGACCGCAGAGATGATCATTGAGGATCTATCCTATGAGGAATTCACCATGGCCATGCAGATATTAAAGAAAAACCGTTCACCATGAGTTGATTGCATTAATTCAGAGCTCTTGATATTCTGAGGGATAACTTTGGGGATTGGTGTGGTGAAATGAAGTTATGCCTGAATAATGGAAGGCCAAATATTCAAGAAGGGTGATCGCTTGAAATGCGAACATTTTTGCGGTATAGCATTCCTTTGGATAGCATACAAAATTATCGGTGACTTATACCAAGGAGGACTCCATCCTTGTCGGTCAGTCACTGATCAAGTTTTTTCGCTGCGGATGATTCTTTGCAAGTACTACGAAACATCTTGTGATGTAGACCAGGTATTCCTAGATTTCAAGCAAGCCTATGACTCGATCAATCGAGGGAGGCTATGTAAAATGACTTTAACGCAGTCACAATGTTGTGTTAAAGTTGAGAACATGCTATCAAGAACTTTTGCAATTACTTCTGGTGTTCGACAAGAGATACGCAGTTCTCGAAAATATTCAATCTCATGTTATAATACATCTTTCTTAAAAGTGAAACACCTCAAGACATAATCTTATACCGTCAATCCAATGAACTTTATGCTTATTCAGATGATATCTGTGTGATTAGATTAAATGACAACGGAGTGAAAGAGATACTTGATCCACTTGAGCTATGTGTTCAGCTTCCATTGGTATCTGGGTTTAGCGACCACGACGTAATTGATTTTAGTAGTGGAGAACAGACGTTTGGACGAGTGTTTTGATTAAAGTATCTTGGATCTCTCATTATTCACGATGATAGTGTTTGAGAGGATATCATGGTTTGATTTGCTGCTGGCAACCGAGCTTTATATCTTATACGTCCACTTCTTAAATCAAAATATCTTGCAATGCCTTGTATGTACTCTTGTCATGTTTGAATGTAAGAGAAGGACCTTGACGTATTAGTACGAATGATGGCTTCAAACATTCGAGAGAAGAATTATGCGTATGATATATGGCCCAAAATGCGACGTTGATGGCACATACCGAGTTCTTTTCAATCACATTTTCAGGAAATTCTGCTTCTGTCACGTTCTGTGACAGTGATCTTTAAAGGAACAGTCGCCTATCGGTAGGTGGTGAGGTCGCTGTCGATAATGGTCATCTGGCATCTTCTAATTGCTTGTAACGGTATCAAAAGCTGGCTCGTGATCGAAACCGATGAAGTCAGGTTGTTGACACGAGCTATAATCAAACGTGACCTTTTCATCAGAAGATACTAATTTCTTTATGTATAACAATTCACTCGAATTTCTCTGATTCTCTCGAGTTTGTCATCGCTAGTCAAAATATGAAACTTTTTACAGGATGTTATGGAACGCACTTGTTTACAAAAACTACATCTTTCCTTACTATCAATAGGCGCTGTTACCAAAGTTTTGGTGTTCGGGCCTTGCAACATCATGTGATTTATTATTACAAAGAACTTCTCACATATGACACCTCTTCTGTAAAAACGAACATGTCATCCCAACTAGGGGCTTTATGTGGATCGCACTCGGATTCCCATAGCTCTTATTTTACATTTTGCCAGACTAACAATTAAATTACAATATGAATAAATTGTATATGTCATGTATCGACTAACTTACCATTTCCGAACGAATGCAATTCCAATCTTCTGATGCACACAGCAATTTCTCAAGAATTCTCCAGAAAAAAATCAATTTAATTTTTATTTTGTTTTATTAGTTTTTTACAACGCCAACTATATTTCAAAACTAAATAATTACAACTTAAACATTTTATATTTGCTCAGCAATTGTTTTGCCCGATCAACATAAATTCCCACAAACCCACCATTTTATATAAATCAACAATATAACAAAATTCGATAATATGAACTAACAATTCAACAACACCTTCTCAGGCAGTGCTGAGCTGTTTATAAAACGAATTTTTGGCTTTATCAAGAATGAAGCCCAGTGCCAGTAGTCTCGATGGTGTCTCTAACAGGTTTACTCGGGCGGGGGTCGAGAGAAACCCTTTAAGGTTACACCTAAAAAAAAGCTGCCAAAAAAGGAAATACCTCCATCTGCAGGAAATAAGCTGTGGTAGGGTGTAGCTGAACCTCAAATAGAACGCATAAAGTGTATGCGGCAGGTGACCCGCATTAGCGTTAACCCTTATATAAGGTATGGGTAACTGGAAATTTAGAGGGTTGTCAAAATAAGTCGAAAAATCGATTTACAGTAGTAGCTGCCTGAGTGGGGTTAGACTAGTAAGAACCACAGAATAACTATTTTCCCATTCCAAACAGCAGTGTGTAGGAGGAGTAAACAAACTTTTGTTAATGCCGTGAAGGAAGATGTCCTAGTTATAATATTTACTTTTCCACCTATGGGGACGTTGATATAGTTATACCCAGATAGTACAAGAAATCAGACAAAGAAACGATATAAGATATATAAGACTCTACTCGGGTTTGATTTTAATGCCCTGAAGATACTTTGGCGGAAAAAGAAAATAATTTTCACTAAATCCAAACGCACCAAAGAGAGTAGGTGAATTGGGGAGTGAGGTGAATATAAGGGACCCTCATTGAAATTCCAACATCTAAGATGATTTTAAAAAGCTTCATGGAGAACCTTCTGTGACGTAATATATATCCATGCTCCAAAAGGCACTCTCAAAGGGACACGCTAATTGAATATCTTTCGATAATACCACTCACAACGCTATAGGAGAAAGTAGTGACACGCACTAAAACATTAGTCATTAAGGATGTAAAAGGATGCCTAAATGAGTCGTTTTATTCCCTTTACTATGTAGTCTCTGCGGCGATATAGGAGCTTGTATAGCTGCTTGCGAATTGCGATAACTTACCTCGAAATTTCAATTTTATTAATTTATTTGATTGTGGCGTGAAGATAATTGTAATTATTTGGTATCAGAAGTTCCTACAAGCTTCTATCTAGATTGAACAATTTCGAATCTGATGATTCTGACCATAATTATCAAGAGAAAATTTTAGCATATAGGGGAAACATTGCACAAAAAATAATTTCAAAAAGGTGTCCAAATTACCGGTTGAGCTTTTATATTCTCAGATCGGAGTCTCAAATAAAACATTTTTTATCTTGCAACACACCAATTAACATTTATTTTTTATTTGGTTACTAAATTTGAACATATAAAATACAATATTTATTGACCTTGTACAATAATTATAAATAAGCAGCATGTTAGATGACAGTTGGGATTTTACTTGAAAAAAGTTTTTTAATTTTTAATGTTAATAGCCGTGTTTTAATATTCGCGCTATCCAGAGCTCGCTATCCGGAGCAAGGGAAATTTCTATACAAACTTATTCTATTATCCGCCAGTGTCACTGTTAATCAAAAAATAAATATATAAAAAACTTAAATTTTGACATTAAATGCAATGCAATTTTTCGTTTTCAGGGATGAACATTAAAAAACCCATATTTTTCGTAAATTTCCCATCAAATAATAGCGGCTCCGGATAGTGCTCTATAAAAATATGTAGATAGAGCTAAATATTTATTTTTACACATTTTGATATTTAATTGAATGACATATTATAGTTTGCTGTTAAATAAATTATGTTTACCTATAAATAGCGCATTAAATTAGATTTTAAATAAAGAAAACTGCTAACTCCACATCGCTATCCGGAGCCACTATCCAGAGCGAATATTAAAACACGGCTATAGTAAAAAAACAGCACCATCTGTTTTAAAATGAAAAAGGATTTTTTTACTTTTACCCGAACTATTTAAGGTTATTTTTAACGGAATCCACTAATACTATATTTAAACTCAATTTGATAAAATACTATAACCTCAGAGTAACCCAATTTCGTTCTGGCTCCCAGGACAATCAATTATAAAAGACCAGCTCGAATCTTTACAGTACAAGAAAAAATGTGGTTGCAGAAGAATGGTTGCACTAAAATGATTATCAGTATGCTAACCGACCAACAGATATCCAATTCTAATTATTTGCTTAACGATCTGTTACTTTTCTGTAATACCGACCTGTAGAAAGGATTTAAATTGTGCTCAATTTAAATCCATTTCTACGGTTTGGTATTACAGAAAAGAAGCAGATCATTGAGCAACAATTTATAATTGGATATCTGTTGATCGGTTCGTATACTGATACTCATCTTAGTGCAACCATTCTTCTGCAACCACATTTTCGTTTGAACTGTAAGGATTCGAGCTGGTCTTTTATAATTGATTGGCCTGGGAGCCATTACGAAATTAAGTTCCTCTGCGGTTATAGTATTTTATCAAATCTAGTTTAATAAGTTCCCTATAATTTTTCCTTGTTAAAAACTTGATTTTCTAAAAATTAAATTTAAAGCAAGGAAAAATTAAAGGAAACTTATTAGTTCAACTGTCTTATTTATAAATGTAATAGTTCTAGAATTATTATATATTTGAATATTATTTATACAACACAAATATTGTCCAAACAACAAAGATAATAATTATTAGATCGATAGTAAAATTAATAATAATTAGATAAATAATTAAATCCACAAAATTCTTAATTAATGGTCAACATTTGGTTACTGAGTTAAAAAACAGAATTAAATTTTTTTAGACAAAACTATCCTTTATTATTATGTGGACAGTAGTCTTGAGAAATTACACATCATCTAAATCAAAATTAATACAATCAATTGAAATTTTAATTATTTTTTTAATTATTTTACAACAATCATAAATTAAATTTGGTCCAATATAGTTCTCCCCGATATCTAATTACTGGGCGAGGTGTCACAATCACAATACGACAAAATACACAACATAAAAATCAATTCGAAGCCACTTATAATGTCGACTAAACCTCATTTATTTTGGTCTCCGGTATTTCCTCTGGTGTGATTATATTTTCGAATTGAACTGGAGTCGTTTCTACGTTACCGCCTTTTCCAGTTCCTGCTTTTCCATTTTTCGAATTTTTCTGACAATTTTTACAATTTGGCTTAAGTATGCCGACTGCACCACAGCCACAACAAAATGTGTGTGTCACCGCAATAAAACATTTTTTATAACAATGCCCTGGCAAAAAACAATTCCAGCATCTGGTCGACATTTTGTTCGATTTACTTTCGGTTGCTGGTTGTGCAAATCGTTGATTGTTTTGTCCGTCTTTCGGCCAAATATTATTGATAGTAAAATTTCGACACATCAGTTCGGGTATAAAACCAGTTTTGGTCCATATTTTTTCTTATTCAAAACACAACGACATCATTTCGTCTAATGTTGTAAAGTGCTTGTCGACAAGCCTTTCTTGGAGGCCGGAACGCATATTTCGCCGTATTATACGCATAAGCTGGGTTTCCGGAATGGGTATAGACAAATCTTGCGATATCATTAACATATCGTAGTAAAATTCAATGAATGCTTCGTTGTATCGTTGCTTCCGCTTTTCGAGCTCGCGTCGAATATCATCATCGGTTCGGCCATCGTCGAAACGTAAAATCATACTGTCACGTAATTGTGACCACGTAGTATGAGGATTTCTTTGGATACACAACCAATACCAATCAGAGGCCTTTCCTTTTAAGATAATAAAGAGATCGTTGACCAATTGTTCGGTTGACATTTTATTTGCATTCGCCAAGTGTTCCAATTTAAAAATGAATTTCTTGATTGAAGAATTTTTAATCGAACCATCATATGTTATATTCCATTTCAATATATCACGACGATAGAAAACTTGTTGAGTTTCATCCCGCTTATGGAACGATAATTGGGTATCCGATTTTTGTCTATTAAGTATTCGATTCTGTGGTTTCTCAAAATTAATTTGATCGTGCTCTATAGTTTCCGTTGGTGGCGTAGTATTAGGTGTTTGATTTGTATGGTTTGAGTCTGAAATTAGATTTATCACTTTCATCAGCTGACTGCTATCGCTGTGAGGTAAGAACGTTGGAGGGTCAGAACAATTAACGTCCAATAAGCGTGGTGGAAATTCAATTGAATTCAGTTGTTTGAGTGCCATTTCCAAAGGAATCTTTAGATTTATTGTTTGATTGTTTAGATCAATCAGCTTGTTGATAATTTCTAACACTAGAACAATATCGTCGATCAAAACCCAACATACATTTAGGAAACGGTGCACTCGAAATTTTAAATGTTGTAAACGCGACGACAAGCGATTCAAACCAAAATTATCGAATATACCGGAATATGTTGTTCGCATTATGGAATAAATAACTCGAAGCTTTACTTTTAATGCCCTCAGTTCGTCCTTTTGATTAAATCTGGCCGCGTAATGAGGTAGACTCGGTGTAAGCACTTTATGGTCATTTTCCATTTCAATTCTCTTCTTTAATTTGGTTAAACGCTCCAATGGTACACCTTCGATTGAACGAACCAAACACTCGATTTGAAATTCGTCGAATTCTAAATGCTCGATGTTCATTTTTGATCAAAATAACTTATCGAATACACAGGCGTTTAAAATCGAACACTTTCAACTTATCGTTTAATATAAAATTGGATAAAATAATTTAATTAAAAACCACAATTATTTAATTATGATGAGCATGTAAAAATATTGACTTACAATTTTTGTTGATTACTATTGATGACGTTGATGATGATAAATCGCCTCCTGTTGTACCGGTCCGCACCTGCACAGTTGAAAAATAGCTTTTATTCGTTTTGTAAATTTTTTTTAGGTTTAAAAAAGCTCGTACATACACAATTGCACTTCAAATTATTCACAAATAACTGAGATTCACTATTTGAGGGTAACTGTTAGATTTTGTGAGTTCAGGATTTTATTTTATAAAACTATCACTTTGGTGAACAATTCACTAAATTTAAAAAACAATTCTATGTTTATCACTATATAGATTGGTTTTATTAGCTTCCAATGTTCCACTCACAAATTTACTTTCAACACTGATCAGTTAACTTATTTCACAAACGTTCGGTCTTACAAAACTTATAAATTAATTTTTGATCCACTACCTTCTAGAATCAGTTGCAATCTAAAATTGAGTTAAAAAAAAATTTACCTCTTTTCTTACACAAACTGTATAGTGTTGTGTTGTTTTGTGACTGCGTTAAATAAGGCGGTAAATAACAATTGCGCACAATTACACAGGTACATACAAAATTTTCTTCACTAGGCTTCTTTATTTTATTTCTACAATCCTACGGCTTCATAGTGGAAACATTACGTTAACCATTTCAAAAGTATTGTTAAACAAAACGCCCATTGTGTAATGATTGTTCACATTTATTTGGTACAGTCACGTTCTCGAATCATATGTCCTGAAAATATAGAAATTAGATTGCAGTTCATACTTAACATCATTTCAACAAAAGAGTCACGTTGTCCCGGTAATTTTTGTACTGAAATGGGAAACATATCGAGTACTCAATTTCCGAGAAAAATGAAAAGTATTAATTTAACTCAGCAGTTTGCCTTGACGAAGTGGTTGTGCTACATTAAATCTAATCCGATTGTACACTCGTTTTTCATATCAGCTTTGAACTTACTGTTTGAACTTACTGTTTAACTTACTGTTTTCGACTCGAACTCCACGAACAGAAATTATTTCACCTGTTGCTGTTCGAAGTGTTAATCACTTCGATTTATCAGTCTATTGTTTTGAAATCATTTCTGGCCGCCGAATAGATTTCGATGCATCTCTGTCCAATGTGAGTGTGCACGTTTACCCTCCAATTGATCCATTTAGGACCAGGCTTCCGTTTTCTATCTTAACTGGAACACATAAATCACTTTCGTAGTGCTTTGGAATTGAGCAGTATACTCTGAGAAATTACAACTTGATATGCTCTCCAACTATCCATTTTCTATAGTAAGTTTATTACCCATGCAGTTTTGGCTGAATCATCGATGGTTTCCAGTTTTCTGAAGCGGTCGCAGTTCCAAGGCTTCAAATAATTTTTTGTAGCTCCACTAGGCAATAAATAGGATCTGAAATAGTTCGTTGTGTTGCATCTCTTCCTGTAGTTGCAATTTTGAACTGCATTTTAAATCATTAGTATGAATATTGGCCACAACGACACTATCTATTCTGTATGTAGAGCATTATAAACCACAAAAAAGTATTTATTAAGTTATAGTTAAAAACAACTATTGTAAATCACTAAGAGTCCCGAATATGATCTAATCAAGGGAAAGATTTTTAAACTGCCAAAAGTGTTATGCAAAAGCTATTTCTAATTATATAAATACTGTATTCAGACTGAAACACTTTCCAGCCTAATGAAGATATCAATTGTGTTGTAGCCAATAACGATAGAAACCTATAGGTCGATTTCATCAAACAGTTTGCGCCTTCTTAACACTCGCTATATACGTCAAACCAACATTTATGTGTTTCTGATTGACATATTTGTGTCGACATACATAATATATTATGTACACATACCATTTACAACAAAAACAAAATGCCATTAATTTTACAATCGAGATCATCACCACACCGCTTCGCCATCAATGTATATACATATCACCACATCAGCCAGATTATATCTGTTTGTAAACGTCTGCAATCATACATCTGAATAAATACAATTGAAAATAGATTTTTGTTTTCGCGATCGATTATGCTAATTAAAATCCAACAAAAACAAAAACCACAAAAAAAAATTAAATGATGGAAATTTTTTTTTTCAATAAAACAAAAAAGAAAAACAAAATAACAGAATTTTTTCCTAAATAAACAGATGAAAAACGGTTAACGCGAAAATAAAAGAAAATATAAATAAACATAAACAATCTGATTTATATATGAGAGCAACGCACATTTGTTTAAATACACACACACACACATAGATATATGTTTATACAAGTCAAGATAACGGTTTGTGGTGTTTTGTTGATTTTTCCGAAGAAAATTGATAATACCTGAGTATGCTATGTGAGGTTACTCTATATATAGCCTAGTGTAAAATAACAGCTTTAAGCTTAACACCATTTTCACCAAAAAACTGTTTATGGCCTTTTAGCTGGCAAGCACAATGTGTTGTTAATAGTTAGTGCTCGTGTTGTAGATTTAATTAGACGAACGGTTTTGTTTCGTACTAGGGTTTTTCAGTAACGACTTGACTCGACAATTTTATTATTCGACATTGTTCATATGTTCACAACGAGCACGTTTGCAGGTGTCGATTAGTTGAACCAAATTATCGATGACTCATTATGAATTGGCTCTTAGCTCCTCGAACTACGTGACTGAGTGGTATAGACCAATGATTTAACGTAGTGCCATAATAAAAGTCTATAGAGGTGACCATTTCTGGATGTAACACGAATTACGATTTCAATAAGTCGAATGTTAGACACGATGTGTGGTATGTCTCACCGTCTTGTTGAAAATACTCATGGTTAATGTCTAGTTATCGTGACATGCATTTTCATCAACGAAAAAACGCTTCAATAACATCACCAGCCCGTAAACCACTGGATATAATTTTGCGATGGAATTGGCTATCTACTCCAAACATTGTGGAAATGTTTGAGGTAGATAACAAATTCCGGATAACGTACATCGCTTCATATGATCGAGCGGTTTTAGTTCTTGTGTTAACTGGATTTTATATAAGGGTCCAATGTCTCAGCGATGTCCAATTCTTGAGAACATCATGGAATCGCCAGTATTGGTTCATTTGACGTTCAATCACTTCAACCTACCCGTTCTCTCCCCCTTGGTAAGGGCATCCAGCAGTGAATATTTAGATTCAACTTTTTTCACTAGACTATAAATTGCTTGTCTTCTGGGAAGATATAATTACCACCAAACAGGTCAGAGTTGTCTAGCAATCTGGTTGTGTGTTTGAAATTTAGAGACACAACAAAAGAGATAATAAATGACTATCGGTCAAGAGATAATTTAGGAGGATGCAGTTTAATACATTTGGACATGTGGAAGTATATACATATGCTAGTGTAGTTGACGGCCGATGGGTTTAAAAATTTTATTCCACCGTTTTAAAATATAGGAAATGGTTAGTCTAAATGACGCATCTTTGTCATTAATGCATTAACGTTAATTGGAGCTATGGAAGGATAATTCCAACCTCATTGGCAGAGAAAGTAGCCTTCTTGGTTTGTCATTCCGGGAGTTTCGGGTTGGATTTAAAGGTGGTGTGTGAATGTGTTGAACCGTGGGTCCTTCGTTTCCCTGAGTTCTGGAATATTTTCGTTAGTAACAGCGTGGGAGCTCTTAAGGCAGCGTGCATATAGAAATAATTATATGAGTAGTCTTTAAGGATACCACCACACCTACGAATTGGAGATAAAAAAGAGCCGATATACTTGGAAAAAGAGGAGGCTTGAGGAAATAAATGAATATAATTATATTGGTGCAAGACATGCACTTCGACTGTTTCAGATGAATCTGTGTGGATAAAACGGAAGAGTGAATTTATCAAAGAAAGAGTCTGGTGAAAGGATGGAAGTACTTAGTGCTCCTATGAGCAAACCTTTCTATAAGGCGACTACAATTATACGAACTATGAAGAAAGTGAAATTCAATCATGGAAATTGGCAAGCATCTTAAAAAAACGTCATTTGGCTGGGAATGTTTTATGTGAAATTGTTGCTTGTATGTTGTAATTCACTAGACCGATTTCGATCTGATAATAACGTCATTGAATAACCTTGAAAATATCTAATCCAGGCATATTATGTACCGGCCTTGTAAGCATATCCTTACTGTGAGATTTGTGTGTACTATCGAATTACAAGACAATCAACGAAAAACATTACTCCCCCGAAAGTAGATTTCCCCTTCAGTTTCTGTCAAGAAGGCAAACACAATACCATTGTGGGAAATTATGGTTGACGTGTTAGGTTAGGCAGGACGGAGGTAGTAGGAAATTTTGGGAGGTTGTGTCAGAAAGGATTGACGTGGAATGTAAATGCCCTTAATAGAGTCATAAGGGTGGTCACCTATGTAATGCGTGAAGCTTTATAAAGGTTAGTTTGAATTTGAGTTGTTATAACAGCTGTTCTTCGAGCAACTTCTGCTGATCCTGGTGTTGTTTAACTAGAATGTCGGTTAGTTTCGGTTCTTAGTACAAAAATCAACTTTTTCGATTAATAATGGTTTGTCTATAAAATGATAGGACTATGACAATAGGAATCACAATGTCAGAGTGTGATCAAATCTTCGCTCACTTAAAAATATTGATGAAGAATTGGAAGGGATTATTGTTGGGTGTAAAGCTATAAAAAGCTTTTAGGACGTTGTGTAATGTAGCTTATGCCCTAATGAAGTAAGAGGCGTAACCTGGGTGAGGTGTGGATGAAATAAGTTTACATTTTGCAAACCGTATGAAATGTTTGTCAAAGATAATAAGCCAACCAGAATAATGAAACGGAACACAAATATTTGGTCTGTTGATCAAATGCATGATTCGCCATTAATTTTAGGCGACTTTTGTCATTGTGGTGTTACATTTGTCATTATCTGATTACGATTGGTGATGTGGATGAGCACAATTATGATTCTATGTTAGAGTGCAGAGCTCATTTTCTCCTCATTCAGCCCTCGTTCTCTCTCCTCGTTCTCTCTCTCCTCGTTCTCTTTCTCTCGTTCTCTTTCTCTTGTTCTCTTTCTCTCTCTCTCTCGTTCTCTCTCTCTCTCTTTGTAATAAATCATACAAAACGCAAGAAATAGAATTGTGCATATAAGCGAGTACAAATCATTCTGCTCACGAAGTTAATTGTGGCCAAGACAAAACATTCTTTTGTTTTTATATCGCAATCCACGTTAACACTTTGCACGTTGGTTTGTAAATCTCAATAGTTTTATATATAGACGAAGAAACGTATTCAATGGAAGGAACTAAATAAATTTTTGAATTTATTTCACTTAGCACCGGATATCAAGATTTATTGGCATATCTTTGGACATAAAATAGTAAACATTAATGTAATGTTTATAAAAGAATAATCGTTAGCAATTAAGGTGATTTATTTTAAATCTAGCATTAATCCACATAAAAGTTAAAAATACTTCAAAAAGATTTCTGGTATAGTGCTCTTAAATCAATAAATTATAAAGCAATATAAGCATTGTTTCTGAACTGGTTAATGGTTTAACAATAAGTCAATTGTTTTTTTAATTCAGTGTTGTCTTTGGAAATTGACACAGCTCCATGAATAATTTACACTATAATTGTGACGAAATAACCGCCAGCTACCTACCAAATTGTTAAATCTGTGGCAGTTGGAGCGGATGGTATCGGATTTAATCATGATATAGATTTACGTTCTATGATATGAATGAATATACATGTACGACTCCCTATTAGAGTGTAGAACCAACTTATCTTCCAAGCACTGTTGGGCGTGTAAATTACACGATGTAATTTACACAGTTTTTTACAAGTAAAAATCGTGAAATGTACACAAGGTTAATTTTTACATTCTATATGCAAAAAACGTAAAATATGATTTTAAGTAAAAAATTGACGCATCATCTATTATTAAAACTAATTGTAACTAAAGCAACATCTGTTAAAAAATCTTCTCACTATTTTCGAATAGAATTTGTAAACTGTGTATAATTTTTGTCGACTATATACTGAATGTCAATTATTTTAAATTGTTAAGAGGTTAAAAATCATTTTACTGCCGAATATCGGTAAATTTTTTGCATTTTAAAATAGATGGCACTACGAATGATATTTTCTTCGTTTTACATGTAATTTACGTTAATTGTAATTTACGCTGTTTTTTTACATAGTTTACATAAAAAATGTAAAAAATATTATTTACACGTAAAATACCAAGTCAGTGCTAGCATGGAGTAATTTAATGTGCAGATGGTCTGCGGATATCGGATTTATAAAGTACATCCTCGATTTGGGTTCGGCGTAAGGTAGCACGTCAAAAATGAGTTGGGACTGCTTCGGCCCCAAAACATATAGTAAAGACAGAAATTAACAAACAAACCAATGGACTATAACCAAACATGAAGTTAAGTCACATTTCTGTTCTTAGAGTCATTTATTTCTCTCCGTGTCCATCATCGATTATTGCTACCACATTATGTCAAAATATAGCCGACCAACTCTTCACCAATGTTAATCGATAATTTGTCAAATAGACTTATACCTTACCTATACTTCAATGTTGATATTGCTTCAATGGTGATGACTGTTGTATATTTTGACCTGCTTGTTAGTGATCACCGGCTGTGGTTTCTTCGACGATCTCGATTTGTTTTCTAGGCGTTTAGAAAACATGATATAAAATGTGATCGTGTGAAAAAGCTTTCAGTATAGGACAATGTACACCAAAGTCTCTGTTGAAGCATTTTTGATATTATCAGAATATATGAGATTTCCGAAACTCTTTTGATTCCTTATAGATTTCTTATAAAATACTGCTAGCCCATATACACAGGGTGCGACAAAAGTTTCGCTATACGATTTTGTTTGCCTATAACTTTGTTCAAAGAAAAGATAAGTCGGTTTAGTTTTCATAAAAAGTTTATTTGGTTTTTACATTTTTATGATTGGAAAGTTATATCGGCTAAATGGTGACCGCGATTCATTATGCAACTTTCGGCCCTTTTAAGGCATTTTTCATGACCTCCTGCAACATCTCAGGCTGAATTCCTTCTATTTCGTGAAGAATATTGTTTTTAAGATGTTGAATTGTTGAGGTTTATTCACATAAACATTTGATTTTAAAAACTCCATAAGAAGAAGTCTGGTGCTGTTAAATCCGAAAATCTGACTGGCCATTCAATATTTGAATTTGTGTGCTGAAACCACATGTGCTCTAGTCCTTATTCTTCCATTTCAGGCACAAGAAATTTTCGAGTCATGTCTTGGTACCGTTCGGCAGTAACAGTAACTTAAACCACACCATACAGTTGTTTTAAGTGGATGCAATGATGTTTGATGAATTAATTGAGGATTCTGTGCTCCCCAGTCGGTTTGACTATTCTGTTTATTGGCATGGCCACTGAGATGAAAATGGGCTTCATCGCTCATTATCAATTTAAACGAAAAATCTTCAATTTCACCAGACAGCCTTATAGGATTGCATTACTGTACTCAACTCTTTGGTCAGGGTCGCTCGGTAGCAATTTTTGAACTTATTGAATTTTGTAGGGAACTTTTTCCAATCAGTTTCCAAAATTCGCCTTAAAATGCGTGCAGAAATGTGTAACTGGGAACAACGTCTTCGAATTAATGTTTCTAGAGACTCTGCAACACTATCGCCAAAAACTATAAATATACAAAGACTTCTCATAATAACATAAAAAAGTATACATTTTCAAATTGTTGTTTTACAGTGCAACTTCTAAAACGAAAAAATTTTAAAATGAGAAACAAAAGCATACAATTAATTTACTACTATAACAAGGTTTGGATTTCAGTCTCCTTTGATGCGATCGTACCCAAATTAAAATCGGTCGTACCCAAAATAATTTACTCGTTTTTTGTATGAAATGGAACGTCTTTGTATATTTATATAGTCTTTGCTATCGCGTTTGTCTGCTGTCGTAATTAATCATAAATTGTGGTTTTGTGAGGCACTGGACGAATAGGATAGTTTTGACGCAATTTCCGCTTGGTGACAATATTTTAACAATTATTTCCAATAAATATTGTCACTATTTCTGCTCGTTATTGTGGCGTATTTTTATTCATTATAAAATTGGAACGTCTACACAACACAATGGTTAAAGCGAAACTGAGCTTATAACGTCACATAACCAAAATGGCGCGCAATTAAAATGGTACCTATTGGACTATTTGACTAGAACAGCCAGAAAAATTAATCTTATTTTGAACTTGATATCTTCGTTATTCTCCAAATATAGTTCACTGCATTAGCTAGTAATCTGTAATTGATGACAAGATCTGATATTTTCGTCGAAGATCATTTTGAATATTCTAAGTTGTCCCTGTGATACACAGTTCCTAGCTACCTTAAGGCTATATGAAACATTTAGAATGCATAGAATACGCATTTCTTGCTGACAATCTGTATAGTTTAAATTTAACACCTGTCGAAGTCACTTCTACTATGGAGGAAAGCACGCCGTGGAAACAAGATTAATCATCAACTGTTGAATAACCAAAAATCGAGAAACCACCACCAACTTACTTGAGAAAAAAATCGATAGAAGCCATACCAAATGAAAACTTTTATATTTTCGCCCTGAAACGAGGGTTGATGTTTCCTAGAAATGAAAATTCAACGACTCAAACAAACAAACGGTATTCTTTGTATCACCTTTATAAAGAACCAAAAGGGGTTGATCGTTTAAATAAAGGGTGTTGAAACGTTCATCTATCCTAATGAAATGTATGACGCTATCGTTGCAATGTTTCGTTTCGAATTAGAGCCAGATAGTAACCCAATAAAGGGTAAGTATGGGATATTTAATTTAAAATAATTGTTGCACAGAAGAATAACCATCGAGGAACTACAGAAAAAGATTTGGCCAGCACAAAGTGTTAAATTCCAAGAATACGGGTTCTTCAAAACACATAGTGAGTTTGTGTTATCTGTAGCGAACTCCATAGTTTAAATCACTGCAATAAATTGAAAACTGATGCCTAAGTATACTAAACTGCCGGAACTGTAATGGAAATCATACGACAAATTATAGAGGTTGTACAGAAATTATAAAGTAACTAACAGATATGATGGCAAGAATCTTGGCAATGATGGAGAAAGTAAGAACATCATGATGCAAAACATCAACATGTCGAGTAGATAGTCGTTCAAAAATAAAAATGGCAGTCTTAAAAATATGGAATGCGAATGGCTTAGCACGACAAAAAGCATTTTGACGGTACATCTATATTAATTGCAAGAAGATTAAAACACTATATGAGCTTATAAAATATGAGGAGCGCCATATTCAATCAACAAGCGTTTGCTTAGAGGAGTGGTCTGGTAAATGTGTAATATCAGCGTATCATATCAAAAAAGTACTCCAACGACCACAATACAAAATACTAAGAAATATCACAAATTATTCCTGGTATATTCGAAACAATAACATACATCATGACCTATAGATATTAAAACGGTCAACGAGATGAACAAAGAGTAAAGCTTGATTATTTTTTCAAAACTAGAGTCACATCCGAATAAATTAGCAATATAGATATTCTGAAACAACCGAAGTATAGACGCCTCATAGCAACATACAAACAATCGAATAGGAGAAAATTCAACGGCGTAAGAAATAATGCAACAAGCAAAACCAATCAGCAAAACTAGTACCATCGACCAAAAATGGGAATATATATAAAAAAACTCCCACGACACAACTGTTACCAGTGTGCTATCATTCCAACACTAGGAAACCATGGATTGCTGATGCAACGTGGAAGCAAATTGGAGAACGTCGCAAACGTATAAGGTACTCTTATGTGACCAGAATACTACGGAAACTAGAAGAAAATATGAGGACCCAGCAAACGAAGCGAGGAAAATGGCAAGGAATGATACAAAGTAGAAATTCTCAAGAATGCAGAAGAAGCAGATGCAGGCAGAGATATGCTCACACTGCATCAACGTGTAAAAAAGGTCACTGGAAAATTCACAAACATTCCATCAATAAAGGATACGACAGGGAAAATCCTTACCACACATTAGCAACAACCAAATAAATGAAAAGAATACTTTTAGAACAACAGGAACTGGAAGTTAAAAATTTCATCTAGAAGCTTAAAAAAAGCCGATGGTACAGATCATATATCAGTTGAATACTTATACACTACATCTAATCCCTACATCAAGGCAAGAAAATGCAAGAACCGGCGAGGTATCTCACTTCGTATAAGAATAACTACTGAGTTAAATCAACCATCAATAAATCAACGATAAAACAATCAAACGAATGAACTTCACCGCCGTACTTACTCTTCGTAGACTTCGAACGTGCATTTGAGTGAATTATTCGAAACGTAATCTGGAAGGCACTTTGCTAAATGGGCATACCGAAGAAAATTTTCAAACCAATCAAAACATCGTATTACTGATTTAGATGTGTCGAGAAATCAGAAAAAAAGGAAAACCAAGTATTGTCTCCGCTACTATTCCTACTGCTTGAACTATCTTGGACAAAAAAAAAATTCCAGAACTCAATGCCAAGTGGCAGTTAAAACACCCAATCGTGATTATTGGTCATCATCGGGAATCAACCCCGACAGAGCAATGGCAGAGCAAGCATGATATTTTCTCTGCCTACGAGGGTGATATTTCGACACCATATCCTCAATAGTATTTAATGGGGAGCCATTTTGTATGCCGACATGAACCAGAAATTACAGAAGCTGTCAAAATACGAACGTGGTATGAAAACTAACACCAGTTAACCCAAAATCATAAGATTATTTACGAACAATACTACGTCAATCCAAGAGGTTAACAAATTCGTTTACCTCGGTTGTACTGAAACAAAATACTGATGGCGGCATCAATCAACCCATGAACAATGTCAAAAATACGTTCAACAACGTATGACAACTGTTCAAGCAACCGGGTAACGAACTTTCAAATGGCAACTGTAACGAAATTATCAACACCCGTTTAAGGGTGGAAAGTTAGAACGTCAGTGCTAGAAAAACAGGTGACATACATATGACTGCAAGAATTTTAACACCACTATTAGTTGAGGTATGGAATACTGGGAGACCAGGATTTAACCGTAACGATAAGGAGAGGCGACCTAAGAAAATTTCACTTTTCATTAGCACAATAATTTTTGGCATTAATAATTCTTGAGCGAATATCCCAATCAATCAACCAACAACTATAACAATGGAACAAGCCGATTTTAGGCCAGAAAGGTGCTAGCTGTACAGAAGATATCAACGTATCATCATAGATAAGTGTAACGAATGTACATCACCGCTATGAACGCTCAGGTGGCGCAGTGGTTAAAGCTGCGGTAGTTGGAGCACGAAGAACCGGGTGGGAATCCCAATAGGGGCAAGATGCAAAAAGGATTTTTCTTCATTGATCGTTTGTGCGATGCAATCGGTGGTATGAATGAACACAACTTAATCCCATCGTCCATGTCAGTACTATAGGCAGACATGAGGACCTACAGCCGTATATAAAGTGGTATCACAACGGACCATAGTCGGTTTAAGTGTGCGGTAGTAGCCACCCAACAAAAAAAAACTTCACCGCTATAGACTTGGAATGTGCATTTGCTTTAACCACTCGAAACAAAATCTGGATGGCACGAAATGGGCACATCGAAGAAAATAATTCAACTTATTAAAGAGATGATTGGGATGACGGAAAAACTGTGTATTATGTGCGTTACTATTCCTAAATACCTAACACATACACAACCCCACATGTTGCAGAAAGTATGAAAGCTGTCACACCACACAAAGAAAGTTGGTCTCAAAATTAACATTTCATAAACTTTAGTCTCATAATCTAAACACGAACAACAGTACGTCAATATATGTATATATATATATATATATATATATATATATATATATATATATATATATATATATATATATATATATATATATATATATTTATATATATATATATATATATATATATATATATATAAATATATATATATATATATATATATATATATATATATATATATATATATATATATATATATATATATATATATATATATATATATATATATATATCTGAGATGAAGAATAAAATGCATCTGAATAGATAAGAAATGAAAAGCTTCGCGTCCAAACAAACCAAATATACATTGAAACCGGATTAAAATGCTAGCCCGAAGCGAAAGAACTCGGTAAAACATGGTGAGGGCTGAAGTCAATAGACCCCAATCGAGTCAGGAGGTCAAGCTTAGTAGACGCCCAGTTCTCCTAAATACTAAAAACAACGCATTACAACTATGCTAATGAATAAAGCATTAATAATTCGTGCACATATAATTGGTTCGAAAACAGAATTAACTTTTAAAACTAACGCTTGTTTTTTTTTGTAGCAAACCTGAATTGTATAATCTCTACTTTGCAAACGATAGCCAAAAAGCTAACAACAACATCAAAATACTACTGCATACGGTGTTGTATTACATCATATCATTTCACAAAAATTTAATCATTGGTTATAAAATTTTAATAATATGAGAGGCACAAAAAAGCTCTAAATATGTACCAGTACACTGTACATAAACACATATATGTTCTCGTATATACATACATACATCCAAGTGTATATACGAAAAGCTCAAAATAATTAAATAATTTAACCATTTTGTATTCTACAAGCTTTTTTGTTTTTTATTCTGTTCGTGTACATCCTCTGTATCCACTCTAATAAACAAAGTTGTATAACTGTATACAGATATACATATATTAAGCACAACTATACATTTACATACACACACAAACAGAGACACAAATCGATCTGGAGCAACAGCACAGTGAAAATGAAATAAAAACTGTATAAAGAGAAAGCTTTTTTGTTCTCTGAACTTTTTTTTTTTTTTGAAAATTGTTTTTTTTTTCTTTCATCTGGATTTGTGTTATAAAAGGAAAAACGATGACGGCAAAATACAAATTCCAAATGATTACCCTCGTATTGTTGTTATATACGATGTTTAAGTTTGTTTGTGCTTTCTTCGTGGTAATATATTCACAGCGAATATAATTATGCTTTAATAACATTCCGTACTGTTGTATACGGAATTTATTCCGTTCCGCAACGTGTTGGCCCAAATGGTGCAGTGGTTAAAGTTGTGGCAATTGGAGCGAGGGAGGTACCGGGTTCGAATTCCGATAGGTTCAGGATTCAAAAGGAATTTTTCACAATCTGATTACGATTGGTGTTCCACACACCCTCATTCATCCTCCATGCGGATCTATCGGTAAACATTACTTTGTATATAGATGACTAGTTATTAAACTCTTTATCCTCCCCAGTTTCTCAAGCTAAGATTGAGAAGCGCCTCAGCTCCTTCAGTACTACTTCTGCCGTGTGACTCACAGCATTTCAATTTTCTTTAACAAAATCATCAGTTCAACTATGTTGTCGGGTGTTGGCCGCTGGACACCCGAGAGCTCTCTCCGAGTAGTCTCGAACCGTGGGCATTGAAAGAAAATATGTTCCACATTATCTTGTGATCCATTACAGACGGGACATTCTGGAGCGTCGGCATGTTTAAATCTGTAAATGTATGCATCAAAACAGCCGTGCTCACTTAGCAACTGTGGCAGGTAGTAATTAACTTATCGCCTTTTTATCCACTTTCGATGGTTGGTGTTCTATGATAAGTTCACCGGCCATTCTCCGAGCTATACCAGCTTACTTCCGAGTTGTTCTCGGTATAAGTACCATATGTTCCTCTCCTTTGCCAGGAGTTCGATGGAGATCATCCCTGCAAAATATCCATACAGGTGATCCATATATAGGATGTTGGATGTTACCACATTTGCCAGCAGAATCCTTCGACTCTGTCTTGGCCTTCCAATGTTGGGCATAATGCAGGAGAGGGCTGCAGTTACGTTGGCAGCTTTTATACTCACTATTCTTAGGTGTTCTTTAAACTTTATGCGCACATCAATTTTAACCCCGAGATATCGTAATAAAAGCTACGAGGGAATTAAAATTCCACCAACATTGAAATTTACAGTTTCTATGACCTTCCTACTGGTTAAGACTGCAGGAGTCCAAATGATATCAGACACTTTTTAATAATTATAATGGCCATGCTAGATAACTCCATTATTTCCTCTATATGGTTTTCGCTACCGCAAAAACGGCAAAATCATCGGCGAAACCCACGATCTCAACACCATCAGGTACCTCACGACGCCATCGTACATAATATTCCAAAGCAAAGGCCCAAATTCTAATCCATTAGAAACTGAAATGATCCTCCTTATGTTCACTGGTACTTGCAGTTCATGCAGAGCATTGAGAATATAGTCCCATTTGGCCGATTTGAACGCATTCTTGATATCCAGTGTGACCAACGCACAGTATTTTTTTGAGCATCCTCTCCATCTTCTACCATGTGTCGCTTCCTTTGCGATTTTAATGGCGTGTTGGATGGCGTCGATTGTTGATCGAGCCTTTCGGTACGCAGATGGATCTTCTGTAGGTTTATTTGTCTTGTGAATCGACCCTCTGTTGGAGAGCGAAATCCATGGGTCAACCCATGGTCCATGTCAGTATTTTAGGCTGGCATGGAGCTACGCATAGTGCAGATGTTTCTACGTAAATCGAACCTATAGCCGTACATTAGACCCACAGACAGATAGACAAACGTGTTGCTCGGTTACGTACGGCCAGATATGTTTGTATATAGTATTTCGGCTTAACAACAGTCATCATCGGTATCTATGTACACCAATGGCCTCTTCAAATCACTTTATCACAACCATCGCATTATTGATTTAGTTTATATCGGTTTGTTTGGCTAACAACTTTTTGTTTTTATATACGTCACGTTAATCACCCAAAAGTCATAATCTACTTTGTATATAAAGAATGTGGTTTTTGTATATACAAGATCAACAATTTGTGTACGTGTCAGATTACAACCCCTCAATCACCCCCACCCCCCAAAAATACCAAGAAAAAATTCTATTTTAAGTTAAATACTTACGTCAAGATTGATCCACAATTTGACCTTGATATATAATGTTTATGAAAAGTTTTAATTATAACGAAAGCTTTGGTACATAAAATACAAGACATAAAACCCAATACTCATTCCGACATAATTTTCTGGTTGATTAGATCCAACCAAAATAAATATACAAAAGAAATCGAATAATAATTTAACCGTATCATTCCGCCGACTTAAAACTCCTATATACTCGTATACACTGACATAACAAAAGGATTCGGTTTTAACCCCGCCGTGATCAATTGACTCACTGTAGTGTGGTATGGTGTATAGTTAGAATGTCGTATTCATTTTAGACAAAAATCCATAAAAATCACAAACCAATTTTTTTACGGTTATTAGTCGTTCGTTATGGAAGAGTAAAAAAAAATAAACTCCCACTCCAGATATACCCACTCCCACTCCAATCAACAATTCAAAAATCAATTTCGACACTGGCAAAGTATATAATACATAAGAATCCTATTGTGCTATGTGCTGAGAGATATATGATATTTTTGGGGTATGGAGTACTCGATGGGGGTGTAATTCGTCTGTGTATGAATTCAACTGATAAGACGTTTACATAATGATAATCATATCATCTTTATATTTGAAAAGGATGCTGTAAATTGCTTTTTGATAATCTTAATCATCTTATACATTCATTTTGTTTCTGATATTTTTTGACTATATCAGTTCTCGTTGTTGTATTGTTTCAGGGGTTTTTATCGTATTCTTGTTGATTGGGCAAACAAAAGATAAACTTTTTTACGATTATTTGTGGATAATATTGGAGATTGATAATGATAAATTTTAGTACCATCCTCATATTGTGTATATAACTAACTATACAGTAAAGAAGTCAATTTTATCTGGAGTGACTGTTGGATACTCATTAATTTGGCCGACCCAATGTATAACGTGACTGTCTGAAATTAATTGAGTGTGGACTGCGATAGTGTAACAGAATTTTATCTCGTATATCGTTAATGACAGTGCCATTTTTGGTCTGTATCGTGACTTTAATCTGGCCCAATCTGTTTAGAGCAACAGTCGCAACTATTCGTACTATTGTAAATCGTCAAACTGTTTTCTACCCCGTCGCGCGTCAAGACATCCAACAGCGCCCTCCTAGCGTAATAGAAGGCGGATCTATCTCAAAAGATTACTACATCTGTCGTAATCATCGGTCAAGGTCAACGTCCAACTCTCACATCCACATATGATAACGGGTTTGATTTACCCTATGCACAATTTCAGCTTATCCGCAGTGAATATATTTCTGCTTCATAAATATGGACGTACATACATGATATGAAATCCGATTACTAGATGGAAAAGGCCGACCTTGATATCATCTCTCACACTTTTATCATGAGTAATGAGAGAGACAAATTACTTGCATCTTGGACAAACTGAAGCTGAATACTATTCTAGTGGAAAGAATAAGCTAAATGTTGCCTTGTGGTGTTTCACTTTTAATATGAGATTTGACACTGTTTTCTGCCTGTGTTACAATCACCCTGATTCCAAATGGCAGTTGACTGATGAGTGATAACTAGATCACATGAGTCGTTGTATTGGGGTTGATTCACATTAGTGGGCGCTTTTAAACACACAATTCGAAGATATAGGTTGGCTTATTCAATTCGCAAGCTAATCGCTTACACATTTAACTATCGACTGTTTCAAAAACCAACATAGAAACCTTTTTATCTATACTTCAATGAGAAATTTAAGATAATCAAAGCTATCTTCACTCTGTAGCAATGTATAGCCTTGAAACAAACGGTCGTGTGAAAATGTTTAGATGCAGGTTCAAATATATGAATTTTAAAGGAAGTTTCCTGTTCATATGATCGATAAAGATATTAAATAAAATTATAATTATGAAAATGCCTCTACCGAGCATACAGATGCTTGTGTTAGAAGAGCTCACTTGTTTGCAGCTTACCATGAAAATACATTTAGCTTCTCCCGAGGCTAAGACAAGTATAGAACAGTGGAAGATTGAAGAGATGATATTGATATCAAAATGTAACAAACAGACCTCCCAACTTCAAAACATCGTATAAACCAATACCAGTACATCTTACAATTTCAAAATTATTTCCAAGCATCTTCTTTGATCACAAGCCTTAAGTAAAACAACCCTTCGAACAAGTAAGACACTTGGGACATAAGTATGAATTATATTAATGTGCCAAAGTCAGTTTACAGGTCTTAAAATTTTATCTATAGTAATGGCCTCAAGTAATGCCTTCAACGTAGATACTCAATTTTTGGTCCAAATTTTCATGGCTGTTTTGCATAATGTGGCAGAATTGGTTTTTTCAAGGGTTGTACCTTTGTTGAGATAAACCGTAGACTGACGGCGTTGAATTGCATAATCTGAATTGCATACAAAACCATGTTTATCGGGGTGTATATGGGACATATTTCGTCTTCTTTCATTTATTGAAATTAAGTATAACAACTGACCTCCCGAGGAACTTAATCGACTGAAAGCTTCAGTGCAATGGCGAATATTTAAAACGTCTAAACTGATTTCCAGGAGATATTATCTTAACTCTCGAGTCGAACCTAATCTATGATTTGCCGAATGTTTCGAACTGTGTGTCCCAATTTTGCCTTCTTCTTGATCGGGTACGTAAAAATAATAATATGTTAAAGCAAAAAATCATTGCGTAAATCGCACTCTTTGGGGATATAAAGATGGCAACTGGATCTTTACAGCAGAAGGCGTGGTTTGAATGTAAACAGCAGTAAACCGAGGCTCCTATCTCTTATCAGAATCGCATTCGTCCCGGGTAGTGGAAACCTTTAAATATGGTTAATTCTCAGAGACAGTTATATTATAGGCTTCATATTGATTCCTACTAAGATCACTGGGGCACGTTGCAAGGTTCCTGCAACAACCTATAATAAATAAAGTGCCCCAGCAACAAGCAACTGGAGTACGTTGTAGAGAAAGACTCTGACAGCACTAATGTAATTATGTCGAACTAAGAATAATAATATATCCAAACTAAATGGAGAAATCGCCTTGACCCAGAAAGATGTTTTATTGAAAAGCTCGAGAAAGGGAGATCTTACTCTCAAAATTTAGATAAATAGGATATCTGACGTGTAATACGAACCTAAAAATATCCCTCAAAATAAAAATCATATTCGTTGCTTATGATTATTTTGGTTCTAACTTCAACCGTGTATAAAGGCGTGTGAAGTTAGACCTAAAGTGTGGTCTATTCTAGTTAGGTCTAACTTCACATGCATGCACGTCACTTGTTACACCAAACCATCGCATTTTGGTACTTTTTGTCATTGTAAAAATAAAATTATGGGCGCGGATGTTTGAGTCGATTTAGTTGCCCGGGAGTATAGATTATCAATCAACGATATAGATTATCAATCAATCAGTCAAGCCTAGATCCGGACCGAACAGTGACCTGTAATCGAAATAAGCTCCTAGAAGTAAAGCTGCCACTAACCCTCTAATGTTTTTTGCTTAGTTTGATCGACCTTGAATACAACGATTGGAGTCAAATTGAGATTGAATGATGGCCATTATACATCATCGGAATTTTATTAAATCCAAGCGGAATATGCTGGAACTCTTTCTTTCATTACAATGAAATCCTCGCCTCTATTTTCATCGCACGTCCTAAGTGCACAACCTTATAGGTCTCAATATCTCATCTATGTTTTTCTCAGATTTGAACGCGTGTATCATTCGAGTGTAAATTAAATTTGGACTCTTGCGTAAACAATACGGTTCTCTTCTCCCTCAATTCCCAAGTAAAATATCCTCTGTCAAAGATATTTGTTGCGATTTTATTCCCTGTCGAATAAATTTGTTGCGATTGTTAACGGAATAACTTTTTTAGGCCCTCAGGATTTTAACTTCACCTCCTTAAGCCTATTTCAAACAGTATTATCATTTGAACTCATGACCTTGCCCGGGACGTCTAGTGAAACGACCAATCCTTAAATATCGCGTGCACAGCCTACAAATCATAGTTTGAAAAAAAAAACAGCTAAGATATGGGTAACGTGGCGCTATTTACTGACAGCTTGTGAGCTTGTCTGGCTCCACCAATTGGTGTCAAAATTAATCGACATTTTTAGTGGCCGACTAGAGCGATGTGTATCTTTGAAAGCATCGCATTGTGTATGTCTTCAGATATGTCAGTCATTTTAAAATCAATATAACTTTTAACACAGGCACGAAATTATAAAACAATCTTCACAAAGAATGGAAACCGAAATATCATCATTTTTAGCACATGTACATTTGAGTACATCGCCCGATAAATGTAGGCATCAACACCATCTAGTGGCAAAAACCGCGGAGTCTTTTTATATGGCTAATATTTATATAGTTATGAAATCGAAATACTGATTTCTTAACTATAAGTCGTATTGATCTGTATCTTAGACCATATACTTATGTCGCAAACATAAGCTATTGGTCCAAGTTTGACATTGATGCGACATATATTAACGATATTGAAACAGAGCTGTTCGGCTTTTTCAGGTTCCATTTTCCATTAGAATTCAATTATTAGTTTCGGCGTTCAGTATAGATGTCACTCGTAGTCCTATCTTAAATCCATCAAAATTTGAACCAAACATCAAATACATTGTATGTCGTTAAAATTCTGATCAGGAAATAAAAGCTTCGCTATACACTGATCTGCTAATACCATACTTTTACATCATTGTTAGTTAGATTGTGTTACCAAGTTGAGACATTGTATATGTGAGCCAGTCATGGTTTGCAATTTCATGGTATTTAAACATCGAAAGTTGTCGAAAGCGCATCCTTATGCTGTCTTTATCTCATGAGATCGAGGCTCCATTGAAGTTCCACTATTTGTGTGTTGAAATCGATCAACCAGTCTTGTCACTGTAACGTTCAAATAGGATACCTGCTAGAAGCATTATCGTTACATTGCCTCAATTCATAAATTTACACTCGCTATAGAATATATGTCTAACTAGGATAACCCACTCCATTTCCCATTTACACGTTCCTTAAATATTTATCCAACTATATCTGCAGAATAATTATTTCACGATTATAATACTGCTAACATACTGATTATATTTTATAATTTAATTTTAATTATAAATCGGAATATTAGAAATATATTTTTTGCTATCATATCTTTTCTGGCCCTCCAGCCACCCAGCACCACCCACCTTATTTTATTCTAATATATATTTCCACTTAAAAGTTTGAAATTGACTCTTGTTTAATATATTACGAAAATTCTATCTACATTTCCAATTTACAAAAGGCAAAAAAAAAATTAGATCAAATAGAATGGGGTCGTAACACCTTTCAAATCTCGCATCGTAAAAGCTCACAACAAAGAATGTATATAACATTAGAACAACAATAAGAGAACATCAAAAATAAATATTTTCCAATCTTTCATTTAAATATGATTTTGTTTGGTTCTTCATCTACCGAGCGTATTGATAAAAACAAAATTTGCATATTCTCGAGAAAGATGTTGGTTGTTGAATGAAACACATCTTGAAAGGAAATATATAGGTATACAAAATGAAAAGCTCGTCTAAGAAATCGAATAATTTTCAATCATTTTCCAATGAAATTTGATTTGATTTTGAAATTCTTTTTCCAATTACGTGATACGGAAAGTATTGGTGTAGGTTTTGAAAGGATTTGCGGTCGACAATGAAATCAACAATGTTAAGCGAAGCTTTAAGTTAGACGAGCCATTTTCAGAACCAACTTATCTTACAATTCCCGTACCAATAACCGTTTCGCTCCCAACCAGAATCCAAATTTTGTTTTCGCTAACTAGAAAAAGTCATATGTTGCCAAACATTAGATTTCTATATGTGATAACATTGTTGTTATAGATTTGGAAAAGAATATTCTTTTTTACACTACATATACCGTTGATGATTTATATACCTTAATCATTATGTGCATTATGTACATGTATATCCAAGATATCTAAATTTGCAATTTTTGTGATATTAAATTTCTTGGTAGTCTTTGTGGAATATAATATTTCATAATATGCGCTACTCAATGGATATACATTGTACACCATTCCAATACTCTGAGTTGGTACATCTTTTTGAATAAATAGATGTTTGATTGTAAACCAGAATGGTGTAGATTGATAACGTGAACACCTTGTCCTGAAATATAAGATGAATGTAGCTAAGATCTGAAGCATAAATCTTCAATTTCAGTTTGCTTGTGTATGTCTCTACAATCTGTATTGACACTCAGTCTTAAGCCGAAACCATATCTAGGCCATACGACTTAACTCTTGTTAAGACCATTGCAGCATATAGTACTGAAATGAAAGATGGGTTGACTCATGAGCTCCTTAAGTTCCTTTTATCCAAAAACCAACTAATCTTAGAGCTACGCTACATATGGGTTAAGACCGCACCAAAATATTTCTTGTATAAGCGATTACTGAGGGTTTGGTTTCAGCTCCTCGGTTGACCAGATCATATTTTATTACCTAAATATACTCTTAAAATTCATCTCGAGATTTATTTTCTCGCAGAAATTCAGTGATTAACTTTTTTTCAAATTTGTTAACAACTGGTATATGAGGTAGTAATCGGTAGCTTAATCTTTATCTGGTTCAGGATTTGTTTTGATTGGTTCTACAGATAAAAATTTGTTCCGAATATATGATGCGTCCCCCTTTCTTCGTTTACACCTGTCCAGGTTTTGTTTGAAGTCCAGGTTTTGTTAAAGTTGTACAGTTTTCCATGGTAGCAGGGCGGTTCAGAAAATCGCGATAGTATTTAAAAAGTTATCGTTTAGCATGTGGGGCTCATTCGTGGAACATTTTTGGGGCTTCTTAAAGTTGTAATAAATATAAGTTAATATAAGCACTGATCTGCCTTTTATCTGATTAGTTACGTAGGCTTTTGAATCTTCAAAATACGATCTTCAAAACCCAGAGCCGGTTTTTCTTTTAAACGCTTTTTTGCACCAGAACCAAGTTTTACAGACATTACTTACTTGATTACGATCAAAGTAGTATTGAGTAGTATCTTATTAAAGTAGTATTGAGTTGTGAGAAACTGTGTTATTTGAGGAAGAACTATACTGGGGAAGAAACCTTCGGTCATCATCAGTAAACTATCGGATTGAACATTAACAAAAAAATGAAATAGCCTGAAAGGATATGAAATGACCACATTTGATGACGGAGACCAAATATTAAGATAGTATATGAGTATTGTTTATAGGATTCGTTTTGGTGCAATGGGCTGTTCTTGATAATGAAAAGGTATCGATGCTTTAAATTTGATTAATGTTTCTTCCATATAGCTTTTATCTCCGCCCTTATGAGGGTATAGCTATAATGATTCATGTAGATTTATATGGATAACGTAATGTTAAACTCGATTAGCCATACGTTCTTTAATGATAGTTGCATCCAGCGTTTCAATAAAGGTCAACATTTAGGCGATGTTGATATGCGACAAATGCTGCATGTAAATCATAAAAAAATACACAAGGCGTCATAACAAAAAACTAACAACCAAAAAAATAAAATCAAAGATCATCAATACACGTCTGTAAAACTAATAAAATTAATGTTATAAATTTCTATGTACATTTAAGTATAATTATAGAACGACCTATGAAGAATTGTTGCATGAAGTTGTATGAAAATTATGTTCTATCAAAATCAAAACGTCCAAATAGCAAATATAGATATGGCTTTTCTGAAAATGTTGACAGCTAGGCTTCATGACTAGATTGCCCGATAGACCAACCCTGGGCATCAGCCATATGATTAAGATAAATGTATTTAAGGATTTCATAGCCACAAAGGTCCATATATATAGTTACTTCAGAAAATGTTCACTTCATCTCAATGTATGTGAACATTTTCAGTTTTGGATATCGGTCTTGCTATGATTTTTGATATAGTTTTTGACTTAATCCTCACCACAATGAACTAATTCTTTACACTTGAACGATTAAGGTCAAAACTATCAAATGGAACACCGTATACTTCATTTTGGGATGAAACTTTTTTATTTAACTATCGTGATACAAATTTTTACTATCGTGATACAATTTTGGACTAATATTGTTCGTATTACACAATAGTTATAGTTTTGGGCTGACATTGATAAAATGTCGTGATATAATTTTTTTTTGAGCTGACACTTAAACTATAAAAGGAATTCTAGTTTTATCGTTGCCATAGCAATTTTTAAGTTGAATTTTTAAGCTAAATTTATACTATTTTATATAACATTCAGGCGATAAAATTATTACTACATACGAAAGTGGTTTTACTTGTCCGAATGTGTTCGTACGACTTTTGGATATATATAAACGCCCGTTTATCTATACTAGGTCCCCTTCAGCCTGCTGTATAGTCCACTGAAATACGTATTTTGACCAACACACAGTATCAAGAATACTATTATTATTATATAAGCCGGTTACATATTCGATCAACAGATCAACATCCAGAAGTTGTTTATAATTGACAAAGTCGGTTATAACTCTACCTTTTTTACTTATAATGTTAATAGCTCGTGAGAGCATCTAAATAAATATTATTTATATCTGCCCTATTGAATATTTAATATGTAATAAACTAAATTCTGTTACAAAATACAATCTGAAAGTATTTTCCAATTATTGTGTATATAGTTGGATGCTCGTTGATCAATGACAATAAACACAATAAACGAACCATCCACCTTATCATGTGTGTGTATATATAAGACATATATACTCGTTTATTATATTTATGGATGATGAAATGTGATATGATACAATGTATCATCTCATATGTCGGAGTAAACGATAAAAGAAAATTTATATAATAATACAACGGAAGTTTCTTAAGTCCATAATAATAATTCACAAGAAACAGACACTTGAAACTCATTTAAAAGTACAGAATAAATAAAATAAAAACAATTGGAAATAAGATAATTTATTTCCACTTTATCATTTCTACCGCACCCTTACTTAGTATTCGTGTATATATACGACATCATACCGCTGAAGCCACCCATCTCTCGCACAATCTCGATTATTATTGAAGTTATCTTGAAGAAAAAAAAACAGAAAATGTTTTTGTTTTGCTTCACTCTTGGGTTAATATATAATGGTTTCACCATAACAACTTATACAACAGAGCAGTAACGGCAGCCATATAATAAAAAGCATAAATCTATATCACTTACAAGTGTATAAAATATATATTTTTTTTCTTCTCAAGAAAACAAGCCATAAAAAGACGAAGACGTTGAGGAGTACCAAAATAAGTATACATACAAACATCAAGGAAATGAGCACAAACAAAAACATTTTCGGTCGATTCGCGCACATAATGATGTCGAGGTGTACGGGTGCGTTGTGAACGATGTACTCGTATGTGATACGATTAGCAAATTACAATATAAATGTACTCGGTTGTATACATTTCGAAGTATCATTCGAAATTATAACTTAATTCCATTCCAAGAAGATAAATCGATGCTGAGGTCTATATAAAACGACACGATGTTGGGTTAGGCTATAGCATTTGAGTACAAGACTTCTCTGAAAAATAAAGGTTTTTCCTCGCATTACATTCTCGCATATACCACATTGTCTCCTTTACGAATTAAGATCCATCATAATCTGTCTGGAAAGGTAGACATAAAATTCTACTAATTTTGATTGGATTTTTCTTATAAGATAAAGATGACCACAATAGTCGACGCCAACATTTCTAATGGATTACCTCGTTCATTCGGAAAATGTCCCATTGTTTTTGGGATATAGTTTTAGACCGTGTCTGAATACAACTTACATACTGGTTTACAATCTTTTTGCAAAAATTGCGTCCAACGATAATCTTGTTAAACGTATCTGACAATTGATTTCAACGCTTGATTTCAATGCTTAGGCCAACATTCACTTGATTGCCACAAAAAAATTGGGTAGTGCACCACTTGAAATTATATCTGAAGGATTTTGATTCGAGGGAACATAATACCAATTATCTTGATTCGAATGATCTTGAATTAATGAAATTCTATTGGCTATTAGAATGTAGCAAAAAGTGTTATAGCTGAGCCTGTCCAAAACATGCAACATTCAAATCTATGAAGCTCTACCATTTTAGGTTGATGGGGCATCTAACAAATCTAGGAATCGCTTATTTATCAATAGACACTATAGTTGTTGCTTGAATTCTATCCAGCGATCACACAATTCTTAAGGCCTCGTCATTCCAGTCTAGCTTAAGAGATCATATGGTTTTCTTAGCGTAAAACACGATAGGACCGCAAACTTATTTCTGCAACGGATTTAATGGAATCAGATCATGTCAAAACATCATCGACATAAAAGTCATTTTAAAGTTCACGGATAAGATTTCACGAATTCCTTTTCCTCATCCAAAGCGAGTTGAACAAAAGTTTTTATTGCTAAAAATGGCGCACTCGCTGTACCATAACTGACTGTTCGAGGTATAAAACAATTTACCTTATCATTTTGATTAGATCTCCACGAGACCATGTGTAAAGTCGTATAGATCTGTACCCAACACCACATGCCTATGTCACAAATATAAGATTTTGGTCTAGAAAGATTACGAAAAGTTTCTGAAACGGTCGGGGGGATTCCATTGGAACTCCCATGATTGGTCGAGTCGCCCAATATTTATCGCCTTATTCATTTTGCATTTTGTGCACATGTTCGGAGGCACATGTTCAATGAGAGTCGGCGTAAATAAAATTGACACCACTAACTTCCATTCGGAAATATTAGTGTCAGTATATTGGGAACCAAAAGAAGCAATAGAATTATTTTGATTTAGGTATTTTCCATTTAAGAAGGTAGATAAATTCATGCCCAGGTGTAAAACAGGCACACTACTGATGTCATACACTACTGAATTCAGTTAATCACAAAAAGAACGTGAAAGTGCATCTATGGCACTATATTGACGGATCCTTTTCGATAACCAATCTGGAAATTAAAAGCCTGCACCTTAAAGCTTCATCTGGAAAGTCGTCCAGATAGATCTTTTTGCGATATTAGCCAGCGAAAACTGGCATAATCGGTTTAAAGCGTAAAAGAATATCCCTCAATCTTCTTCGGAACTTGTGGACGTTTAGTACCGCGGCGTAGCACTCAAGTTCGGTGACAGAATATTTTCTTTGAGCCGAGTTTAGTTTGTGGGACACGTAATCTATATGGTGTCACGGTTTATAAAAAACGGACGACCATAATCTGGGTTGGCCAACACTGGCTTGTGTTAGCAGATTAAAAGCATTGAACCGGCTATACCATCTGCACATCCCCAGAAAAACCCGTTTCCCACTACGTATCCAAGGTAAACCTCTCTTAAAATAAATCAACTTGTGTCAAGGCTTATGGTTAACCTAGCTTTCTTTAACAAATTATGCAGTTGATAAGATATCACCCACTGCATAAGACGGCATAGTGTTTGAGGTGCATTGCATAATCCAAAAGGCATGTGCTTGTTGATAAAAGGGTCGCCCAGGAATCCTGAACGCTGTTTATCTCTGGATTGCGGGTCGAGTGACATCTGCCAAAAGGCATCTATAAAATTTACCGAAGAGATACAACGAATTTGATCCAAACGACCCAACAATCCGTTCAGACGGAACAGCGGATACACATTCTTGTTCAATTCGCGAGCATCTAAACAAAGGTGAGCTTTGTTATTAGCTTTAAGCGCCAGATGAATCGGAGAACACCATACGCACCTCTCTTTGATTTTATGAATAGCCGGAGACACTGAATAGAACCTTTGTTAAAAAATGTGTTTTACCAAGTTCTAATTTAAAATTTTAAGGGAAAAACTACTTGGTAGCATTTAGTTAATTATAAACCGAATCACTGAGTTAATGAAATTTAGCTGATATGTGGACAGATCGAAATTCAAGCTCACTGTTATACGCTAAATCGTTTCTAAAAATCGATTCCCAGATGCTGTTCCAGCGTAGGCACGATGAACAACAACATCCGGTGGGACTGGTTATTAGATTCAACGGTTGTGTAAATATAACCGAAGATTCGTTAAAAACGAGTACTTTGATCCGACTTTTAAATAGAATACATGTTAGAAGCAATTTACACTCGTTTTACAATTTATTGACAGTTGCCTCTGACATAGTTAATTTAGAAAAGCAAAACAATTCAATAATAAATGATACGCGGAGACATAAAATATTAACGAACGTATACCATCTATAAGGAAGTTGTTATCTCGATAAAAAAATTTCATTTCGTTCAACATTCGACACAAAACAATAATATACTTTTATTTTTAATGCCAATAAAATATGAAACCAATCATTGCTTTAACGTATATTTTCTTTGCAGATTTTCCAGCACATCAACGTAAAAACCAATCAAAAGAATAAAATGAGATAAACAAGTCGCATATATGAAAACGTATACACCACAAAACCGCAAACCGTATCAACAACAAAAAAATGAAAAGAAAAAAATTTAACATTTTGATAAGAAAAGCACAAAAAAGCCTATAAAAAGCACACACAACACAAAACATACAAGCATACACTCACATACCTACCACGCAAGATTTCCTTTATCATTCAACTGACCATTCTTTACCGCACACATCACACTCATCGCAACAATATTTTTTTACGACAATCTGCACTTACTACCAACACAACCGCACAAAGGCAATCTACATAATTTATTTTGTTTGTTTAGTCACACAGAACCGTTGTGATAAGACAAAAATATGAAGGTCGATAAAGCGGTTTGTACGACCGACACACTGGACGATCTGAGTCGGGTGATAAAATTTGAGGCAATATTTTCGTCGCTCGTCGAAAATAAAATACTCGCCATCAAACGTGAATGCGAGCAACAGAAACAAAAGAATAAGAAAAATTGTCTTCTTATCAATAAAACGATCGACAATGATCAAGAAAAGAAACCGTTGCCGCACGATCCGACAATTCAACATGAGGAATCGCCAAAAATCCAACCGACAACGTCGTCCAATCATTTTCGTAAAATTTTGTTTGGTAAAAAATTATTTGGGACAAAATCAAAATTTAAAGATCGCGGCGAAGATGTTACTGCAACTGATGATCAGCACCCAGACGATGATCATAAATTTCGTTCGCAAAATGTCGACGAATGTGAATTGAACGAATTAAATTTTTATCATCACACTAGGTTGCATCACTTAGCCGGCGACATTGAAAAGGGTGAAATGGCCCATGACGATGATGATGATGATGACGACGATGACGTAACGATTGGGCCAGACAATTCATCAATACTACTATCGGACGATGCTACTCTAAAATCAGAAGTTAAAATTGATATTGGCCATTTGGACGATGACGATGAAACGAGTGATCGGCCGCAATTGTGCGACGATGCGTACGATAGGGAATCATGTGGCCTGAACAAAAAATTACGAGTAACTTACAATGATCGGAATAATTGTATAAAAACGAAATCGAATAGTAGCATAGGGGGTACGAGTAGCAAAGATACATCAATTTATATCGAAAACGAGCGAACGCGTTTACGATTGTTAGAGGCAAAATCAATAAGTGCACAGTGTAGTCCAGTATTTCAGCGGCAAAAATTATCAGAATTACCACGTTACCACGTTACATCGTTCGATGAAACAAAAAAGGTGCCTCATCCCGACTACGATCAAATAACATCGTTACCGATAACAAACGATGACGATCATCATCATCATCATCATCGTCAATCGATGGCTGTGCCGCAATCGTCAAAACCAAAGACAACAATTAAAATCAATAAACCGCGTATCGAATACGATAGCATAATTAGCTATAATCAATCGACAGCGACAACCACAACTACATCGAATACGTCATCATCGCCCGGTTTCATTTCAACATTCAATCAATTGACAACCTCAGCCTCGTCATCCAATCAAATACCAATTATAACAACAATTAAATCGTCGACCTCGTCATCGACAACCGGTTCGAATAAATCAATAAAATCGCGGCGACCGAAGGATCGATCGACAACACAAAATCAAAGTGATCGCCATTGTGAAACGACGGGTGCCATACACAAAACAAACCAACAAGTGATTGATGATAATCAAAGTGCTATTAACAAAACAAATAATAATAGTAATAATAGTGATAGTTATAGTAAAAATATAAATAATAGAAATATAAATAATAGTAAAAACAATAATGATAATAATGTTAGTAACAAAAATAGTAATCGTAATAAAAATGTTATTAAATCACAGCGTGACCATCAGCAGCACGATTATCGCAACTGCGATGATAGCGATGAAGAATTTCGAAAACATCGACGAAAATATCGTGAGTATATGTACCATGTAGTGTTATTGTTAAATAGCTCATTTAAAAAATCCCCGCGGTTTTATGGACCATTATTATCTATGACCTGTTGCCATTATTTGGGTCGCTTCATAATTCCATCGGTGCGTAGAAATGCTGTGGTTTATCGTCGAAAAACTTAGCTCAGCGGCGCTTTGGTCTGGCATTTTTTACCGTCAAGAGAGTTTTGCAGAGACCTGAAACAAATGGTAGTCGGACGGTACAAGATCCGGGCTATATGGATGGATCAGAACTTCCCAACCTAGTTTCGTGTATTCTGGTCGCTCTTTCTGGATATTTTGTTCAAAGGATCTAGTTGTGCCCAGGACCGAATTAATAGTTACTCCACGTTGCAGCAGCTCACAATGGAGAAGTTTCTTCTTATCTCACCAAAAATTCAATATAACCTTGTTTGCCGTCATTTCTGTGAGCTTTGCAGTCGTTTGTGGGGAGTAACCAGCCTTTTTGCCATGAGCGCTTACGTTTGATATTCTTGTATTTCACCCATTTTTCATCGCCTGTATTGATTTGCTTCAAAAATCTGTCGATTTCGTTGCGATTTCTTCTCAAATGATTCCAAAGTGTAATATTCCCCCACTATTTTTTGACAGCTTGCACCAATACAATAAAATCGAGGCCGATTAAACACTCGTCTTCGATGTCTGCTACCAAGCACCGATGTCTGCACCTCAGGCCGCAGAATAGATCTCGATGTACCTGTGTCCAAGGTGAGTTGGTACACCTTTTTTCCAATTGGATTCGCCCTTCAAAACTGGTTTGAGTTGGTTTTCCGTCTCCGGATCACAACCCTTCTGCTGGGTGTTCTCGTGCTTAAATACTTGTGTTGAATATGTTCCTGCACCAACACTTCTCCAACATCTGATTTTGATTGGAGACTACAACTCTCTCTGAGAAGTCCCAACTCGGTACTCTCTCCAACTGTCCACTTTCTGAATTTACTTGGGGACTCATGGTGGCTTGGCTGAATCAGCGGTGTTTTCCAACTTTCTCACTCGGTCTAACCCAAATGCTTACTTTCTTGCCTCAATTTCAAAGACTCAAAGCTAAAAGCTCCGCAGGCTGTTTTTTTTCCATTAAATAGAGATGGTTCTTCTTTTGCACTTCCCGCATAGCTTTGATGCATGTATCTATGGCTAGCTCATCTCGGTGCCCTACATTGTAGTTCGGGTAAACCAAGTTCAATAGCCGAACGATGTCGGCTTCCAGCTTTTGCAACGTCTCCTTTACCGCTTGCTTCCTTATTTTGTATTTATATGATGGAGAGCCTGCATGTAATTATCACCATATCTTAACTATAAGGCTGCTATCAGTTAAACATAACTGCACTCGGCCGTAGAAAGAACATGCAATATTTTCTCGGCTGGATCGTTTTCCAGTATTAACACATTCGTTCGTTGATCGTTATCCACTCCGATCAATGCGATTTTGAACTGCGCGTCCTGAATGTCCAGTACGATGCAGTTCTGTCGAAGATGGGCGGTTTCAATTTGGCTGTTTGTAAAACGCTTTTACTGCGCAACTCGTTGAATACACTTTGCACTTTTGTTGTAACAACCTCTTTCAATTTTTGAAGCTTTATTTCGACATCAGTCACTCTTGTTTCAACTGCCTCTCGAAGACCATCAAACTGTTTCTATATTCCCTGTATCAGTTCTTCTTACAGAGACTATTCTCACTGTTGTTCTTGCTGCGGTTGTGTTTGCTTAGCAAGGATGTCGGCCAGTTACTCTGGTTGTTGTTGCAGTTGCACTTTTTGCTGCTCTTGGTAATTGTGGCTAGCTGTTCCTACATCATCGTTTGCATTTGTTCCATTGTTGGTGGAGTTGAAGTGACCGATCTACGTTCGGTTGGTTCCAATTCTGCTCCAAACACGGCCTAATCATCATCCTTAGCGAATTTTTCATTATGGTTCGTAATCCGAGCATCAACTCCACTACCTATAACGGAGGTCTCGTTTGACGGAGCTACTTCTTCAGCTGGGTATGATTTGATTCATTAATTTTAATCATTTTCACTTGTCAATAATGCTTCTTCTGATACCAACTGTTACGACTCTCCCGGTTTGTATTTGGAGAGACAATACTCTCCAGTTGTAGATCAACAAAAACACGACCAGAGTTTAGACAAACTTCACTTTATTCAATTTACTCAATAAATTGGAAAGACTAGCTGCTTGTCACTGGTGGAGGCTATGAAAATATATTCTCTTGATATTGATTCGCTCGTGCATACAGTGTAATCTCTTTCCACATCTAATTAGTCGATTTTACCTCTCAAGCTAAAATCGACTATCTCTATCACTTGAGAAGCGTTGAAGAGATAACATCAAGTACTGTAACCACTCAATTATTGACTGCTACGATTTTGATTGCGTTGCCATAGGCATGCAGTATCGTTACCAATCTTTAAACAATTGAACACGAAATGTCACCATTTAAGCACATGTATACATTTGAGTCCATCGAATGAGTGTTACCCGATATATATATGTAGGTATCAACACCATCTAGTGGTAAAAACCGCGGAGACTTTCTATATAACCAATCTTATACGGTAGATGTGGGTGCTCATCCATTTCACCATATTATTTTTTTTTGTTGTGCGCTCCACTTCGAGGAAATAAAATATCCGGTTTCCGTTATATGTTTTCCTATATTTATACATTCGTGTTGCCTAACACAATAGTTTTCTTTATTTTTTTTTTTGGTTTTTTATCTCGAATCGGAAATTTAATTTAATTAAAAGTATTGATAGTCTGACGATGTACATATATACACAGATTTTCTTCGAAGAACGAGATGGAAATTATTTTGCGGAACAAAAAAGTTTTTCGATTTTCCAGTTATCTGGTTTGTTTTCATTTTGGTCCAGAGAAATTAAAAAGAAAACAAAAATAATTGGGTTTTCGGTCAATTGACCGACCCCACAAAATGAGCTAATTGATTCCTCGTTTCAAGTTTCTTTGATCCTTTTTGTTTGTTATTCCTTCGAGTAACAGAACAATTGAATTGTGTTTGACATTGTGACAGACAAGATCAGTCGATTATTTTATTTGTTTGAAGGTTTGATCCGTTGATATAGAAAAATGTAAGATGTGTTCCTGATCGATTTATATATTTCCACCTAATATAGTTTACCTTGTGTCTATACGTATGCAAAGGTTACTTTCAACTTTGAAGACACAATAAGGTTGTTTATCGGTCAATCTTGATTGATTTTTAAGTGTCGATAATATAAAAAGCGGTTACCTGGTTAGTTTTATGTTAGTATGAACAAAGGTGTTCAATTTAAATTTATTACCTTCGATTTATAACGGATGTTATATACTGAGTAAAGGATATTTGTCTTATCGATTGGACAAATTTACATGCTTCTCATCCGACTAGACGACCTGATTAGTACTCTACGTAATTTTAACGTTTATGTGTTTCATATAGGCTGAGTGGCAAATAGCGCCGTCTTGATGGAACCAAATATCGCAATTATATTAGCGTAGCAATTAAACCAGAAATGGCACTCATCGCTGAACATAATTTTGGTCGAAAACAGTGGACCTTTGTCAAGCCCAAAGACTGAAATGGTGACGATTTGGAAGGTCGGCCGGCCTCAATTCTTGGATCCTTACGTATACAATACGTCAATTTGTTACATACAAGTCCGACTCGATTCATCACGGTCATCGTGTACACTCTCAACTACCGCCGCTATATTTTCTTCACTACGTTTATACCACAACTGTTTAACACGACTCATACGTGCTCGGTCATAAAATCTCTACTGAAAAAGTGCCTTCACATGAATCACCTACGAGACATGAAAAAGCTCATTTTACCGCGATATGGATATAGTTATTAGCCTTCTAATATTTTTGGCTGCATAAATATTGTTAAATCATTGCAGATGATAAAACTCTCCATTTTCGCCTGTGAATGTGTTGTACCTATCGATTATAATGTTCGTGATTAAATAATAGTGATGTATAATCATTAATGCTGTACAATCCACTAAATGCCGTTTTACATTGAGTTCAGCTTTCTGCAATTTGCAGGAGTCTCATTGTCATATTCGAAGTACGTTTTCTTACTTCTGTTATATTGGAAATATAACCCTTGGGTCGTTCTGTATTGCAAGTACACTGCAACATTGAGCACTGTAGCATAATGACCACAAGCTTCCATAATCGTGAAATCTGCTAAACTGTCGGACCTGCTTGTACGAACATTGCACGCGAATTTAACCTGTTCCAAAATAGAACAGCATTTCGAAAATCCTACGGATTGATTCTACGGTGCTATGTCCTCGATCTCAACCATTCTGTTCTTGTCTTGATAGCAGTCTTTTATTCTAGGAACTTGTTCCGTGGTTTATCGACAGGAGTGCATTTGGGCGTAAAACAATTACAGATCGAAGCATTATTATTCGCGACTCTAATTGTACAAGTGAAAATACTGTACTGGGTACAATACAGTAAAACTATTCTCAACTATCATTCCAAAATTGAATGACCACTTCTAAGTTGGTCAAGTGCTGCAAACATTTTATTAGTCTTCTTTGTTCCAACATTAGTGTAACAGTCCTGTGGGTACCAGTACACTGTTTCATTGCAGATAATAATTGCCGACTCTTTGAACAAAGCAGATTTCCGTTTAGAACTGATTGAGCCCGATCCAGCAGATCAGAAAAAAACGTCTAGAATAGTTTCTATACTTGTCGAGACACGAAGAAATTTATTAGAGAACCGAATCTGAAGTGGACTAAGTACATTTTGGTCGGCATTCTCATATGTCATGCTTTACTGTTTCAATGCCCATTTATAACGTTTTGAACTTGATTGAGATTGATACGTGTCGTGAAGAAGATGATGACTGCATTCAGTTTCTCTGCAGTTGTCCTTGATGACGCTCGATATTTTAACTACTGGTCTCTTATAGAATGTCAGTTAGCTTCTCTGCTTTGTTTAAGCTTTTGCGCAGTTGACCAGAGCAGCACAGTGTATACTGTGATACACGAGTTAGAATAGAATACTCGGTTTGCGATTTGCAGTGTGGCATTGAATGGGCACATTTTTCTGGCGCCAACCATCTTTAATAATGATTCCATTTGTATTCCATTTAATTCTTAATCGTAGTTTACGTATTGCTTCCTTCAATACTGCCAAGATAATCTACTTGTATTGGATTATTTGCCACAGTAGATCTTGTGTTGTTTTACAGTAGTTCAGCAGATAAACATGAGTAGCTTACATCGTCATAATATAATTTGTTGGAACATTTTCGATTTACAAAACATGTATCGTTCTTGCCATCACAGGTGTTTACTATATGTGACTTGCAATGCCGTATCTTCAGCAGAGTTTATAAATCTATAATTTGGAATTCTACGAGATATTTTGTCTTTTATACGGCAAACAGTCCAAATTATTTATGTTTCACTGACTTCCAATAGTATTAGGTGTTTCGTTCCTCTATAAGCTTTCGGTAGATGGTTTTCTTTATAGATCTTTGCAAACTATCGTCACTACATGTGTAAGGGTGCTGAAATTATAATTTGATCGATGAGCGTTTACTTTACTAACCGAAGATGGATTTCTTTTTTAATGGCTTACTCCTAATGGAATTCATATTTTGTTATAAATAAAGTCAAAGAACGGTATCAGGTTAAAAAAAACTGTTTTTCAAATAGCCCCATAAAAAAAAATTCCGGAGCAGTTAAAAATGGAGATCTGGTTCAATGTCACCTCTTTTTGACAAGAAACGGGCAAGGAACTTAAAGCGACTGAATCGCTTCAACCAGTACATATTGGAACGTTTTGGTCGTTGATGAAAGACATAACGAAGATTTCTCACTGTCTCGTGCTCAACACACAAAATTCGACTGCAAATGACAAGTAATGTTGGCCACGATATGCACGTTCGCTGAACAAGTGATTAATTTGTGGTTCAAAGTGCGATAAATTCATACTATAAACGACACATCGAATTAGAGTTAACTAATGCACATTGTGCTACACTAATGAGGAAAAAGCAGTAAAGTTCGAATCTCAAAATCTGAGTTGTATAATCGATGTAAGCCCACTGTATTGATGTATTCCATACGCTTTGTGTTGTGCATCAACTTGGTACCTAGTTCTGAAATCACTGGATTACATGAAGTAGATCCGAAACTGGTATAAGTATACACATATACTAATTTTAATAAACCTTCAACTCTGCATCCATCCATCCGTCTAAGCCCCATCATCCATCTAACCAAAGAAGAATATATTTATGTACCATATATATAAAATAAAATTACTGAAATAAATTCTTTATTTTAACTTTAACCAAACAGAAGAAAAATACGAAGAGTCTGTACAACAATTTTCCTAACTCTTTTTTGTTTTTGTTGGTACGAATACGTATATGTAATCGGATTGTATATCCATACATACCATTCCTAACCAACCAATCTACCATTGTTGTTGCTGCAAACTTATTTTCCGACCTGATATAATGAGAAACGAAACGAAAAAAACCAGAAAATTACATTTTCATCTTCTTGTTGTTTCTGTTATTTTTTTGGGGGGTATGGAGCATACACACACACACAACACAAAATGAAAAGAGCTAACTGAATAAATAATTAATTTATTTACATATTCTAATTAATTTTTTTTTTATTTGAATTTTTTTCATTTTCATATTCTGATGTGTGAATCTGTATATGGATGATCATATGGTTAGGACGTACACAAAGATATTCAGATCCAGTTTTAGTATTTCCATCATCAAGTGGTTTGCAACATTGTATCCTGAGTCGTCCACCTAATCAACCACTGTAAGTTACATAGATACGGTAACAGGGAATCGACTCCTTTTATATACAATCTTTACAGGCAACTGCAGTACGATGAAGACTTTATATATGACGTTTCGTTGCAACTCGAACCAGGCGATGGTGCTGATTTAGACGATATTATGGCTACTGGTCGACGAAAACATAGACATAGGTTAGTATAATAATGGGGCAGCATCTGTTTTGTCGGTGTGCAAACATTGATTATCTTTCAAAAAAACAACTGAAAATGTGCCATTGCACTTGCTTTTCAAATAATCACAAGTTGGCCATGATACGCATATTGAGTTAACACAACTGAGCGACTATTTTCAATGTACAGTGCCACTATTCCATCGCGTTGTTTCGGTGTAAAACGTTTCATGGCTGAAATTGTACTGAACTGCCATTTCAAAAACATGTCGAATCACGTCATTCGGTTGACCAATGACAAATTTATCAAATGTTTTCATAACGACATAAAAGATGGCGTAAACTTATTTAGTACATTTTGGCTCAATATTTTGATTTTGTTTGCAGGCATCATAGACACGGCAAGAAGAAACGACATAAAAGACGTAAAATGCTAATCCATGATTTAGACGATCAAACTGTTAAGGTATGTGATGCCGTTATAGTTTGTGTTTTGTAATAATTAATTTTATTATATATTTTTATAGGTTATAGATCCCGATGATTTACCACAACGTGCACGTTGGACAATTATAGCAACAGCATTTTTGTTACTCATCATGTGCCTACTACTAGTTGGTGTAACATTACGCATGGCACCAATTATAGATGATATGGGTAAGTCCCCCAGAGCTTTTACGTATATAACTAACATAATAACAATTTTTTGTGACAAACTTACTAATTTTTATTTTGTGTTCGAATGCATAGATATTTATTAAATTAAATTATACATTTTACAGGATTTAGGTATTTATATATATATGTATTATATTTATTTCGAATAAGCGAACATAAAATAATCTACCTACACGCGTTTCTGTCAAATTCTAATCAGCCTACTGATTACGTATGTATATCAAAACATGTGGGGAAATAATATAATTGGGTCAATCCCCAGAATTTTTTAGAACATAAAATTTATGATGAAAACTAGTATTATATAGCTATACACAATGTGGGTGGTCTGAATCTACTTGCCATGACTGTACAAAAATTCGTATTTGTTTATAAACAAAACTATATTCGTCTCGCTCGTTGTACGTCGTCTAAAAATAGCAAACAAAAACAAAATAAATTCGAGGCATGCGCAGTCTCGACACTAAATATCTGATTTTTTCGCGCTGTGAACATTTTATTTTTTACCCCAGTTTAGAACGAGCCGAACAGTCACGGCGGCACAAGCGAATTGAAAATGAAGCGAACGGTTATTTGGGTACATTTATGAAAAACAAAATTATTAAATATTATTTTTGAATCGAAACGATAGAGTGTGGCGGCTAGATGAACAACGCGGATGGTGTAAGTATATTAAAGTGTGCTCGTTCGAAGTGTGGAAGGGAACGAGTAAATTATTCATTAGAAAATTGAGAAAGACAAAAACAACCTTTACACTATTATACGATCTTGTTTTGTTAATCCGAATACGAGAAAATAATAAATAATACAAATAAAAAGACGAAAAAATATATACTTGTTGCTGATAAGAAAAGCGTACGCAGCAATACACGAGAAAAAAGCTTTTCGGGAAAATTAAGAAAGATTAATGTTAATTTTATTTCAGTTGTTGTTTTCGTGTTTTTGTATATACGTTCGTCGTATGTATGTATATTATTTTCCCTTTTGAAAATGATGACATTTATCAAAATTTGTAATGATAGCTCTCGTCGCTGGTTAATTAGTTAATTTTCTTATTTCACAACGAATATTTTATTTAATGTATTTTATAAAGATGACGACGACAACGACACACGACATACAATCACAAACACGCTCCGTGTCAATTAATGTCATGAAATAATAGACCATAACGATAACTTTAATAAAGTTTTGAGCTTCGTCAATTACGAGCCAAATATTTGGTTTTTGGTACTTACATTGAATAAATCTCTTAAAGAGATTACAAAAACAAATACATATTTTATTTACTTCGACCGAATTATAAACGTAAAGTCCATAATTAGAGCTTAATTAAGCTTAATGTATAATCATTTTAACAAGGAAGTGAAATTATATTCAATTGGGTTCATTCTATACGTTTCTCCCTAAATTATGTTATATAAGATGTGCCTTAATAATTTATACATTTTTATTTAATTAGAGGGTTGGAACTTTTGAATATATATAAGGAATTTTTGCATATTTTACACAACTTGTAGAATTGTATTCACACATTAAACTGAACTGTTCTGTTCATGGTAATGATTAGCAATGTTTTGGTGACGAGCTGTTTATTGAACACTGATTTGGCTTTTTACATCTGAGTTTTTTTAATTAAACCGAATTCACAATGTGTGTGGTATAAGGGTAGACAACAATACCGGCTAGTTCAACACTAAGCAACTTTTTACCACCGACACCATAGCAATGGTTTTTGTTTTTACTAATTGCTACCTGTTATGCCGGTTTCAAATAAACGATGTGAGGAGTTGCTCGATATCTTTAGTTTGTCTTATCCGAAAGAAGTGCTTTAGAGTCGCATTAAAAACAATTCACCTTAAATGCAACGGTGTTTCGTAGTGGCAAGATACCTATCTCGCAGAATATTGGCGAAAAACAGAAATGAGAATTTACGTGTTGACTATTCCTTTCTAGGTCTTCGTGTCGATCACTCGTCGATAACGTAAAATAATCTTAGGTAATCATTTATAATATACGGAATTTCTCAAAACCAATCATCTGTTTTGGTGGAGCTGTGTTTCATCAATTTATCGTGATTTTAATTTTAATGTTGAAGATTATGTATCTAACTCGCACTTCCATCTAGCCATATTCATTACGTGCTACCGGTTATGTCTAGAAAAAAATTTAAATTACTCGAACATAATTCAGTGCTAGGTACGGTTTACTCATGGTGATAAATATAAATACTTATACGGAAGTGTTTGGTGATGATTGGTTTAATTTCTGTCAATAAGTTTGTACCGATTTGAGAATGAAACATTGCGAATTGGACAAGATAGTTTTGTGATTTGGCTTCAGTTTTGGAAATACGTTCGGGCTAATGTTAAGGCTAATGCAGTTTGTTTCCGTTTTTGAATGTAACGGCCAGTTTGTGATGATTTATATATACTCTTAACCGATTATAAGTGGTATCATCTCTATACCATTGGCGACTTTTGTGTTCGTTATAGACGCTAATTTTGGTAGAGGTGTTTCTTAGTTGAAGTTAAAGCCACGTTGTCTACCGTGCCTATCCGTAGCGATGAGGGTGTTCGCTGTTTAAATTGTGATCGATGCGTATCTTCCTAGCAGGTAAGGCAATATTGTAAGATAAAATCAACCAAGTGTTTAGCACACTATAAATAACAGCTTAGGCATCACGCCTTTTATTTGTGCCTTACAGTTTTAACTATCATCAATTAGAATACAATAATCATGAACCGAGACAAATTGATAGCATGTAAGACGAGTCAATTGTAAGACGTGAATCTTGTGCATTCATGAAAAGTTACTGTTGATTAAACATTTAAATGTCATATTTAAGTTTTGTTAGTTAAAAGTAGAGTATTCGCTTATCTTGGTTATATGATCTTGTATGATAGAACTAGCATACGCAATCGAAAAGTCTTCGGCGAATGCGGTGAAAGAACTATAAAATTACTCATGGTAATGAACTATGGGAATCTCGTTCAATGTCGGTATTATACATTTTTTATCTGACTATATGTATATTTGCCTGAGTGCAACTTGTCCAGTTTCTATTTATAGCTAAACTATTTGTGAATCATTTTGCGAAAGACACAGCACTAAAGCTTCACTAAAAGGATCTGTTATAAACTCAACCTCCACCGGAAAGGAAAATTAGTGTATTCCAAGTATTATAATATAATTCTAGTTGCAAGGGCCTAGAACAAGATATTGGATACGAGATATTGGATTAGCCTAAGACTACCGTTGCAAAAGTTATTTAAACTACTAACAGACCGAGAATGGGATAACACAACAAGATTTGTTTCAGGAAAGGATCAAGACGTTATTATAAAATTAATAATAAATATTTTGAGGCTTTAAAGGTGTTTGAATACGTTTTAACTCGAGTTAATTCTTCTGTAATAATTATGTGTGCAGTTAAAATTCTCACAGTACCAGGATGTTATAATTTTAAACGATTTTTCCCCAGCAAAGGGATTCCAACCGAATTAAGGGTTGATCATTGGATTGTAAATAAAACAGCCTTTTGCGAATTTGTTTATTTTCACATCAAATTATTTTCTCCACTATTATTTTAATACTAGTTTTACTCGCCGATTTCCCGATCAAACTGATTCAATATGTTTTCTGCTCGTGTATTTATATCCGATTCGTCTGCTTCTATATAAACACAGAAATTTACTTTTGTTTATCGTTTACCATGAACACAGCGTTAATGTTCCTTTAAATTTATTTAGTTATAATACTGACTCAGAGATGTCACGCATTTTTCTTTGTTGTTCCAACTCGATGTAATGAATAGATCGAATAACTTGTAAGGGAAATCGCGTCGATATTATGTGTTAACATGATATAATTCCGAAGAAGATTAAAAGATGGCACTAATAGTAGTTGAACCAAATGTTTACATTTTTTTCTATTAAAATCTAAAAAAAATTTTTAATTTTATAATTGAAATTGAAATTTTTTGAAGTAAATGGGCTTATATTTATAAATAATAATAAATAAATAAAACAAATTTTTATTTTAAATTATGTCATTTCATTAAAAAATTACATCGCGTGCCATCTATTGTTCTCGTTAAAACGTATTGGTATGCCATCTAGAAATCTTCTCCGAAACTTATATTTAACGAAATCATGCTGTCGTTGGCGTTTACTGTGAAGATTTACATGATTTCTCTTATAGTATTATAAGTTATGTGGAATAGATGCAGGAACTGCAGTTATGTGGTTATGTGGAATAGATGCAGGATTTGGCTTCAGTTTTGGAAATACGTTCGGGCTAATGTTAAGGCTAATGCAGTTTGTTTCCGTTTTTGAATGTAACGGTCAGTTTGTGATGATTTATATACTCTTAACCGATTATAAGTGTTATCATCTCTATACCATTGGCGACTTTTGTTTTCGTTATAGACGCTAATTTTGGTAGAGGTGTTTCTTAGTTGAAGTTAAAGCCACGTTGTCTACCGTACCTATCCGTAGCGATGAGGGTGTTCGCTGTTTAAATTTTGATTGATGCGTATCTTCCTAGCAGGTAAGGCAATGTTGTAAGATAAAATCAACCAAGCGTTTAGCACACTATAAATAACAGCTTAGGCATCCCGCCTTTTATTTGTGCCTTACAGTTTAAACTATCATCAATTAGAATACAATAATCATGAACCGAGACAAATTGATAGCATGTAAGACGAGTCAATTGTAAGACGTGAATCTTGTGCATTCATGAAAAGTTACTGTAGATTAAACATTTAAATGTCATATTTAAGTTTTGTTAGTTCAAAGTAGAGTATTCGCTTATCTTGGTTATATGACCTTGTATGATAGAACTAGCATACGCAATCGAAAAGTCTTCGGCGAATGCGGAGAAAGACCTATAAAATTACTCATGGTAATGCACCTTGGGAATCTCGTTCATTGTCGGTATTATAAATTATTTATCTGACCATATGTATTTGCCCGAGTGCAACTTAATAAATAGAAGCTAAACTATTTGTGAATCATTTTGCGAAAGCCACAGCAGTGAAGCTTCAGTAAAAGGATCTGTTGTAAACTCCACCTGCACCGGAAAGGAAAATTTTCTTGTTCCAAGTATTATATAATTCTTGTTTCAAAGACCTAGAACAATTACGAGCTATAGGATTAGCCTAAGACTACCGTTGCAAAAGTTATTTAAACTACTAACAGACCGAGAATGGGATAACACAACAAGATTTGTTTCAGGAAAGGATCAAGACGTTATTATAAAATTAATAATAAATATTTTGAGGCTTTAAAGGTGTTTGAATACGTTTTAACTCGAAGAGTTAATTCTTTTGTAATAATTATGTGTGCAGTTAAAATTCTCACAGTACCAGGATGTTATAAATTTAAACGATTTTTTCCCCAGCATAGGGATTCCAACCGAATTAAGGGTTGATCATTGGAATGTAAATAAAACAGCCTTTTGCGAATTTGTTTATTTTCACATCAAATTATTTTCTCCACTATTATTTTAATACTAGTTTTACTCGCCGATTTCCCGATCAAACTGATTCAATATGTTTTCTGCTCGTGTATTTATATCCGATTCGTCTGCTTCTATATAAACACAGAAATTTACTTTTGTTTATCGTTTACCATGAACACAGCGTTAATGTTCCTTTAAATTTATTTAGTTATAATACTGACTCAGAGATGTCACGCATTTTTCTTTGTTGTTCCAACTCGATGTAATGAATAGATCGAATAACTTGTAAGGGAAATCGCGTCGATATTATGTGTTAACATGATATAATTCCGAAGAAGATTAAAAGATGGCACTAATAGTAGTTGAACCAAATGTTTACATTTTTTTCTATTAAAATCTAAAAAAAATTTTTAATTTTATAATTGAAATTGAAATTTTTTGAAGTAAATGGGCTTATATTTATAAATAATAATAAATAAATAAAACAAATTTTTATTTTAAATTATGTCATTTCATTAAAAAATTACATCGCGTGCCATCTATTGTTCTCGTTAAAACGTATTGGTATGCCATCTAGAAATCTTCTCCGAAACTTATATTTAACGAAATCATGCTGTCGTTGGCGTTTACTGTGAAGATTTACATGATTTCTCTTATAGTATTATAAGTTATGTGGAATAGATGCAGGAACTGAATTTGATAAAGAAGTGTAAGATAGATTCTTACAAGTGAGAGAATCTTGTGTATTTTTGGTCTAGTTGTGATCAAACACGAGATTATAAATGTAATTCAAAGATGTAAAAAGATGTATTTTGTAAGCTCAAAAATCATTCACCAATATATGTTTTTTTGTAGTTAAGATCCTACGCAGGGAAGGAAACGTTATGGGATAGTTTTCTTACTAATGTATGTAGGTCAAAAATGGAAATTCAAATATTTAGTAAACTTTTAAGTCGAATTATAATTTTACGCTTCAAAATCACTCATTTTGCTTTGTTGGAACTCGTTGTGAAGGATAAAAAAATAGAAAATAAATTTTCTATAATACTCATCTCTGACATGTTGGGAGAGTTCTATTTAACTCAGTCTTCCCATCTCCTCAGAGGGGTAAGGTCAACATTATTTTTGTGAGCTTAGAGAACTCATAATTCTCGATATTTTGAGTTATGTTTGCGAAGGGAGGAATTAACAAACAATGTTTCATCAGCATTATCGTGACCTCAACGGACGTCCGTATCGATCAAAACTATCACGTTATTTACGAAATGTTGCTGTTTTGACTGTCTGAATGTCTATAACTATATTATAATAAATAAGTCATTTTTGACTTTTCAAATATCGAAGAATTTTTTAGAACATATAAATTAAGTACTAAAATTCATTAATTGAAAAAAAAGGCGAACAGATGACCTACTCTGTACATTTTGACACGGGTGGATATATCAGTGTATATAACTGATGAATTTCGGAATTAATTTTTAAGTTGGGTATTTTAGTGCGGTCAAATAATTCACCTAATTACTGAACTCACAATACGACCTTGGAAAACAAAAAAATAAAAACTTTTATTCTTATTGTAGTTTAATTACCTCCAGCAAACATGTGTACAAATACAACACAAAAAAAAACTTAATCGATATGTCTTAACCACACACACATACTCCAACATAAACAAGTAGATAAACATACACATACTGCGCATAAAGCTTTTTCGTTAATACTGTATGGATTTTGATTAACAATATTAATGATATACACTTATATTTAATTGAGTGGAGCTCATTATTGAATAAATAAAAAGCTTTTTTATTTTCATTTTTGGAAAAATTAAAATAAAAAACAATGATAATGACAAAGAAAACAATAGTAATGAATTCACAAAAGATATTTTCCCATCGTCATCATCATCATCAATCCCAGCGCATATAATCAACGTTGTATCACATCCATACGTATATATAATCCAGACATATACACACCCATCATCCCAATTAGGATTATGTGTTATGCTTAAACGTGAGTAATTTTCCTTTTTTTTTTTGGGGGGAGAACTTAAAAAATATTTTATAAAGCTTTTTGTTATTATTTTATAAATATGACAATTGTAATTTTTATTATAATTATTATGATTTTTCTTTTATGATTATTCGAGATTTTCTTTTTATTACATTATGTATGTATATTATGTGGAGAGATTAATTTTGTGTTAAATGTTTTTGTCATTTTGTTTTTCGGTTGTGCTTTGCCTTTTAGTTTGAGCAACTGTAAACATTTTCTTTTTATACTTGTTCACTTGATGTCGAGTTGAGTGGTTCTCTCATGTACATAATGTCGACATACATATATGTTTGTATACATAATGTTGTAATAGAGCAACATTTTTTTTGGTAATGGGGATATGATGCGGTATATATAAAAATAAGGGAAAAAGTAAAAGTTTTTCACATACAACAGGTGGATAATTTTCTCCAACAATTTTTTTTTCTAACTTAACTATGATTCGACTCATACTCTTTGTTTTTCTCGGTTTGAGTGTGCAAAATAACACCGATATAATCCCCCTTCGTATATGCCTTTATATCATAGAGTGTGAAGGGTTAGTTGAACTACATATAATCAACTATACGTATCTACAATAGAAAATTAACATTTTCTTTTGGTATATGAAATGTCGATTAACTTTCTTTCATCTTGTTTACATTTATCAACGTCATAATCACGTGATCTTGATAAGATACATATTATATGTATATATATACAGTCAGCATAAAAAGCTTTACCTTTTAATAATGCAAGAAACCTTGGTTGGATATAAAACAAAACAACGACAAACAGCAGAAATAAACTTATTATCTGATTACATCTGTCATAAAAAGCACAAAATAAAAATTGAACTAAAGCTTTTATCCGACCGCACACGAATACGTATATAAAAAACCTTAATAACGCCAAAAACGAAAAAATGCCCATCCCGCCATATACAGTATCTGGCTCGCCCTTCTATATATACACATACACACATATAGAATATTTCACGGGGTACAACAACAACAAAAAATGGTTTATTAAATTAGCTATGTAATATATTCCACAACGCTATGTGCCATTCCCATTCAATATCCCTTATGGCAATAACTGTTGCCTTTTTAGCTTTACGTATACATATACAATAATTCTCGTTTGTTTCTTAATAGAATCAACAACATCCATATTATCATCATCATTGTCATAAAATAACGGAATGTTGAAAATTGTTTTTTCTTCCACCTGATTATATAATGGCTTACATTTGTTACTGTCATATTCTTTTTTAGTATATAAGAAAATGTAATACATATACATTTGCACGCCACGCTGGTTTCGCCGTATATACATATCTAATATAAGACATAGATTTAATAGGCCGAAAATAATGTCAGATATGCGAGATACAATATTGGGGGCAATGGACTTCAAAATTTACATATTATTTATTCTTAGGTAGATCCAGATAAATATATCAACACGGATTAAAGGGAGACTGCTCTGTGTTTGACGTGTCATTTACTTTGTACCCTAGGGAACAATATATATGTATGTTAGTATTCGTCTTATAAATGGCCTCTTGCGTATACTTTAAATATTTGGCTAATGAGACTGAGTAACTACGAGTATGATTAGCATCGCTTATTGCTAGTTACTTGTAAAAACATATTATATAAGATTGTTCTTTACATAATATATGTAAACATTGATTTTTTACGTTTTTTCGACGCTCAATTGTGATTAAAGCACCATCTGTCAAAAAATTGTCTGTTAAAATCATCCCTTAAAAAAATGTGTTAATGAGTATCGATCTGGAATGTTTACGTCATTTAATGCCCGACAATCCTCTGAAAGTCATTCCTCGTTCTTTACTTTGAATTTTGATCGTTGGAAATTTTTTAACATTTTACAATAGATGGCACTGCAAATGGTGTTTGCTTCGATTTTTACATGTAATTTACGTTTTATGAAGTTTACGCTGATTTTTACATGATTAACACAAACAATATTTTTTACATGTAAAATCCGTCATTAAACTATTTTTGTACTTAGACCGTCTTTGACATTAATATTGTGGGATGAAAAACGAATCCAAATATTTATATGTAGTGAAAAATGCGAACGTGATGTCGCTAAACAGTTTTCGATGGAACACTATCACGTCCTAACCATTGTTTAGAGTGGTTCTAACCATTGTTTTGCTCTTTGACATAATTTTGAGTTATGATGTGTTTATCCATATGGTAGTAAATACAGATAAATATATCAACTCCGATTTAGGGAGGCTGCACTGTGTTTGACTTTGCACCGTAGGGAACAATTTATATGTATGTTAGTATTCCGTCTTGTAAATAGCCTCTTACGTATATATCTTAAATATTTGAAAAATCAGATTGACTAAATATGTAAACAATGAGTTTTTACATTTTTTGACGTGCCATCTTATATCAATTTCAATTGTAATTAAAGCACCATCTGTGAATAAATTTGTCTGTTTAAACCATATGTTAAAAGCTCGAATGTGATATTGGATGTCGATCTGGAATATTTAGGTCATTTAAAGCCCACCAATCTCCTCAAGGTCATTTCTCGTTCTTATTTTGAATTTTGATCGCCGATTTGTTTTAACATTTTACAATAGATGGCACTGCGAGTATTGCTGTCTTCAATTTTTATATGTAATATACGTATGTATCTTTTGCATTTTAAAACAGATGTCACTGTGAATGGTGTTGGTTTGGGGTTTTTACATGTTATTTGCATTTTATGTAGTTTACGCTTATTTTACATAATTTACATAAAAACAATTTTTTGCATGTTAAATATTAATTGTCGACTAACTGTATTTATTACAAATCGTCTGTTACATTAATATCGTGTCTTTGTTTTTTATCAGCAATGTACTGCATTAACATCTGGTAGTCACTGGGATCCAGATCAGGGTAATACGTGGGATGAAAATAAATCAGATGTTTAGTGTCACCAAGCGGTTTCCGGCTTAGCACTATCTTGTTCTTTTCTCTTTTTAGATTTCTTTGCTTTCGTGCTATAATGGTGTATCCTGAATTCAGGCTTTAGAGTTACATAAAGCAGTAAAATTCTTTATTTTTTTTTCTTCCATCTAAATTTTAATCCTAGACACATTCTTATTATGTTGAATTATGATATGCTTATACCATATGGGAAAAAACGTGTAATCTTCATTTTTTTGTCATTCATATGTAAACAATGATTTTTATCTTTTTTTACGCGCCATCTCTTATCAAATCCAATTGTAATAAAAGCACCATCTTTTAAAAAATCTGATGTGACACTGGATATCGATCTGAAATGTCTCCGTCATTTAATGCCCGACAATTCTTTCGAGGTCCTCATTCTCCGTTCTTTACTTTGAATTTTAATTGCTGGAATTTTTTTTAACATTTTATAATTGATAGCACTGCCAGTATTGCTGTCTATTACATTAATATTGTGTCTGTGTTTTTATCAGCAATGTTCTGCAAAATAATGATCTCTGGGCAACTTTCGATTTCGAAACTTCTCGTAGTGACTGGGATCCAGATTAGGCAAATAGGTGGGATGAAAAAATAAATCAAATGTTTATAGTGAGAAAAAGTGCGTTGTTGTGGCGCCAAAAGATTTTCGGTGGGGGACTACCACACATTTTGGAATTGTTTGCTTTTTGGCTGAATTCGGGCTTAACAAAGTATATTATCTTTCTGCTCCATGTACATTTTGGGTCCATCTTTGACATATTCTTAATATTTTGATTATTGGTTTTAGATGAACACTCCTGACTTCATGATTTGTGTTACTTCATTAAGTATGAGTCATTATGTTCTAAGATTTATTTATAAAACGCAGAGTTCCTATTCATTTTAGCATTTTTTTTTTTTTTTAAACGGTTTTTACAGGCCATTATTGGCCCGTACCGTGTCAACAATCTGACTCCATCGGTTTCGATCACGAGCCAGCTCTTCAAACCGTTGTAGGCAGTTTGAAGAAGCCAGAACGCTCTCTACGCCGTGGAGCCATCGTCGCCGACAGCGATCTCTTCGCCTACCGAAAGGCGGTTCACCCTTAAAGGTTCGCTGTATCATTCGGTTTGGATCAGCACGCAGAACGTGTCCGACCCAGCGTACTCGCTGTCCTTTGATTTCATGCACGATATCAGGAATTTGCATTAAATTCCTGATCTCGTGATTGAAAAGAACTCGGTAAGTGCCATCGACGTCGCGTTTTGGACCATATATCACACGCATGATTCTTCTCTCGAATGTTAGAAGCCATCTTTCGTACTCATCCGTCAAGGTCCAACTCTCACATCCATACATGACAACGGGTCTGATCAACACTATTTACAGTTTCAGCTTATCCGTATTTGCAAGATATTTTGATTTCAGCAGTGGACGTAGAGGATACAAAGCCCGATTGCCAGCGGCAAGGCGGACCTTGATATCCTCGCCCACACTATTATCGTGAGTGATGAGAGATCCAAGATACTTGAATCTCATCACTCCTTCAAACGTGTGGCTTCCACTACTGAAATTAATTGCGTCTTGGTCTCTAAAACCCGAGATTAGATATTTAGTTTTTGACTCGTTGATTTTGAGACCAACGGAAGCTGAACACTGTTCCAATGGATCAAGTATCTCTTTCACTCCGTTGCCATTTAATCCAATCACACAGATATCATCTGCATAAGCAAGAAGTTGATTGGATTGTCGGAATAAGATGTTGTCCTGATGTGTTTCACTTTTACGAAGGATGTATTCCAACATGAGATTAAAAAGTATCGGGGACAGCGCATCTCCATTTTAGCATTACAGAACATAATTAGATGGGACTAACTGGTGTTTGATGGAATATAACGGGCACGTTTGGTAACTAAGATATAACCTGCATGTTTCGTAACTAAGTAGGTAACTAGGCCATTTATTAAGAATTAAATGTATCAGACTGAAACTGTGGAGCAAATCGAAGATGAGTAATATATGACGATGTTTACAAAAGCTAGGCCTTTTTTCACACAGTAGATTTTGTTGGTTCTGAACAGTGTTAGGGAGAGGAAGAAAAAACTGCTGAGCACTTCATGTTGCCCTGTCCTTCACATTTTCCCATAGATTTCACTACTTTGAATCACGACTAATATTTGGGAATCAACTGAGGACCTTGAAGATACCGGATATCTTGAACTTCATTCGAAGAACAAATATATTTAAAGACGTGTACGCCTGGGAGATTGAATGTCACAATAGGCCAGTCGAGTCTGAGTGACGGGAAACAAAACTCATGGAGGTAGACTGCTGGACAAATAAATCACTGAGATAAATAAAACATTTGATTTCAGGAACTATATACATTTATTTATAACAGTTAATCAAGCATTGGTTTCTTTAAAATATATATCTAAGATGTTTCTGGATACCTTTGTAAATTGGACCAAACTAGGTGCCACATTAATAAAAACATCTTGATTTTCCTTGCGAGCACATAACCTCAACATACCCTCGTTCCTTAAGCAATATTCCGTTTCTATTGTGTATTCTATATTAGGTTGCAACCGAATCGATTCACCTAAATTTACCAAATGGGATGAATAAAATACTCCTGCAGGAGAATTAAGTTCCACCATATTCACAGTATTATTGTCGAGGTTCCGTTCTGAAATGATTAATTTGGCAGATGACTTATCGAATTCACCACTAAATCGTATCCCAATCAGCAGCATGTCATCGGCAACAGTAAATATTGTTTTAACATTTTCGTTTCCCCATTCATACGGAGCGTATTGCATTCTCACGTGAGAATTAGATAAACGTTTTTCATTGTCGGTAGTATACGCCATTTCTCTTAAAATCGTGGCCAAATCACTGTCGTTGAATAGATGAGAATATGTTGATACAAATTTTAAAAGTTCCTCGAACGGTATAACCGTAAATCGAATAAGACGAAGATATCTATCATAATGGTCTCTTTGTTGTGCAGGTTCGATTTGATTATCTTTACTATTTTGGTCGATCCATCGCACAAGTCCATTAAATATGTCCAGCTCCGATGCGTTGGCATTATTCGATTGAACAATTTGTTCGACTACTTGAGGATGAAGTTTTGGAAAATGATCGGACGTTAAACATATGGACAAATGAGCCAGCACCCTTCCATAAGACCGCTGTGTATATAATGCATCTTGTTTGAGTAAACAATACTCATACAAAGCTAAATTACACAGTGGTCCATCGATGCATCGTATTATTTCGTTTTCAAATTTAATCACTTTGTATTGCTTTGCCAATTTAAACAATTCGATCGCATTCGAAGAATCAATATGACATTCGTCCGTATAAATATATTTTATAAACTGATAAACGTTATGGTAGCTCGCGTTGTTTATTGGAATCAATTTATTTTGGCCAATATTAATAATCAACATCTTTTGGAACACAATGCTGCGCTTCATTAGTTCCAGGGAATGTGCATAAATTGTTTGATCGCCAACACGAAATTGTATGTCGGACAAAAATTCACGGTTGAACAATAATTTTGTAATTTCAGCCATCGACAGTTCAGGTGAATTATTGAGAATAAATTCCATTTTTAAACAATTATTTTTTTAACTTGTGCAAGCACTCACTGTCATAACTATACTAATTGCAGCCTAATTCGATTAATATACATTTGTGTTATCAAAACATATTTATGGGTGTAACGTATGTAAGTTATCATTTGTTATTATTAGAACGATAACGTCAACACCTTTGGCAAGGTAAATATTACGATAAAATCGTTAATTCCAATTACAAAAACAATTTAATCAAATTTCTTGAACAACAAACCAATCGTGGTATTGATAAATGTAAGTATATAAAAATATTGATACCATGGTTTGAGATCACTTATATAAATAAAAATATTACACTTGTGGATTATTCAACGTTCAAGCAGTGCACATGAGTCAGATGTGATATGTACTATAGAGTCAAAATTCAGTGGGATAATTAAAGAGGTGTCAAGTATCAAAAAATATGAGCAGTATGGTTGGTTGGAGGGAAACCTCTAGGTCAACTTTAAAGATTTGTTTGCAGCGCAAACAGCCACGCGCCTACATTGCTGAGATAATCACTTGTTCCTTTCTGTGCATTACCAAATATTTAGGAAGGTGGTCCTGGTACTCCCTACATGCCCTCGGACACTACAGTGTCGAAGTACGTTTTCAGAAAATTCTTTTGTCTAATTATTAACGACAATTATAAATTAGATTTCAACAGCCCATCCTTCCTCGCCGGTGACGATACAATGATCTGTACTGTTGCATCAGCATGTTGTTATCTGGCTAGTGCCGGGTTATTCATGCTAAATTCTAAAATCAAATGATCTATCTCCCTTGGTAGCTACGCTACTGTCTTTCAGGCAGACATTGTTGAAATTTTGAGGCCACTCTATGAAAAAGAGATGAATTGCAGACATCGTCGTATCTGCATGCTTTATCGAAACTTGTTGTGTAGATGGTAATTGCAATTGGCTAGGCAGTCTGAATGAAGTAGGACTTTACTATGGATACAAGTGAATTATTGGCTGATAAATTGGCCCATTTGGGTGCAGCTCTATTTGACTTGATTATCTCTTAAGCGAGATATCGTCTGTCACTTTGGTCGTCTGTACCAGAAGATATCGGGAGATGAGGTTCTCTTATCTTTTCTGGACCGAGATTGTACGTCTGAAAGAGGATGTAACATTGGGCCAATCGAGTGTGAGTGACGGAGAAACAATGGTTTAATATGAAATTGTTATTATCAATTATTGTCCCTAGTTATGAAAGTGATGTGAACCAACTTATCTATGACCATATTGTTGCCTATGCAGATAAAAGATTTCCCTTTTATCAATTGTCTTCTCCTCGAAGGGGAGAATTGATAAAGTACCTTGCAACAGGGTGTCCTGAAACTATGCCTTATACAATTGTATTGCTATATTCAGATTACACACTTTCACGACTTTTATCATCAGAAAACATGGATTATTCACTATGGAAGCCAACTAATCCTCTTAATCAAGTAAGACAGCATATTTTGTCATTATGTAGAAGTAACAGCTACAACAATATGATATCGTCTCTCCCAACTTCGTCTCTCAAATAATATTAATCAAAACCATACAAGCCATGTTAGTACAGTACAACTATAGCAGTCCTTACCACATGATGTGTTCAGAATATTAACGAACCAAAGAGACATATTTTTTATTATAAAACAACAAGATTTGTTCAGAAAGATTCGACCAATGAAATTTGGTTTTCCACAGGATAGTGTAATCGGTCATACATAACATCTGCTAAATGAAGAAATAATGAAGTAACTGTTACAACATTTGCAGATGACACAGCATTACTCTCGTTCCGTACAGACTTCAACAAAGCTACAAAAATCTTTCAGGATTGGGCCGTAAAGTATACAGACTATAACTGAAATTTTGACATTCTTCAACGGTTTCATCGAAATTTCTACTAATTCTAGGTTTGCGTCCAATCCTAGGTTTTGGGATCCAGTGCTCAATATTATCAATTTATTAAGTAGAGGTATATTGATTAATGATTACTATATGGTGTCATATACAGTAATGCCTCCATTAAAAAAACATGCAAATACTTGTCGTGACATTTTGAGCTGGCGATTATGACACCAGTGACAAAGAACGTGAAAGGAGGTTACTAAAGTTTGAAGACACTGAATTGCAGGCGTTATTGACCAAGAATCAGGCTTAACAATAGATAAGGTTGCTGAAATTTGGGAGTGTTAAAAAGCGTTTGCAAATCGTTTCAAGGTCATGGGTATAAACTCAAGCCAAGAGATGTCATCCGCCGTTTTTTCACAAGCAGAAGTAGACGTAGGGGCCCAATGCGATGGAACTCTTGAGTTAAGCCCGGCCATTCATTAACTTCAATTGCCAAACCAAATATTCACAGCAAAATACTACTGTTGGGCTATCTCTAGTCGGATCAGTTTGAAGTGATGTATAGATCACTCCGCAGGCCATATGTTGCAAAAGTCATCAAGGAAACTTTTGAAGGGTTGTTCTACCTCTTGGGTGTATAAATCAGGCATGGTTTGGTTGAGCCGCACTTGGCAAAAGCTAAATTTGCTGGTTTTTTTGATGGCATTAGCTATCATTCGAAAGTAGTATTCTGTTCATCGTATTAAGAGGGAAACTAGAAAGGACGTATTCAATCATGGAACTAAAAAAGCTTGATTTCCCTTCCTCTTCGTTCGTGGACTTAGCAATATATATTACCAAACCTCATAATTTTACTTTCTTGGACATAAGACCTTGGACATTTTTGTAGAAATTCAGTCAGCTTAAATTTTTATCAGTAACGTTCGATTAGTACTTGTATTTTTCAGGATGGTAAAATTTACTGGTGAAATAGCGGTACGTCCACCTGATAGTGTGACTGATAATTTGACGAGTTGAGGAGAACATTTGGTCGATTGGATTAGCATGATTACGATACCAGATCGCTTTATGTTAAGATGAAAAGCATAACATATAATGTTAATACTTAACATTGCGTCATAATGAGATACTTTCTTCTATTCACGCGCCAATATTTATAACTAAATAAAATCCTATATAAGCTCACAGAAACACAAAAGTAAATAAAAAAATAAAAAGAAGAATCAACAAACCTTTGTTTTTACGTCATATAATTTAATTTGTGTCAACATTATTGGAGAGCTTTTGTGGGTGTACCGAACGAATCGTATCCCCAGAAATCAACACACAAATAATAAAACTACAAATAAACAAATAATCACTTTTTTTGTGTACTCGTGTAACCAAAAAATAATATTATGTTTTCCAAAAATATTTAATGTTGATTTTAGCATGTATATATACATAAAATAACGAACCATGAATTTAAGCATAAAACATTCCGACACACAAGTGGCAAATAGCTAGCGTTAAAGGGAGAGAGAACGAAAAAGCTTTATTTTTAGTAATTTAACTCGAAAGCTTTTAAAAATTATCAAAACATTTTTTACTTTATACACACACACACACACACACACACACACACACACACACACACACACACACACACACACACACACACACACACACACACACACACACACACACACACACACACACACACACACACACACACATATATATAGATTGTATATATATATATATATATATATATATATATAAATATATATATATATATATATATATATATATATATATATATATATATATATATATATATATATATATATATATATATATATATATATATAAATTGTTTGGGTGGTGGTATTGTGAGACGAGCTTTCTCCTCTAAACTGTTTGTTTACTTTGTCATGTTGTCTCTAGTGAATTATCTGTGTATAATGATAATAGTGAATATGAAAGGCATATCATGAATGTTTGTATGGGTACACATATACATGAATGTTATTTTAAATGAGCTTTTTATAGTGTTAATTTTTATACAATTGAACTTTATATTTATTTTTTAACTACTTTACGAGTATATTCATATGTACATTTTTAATTTTTTGGTTTTTATGATTTTTATTTAGATTGTTAAGTGTCACTTAAGTGCTTTTTTGATTGTTTTGAAATTAAATTTTAATGTTAATCAATTAAAATACAAAAAGTGTTGAATTAAATGTGGGTGGTTATCGTGTTGATGGTTTAGTTGAGTGAAAATTTAGTGTTTATTGTATATGTAGGCTATTTACATATGGCAGCCCCGGACCACAGTCTTTAATCTGTTTTAGCAGAGAAGTGGTATGATTCAGATAGCAATCCGATACCCGTTGTGATCCATTGGAAGAATTATCAGGTTAAGATGAATTGATTTGATCTGTAAATATTTACGGCCAAAGAAATGTATTTTTCAACGTAGTCGCTTAGTTCTTAGTGTAACGTTTTTCCAATGTTTTAATCCCTTCCGAATAATACGATTTCTCCAACCCTTCAAAATAGGCTTTTGTTGCATCGATGATTTCCTCTTGGAGCCGAGCCTGTATCTGCCGCGCCATTTCTTCAAATTCGGAAACAGAAAGCAGTCGCAGAGGGCTAAGTCTTGAGAATATTATGTGGAGTTATTCGAAGCGTAATTCATTTATTTTAACCATGACAACTATATAGTGTCTTAATGGAAGAGAACTTTTTTCTTCGCCAATTTTTCTGTAAATACGTCGTTGAAACGGTCCAATAAGTTGCAGTAATATTTACAGTTGATGGGTTTCCTCTTTTGAAGATAATCGATGTGGATTTGTAGCATTACAGGGTGGACTTGGTCAAGCAAACTCAGTCACCACGCAAATCGTTCGATGACACCCGATGTTGTTAGCCGCTTTCTAAAATCTTACCTCACCCAAATACGAAGCTCACCTATATAACAGCTAAAAATAAAACAAGAACCGAATAAATGTTGTCGATAGTTACTATTTAGTATTTGTTTGTTTCATGTAACATATGCTGTGAGAGACCACAAGAGGTGCCCATAGCAGCAAGAGGAAACGAGGGTCTCGTTTCAGGTGGTTACTTTCAGCTAGTACTACTCTTTTCCCCAACACTTTCCCTCTTTCCCACATCGTATTGATTTCCTACGAGTTACGTGGTGGTTTTTTTGTGGTATCAGCAGGTATCCCGCTCGAGTCCACTTGCTCAAACACAGATCAGAGCCGGACACACGTGCTGGTAGACTGGCGCTCAACGGTAATTATCGTCCTTTTTTGGTTGTCTACCCAAGCCACAACCGCGATACAGGAGACAGATTATTCCAGGTACATCACAAAACTGCGACTTCTTCGGCGCAGATTTACCAGTAGAAATCCACTGTTTAGATTATTCTTTCTCCGGTGTATAGTGATCGATCTTTAACCTCTGAAGTTGTCACACATATGCGATTTTGGTCGATTTTGGTCGGCGGCATCCAACGCCCGTATAGCTTTTCATATTCAAATGTTCGTGCAATATATTGTGCACACATTCATCTGAGAAGCCTACTATCTCATATATCTCACACACTTTCACTTTGCGGTCTTGCAATACCGTATCATGAATTTTGTCAACCACTTTTGGTGTTGTGACTATATTTGGGCATCATGATCAGTTTTGCTTGTATGTGCGACCAGAACGTAAATCAGTAAACCACTTGTGATAGTGAAAACTTCCCATAATATTTGTCAAGATTTGTTTGGGCTATGGTAATGGTTTAATTAATACACGAAGTTTATTTTGTCTCCATGTTTGCAAAAAAAATGATGAGCTGTCAAAACTGAGCTTTAATTTTAATTAAGTCTAGTTTACAGATGGTATTGACACATGACATCTCGGATTTTCGATTGGGCCAAACTCTCTTGCAATTCTAGCCAACTCCCCACTCTGCCCTCGTATAAACACCATTAACTGGGTAATTACCACTAACTTTTGGCAATAAATGTAGAGTGCACGACAGAAACGTGCAATCATAAATGTTAGCCTAATGCATTCTGCTTAGGGGTGTAGTTAAATTGTTATACGTCACTACGGTTCAAACAATAATTAATATAAAATGTTGCAGTAATAAATGGATTACGACGCACAGTGCATTCGCTCATATTTTTTATTCATGCCCATCTACTTACAGAAGTTCTATTTGCTCATTGCATCCGTGGACCATGGTTTGGTTCATCAGTTCACCATACCACCAGGTCATCATTGTTGAGTTTATTCTTCGTCACTGGTCGTAATCGGGTGATGAACATTCTTTTTGTGCATGAAAATCGAGGCTATAGGTCCAATTTACGTACCATTTGAACATTGCATAGTCCCATGCCAGCTTAAACTACTGCCATAGATGGGTCGGTCCATGAATTTTGCACTCCAACATGAACTAAATCGACTCAATTAACTCGTATATCTAATCACAATTTATATCGATCAAGAAAAATAAACCTTATATACATAACCTCAACAAATCAAGTTAAGATATCGTTTGAATACACTATGAATCAAACTATGTTTACAGTGGATTTATTGAAAACCTATCAGTGTGATCAAAGCCTGATGGTAACAAACATTTTAAAGTCACATGATAGGCAAATCGTTTAAGGTGCGCACAAATTAAAAAAATTGATTTTGAAAGATTAGAGAATGAAGATAAGATTAACTCGAAAAATTTTATTTTATACTGTACAAAAAATCAATTACTTCAACCAAGTCGAGTCATTGTTTGGTACACTTAGAAAACTCTTTTGTGATTACAAATTTCAAAATTAATAAATACAATTTGATTTATATATTATAAATATTCTATTTATAAAATCTCCTGAGCAACAATATTTTGAGCTTTGGTATACTGTTACCGAAAGTTGAACTTTATTTCTGTACCAAAACAACAATAGTTACTAAAGGGAAAGTTTATTTTGGAAAATCACAATTTATCGAATACTAGTGGATTGGGAAAATATTCTGAGAAGTGAATTGATAAAATTATAAAATAAAAGCTCGAAAGCACGCTGTTACTGTATCGCTACGAGTCATGAACAGTTATGAATAGCTATTTTTAACCAAACTCAATGTCGTCTAGATATAAAGTTTGCTTAAACAATAGAATATATAACTGCATACGACAATAAAGCTCATATATTTACTTGTTACCATCGATTTATTTTTTGTAACGACCAAGTTTATGACAAGTCACAAAACAATATGCTGGTTCAAATTTCATAGACGAACATATTTGTAAGTACATTATAGCATCGAACAAATATAAGCTTTTGAAGGATTATAAATGTGAACGTTGAAAAAAATGTCTAATATTTATTGTGTTTCATTATGCTTTTTTGTATTAAATCGCTATTTTTCATTCTCGTCTCATCACTTTTGTCTCAAGATTTATCTTGAGGAGAAAATGGCAAATATTTTACTTTGAAAGTTATGAGAGTAGTAATTTTTTATAAAATTCTTTTCATATAAAGAGTAAATATATAAGAATAAGCTTTTATGCCTACACATTACTTGTTTTAAAGTGGAAGGGAGGGAGGAGATGCTTTTGATTCAGTTTTGGTCATATTTAAACTTAAAATAATAACATGGTTGTAATAAAAAACACTTAAACTACATAAGATGATGATTTTGTGTTATTACGCAGTGATTGAGAGAGTCTTCTGGTTGTTGACACATTTTGTGAGTCATAGTAATTTGGTTTCTTACCAAACGAAATATGCGATTAAATATTGTAAAAACACTTCTTTAACATCAATGCCTTCACAGATGAGTAACTACCACTCAATGCCACCTAGATTAACTTAGTTTCCACGATTACTTATTTGAATGCGTGTTGTAAAGCTAAACAAATTTATGAGTTAACAAGATTATTTTACTTTAAGCCATCTGTTTCAACACACGTTCCTTATCTGTAAATTAAAGCAAACGTAAAATATAATTTTTGACTGGCATAATCTGTGTAAATATATTGGTTGTGCAACGTATTAGGCGGTTCAATTTGTTTGGGGATTAATTTACGTATGGCTTAAGTGTTATCTTTCCCAAAAGCCACATTTAAAGAGTTAATGGAAGATGTGACCATATCACTCGGATGCTTATATACTTATAACATGTACAAATAACCATTTGAGAATTATTTTACTGATCAGTTCAATAACTGTCCTCTTTTAACATTTTCTATGCAACATTTATTGCGCAACAATCGTCTAAATGAGTTCTATTTGTTTAGATAGTTTACTTCGGTAAAATAAATTTAGAATGACATTAGGTGATAGTCAATCACTCTTAAAAACTTGATTTCAAAGTGGTCAACATAAAAACCGAAATAATGTGACAACAACAGGGCTCCATCTCTTAGACAATAGTCAGATTAAATATTGTCCGTAAAGACTGAATGAGATGACAGATAAAACAAAATTTGTGGATCAAACTTGCAGATGTGTGGTATTCTTGTTTGTATAAACCGTTTATTTTGTGACATAAAAATTATAGGTTGGTCGGGCAAATAGTTAGTATGCTACTTAGATTAGGTGTCGCTTTAATAAAATTTCAGAGATGAAAGTCGGTTTGTGACATATTTCAGAGCGCCACTGAAATCCCTGAAACTTGTTCAGGAGTTAAAAAAGGCCAATTGAGCTCCACTTTGATGATCGTTCTTTTGATGATCACTATATCATTTAATTTATTCCATTCACTAATACTTTCATCGATTACACTATAACCGTTAAGCTTATAAATAAGCCGGCCCTGGCTGAATAATCTAGCAGAACTGCAGAACAGTTAGGCAATCATTATCTCTTTGATGGAGGTTTTCTGTATAGAATGTATAAAGCTCCTATACATTCCTAGCAAGTGAAAGGCGATAAGGACCTCATACGGTTACCAAGACCAACGCTATCATCTTTTCTTCACAAAACGTTTTAAATGTTGAACATACACTTATTTTACCAAAAGTGAATCCAGGCAAGTGGCGACCTGTGCATGTGTACTGTGAAAGGGAAGTCGCTAGCTCGCATTATTTTTATATCCCTCGACATTGAGAGGATCTTCAATAACGTGAAAATACCTTGCTTACGTCCTTATCAATCACATGCTTGAAATCAGGATTTTAAACTCGAATCTGAAGGACTTCACAGTAAGAAAGCTGTTAACTAAAAGAACCGTAAGGAAGACTAAACTCCTATCTCAATTGTTAAAAAATGGGACAACAGGTGTGAACTGGGTGTAAACCCATCCAAAACAGAACTTATCCTCTAAGAAACAAAGTTCCCGTCAATATTGCCAATATTATATTTGAATGGCACTCTACTATCGTTCATTGGAAACCTGGAGTATGGTGGCTAGCTCTTAAAAAGGTAAAATACAGGAGAATACTGAAGAAAGTTAAAAAAATTCTTTCTTCAAATATTATGTTTCACCTTCTTCCAGTACAAATCTTCAGGAAGCAGGGTTGTCAATTCAACTGTCTTCAGATAGGGTATTCCAGTGTTTGAAACACGAACGGCACTTAGCTAGAAAAAAAGTGGAAGCTGGAGTCTTCTGTTATAATCCACGTTACAAAGTAATAAAATTTAAATTCTGGATGCACACTATTTCAATTCCTATAGGTCCCATTTTTAAAACACCTAACAGTCAATATGCCTTAAAATTTGATATAGTTTATTAAGTGACCGTATAGTTGCAACGTAGTTAACCTGTAACCGAAAAAGATTAAATAATATTCTTACGTCTTTACCTGGCATGTATTCCAACTGAAACAAGGTTCGATCACTGGATTGTAATTCAAAATGCTTATTATCACACCAAAGTTTATTACTTTCACAATAACTCACTAGTTCATCACTATTATTTCACCACTTGTTTTACCTATTTCACTTGTTTTCCTGATTATAACCTATCGCGGTTTAAATTCTTTTGTTTATTATTTATCATATGAATACTGAGTTTGTTGTTTTTCTTTTATAAACTTTTAATTATTTTACTGAACGAAACATACCACTCGTACCCGTAAGAACACAAACCAATGAACCAAACACAGAGTTTATAGACTTTCTGCTAGAGATATGTACTCATACTCAAAATAATTAAGTGTGCTTGAAACCACAAATAAATTCTTACAGTCTATGACCTAGTAACCTTTTTTATTACATCGATATAAAATGAAACAATTGCAACTGCACTGACTACTAAATTTTTCATAAAATATTATTACAAAGCTTGCTAGATCAAAGTTAATTTTGTTGGTTTAAATATTTCCTTTGATTGTATTAACTTTGTGTGTGTAACTTTGTTTAATTCTGGTAAGCTTATGTACGACTATATATCATATACCCATATGAACACTTTTATGAATTATTTATAGATTTATGCGACTAATACAACATGGATTATGGTGCACGAGATACTAAATAATATAAATGTGCGCTATCCACATTTTATATTAACCCAGATCACGTATTATCGCTTTGATCCAAACCAACATAACTCGCATCATGTAACATAAATATGTATACATTATATACATATTACATATACATATAGTGATATATTGTGCATATGTATCGTGTAATCAATTAACATATACAAACACAAAAAATGTTTTTTGTGCATTAAAGGTTTCATAGACCTAAAAAATGTATTTAAAAATTCGATCAAGCTTTGAAAAGCGCTCAGCCATCCAAAAATGACATATTTTTTGACGGAACACACATCTACGTATATGTATATGAAAAATTAAGACTGAATAATGTTCGACAGTATCGCGTATATATTCGTATTCGATGAAAAACAAATATCGGATTATAGCGAACGCAAAATAAAAAAAAAATCTTTAAGCGCCATATTATAGTCAAAAGACGTTATATCCCGTTTTTTAATCAAAATAATTTAATCTTTTTATATTTAAGTATCTAATACCCCATCGTTTTTCCAACAACCAAAAAGCTTAAAAACAATGGGAAAAAAATGTTCATATTTAGCATTTTCCATTATATAACATAATACTGTGGAAATGAAAAAGGGAGGCGACAAAAAAAGGATTTTGTTCTACATGTACATGTATGTATACACAACACAAAGTACTCCAACGCAAAGTGTTTTTTATTGGTATTCGTCTCAAGTTTTTTTTTGTTAATTCTTTGTATGTACACACATATTATATATGTATATATGAAAGCTTTCGGCTTGACGAAAAGCAAAACAAAATTTTTAAGTTAAGCAAATTTAGAGAATTCTCTTTCGCGCTCAAAATTAAAATCTCACCGACAGTATATAATCTCGTAATATTTTTGATTGATTCCCATTGTATACGACGATGTTGTTCTTTCTCGAAAGCTTTTTGTAAAATGAATTTGCTGCTCCCATACATGTACATATATTTTCATTCATTTCTTTAATTTTGAGATTTAACATTTTTCTGTTTGTTCTGTTTTGTTTTGTCATTTTCTTTTAATATTCATTTTTTTGGTTTATGTTTGTTGTTGGTATTGGAAAATTGGCCTGAAGCATATATATATATATATATATATATATATATATATATATATATATATATATATATATATATATATATATATATATATATATATATATATATATATATATATATATATATATATATATATATATATATACATATATATATATAAATTCTTGTTTTTCCATAAAGTAAAATAAAAAAATAAATGAAAAAGTGGAAAATTCCTTGAAATAAAATGAAAATAACAGAAAATATTTTTATGTATATACATGTATACTCGTACATTGGCATTTAATGTGTTTTGATTTTTTATAATTGCAAAAAATGAGATGAAAATAAACAAGAAAATTCTGTACCATAGCTAATTATAGTTGGATAATGAGAACAGAACAGTATATACAGATGTCTTACAGGTTAAGTTGTATCGTAATATCTAATATATAATAAAAAAATGAAATAGAATACCGAGCTAAAGACTAGATTATAATAGAGATAATTTGACAACTTTTGAAATGGCGCGATCTGGATGCTCAATTTTCATACATTTTAAAAATGGCGACCGTATCTCGCCAGAATTGAAAACGTGTAAAAACTGATTTCATATAAAAAACAAACCGACGCGCCATCTCTAATCAAATCGAATTGTTACTAAAGCACCATCTGTTATAAATGGTTTTTACTATTTTACGAATAGAATTTGTGAAATGATTTACTTGTTACATGTTTGATTGACTATATCAAACTGATGTCAAACTGGCACGATAATTTGTTTTAGATCAGAATTATTAACAAATGTATTCCATTAAAAATCATCTTCACTGGCTCGGTTTAGTGATGTTTTTTACAGGTAACATCTAAACTGTTTAAAAACTCGCCGATGTGTTCTAAGTGTTCCATCGTTTGTGATTTAACGTCGTAGGCAAGTGACTTAACACATCCTCAAAAAAAATAATTGGGAATAGTTCACACAATCTCGGTGGCAAACTAACAGGACCATTACGTGAAATTAGCCTTTTATAAAATTTTTATTTGAGTTAATTAATTTCCCATTTATTCCACCGGTCCATAAAGCGCTTCAAACCGTGATTTTGTCTGGATGTGATGGTCGAAATACCAAATGCTTGTGGATTATCTTCCTCCAAATTTGACAATTTATTAACGTATCAACTAACAGTTAGCTTCACCACTGAATAAGATTTTGTTTTGCAAATCAACAAAAATATTTACTTGTACGACAGCCCATTGGTCCAATTAGCGGCGTTATTCGTCTGTTATTCTGTTAACCTGATCAATTGTAGAATGTTTGCATCTAAACCCAAATTGGTGACCCGGTATTAGGTCTCTACTTTCTATTATTGGCTTCATTCTCTTCAAGAGTAGTCTATCCATTAGCTTTGAAATGATAGGGAGCAGTGATATCGGACGATACGATTTAGCTTAATTAGGCTGTTTACCTAGTTTCGGTAACATAATAACTTCCGCAACTTTCCAGGCCGAAGGAACATGTCTTAATCTAATAACAGCATTAAACAAGTAAGTAAGTTTAGCGATAGCTTTCTTTGGTAGTTGCTTTAAAATTTCTCCCGTAATAAGGTCATATCCAGGTGACTTTGCTGACTTCAGATTGAATTGTATTTCACCGGTAACTTCTTTTTGGGTTGTTAGAGGAATTCCACCCTCAACATTGCTGCTTTCACTTTCGATTATAATATCCGATTCAATCTCATTCGGTTTGAAAATATCAGCCAAATGGTGAGCAAATTCTTCAGCTTTTGCTTTGTTATCCCTAGCCCACTAGCCATCATTTCTCTTAATAGGAGGGATTTGCGTAATTGGGGTTTTTATACTTTTAGTTGCCTTCCATAGTGAGTAGTTCGTATCTTCATCAGCGGTCAATTTTCCCAGATACAAAGAAAACGATTTTTCATTTAGCTTCTGAATTTCTCGCTTAAGCTGTTGTGATTTATTATTAAGAATCGTCTTATCAGATGGACTCCTTGTTTGTTGCCATTTTCTCCTAGCTTTTCTTTTTTCTAAGACAAGATTCCGAATTTCTCTTGGGTAACTTTTACCAATGGTTTTTGATACTGTTCCATTAGTATTATTCCAAGCGGTAATCTGAATGATACCGGTGAAATTTTCTACCCCTTCTTCTAGGTCCTGAATAGTTTTTAGTCGTGTTTGTAAGTTAATCTTATTTTCTACTTCAGATCTGAAGCTCGCCCAATCAGTTGTTTTATTGGCAAGAGTTGGTCTCGTTTCCTTTCTAATTATCTTGTCGCTTAAGGAAAGTATCACTGCAGAGTGATCAGAGTCCATATCTGAATTATCCTCTACTTCAATAAAATTTGATGAAACTTGTTTTGATATAAAGAAATCCAGTAAATCAAGAGTTTTACCTGCATCCGTGGGCCAATATGTTGGCATGCCAGTGGAATGGACGTTACATCCCATTTCTACTATTGCATTTTTAAGTTCGTTACATTTGGTTGTTGTAAACCTAGAGCCACATGCTTTGCATTAAAATCACCCCCTAGTATAAATCTACCATCGAACTGTTGTAGGATATTCAAATAATTCGGTTTCTTCAGGTTATATCTAGGTGGACAATACACTGATCCTATCTGAAGGCGTTGCTTGGTAGATGTAATTTCTATTATGGTAAGCTGGGTTTCGGGTAATTGATAATACTGGCATTCACGGTGTTTAATATAGTTTTTTATTATAACAGCAGTTCCACCTCTTGCTTGGTTATCCGGATGAATTGTTTCATAAATTTCTGATCTTGTGATTGAGCATAATTCTTCTCTCGAATGTTAGAAGCCATTTTTCGTATTCCTCCGTCAAAGTCTAACTCTCTCAACCATAACTAACACTTTCATCTTATCCGAATTTCATCTTATCCGAATTTGCAAGATATTTTGATTTCAGAAGTAGACTTAGAATATAACTATCGTACTAACATAGAAGGCGGCTCATCAATTCAGCTCTCCAACATAGGATCGTAACCAAATAGTGAAAAATCCGTTTTACAAACTATCAATACAGGGATTTGAATCGGGTACCTGTTACTCCAATTGTGGCAGCGATTAATTGTTACTCTATCGATAAAAACACGTGAAGTACCAAAATAATTGAACAAAACATAAGAGGAGCATGAAACGATTTGGATAATATCCAAAGCGTTTCAATTCGTTAAAAAATAATAAAAAACCATAAATTTTCATGTCCTGGAAGTAAGTACTAAATTCATTAATTACCTGATGGTAATTCCTTTTAATGTATACAACACACTTACACAAATTGTTATTGTTGTAGAGGTATAAGATATAAATATTCATTTGCGACGTTGTCCTTTTATTGTTGTGTCCTTAAAAACATACATATACGGAATAGCTCTATATAAGCACGTTGTTGCCCACTCGAGAAAAACTTAATTTGAAAGCACACACTTATACACACACACACACATACAACAGAACAAAACAATCCTATTCTTATGTCCTTTCATTATTGTAGCTTTTATGATAATAATTTTAATATTTAAGAAGAAAATACACAAGCACACAAATGTAAACTTAACAAAATGTTGAGAATGAAATCTCATTGTTTTAATTTTCCCATCCAATTTTTCCCATTTTCTTCTCGTCGTGCACACACACATACATATTTTCATTTCGTATAACATTCGAAAATCATAAAATGAAATTAAATTAAATTAAATGATGATTATGCTTTTGTATTTAAACGATATAAATCTACAGAGTTGTGTGTGCTTGTACAAAAGCTTGGCGTTTTGATTACGAGCGGATAGGATAGGCGGAGGAATGTACACTCTTCTTGTGTATTATACTTATATATAGAATCGCAAGAGACTTATAAAGGAAAATGTGTTTGTTGTGATTTTCATATTTTCTCGTTTTCCTTTTTTAGGGATTTTTTTTCTTGAATTTAATTTGATTTTTATATAATTTGCAATTTTGTTTTGGCTGATTGAACCCGATTTTCGGGAGACTAAATATAATCAATACGTACGTATATTTCAGGCATACGCAAATCTGGAATTTATATTATAGGTAGAGATAAAATAAAATAAGTTTAGTTCGCAAAAAAAAATGGTTTAATGAGCTCGATTTTTAATCAAATTATAGATATTTACGTTCCCGATTCATCGAGCCATAAAAAATCCTTAATTTTTCGTACTCGATAAATATCCTTTTTATGTATAATGTTGACCGATGGGTGGGGGAATCTTATCCATAGAATAGCAATACTGTAACCAGAGCTTGTCGTATCTCGACACGAGATTAAGGATCGACAAATGGAACGTGCAGTCACTAAGAAAACCTGGTGCGACTTTATCACATGTATTAAAGAGTATCAGCCTGAATTTGTGGTTGTCCTAGAAACTCGATGGCTTAAAAGTAGAGTTCAAATGTCTCAAGACAGCCTTGAGACCTTGGAGTTGGACCATATGGGTGAAAAACGTTGTGTTGGACTTCCAAAGGTTATATAACTTGTCAATTGGCTGTGTACATGTGCCCACCGGTGTAAGCCAACCTACAGGAAAATAACTCATTTTACGATAATTTGGATAACATATCCTCTAAATCTGAGCACAATGTCAGATTGGTGACTTTAATGCTTGAGTTGGCGGAACATTAGTTTTATCTAGTAATATAGGTTCGTACTCTCGACATGAAACTGGCTCATTATCTCAAAGTTGCAGGTACATCCTTCCTCATAAAAACATGCATTTGGAAATATGGACACATCCACATCAAACATTTCAAATCCAAATTGACCAAATGTTGATTCCATAAAGTGAGCTCGAGTTGTCCAAGACTTGAGGTCGTATCGGACTTCAGCAAAATTCGTATAGACATTGACCAGTATTTATGGTCATTGCAAAGCTACGATGAAAATGTTCGTACAAGTTAGAGAGGACTGGGGAGTATAAAATGCTTGAAAATATCAAGATCTTGTCAGCAAAAGCAATTTGAGATACTCACCAGTCTAGAAGTATTGACCACCTCGGTGGTGGATGCCATCTATAGCAAGCATCTCGGCATAGTGAAAGATTATTGGTTTGATGAGCAATTTCGTCTTGCTTTGTTCACTTAAAATTTATCCTCTGTGAGATTCACCAAGGCCATGCAGAGATTAAAGAAAAATCGTTTATCTGGCGTTGATTGCATTAATGAGAGACTCTTGATATTTGAAAGGCCAACTTTGTCGAACTCTCTTTTCTATCTTATTTGATTGATACAGCGAAATCAAGTTATCTCCATAAATGGAAAGTGGCCGCGTTAAACCCAATATTCAAGAAGAGTGATCGCTTGAATTGCGACAATAATCGAAGTGTATGTTACTGTTGTACATTATATTGGGTAGAATTCTGTCCAAATCGGTCAGTTACTGATCAAGTTTTTTGATACGGATGATTCTTTCGTAGTTCTACGAAAAATCTCGCAATGTTTCTAGATTTCAACAGGTGTTCTTAGATTTCGAGCAAGTCTTTGATTCCATCAATTGAGAGAGACTATATTATGCGCGGTTGAATATTTAGGAACACATCAAAAATTGGTGTTAAAGTTGAGAACAGGTTATAGTTTAAACAATTGGTTCTGGTGTTTGACACGGAGATGCGCTGTCTCCGACACTTTTTAAACACATGTTGGAGTACATCCTTCGTAAAAGTAAAACACTTCAAGACATCTTATCCCAATCAAATTTTTGCATATCCAGATGATATTTGGGCGATTTGTTTTAAAATTTCAACGGAGTGAAAGAGATATTTGATCCACTAGAATAGTGTTCAGCTTCCGTTGGGCTCAAAATCAACGGCAGACAGTATTGGTTACCACACGTCTGGAGGAGTGATGATTTAATTATCTTGGATCTCTTGTTACTAACGATAATAATGTGGGAAAGGCAGTCGGGCTCTCTATCCTCTACGTCCATTTCTGAAATCAAAATATCTTGCAAATGCGGTTAAGCTGAAATTGTACAAAGTGTTGATCAAACCCGTTTTCATGTATATGGATGTGAGAGTAGGACTTTGACAGATGAGTACGAAAGATGACTTATATACGAAAGAGAATTATGCGTTTGATATATGGCCCAAAAGCGCCGTTCATGGCACTTCTAGAGTTCTGTTCAATCACGAGATCAGAAATGTAATATTCTTCATATATCGTGCATGAAATCAAAGGATAACGAGTACTTTGGCTCGGTTACGTTCGTAAGAAAATTTGACATCTTCTAGTCAGATGGAGTCAGATTGTTGACATGGCACGGGCCAACAAAGGCCAATAAAAACCGTTGTAAATCAAATGTATAATGTATATACGCTATGCGCGAGTATATGTCGAGGTACCTCGAAAATTTGGTAGAATATTTTTGCTGTGTAAGAGTATTCATGTTAAATAAAAAATACCAAAATTTACAACAATACACCACAAAAGAAGTATTTATTGTCTTTATCATATTCTTATCATCAATATCGTTCTATTGTGTGGATATATGTATGCATGTTGTAAGTATTTTTTTTTATTTAAAATTTAATATATTCTAGGAAAGCATACAAAAAAAAAGTCAAAAGAAAAATTATGAAAAGCTTTCTTTGTGCTCCAGATACATACCATTGTGTGTATGTATTTGTTGTATAATATGTACATATATACGTTTACAATGAAATTGAATTACAATGAGAGAGCTTTTATGCTCGCATATCGTTATCACATAATTTTTTATGGCGTTAAAAATTGTAATTTTGAGTAACGACTTTACAATAAGTGTATATGTATATTGTATTTACAAGACATAGAGTTGTTCAACAAATCTATTTTTTAACTGGATGATTACACATTCAAGCAGAGTGAGACATTATTGCATTTGAACGATTGCTATATTCATACTTATTGCTATATTCATACTATATTTATACTCCATACTATCAATGGTCTATTTTTTGAATTATTACTTCAGTCTGAAACCACCTCGTCTTCGTCGAATTGGGCCCCAATTCAGCTGGCATATATATACCAATAAGGAAGTATCCATGTGCTGTCAAATACAACTTTGTTCACACTTATCTTCGATGAACACTAACTACTATTGTAAGATATTTGAAGGATGACCTTGCCTGGAATACTTAAAGTCATCCTCTTAGATTTTAGCAATAAAGTTAAGATTCGGAACAACGCAGTAAATGACTTTTCATCAAAAGAGCTAGAAATTCGCGGGGATGGGATAAGGATAGCTTTGGATTAAAATGCGTGAAGAAAATGGTGCGTTAGATTTCTCGATACAAAAGCAACTTTGCGACCTTTATTGCAAATAGAAAGACATGATCAAATAGTAACGCACAACCTTCTTCATTAAACAGAGACTATATAAGTACAAAGGTGACTCAACCTTTGGGTTATTTAGCAGGTTTATCCATAAACGATATACCATATGTTGGTTTAGTCCAAAAGAAAACCCTTTTATTTCTAAAATGTGTCGATGCGGATCTTCTTGTTTCGTACACGTTTCCTTTAGTAGTAGTCAACTTAAGTACTACAGACAAAATAAGCTGTCCAAAGATTGCCATCTGTTACAATCTCGATTGCTAGCTATTTCAACTGCTAACAAAAATATCTACTTAGCGACTTTGGTGAGGTCATCTATGGCTGGCTAAAGATCAACGAAAGAACCCAGGCATGAATTAACTTGCCATTACAAAATTCGGATAAAGAGATAATGAAATCAATATTTTAGCGAAAATCATTAGAAAATAAAGATTTTGGGACTTTTTCATTGCAGGACTAATCCGATAGAGCAACTATCCTCTCTTTCATGAGCTAACAAATAAAAAAAACCTTATAGTTCATACCGTGGAATGTAATAATAATAATAATAAAAATACAATTTCTTTTACACTCATTAAATTGATTTGCTTCCTCTTGGTCCAGAATACATTCCTTAAAAATCTACGTGATGAACTTAGTTCTAATGATAATTCGAACAAACGTTGTTCTAAAAATTTACTTTAGAAATACGATGGCAACACTAAAACGTTTTTGAATTTTATCCTAAAATTAAAAAAAATACTATCACGACATTTGTAAATTTCTTAACGAAAATATGTTTCTATCACGACAGTTCTAGTATCATGATAGTAAATGTCATACACCTGTCAGCCCGAAAAAATTGTATCACGATAGTGTTACAATTATAAGGTAATGGTTTGTTACAGTCGTTCGTTATCGATAAATTCAAAGAGATATTCGACATATTCGATATAAAGAGCTTTTGCTTAATATAATTATTTCACAGAGATGAAAATATTCGATCCTCTAATTCAGCATTTGCAATGACTAGTTTGGAAGCTGAACTGTCTAATACTCTTTTGAACGGTGCATAGACTATTCAAAATTCATAAAAGGTTTGATCATCAAGCTGGGACTTTGACATCTGAATAAGGTCGTCAACCGTGCTATATTATAACCGTGCTATATTTACCGTGCTAATGTGTGAGAGAGCAACTGTTGAGTGTAATATTGATTTCATGCCTGCATTGGCTGTTGAAGAGGTGCACGCGAATGATTATGCTCGATCGTTCAGATCAATGGCCGAATATAGTAAATAGCCTGAATACTATACTATTCATACATACATATCGTTCGGATTGAAGGCACAAGGTTACATTTTGTTCGCCAAAATCAGGCTCTTACGTACAGTAATTTAACTGATTTTGAAAATAATTGTCAAATTGGCCGTAAAGTCATTTTACCTTCCTTTTTAATTATGTCAATCGTACAACATATCGGCACACCTTCATTATTTATAACTATATGGCATACAACCTACAATGGCCAAATTTTTTTAAATTTATTTATTTATAATTTTGATTTCCCAATGGGCATATTTTGATCACTTTGAATAGGGATGATATAATAGATGAGGATAATGATATTGCGGTCTACTCAATCCAAACTTTATCTGCCTGAGATAAGGAAAATGCAACAAAAACATTTCAAAACATTTTTGTGGCACAACTTATTACTGTCAAATATGGAGGTAGGTTGGCTGGCACACATCTACCCACATGCCTTTGGACAATATGATGATATATACAGACGGATCAGTATGCTGTAATCTGGCTGGTGCCGGATTATACATACTAAATCCTGAGGTCATATTATATATCCACCTTGGAAGGTACGCTACAGTCGTTTAAACGGATTTTTTGTATAATCTTAGGGGCATCACTCTATGGAAAGAAGATAAATTGCAGAGATTTTCGTATCTGCATCTTACAGCCAAGATGCCCCAAAGGCGATTGTTCCATTACTAATTCTTCGAAACTAATTTCGAGACGATAATTCGCTCGAATCGACTAGCTTCCACTTGTGGGACCTAACACTGCTTTAAGAGTGACGTCATTATCTCTTAAAAGAGATATCGACTATCACTTTGGTGATCTGCACCAGAAGCGATGGGACAACTTCATCTCTTGTCAACGGGGGAGAAAAAGAAGAAACTACGGAGCATCTGTAGTGCTTCTGCCCTTCATACTCTTTCCATAGACTGCACTGGTTTGGATCACAATTCCTATTTGAGGATCAACTAACGACCTTGAGGATACCAGGTATCTTGGACTTGATTCAGAACAGATGTCGAGGAACTGATGTCACAATAGGCTAATTGAGCCTGAATGACTGGATAGAAGGCATGAATGGATATTCTATTTATAAACGACGTGATTTTTAGGAACCTGTTGATCTTTTAGCCAAATTTAATTGAAATGCATTTAGAAGTACGAGTACACAGGATATGATTGTGCGTCATAAAAATTAGTAGAATGTAGATGAGATACAAATTTTCTTAAATGAACTTAAGTTGGTTCCACTGCGTGGCATATATTTATATATTATAAGTTTATATATTATCTCTATTACAGCATCCTTGCTGAGATGTTAAAGTAACCCTGACATTAAAAAGTCACCATCAAATATGTCATCTCAACAAACAACAAATCACAGCTAATATAAAACAAGTTCAATTAAGTCTTTCCAAGAATAACTTAAGTTTGTTAATCGTTAAATAGCGTACACTATGTTATATATACGCCAACATCTCTCACACCCGTAACTAATTGAGATAAAGCAACCAACACATCCTGATTAATGAAAATGGGAAATCCGTAGATTTGTTTATTTTGTTGGTTGGTTTTTTTTGTGTTTGTATTTGTATTTTACCAGGCAAATGGGTGTCACATACATTTTGTAATTAATTTTCATTTCCCACATACCCTTTAATAAGAACCAAACCAGCACATGAACAGTTATAGACTATCTACACACACATCTATATACATACGAGACATACACACACAAATAGAGTTTTTATATAAAAGAAAGTAACGAACGATTTTTATCAATTTTCCAATGTGCGATGCTGGAATAGCTTCATGTGTGTGTATGAGTGTTTTTTGTCTTCATTCTTCGAGATTTTCATTTTCCATTTTTGTTTTTGGTTTTGCTTGTTTTCAAAATCAAAAATTAATATTTATATGAAATTAAAATTAATTTTTATGTTATTCCCTATGTTTCCAATGCTGTTTTGTATTTTGTTGATTTGGGAAGCTTTTTTTTTTCTTCTCATTTTTGGAACGGAGGAAAACACAGTGAGTAAAAACACTGAATCGAATTTTTTTCCTTCTTTTGGCTTGTTTAAGCCTGCAAGGCAATTTTAAGCTTTTTATTATTGATGTACAATTTTTTTTTATATACGAGCAAATCTTGATTAACTATATAGTTAAAGGTCAAAGCAAATGAAAAATCATAAAGTATGTGCACGTTGAAAATCCATATTGGGGAATTCATTTGAGCTTTTTTTTTTCAATATATACTAAAGGGTAATCCAATAAGACTGTGTTTTTTTATAATGAAACGTATTAAAATCAGTTTAACCATCAAAAATTGTATTTGTGACGTATAACTTTGGTTTTCGACTGGATCCATTCTACTGGTCCCATTTTCCAGCATTGGTCCAATTTTCGACTTTCTGTAAATTACGCGAATTATGTTCATCTTCTAATGCAGGAATCGATTATGGTTTATCGATACAAACAAGTGTCAGACCACACGATCTTCGAGGCCAATTCAAGTGTTCCTTTTTTCATATGATGTTCTCGTTCCAAATTTCTTTCAAAATGATTTTCTTTATGAAGATTGTTAGATGATGCCACCTGCCCGTAAACCGCACCAAACAGTGCATTTTTTTCAGGATTTATTGGGACCCGACAATTTTGTTTGTTACCGTATCCATTAAGCCGAAAATGAGCTTCATTGCGCAGAACATAATTTTTCGATAGAAAATCAAATCAATTTGGAGCTGTTTCAACGCCCATAAACCAAATCAACGATGCACAGGAAGGTCAACCGGCTTCAATTCTTGAACAAGTTTGAACCACAACCGGCAATATGAGAGACGCAGAGCTTTAAAACGGCGACGAGTTGATTGATTGCAACTTGTACGCACTCTAGTCGGGTCATATGAACATGACCTCCTATTGGATCACTCTTTATCCATGCATATAGTAGAAATATTCCAAGCGAGCTTGAAAAGCATAATCATTATAAAAAATGGCATTATTGAAATGTTCATGGATTCAACAGGATTTTGTATTTTCCTTTTATGTTTTCCATCACATATACAACACAAGGATTACGATCCCAAGAGGGTTTTCATGATTTATATTTTCCTATTTTGCATCAACAATCCATATTTTATTTTTGATTTCCGCATGCGAGAGGGATGGTTGATTGTTGAATATAATATTATACACACACACACACACACACACATATATTGTGTTTATATAGAGGACTGCTTCGAGGCATATTGGTTAGAAACAGCTCAATTCCAGTAGACGACTTGATGCTCGTTTATTTTTACATCTTGTGTGATCCAGCAAAATAATTTTAGTTTTTCCGCTGCGGGAAACCAAATTTAATGTCCAAATCTGATATGAGATGATTATATACGGGTAATGTCAAAGTCAGCCATTATATCGTATTGGGTTTTGGTCGTCCCTTTTACGACTGCGATGACTAAATTGACATTGGGTCTGTTGCGGCGATATAACGACATAGGTTATTTGATTTTCTGATTATTTTCTTTTTTTTATGGTTATTGGAAAAAATGTAAAAATATAACCTGTACAGGTTATACAGTAAAATAATTTGATTGAACATAACGTCGTGTTATTTCGTTTTGATGACTTGATTTTATTCGTTTGAATCTAGAACAAATAATAATGTTTTGCCAATTACTATTATTATTGTAGTATAAGAAGATAGTATTTTTATTGACGAATTGGACCATCCACATCCTGAAATATTAACAGAGGAGATGTTCTACGTGATAAGTGAATCCTTTAAGTGAAGCTTCACTCGCCATATATTATGCTTTGCAAAGCAACTGCATGACTTCGACGCTTCACAAAAAAGATTAAATAAACCACGGTTAGGTGAACACACGAGTCACTCAGTAAGCTTACCACCACCAACTCCAAATGGATCCAGGGTGGACCAATTAAAATTCTATGTTAGCCAACACCCATAATTTCTCTAGAATGTTCTAGGTTAATTCTCACCCATCTCCACCAAAGGTTGGTGCTCAACTCTCACAACCAAAGCTGACAATGTAGGCTTGATCAACACTGATTTTCAGACAAAACCAAACGGCAACTGACTACAAATTGTGGAGTTTTGCTAGTCTAAGATAGTGTTTCAAAGCATGAAATACCTAATTTTCACATGAAGTTATAGATGACAGTGCGGATCCTGGATTCTCTGAATGCCTAACGTATATTTGGACTTTACTCTTTGGCCTTATGTTGTTGTTTTACAACTTTTCTACCATTGAGTTGCAAGTTATTTTATTAAAAGCAGGTTACCTAGAAAAGTAATGTACTAGCTTCTATGTAAATCCTAAGTCAGAGAGGCAACTATTTATATGGTTTAAAGTTATATTAAGTCATTAAGGTGACCATATCCGAAGAGGGCAATTAAGAGAAGGTGGGGTGTTGTATATCAGTATTTCCAGTTTCAATAATAAAAATAATTCCAGAACTTAATGTCACGAAGGGCCCACCACTTTTCAACCCACATTCAGACACATACTTACAAATTAGACCACCTTGTTGCGATTTGTAGTCTCCATCGGGAATTTGAACCCGAGTCTCCCGAATGATCAAACAAGCACGGTATTTTCTCTGAGGCGAGTAAAAATTTAATAACCGTTTTCAGGGTATACAACCTCCAGAAACAACAAATCTAATCTGTGATAGCATAATTATTAAGAATCCTTATATAATCACAGACTGTAAGTGCTCTGTAGTCAGACAGAGTAGCGGATTACACTAAGATTAGTGATTTTTTCGAGATAAGCTACAATGTCTGCAAGATTAGCTAAACTCGTTTTATTGACGTTTATCTTCAGAAATCGAAATGCTGCCATCATATGACAGAAATTATAAATCATTTAAATACAAGCGATGCCATCATTTGTCAAAAACAAACACTTTACTGAAAGTACAAGCAGTGACATTATATTATTTAGCCAGAGTGATTATATCATTGATAGTTTGAGGTTATGTTTTTTTCATATTTGAGAAAAAATTAAATTAATAAATTATATTTCCTATAAATAATAATTATTATGAAAAATTAAAAAAATGATATGAATCAATTGCCAATTATTATTTAGAAAATCCAAGAATGAATATTTTATTTGACGTATAGTTTCTTAAAAATATCGCACACTAATAGCGCTGCTGTAGTATTTTTATTTAACTAATCCAATGTCTGCCAAAGATATTGGACTACAGGTTAGATTCAAATAACTTATAATAACTATAAGAGAAATCGTGTCAATATCATGTACCAACATGATATAATTCCAGAGAAGATTAAAAGATGGCACTAGTTGTAGTTGAACGAAATGTTTACATTTTTTAACTTTTATATTCAACGAATTATTATCGAAACCAAAATTTAAAATCTAAAAATAAATTTAATTTTACAATCGAAATTGGAAATTATTGAAGTAAGGGCTTTTATTTCTAAATAATAATAAATAAATAAAACAAAATTTGTTTTTTTTCTAAATTATGTCATTTCATTAAAAAAATAACTTCGCGTGCCATCTATTGTTTTCGTTAAAACGTATGGTATGCCATCTACAAATTTTCTCCGAAACTAATATTTAACGAAATAATACTGTCGTATTATTTAACGAAATAATACTGTCGTAGGCATTTATTATGGAAATTGACACGATTTCCCTTATAGTATTATTAGTTATTTGGTAAGATTAGTTAATCTAGCTCTCCCTCATTTGTTTTATAAATATTTTAACTGACGTATGGATTCATACAGATATCGTACACATATAGCGCTGCTGTATCATTTTGATTTAATTAATCCAATGTCTGTCAACGATATTACTGGTTAGATAAGTTAATCTAACTTAACTAATCGCGTTTAGCTAATCCCTCGTTTGTGTTATGTATATTTTATTTGACGTTTGGGTTTTTACAGAAATCGCACACCAATAGCGCAGTTGTATCATTTTGATTCAAATAATCCAAGGTCTGTCAAGGATATTGTATTACTGATTAGATAAGTTAATCGAGCTTATCTAATTGCGTTTAGCTAATCCGTCTTTTATGTATATTTTATTTGACATATGGATTTATACAGAATCCTGGTTAGATTAGCTAATTGCATTTAGCTAAACCCTCGCTTGTTTTATGTATATTTTATTTGACGTATGGATTCGTACAGATATCGCACACTTATAGCGCTGTTGTATCATTTTTATTTAACCAATCCAAAACGAGCTTTACCAATCGCGTTTAGCTAATCGCTACGCTGCCTGAAGTGTTATACATTAGACACTCTAATATTAAGGTAATTATAAATTAATATTTCAAATTTGTCAAAATTAAGGTCCAACTCAATAAATAATTAAATTTAATTATTTCCAAAAACAAATTGTTCACGATTAAAGCTTTAATTAACCTTTAATCGTGTTCAATTTATAAAATCATTAATGTCATTTCTATACGGTAAGGTCGTTTATGGTACAACAAACCAAATTGTTATTAATTTTTTGATTTAAGTAGTATGTATGTATACATAAGATGTACTCAACAAAAGTGGGCGCAATCCAACCATTCCTTAAATGTTATTAATAGTGTATGGATGTACATACGAGTACATACTAAATAATATATAAACAACAGCACCATATATATGGATAAAAGCACAGGTAAAATAAATGAAAGTTGGAATAAAGAACTTTTACGTTACGAAGATATCTCGTATATACATACACCGTCTCACATTGTATTCGTATGTGCGTATAGTGTTTTTGATGTGGTTTCACCAGAATTTTGTCTTAACCGAAAGGCAAAAGTATCTTGGAAAAAAGATTATCACATAGTTAATTCACCTGAAAAAAAATGAAGATTTTTTTTATGTTTATCTTTTACTTACAAGGAAGAATATTTTAATACGACGATGAATAAGAAGTCGAAAGTAAACCATAAAATAAAGAATTTTTTCTTAAATTTTTACTTTTGGTTTTTCGGATGATTTTTCCTTTAAGATTTTTTTTGTTTTATTATACGAACATATATATGATGCTGATGTTGTTGCTGTTTGTTCTCGGTGTTCTGTACACCATATAAATATATATAGATAAAACGCAAAATCTTTGGTCTTGGTATTATGTATAGATGTGGTTGGGAAGAAGCCGGTATAAACACGTAGATAATGTATAAAAACAGAAAGGTCAAAAACAAATAATCATTTTCTAAATATTGTTGTCACCTGCATTTTTATTTTTCATTTTGGTCTTCGTTTTATTATCTAATTAAAGAGATTGGCCCTAAAATATATAACGCACAACACAAGTTGAGCATCATCTTATGGTACCATACCACCTACACATACACATATACACAAGTCTATTATTTTTTCATTTAATCTAAGCTGCCAAAAAGCATTGTATATACGAAATAGAAATCGTCGTGTGCGAACTTCACCCGCTAGCATTCGGGGTCACAGAATATAGATCTCAGTAGGCGTGACCAAGAGCTGATTATAAAAATAAAACAATAATCTTAATTATAATATTAATTAAATAAATTAATTTTTTCTTAGAACTATTTAATTAATTCCATCTAACGTTTTCACAAACAGTTTGTTATCGCAACCTACGCACGCATGATACGAAATGATTCGGCAGAATATTTTCAAAATAAATGTATATATTTAATAATTATTATAAAATATGCGTGTATGTGTTTACATAAATATGATAACTATCGTATATATTTAAGATAAAAAGCCTGAAGACGTTTTCATTAATTGGAAATCACGAATAAACAAAAACTCTTTAACGAGTTCGTTATTTATGTTATATATTTCAAGTAGTGTCGAGGATTTTTTTTAGTGAGAGTATTTTAAAATGAAAGAATACACCAACGAGCGTAATCTAGGTACTCCTTAGAACCATTCTTCTCCTATTTAAATAATGGCTCAACTTTAAACATACCCTGCAGATCGTCACGCAGAACTTATCTTTTGTTTTCATACACGATATCACTAATTTATATACTTGATTCACTCGAACAGTTCCGAAGAGTTTTTTTTAGAGTATCGCTTCCAACACATGAAGGTCATCATAATTAGATCAGAAAAATGCTTACGTTGTGTGTCGAGTTCACGTCAACGTTCATGGGTGGTTCATTACTTTCAAATGTAGGCCATAACCGCGGCTGACATGGTTCATTTGAGTAATGTTGGCTCGAATTCCTTAATCGTAAACATTTTATCCATGTAGACTTTGAATTTGACATAGCACCGAAGTAAACTGTGTAAAGGTGTCATATCACATAATCTAGGTGGCTAATTGACGGGTTCGAGTCGTAAAGTAAACTGTTCACCGAATTATACTCGCAATATAGTGACAGTTACGTTCCACCCGGCCTTATTTTTGAAAAGTATGAACCGATTATTCCACCAGACCATTAACCATACCAAACCGTTTTGTATGGAATGCTATCTTTTGAATCTCTTCAGGTAACTCTTCAGCCCGATTATTTCAAATCGGCAATTTTGTCTATATTAACACCGAATCTGACAAAGTCCTAACAAGATGCAATGTCAAACAATACTGAATAAAACACCGAGTTCTCACGAGCCATCACACGAGTTCTGAAAAAGTACCTTGTTAAATCGTCCATCACAAATTTGTTACAGGTTAGCTTGGAATATAGTACAATCATCGTTAATATGATTAGAAAATTGTCTTATCAAAGGCTTGTAAATAAAAGAATCTGAAAATATCAGAGTAGTCACAGAAGTTAAGGATAATAATCACAAAATAATCAAAGTTAATCAATTTCAGTCGTGTGCAGTTCCTAACAATTATTGATTTTTTATATACCCCGAAGATTTCTTTATTCACCACATCTTCACCGAAGTATCGTTTTGAAGTTTTGATAATATTAAAATATCTGTTAAATGTCTTTTTCGACAGAAAAACTATCACTCATTCATGCTACGACTTATCATTCTTGGTTCCAGTGAAGTAGGAGAGTAGTGTATTGAAATGTGCAAGATATATAATAGTTCTAAGAATTTCTGTCGTGTCTAGGAGACTATCAAAATTCTATAAACACCCTTGACAAGAATCCTGCAATCCAAACATAATCTGACTGACCTTGAGAATTTCGGTGATACTTTCTTCACTTTCGGAACTTACTTTTGTGAATTATTTTGAGTTATAAGTACAAATGTACAAATATATAAATATTTGAACGAAATCGGGGTTATCAATTTTCATAATTTATTTGTATTTCGAAATTATGTACAACGCAATGATATTTATTCAGGAATAACATAAATATTCATGGAAACATATTTAAATAAAATATAAATTTAAACAATTTCGTAAAATTACATATTTATACGAAGAGTTAGATCAAAGTTCACAATTATATTTCGTAGAAAAGGATGTCTGGGACGAGATAAAAGGAGTAGTAACTTTTACACTCGACTATTAAGTAAAATTATGGAATTTCTACCAGTTAACTCAAAAATCTAAGTGAACATTACAAAGTCGACTCGACCACCAATATGGGTAAGGACCTTAAGAAAAACCATGTAGTGTATTGTTCACATGGAGACTTTGCCAAATAAATGATAAATCACAGAGTTGTAATGAGATGGGAAGTCTCCTATTTATGACTATATCTATATAATTATAAATTATAGTCGTTTGAAAAAAATAACGCGAGATGTATAACTTAGATTCTACTCACTAGCAAATTTTTACAAACCTATAAAATAAGTTTTATAACATATTTCCTTCCTTTATACGATATGGGTAATCGAACAGAAATTACATAAAATTAAATTTGAATCCTGAAAATGAAATGAAAATCTCGTTGTACGAGTATATACACACCCATTTCATGCCGATTAATTTCATTGTGAGAACACATTTTTATTAGTAGCTGCTTCATGTTGGATCTAATAAGCTCTTTAAAAATCATTTAAGATCATCTCGTATAATTATAACAATAATCTTCGGTTTAAAGACCACTAACGGCTCTAATCACGTCTCAACTGCAACAGACAGGTTAAGTTAGGTTAGGTTGAGTGGCTGCTACAGCAACTAATAACGAATTAAATCTACCCTGTTGTGAGTTTGTTAATACGCCGACTATACCGTTTTGAGTATCTTGTAGCTCTTACGTGACAAGCATTATTTGAAAAGCGTAAATCTGGATCGATTGAATATATATGACAGATTGTCCATGGCATATGTGTTGCTGGTATTACTTCTATATTCTCCTGACTTAATTCGTGGTCATGTTTAATAATATTGATGGTTGCATCGATAATAAAGGTTTGATTATAATTTATACTATTGGCGATTTTCTTCTAAAAGCTGCTTCGTACATATAGCACTAAAAATTTCGATCCTGATCCCAGAAGATCCAACGTCTTCAAAATAGCTTTCTTGTGACTTGTTCGCTGGGATAGCTGGAAATTGTTATTGGCCTTTAAACATATATGCTATTGGCTCAATTTGTAGTTGTTGTTGGAATCCTGCTCTTGGATAGACTAACATGACTATGCGATGTAGACAGTTCTATCGTGGCAACGTATAAATCCAAAATAGTTGTATTTCAAATGCATTAATATGGTATCAGCATACTCTGGTATGATTTCCATGTCTTTCAGAAAACAATCAGTGTAAGTTCGCAGAGCTCAAGATATTTTGAAGACAAATTATTTATTAACGAATACGATTTAACAAAATATTGTTGTATAATAAAGATCGTTAGTATTTATAATGCAATTGATATATACAGCATATTGCCCCGGTCGACATGGTGTTGCTAAATTAATATAGATTGTAAAATAAACCATACATTTTCTCTTTTAAGTAATAAAACAATTTATACTTTAATCACGTAATACGTAAATTAATTATAGCCAAACAGTAACAATTATAAATAAAGACAGACCAATAAATTTCTTCGTTCTAACAAAAAATAATAACCCGAAAGCTTTAACCGAAATCAATCAGACAAACAACAAAAAAAGTCCGAAGAAACAAAACGAACGACCGAACGTGGGTTAAAATTTCAATTAAACAACGCAGAAAACCAATCTGTTGATCTTGATTTATTATAAAATAATTATTTATGTATAAAACAATCATCCACTTATCCAATTTTACCCACAAAATATGCTATATATGTGAATTATGTCGCTCAAAGATAGATTTTTTTTCGAAAATTAATTTTCTATTGTGTGCCCGCTTTAAAAATATTTCCAAACCGCATAAACCACAATTTAAGCTGAAACAAAACAGTACAAATTAAATTTTCATGCACCATGGGAAATATCATATTTAATCGTTAACATTCCTAATCCCCATAATCAACTATATAGCATTGTATATACTCGTATATTGTTGTCCGTTAAACACAACGACAACGCCCAAATCACGTAAATTCCCAATTCATAATCGTCTGTACAATGTAAATCGAGAAATAAAACTCCGAAACCCACAAAATGGTAACACAGTAAAATAAAAAAGAAAATCGTTTCTAATCAAATTCATTATGAAATACAATATTCGTGAAAATCAGGGGAAAATTATTTATTCTACACAACAATATACAATATTCATTAATGTTATACACACAGCATCTATCTCGCATGTATCATATCGTCGAATAAAAAAATGAAAAGGTTTTTATAACTATAACGCTCTCTGTCTAACAAAACCGAACACAATTCGTCGAATCGATTATACAACGAACCGACGACAATTTTATCATGCTCACCAACATGTTGCTTCTGTTTGAGAAAAAAAAATACAAATTTTGGGCAAAACCGAAAGCAAGCAAAATATACACAAAAAAAATCGCAAAAAGAAAAGAAAAACAAATTTTTCCTTTTCCATCTAAAAAAACAAGCGTCAGTTCAAAATTTGCAATCGCTGTGAAAATGCGTTCCAAGTAGAGACAAATTTTAATAAAAAAAAAGAAAAAGTTTTTTTTAAAAAAAAAAATCAAATTTTGACATTAAAAAAAATTAAATAATTTTTTTAATTTAATTTATTTGTTTTTTTTTTTAGTTTTTATTTTTATATATAATTTCGAAATTAATTTATTAATTATACCTAGTTTTGTGTGAAAGCTCGTAATAAACATTATTTTAGTTTGCCCAAAGTGAATACAAAGCTCAATTGTAACGGAACTTTTGTTTGGCTTTTTTTTTATTTAAGTTTCTTGTTTGTGCCCAAATTTTCCCAATTTTGGAGAAAAATAAATTTTAATTGGAAAAAAAATTTGATTGTGTAACAAGTGTTTTCAATTTTTTTGGGGGAAAATAAAATAAATATTAAAAAAGTTTTCCCAATTCTTGTTATAATAATATATAATATTATGTAAATATATATATAAAAAAAAACAAAAAGTTTTAAACCTGCATATATAAAAAAATAAAATAAATAAATAAAAATTCTAGTGCCGTTAATTAATTATTAAGTATTTTTAATTAAGAAAATAATAAATTTTTAAAAAAGGTTTCATTAAATTTTGTAAATTTTAAATGTGTTTTTTAATAACCTGTTGTATTTATAAATAATTAAATAATAAATTAATATTTGAGTTCATTTGATTAATTAAAATTAAATTAATTTAAAAAGTGTACAGTTAAGCTCATCTACTTCAAGCAAAAAAAAAATCGGTATATAGAGAAATAAATTTTTAAATATTTAAAATGCGGATTAAAATTAATTATTATCATTATATAATGTTTGCTTATTTATTTTTAATTATTTTTTTATAGGCAATTGTATTTATTTTGTTACAAATATAATTTATTTTCCCATGGATATCAGTGATAAGAGAAAATTGTTTGTTGTTGTTTGTTTTTTTTTATATTAGGTTTAATTCTTTTCAAGATGAAAAGAAAACGCATCGAAGAAGAAACCTACAGCAAAAAAAACATATTTTATTAAAAAGAGGCGTGGTGAACAATAATTTTCAAATGAGAAATAATTTTTTTTTCCAAACATTAACAACAACAAAATAAAAAATGAAATAAAATAAAAGTTTGGAAAATTCAAAATATAATGTTAATCTGGAAATGACATAAATTGGGATGCTTTTCCTTCTGTGGATGGACTTTGGTTTTTATTATTATTATTATTTTTTTTTTTTTTTGGAAATATGAAAACTTTTTTTTTGGACATTTTCATCTAAATCAACCGAATTTTCTTTTTGTGCTGGTTTTTGTATTTTTTTTTCTGTGGGGGTTATGCAACAAAAACCGGGAACGAGATCGGGCTGAAATTTCCCAAGAGTATGTTTAGTAATATTATAGCCAATTGTCAGTTTCATAAATATGTACATGTATAAGGTCATACATACATATATTGCAAGAAGCTGAAACATAAAATTAATTTAAAAAACGATCGTCCTCAGGAAATTCTCGGAATTTAACGATGTAACAAAAAAAATTGTTTTGTGTTCGTGGGTATAACTTTTTAAACTACGGTGGCTGCGCTTTAAAGCACAATCGAAAATTAACAATAAATCTCCATTTTTTAATTTATCCTTAAAATGCAATCGATTGTTTTGTTAATTTTTAAAAAGATATTTTTATTTTTTTTTGTCCATCTGTCTTAAATTTTGTATTTTAATATATGGAAAATATTTTAAAAATGGCGATGTTACATTTGTGGTTTTAAGTAAAGTATAGGTGTGTCTGAATACGCCTTAATTCGTTTTCTTATTTTAGGAATTCATAAATATATATTTTATTTTGAAATGTAATATAACGAGTATTTCTCATTTAATTGTGTTTATAATTTGACAAATATCAAGTTATTAGCAGTCGTCTTGAGAAATGCAAAATCAATACAGCCAACTTGAATAATATTAACTGTGTTTCTTATCTACGATGATGGTCCGGTTCAGACCTCTTTTTAGTATTATGCAGCTTGACCTTTACAAATTATTGTTTGATATATAATAATTTTAAAATATTGAATATAACAAATTGGTTAAACGCCTGGAGTATAGTAGGCCAGACTATAGTACTTATCATTTAGGTCTTCTTAGCAGTTTAGTTTTTACAAAACAATTTCCATAGTTATCAATTATTTCGTAACTAAGTTTTGCGTTTATTCACATAATTTTGTACAAACTTTAAACCAACCCTCTCTTGTTGATTTACTTCACGTGCCGTACTATATTAGTTTATAAGCATAAGCTATTTGACAGATAATTGTAATTTGAATCTCATGTCCATAAATCTTGATACAGTAAAACCTCGATTTAACGAACTAATTATGGGGATCGAACAGTCCGGTATTGCCGATTGTTCCTTAAAACTTTGTTCCGAATAAGTTGAAACACAAGCAGTTTTATAATCTATATTCGCTGAAGATGATATTTCTTCGAACAACTGATTGAATACTGAAGATGTATTCGGCTCTGAATTTCTATTTTAAGATGTTGATTTTTAATAATCATCAGTAATGAGAAAAATTTGAAACCTTATTTTACATAGGTTGACAAATCGATATAAGTATAATTTATTGTCGGCTCTCTATCTGCTTTGACTTAAAACCTACTTGCTGTTACTCAATTATTTCATTGGCTACTTCTACTTTATTCATAACTCTTCATAACTTGGTTATCATCTTCTTTCAACCATTGGAGTACGTCATCTTCGGGGACATCTTAAATGAAAGTCTTAAGAACAGATTTAAATGAAAGTCTCTCACTTTTCTTTGTCTTCAAAATAAAATATTTCCTCTCAATTGTCTAAAACTTTCTTCCATCCATTAGTTAAAATGGTTTGGTTAGCTCCATCCGATGTTGACGCAAAATTATTAACAGTCGAATTTAAATTGTAATTTTTTTATATTATGCAATGTCCGAAGATCTCTTTCATTTTTCTTTACAGCTCCGTTTATTTAAATTTCCATGTCGCCCCGTCAAAGACAACCATCACCGGCTTTAAATTTTATTTTCCTATTATGATTCGCTAAAGTGTTTGCTACAGATCTCCACAGGGTCGCTGTTGTATGTACTTTAATATCGCGTGTTCTAACGAAGCCAAACGATAAATAAAAACTTGATCTGTTTAACCTAAATTTCATTAAATCGGGGTATTACTGTACTTTATATTTTGCTTCCAGTGCGTATTTCATAGTCTGGCCAGATTTATTATGGTTAAAAACATCCAACAGGTTCTTAGGTTGGCCTTGACTACTATCATTGCTGATAAGCAAAGTATTTCCAAAAATATTTATAAATACTAAGAATTACTTAATGTTTCGTTTATCTTCTTGTTATTGTTCTTGGGAGATCTAATGACTTTATTTTCTTCATAAGCAACATAAGATGCATTTCATGCAAACTGATTCGGACCAGATCACATTTTCCTTACAAAATTGTAAGCCAACCATAAATTTGGATCAAAATGTATTTTTGGCTACTTCAAAAACTCAATCACTGCAACTGGATCATATATTTGAGCTTTAAATTTTTCATTTTTGACATTGTTAGTTCATGGTATTGGTAACTACCATACATTTTAATCATTTCCAAAATATTTCCTAATATCAAGATGAGCTTTGAAAGCTTTAATCAATCATAGTAAACATGTAATAAATTGACAAGCTGGTTATGATTTATACTACTACTGATGACGTTTATCAAAGTTTTGTGAAAGTGGAAACAAACCATTTTGTTACACAACTTTGCCATTATTATTATTGGATACTATTATTAAATCAGCGTGCTCTACTAGCTAGGCCATTGGAAATTCAAAACCTATATTGTTAGAAGAATTATAATTAGTCGAATATGTTATGTATATGGCTTAGCATCCAAACATTACTAAAACGAAACCTCACAATTAGGATAATATAACCAACGTATAAAGTACACATTACTTTATAATAGACTACATTTAAATTCAATATTATGGTTTAATATATTGTCATAGTATTATTGTAAAAATGTGAAACGCTATCTTGTTTCAATGCCTCAGGCCTCCGAAGAAAATAAACTTGAAATAAAGGATACAAAAAATTTATTAATAATACAAAATCATTTTATCATAAATCGTTAAAATACTACAAAGTTTTAGTTCATTTCCCGTATTCTTCTTCAATTTTCCCGTCTTTCAGAAATAAAGAAAATCGTTATATATATGTACAGTACAATATTCACAATCATTTCGAAATTAACACAATAATAGAGCAAACAAAGTGGTACTTTGTAAATGGATACTATCAGGTTACAAAATCCGGTGACGTAATAGAAAAACTTGTCACTTTTGACTATGTGTGTTCAGATTTTTGAACTCACTCTTTATAATATTCTCCTTATAATACCTCAATTGCGTTTATTACTTTAACTGATTTTTGTTTTATTATCACTAAATTGTAATACTAAATGTTCACTAAATTGTGACGAAGCCACTTCACTAAAATATGCTACTTGTTCATAAACTGTACTGTTGGGTTTTTGTTCGACATAATTAATTTTCCTTTCGATATAATTAACTTGTCAAATGTAAGCTCTTTAATTTATTTTCCAAACAAAAACCAATAAACCAAATTCTTCTCGAATTTTTCGATTGTTTTTCATTTATCGACATTACAATGCAAATATATAAAATTCACAGTAGTTCCATACACACATTTTCGTTACAACTATCTTGAAAACTCATTTAGTTTTTTTGAAATGACAGCTTGTAAAGGGTTAAAAAATATCGGACTGGTTTTTGGATACTGTTTCGATCAATGTGGTATAGAGAACGAAAAAATATTCCAGAAAAATCAAAACAGAGAAAAAAAGAAAATCGTCAACTTTTTATAAAAAACAAAACAATTAATTTATTCAAACCCGAAAAATTCAAAGCCAACTTGATTGAATTTTTTTTTCATACAAGGATTTAGATTTTCACAGATAAAAACCTACGTGTGTATTCAGAGTGACGCACATATTACAACAACAAAATTTTAATTAAGAAATATAAAATTTTTAAAGTTAATTACCTGGAAGAATTTGTTGTTTGCCATGACACAACTTCCTGCAGTCAATCAGACATAAACCTTTTAATACCAAAACTACAATATTAAGTCCACCGAAGCTGGTAAACATATATATGCCTAATATCTATATTGTGATACTCGAATTCCTCAAGGTCATATATAAATTTAATTTTTATAATTCTGCACAGCCAATTTTGAAGCAATTTGTGCGCACTGTTGACATGTCACAAATAATATGATTAATGTTGGCTTTCAAGACTTTATTGGGAAATAATCGATAGGTGTTACTTCTCACGACCTTGGAGGCCATTTCAGATATTCACGACACCATGTATATATTGTTTATGCTAATTATGTCATAAAAAAATATGAACTGGCAAAAAGTTCAAATATCAATAAACATAACTACTTGACATCTCGAGGCAGTCACAAATAATAAGGAAAATAACAAATCATGACAAATGACTTCGGTTTCTTAAATCCACTCACAAAAACTTTTAATAACCATTATTTATTAGATAAATTTGGTACCAAAAATTTCACTAATGGATATTCAAATTATTTTGCTTATGAAAAGTCATTAGGTAGTGAGAGTGCTCATATACGAGAGACAACTAAAATTTATATGTGTACTCCTATCGCCCTAATTTGTATTCAAACTATTTTGAAAACTTTCTGTGTTCTAAAATAATAATGTTCTTGTTGAAATTAATTTATAATAACCTAAATTTAACTTTTCATATTAAAATAATTTCGATAGTAATTTTTATTACACAACTAAACATATTCATTAAATTCCAAACTAGATTATCCGTAAACTTTTATTGTTATAACAAATTAAAAATTAACAACAAATATTAATAAAATGTAAATTATAACATCATTCCAGTTGGCCTTCCACACGACTATGTATTACATGATGATAATTTGGAAATTACTACATTTTTGTCTAGGTTAGATGAATGAATCCCCAATGTAATTTCCCATACTGTGATAATTTTTGTGTGCAATACGATCTCCATCACCAAAATCAGATGAAAGTAAACAGGTTTGGTCATCTGTTAGTCTTTTCTTATTTGTAAATAAAATCCTCACCATGACCTCATCTACAGGCCTGAGAACATCAAAATGGCTTTCTAAATAAAGCGGGTCAGTGACCTCAATTTCAACTTGAATGTTAGTTGGTGAGGTGTTCTATTAGAATACACCTTACCTTTTAAATAACATCAGAAAAATAATGAAGTGGTATAAAATCCGGGCTTTTATGTGGCCAAGGAATTTCTTGAAAATATGCGATCAGAATAAAGGCGTGTCCTGTTCGTAAAACCGTTTTCCTTTCAATTCATAAACCACACTAAACATTCATACTTAAAGGATGAAGTCTACTTCTTGAATAACATGAGGACTCTCCGCTTTCCAAATTCGACAATTTTGCTAATTGACGTACCAATTAAGATGAATGACCTTAAACGAAAAAGATGAATATTTTGATAAGTTCTACGACTTACTCACTGGACTAGTTTCTTCAAAACATCAATAATTTTGCCAAGTTGACCAAAACTCTGTAAAGGACGCCAATGTTAACCAGAACCCTGTACACCCTGTAACATAGTATTGAACTGAAGCTAGCCAATAATAGAATTTCTTAAACAAATAATTTATTTTGACGTTAGTGTCAAATCACATTTTAAGCGAAATTAATGGTAATTAGTTTTATTTTTTTCAGTTTACAATTCTGCGACACCAGTAATTATTTTTTCAACTCGAGTGTGAAAATGTAGGCGGGCCACGTAAATCTCGATGTTACGATCATGAAAATGCATAGTTCAAACATTCCGCTTTGATTTCAAAATATCAACGTTACCTGATCAAAATGCTACAAGTTATATTGAAATACGTTCCACGACTCTTGACGGTATACTAATGAAATTAAAATATTGTCCTTTGATGGATGATTTTGACGACACCTTAATACCAAAACGTAAACGTTTTTTAGCATCAACACGCTAATACCATAGACACTGATTTCGTAACTACAGTTTTCATTTAACCATGAGTTTGTTGTAATGTGTCACTGCTAATCATGGTTTGCAACTTGGTTTAAACATTGTTTCGGAAAGAGCTGTTTTTTCTAATCACGTGGCATTTTAGTGATGACAGTGCTAAGTAATATTAGCTATATATTGTGAATACCGAAAACTATAAATATTATATTTTTCATATTATTTTTTCGATACCAGTCTAAGATATATGTCTAAGGTATTAGACTAGCAGAAGGAAGTTGTATGTCAGTAATGATACATTGTGCAACAATGTATCATTACTGACATACAACTTCCTTCTGCTAGTCTAATACCTTAGACACATGAGCAACATTGTGTTAATGGACATGTCGTTCATAATTCATTGCCACCTGAATGAGTTTAGAAGTGATTGTGGATATATAATGGTGAACAACGAAGTTCTATATTTGACCGTATGATGAGTAAATTGGATACAATGTGAAGTGGTACCCGGTGATAGTGTTACTTACTTGTTAAGTGTATAAACGATGACTTACTCTCTTTCGTTTCGTAAAATATAAATTTTTCTGTTTTTTTTTCTATTTTGAGCTTTTAAGTTCATTTGGAATAGAATGTGTATAGTTGATTGTTTCCAGCCTTTTCTTTTGCTGAATTCGCTCAGAGTTTTTGAGTTTGAGTCAATGATATTCTCGACGGCTGAATGGTTTGACACAACCCAATCTGGAGAGTAACATTTCAATGGGTGTGAGCATTTCGATGTGACTAAATATTTAGCAAGTGCGTCAGCTGAATATTACTAAATTGATTAATTAATTTTAAGTGAAAATAACCTGCCATGAAGCCAAATGACTGTTTATTGCTTAATGCGATTCTTATTGAGGGAACGATATTGTTCCAGAACCAGCTCGTTAACTGTAGGACTGTTGGATTCTTCTTATTTCAGACTATACTCTGAGTATGATCTGAGTGAAAGAGTTGATAAATTTATTTTCCCATAAAATTCATTACAAAGAGTTTGATCATTTCAGCTAAGGCGTGTCATTTGAAACAATATATTAACGTGGCCTTAATAAATAATATTTATAATAATAAATAATATTTTAAACTTTAAAATGTTAAGAATTTATCTCTGATATTACAGTACTCCCTAAAAGTTTAAATCTTCAGGCACACAATGCTTATGTACATTAATAAAATTTTGAAAATATTTCCATGTATGTCAGTGATGTAACTATAGATGGTAAATTCGCCAGTGATTTTATGTTAATATTTGGATTATTCGTCAATTAGATATAAAAATATTCTCATGATTTGTTACATAGTATATAGACAACAACATTTTACCACCCCAAGCAATATTATCTTTTCATCGAAATTATACTGTACTTCCACGAATAATTTGGCCATTTGTTTATAATAATAAATAATAAATTTTCAATTATTTTTATCATTAAAATTTGTGTATAACATAGTCTATTTTCAGATATTAGAAATATAATACTAATTATCGTTAAACGATCAGTAACGATAGGTACTAAAGCGAAATTAGTTGCACTAGCAATCTAACTCCATCGGTTTAGATCACGAACCAACTCTTCATACTGTTGTAGATGTACGTATGTGTTTGGTATTCTTTAATATTGAAGCGCATACCATAGCCTTTCTCAGTCGATCAAGTCATAGGCTCTCTTGAAATGTAAGAACACCTGGTGTACACCGCGAGATGTTTCATAGTACTTGGAAAGAATCATCCGTAGCGAAAAAGCATTATCAGTGACTGACCAATTTGGACGAAATCCTCTTTGGTAGTCATCCATAATTTCCTCCGCCAAGGGAGTAATTCTTCCCAAGATAATGTATGACAGTAACTTATGTGCTGTGCAAAGGAAAGCTATACCGCGATAATTCTTGCATTTTAAACGATCACTCTTCTTGAATATTGGGTGTAACTTGGCTGCTTTCCTTTTTTCTGGCATAACTTCATTCACCATACCAATCGAACAAGGTCAAAAAGAAAGTGTATTCAAATACAACTTGTGATACATGTGGAACATTAAGTAGAGCCAGAAAAAGGTTCACACCATGCATCGAGTACCGCATCGACGTTAACACAGAGGTTTTCATCCTTGTCCCGAATGGCAGTTGACCGAAATCTTAAGATATGGGGATGAATTTGATGATTCTTTTAAAGGAACCACGTGAATTGCGCTCATTGCTGAGTTATTGTTCTCTTAATACCTAAACCTTCCACCATTCGTGCTTCTTCTATCTAAAAATAGTTTAACTGTCCTCCTAGCAAGAAGAGCCTTTATTTCTTCTTGCATTTATAAAAATCGCAATGTAAAGCCTTGGGATACATGGTCTCCAGTTTTAGGCCATCGAGTTTCTTGGAGCGTTGCGAGTTCCAGCCAATTCTCTTAGTTTGTTGACATTTTTAACAGTTATTATTTTTTACGGATGAGGGTCAGCCCAGCGATCCCACGACTAGCTCTGGGTACTGTAGTGGTATTCTATGAGTATTATGTTTCGATGCTTCCACCCACAAGGCTCAATAGTTCAACTTACACCCTTAATAATAATATATTCAAAGGTCTGCTACCTCTAAATATATGTATTTTGAAAACTTTCTCCAAAAAAAACTAATAAAGCTTTGCTGTCGTTAAAACCAAAATATTGCCACAATTCGTCGTCACCGTATACGTACGAATCAAAATGCTTGCCATCTGCGTCACGTTTCACCTATAAATTCAATAAACTTATTTTTTTTTATATTACAAAAACTGTATTTCATGATGAGTTATGTACACAAGAAAACCAAAAAACAATCGAACAGAAAAAGCTAAAGGGCTTTAAGTTCTATTTAGGTCGTATAACTCGGAGAGGAATTTAACAACAAAAACAATTTTTTTTTATTTAAAATTGCAGGATTCTGTATATAAAATCATCTTATATATGGATTGTTATTGTACGTGTGTGTGTGTGTGTGTGTGAGTGTGTATGTGTGACTGTGTATATGTGTGCTTTCTTTAATTTTTCCAAAACCGCTACATTAAATGATCGATAAACATTTTCGTGGCTCGTGTTGTTATTATTTGCTGTGCATGTATTGTTTCGCATCATGTGGGAAAACCAATTTTCGAGCAGGATGAGGTATTACAAGTAAAATGTGTATATATGTATATGTGCACAAGAATAAAAGCTGTAAGAATTTTCCCGAGCAAAAAGATGGATTGAAATGGAAAATAACAATAAAAAGTTGAAACAAATATTTTATAAACGGGAAAAAATCTAGCGCAAAGAAGAAGATGCTGTAGAATTTTCCATATTACTGTGAATAAAATGTACATATGTATATGTGTATATGTACGGAATAATTTTGATAAAATGTATTGTAGGATGATAATTTTTTTTTTAATTTTCCCGAAAAAAAAATTATGTATAAAAAATGAGCAGACAATTTGAACAGAAATTGTCATGTGTAGGTATATGCTCGGATACATGAAGAATAAATCGTCTCTCCGGCTCTGAACGATGTTTAAAAAAAATGTAATTTCGTTTTTAAACATCAAGCGTTTCCCACCCGATTCTGTACATGTATATATAAATATGTGTGTGTGTGCACATGAAGATGGAAATTTAAAAGGACATTTAAGCACACAAGATAATTTCATATTTAGAATAAACTCGTATACACTCGAAAAATTTTATATTTTTCAGTTCATGATGGTCATCGTTACATAAAAGTGGATGTTGTTGGTGTGTGTGTGTGTATCGGGATAACTTTTGCGCTAGCTCTATATAAACAATTTTTTTTTGAATTATAAACAAAATGGAGAGTAATCACTGATTACAATGAAATGATAAGAGCTTTTTTGTTTTGTGTGCGAGCTTTATATCATCAAACAGTGTATACGTATATATATAGTCATGTATACGCAAACAGACAATTTGATAATAATAAATTCTTCATTTATTATTATCATTTTTTCGTTTAGTCGTGGGTGAAGGGGTCTCTGTATGCTTTTCTACTTGTTGATAAAAAAAATGAATTGTTTATCTAAGCGGTACGATAAGGGTAAAGAGATGAAAGCTTTTTATGTATATATAATATTGTCTGCTTGGGATTTTATTATATTATATATTGTTTTATACAAAAACCATATATGAACAATAATTATGAATATCACAAAAAGTGTTTTTGATAATTAACGAGCTTTTTACTTTATATACTCGTAATAAACTTTATCGAATATTTTTAAATATCAATACATAAATACTTTTCTCTTATCGAGAATTCAATAAATTCAGAACACCGTAACTGAATATTATTGAAGCGGGACCATTTATATGGTTACGGTTCGTTTACGATTTTAAAAGGGGGCGACAGTATATAGAAAACTTGAGCTTTAAATAATAAAAATTTCAACAAGATACATATTATATATGTAAGTATATATATATATATGTTATTCCCAGGTGCCTGATTTAAATGTGGTTCGCGTTAAGCACTTAAAATTATGTACGACAATCAATTGATATGGGTTTTATGTTACTCCTCAGTCAAATATTTTTTCTTAGATTCTACTTTGACGCAAAATTGTGATTTATTTACATAATTTTCTTCTCAATTCGTTGGAATTTAAATGATTTCATTCAATGTTAAAATATGTTACTTCTTGATGAAGAAATCTTTTTAGATAATGAATTCTTTAAACGTATTTCAATTATTGTTTTTTTTTTTAGATTTTACAGTAACAATATTGACATTAAGAAATAAAAATTCCTAGAAAATGATTCAATTCAACAAATTTTAAAATAAAAATAAAACTCTACTTTCGATATAAATAAATTATTTCACTTTAAAACAATTACTTCTAGCATCAGTCGTATGAAAAATTCTTTAAGTCACTTAACACCAGGAAGCGAAATTAATAATTGAAATTATTCCCAACTTCTCATTTACCATAAACAAGTTAATTTGACACTTTCATAATTCCATAAGTCGTTTTCAGAAATTGACCAATCTTTTGAATCAATTGAGACATCTTGAAAGCAAATAAACTAACCATCTACCAACTTTTAAAAACAAAACACGAAAATTCATTGGTTCTATGTTTTAACCAAAATTTGAATACCAATTATTGGCAAATTAAGATTTTGTTACCAACATAACCAAATCAAAAATCGGTTAATTTCCGAAAAATCGGTAAAATGGGCGTATACTATTTTCATAACCGTTACTTATTTCATATTAACTACTCATTTGTTTTCATCTTAAATGTGTTAGCAAAACCATTCCAAATGACACATCGACATAAAATGGTTTGACAAGCATTTTGCTTTGGAAAAAGAGATGAGACTGATTTCACAAATAGGTTTTCTATTAAGTATTGTATAACTCACTCACAACTTTAACCCTCCTTTTGGATGAATTTTACCGTTTAATAAATCACTGGTCCATATTGCTCCTGTATCTAGTGTTTTACAGGCGTTTCCGTTGTTTTCTTTAGTTAGCGTTAGGCCATCACCACCTCTAGCCAATCGTGGAACTGGGATGGATGTCATGACAAATTGTGTTGTAGAAGTTAGCTTTTCTTCTTTATTCGACTCGTCGTACTGTTACCTCTAGTTTGATCATGTTATAGTCAAATGTTGGTTTTGAAGCTAACAGTTCCGCTCGTTTTGTTTCTACATCACGAATACAATCAGTATATACATCTATAATAATTCTTTCGGTGTATTCGGAAGCCAAATTGAAATGTGTGATATCTACTAATCGCTTTATGTCCGCAGAAAACTCTTGTTATGTTTCTCTGTTTGACATCGGCCTTTGCCCTCCATCCTGTATAGCTTTCGCTTATGATCAGATTCGGATTCTTGAGCAATATGTAGCCTTTTAACGCTTCTATTAAAGTTGCAATCTGGTCTTCTATAAACCAATTATTTTTCATTGCTGCCGTTTCAAATTGGAAGCTAAAAATGTTGAACGACGTTGTTCTTTCATCAAAGGCTTTAATTTAATTAATCTTACTGATTTTACAATTTGGGTAATACCTCCATTAATTTCAATATTCATAACCACTTTTTTAAGTTTTTAAAACCATTGATCAGTCACTTAACATTGTTGCTCCATTAGACATTTTACTATATCTACTTTGGCTTTTAATGAAACGGACATCTCGTGAAACTTCTCACCCACTTCCGATATAAAATGCTCTTGAATTTTCTCTTGTTGCTCCAACCTTTCTAACCCAGTATTTTGCACTGGTCTGGATTCACATTTTCTTCTAACAAAGTTTTTTGTAGCCTTCCTTGTAGTACAGTTTTACTACCCGCTGTAGTGAAACCCCGTTCGCTCAACTCGTTTTTTAGCTCCGACACTTTAACTGTAGTATTTTAATACCCCTTTATTCACTATCCCATCACTGTCACCGATTGTTAATCTCATCACTGTCACCGATTTCTCCTAGTAGGGATTCCAACCAAACTAAAGTTTCACTATTACTTCACTTTTTATTGCACTGGTAATTACTTTTTCCGATCTAAACTTGTTGCGGTTTCAATTCAAACTGGTTCTCTACCCTTTCTGTTCGCATATTTATACTTGTTGGCCTGCTTCTAGATCATCGTAGAAGTTTCCTCTTGTTTATTATTTCGCATGTAAAAGTTATACTTTATGACAAATAAACCAGAATTATAAAAATTTGATTATTTTTTATTAACATCATGATTCCAGAGTGGGATAAACAGTCTAATCAGGTTTGTTTACACATCATGATGGCTTGATGGTGAGAAAGAAAAAACTGTTACAACTTCGTGATTCAAAGTATTATTGATGGTAGTTCGTCTTTCCTCACAAGTATCGCTGTACTCTATCGATTTACACAAAACAGAATTACCATAGGGTTATATTCCGAGTATTTCAGTTCCCCCAGTTAGATAACGATGTCATGCTTACACAATTTTATACTTAAATATATCAATTTAATCGTACGAAGTTAAATATTATATATTTTCCAAAGGTTTTCGATTAATAATTGTATTGAAACGTGACGTCGTTATTTTTATATAAAATCAAAACGTGTACGAATACTTATGATAACTACTGTACAACGAAGAAAGTTATGTAACGCATCAAAAAACTGTTTTTCACTCTCGCCCCATAAAATTAAATGAAAAGTCATCGTAAAAAAGTTTACATTGGCCCTGTTTTTAGTAGTTCAACACAGTCAAAAACTCAAAAAGCACAGCGTGATTACATTTTTATATACTGAAACATCCGATCTCATCATGAACGCAAATTCTTTTCATATATCTACACACACACAAACACATTGTGGTCAGCTGAATGAGTTTTGATTTTAAAATCCTTATAAATTGTGTTGCGTCAAGTCAAAATCAAAACATAAAAATCTCTCGTTGATTTATGTGGTTGTCGAATGAAAGCTTATATATTATAAAGTCTAGAACATATAAATTTTACTCGCTCTATTACACAATTTCGTATATATATATATCGATCGAACCAGATTATTAAGTCAACAAAATACTCCACTAAAATGCATTTACCACCCCCCTCAAACCATACCACTATGAAAACCGCGCGAAAGTATTTTCGTAACAAGTAAACACACATACATAAATCCAACCATATAATGAACAATTGCATGTAGTATGCACACATGATAAGGAGGAAAGCGAAAAAGCTCAACAGTATAAAATTAGAACGATATTCAATTGTTTCAGTATGGTATGTATGTATGGGTGTACAGTGAACAAAAAAAAAGCTTTTTCTGTTTTTTATGGTCTATTTTTAAATCTATTTTGTATATCGGAATGCTTTTGTATTACGCATGATCAGGGCGCAAGACATGTATACATTGCTGCACACAATTACAAGGAAAACCTATTTTCTCGGCACACACAGGGTACTTTCGGTTTTAATGTTAAAATAAATTATCTATTACGTCTTTGTTGTCGGTTAATTCGAGTAAACATAATATTATATATCTACTTTACATACATGTATGTATATAGTTGTATATAAATTTACCCACCCTATTTAACCACCCTCGCTGAATGGGGTGGAAATGAATTTTATCGTTAGGAAAATTTATATATAATGATGCATATCGTACATTCCAAGCTACAAATTTGTTGCAAATATGCAAAAACTGGGATTTCAATGTATATTGCGGCCTCTCGTTCGTGCTTCTAACCCGATTGTGGGACATTGTTTCGTTTTTAGGTCATCGTGGGAAATACACATACAAATGTATATTTGCGATTATTATAAAATGATTATTATTTCGATCGGTGTTGCGAATACCACATGAGACCTCCAAAAAAATAAAAATGTACATATTTAATTCACGGGGTGGGTGGGAAAATCCATAATGAAAATACGAAACACACGTTAAAGCATATATCGAACCAGAAAAAAACTTGTTACATAAATCATCAATCAACAGTTGATTCGTTATTATTATCTCTCAATTATTCATGTTGATGGCGTTGCTGTTGTGGAATTCAATTGTTGAACAAGATATGGGTGTGTGTCTTGTAGATATGTGTGTGTGTGCGAGAGGGGGATATAAAAGCTTATACGTATATCCGATATAACGATACAATATAATACGAACGAGACAATTTTCATTTTCTGTTCACTCTCGAAATTTATTAATGATGGAAATGATGTGAAGAAAAATTTTCATGAAAATTGATAAAAAAAATGATAAGATGATATGGAAAATGATAAATTGAATTTATGATTTTTATTATTTAATTTAGGAACAGCAAAATAAATAAATAAATTGTTGAATTTCGGTTTGGTGGAAAATTGTGACATTTCTTTTTGCTATTTGTAATAATCAATAACTCGCCTGGGACAACAAATCAATTAAGCACCAAAATATTTGGTTAAATTTTTTGTCTTGTTGTGTGTATAGTTAAAAAAAATAACCGCTACTGTTCTTTTGTTTGAATATAATACTCTTCTGAACCAAAAGAGGAACGACCTCTAAAATCTCACAAGTGACTATAAAAAAAGTATAAATACCTGTTGAGTTCCTGACTCAGCAGAAAAGGTTGATGGATGGGTTTAATGATGTAAACGAGTCGCCTGTATTTTCAACGCTTCCATACAGGATTATTCATTGATCAAATAAATTTCTCTTTGTATGCAACTTCAAGTGAACTACATACATATTATAGAAACACGTAAACCTCCAGGTTTAATTTTTAATATCTTATTTTTTATTCTCTGTAAGATAAATTCTCTATATTGGCTAGATGACACGAGATAACAAATTAGTGAAGTGGCCTATAATTTTACAATATCATATCATTTATTTATATTGTTACGACTTTCACGGTTCGTATCCGGATAATTGACGATTCGGATGAAGATCAAAATAAAAACTTGCCACTAGAAGGGGTCATGACACCTGTATTCACTTTACTTTTGAACATGGTAACACTTCTCTGGTTAAAATTTAACTGGATTCTCGATCTTTCAGTGGAATTATCGAGTTGGATAGTGTTATCTCTTTCCTCATTTGATTATCACTTCTCAAGCTGAAATCGACTATATATCAATTGCAGCGAACCAACTTCTATTTCGACTGCTACTACTTATACGGCGTACTATTACCACTCGACTATTGACTGCAATGACGTTGACTGCTTCGATCGAGGTAAATTCGTAAAAAAATGAACCACGGCATTTGCTGACAGTTACACTCATATACCCCTTCTGTCATCCATTGTTGCTATTTAAACCACCGGTAGACGTTACGTTGTAATTTACTGTTTTTTACATGTAAAAAATGTGTAATTTACATAGTCATTGTTTACATTCTTTATGTGAAAAACGATTTTAAGTTAAAACGTTTTTTGCAGTGCCTATAAGGTAAAGGATCTCGGCCGTGGTAATTGTTGTTGCGGTGGCCCTTAAATCCGATTGTTGATTTGTTGCACTTTTAGTAGAGGTATACCACAATTATCAATATTCCGACTTAGTGCCTCTATTGATTCTGGTAAGGTTGCTTCATTGATCTTTTGATGAGCAATGGTTGCCTCGAGACCAACTATTTCCTTATAGTTAACCTGATATCATCCGAATTCCTCGTTTCCACTCATGTTGGCATTTTCCCGAATTATGGATGCAATAAAGGAAGAATTTATCCCATATGATTTCTCCTCGGCGTTCGAGAGATGACAACCCTCGGGTTTTCAAGACTACTTCGGATGACTGTAGAAATTTGCAACGTTATCTTAATCACCCGGTGATTGCATATTACACTGACCATTTTGATGTTTTAACAGTGAATATCCACTGGTTTGTGCTCAACAGAGTCCATTAGTTTGGCTGGTTTAATGTTGTGATGCTGCCATTCAATTTCTGGTTTTTGTGTCTCAGCAAGTTAATCTCCATCCGGAATCATAATAATTGATGGAATGTAATCTTCAATTCGGTTAACTTTATGTTTCAGTTGTCCTGGGGATTATAATGTCAGATGAATATGGTAGTGATGGTCATAGAGAATATACGCCTCATTATTTACATCACATATATTTGTAGTGATCAAAGTCACAGGATAGGTTGTGCATCATTCCATTGAGAAAAAGATTTTGTTGTGCGATTGAATTAAAATGATTATTAGTTACTTCTCTGTCATGTTGCAAAACGTTTATTGTCGTACTTATATAATTGAGGTCTGGTTTCGTACTAGATCCAATAAATATTTCTCATGGTTCGCTGTTTTTTCGAGTTGGTTTTTGATATGAGAGGCATCTCCTCCGGTCATAATTCACCAAAAGCATAACTCAGGATATGTGACTTCTTTTAGAATGTCAAATAGAACCACTAGAATGATGATATATAAAGTCCTGGAGATATGATACTGGATATGAATCTGGAATGGTTATGTCATTTAATGCTCGACAATCTCCTCAAAGTCCCCATTCTCCGTTCTTGTTACGTACTTAGTTCAATGGAGTATAGACTACGCGCTCAAACATGGTCTAGATATTCCTTGAGTCATATTCTCAAAATAATCGTAGACAATAATAACCTTATCGGTGCAAAATAAAATTTCTGCAAAATTTCTTCGCAGCCTTTAATTTATTTTTAATACTCAGGTTATACATGCCTTAAGGACTCAAATCTGCACTCCCTATGCACTTCAACGAATATTTATTACATTTGGATTTTGACTCTGCTGAATAAATGTTACATGATGACACATTTATCAAGCTTTAATTTCCCTTCACGTCACCATTTGTATCACCACAATACACTTTTAAAATTATGTACTGCTTTAACAATCTGAGCCTTTTCATCGATAGTTTTCCTTTTTGGAACCAATCTAAAAATCGAAATTCCTTTGCAGTTGCTTTGCTACACCATTGAAACTATACAACACTTACATACAAATTTATAAAACTAGAAAAACTAAATTGTGATACCCTAGGCACATCGAACTTGGAGCTTAATAATCTTTAATAGTTTTAAACACAATCAACAGTATAGTGACTCGATAGATGTGCTCCCAAGTGTATATATGTAAACGAGACAATGTATTGTTTTATATCTAAAGGGTTAATATCGTTATAGGTCGTGTGTCGTTTCGAAAATATTTTATCTTTCGAATAGATATATACCCTTCGCAAAGCTAAATCGAAACGTATCATTAATTTAATATCTAAACAACTTGTCACCCTTGTTCCAAACATATACATATGAACATACCATGTATCCAAAAAATAACATATTCATCGTTTTAAATTTGAAGCTTTTTTTTTATACATACACATATTACTATTATTATTATTATTCCCATTTTTCATTTAACCAAAATGATTTTTCCACACGACATGAAAATTGTCATCTTAATTCGGTGAAGAAAAAAAAATTGGAAAATACGAACGAGAACACACAAAATAACATTCTCGTGCTTCCATTTGAAATGAAAATAATATTCTTGTCACGAACTTTCAAATAACGTATATGAAAAGAAGCACATCGACGTTTTGTTGTTGTTTCATATTTTTGCAGATTAAATTGCAATTTTTATTTTACGTTGGTAATATAGGTATTTGACAGACATAAGATTACTATATAGTACATATACGATTACGCGAATAGCAGCACCATTCACTTCGGATCAGAATCAGAATGTGACCGCACCAACGAAGGTATATGCTACAGTTAATATTATATCTTAATTATTAGTTCGATTTCCTTCCGTTGACCATAACCTAATACACTCCATAGTTAGCTCCTGCTTTGGAAGCCCTATGTTATGTAACCCACATGCTCCAACAGTAATCATTTACATGTAGAAGAGTTCAAGCGGTTATTAATATAATGTTTAAATAAGAAATATTGCGGAGTATCACAAGAATTATACGAATACTACTGGTGTTAAAAAGTATTTACTAGCCCCCTTTATTTACTTACAGTAAGCTTTTAAAAATACTTAATCTCCAGCCAAAATCAATATTCTGGAATGAGTATATTATGGCTACATATTAACTATACATGCACGTCTTATGCTAGAAATTTCCCCTTAATTGCTGCCGACTTTTCTAAATTGGCATTAGTTAAGCTATCAACCACCAGATTTTAATTGAGGCTAGTCGCAAGGTTACTTTTCAAATTAGTTGTCAGTTTTAGTTTATTGTCAATGCTTACTACGATTTGACCGAAATTATAATCTAGCATTTTTTTCGAAAGAACATTAACTTTCTTATTTAAAGCTTAGTACTAAAATCTAAGTGAAATAAGATTTTACCACGGTCTCCAAAATTTATTTATTTGCACGTGATTTAGGAATGAATTTTTTGGAGAATTTTGGTGTTTGACATTTCACAACAACTTATCACAAAATAAAAATCACAAATGATTTGAAATATAACAAAATTGTATCACAAGACTTTACAACTCATATATTTAGAATACATCAGAAGCGTAAATGTCACGTGAAAAAAATATTTAGTATCATTAATTTCCCGTGAAACAAATGTGTAGAGTTTATGAGCGCCATCTTTGATGCATCAAGATAAATATAGTTTTTTCACCAATGAACTGCTTAGCAAAAACAAATGAAATTTTACACTTAGGTAAAATTGTATGGAAATTTCACAATTTATGTTAAATTATTTAATATTGTAATTAACAATTTAATCGTCACTTTACATTACTATTATTATAAAAATTTGGTTTAAAGGCTAGTATTCAGATCGATTTCACGTGAAATTTCCATAAGATTTTACCACAGTGAACTCAGAAAAATTTCATTTCTGTTTTCACTATGCAGTACTCAGTTCATTAGCGCAAAAACTATAGTTACCTCAATATACCAAAGATGGCTCGCATAAACTCTACAAATTGATTTCACGCGAAAATAATGATTCGAACCATTTTTTTCACATGAAATTTGAACATTTGAATTGTTTGAACATTTGAATTCTCCAAAAAAAATTCATTTCTATTTCACGTGAAAATAAATAAATTTTTGGAGACCGCGGTAAAATTTCATTTCTCTTTGAACTGAGTACTAGTCTTTATAAAAAAAATTAGTTTGCTTCTTAAAAGGTTGTTTGACGTTAATGTTGTTTGAATAATTACAACTAACTAATTCAAAATGTTTCGCTTTAGGCACTCAAATTCAGAGAAAACTTTGTTTATCACTACTAGAGAAAATCTCTCGATCACATTTCTACTCTGCTACTACTAAAACCATTTCAACCAAAAAAAAAGAAATCGACTATTTTTAATCAATCACGATAGCACTGCAAACTATCCAATCAATCGTTGAAAAATAAATGAAAACAAATTTCCAAATATTTGAATTAAATTTTTCTAATTCAGAGTAAATTCACGTCACAAATTTAATATTATATGTATTTAATTAATTTAAATATATTTTTAATTTGTTGTAATATATTGTATTTGAATAATTATTGAATTGCACGAAGGCAATAGTAAATTAAATTATCATTTATTGTAAATTTAACTAGTTAACAAAATGGCTTACTCGACACAAACGCATTTTTTGAGAATACTATTTCCGAATCAGATTGCAGCGCCTATACCTGATAGCAGTCGCTACAAAATAAAAGATTATGATGCGTCTACCGATTTAAGATCATGGTCTCTTAATAAAACCGAACGGGCTCAATACTTACTTGAATTGTTGAATGCAAAAGAAATCCCACTCCCCAAAAAAGTTGATACCAATTTGAACGAATTGAACGCGCTTCTTGAAGCCAGAAAACTTGAAATTGAAGAGTTAAAGAAAACCATTAAAGAACTACAAGAAAAAATAGCTACATTGGCTTGCCAATTGGAATGTAGTCAATGCTGTAAATCAGAAGTGGAATATTTACAAAAAAAATTAGACGCGAAAACTTGCGAACTTCAAGTATCAGAATGTGAAATTAACCATGCAAAGGAAGAGATTAAGGTTTTAAAAAAAGCACAGAAAGAGTTAGAAGAAAAATTTTGCCAATCATGTAGTCAAGCAACTAAAGACAACGAAGAACTTGTTAGAAAAAATGAAGAATTGGAATGCAAACTGCAAGCAGAACTTAATCATTCGAAATGTCAAGAGGGGATATGTGAAGAGATGGATGAAATGAGAAAAAATTTGAAAGAATCGTGTAAAAAAATACAATATCTAACCCAACAGAACGCTATCCAAGAACATAACTGTCAAAAAGCTACACAAATGACCTGCTGTAAAGCGAACCAAATAGAAAATCTCGAGAAGGAAATTTCGAATCTAAAATCTAACCTCGAAACACTTCAATGTGAAAATAGTACATTAAAAAGCCAAGTTACAAAACGCAAAAATAGCGAAACAGATGGAGTTTGCCGAATGGAAGATGAAATTAAATCCCTTCAATCTGAACTTAATGAAGTTACTTGTGAAAATTGTATGTTACAAACTCAACTTAAACAGAATGAAATCAGTGAAGCACAAATTAGTCTGCTTCAAAATCAAAACAATGAACTACGCCAACAATTAAAAACCTTTTGTACAAGTTGTACTAATGGACAAAACTCGGGAACTGAGAAAGCACTGCTTGAGGAATTAGATACAGTTCGGAGAGAACGTGATGAATTAAAATTAAAATTTATTGATTTAGAGCCCAATTTGGAAGAATTAGCTTCGGTCGTACAAGATTATTCCGAACTTGAAACCAGCTACGATGAGCTGAGTGCCGAGCTGGATGAATATAAAGTATCGCATTCTGAATTGGTTGAGAGGCTCAAAAGTCTATTGGAGATGGAGGATGAATTCAAAGAACTTCAAGAACGTGTCACCGAATCCGAACGTTTATTGAACGAGTATCGTGTACGTAAGTACCTATATCGTATACGTTCATTATTGTATATAACGCATATATTATGATGAACAATTTTTATTTATTTTTTTTTTTTTTTTTGATTTAGTTGAAAAGCTAGACTGTTTACGAGCTGGTTTCGAAGATGAATGCGGTGAATGCGATGAAAACGATGAAGTTGATTCGCAACCCAAAACATCGGATGATGTATGTTCAGACTGTTCTTATGAAACTAGGGACGATTGTGGAATGTGCGAAGAAGATGAATTGTCAAATTATGAAATGCAAATTACGTACGACGATGACGACCGTTGAGTACCATTACTAGTTATCGTGTAGTTTTTAATCAAAAAAAATATATTTAAAAATATCTGTTTGTAGAAACCAATTGAAAGGTTTCAATCAATTATATGAGCGAATTTTTTTAAGTGGCCTCATGTAAAAAAATATAAATTGCTTTGAAAATATTTCGACTATATACAAATGATTGGACTATCTATTGATAATTGTGTTATCTAATTAAAATTATCGACATCTAAGTCGTACAGATTACAATTTATAAATTTTACAAAAATAATTTAATCCATCTTAATCTGTTATTTAAAACTATATCGGTGTGTAACGACTCGTACATCGATGTATCGTCGTTGATATAACATTTAATTCATGTTAATTTTATACAATCCAATTTTTATGAATAAAAATTAACAAAATCCGGTATAATCTTCGTTTATTAATATTGTTCATGAAGAGATGGAAATTATTAAAATTTAGGATTAATATAAGAGCACAGTACCATTCTATTGTTATGGGTATTTACAACGCTTAACTAAATGGATGAGCCGTTATTTCAACAATCGCCCGAAACGCTATACAGGCAATCGTAATAATAAATTCTTTCGGGTGAATCAATCACTATCGAAACCAAGTCTCATATTCCCTTGATCTAAAGTTGGAAGTCGTTTTGCTTGTATGTTCTAATCCTTTGGCCCAGACTATGGCCAAGACCTCATTCTCTGTTTAGAAGTATCTGTTCTAACAGTTGTGATTATACAAAGATGTTTCGTAATTTTTGTCGAAATGGACCATTTGGCAGATACATTTTCAAATGCCTTTAGTTTATTGCCAAACATAGTAGCTGTGGTAGTTATCGGATTCTGAGTCAAGAATCAAAAAATCTAGAGTTGAATGATAGTTTGCTACCTTGGGCACATAAACAATTCGGTAGAAACCATTGGACGTTTCAATAAGACTCTGCACCATCCCGTAAAGTCCGTGAGAGCTAAAGTTGATCAAATATGATTATTTATACTGCTGCACATTCCTCGGCCGCTTCAAACCCATCAATTGATAGTGATTTCCCATATTAGTCTTGTTAGGGTAATATCACCTTTGTCGATTTAAATCACCTTTCACTGTCGTGGGAGCAGTTGTTCATACGCGAAAAGTTTAAGCTTCGATGTCTCTCGGGATCAGTTCATATTTCTTCCAGTTTTCTTGTTTTTGAATAATTTCTAATGCTATTAAAATAGTTTGACAACTATTCTGTAATCTCAATGATTCTCAGCCTAATGATAGACCTTCACGATAAATTTGGCTGTAGTATTGCCAGATGCCAACATATGCATTATTTACGCTATCTTGGAACTTCATCATAAAGACCTAACTCAACATAATAAGTTCTCAGGATCACATAAATGTTACGCGCTATTAAGTGGCCATTGCCTTCGATTAGAGCATATTATAAGTGTAATATTATCCCGTGAGGCTATGATTGAAGCTTGTGTCATTTTATTGGTGCCATGATACGTATTAAATTTTATATTGTTAGCTTGAATACTGTAGTAAATAGTGAACCAATACCGAAGAGTGAGCTAAATAATCTAGACGAATATCTACAACTATTTACTATAATTTGTAATCACATTTCGGGTAGTCCATCATGGCTATACATTTATTTAGAACTCGAATACTGCATTTTCTAGTGACAGCGTAAATTTCGCAACTTTATTGCTAACTTGGTAGTGAAAATTTAAATGGAAGTTATACCAAACTCACTCGGAAACGGCAGGTGATATAAAATTGCAACAAGTATTGCTGAGAGTTGGCTGTTCTAACGGCCCAACGCTCTAATAGCTCCTTATTAGGTATATCAGTAATAAATGCATCACTCTGTATGTAATGTGATTGTGAAGTTGACCCAAAAAACAATGTGGTAACACTAATGGTTTTTACTCATTTAGTAATAAGACTAGCATGATTTGACTAAAAGCTAAAATTTAAGTTACTAATAAATAAGCATACTATTGTTCTTAATACATCAAAGTCTATCAAGAATAATGATCTAGTTCATAATTAACTATTGTTCTTGATAGATCAATAACATCATGGGTTGACAAATATACGATTCATTCACTAGGAGCTCATTAGTACCTCACTGAATATCAACTAAACGATAGAAAGCAATAACCATACTCGAGCCTATCTAATTTTTGAAAGGGGTTCTACAAATAACCTAAGATTAGGCATACATGATATCGTCAACTACTGTTCTTAATAGATCAATAACCTGCTGGGTTGACATATTTATGGTTCGATTACTAGAAGTCGTTTAGTACCCAAATGAATATCAACTTGACTATAAAAATGGTTCCAACCATACTAGACCCTATCTTACGTTTTAATGTCTAATAAAAATCATCTAAGATTAAGTTTACACGATGGCCAAATAATGTTCTTGATAGATCAATAACCTGTTAGTTTGACAAATATATGATTCGATCACTTAAAGTCGTACTTAACTGAATATCAAATACAATTAGTGCAATAAGGTGTAATTTTATATATGCATCTCGCTCTTCCAATGTATTACCGAAAAATTGATGAATTTAACAGCGTCAGTTATAAGTATCTAGTGTTCCAAAGCACTAAATTTAAATTTCGAAAATTCGAGTTTCAAGAAAAAGAAAGAAGATCTTTCTCTGTTACACACTAATTGATGGTGTTTATACGGTATTCCTTCGGCGTTGTTTTGTGTTGTCACAACAACCTTTCGGATTTAAACGAGTATTTTTTCAGCGCTGTTTTATCAAAGTATGTTTGCATTTTATATATAAAATTTTTATTGTAATGAGCTCGTCAAAAAAAAAATAAATAAAATAAAATAAACCAAAAAAATCCAAAATTAGTTTGTAGGCAAAGAGCTAAGAGACGAGGATGTTCAGTGCCGCAAGAATACCCGTATAAACACCACCAATCCTTTTTTTTCTGTCATTAATTTTTAAAGAAACCGCCTCCTTAGTAAGTAACCTCTCAGTGGATAAAAACCATTAGTGTTGGCACATTGTTTTTCGTGCTTACTGCTAACTTCACAGACATGTCTGTTATATCAAAAACACGTTTGAGAGAAAATTACATTGTCAGTGTTAGAACGTCTAATTAAATTAGGTTTGAATACTTTGTATATATTTGTTGACATATTTCGAAAATTTTAATTTATTTTTATGACAATTTTTCACTATAGTTTAGCAATAAACTCATTGTTTATAACAACAACAATCTGTATCTTTTTTTTATATTTATTTTATTTACTCATTCATTAATTTTAAGTGTTTTATTCTATTACATTTTATTACTGTGTATTATGAATTCTATTCTCTAATATAATTTTATTAGTTTTTATAATAAAAAATATCTTCTCGTTATTTTTTTTATTTAATTATTTATTTTAACTTTCTTACGATAATTTCATACGCTTACAAATTGTCCGAGAGGGTGAGGTTAACTAACAACACCCCATCGCGCAAATAAAATATTTTTTTATAAATTGACATAGGACCTAAAAATATATTGACCGAGATTGAAATTGACTGAAATTCGGGTTTTTCGTCATATTTAGGTGGGGGTACAGAAAAAAATACAGTGTACAAAACCAAAACAATGGGAAAACGCAAATTGATTGATGTACTAGATTTATTTTCCATTTTAGTTTTAAGTAATTGAATGTCTGGAATTGAAGCGATAAATTTCCAATTTTCTATATTTTCTTCTGTATTTTATAAATGGCACATACTAATGCTGTGCGCTGGTTTTTGTTCTAATAATATACGATTTGGATTCGATTGAGTGTGTTCGAATTGATCGATGATTGGATTGATTTTTTGCGTTATTCATATTTACACCTTTCAATGCTATAACCATGACTACTATTTAAATCAATCATTCGATTATGTTCGCTATTATGGTGCGACCGTGAGTGTTCCATTAATTAATTGCATTAGTTGGAAGATTATCTAATGATGCCAGTTTTAGGGAAACTTTTAATTTAGTCTTGTATTATTTCAGTGACCAAAAGCAGACGCCACGCGATCATAATTTGAATAAATAGTTTTTTCAAGGTCATCGGTTAAATTGCATTGACATTGCTTAGACTCATTTGTGAAGGAAAAACTTTCGGTTACAAGACATTATGATAGTTGATCACTTCCAAGGTAATCCAAAATACAAACTGAAAGAAACCACTGCACCATGTATGATCAAGGCTACAGGCTCTACTCATGACGCAACAGGCTTCATCTGAAAAAAAAATAATTAAACGTGCTGTAAAAATTATTTTATTTTGAAGCGTGTTGCTTTATATGTAAATTTGAATGTGCGTTGTACTTCGGGTTGTTTGCTTGTATCTTGTAATCCAATACGCCAGTTTCGATCTGATGATGACGTCTGCGTGATCGAAAAAATCAAAACCATCTCATCAGGCATATAGGTACTACCGGACTTGATGTTCAAACTGTGCGATTCGTATATATACGTTCAGTCGTGACGTGACAGTACTAGTGAATTACAAAAACTTAACTCGAAATATCGATTTTATTAATGGCGGGTGGCGTAAACTAATTTGCGATTTATTTGAGTTGCTCTGAACGCCACATTACTCTTCCAAAAGTGAATTCTCCCTCCGTTTGATTATGATGATCTAAGGTGTCGTAAATGCGTTGGGGTGAGTAGATATATCTGTGCCTTGAGCGCAAACGAACTACCACGTATTGAGAAAAAAGGCAGAAATTCCATTGTGGGAAGTTAATTTTTGCCGTGTTAGGCATGAAACCTTGTTTGGGTATACCGCATTAGCCACATTATCTTCAATGTTAATCCATGCTTTATCACTTATTTTGTGAATCTCATTCAACTGCGCTTGTAAAGCATAAAATAGATTGCCGGATATTAAGTTATGTAATCATCATAAGATCGACATCTAGCATCACATCTCCAGTGCTTTACAAATCAATTTTCTGGTAACTGCATATTAACTACATAACATTTAGTACGAGCATATAATAATCAGATTTTATGTGGTTCCATTTGACATTCCAAAAACAGCCATCGTAACACCTCTCAAGGTGTACGAGATTTTTTAAATGACATTTAGACTTAAAAGTATAATTCGGATTAAAATTCTATTTTATTATTGAGGACATTTTCTTTGTTGGGTTTTTATTTGTTATGGATGTGTTCTTCAGGGTGTTGACTTTTCACTTCAGATGTTTAACTATTGGTGTCACACGATATTGTGAAGAGAAGAAAATAGAATTTATCTACTTCTTTGATTCGAAATTGATGTCACCCACTGTTCTAGCCACGAAATCCAGTATGTTGTTTCAGATTATAATACTGATGAATTTGGAACCCGTTTAAACTCTTTCACCGACAGCATAGTTTATTGTGTTGTGAGGTTGCGAGAGATAACGAAATTTTCATTTTTTCCCAACAAGAGCCAAAAATCAAGTACAGCAGTTATCCCGACCCAGCAGCAAAATTACAAGACAGGAACAAATACTGGCAGACAAAAGGTCTATGAAATAATATAGGTTTCACAAACCCATCAGGACCAATAGAAAAAAGTCTTGTAAACTAAAGAAACAGCTTGGTTGAACTTTTGGAGATATTTGAGCCAAGAGTATCTTATGTTAAATAAATTCGATTCACTGAATCAGATTTTGGCATTGTGAAGACGCACCCTTCAACGGTTGAATAGGCGAATATATAAACTAATCGACACTTTGAAGTTGAAGGATACCACATGAAGGTTCGCCATCTCATTGATTTCAAACCCTGAAATCGATCAGATGATGGACAATTACTGAGTGGAAATGAGTTTATGAAAGTTTTTTAATTTTTAATGTAAAAAACATAAAAGGTAACTTCCATGTAAAAAACCATTTGCAGATGGCACTGCTAAATATTTTTAAATTTTAAACACAACACACGCCCAACTGTGTTCACATCAACAATACGATATATTTTAAGCTACTCGGTCCTATATTGATAACCACGCGATTACCTTTGAACCACATAACTAACATAAAGTTGTAGGCTTCTCAAAATACGTTATACGGTCTCATCAATCTGTTCAAAGTATTCTGCTTTCTACCTTTCAATATAAATTTCCTTTTTGAATCTATCCTACTACCTATAGTGACTTTCCGTCCTGAAAATGAAACTTATTTAATGGCGAACTGCCACTTTCAAACAGTGATCCAGTGCTGGTCATCATGGTCTCTACCAAAAATACGAGTTTTTACCACTTTAAAAAAATGAGAACCCTACTCGTTTTACAGTATACAGCTTAACAAGGACCGAAATTCAAATATTTATCGCCTTTATTATCTATACATATAGCACACAACATTTGCGCCACATTTTTTGAACATAATTTATTTATAGACATGAACTTTAAGGAATCGGTCAATATTTATATTTTGTCGTTTTCGATGTATATATCTCGTTAACCCCAAATGTGACCAGGTAAAAGTGTCCTTTATCAATGGTTTTTTTAAAATAAGATTCTTATAAATAAAAATTTAGAGTATATCATCTCTATATAATAAAGGGTTTTCTAATAAGAGGTTCAACAACCAATTCACACATTTGTGGCTGTATGTCCTCGATAAATTCACGAATTCCATCTTAAGAGCCTTGAATAAATTGTGGAGCATTGGCATAGACCTAATTTTTCACGTGGTTCCAAAGAAAAAAGTCTAAAAGTGTTCAATCACAAAATCTCGGTAGCCAATTGTCATCACCATTTCGAGAAACAACACGGTCAGGAATCTTTTCTTGTAAAGTTGTGATTGTTTCGTTGCTTGTGTGGCACGTGGCGCGGTCTTGCTGAAAAAAACGTCGTCCACATCAATATCTTTCAATTCCGGTGATAAAAAATCATTAATCATAATTCTGTAAGGCAATCGATTCACAGTAACATTTTTGGATCATCTGAGCTTCAAATGCGACAAGTCTGCTTATTAACGTAGACCGAGGTGAAACTGGGCCTCATCACTGAACATTATTTTTTGATGAAAATCGGGATCATTTGAAAATCCCAATCAGCGAAGATACGACGTTTATGGTATTCAACCAGCTTGAGTTTTTGTGTTAACTGAACTTTAAAAGCCTTAAGACCTGAGTTTTGATGTAAAATACGGTGTAATGTCGTTTGGGGAATGTCTTATTCCCAAAAAAAACGATTAGGAATCGACAAACCTGTTTCTTCAAAACTACATACTGGGCTACATCAGCAATAGTCTCAGTTGTTCTTGAGCGTCGCACACGATTTCGATTCTTCACATCACTAAGTTGTCCCAACAGCTCAAATTTTTTCACCAGTTTCACTATGGCCGGCCGGGAAGATGCTTCACGACGACCAAAAAGAGCTCTAGTTTTGGGAACTGTGTCTGCAAAGAGTATCAGGCTACTTAAAATGAAACCTCTTAATGTGAAATCCTTTATATTGTTATTGGTAATATTCATAATAATAATAGTAAAAAATATAATTTTACCTTTCCTAAGTTAAAATTGATATTTTAATCCTTCAAATAACCCACAAAGCTCTAAAAAATTATTTTAATTATTTTTCTCCTTGAAAACTTTTTGTCTGTTCCTACACATGTACGTGTATAATGTAACATTATCGTATGTTGGTATACGTATACTTACGTACGTACAAAAAACAATAATCCAAATGCATCCGGTTCATATACATATATAGGAGTCGATATGTACATACGAGTACATACCATATATACGTTTTAAGAAGAAAAATCTCTTATCATAACCGGATGTTACAAATAATTTTTCGTAAAACAAATATTTTATAAATATTTTAATAACGTTTCCTCATGTTGTTGTTGTTGTCGATTAAAAAAAATTTAAAACTTTAAAGCACATTTTTCCGATTTTAATTTTTCTTAAACAAACATAATAATTTTAATGGGTTGAGTTGAGATATGGTTCGACTGATAACCAACCAAACAAAAAAAAAACAAAAACCTAAAACTGAACAGAGTAAATTTTCTTAAAACATTATCAGTCACTGCTCCTCCGTTCATACATAATTTCATTGGCAAATATATGTACGTATGTACAGCACCGCCCGAACGTTATAAGTAAAAAAGCTCGACATGAAAATATGATAATTTTTTGTAATTAAAAAACCAAATAGACACACATACACACACAAAATATATATACACACATATACAAACACACAAAAAAGGTTTTTAATTTAATTTTTCATTATTTTGTGTTGAAAATTTAAAAAACCAATAAAAACTGGAAAATTAAATTTTTTCAAACCCCATTAAAAGGCTCAAAGTTTTTCTGTTTTTTTTGTCTGTGTATGTGCTGGTGCGTTTGTTATTTGTGTATTTGTACTGTAATTTTAGTCAACGAAGTATCGCATTTAGTGGTTCCGTCTAATTCAATTTGACATAATTTTATATTTTCTAATTATTTATAACAATTTTTTGGAGCTTTTGACGTGCGCTATACAGATGTCATCGTGTCTAATTATTTTTTGTTTTATGTTGATATAATTTTTGGTACAACATTAAATTTGAGTATAGTGTAGCGGAACATATTTTGCCACGACCTAGTTTTAAATACAACTAAAGGTGTCCTTATTTATAATTTCGGTATAACAGCACGAAGGAAAGCTGTCACCCAAATTGTATTATGATCTCAGCGGGATACGCAAACCTAATTATTTGATACAAAGCTAATTAATTAGAGTTAAATTTGTGATGGTCCCCTGTTGATTTTTATGCCCCATCTCACTAATAAAAGCTCAAAAATTCTGTGTGGGGTGTCATTACGTTATCACAGTAGAAAACAACTCCTGTTGATAGATAGACAAAGATTAAGCTTTTATACAAGTCTCAACTAATTAGATTCCATCTGAATCTTTGGAGTTAAATTATTGTTAAGTTGAGGTTTATTATTAAATTTATTTTTTATATTTTTTTATTTTATTATACATAAATTCAAATTTCACATTTTATAAATTATTTATTTTAGATTTAATCCACTTCTACTGTCACAATTATTTGTAATCTAAACCTTACAATTCAATGTAAATTTTAACTCTAAGGAATTCAAACAAAGGTATCTCCTTTATATACAAAATAATACCGATCGGAACACAGTCTTCCGGTCGATAGATGAACTAAACAATAACTAAAATAAATGTAGATTTATAACAAAAACGATTGTAACATATATATATTTTTATACACAAAATTAACATTTAATATTTCCCAATTCATAAAAATATTTCTCACGTCGAGCAAAACTGATTTATATTAACATTCTTAAATTATACAAAAAAATTAATAAAATGGTTGCAAACAAATAAATATTGTAGTTGCAAACAGAAATAAATAAATATTGTGGTTGCCCTGTTTTAAGCGGGAATTACGCCACATTACCCCCCTCCGAGAGAGCGATAAGCAAACGCTACTCCTTATAACTAACTGGACATTTAATTTTCCTACCAGATTTTGTATAATTGGTTGGGTTTAATGTTTGTGGAGGAATTTCTATTGGATTACTAAATTTTACTTTTTTATTTGATGGTTTGGTTTGGGGTACTGTATTAACATTAGGTACTACTGGATTTAACGAAAGAGAATTGCTATCATTGGGTTTACATTGCTCCATAAAACATGGTTTTAATCTGTTTATGGATATATTTGATTCTCTGTTTTTAATTTTTAGTGTAAAGTATTTTTCATTACGCTTTAAAATAGGATATGGTCCCTCATATGGTTGTTGAAGAGCTGGTTTAACTGAATCTATTCTAATAAAAACGTGTGAGCAACTATTGAGTTCTTTAAAAATAAATAGATTATTGTTACTATGTCTTAAAGCTGGAGTAGGTTGAATATAGTTAAAATATTTTTGTAATTTAACTATAAAATCCGATGGACTTGTATTTGATTTAGGGGTTTCAAAGAAATCACCTGGTAATCGTAAACATTCGCCATAAGTTAGCTCTGCAGATGAACAGTTTAACTCGTCTCTAAATGCTGTTCGAAGTCCCAAACAAACTATTGGCAAAGATTTTGTCCATTGGTTGTTATCGTGACACATAATAGCGGCTTTCAAAGTTCGATGCCATCTTTCTATCATCCCATTACAAGCTGGATTATAAGCGGTGGTTCGTTTGTGCTTGAATCCTAAAAATTTTGAAAGTTCGGAAAATAGTGTTGATTCAAATTGTGCCCCCTGATCAGTTGTAATACTAGATGGTACACCAAAACGGCTGATCCAATCCTTGATTATAGCATTAGCTACAGTCTCCGATTCAATATCTGATACAGGTATAACTTCAGGCCAACGTGTGAATCTATCTATTAAGGTTACACAATATCTATTTCCCTCAGATGGCGGTAGTGGACCAATGATATCCAAGTGAACATCGTCAAAACGTCTACTTGAAATTGTGTAATTTCCTAATGGGGTTTTAACGTGTCTTGAAACTTTTGATTTTTGACATGATATGCAAGCTTTAGCCATGTTTTTAATATCTGTATTCATTTCTGGCCAAACAAACTTTCTTGCTACCATTTTGATAGAGGTACGTATACCGGGATGTGATAAGTTATGAATCGAATTAAAAATATCTCTTCGAAACTTTTCTGGTATGTAAGGTCTTTTAGAACCAGTAGATATGTCACAAAAAATCTCACTGTCGGAACCAAATAAAGGAAATCTTTTTAATATGAGAGATTTATTTGTTTCCCTCAGTTTCGTTAAAGTATGATCCGATGCTTGTTCTTTTGCTATAGCATTATAATCAATTGAGCTACTAAGCGTTATCTCTTCTATTCTTGATAAGGAATCAGCTACTACATTATCCTTACCAGAAATATGTTGAATATTAGAAGTATATTGCGCTATAAGATCTACATGGCGACGTTGACGTGGAGATGCTTTATCTAAATTTTGTTGTAATGCAAAAACTAAAGGTTTGTGATCTGTAAAAAGAGTGAATGAACGACCCTCAAGCAAATGTTTAAAATGTTTAATTGCACTATAAGCTGCTAAAAGTTCACGATCATATGCACTGTATTTTCGTTGAGTATCATTTAATTTAACTGAGAAGAAACTAAGAGGCACCCAAATATCTTCTGATCTTTGCTGTACTACAGCACCGATGGCTGTATTGGAAGCATCTACCATAACTGCCAATTCTGCTTCAGAAGATGGATGTGCTAATAGTGTTGCATCTCTTAGCTTTGCTTTACATGTATCAAAGGCTTTAGAACTTTCGTCAGTCCAAACTATTTTGCGCTTATCATTTTTTATAGTACCTTTTAGATATTCGTTTAATATTGTTTGATCATTTGCAGCGTTTGGAATAAATTTCCGATAAAAATTTATCATACCTAGAAAACTACGTAAACTTTTTATAGTTTCAGGTTTAGGAAAACTATTTATCACTTCAACTTTTGCGATGGAAGGTTTTATACCATTACTTGAGATGTCATGTCCCAAAAACGTAACATTTGGTACCGCAAAAACACATTTATTGACATTAATTATTAAACCTGCATCTTTTAATCTTTTGAAAATGATTTTAAGATGTTGCAAATGTTCTTCCATAGAATGCGATGCTATGAGTACATCATCAATGTATGGAAAACAGAAACTTAAATTGCGTAACACTGAATGAATGCATCTTTGGAATGTCTGTGCAGCATTCCTAAGACCAAAAGTCATTCGTGTGAATTCATAAAGTCCAAATGGAGTACATATTGCAGTTTTTGGAATATCCTGATCACTAACTGGAATCTGATGATAAGCTTTGACTAAATCAATAGTAGAAAACACTTTACAATCATGCAGTTGATAAGAAAAATCTGTTAAAAATGGAATAGGGTATCGATCAGGTTTAGTTTGTGCATTTAAAGAGCGATAATCGCCACATGGACGCCAAGATCCATCTTTTTTTTTAACTAGCTGTAGTGAACTGGACCATTCTGAGTTGGACGGGCGACAGATTCCTTGATTTAAAAGACTTTCGAATTCTGTTTTTGCAATCTCTAATTTTTCTGGGGATAATCGCCTAACTTTTGAAAAGCAAGGGTGACCAGTTGTTGAGATTACGTGAGTTACTTCAAGTTTTGTGTTGTTACTCAATTTTTCGATAGTTATATCTTTATATAGTTCTAAAAGTTTAAATATTTTTGGATTTAATAACTCGGATGAGATCGTTTTTAGTTCAGAGGATGGCCCTACAATGGTATTTTTAGATCGAACATAAATAGCTGAAAGTGGATCAATGAGCTTTTTATTTTTAATATCTACTAATAAACCATAGTGCTTTAAAAAATCTGCACCAATGATTGCTTTATCTACGTCGGCTATTATAAATTTCCAGATAAAGTCTCTGCGAAGATCTAAATTTAATTTTAAAATTTTATTTCCGTACGTAGTAATTTGAGTAGCATTTGCGGCAAACAATTTGAAATTACTTTTGTTAATTTTGTCCGACATGGTAGGAGGTATAACTGACACATCTGCCCCAGTATCAACAAGAAATTGTCTTTTGCTGGAGCAATCGATAATAAGAAGACGACAATTATTAAGGCAAACATCGCTAGTCGTCATCAACGACGTGCCAGTTAGTTTTCCGTAGTGTCCTCAGATTTAATCTGATGTTTATAATTGCATGGCGAAATACATTTACAGGCTTTGTCATTAAATTTATAATGATACCAGCATACTGAAAATCGGGGCTTAACATTGTTAAGCTGTTTCGAAAACGAATTATTAACTTGGTATGAATGTTTAGATTGTTTTGGTGAAATACTTCTATTACGAACTTTTAAAAGACTATTTACTTGATTTGAAAGAATATTAATTTGTTTTGTTAACTTGTCGATAGTTGAAGAGTCGTTTGAGACAACAGAACAAACCTCTGAAACTCTCTGGACTTCTAAAATTTTGTCCGCTGTAGATGCTAACTTATCTAGACTGTATTCTTCCAAGCTAGTTAACACGGATTGAGCTTGAGCAGGTAAGCGCTGAAGCCATAGATTCTGTAAAACAGAGTCTTGAATTTGGGTTCCTGCAAGACTTTGCATTTCCCTTAATAGTTGAGATGGTTTTCTATCTCCTAATTGAAGACCTTTGAGTAATCTATCTAATTTTATTTTGGAAGAATCGCTCAATCTTTCAATGATTGCCTGCTTAAGGTCGAGATATTTATTTTTTTCGGGAGGTTTTAATATTTTTTCTCTCACACATTTGACTGTGTCGTTATCTATTGCAGCTAGTAAATAACTATACTTGGTTTGGTCCGTTTTAATATTGGAAATTTCAAATTGGGCTTCCAATTGATGAAACCAAATTTCTGAATCGTCCCTATTAAATGAAGGAGCTTTAACCGATACTTTAAACATCGATTTGGTTTCTTCTTCGACGTCAGACATACTTCTTAAAAAGAACTTTAATACAAATCGGACACTCGACACAAAATAACGAAATAAATTTTAAGAATGAGAAATAAAATGTGTATAGAGATATTTACAATTATGTTCAAATTTTAATTTTTTTTAAATAAAAAAAAATAATTACGAATCTTAAAAAATAATAAATAAAACCTAACGTTTGTGACAGTTTACAAAATAATGTGGATACTTACTTAATTAAGAATAGTTTCCAATTATGAGTTGATTGGTGTCTTCTATCTTGATGTGTAATTGGATGGTAGTTGTATGTGAATAAATTTTGCTTCTTACATTCTTGACTGGATTTTATTACTGGCCGCTGATGTTGTTTTGCTATCGGGTTGTTCTGTTACTCGTAGATATCTGCTGCTTATGTGTGAGTTGCACCACTTTTCTTATGGACTTCGTATTTGTATTTTTTTGTGTGTCGACGATATATAATCTCCTTTGAAATTTCCGGATGTTTTAACGCCCTTTTTTTAAAAATTTAGTTGATTGTTTGTTCTATCGAGGTCACCAATTTTGGAGTTAAATTATTGTTAAGTTGAGGTTTATTATTAAATTTATTTTTTATATTTTTTTATTTTATTATACATAAATTCAAATTTCACATTTTATAAATTATTTATTTTAGATTTAATCCACTTCTACTGTCACAATTATTTGTAATCTAAACCTTACAATTCAATGTAAATTTTAACTCTAAGGAATTCAAACAAAGGTATCTCCTTTATATACAAAATAATACCGATCGGAACACAGTCTTCCGGTCGATAGATGAACTAAACAATAACTAAAATAAATGTAGATTTATAACAAAAACGATTGTAACATATATATATTTTTATACACAAAATTAACATTTAATATTTCCCAATTCATAAAAATATTTCTCACGTCGAGCAAAACTGATTTATATTAACATTCTTAAATTATACAAAAAAATTAATAAAATGGTTGCAAACAAATAAATATTGTAGTTGCAAACAGAAATAAATAAATATTGTGGTTGCCCTGTTTTAAGCGGGAATTACGCCACAAATCCATCTTTTACCCTTAAGCACGATGCTCCATGAGACGTCACTTTGCTACACAACTTAAATATAGCAATTTATAGTACGTGGAGCAATTATAACACTACGGGATCACCAGTTTGAATATGTTAATAAATTTATATGGTTACGACACTTCTCGATTCCTATCCGGATTATTGACGCCTTAGATGCTAATAAAAAGTCAAACTTTCAACTTTATTGATGGGAATTATGTCACTAATCTTGACCACACAATTTATTGTGGTGGTCACTGTTTGGAGGGCTATACAACACTTGTTTTGACGCCACTTTCCTAGTTAACACTTCACAGGTTAAAATAAGACTTAAATTATGCGGTGATCTAGCACTGCTTATATACAAATCCGATGGATTCCCAATCTTTCCATTCTGCTTACAATGATCATTGTTTAGAATATGATAATAATGATGCTAAGATAGAGCTGTGCACGTGACAGATGAATTAACTATTGTGGCGTGACTATTCCTTGTATTTGTGAACGCCACAAATGTATATAGTGATGCCTCAATTTCAATGAAGTACATTTCGAGAAAAATATGGTAGTGACAGATGATGTTAATTCTGGCCTTTGTATGCAAGAGATGCGACATCACTTTACTATCAAGCTTAAAATCCAATTCACATATGAAACGAAGGAGGAGGAATCGGTCACAAAGAAGATTACAAGAGGCCAAAGAGCATCAATAAAATGTTTGCTCGAACATCCACAAATATTGAAATATCGAAGTGTCATTTCAACGTGAGTGTAAAAGTTTGATGACAGATGGTGATAACTCTTATACATTCTAGATCTGTTTTAACATACTTATTTTTCAGCGACACAACTATGCAAAATGGATATACCCATACCATGTCATCCTTTCCTCAAGTGTGATATGTAACGCAGTGTTATATCTGTAAAGAGACAAAGAATCGCACCGAATAACTTCAGGGGCATTCTATTCAGATCTGAAAGTTGAGGCTAATATTATTCGAATAGGATGAGGCGTTAAGATATTTCAAGCCTATGAATGACATTTTTTCATATTTTACAATTTAGGAAAATAGGACGTCGCCCTTCTCCAATTTAGAATAGGACGTTCACTAGACTAGACCATCTGACTGTAAGTTTAACCAAATTCTTCCCACTTCTCTCTTTCCTTGCGGATTCCATTCCAATGGCATTCGTGGAATGTCATTCAGTGAGTATTTTTCCAACATTTGCTCTTTCTGGTTTAGAATTTAATGTTTGAGTGCCACAGAAAGTTATCATTTTTGATCTTATCTGGTCAAAAGCCTTTTATTCTTCTGCTCAGACAGTTGTTTACAAACACCTATAGCTTTTGTGTGATCTTCTATATGCATGTATTCATGTTTCACACCCATACAGCAGAATAGATTTTACACACGCATTGAACAGAACAAAACGAATGCATTCCAAGTCTTGTAAAGCACATTGAACGTATTTCTGGGTTCGTTATACTTTTGCTACAGTATTAAGATCAACTACCATTACGTGATAATACTCAGCTATGGCTAACTCCTCGGAAGTTGAAGAATATTTCACTTCGAAATGCACGTTCAATTCGAAGGACAGCGGTAAAATGATACAATTTCGAAACTCATTAGTAAAATTACTGATCAAGTTCATTGATATACACAACAGTTTTAAACTCAGTCTTAGTTCATTCCCATTCAAGTAATCATTTAAGGTCGTGGCTGAGTTAAAATGTACCAAAACACACTGATCAGCCGAATTATATACAATAAATTTTATATATTATCAACCTGTCGAAAACATCAATCGAAACATCACCTCTTGAATTTTAATCTATAAATGGCACTCATGTATATGAATGTATACGACATTGCGTTCACTTCCACTGGTTCATTGATTTTGTACGAAATATAAAACTTTGATAAATACTTAACCTTTCTTATATATTTATTACCTGATTTTATTGATATTTTTGATGTAATTGACTTTTTAAGACATGCCTGGAAACTTTTAAAAGTTCGCCCCATGTTGTGAATTTGTGATTCATGGAATTTCGTTCATTTACCAATTTTTTATTTTGCTTTCTTTTATTTTACGCTGTAATTTACTTTGTCATGGTTGGTTACCCTCAGTCATCATAATAAAAGAAAATTCCTATATAAATTACAATGAAATTTAATAAACGAAATTTTATTTTAGCAACGTTAACCAATTAGATTAGAAATATCTATCTACAGTTTTTCTTAATGGTTTTGTGTATGTGTATGTTAGGGTAAAAAAATATAAAGCTTTCAATAAAACGAACCTTAAAAGTGTATAGTGAAAATCAAAAAAAAAATAAGATTTATCAGGTGTGTTCGAAATAATTCAACCGAATAAGACACAAGATTTTGTCCTAAATATGTCCTTTCCCACCTACGACTGTACAAAGGCATTACGTTTCAATCTCTTTATTTCACTTTTCCCCAGAGCGTTGATGCTTAAAACCCATTTTAACAATTAGTATTACATTTTGGAACTCATTATTTTTCTCGATTATATACCCTACGTCTACCTATTCACACAGTTCTTAGGAATAAGATTGAGGTAGAAGTTCACCAAAAAAAAACTGAAATTACTTGTTGTACACATACACGCACACAATAAATAAAAAAAAAGTATTTTAATATAAAACTATAATAAATATTATTTTTCGTTAATAATAATTTGTTTACTATATCCCCATACATTACGCAAAATAACAACAAAACGTCAAAATGTAATTAAAAATTTCCTTTCTGCTTTGTAGCTTATATCTACAAGCCACAAGACGTACACACACACATAAATGATTTGTTGCTGTTGTTTGCTTAACTTATATCCCTTCCATACAAAAAAAGACGAGTAAAGATAAATTGAATTTAAGCACACACACACACACACACACACACAATTATTATCCCCCCGACAGTAATCCATCACTCTATTTGTATAATATAAAAGTCAAACAGCAAAAAAAACTATAAAAACCCATCCCTCACCAAACCTCACGCCATATATAGCTATATGTTGTATGAGAAAAAATCCCAACTCATCTGATTAAAACCAACAACAAACTAAAGCAACACCTTGTAAAAATACCCCCGAAAAAAATTTGTTCAAGTTTAATGAGAAAATTGGCACTCACCCACGACATATCCTCATCCCGCTACTCTAAACGAGTATATAATCATACTTCGGGTGAGGTAGAATTATTATTATTTTTTTTTCATATTTCCCACCCACACCGCTAGTTCTATTTATATATTATATATGTATGTGCTTGCTTTTCATTTTGCTTAAGAATGTTATCGTTTATGTTATTGTTGTTGCCCTGTTTTCAATCAAACAACAGAGATTTTCTTATAAATAAGATGAAAAAAAGAACCGAAGACAAAAAAAAATTCCTAACGATTTTCCATACAATTAGAAAAAAATAGCTTCGAGTGCTCCTTTCTTTTGTGTTTGTGTGTGTGTTTGTTTACCGACTGTACATAGTAGCAATATCTCCACATTATATATGATAATGGTACATGATTGAAAATTTCTTTATGGAAAATGGAAAATTGAGATGATGTATGAGATTCGTTGGATCCACATTGTTATACATTGACTAATTGAAAGATATAGTCTTTAGCCGTTCCTCTTATACATACGCCATCTATGGTAGTGGAAAGATAATCTACTAAGGGACTTCCCAAAAACCTAACGCCGAAGTATTTTTTACAATAGGTGAACGTCTTGATGGACAGTTAAAGAGTTTTTTTTTCAGAGGTTAACAATTTTGAGTTGGCAACACTTCTTTATTTGATAACCCATTTAACAGCTGGCAGTTGCTTTTTGTTTAGTTTAGTTTGTAAGATATTATAATTGGATTCGATGCTGAGATGGCTGTGAACGTGACAGCTGATGGGAGTTATATCAGTACTCCGATGTGCCACTGATTGGCAGCTAGGGTTGAGTCTATTTGATATGTATGGCATCTTTATGTATTCTGTAATCTGTGGTTCGCTAGGCCGGTTTCGATCTGAAAACCTCATTGCTTGGCTGTATATGATCGAAAAGATCAAATCTATCTCATCAAGCATATGCCACCGTACTTGATGTATGTTGCAATTTTTTTGTATATATATGTTGTAATTCTTTTTTGCAACAGTGCTGGCGAATTACAGATATTTTAATCGAAATATGTTTTCAATAACTATTGTGGCATGACTGTTCTTTTTATTTATGAGTAATTATTCATTTTCGTACTTTTGTTGTGAACGCCACTGGTTTAACATTTCATTTATTTGCGTTATAATTATTGTCTACGTCGATAAACCAGAGACCATTTAACACCTGGAAATAAACAAACGAAGAAATACGGCCACAAATGCTTGTAAAAATAGGTGTTTCAGATTGCACCTTGTACCAGAGTTCCGTCAAACTTAACTTTATTCTATTCACTCAATAAATTGGAAAAACAAGCCACTTGCCACTGTTAGGGGCTAAGCTATGACACTAGACTAGTAATCTTCAAGCGATTTAGCCTTGCTTTTATACAAATCAGTGGGATTTTCGATCTGTCCATTCTCCTCGCAACAGTCAATGTAATGGTTCATTAATTTAGATATAGTATTTGAGATTAATTTTTATTCACTCGCTATTACTCTAATGCTGATTCACTCATCTCTTTCCTCATCTGATTATCACTTCTCAAGCTGAAATCGACAGTCACTATCGCAACAGGTGTTGAAGAGATACCATCTCTCACTCATAAACTATTGCATTGTCTTCGAGCTGGATTCGAACCATCATCTTGACTGATACTACGTATACCACGTACTATAACCACTCGACTATTGACTGCTATTTAATTTAATTTATTTATTAGTAGGTGATAATGTTTTGTGTTTGTTGGGTAAATTAATGTGATTGAAGTAATTTTGTTTGAGGGTTTCGACTATGGTGGGCTTTGTTAGGCTAAATTCTATTGTAAATCTTTATCTCTCTCAGGTATTTTATCACTCTGATTATTGTGTCTCTGTCGTCCGCTATAGTACTCGTTTAATCGAGCTGGGAGTCTAAGTGTTTTACCTTAGGTTTGACTGCTATGTCGTTTACTGTGTTGATATACGCATATCCGTTACAGTATTTTAAGAAAGTTGAATTTTATTTTAAAAGTTCGGTTAGTGAGCTTTTAAAAATTTAAATTTATCGAAATTTATGCTTGACAACATGATATAATCTTTATAAATAATATAAAACATAATAAACAAATGTACTCACATCTTCTAAACCGATGTTGAACCTATACCTCGAAGATTATATTTTACCAAACTTAAGGCTTACTCTATATAATATTTTTACTAATGGAGATAAGTCTGACATAATCAGGTTGTTCCATAGTATATTCTAATCTTGAGTACATCCTTTTCGAGTTTTGATTACATTTAACATTCTTCTTGGAATACTGTGGACCAAGGTCGTAGTTATATGTCAATTTAAATTGCTTTCTAATCAATATAGCGTACGTACCCGTGTATACTCAATTAGTTCGTAGCTCGTAAGAGCTTTTTAAGATATCCGAGATCAACTCATTAAAAAGCAACAATGAAATGAAATATTTGAGAATATACCGTACGGCTCGAATCGAAGTGTTCGACTTTACTTATCTAACTTTCAACTTACCTGAAAAACTCACAAAACCTTTATTTCGATACTTGTCTAGCAAATATTCCATAACAGATGACTTATTCGTCTCAATGTATAGGAGAACTAATGCTACACCTATAGTCGTATTTTCGTGTTATTTGAGATTAGTTCGCTTTGACCTTATCTTAATACGCTGAAGGACAAGAAAATAACATACTTGCTTTAAGAAACCTTTTATTATAGGATAGAGACACCCCATACTGTGCCTTTGTAACTTATAACATGGTTCTGAAGCCCACCTTGTTTTTTATTATATTTTTTGTTTTTTTATTTTATTTGGAAAAGGAAGAGCATTAACCTTCCATTTTCAAATAACAAATACTTATGTTAAATACCTATGTGTCATTCTTATTGATTATACATCTTCTTATTAACTACATCGTCGAATTTATCAATTATAAAAATCTTAAAAGTATCGGATGCTGTATCAATGACTTCCTGGCATTGAGAATTAGGTTTTGAAATTCGAACCATGCTTATTGGGATTTAACTCAATTTTGACTGGGAGCTATTATGGATTTTTTTCTTAAATCGAGACATCCGATCCACTGCAAATTTCCTATAAGAAAATTTTTGGGTCGAATTTGTCAAATGATAGCATAGAAGTTAAAACTTAGGAATTTTGTAATTCACTTAAAATGCTAAGTTTCAATAACACAAAAAAAATTCGTCTATTAATAGTAGGCGATGTTAAAATTCCGATTTCGTTTTGTCTGGTTTAGTTTCATAATAGCGGATTTTTCGATATCGAATTTTTCATAGTAGCCCGTCTGGTATATATCTCCTTGATCTTCAGGGGGGCTTTAATGAAATAATTCGATATCGAATTTTTTTCGATATCGAAAAAACCGATCCGCCGTGAAATTTCCTATTTATCAAATATAAGCATGAAGTTAGCAAAAATACGTTTCTTAATTCATTTGAAGTTGCTAAATTTTATTTTATTGTTGTATTTTAATAGATTGAAGACTATTGAAAATTCGATTTAGTTAGTTTCATAAAAGTGGATTTTTCGATATCGAATTTTTTGTAATAGTCCCGCAGCTTATGACGTTTAAGTAGTCCCAGGATAAGATCTTTCCATAAACATTGCGTTGCAACCGGTGACATTGTATAACTCTACATAAAGCCATTGTTTTTAAATTACCTTTATCAACTTTCGATATTGCTAAGGTAACTGACTCGATAAATTAGTTCTCGATGGGTTTCAATCGATGGGTTAATTTTCAAAAAGCTTTCTAAGAAACCATAGAAGTTGGTAAGAGCAACCCATTTAATTGAATTCTGCTTCTGTTTCAACCCTTTGATGCGGTTTTTACAATATTTTTTATAAAACAAAAACATCTTGGTTTATTTACCCATTCACTTATTTCATACCGATCCAATTACTTTTCATAAATAATCAAATATAATATGTATAAGAATATAACCGTTACACAACCAATGTTGTTTATGTTTATAACTTAAAACGAAAACTATATACAGTAGAAAAAAATTGAACTTTTAACCGATAACAATATACTCAAGTACCAAAATACATAATAATAACCCCGCATATTATATTTAACTTGGTTGTTTACAAAACCAATTTTCCAATTTATCCGCACCACCTCAACAAAAATTATATCAATTACCCATTCCAATAATGTACGTGTTTGTTTATGTGTTTATATAGAGAAAATGTACAAAACGAGTGGGGGGTGGGACGATATGTTGTCAGAACCAAAATAGATAAGTGATTGTGATATGCGAAACTAATGTCTGTCACGTAGAAATCAACTTATTTGTCGATTTGTAGCATTTTATTTTATATTTGTCTGTGTATCTGTTTGTGTTATATATGTATGTATTTTTTTCTCGTTTCTTAGCTCTACTTAAGAAACAAAAATGGTTATTAAGGATTAAAATGTGTTTATTTATGACAAAAAATTAGGACCGGTCTTCCCTTTTTTTCTCGGTTGCTGGTTAAATATTTTTCAGTTATGTGTACCGAAAACCAAACAAAAAATTATATTTACCTTTTTTTTGTCCTCCCTTTTTCCACCCCATCATTTCTACATGTTTTCTTTATATATTACATAGACGAGTACAAATACTCCGTCGTCTCATCTTGAGCCTTTATGGCGTCAGTCTTGTTTTTCATTATATTTTCCCGTTTCTGTACTTTAATCAATTTGTTTAATTGAAATATGTCTTTAAATATATCTGTAAGATTATTTTCTTCCTGTGCTTAAAGCTTATCGCATGTTTACAAACATAACAAGAATATTAGTAGCTTTTATATATGTATGTATGTACGAAGAAGGTAAAAAGTTATAGATTACAATTTACTCATTCATTTTGTTTTTGTTTTTCTTTGTTTTTATGAATATACACAAAAATTAATCAAAAAGCTTAAATCAAAAATAATATTTTTATACATACATATGTGGATTTAGTTTTAATCCCGATAGGACTAATTAATCCGAAAATCGCATAAGATATGAATGTAACTTAGGTAAACACACCTGTCGTTTATCGTCTCCATACCGGATACATATACGATATATAATAACGAGAGAGTATAAGAATAAGACGTGGTAATATTTTAAACGAATCAAATCCACTAGCCATTTGTCATAATATGTCAACAGATATTTTTCATCATCAACCAAAAAAAAAATATGTGTATATGTATACCGAGTTAAAACAGGCATTAACAAATCACTAGACGAATATGGAACAAATGTATTCGAAACCCCTAAAAAGCTTTTTATTAGATAAAAAATCCGATTCGCTTTTTTTGTTGTTTTTTTTTGATAAATTGTTTGCGATAAACTGTATTAAAACCAAAAGAAATCGGTTGTGATTTATCAACAGGAGCTTTTTTTATGTTTTTGTTGTTATTTTTGTTGTATTACGGTTTCCGTAATTCCCAGCCGTACATTTGCTAGAGATCTATAACGAAAGTAAATTGTATTCAATTTAGTTTGGGTTTTCAAAAGTTTTTCAACAATTTTTCTCGTTTTATCCAATTTATATATTGTGCGGTTTGTCGATAGATAATGATAATCTTGTTCAAGATTTATATGTGTAGATGTATTAGTGTTGTTATACACTCTACACACACTGACACACACAGCTACATATATGTGTATTATTTAATATAATTTAATAAATTCTAATCTGAAGCTCAACATGATGTTAGTTAAAACAAATAATCAGAATAAAGTCAAAAAAAGCTCTTAAAATGGAATAGATAAGGACCAAAAACCATCACTTACAGAACCTTAAAATTGCTCAAGGATATTAATAATATAAAAAATATAGTATATATATATATATATATATATATATATATATATATATATATATATATATATATATATATATATATATATATATATATATATATATATATATATATATATAAATATATGTGAGTTTAAAAAATGAACGTTATGGTTGGTTTAATAGAACAAAAGAAATCACTGTATAGCAGAGAAAAAAATCCAACACAGAATGAAAAATTAATGATAAAAGAAGTTATCTTTTATTTTTATTTCAGAGAAAGAATATGAATAAAAACTTGTGGCTTTTCTTCTCCACCTTAGGGATGGATCATAGCTTGGATATTAATTAAAACATGAAACACGTTAATTAATTTCCATTTGCTTAATTATTTCTGTGTCTGGTTCACCAGAAATTATTCTGCATGTGGATAAATTTCTTATCCCAATAGTTGTCAAAAATAATAGAGCTTTTCTATTATATGTATTTTTGGTTAAAAAGTTCAGTCAAAATAGCAACAAAATGTATGATTGTTTAGAATAATTAATAAACTTATTACAATCTTATATATGGTGATATCAAACTCCTTCGATGGTAGTGATTACTAATGTGTGATTCAGGAAAATCGAGACTTAAATTCTAGATTGGTTTTACATTATTAAAGCACCGTCATTTTAAATTTTAAACGTCACCAAGAGTGATAAGTATTTAAAAATTCTATATCAATGGTAATGCTATATTTAAGTTTTATAGAGCACGGTGAAACTCTAGGAAAGCGCTTTAGATACGAAGTGCTTTTTGATTTTCAATTATTCTATTACTATAATAGAATAGAATAATATTTCAATTATTCTATTCTATTACTTTTTGATTTTCAATTATTCTATTCTATTACTACGAACTACAACAATTTTATTTTCACTGAATATCTTGAGTTTTATTGAGGTATAAGTGTTAAATATTCAAGTAATTACATGGCAAAGCTTTAATTATGTATTGTAGCATCTACTAATTATTTTTTTCACTCACTTAATATTATTTAGGTTTTTTGCAACCCAAATATTTTTCTTCAATATATCATAGAATATTTGAAAATATTTACTATGAGGGTTGATAAGACCTGGAAATCTACTAAATATCAGAAACGGTGATTCTAGTAATGTTACCATAATCCTGAAATATACGTTCAAAAGAATACCAAATAGATTTCTGAAAACTTATTATATTTCAGGACTAAGCGGGCCCTGTCTGCATCTCAACATTGAAGGTTATAAAGTAAGGTTATAAATTTAGTATAAAGAATTTGTATCGCCTTGACAGTTAAAGAGTACTTTAAAAAGATCTTTTTGTCATCTCATCTTATACTGCCCTTAAAGAAGAGACACGTCTTTTATAATCCCCAATCCATCGCCATCTAACGCGTGGGAGAAGGGTTATTTCAGGGATCACTCGACAGCATTTTTCATACACAATAAAATGATCTACTATACTGTTAATTAGTTCATAAGTGAAACTATTTAAATAAATAAATAGTTTAGTCATATTTAGCTAACCTGAGGATTCAATCCATTTCATTATGCATGCTATCGTATATGTATGTTTTTATCTTTTAAAATAATCATTCAATTCAATTGAATGAAAGAAATTACTAAAGCGGCCATCCTTTTCAGAAAGTCTTTAGTTCATAACTGTTTGACCTACACAGTAAAGTAGCTGTGCATGCCACTAGAGAAATCTTATAATATAATCAAACAGAAGAAACAAGAGCACACAAGACAAGAGCACACAACAACAAGACAAGAGCACACAGTGCACTTATGGTCAAGAGCACTAAAAATCGTTATCGTTAGGAAACAAAACCAATAATTATTAGAAAATCTAATTAAACTATAATCAACACCTTATGTATCAAACGACATATTTTAAATTAAACCTTCAATATTCTACCAACTACAACGCAACTTCTACTGAACATATCTTTTACTGTCCGTTTCTTGAATAAAGTAAGCGTATAGTACTACAGTCAAATTGCGTAAGAACTAAGACCACTCAATACGGTATTGTCATCAAATCGACAAGTACAGATCGAGATTATGAAGACCTCGGATTTTCCGTAGAGAGGAATATGTCACGTTCGATTTCGTTGGGTGATATTTTTCATTTTGTTTAGTAAGTTTTATGGGTTGCTTGTATACACACAAGGTGAAAGTTGAATCCATGTGTTGACATGAAACAAAATTAAACGAGAACCAAGAATTCAAATCTAACAAAACAATTAAACGTTAAAAGAATACAAGGCGAATAATTTTCATATAGGTAACACCATTAAATATCAATTGCCCTAAAAGCAAAGAGATTAACCGAAAATTGAATGTCATCAAACCGAAAAATACCGAAATCTAAACCAAATCGCTGTTTAAGGGGATATAGTGAAATAATGATACAAACACAAACACATTATATATACATCACTACCATTATATCACAGGCCAAATCATGACATTTATCCATTTATATGGTTTGTACAATTAATTTGTAAAATGTGAATTTCACACATTTTTTCGAATTTGTTTTGTTATATCTTATACAGGCCCTAACATTATACAGGCCTTAACATCAATTTTTGTTTAAAATTTCGTAAAATAATTTTCTCATTTATTGGTACATATTTCGAATTTTCATTCATAATAATTTTTCTTGATTTTTATTTGTATTTTCGGCTAATATGTAATGTAATATTTCGTTTATCGAATATGATCTATGATGAAAATGATTCAATGTGATTCGATAAAAATTATAAAGAGTGATAATAAACCTTAACTGTTCTTTTGCATTTGATTCTTGTGTAGGAAAACTGTAGCACACAAAGAATAAACTCAAAAGGAAACGAAATGTACTAAAAGACCACGAAGAAGAAAACTATTTGCATATTCCCAGAAATTTTGAAACGAAAGAAAACCGCGATCGAAATGAGCAGGATGCAAAATAAAATCATAATAGTAGTTTTGTGAGTAAAATAAAGATCTTATAATAGTTTTAAACTAGGTAAAGTATAATTACTGACTGTACTTGGATTTCATAAACTTATTTTATCAAGTCACGACAAATCATTATATTTATATCAATATCTGTCTAATTATCCTGAGTGTCGCTCATTTGGAGAATGTATATGGGCAACACATGGGCATTTTATATGAAAAACATATTTTACATGTATATAACGTAAATTATACTTAAGAAAACGAAAAATCATCGGAGAAAATCCAAAATCGGATTGTTTTTTAGTTTTTATAATAGCAACTAGATATATCAGATTTTCATAATAGCAAAACCCGCTTTCGGATCCGATATAGAAGTTTTTAAAATGGTCTCCCTGGTTTAACAGTAATCATATATAGTACTATAATACCATTTGTTTTCACATTTAAAAAGTTTTAAAATATGACAAAAACAAAATAAATCTGCTTTAGTCAGCTGCAACATAAGATAGAAACGAATATAAGCAAGTAGCGAAATAATCATTCTTGAGATATGTGAGATGTACGATATAAATAATCGAGTACACATAGTTAATTTTTAAAAATTTATTAGATTTGATAAGAGATGGCTCAATCGTAACGAAAAATTTTAGCATATTCAATATTTACTTTACAGTATGTAATAGCCTAACTGTGATATGAAGTCTGATCCCATTTTACCGATGTGTTTTATATGATATTTAAAATATAGTCCAAAGGATCTACCAGTTTGTTCTATGTAAAATGATGAATAGATTTCATGTTAGTTTATAAATTTCTATATTATAATTCATGTTTCTAATATGATATTATTTCTTAATCAAGATGTTATTGATCTCATCAATTTTGGCAGATTTGTAATATTGATTAATATATGTTTCATTAATCAAATATCAATCCATTTCATCTCGCACATCTATATGTATATATATATATATATATATATATATATATATATATATATATATATATATATATATATATATATATATATATATATATATATATATATATATGTATATACCACATCTGTATTTGTCTGATGTGAATTCTAGTTGAGCTTGCGTCTTTCACTTCATCACAGTGGCTGTAAGGTTTAATATTAACGATTAAAGACTAAACAACACTTAGTTTAAGATCTATATTCTATCAAAGCAATCTTGATTGCTCAACAGAGCTTTGGTTCTATATATTCAGCATAACAGTATATATACTAACACTAAAGGCGTATGTTGATAAGAGCTTCAATACTCACCAGGAATAACAGGAATAGCCACATTTTGTTGACACAATTTTAAACGTGACAATGTTACGTTAAATACTATACTATAGCTTTCTTAAATATTAACACACGTCTCATTGTATACATGTCAAAATACCAATTCCATTAAATTAAAATATATTTTTGCTTTCGGAATATACATGTTTTTAATTGAATTGTTCAAAATAATTAACATCTAAACTGCGAATCATAATAAATTATCTGAATAATATTAGATGTCTTTGCCACGCGAAAGTGGCGTCAAAATGAAAAAACAATTTACGTTATTATTCTCAAAGACAAAGAATATATGATCGAGAAAATTTTATGCATGAAGTTAGATTAATTATGAAGTTTGTTTGGAAACAAAGTATGAGTCGGAAAAAATTATTTAAAAGAAAATAATTTAAAATTACATTATCACAATTGTTGTTCTTTTAGATATTTTTTAAGATAAAATAATAAAATGAGGGGAGACGATATCACTGCAAATCTTGGAATATAAATTACTTAACTTTTATCTATTTTTGCTGTCAATTGTAGGGTGGTTGTAACGAAAGTTTGATATCACACCACAGCAAACCTTATTTATCGAAATTGAAAATATAAAAAACTTTGATATGACTGCTTATTTCGTATATGCGGTAATTTCTGCTTTTATATATAGCTTTTGTTCCTCAAACTGAAAGATTGGTAATGCAAACAGCTTAAATCACCGGAATTGATACAAAACAATTCTCTTGGTATTCTTGCAGGGTGAAATTGCAGAGAAAATTTTTGAAGTTGGGTAAAATGATGATTTGTCACGAGATCAGGTATACAACGCAGGCGAGGCAGGAAATCCTAATAAAACTTAAGAAAACACTACACTCGAATTATCAAACATTTCAACTATCCGGAATGTCTTTATCCTCTTGCATTCCGAATTGTGAAAGTAGTTGAATAGAAACTGCAGTCAATGTAATAGCTATGATATCTTCATAAGTCAGTACTTAGTAGAAAATATGATATTTTTTAAGGTTACGATGACGATAAGTAAAAACTCTCTGTAATGAATTTCTGTCAAGTACTCCTTCTGATATTATAGCAATGAACAATATAGATTTGAACTCATACAAAAATTGTCCATGTTACAAAGATTTACGACAAGATCGAATTTTCTAACTAATAAATAAGTAACGAATAAAAGAATAAATAGATCTTGACCTGTTAGCTCAATTTTTCCTGAGTATGACAATTTGCATAAATATTAATCTACCAAAACCTTATAAAATCTCAGGTTTCTTTTCAATTCTGACGTTCTATATCCACATTACTCATCAAAGTTAATCGGTTATTGAGCACACAACGGATTTAATAAAACATGCGTTCATTCGTTATAACATTATTGTTCGTCATAAATCTTGCACGATACCAACAACAACACAAAAAATCTGTTTTACCTTTTATGGTTGGCTGTTTGTTTGCTTATACATACATATACACCGTACATATACATACACATACAAAAAAAAGAAAAATTTGTGGATATGAGAACAAAACAAAAAAGGATTTTCGAATGATTGAAATTTTATATGAGCTTTCACGTTTTCTTCCCCTCGACAGCTTTTTTGTCGTTCATCATCGTCGGTTTATGTTTCGTTGTCGTAAATACTTACATATATATATATATAGAGAGAGTCTTCTTTCAACATATTATATAATGTGCTGTGCTGAAAGATGAAAATGAAACTAAATCCGATGAATGTATATTTACAACAACAATATAGATGTATATGTACCAGAATTTTTAATATGTGCGATTTTTCAAGAAAATTTTCCATTTACAAGAAGTTAGTGAGTTTTAGTTCGTTTTCTTATCATCCTATCATTATTTTATGTTGTTGTATATTTATATAATATATTCAGGTTAGAAAGATCATATCAACCGCAAGAATGGATCAAAAAAAAAACTTCTATGAATATTATTTTTGTTCGATGCTGCTGCGTCAAAAAGATTAAGTTCAGAAAGCTTTTTTATTATTATATTTGATAAAAGAGAAAAAGGACAGAAACGAAACAATGTGAAAGTGTAACGGAAATTTTACAAGTTTTATATAAAAATGAACAAGTGTGTTAGTATTTGTATATATACGTGAAACTTTCGTCACCCCATATTCTAGTTTATTTACGGGCTCACATGAGTTTTGATTTAATTGAATGCCTTACTTAATACCGATTTGGCACGTGCAATCACTTAATTTTAATCAAATTTCCAACCACTCATTATTTATTAATTTGATCACACACTCGTATCACATTCAACAATCAATTTAAGATTTACACACATACACACATACACATATACATACATACATCAGTATATGTACATATAGAAAGGAAAGTAATACCTTTATAAATATATACATACCTTTATACAAATACTTGAGTGTATACATAAAATCAAAAATTAAATGGTAATCGAGAGCTTTTTTATATCACTGTGTGTGTGTGTGTTTATTTAATCACCTCAAACTCCATAATTAAATTTTTATTTATTTTTTTATTCCTCTATGTACACATTGTTGAAACTGCTGGTGCTGCTCAAAATAAACACATGATTGTGGGCATGTGGGGTGCAAGTGGGAGAGTGAATAAAGCTCACATACAAAAATTATATTATTATATGTAACTTTTTAAACTCGATTAATCAATAATTGATTGGAATAATTGGAAATTGGTTATTTATATAAAAACAAATAATACCATTAATGGGGTGAGGATAGGATGGAAATATTGTAGGGACGAGATAAATCGGATTTGGTTCAAACTATTTATGTTTATACATAAAACTAAAAGTATTTCCAATCATAAAATTTGGGTTTTATCAAGAATTTTGTTTCGTTTGTAATAAATTTATAGAAATTCTATATACTTACCATATGTAACAATGAAAGAGAAACGAGAATTTCCTAGGTACATTAAATTACAAACAGGTGCGACAGACAATTTGTTCGGTAGCTATTATAAATATATACACTAAACTAGCATTACTATGTATATATAGTTGGCCCAGTTTTCATCCCATGACTATCAAAAAACTATCACGACATTAACTATTAACCCAGGATTTCAACGACAGCCTAGAAAATTAGCATCAAGTTACTCTCAGTTTAGGATTTCAATGTCAGTTCAGACATGTTAATAAATTAAGCTCAGTTTTCATCTCATGAAAACGCAATGGCAACACCAAAACCATCGCGACAGTAACTATCAACATAGGATTTACTGACAGCCCACAAAATTAGTATCGTCAAGCTACTCTCAATTTAGGATTTCATTGTACGTCCAGACATGTAAATAAAGTTAGCCCAGTTTACATCCAGTGAAAATGCAATGGCAGCACTAAAACTATCACGAATGTAACTATCAACTCAGGATTTAATGATAGACCAGAAAATTAATATCGTCAGTTAGTGAATGTCATTCCAGACATGTCAATAAAGTAAGCTCAGTTTTCATCCCACGAAAATGGAGTGACAACACTTAAACTATTACGACAGTAACTATCAACGCAGAATTTACTGACAGTGAAAAATTTTTCGACGTTTGGTTAAGTCATTAACATAGATAAATGCGTATTTGCAAAATCAATAAGTGTTCAGGTCCACATTATTAGTAACAGAGGGATGCTTCTTACCTTTATCCGAGTCAGTTAAAGTGAATTTTTAATAATATGTTAATAATTCAATAATTTTAATCTAAAACAAACTATTGTGACATTTTCATGTTCAGTATACAATCAAAAAAATTGTACACAGTTTATTATTTCACAAATTCTATTTGTAAAATAGTAGAAGAGTTTTTTAATAGATGGTGCTTTAGTTACAATCAGATTTGATAAAAGATGGCGCATAATTTTATAGATGAAATCATTTTTTATAAATAAAATGTAAAAAACAACTTTAAAACACGTTTTTTACATGTAAAAACCGAGTAAATTACATCGTGAAATTTACACGGCCAACTGTGCTTTTACCTAAAGACATATATGGATGAAGAAACCAGGATTAATATGAGATATGCAGTTGATTTATTTCATGAAACAAATTTTAAATTTTAAATTTTTTTTTAAGAATATGAATTTTTTATTATTTTATAAAATACTATTATATATTTTACGGTAAATGGGTAATTTTCGATGTAACTTTATGATACACCTGGGTGGCCATTTTATATGGTTTTTATATTTAAAATGAAATAATCGTAGCTTACTGCTGGTGAATAATGAGTGAACTTCACGTCGTATACTGAAACGGATGAGATTATCTTCCATCCTGCTTTTACTAGTCGACGTGTTATGTTCTTTGTATATTTTATACATTTGTCAAGTCCAAACTGTTTCCAATATCCTTAAGTTGTCACCTATTTCCAATATCATAACAATAAGTTAGTTTATTATAACGCCGCGGTCTCGAGATCGTGTCTCGCCGACTAAAAACTAACCTGCAGTGGATGACATAAAAAGCGATTGTGTGTAAAAGCATTTGTAGGGCTTGACCACCTACAATGTGCACGTATTAATGGTTCTTATAAGGTCTTGGTTGAGACGCGGGTAAAGCCGTTTACCACCTTTACGCCATATATTATTATCAATTAAGTTGTATTTATATACTTACCATATTATAAAAACTATATATCAATACATATTTTACCAATTTAGAAAAAATGATATAATTAATTTTGAGGTTATGTAGGAACGTCAATTTATTTATTTCCCCTTTTAAAGTTATTGCACTTGGGTTATGTTTGTAAACGTGTTTTTATATTACAAAAAAGTCTCCAACCGGGTTATAAAAGTATGATAACGCATCACAAAATGACCGTTTTGGTCTAGAGAGAGTATAATCAAGTATTTTGCAAACTTTGGTTCTGTTTGCTGTGATATGTAACAATTGATTGGCTTTTGATTTTATAATGAGTAAGGTAATCGTCGACTTCCTTGAGAAAAAATTTATAACGTGAAAAGCTTTTACGATTTTAATTTGAGAGATGTAAGTTCTTAAGCTTTAATTCGTTAACCCGGTTTCAATCTAAGCTTGATCGAAAATAATCAAATCCATGTCCGACAAATATCAGGCGTATGCTACTGGATTATTGTCGCTAACTCGAACTTTATTGATTTATTAATATTTATTGTGGCAGCAGGCCGCGTAGTGAGATGATAAATCTTTTTTTGTACCAATGACGTAGTAGTGAACGCCACGCCACATAATATTAACAACGAATATAATATTGGTCTCAAAAGCAAAAGAAAAAACATTGCTTTCACCAAAACAAAATTCCTATTTTGGAACTCAAAGAAAATCGTTATACAAATAAAGTCGAACTTACTGTCTTTCATAAAAATAAATCTTTTAATGTTTCTTTTGTAACGTAAGCACCAGTGTGTGCTTAGCTCTTCAGACCACTATATTCAACCCCTTACAGCAACATTAACTAAATAATTTACTTGAGATTTGGCTAAACATAAGAGGTAAATTTAATACGAGTATATAGTTAAATCATGAGCGTACACTAAAATGCACAATATTCACATTGTAACGCATTCCATTTGTTTGAATACCAACCCTCTCATCACTGTACAACATTGTCGTTTTTTGTTTTTTTTGTGATTTGGTTAAAAATTACCCTCCGGCTATTCGTCATAATTTTATTGTTACTTCCAAACAAAAAGAAAATTATAAAAAGCTCAACACAACAACAATACGTTGGCACATACTTAAAACAAAAACGACACACTATATATCCATATATAAACTGTGCGATGGTAAAAATGACGATTATGAAAATGGTTGACGATGATTATGCTGATGGGGCACAAAATAAAATAAAACGGCAACGCAAACAAAGTCACAAAAAGAAAAACAATTTAATTATGGATTTTCTCGTTGGCGAAGATTTTTCCTTTTGTGTCATCGTTATAAATATAAGGATATAAGAAATTTCACCATTCGAAACTTCCTCCCTATACATACAACATCATGTTTGCTATCTCGCATTCGTCTTTATATTTTGTTTTGTTTTTATTTTAACATAACAAACAAACAAATTTGCAACACACAAAATATTGTTTTCTTTAAATATGTACAGACTGTAAATAAAAAACGTTTGTTTGGTACAGAAAACAAAAACAAAATACTGAGTTACATGACAACAAGCTGCTGATAAAATATTTACTTCCATGTAACGAGTGTATATTTGGCGACTTCTATTTAAGATAATTTCAATTGCCAACAGCAGTTATTTTATAAGTTTGTTAGTTGTTCTGTGCACATACTATAGCTCTCAACTGACATCCATAAAAAAAGTCTTATGTATGTACATTTAAAAATAAAATATTTGTTAACAGAACTTACACTCATTTACACAATTTCTTTTGAATTGGAAAGCTTTCGAAATAATTTGTTTACTGTCTGAAACTGTAAGAAAGATTGTGTAAACAATACTATAGCATATATAGGATGAGTCTATCATCGATCGTTTATATCAAGATGAATTTTTTCGATATAATACAGTTTATTGTTGGTATTCAAAATACATTTCTTTGCGTTGGAATTTATATCTTCAAGAAAGTTAATTAATTAAATGAGCTTTTGTATTTTTTTTTACTAAACTCAAGTAATTCAGTTGCGATAAAATGATAAATAACTTATATCGTAATATCATCTATTTAGTTCGTCTTTCATTGTATAACTTCAAATATGCATTATTAGACTAAGTCTATGGAGCCTAAGCCCAAATTTTCATCTCAAATCACGGTGTAAAATGTTTAAATAATTTTCGTTCTAAATTACAATACAATGAAGATGATTTATGTGTTTTTGCATACTTATATGATAAATGTAGTGTAGTTGGTAAAGCAACGTCTTAGATAGTATACACTCTACGGATACTCTACGGATACTAGAGACAAGGCCCTATAGCGGATATACAGCCAAAAAGACCAAGACTATATACCAACCGGGGATAATGTTCATATCATAAAGATGAGATATGTTTTATTTGCATATGGTTTTCACTATACGTCTTGCATATGTGTTGGTGCCACTATAAGGGTTTATCTCTTGTAAGAAATGATAACTTCATAGATTAATTATAGACTTTTGATTTAACGGTAAGCAAAGCAAGAGATTAAATAACTTAAGCAACGTTCTGGCTCAATAAGGTTATCTGTGAATTCATATGATTTAAAAATTGAGATTAAATATCGTGAAACTCGGTACCCAAGGAATCAAAACCGAGACTACCGAAAGGCAAAGCGAGCACAATACTTTCTCTGCCACGAGGATGACAAATATTCCATAAGCACGTTCACTTTAGAAATCACACGTTTCAAAATTTTAGAAAACGTGATTCGAGGCCAATTGTTCTCTTAGACAAACTTTAATAAGGTTAGTAGTTGTTAGACCACTTGTTGACCAATACTCCCGATAGTACTGCACATATTTTCCACTTAACTGAATTTTTATACAATGTGTTCATTTTTCATGTGTTTGAGTGACAAACAGAACACAGTGTTGAAAGCTGAAAAAAATGTATGTTAAAAATTTTCGCGTGGAGTTGCAAAAACTAGCTTGGGATAAATTTAAGGTAAACTTCACATGTTTGGCCAAACTTTCTCTTTCTAAAATTAACCGGATACCATAGAACTATTTGGATTCTTAATTTACGATTTGGATTGAAAATTATAGGTTATTCTGATTGAGCTAGGTTTCTTCATTGAATTTATAGATCATAATAAAAAACATTTTTTGCCAGCATCATCCAAACCAATAACAGTGCATGGTCTATAAACAATATTGAATTACTTCCGATCATCAATATAAAGTCGAGTATACACTGCCTTTATGTAATGTATATAAACGATTTATAAATATTTTAAACACTTCCTTAAATACATCCCGCCTGGTATTCAAGATGCATCATAACTGACAAGTGATGGGAGCTATATGCGTGAGCCCCAGGTAACATTGATTAACAGCTATGCCGCTGAATCAACCATCCGTTGAAGACGTAGTAATTAAAAGTTGAGTTTATGGGTCTTTGTGTATATTTTGTAAATTGTTAAATGACGTCATTTGATGACGTCATTTAACAATTAAGTGATAGACTTGATATTTGTTGCATTGGGTGTTATATATGTTATCTGTCGTATTGAACGGTTTACGGTTCTTAAATTTTTGGTATTTTCTACTGTGGTGTGACGGATCATTGTATTTGTGAATGATAACTTGTATTAATTTGGTATGTCAGTGGTTGAGCCTAAGATATGATCTAGTAGGCTGGTAGCTTAAAAGCATCGGAACAAAATACTAAATTTTAGGCCATTAATCCAAAGCTTGTTTAATACGTGATTTAATATTTCAGACTAAGTATCATCCGATTTGTAAAGCTCTTTAACTTTCTAACAAACTTTCTTTGGGGATTTTGCAACCGTAATGTTTGACATTTCTCATCTTGCCATGGCTTGGAGAATAAACTTTACCACGTTCTTGTTCTGTCCGATCGATAACGATGGTTTGTATATTGTGTTTTACGAAATACAACTCTGTCAAAGTCCACAATTTAAAGCTATACGTCCATCAGAAAAATATTTTTTAATATGTCAACAATTTTAGAATATTTCATGTTATTCATGAAATCCTGAACCAATTCTTCAATATAAGGGACGATTTTATTAATTTAAAACCACCAACTTCCTACAATTGATTTAGTATCCAATTTAGCACATGTCCAATAGATTGTAAAAAACTAAAGTTTGACTAAATATATGATTTTATTGTTTGGTTTTATAATCGGGCCCAACCGAACCATTTCTAACGCTTTTGCAGTTTGTTTTTAATTTGCCCTATTTGCGTGAGTAATTTGCACATTGGTTTACTTCATGCTTGTCATGGAAGAAGAACCGTCCCACGAGTTCTGCAATTCAACAGGGTATTTTATTTGACTTTCGATGACAAAGATTAAGACCATTGTAATTTAACTAACTAAAGTAATGTAGTTATTTCTGGTTATTTCACTGGTTGAAGCTTAGTGGTCAAAGGGCTTTCTCATCGCTGCCGACCAAAACTTAGCATACTCAGAATGGAATAAAAAGTAATAGTTATTTCTGAAAGCAGGTTTACTTATATATATATATATATATATATATATATATATATATATATATATATATATATATATATATATATATATATTAATAAATTAAATCTATTTTGTTAACAAGATATTTTATAGTAATCCTAGGGACAACCCTAGTGAGTGATCTTAAGCCTAGTGAGTGATCCTAATATAATTTATTACTATCAACATTAAATAACAGTAATTTTAAAAACTACATTTACAATATGCATCAACCCGGTGCATAATAAAGTTTCACCACAATATTCGACTTCAAATTCACTTAAATTGTTATATATTTGCATAATAAACTTCATAAAATAGCACCATTAAAACTCCATTTAATTTTCAGGATATTGAAGTTCAGTTACAACAACAAAATCACAAGTAACTATATTTAGTCCATACTATGGGAAATATTTAGTTATAAAAGTTTTACGTAAAACTTTTGAAATTTATATAAATGTAAAATCAGAAACGAATATAATAAAATATGATATCTCATGTACCAAAATAGTCTTCATCTCGTACCTATAACTTTATATCGTACGTGTATGTGTGCACATATATAGCTTTTATTTATTAACTCAATAAAATGATTTTGTAACGAAAAATGCTACCAAGCAGATTATTTTTTATTATATCTACTATATAAAAGCTCATATGTTTGAGATTCGTAAAAGTTTTAATTTTGATTAAAGCGCTTTGGATTAAATCACTTTTATCTTCGTATACGATGATGGATGTGATTTGGTTTTAAAAATGTTCAACTGTATGTTCTTAGTTTAAAAATTATTTCTTCAAAATAATAGAAGATTATAAGTACTTAGTCTTTTAAAACACTTTATAAACTGAATACATGAGAGAACACTGAATCCTAAGGAATCAGTAATTTTATTTAACATTTTTAGATTAAAAGAAATTCAACAAGATTTTGGAGAAAATCATAGATCAACATGACAACGAAAATAAGTGGGATCTGAAATTTTCTTTAATAGTCACCTTAACAGCAGACAAGATGGGACACGTTTCCTTAAAAATAATTTTGATGGAAAATATGTTTTGTTTGGTGGATAATGGTCGCTACATTCATTATCATAGATAATACTATCAAATTATTTAATTGTACAAACACGGAAGCAACAAATGATCAATTGCCAATTTCTTGAAATCCAAAACTAGAGTTCATCCAGCTTTCAATAATTCGTCAATTATACCATCAATACGTTTTATATTTTGCACACAGTACTTTGATGAAGCTTTAGATCCCATTGATGGTTTAACTGCACTACATTGATACTCCACTTGACATATTCTAGATGGAAATGAATTGCTACCTTTTTAATCGGTTTTTTAATTTAAATCGCATTAATAATGTTATTACATTGGTAAACATTTTATTTAACCAATTGTTTACGTGTCGTTCTTATCATCCTAGAATTCTATAAGAATCTTTACTTACTTTGAATGGAGTTCCGACGCTTCAGTTTTGATAATTTCCTATCAAAACACGTAACGTGAAAATAAAAAGTGGCGATAGTAATTTTATATGTACCTGGTGGGGTATCATAATTATCTATTGTATGATCAATTTTTTCTAATTTAACGAAATATTGTACATCACAAAAACCAATGGTAATATTAAAATATAATACCTTATTCCAATGAGGTATTGTTGTGAATGTTTCGGTTCAAGGTGGTCGTCGGAAACACACACCTAACCTAAAACAAGCATTTTCAGTAATGGTAAGTCAAAGCTAAGAGTTTCGCAATGTAATCATTATCACAAGTGTGCTATACTTGCTTCGGTTATAGTTTCATATGTATAGTTGGTCGACTTGATAATGCCCAGTAAACTCAGGTTTACTCAAAGTGCTTTGTCACATTTAGTGATAAAAAGTACGATATAATGAAATTGTCGTAGCTATATTGAAATGGGTAAAAGAGACAACAATATTTTTAATCTCGCCTTATCAGTCAACATTATATACTGTTTGTCATATTCCTTATTAAAATTGTTTTCAATATCATTAATTAAGTGATATTGATATACTTACCACATTATAAAAATTGTATCACTACCTATTCAATCGCTTTATATTAAAACTGATATAATTACTTTTGGGGTTATGTAGAAACGTCAATTTATTATTCTAAAATATTCATTCCTCCTTAAAATTCATTATTTTCAATTTATTGAAATTATTGCACAGCAATAATTTCAATAAATTGGGTTTGTAGACTTATTCAATATTTTTTTTATCACGAAAAAAGTCTCCAACCGTGATATAAAAGTATAATAAAGCACCACAAAATAATGACAACCCTGTTTTCGTTATTCACTAATTACATTCAACAACGTACAATTCAACGTATACCATCATTACTAGTAATAACACGTACAAGTAATAACATCATTTATGCGGTCCGAGCGAGTAAAATAACGTGCGTTGTAAAATAACTGCTTTGTATTTTTTACTCGACCTGAGTAATTTTACTCAGTACACCATGTTTTTTATTAAGAACTAAACACACTCTGTGCGTATTCGGTTTATGAATTTTTACACTCATATAAAACGGAGAGTTGAATAATGCAGGCTTAATGATTTTCATTATGAAAAAAATACTGTCAAAATAGTCAAAGTAGGTTAAAATATAATTTTTCTTAAAGTGCGAGAGAAATAAAAAACATTTCCAGCATAAAAAATGTATTCAGTGCTGAATAAATTTTTATGGTTACTGAGAAAATTATTATAGCAGTTCTGAGTTACTGACAAAATTTATCAAGAGTAATTAGTATTAATTATTAAAAAAGTATTTTTATTCAGTACTGGAAAAATATTTTATAGGAAAAACGTATATGGATGAAAAATCGTTTGAATGACGTTATTATGAAACATTTTATAGTACTTATTTTATGGTCAATTGATAATTGTAACATTTCGTTTTGTGTCATTCATCTTAATTCATTGTGAAAATAATTTAAATAATGAATAATTATGTTAAGTTTATTTTTTGTAATTTATTATCATATTTTTTGTAATTTATTTATCTTTGTAGATTCAAAGTGTTTTTTGTTTTCAAAAACGAAAACAAATTTGAAATTTATTGGTTATGTTATAAGCATCTGTCATAATATATCCACTGTAAAAAAAAGTAAAAAATGATCTATGTCACTCTAATGGTAGTTTTGATTTTTTCCCGCTTTCGGTTTTTCAGTAAAAAATTCTGACCAATTTTTTTTCATAATGGAAATCAGGCTTAATCAAAAACATTTATATCGACACAGTTTGTTTGGCTATGTACTGCTGATACACCGAATAATTTGATACCGTACAACATTTGCTCGGTGTATACGGAGTAAGTCTACTCGCTCGAGTTGAATAAAACATAGACTCCATGTTTCCTCAAAAGTTGTCGAAAACTTGTATATGAGATAGTCAGTATTATATTTACTAATATAATACTGGCTTTCTCTTATACAATTTTGGCTGCTAAAATTAAAATTAAAAGATCAAGTATTCATAGAAAAAACCAATGTATAATATTCAAGAATGACAGTAAAATTCATTATTTCGAAAGTTACCATGGCAACGAGCAATTTGACAATATAGAAATCGTAAATTTATCATATACATTGACTTAACAGTGCTGTCGAAGTGTGTACAATCGGAGTACTACTTATGTATTCACTGTGCTCCCCTGTTTTATTTTGTATTCTACTTCTCTCTTTTCCGCTATAAAAAATTTTATATGCGTCAAATATCGTAATTTTTAGGTTAACATATTTTGCCTTAATTTATACTTTTATTTATACATAATTATATTAATTATGCAGGCTTAATCCCCAGAGTTACAAATATTTATATTTCTTCTCGAACATAATTTACCATTCTTATTGATAAATCCGGTTTTCTCAATAGATCGATCATTTTTGAACAGAGCGGAAAATTCGCATCAGTTATCAGGAAACAAAAAATGTCCATCATCATTGATGCTCTGCTGATACAGCTCCAAATAAATGATTGGTCCTTGAAGTAAGATATTATGATAATTACGCAGCTGGCAAATTATTTGGTCTCAATAAAATGGCAAATTCAGATGCTAAAAGCGTATTTGATGAAATAATTAATTATTTTAAGATGGATAAAGTTCCTTTAACAATTATAATAGGTTTAGCTTGTGCAGACAATACACATGTGATGATGAGAAATAAGACTGGTGTAAAAGTTCTTTTTATATTCTTCGACCACACCTTAAATGTTACCTCAAAAAATCGAGATGGGATAGAAAGAAAAGGACATCACGAGTATTCACAGTTACAAGATTATTTCAATATGATTTAAAAGACAGCTTCAATTCATTTAAAATGGGTTCTGATACGGTTGCAATTTTAAGTGTTTCGCATAGCGGTGCCTTTTCTAATTCATTTTTTTGCAAGTCGTTTTAATAAAAAATAAACTACGGAATTCATTATCAAGCTGCACGGTGAATTCTATTCTTATGGCCAAAAAAGCAACTGGGTTCTATCTAAATCACATTAGTTCTGTAATATTTTTAATATCGAAAATTAAAAAACGAGAGCACCGATTGACTGTAATCAATTGTTTCGTAAAGCATCATTTTCTAAACGGTTTGGAAGTTCTATAAATCTGATTCAATAATAAGTTGAATCTACGTCATTTAAAATTACCTAAGATTTATTAATAAATACATCCAAGTAAATCCTAACTAAATTTATTCTCGATACTACATCACACATCTCGTTATATCGAATAATGTGTTGCGTCAATTCTAAATTATGTAACCTTTCAAACATTTCTTTTAACAAGAGCATATATGTATATATATATATATATATATATATATATATATATATATATATATATATATATATATATATATATATTATATATTATATATATATATATATATATATATATATATATATATATATATATATATATATATATATATATTATATGGTATATTACTTTACCTTCTGTTCATTCACATATATATGTATGTATAAGAAAATCATAAAACAACAACCTTTAAGGACATTTCAAAGATTTTCATCCCATTAAATAATGTCAAGAAAATATTTTCAACTCAATGTATACGAGTATCAGCCACATATATAAATGGGTATGTTCCAAAAAAAACATGAAAATAAATAATATATAAAATGAACGAATCATTTCCTAATGTCCAATTCATCTAAGCACAATTCTAAAATAAAAAACGAAAGGTAATTCCCTGGTTTTCTAATGAGTTGTTTTTCCTATTTTCGCATTGAAATTTTCATGAGATGAATGGTAATTCTATGGATAGAAAAATGTGACAAGGGATCAATATATGTATATGTGTACCGTTATACGACTTGTATTCTTATTTTAATCAAACCAATTTCCCCGATCTTGTAGGTAAAATCCATTATTAATGGTAAGATAAATAGCTGTTAGCCGTATACCTTTTTTTTTTGTATTTAAAAATGAAACGACGCCATTTTTACGTTTTTTTCTTCATTTAATTTTTCATGAAACAGAAAGGAAATTATATATTTCATTTTTTCCTATAAATTTCCATTAACAACAACAATCATTAGCCGGAGAAAAAAAGCTCATATATTTTCCATTCAGTAGCAGGGAATACAAAAAAAAAGCTTAAAATACATATTACACGTGCAAAATTATACCTATACATATTTTATGAGCTTTCCTCTTTTCGCATTTAGTATAATATATGTACATATATATGTTGTGTGTGTACCGCTTGAACACATAAATAGCAATTGAAATAGAAAATTAAGTGGAAAACTAACCTCAACAAGCAATGTTTATAAATAATAGAGAAAAGCTTAAATCCATTAAAAAATGATTAATAATTAATATTATTTTCAAAAGTCGTACAGTGACATCTATAAATGTATAACATACACATACATAATATGCGCAGCACCAATCCAGGGGTTGTGGGATAAATGAAAAACATTTTTTTGATCGTTTTATTTGACAGATGTGAATGCTAAATTATTATTAAAAGCCAATGATTCGGTTTTTTATTTCGATTACTCGTAAATTGGTAGCATATGTGTACGATTTTCATTTTTAAGATTCTATAATTAAAATTTTCAATTATGAGGTTTTTTGTTGTTGTATCTTCGCTTGTTGAACAACTTGTTAAGAATAAACTGGGGTGTATGGAAAGAGGTTTAATTGATTTTTTTTTGTTTTGATTGATTTTAAGGCATATGGTGAATTATGAAAATATTTATAATTTTATACAGTTTAGAGATGTTATATATACTCGAAAAAAACATATCTTACAGATGGATTTTGTTCTACACGATTCGATTTAGTAGACATTCATAACGTTATACTATATAGTTTGAACAAGAAGCTACTGTTATTTGGAATCATTTAATTTATAATATAAACTGTTTAAATACATAACATCTATATTTAATTATGTTTGAAATTTTAAAATCATATAACACATAAAAGCATGGCGAACAAACCATTCTTGTGAATCAATAAATGCATGTCTCTTCAAGACTTAACGAAGTCTTCTATACTAATGAAGCACTCAGTTAATAAATACTTATCTGTAACAATCAATTTTTTAACTAGACAAACATTGTGGATCCTATTCGAGATATGTTTATGGCATTATAGAATGTGGTTTATGGAGTTTTCCTGCCATAGGATTTCTTTTGGGTCTAAAAACATAATCGTACGTTATTTCTATATATTGTTTCGGCTTAATTTGACTGCTTAATTGAGGCAAGATTCTTGAATAGCGCCCGGCATATCCTCACAGCAGTTTACGTAAAACAATAGGTAAGGATAAGAAGGTATGTTAGTTAGGAAAGAACAACCGGGCTACAGACACCAGGAAAATTGTTACTAAACATTGTTCCAGTTCTAGCCATACATAGTAACTAGCCTAAACCAGGAAATCGCCTATTACATGTTTACCACAAATAACTCTCACTATCGTAGCCTAAATTGTTATAGCGTCCCCCACCTATAGACATTTTCAGTTTAAGCAATTTTAAAACAAAAGTCAAATACATCTCGAGATTTTATGATATACCTACCGTAACCTAAATTTAAACATTTAGATCTGTGTTCAAATTCCGATATAGTATGCAAAAGAGTCACTTCATAGATTTCATATTGAGTTTGAAATCCATGAAGTGACCCATCTTCCAGTCACAACTATAAATTAGAATGGAGCTATGACAGGTGGAGATGGATCCACGTAAAACGGACCTAGTTGCATGTCGAAGGGATGTCATAATAGGCCAATTAAGCCTGAGTGACAGAAGATCAGTGTTGGGCGCGTAAATTAGATGATGTAGTTTACACAGTTATTTACATGTAATTTACATATAAATTACACAAGTTATTTTTTACATTACGTAATGTAAATAACGACTTTTTCATGACAAGGGCGCTATCTATTATATAATTTAATAACTAATAATTTAATTACTGTAAAAATTGACTGTGTAACGTTACAAATAAAACTAAAACAAATTAATATGTCAACAATTTTTGATATCGTTTTGATAAAAAAAACGTAAGTATGTATTAGCATTGGTAATATCTGTATTTTAAGCTTTCCATACCCCATTATTTAATCCAAGCCGCCCATGCAGTAAATAAACACTCACCCGATAATCCAGATATCTGTGTGTCAAAACACATACGGATATTTCAGTACCATTTCAATATTTTGATTACAATTATCCACTTAACATGGAAATCACAGGTTAAAAAGTACCAAACAATTGGAACACGAATAGAACATTAAATAGACATCTGACGATTCATCAACCTCTCCCCAAAAACAAAATGATCATACAGAAATTAAAGAAGTCATCGAAACAACCAACCGTAGCAACTGTCCAAAGTCACACAAAAACTAGTCCGGTTTATCAAATTAGTCCGGTTTATCCCTCAAATAAAGCCAATCAGTTAACAGCCAGTTCGTCCATTCGTGAACAATTCAACAGTCACCCATTCACCTAAACAAAACACCACTATACAATTAGGAAAAACACCAAAACGGCCATCCACATAAAAACTATTGAAAGTGTCCACGTCGATGTACAAATCGAAGACTACACCATTCGCAGTGCCATCTGTTTAAAAATGTCCAAAATCTAGTGACATTCGTCAATAACATAGACAAATTCGTATTTTGAAAAATCATTTAGTATTCAGGTCCACGTTATTAGTTGGGAAGAGATTTTTTTTATCTTTACCCGAGCCAGTTAAGGCGATTTTTAACCGAATCAATCTGTTAATAATTCTACTTGTGAAATAGTAAGAAAATTTTGTTATAGATGGTGCTTTAGTTAAAATTAGATTTGATAAGAGATGACGCGTAAAATTTTTACATTAAATCATTTTTTACATACAGAATGTTAAAAATAATTTATTGTAAATTACACGTTTTTACGTGTAAATTACATTGTGTAATTAACACGCCCAACTGTGATATTTGCCACAATCGTTCGCGATTTGAGTCATTTTTACCAACTTGGTTTCAAGAGTATACAATATTTAAAATATTGGATGGGTTCTTGTGAACCTTCTCACTCCTACTTATATAATAGATACCTTCCTTTTAAATAAATCCTCTATATACACCGTCGTCAAGTTAAACAATCGACCGTTGACATTAATAACAAATCAACAAATATAAACTTAGTTTAACAGGAAAACAAACACCATCACCCCTCCAACCCCCCACATAAAATATGTTTCGTAACTAACTTACCCTAATAAATTATAGCGCACACTGTTAATTTACATCGAAAAGTTTTCCAATTCAAAACATAAATATGTACATCTATATACAGTACAGGGAACGAAATTAAATTGTACATTCGAACTCGTAGACTAGAGATGCGTCTCTATATATTATGTATATACTCGTAATTATCAGAATTTGTTCGTTATCATTGCAAAGAGTGAGAATACAACAACAATTATATAAAAGTATTTAAATTACACTGTCATGATAGCAAAGTAATTAATCCATCAAGTTAGAAATTATTATCTTAACGGTAACATTTGTAATTAGATATTTTCATGAAATATAATGAGAATGAATAAAAAATGAAAATAAGAAAAATTATTATGCTCCACTAGAAGGTATACAAAATAATTTTTCTTTTTAATTTATTCCAAAGATGACGACAACACGAAATATAAGAGGATGTGAATGGTTTTAATTTATACAAGTCTTTATACACATATACATATACGAGTATAAGATGAAACAAATACAGGTTGTATGATGTGAATTTATCACGTGATCTGCTCGTTGAGTACATATATATGGTGTTTCGTATATACAAGGTGTTTTATTTCAATGGGTCCATAATAGTTGCATGAGATGGTTAAATAACCAAAAAAGGTTTAAAAAAAATGTTCTTTATATTAGATGATTAAAGTTAATCTTTTATTTGTATGTGTATGTGTGTGTGTTTGTACCTTGTTAGCTTTTTTATGTATTTACGAGTAAGTGTATTTGCCATATACATATATAGTAAATGTACACACATATTGAAATAAGAAAGGGTACATATAGAGGGATAAAATCGCTTAAGTACCCTTATTAAGGTAAACATCCCGATATAAAAACATATCAGAAAAGCGAAACCAAACCACAATATATGCGAATGTCATAAAAATTTATATCTATCCATGTCGGGGTTCTATATACATATACTTGTAAAATATATATGCCCCATTCTTATATATAAACATCGTTCCAATTTCCTTCGAAAAGCTTCCAACCGAATAAAAATCCTAAAAAATGGAAAACAGAGAGAGGCAACGCAAAAAAAGAAAGGATATTGGAACGATAAATTATCGTTTTTTGGCGTTTATTATTATCGTTACATTATTTCACAAAATAATATTTTAAACGAGAGGAGACACACTCGCACACACACACATATATATTTTATGACACGATGAAATTTAAGGTATACCGACCCGGGGCTCAGATACAATTACAAAAATAATAATTCAATTAGAGCCTCCTTGCGTGTATATTTGTGCTTTATGCACAATAGACACACACAGATATATATTCAAAAGCTTAATAGCTCATGTTATTGTGGTTGTTTGTGTTTGTCGGATTATTTAAAATTTATTTTTAACAAAAAATTATAAATATTTATGCCGCATGTCAAAAAAGGTGGGTGTTTTATACATTTTCGTTTGGTACCTCTCTGCCGCAACTGGAACGATATGGTTTATTTTCGTCACATACACATTAATCAATTTTATATCTATGGATAACGATGGAACACATCAAGCATATATGTTTAGTATATTACTTATACATTTATTTAAAATTATGAGTGTAATCCGAAAAATATGCAATAATTTTAGAATTCGTTCGTGGATTGATTATTAGAGTACTGAGGGTACCAAATGTGATCTTGTAATTCTATTAAGTTCAGAAGTATCTAAATCTCAAACTGAATCACATAGCGTTGTACCTTAGACAGATTAGGGATTAACTAATCTCAATTAACTAATCTACCAGTGAACCAATATCGTTGACAGATGGAGTAGTTAAATCAAAATAATACAGCAGCGCCATTAGTGAGCGATATCTGTATGAATCCATACGTCAAACAAAATATTCATTCTTGGATTTGCTGAATAATCATTGGTAATTCATCCATATTCATTTTTAATTAGGTCTTTATTTTATAATTATTATTATTCATAAGAAATATAATATATTAATCTATCTTATTCACAAATATAATCAAAAACATAACTTTAATATGTCAATGATGTTATTACTCTAGCTAAATGATATAATGTCGCTGCTTGTACTTTCAGTCAAGTGTTCACTTTTGTCAAATGATGGCACCACAAATGATGGTATTTATATGACGTTACAATTTCTGTCGTTTGATGGCAGCATTTCGATTTCTTCTAATATCATTTTGTTAAAGAAATCTCTCTACTTACCTTTAAGTGAACTAAATAAATTAAAATTTCAGTACATGGGCAACTCTACAGCCCATATACGAAGCAATTTGTGAAATTGCTTCGTATATGGGCTGTAGTAATTCAGATGAATATAAGCAGAATATACAGAATGTCCATTAGCTATCAAGGGCACCGTACGATATATCTAATTCGATATATCGAATCTATTGCATAAATAAGATAAGATTCACTTGACAAATGTATTGCAAAAACGAAATTTTATTTAACATTGAATTAGTACTCTATGGGCCATTTAGTCAAAAGCTTAACTGAAATCTGTAGAAATTGTGTCAACTTGCATTGGTAACTTCCAGAAAAAAACGTTACTGATAAACGGCGTTAAAACAATTTAAGAATTGATGACTGCAATTCAATTCCTTTGTAGCATGATATATCACTTCTTATCGGCCTTAAAGATAGACATTATTTTGGTTACTTTCCAATAAAATGAAAAATTACCAGTTTGAAAAGATTCATTGAATATCAGACATAGTGGATCTATTTGTTTCGGTCATAATAAACTTTTCAAAATTATTGATGGTATTTTATCAGGACAGGACCACACCTATCGGACTTAATATCATCTTGGATGATAAGTTCTGTATTTCTGAATCTCAAAGCGCTAGCACGTTAACTGCTACCACGTGAACTGCTAAGATCGGTAGTAGGCTTGATCATAAACAGTTATACTTATTACGAAAGTAGACGATTAGCATGACAAATAATCAGAAAATTAGGTTTAAAAGCACGTCACTTGATTGTCCCAATTTTTTGGTAAATCCCATAAAAATATTTTGTTGAAATTGTAGTTTTGAATGAAAATCGATAAACGTTATTCCAACTTGCTCGTAAACTTTTTTAATTTTGATGTTTACATTTAGGAAGAGGAAACCAAACAAATGTTACCAAACTCTTAAAATAAAATTATTTTTACATTTTTATGTCGTATACTGACCTACATTTATCATTTATTTTCCATAACAACATTAAACGATATATTACATAAGCGACTGATACTATTGTGTAAAACTATTCAACCCCAACTAACTGAACAACATCAAAAACATCAGTACTAAAATGTGTTTTATTGAACCAGCAAAACCAACATTCGAAAAAATCCAATCAAATGTAAAATTCTCTTCAATGCCCTTTTATCAATACTCATTGGGGAGCCCTATTTCAATTTTATTAAATATTTATCTCTCCAGTGATGGACGACTTATCTTAGAATAACATCCATTTTCCAATTTCATCTACATTTTGTGAGCTTACGATAAATTTTGGAACAAAAGTTTGATTTACGTCAGTGAGCTTTAACATCGATTTGTAAACTGTGAATCAGATTTGGTTTGCTCTTCGATTAACATTACTTCCATAAATTTAACGTTTTCGAGATACTGTCCCACTCTTGGTAAAAAAAATTAACAGTGTAGTTCAATCAGAGCTAACTTAATGCCCTTATATTTCAAATTTCAACCGCGCCAACTTTATTCACTTTTCACACGATACACTCTGATTTGGCTTAAATGTTACACAGTTCAACGATGCCTTTGGAACAAAATCTCTAGATGAAAACCTGTAGGCAGTTTTAGCATATAGTTCCATAGGAAAGATTATGGATTAAACCAGAAGCGATTTGGTATCATAATGTTCTTGCCACCAGAGCTTCAATTATTAGTATACACTAAAATATACGGAATCACACTAGGTCAACTTTTAACTGTGTACTTTATTTTGCTCAGATTATATCTTGCCTATATAACATATATATCTAGGGAATATTGTTACGATTTTCCCTAGTAGTGATTCAAACCAAAATAAGTTTCGATCACTGGCATTTGAATAAAAATGCCTCTTTGCTTATTTTCACCATAGTTTCACAATAATTAACTTGTTCACCACTATTATTTCACTACTAGTTTGACTTTCACTATTATTTCAGTTTTATATCTCTTCTCGATTTTAACTTGTCGCGGTTTAAATTTCAACTAATTTTCTACGCTTTCTATTCGAGGTCATTATAGAAATTTCCTTTTGTTTACAATTTACCATGAATGCGTTCATGTTACTTTTCAACTAGTAACATTTAGTTATTCGACTGACTCAGAGATGTCTTCCGCGTCCGATACAATATTGTGAATACAAATAATATATAATATACTTTAAGGGAAATCGTGTCAATTGTCAACAACAGGAATACTTCGTTGAATATAAAAAACTGCAGTTAAGTAGTGCAACTACTACTAGTGGCATCTTTTAATCTTCTTCTATATTATGTCATGTTGGCACAAAATATCGATGCAATTTCCCTTATAGTTATTAACAGAAGTAACCGAAGCGATACATAAGTACTTACCTTTAAGTTGGATTCAGTTCACTTTGGAATTTTAAAAAGTGATAATAAAGTGTTTGATTTATAATGGTGATAATAATTGTGAGAAATAAGTGTTATAAAAATTATTTGTGTATTTTATTTTTTGAAATAAATTATGTCTAAATATTATATAGTTTTATATTCAAAATCCAGTAATCGAATTGAAAGTAATTGGATTTGAAACTCGGCGAAATTGTAACAATTAGTGACAGTGGTGGGATGTGAATATAGAAATGAAAAAATTGAAGTTGAAAGTGACGAAACAACTACGTGCAACAGAAACCAGTTGCAGTTAAGGCTTCATGCAGGTTTTATACAGGACAATGTTGACCCGGATCAACTTGAATTAAATGTGGGATCGCCGAATCCAACCGAAAAAGTTACTAACCAAACAAACCGTGTCAACTACTAAGTTAACGCAGCAAACGCTGTCGGAGTGAGCAAAGACTAATATGAGAAACCACACCATTAACATCTGGAGGTTATAACCGGATAGGAGAGCAATATAGAATTATAGGATGGCAACCACAACGAACGGTTGATGTGACAAAGATAAAGTAACAGCATTAATAGTGACATTAAATCAAGTACTGTAGGGGGGCTTTTATGAAATACATCCGAGTCGGATTTTTCCGTTAACGGATATATCCGTGCTATTATGAAACTAAAAAGCAAAATCGAATCGGATTTTTTCCGAGTGCACAAGACAAAATCCGACTGCTATTTAGTTGACGTATTTTCTTCTCGATTGATCGCATTTTAACGTTTCATAATATTAAGCAAAAAGTTATCGCAATTTTAAGAATTTATTTTCTTCAATCGAATCGGATTTTTCCGTTAACGGATAAATCTGAGTCGGATATATTTCATAATAGACCCCCAGAGTTAGATCATACCGGAGTATGAACGTGAGGGCCTCGAAACATAATGTTGACATTTGAGCGCAAATATGAAGGTAACCACGGATGGGAATTACATCGTTAAGAGTTGCAGAGACGATAACGGAGAATAAGACAGTTCTAGAAGTAGTCAGTCAATATCGAGGGGTCAGTCAGCTCGTTCACAACAAAATGAGGAGTGATGGATGGGCGAACCAAGATCCATTCTTTCGCCGATGGAATACGGGATTTGGATACAAGTCATGCAGTAGTAGTGTTGTCATAGTATCAAACCTATGTGAAGATGCATGTGCACTGACAAATAAGACTGGACACAATTTCATCAAGCCCCAGTCGAGGTATGTCGTGTGGAAGCACAACCAGAAGTCGGTCAGCAAAAAATTGGTGACCAACAAGTTTTCGGAATGGAAATAATAAGATCAGATGTTGCGTTTGTGACACAATAGGGTATCATTTCGAGAGTATCTTGGTAAATAAATAGTAAGCGCTCGAAAACACCTTCGCCGATGATCTGAAGAAAACCGGAAGAAAAAGGTAGCGAACTTCAAAAAACATCGCCAGCGTTAAACGAGCAAGAGTCAATTTTGAGGAAAAAATACCTGCCTCCCATGACCGAATGCTACATAATCTCTAGAGTCTAAGATAATAATCTTAGACTCTAGAGCAACGAAAGCGATTGTATACGGCCTGACTTTATCAGGAATGGGGTTCGACTTATGGAAGGATTTAAGTTGCAAATGACCGTAGGGGACCTAGCATCTGATAATCAAGGATTTGACAGAGATCATGATTATAAGCTACATCCTGGATAAGGTCATATCTAGAATAAACGATGTGATTTATATAATTCAAAGAGATGTACGGGGAAAACAAGCGGTTGCATATTTGGTGCGACTGCGGCTCTCTATAATGGAAGAGGTTTGGATCCTGTTCGGAACGATCAGGTGCGGATGGTAGTGTGACAAATCATAATGACACTTGTGAAAATTAAGGTTAATTGTATAACCAAATATTTACATAAAAATATGAGTAAGGAATAAACGAACTCATAGGACGGAGCGAAATAAAATACGACGAAAGTTCGGGTTAAGTGTTTAATTAATAGTAGTTATAATAATTGTGAGACATCGGCAAAGTTGCAAAATTGTTGGTTTGAGTTTTAACAAAATGATTAGCATCATGCAAGGTCAAGTTTGTTTTAATAAACTTGCCTTGACCTCTCATTTTCAAGACAACAAGAGTTGCGTATACATAAGTGGGTGTTCATTTTGATGTTAACCCATTAACATCTCGTTTGCTCTATATATAAATAGAAAATTTACGATGCTCAACACAAACAAGTCCCATATACACTCGAGCATATATGGTCATATAATCTCGAAAAGTTTTTTTTCCAAAATTTCTTGTGTTATTTGGCGCACAACACAACACCCGAAACATCATACATAAGTATAATAAAATCAAATAATTTTTGAGTTTAGTTTTGGTATTTTTTTTTTTTTTTTGGATCTTATCCCATTTTCATTTTTATACCTTTAAGCCATTTTGATGGTATTTTAGAGTTCTAACAAAAACAAAAACCGAACAAAAGTAAATAAATGACCTTTTAAAATTGAAATAAAAAAAAAAGCTCACAGAAGGAAAAAAAAGTTGTTTTTACTGTAGTTGTTGGAAATCTTAGAAACATAAACAATTCGTTAACAATTTATATTGCTTAGAAGAACATTTTTTATGTTTTTTTTTCTTCTCTGTTTCTTTACTTCTTCTTACCGCCGACTTCGACTTGTTCTCCCTGATTTTTTTCCGACGTTGTGTTATAAGAAAAATTGTTTTCGAAATAAAAAAAAATTTTCGAAAAAGCTCTTTGTCGTTTTTTTTTTATGTTTTGAGTATATATATGTATGTGTAGGTATTTATGTGTAGTATGTGTGTGTATGTATCATGCTCAACATCTTATGATTATTATTATTACATTTTAGAAGATAACTTTTTTACAATATAAATTATGAAATGATAGACTGTAATATAAGTATATACATACAAATAAATTGGTTTTCCTATTTATTTGTTGTTATGTAGGTGGTATGTTGTGAACTGCCTTCACATTTTCACGAGGCACAAACATATCGTCATACCTCCCGAGGCTTAATTGTATAACTTTGGGGTAGTTTTTGATACATAATTTGGATTTATGCCGGTAGCTTCAGTATGTTCGATATAATGGGATAAAGTGGCTGTTTATTCACAAAAAGCACAATACCCCTGAATTTAAGCATGTACAAGTTATACAATGGTCGATTTACATATTAATATGTATGTAAGCTACGCTTCTTATCAAAGGAAGTAAATAAAAAATTCAACTATATACACAAAGTAGGAAGCAATAATTATCTTAGTACCTCATTAATTATGTTTCCTAAATTAACTTGAAACTGGGGATTAAAAATTAACGTTGTCAATAACACCAGTCACTGCGGCGCGTTTGATATAATCGATTATACCTTTACTTATTACATACCTTCTTGAAATAAAGAGCAAAATAATTATTTTTGTGAAATGGGATTTGATGTTTATCGTTCTTATATGCTACGACGGCCATTAATCATTACCGGATGCTCAAAACGTCCCAAGTCAACACTGGGTGTTATTTAAAATTTTGATACATTTAATTTAATTATTTCCTAGAATATGTATAAAACTCATATTTTTGTAACTTATCACGTTCACTGCCATCTCATCATAGATTGATAAAGGAATTTGTTTTGATTAAAACATCTAATATATATATGTACATATATACAAATCTAGTGGCAATTTATCTTGATCTGACATCTCAAAACATATATGAGGAAGGTAACACTGTAACAGAATGGGCGTTTTTAGTGTAATGCTTTGACGATAAATTAAAAGAAAACCTGTCTATTCTCACATTAATTATCTTACGTGTACGCAAGTATTGATTATTGCATCTCAACAGAAGTGCCCATTATTATAATATCAGCATCTATCTAGGGTTTTCAAATGAAAATCAGCTACATCTCCGTTGGAAAAATAATTATGCCGCACCCATTTCAGATTATGTTTCCAAATATGTTTATTGATTAAAAATTTGTGGAACCTGGATGTATTTGGGACATATCTCTTACTTCTTTGATCATTTTCAATTGCCAATAATTTGGTGAAAAATTGCATCTACGACTGTAACTATTAGATCAGTGTCAATCGGGGTGTGTCCGACGAGCCATCATTCAACGTCGATTGCACTGCCTAAAGACAATCCGATTATAGAAAGAATAAATCGATTACAAAATTCCGTAGAAACTGTAACAACCCAACATGCACTGAAACTTAAACCTTATTTCAAATTCTCAGTGTATTCAACACTACTCAACACTGCTCATCAGTCCGTCAGAACTTATTATTGTGCCGCAAGCGGGTAAGTCATAAATGGACAATATCTGTTCAATTAGCTCCATTTTTAAGGTAGTATATATTTTAATACGTTGTGACCCATGAGAAAAGCAGTGAAAGTCAACTCTAGTTTACTGAGTGATAAAACTTCATGCTTCTGTCAACCAATACAGAGACAATTCGTTTAGACTTTTTACGCCAATATATGGTTCACATATGGTCCAAAACACATTCAAAACATATTGAAAATATTTTTATGTTAGAGCCGGATCTCATAATCCAATAGAAGAGGTGGTCATTACACATATACAAATATAGATTATTAATATTTTACATTGGTCTGAATGAAATCACTCTGGTACTAACACTACTATTTTCCTTAACAAACCTTCAATCCATAATCAATCACTATAAATGTAATAAATCCACCATTATTTTCTATGATCACAACTATTATTTTCACTATTTCACGTTTTCCTTGGTTTTAACTTATAGCGGTTTAAATTCAAACTATTCGACTTAGAAAAATTTGCTTGCTTCTGTCCTCACAAAAATTTGCATTTGTTTATCATATTCCATGACTACTGCGTTCATGATGTTTTTACTCATAAATTGTTTAGTTATTCTTCTGATGCAGAGATGTCTCTTGCGTCCGTAACACTGATGCCTGTACAAACATATACGTCTTGAACAAGATCTAAATTTACTTTTCTGTATAAAACCACTCATTCTACATGCAGTGTCTTGGTTTACCACGAGCTCTCCTTTGAACTACATTGTTAATTCTCGTAATTACCTATGTGGCCCTTCCCATCGATACAATCCATAAGCTCTGAATCCCAGTAAATTCAGTAAATTTATTGCAAACTTCTTTCTCCAAGAGTGTTGCTAGTTTTATTGAATGATCCACTATCTGTTCCTGTAAGAATATTTAATACGAATTTATCATTCTTTAGGAAGTTTACACGCAAAATCACCTCAACAGTGCTCACCAGAACTTTCATTATTGGCTAAATCTCACTAATGTCAGCAAACAGAATCGTTTGTATTGCTCTCGTTGTATTCAATATTGTCATATTCAACCTATCACCGCTTCTTGTGGTAATTGAGAACGAGTATGAAGGTTATGATTTACGATACATTTGGTTAAATGAATTCGCTTCGGCTCTTAACTGATATCCAGGTATAACACCCGTCAACATAAAAGTCGCTCGATTGTCCCATTGTGACATCCCCTCCCAGACATACACTCAGAGTCCCAAAAATTGTTTGTTTTTCGAAGTAAACTAAAATTGTCAGTTGGAAGTCATCAATTAACCCGCACACATTGGAATCGTGACCGAAAGCAGTGCAGTATATCGAAACAATAAAAGCACAAGAGGGTTCATGTGATTATTCAGGGAACAATGTCCCAACATGATATTCATAGTGCGTCTATCATAATACAAGAAGTACTAGAATCTTTGATTTATTGCTTAAGAGATAATATCGTCAGTCAACTTAAGAGATAATATCGTCAGTCCCAGAGTGGGCTCAGGATCCTCGAAAATGGAAGCTGCACCCGAACAGGTTAATTTATCTGCCAATACGTTTCTAAAAATTATAGTCAATTGATTCTCTCTGTCTTGAAGGCGAGCGGCTTTTTTCGTTGTACAACTTTTGATCCAAAGATCATAGGTTTTTCGCCAACCCCATTCAATGTTCTAGGCCACTAAATAAGTGCGGTAAACGAGATTGTGAGTCTGATAACCAGATCTCCAGATACTTAACTTCTGAAGAGAGTGGGATGGTATAAGTGCCAATTTTTGGAAGACTAAAATTTCCCAGAATCCTGCGTATTGTGAAAAAAGAGTCTCAGTTTTACTAGGCTTGACTGATACACTCTGATCACTATAAATTATACAAGGCTACAACTATGTGAATCGCTTTTGTATGTGATCACATTGTTGATCCGTATATTAATCAATCATTATAAGTGCGATGTCATCGGCATGGCTGTCATACTAAAATTTGTTTTAATTTAATTGGAATAGCAGTGAAGTTGGCTACATAATACCACAAGAACTCTACCTTAAGGACATCTCTTTCAGGCGGTCACCGTAGTACAGTCACTAACTTAGCCTGCAGTAATTCTTCTTGACCTGTAAACACTAAACCACCGAATAATTGTGGTCCCCATGGCATGACTTTTAGCTGCAAAGATCATCGCACTGAAGGAATCGTTATCAAGCGCACCTTCGATGTTTTAAAGCGCTCCCAAGGCCAATTAATTTTTAACCAGCGATTTTCAATCTTTCCAACGACTTTATAGAATCCTGTATCAACAAATAAAGCATTCGGGTGTTGTTATTCTAAAGTACCTATCAAACAATCGCTCTAAACATCTCAGTAGCAAAGGGGCAGTCTTATAGGTCGAAAACTTTAAATCTAGTACCCCCTCATAACTTTATTTGGATTAAATTAATGTTCATATCTATATATCCGGCCACAAACTACACCATTCATTATTGTACATATTGTTGTATCTAACATGTTAAAGAAAACCTCCTAACGAGTAAATAAATGGTTCTTAATCTAATCGCAAAGTAAATATTTTTTGGTAATTTATAATTTAAATTAAATTTTATTTATTTTTATTTTATTTAATTTTCTTCTGTAAATTAATTTTTTTATTTAATAAAAAGTTAGAAATGTATTTATGTGCGGTTACTTACCAAATAACAAGAAGAAGTTTACCTGTTTTCAAATGTTGCTATATGTTATGGTACGGTCGTCGAATTTTTGTATTAACTTACTCGATTATATATCTCATACTCTCCCTAAATTAGGCTTATCATTACATTGTATACAGAAAGAGGTGACGATGGGATACAAATGGGGTATTCACTTCCTCATTATGCCTGATCCATGTGTAATTAGTACTTTTCGAGATAATAGCATTATGTTCTGGGTGGTTTATAAACATCGATACTTTGCTGTTTTGAACAGTAGTACTGAGTAGATTATTTTAATATACACTTGCGTGCAAAAATATCGCACATTGCGCAGATATCAAAAAAATCCAATACATGTTTAATTTTTTTAATGCAGATTCATTGTATATTTCAATACCTCTCCTGGCCTGAATGACAGCTTCACAAAAGTTTTCACAAAATCTTGAAGTATCGCCCCTATTTCTCTACGATTCCAGCTCCTGGAGATTCGTTGGAGCAACATTTCTGAACGATCAATGGGATTAAGAACATCCACTTCTTGAAGGTGCATGGACAGAAAATTTGCAAAAGTTAAAATGTAGTCCACGAGTGCTTCCTTAAATTACCGTTAAGAAGTGTTGTTGTTGATCAAGTCAATCCTGTTAATCAACAACCAGTATTAGCTCGGATGATAAATACAAGATCTGTCTTCGCGTCTAGTGATATTCCTCTGAAGAACATGCACTATCCACCGCCATACGAGACGTCCTTCAAAGCAACATTGTGCATATCGCTCTCCTTGTCTTCTGCACTCGTCGGGGAACAGAACTTTTCTTCATTCGTGTTCTATCCAATTCATATGTTCTCTAGCCAACTCACGACGTGCTTCTGTAGCCGACCAGATCTGAATCGCCGTCCGAAGCCAGAAGTTTCCTGATATATTTGTCACACTCGACGAATGGAGAATCAGCCCAAATTTAGTTGTAAAGCCACTTCACTTTGGTGCTGCCTCGTATATAACGATTACAACTCCGAGCCAGATATTTCATGACATGCTATTGTATCGATCTTGTTGAATTATTTTTACAAATTCAATTTAAAAACCTACTGTTATCATTTGTCAGAAAATCACTATGTTGACATGGTATACAGTACATAAAAGGTACCACTATTGGAACATACATAAAATAATTATTGAATTTTTTGATATTTTTGAACTTTAGTGGAAAATTGAGCAATGTGCGATTATTTTGCACCCAAGTGTAGTGTATTGAATTTCAATATACGTATATGATTAATTAAAAGAGACATATATAATCTATAAAATAAAAGTTATAAATAACCAAAACGTATAAGTTACAAAGTAATTTTTTATGTTAATTTACGCAATACCATGTATCAAGTATGTATATATAACACATATGAAGCATTTGACTACATCGAGTACATTTGACTATAAACACCCACAACATGCCATAACACTGCCCTAGCCGGTGAGTGAAATGGTAGATATCGTTTTTATTTAGACACAAAGTAGATTTATGGGTGACTGATTATCGTATCGTTCGTAAAAATCAGCAAATCAGAAAAAATAATTAAATCAAATTATTGATTTTACATATATAATATCGATGGTATTGTTCAATCAACATTGAAAATTAATTGAAATCAATTAATGAGAAGAATGGTAAAACTCTTAAGTGATTTTTGATGCATGTGCGGTAATAAAGTTGATCGACTTTTGGGATGTGGTGAGATGTGGATGCGGTATTTTACGATATTTTATACTGATTGACTTTTACGAGCTTGAATTGTTTTTATTATTCAATTTTATTGTTTTGATTCCCAATTAACAACACACAAATACACAGAGACACGCACAGTGGGTGGAAAAAACGCGCACGCGATCCTTTATAAAAATATATATCGTTTTAATGATTTAGGGTGTCTGATTACTCGCACAAGCCAGGCACTCATAAAAATAAATTTTAACCGTTTTCGGATTGTATATATAAACATATATATATGTATGTACATAACTTTTTATGATCGTACATACATAAAGACGTGAAGTATATCTTATATAGGTACTTTTTATTGTGTTCTAAGGAATTAATCTTAACATGTACGAGAAGAATTTTTATGTTTTACTATCAAGTGAAATTTTTATTCATGAATGGAATCGATAAAATGTAGAGATAATCTGATATAGTAGCCTAATCCGTGTTAAGTGATATCACTTAATCGCAGCACGATGTAGAGGTGAACGTTTATATAACATTTCGATGGCAATACGGTTCATATATAGACAAATATAACGATTAAGATGATGATTATGTTCCAAATCTAAAAAAAATTTTACCATTTGGCCCGGTCTTAAAAGCTTTAAAATTTTATTACAAACAAAAACGAGTTATACGTTGAGGATTTCCATGGAAAGCTTCTAATTAGTTATGATATTCTATAATATAATTATGAGATTTAAATTTTAATTTTTAGAAAAAGTTTACTGAAAAATATAAGCTTTTGTGTTTTTATAAATAATAAACATAAAATTGTTATTGTATTTCATAAAATTCATTAGTAATATTATAATTTAGCTAAGCTTTAAAAGCTTTACAGGTAATGACTTACTCTACACATTTAACCAAACTTTCGGAAGTATAGTACTGTTGTAGAAACCTTCAACACGTTAGCTATAGAAACATACACTGTCACAATACAATGATTCTTGTCATGGTGGTAGAACATATAACTGTTCTTTGGGTAAAATTAATTCAAACATTCTACCCCACATAAAATTATATCTTTAATCCAAAATCTTCGAATTGTTACATCAGTCTTGAATAATACGAACTATCGAACCTGTCCAAATACATTTCGTTAGATCGTTATAACACGTGTTCTAACGATATTATATGGGTTGCATTATCAAAAGATGACTATTATGAGAATAGTGCCATCTCTTGTCCGTGCCCGAAACTTTTAATACCATCCTCATATCTTGACTGTGCATTCGAGTTATTAGACAAAATCCATACAATGTACTACATACTTTTATATCATTTATGTATCTCTCACACTGTTTAGTTACAAAACACTGTAAAATTAGGAATATAGGTTTTATTTTGGTGTTAAAAATGGCTGTATTGGTTTTAATGCAAGAATCAATATATATGAAGTATAGAGTTATTGAGCGTTAAAATATTATTTTTGGAAACGTTGATAACCTTTCTGCCTTCACCAAAACATAATTAATGGTTCATGTTACTTCTCGTTGCTGTTGATACTTCCTCCTAAATATCTGGTTGTGTTACGAAAGTATAGATACAACTTATCATTAAACAGCCCTGACGACAACCTTAATCCCAAACAACTCATTCGATTTTACAAATTCCATATCAACAGGTTTGACTGTGTACTCGTATACTTTTGATATTTCATTCCAAATTTTAATTTCTTTTTCTTATCTGCAATATCAGAACTAAAAGCAATTTTAACTCTATTTAGTTCTGGCATGGAAGATTGGTTGACCTATTAGTTCTGCTCTAACAAAGATTGTAAAAGGACCTTGAATAAATCAATAAACTGCCTTCATCAATTTATTCCAAACCCATCCAATTATATCATAACTACTATGTTGTAAATTGTGAAGCTTTATAATTTTTGATTTGAATTCGACCTGATTGCTATCAGACTTGATGTATGGATTTGTGCGATTCGTATATATACTGTTCAATTATGTCACAACAGTGCTTGGATAACTACAAGATACTTTACTCTAAATTTCAATTTATATATTTTTGTGTAGGTACCCTCATTCGCCAACCTTAATGGCATTAGCTTTGTTGCAGAATGAGAGAAACTTGCTAAAAATATTTATGCCTTGAAAAGCGCGAACCGGACTACCACTATTTAGAGACGGAAGACAATTCCACTGTCAGAAGTTATTTTTGCCGTGTAAAGCTAGGAAGGTTATAATATGAAAATATCTGGGAGGTTCTGTCAGAAAGAAATGATGTATGTCTTTCCTATAAACACTGCCGTAAGGGTCATCAATTTAAAGCGTAAAGCAGTATGATTTTGGATTTGAATTTTCTTAAACGACATTTTCTTAACTCACCACTTTAAACGACACTTGATTGCACACACACACATTGCTCTCTCTCTCTCTCTCTCTCTCTCTCTCTCTCTCTCTCTCTCTCTCTCTCTCTCTCTCTCTCTCTCTCTCTCTCTCAAATACACTATTGGTCTGATTCAGCTTATATAATCTATCAGCTATATGATACATTGACACTCTATCGATCTATTTCGATAGTCATCTATGTTTGGTAACGCCAATCCAAAAACACTCGTTACTCCCTCTCGTAATATTTGCGTTCGAACTCGGTTCATTTTAACCATGACTGGTTGACGCTTATGATGTAGATTACGTCGTTGATTTTGTCTAAAAAAGGTTAAAACGCCTTTTGATATTTCAACTATCCGGTTAAATGCAATTTACTTATGGTAATTAGTAGCTTTATTATAAATGTTATTTAACTTAACCCGTATACCATATATACGTTACGAGCAACATAAATTTTTAGTCCAAATATTTTAAATAAATAAAGACTCTTTAATAGTTTTTATACGATAGATATGAACACCCCCATGTATAATATAGTAAATTAGGTTATAGTTATAACTATACGATAGTAACAAAACTTATATGATAGCATAAATTATCCAAAACGAAAGTGCTATGAAAGCATTCCAGACCGCAAATAACCGAGTAAAACTTTTTTGCCAACATCAACAACAAAACTTTTGGCAAACACTATTATGTACTATATATGTATATATCGGCACCTAACCATTTTTGGAATATCATTAACAATTTATGTATAGCTGGATTTATGTCGATTATTTTTATAGCTTTTTGATTACAAAATTTATTATCTGGAGAGATGGTTATACGATATCGATTTATTTATCCACCGTATCCACAGTAAACAGTATAAATTTATTTTCGAACAACTTGGCAGGTTGATATTCATAAAATATTTATATAATTATTAATTTTTATTATAAACTTTATTAAACAAAAGACAATTAATTTATAAAGACATTCCGTTCGAACGTTAAAATTATAATTAAGAATGCCATTTGTGTGTTTTTCATCTGGAACAATAGTGAATTAAAACAGGTACATCAGCTAAACGGATTTTTTTTATTGATTTTTACAGGCTATTAATAACCTAACTGCATAGCTTTCAACGTATTGGAAAGCTCACATGGTTCTTTTCTCGAATGTTAGAATCCAACTCAGGCATTCATACATGATAATGGGTCTGATCAACACTCAGTACAATTTCAGACAATTTCAGACTAATCAAAATATCTTGCTAAGACTCCGCATTAGCAAGATATTTTGATTTCAGAAATGGAAGTTACCGGTACCACCGGCAAGGAAGACTTTGATATCCTCTCCTACCCTATTATCGTGAGTAATAAGAGATCCACGATAACTGAATCTCATCAATCCTTAAACGTGTAGTTACCACTGTTGAAATCAATTACGTGTTGGCCTATAACACCAGAAATCAGATGTTTGATTTCAGATTTGTTAAACTTGAGACCAATGGAAGCTTAATACTGTCCTAGTGGACCAAGCTGAGCCCTGTTAGGTCACAGCAACCAAAGCTTGTCGTAGAAGGCAACTAAATGAGGAACGATGGCAATCCGAAAAACACTCACACAGTGATAAAACTGTCAACAAAACCAAAAAAAACGATACCGCCAACATAACAGGATTAAGGAACCTCTAATTCTACAAGAACATTAAATTAACGATCTCAGACAAGTGGAAGCTAATTGAATGTTGTTCAAAAAAATTTAGAAATTTCAACTTACATATAATATAAAAATTTACAGCCAGGAGGCAATAAATCACATCATGTTACTTACAACTTTATGGTTGGGAGGCTATATTTGTTCTTTTAGATCTATTTTCTGACCTATACTATCATAGGTAATTGTTCTTAGTACAAAGAGTAAGTAATAGAAAAATATCAAATGGTTTCACTCATACAGTGTTAGAAACTAGTTGTTGGGGAGGCAAACTCCTACATTTTATGGATTCTCTTCGCATTTGTCAGTTAACCTGAAGGCGAATACATTTGCCGTAAATTACTTCTTATTAAAGAATGTCATCGCGAGTTACCTATTTTTGATGATTTGAAAATAACTATAGGGTAGAAACACAGTTAATTATTAAAACATAAACAGGTTCAATCATTAAAATCTCAAGGCTGAACTCATTTTATGTATAAGAATTCCATGGAAGCTTGCATGGAAGGTTCCATGGCAGGTTGTTTGTCTAGAATTGAACTAGAAGGCTGAGTCGGAGTGAGAGTTAAAACGTCCCGCCATTAATTACATTTTGAGAGTAAGATCATTCGAACGGGTAATGGTCCCATCCAAATTGTGAATAATGGATATCGGATTCAAATTAATTCTGTGTCTTTTGCAGAAAACGTTGGAGACGTTTGAAGAAGTTCCAATGATGGAAAAACTAAGTACAAAATATGTAGTGTCATTTCGATATAATTCGTTTATGTAACTGATTTAACAATTGATACTCTAGTATGTTTGTGGATACAGTTGTCTTATAACTCGCTGATAAAGTTCAAAAATTTTCTAACTAAACCAAACATTTTGCTACATGAAAAGTACCAAAAGACAATTTAAATTTAAAAAGCTCTTATTTAACCATAAAATTAGCTATAATGTAATTCAAATAAATTTTGATAATCCATTTATATTTAAAATTAATAATATAAACGATTTACGATTCGACATCGATGCACGAGTCGCCATACAATTTATTTTTCATTTTAAATAAATTGAAAATCAATTGACCAGAAAATTATAATTTGATTGGCAATATACAATTGGAAAGGTCTAATTCAATGATAACAATTATAGAGATAAATTGTTGTTGCTTGTTAACGATAATTATGCACAATTTGAATGAAATGCTAAAGTATATTGAAAACTTTGGTAGTCTGTCTGTCACTGTATGACACTTACTTTCGTGGTTCTCTTATTTATGTCCTACTTTACGCCATTATATAGCCAAATCGAGGACATAGGGCTAAAGGTCCAGTTAACGTAGAACCTTCTGCACATTGCATAGCCCTATACACGCCTAAAGTACGGACATGGAAGATGAAATTCTAAACACCAAAAGAGGGTTATAGATGTGTTCGTTCACACCACCGATTGTAATCAGATGATGAAAAATCCTAATTTACATCTCAAGACAACAAATTGAATATTATTTTAACATATTTGATCAGTGAATGAAAAAATTATGGAAGAAAAGACTGAAAAAAAAACTATGGCAAAACTCTACAAATAATCAAAAAACATCCAATGTATTCAACATTCTCACGTTTAAATTTATTTAAAACGATCTTTTACTTCAAATGCCGTGAAACGCCAATGATTTTCGTCTTGAATAACTCGTTATGACAATCACAAAGTATTTTTAGTATAGTTTTTTTTTTTTTTTTTTTTTATATTTTATTCTATGCTATCTTTTTTTGGGGCTCAAGGCTCTCCCAGCTCTTTCGCGGTTCGCTTATTTACGTCCTACTTTACGCCTTAACGGCCAAATCGAGGACGTACGGCTATAGGTCCGATTTTCGTTGAACCATCTGCGCATTGCATAGCTCCATGCCAGCCTATAGTACTGACATGGAAGATGGGTCGGCCCATGAGTTCTGCACTCCAACAGGGGGTCATAGATGTGTTCATTAACACCACCGATCGTAATCAGATGGTGAAAAATTCCCTTTTGCATCCTGCCCCTATCGGGATTCGAACCCGGTACCTCCCGCTCCAACTGCCACAGCTTTAACCACTGAGCCACCTCAGTATAGTTGAATCTTTCACTTGGTCTTGAACAATCGATAATATTGATAAATATTGATGTAAACCCCAGCTTTAACAAAGATTGTCGAATAATCAATACACGTTCGTTTTACCTTAGACAGACTAAGGATTAGCTGACCGCGATTAGCTAATCTACCCAGTTATCTTATATCGTTGACACTAATTGCATTATTTAAATAAAAATGCTACAGCAGCGCTATTAGTGTGCGATATCTGTATGATTCCATAGTCAAATATTCATTCTTGGATTTCCTAAATAATGATTGGTAATTCATCTATATTCATTTTTTAATTGTTTTTATTTTATAACAATTATTTATATGAAATATAATTTATAAAATTAATTGTTTTCACAAATATAAACACAAACATAACTTTAAACTGTCAACGATGTTATCACTCTGGCTAAATATTCTAATGTCGCTATTCTTTAAGTAAAGTGTTTACTTTTGTCAAATGATGGCACAACTTGTATTTATATGATGTTATAATTTCTGTCGTATGATGGCAGCATTTCGATTTCATCTAATATCATTTTGTTACAGATAAAATTCAAAATGTTGATAGATTAGTGCACTAATCGCGCTTAGTCACTAATCTCAATATAAAACGACTTATTGCATTTTCATCGAACTCATCCCTATATCATATGTGTCTCTCATTCGTGTACTATTCTTATCAATTGAATTTCAAACAATAGCTTTTAAACACCAATTACGTCATGTAGGTTTACAAAATAAATTTTAACTTTTTCCCAACTTTTATTTTAAGTGCGATAATCGATTTCGAACAAAAGTTTATATTTTATATTATATCACATTTTCAATACCGACAAAGTATTATTTTTTTTCATTACTGTGTGCAACATAACTTTAATGTGCTTTAAAAAAATGCTTTCAATATATAATGCACATACGTTATATTATATATGTATATACATAATGTGTGTTATACAAAAATTGTTTGAAAAATATGTTTGCCGTGATTTCGTCAAAATATGTTGAGAGATCGATGACTAGAATATAAAACTACAGGAATTTAACGTCGTGTACACAAAGTACAAAAAGCTTCATATACGTATTTGAGGGAACGAAAAAAAACTTTATTTATGAGCTTTTTACCGTATACTCGTAAACATGTATGTATATAGTTATTGGGATTTTGTGTGTTTACGTTCATATGTTGTACATAAAAATAAAATTTAATTTACACAAAAGTAATTTTTCTTTTAGTTTTTACTTTCACATACCATCAATCTTATTCGTCTCTTAATTCTATATACATATTTTGCCTCCCCTCCTACTCCATATTGATTTTATTTTTGTCGTTTTTCCGAGGTTTCACATTTCACAAAACGTGAAGTAAAACTTTCGCTTTATTTTATACATATACGAGTATATATACGATTGAGAATACATATATTCGTTTCTTAAGTACAAGATGAGCTTTCGGTGGATTACTGTTGTTCTTTATTTTCATATTCTTGTTTGCATGAAATGTCAATCAATTTTTTTTCCAATTTTTCATCAGGTTTTTGTTCACTTTATTTTATCGTTGCTCAAAAATACAAACGGAAATTCTCTTTAAATGGAAATGTGATATGTTTTGTATTTGTATTTATATATTATGTGTGTCGGGTGTTAGATGAAAATTTGAAATAAGAGGCGTGACTTATGGAAAATATTTTTCCAAATGATATATTGTTCCATAAACATATTAGGCATTAAACTTTGTTGGTTATATACTGATACGCCATTTGGGATTAAGACATAAAACAAGTGTTACAAATCCAGATTAGACATTATGTAAAATAGTTTCATATACCCAGTGTTTTTCAAAAGATTTTCACTAAAGTATAACCCTTTACTTTAGGGTATAGTTATACAGGAAGGATGGGAGAAATTAATTTCATTCCAAGGCGAATATTAAAAAACATATTCTAAAATTATTACAACCGATATATTTTCTACAAAAAAAATTTATAGAATTTTGTAAATTAATCGATTGTACGAAAAACACATTTGTTTATAAGAAATAGAATAACGAGAAATGTAAGAGAATTGGATATATTATTTATTCATAAAATATTACAACATTATAAAAATAATAACAAATTAATCAAGACACATCAATTCTACAACTAGTAATCGATTTTAAATGATTAGATATCATTAAACATATTTTCATGCCTATTAATTATTAAGAATATCTGAATGTGACTTTAATGATCCACCATCTGACAAAGGTTAAGCTTTTACAATAAATCAATAGACGAGTTTTGGTCTTATTTTAGTTAATATATCTTAGCAAAATTTATAAATCAGAGAAATCCAGAAAAATATTTCAAATCTTTTAAAGCGTAGTAACCACGCCCTGCGAGCTTTTAAGTTCTTCTATTATGGTACATAAAATACCATTTAATAAGAAACTATATTCCTACTTTAATGAAATCTATCTATAAACGGCAGTTCGATTTCCTTGAAAAGGAAAAAATATTATTGATATTTGCCAGTATACCTGAAATTAATATATGTACCGAAATATTTCCTTAATTAACCGCAGCCTAAGTACATCTCGAAAAGGAGTATGCGTTTACTTAAAAATATCTTAAATAATTATCACTTTACTTGGATGCATACCAAATCAAAGATAGACACAAATATGTACATGAACAATGAAGAACCTTGGCACATTTTTGCAGTGTGAATCGATGTGATCTCTTTTTTCAGCCAACTCCAGAGATATTTTCAACACAAACCAATGCATTATCATTTAAAATTGTCCAGATATGCATTTTTAACAAACATCTATTTTTTTCTTGTTAATCGCTGTTACGTATTGTTGAATCCCAACTTTCTTACATGTCTTATATAGGTAGTTCTTCTACTGAGTAACCTTTCAATAATATTTTTCTTTCACAAATTGAACTGGTCCGTCTTAGATATTTAATAAACAATCTTACCAATACCAAACTTTTTCATGTGGTCCGTTCTTCCACCAACATATCTTATCGTATATAACAGTTTAATTTTCTTTATATTTCTTTGTGATATAATAAATTTAGATATTATTTGTTAGCGTAGCTCTACTCTACCAAAAGTTCGCTATTTTTAGACACTATGATAAGTTAATTATTGCCTACTTCACGTCCAAACGATTAAAAAGACTAGCACGTTATCCCAAATTCCCAAGTAACGCAAACGACAAACCTGTAAAACAAAATCATGTTACAACATGAACAAATTAAATTCACATTATTTATGTCCCGATGAAATAATACACCGTTTTGTTTTTTATTTTTATGAAATAAAAATTCACAATTTTTTTTAACCGTGACTATACATTAGATATTTTGTTTTTACTTTGATATTAAATAGTACAATTGTGAATTTTTAACTTACTAAATTTTTTGTTTGTACATATTTTATTGTTTTGAATAACTTTCAAACAGTATGCAAACTAACGAGACTGATTTTCATTTGTTCACGTTGCAATATGATTTTGTTTTAAAGTTTTTTCTTTTCCGTTACGTGGAATATTGTTTGAGTATTTTTAACTGTCCTAACGTGAACCAGGCAATAAATTTCTTATCATGGTGTCTAGAACGAGGCTACTGGCAATTACGGTAGTTGTAGGCTCGTTCAGGTTCTTATTCTTCAAAAAATCCTAAAAGGTTTTGATTGGATAACTATTTGAACCGTTCACTATTGGTGTTTGCCGGTTATAGCTAATTGGTTAAGAGAGTTTCTAATCACGCCGTGCTCTCGAGTTCGATTCTTGCCATTGATCAAAAATTAACATGCATCGGATGGCATAAAAATGCGATTGTGTGTAAAAGCATTCGTGGACTTACCACAATGTGCACCAATCGTTAAAATGATTGTTAGGTCTCAGTTCAGATGCGGTAACGGCCTTTTACGGTTAATAGATTATTAACTATTTCTGTTGATTCTGAAGTAGGTTTTTAATTATATGATGATGCATTTGTACTGTAAGCGCCTGTGTCAACAAGAAAAACTGAATTTGTACTCCAAAGTTCAAACCCGCAAAATGAGTTCATTATTTGTAAAATGTTCGTCATTTATCAAAATCACAATGAATATAATTTGTATTTCGGGAATTGAAATCATTATATTATTTTAAAATCCTCTTTGTTATTTTAGTTTCCTAGAATAAATTATTTTAAGTATTTTTACCTGTAATTATATTAATAAACAAAACCTAAACTTGTTTTGGGTCGATCGTTTTTAGTAAACAATTTACTGAGAAAGAATTATATTTTATGAGTAATTCTGATCCTTAACTGATTTACTTAGTAAAGGTACTCGAATTATTCTTGGTTCCACAAACTAAAACAATTGTTTTGTATGTTTTTTAGTATCTTCACTATCTTTTATAAAAACGTCAAAGAATCTCAGCTGAGTCTCATTTGCCTTATTATGTCGCCTTAATCCTACTCGACAGGATACTCGGTACTACAATCACCCAAGAGTAATTGTATAGAGTTATTATACTTGAAGTTCATACTTAAGTTTACCTCTCCTCCTCTCTCTCCCCTCATAACCAATACGTATATAAGCAATACGATCTGGAGTCGAAAATATAGTGATTCGGTTCATAAGAGAAGAAGAGAGAACAAACCTTATGTTTGGTTCCATAGTAGGCGTTGCCATTCGATATATACTCGTATATATAGAGTGAATAAAGCATGAATATTTTAAGTAATTCTGTCATAATCTTAGTAATGTGCTTCTGGCAATCTACCCTGGGTGCCTATTTGGGATTTCAATTCGAATCGCAATCCGTATATGAATTGGTGTTGCGGAATTCGATCGAAAATAAAAATAATTTATCAAAAAATTAGAAGGGAAATTTTTACTGAATGGTGAAACCTGTATAAAAAAGTTAAGCCATGTCGAATTATTCGTGTTTTAATTTTTTGATATTTCGAGTTGTGTAAATTCTAATTTTTATTTACGATTATTATATAGGCAATTTTCTTTATTTTTCTTGAACCTCGAATTTTCGAATATCAAATTTAAATTTTGTTAAAACGATATTTAGGAAGACGGTTAAATAATTCATAAATTGTAATTTTTTAGTTCATACGTCAAAAAAGAATAAATTTATTATGTATAAATAATAATAATAAAAATTATGTATTCTTCCAACCTGTTTGTTAACTTTCAGTTTTTGACGTTTAATTCTTCGAACTCGAAATTTGAAAACACTGTTAGATACGTATGACGCTGTTAAATTCATCAATTTTTCGATAATACATTTTAAGAACGAGAGACATATATAAAATGAGTGGCACCACTATAGTAAAAGTCTGTACCATTATTTTTGGTTGTTTGTAATGTTAATTTTATAAGATACCATCTCTAAAGTTATTTACCTCAGTGGTTTTGATTTAACAAATACATACCAATTGCTCGAAAACGACGTTCTTTTATTCGAATTACAATTCCGAAAGTAGTCTTTCAAATAAATTGGTTTTCCTTAATTTTCGTGCCCTAGCACTTTTATGAGATTATATCGCTTCTTAATATTGATTATAAATTAGAATATTTATGGATTAAAACTAAAGAGCTTTAAAACACAAATATACTATTTTAACCAAAATAATTAATATCCACCTTAAATTAATCACAATATAGTGTCTGATTTTTTTTAATTTAATGCGCAGAAGGGCATGTGACGTCAATCAGCCATAGAATTTAATCCATCCTTCATATTTTTGAAAAACATTTTTTTTATAAAATTGAGATACCGAAATTGGGGGATGATATTAGCAGCGTATTATACCTCATTTTTTTACATTTGTATGTGTATTACCAAATCAACCTCCTGGTATATTTGTATATATTATAAAAACGTCACCGAAACCACCATATAGTACGTACATATGTAATTTTGATTGATTATAAAAATATTTTTTGATTGATGTTCATTTTACCTAATAAAAACTTCTTCTCGCTGCCATTATATACTTGTTGTGTTTGGTTTTAATTAATTTATGAGAGATGAAAATTTTTATGCAAATTTAATTAAAACGATATACATAAACAAAATAAATAAATAACGAAAATCCGTAATATATTATTATCCTTGAAAATGATGAAATGAAGAGGAATGTAGTGAGCACGGGAGGCATCGATGAGGGTAGTATCATAAAAATATTATAGCAAAAACGCACGCGACGATGTCGCTGTTTGTAGCTTAAAATAATCAATTTGTATGCGATTTATTTTATGATGTACTAGTATACGATTACGGGCATTTATTTTTAAGTGAATTTTAATTTGTGTACGGATTTGTACAAATGACTTTTACATACATGTTTAAATAGTATATGTGTATACGTATACATGTTTGTATATATACTTATACAAGTTTCAACCTTAAAAAAATACTAAAAATATGAAACATAAACAATGAAAAGAATTTTTCATCTTACAAAAACGAAAATTTCTGTTATTTTTGGAAAAAAAACAAATGAAGAGAAAAAATTTAGTTTTGTTTTCTTTAAATTTTTCGAATTTTGTATATTTTCTGTTTAACAAGAAAAGTTTTTTTCTTGCTATATGCCCTTAGGGCGTACAAATAAACATAATTATTATGAGCATATCTATACACACAATATGTATATGGATATGAAAGAGTCTTCCAGGATTCTCAATGTCCTTGAATATTTTCTTTTTTTTTAACTTTTTATGGATATTATCTTCAAGTTATATTGTTAGGATGAGTCACACTGAATCAATATTTTTGGGCATAGGTCTTAGAGAATATGGTCGAATGCACTTATTTTTAAAACCACCAGGCAAAACGAAATATGACTTCTTCACTGGGCGTAGAGTTTTTAATATCCATTTCACGGGTTTGTCTATTTTAACAAGAAAGTAAATTTATTTATTATTTTATATTTATCATTCATGCTCCGGATGGCATAAGAATCGATTGTGTATAAAAGCTTTCGCTAGGCTGACCTACAATGTACCCTCTCTAACATTAGATGATGAATAAGTAAATTGAGAATATGTTGAATATCGAATATTTTTGAAAACTTCAAGATTTTCTATTTTTGACGCAATTCTCTAATTATTCTTAATAAGCACACAATAATTATGTTTCTTCTTCCCTCCTAAATGAGTGATATTTCCTTTTCCTGCAATTGAAGGAATTTAATAATTTAGCAGTCATTTTTATCCTGACAGGTTGAACCAAATTGCTTACAGTTTGTCAAGACCTATACGTTTAGATTTTACGAGATTCCAGATAAAGTTAAGTGATGTGAAGCTATTATAATATTACCAAATATTAAATTGTTCAAGCTAGCTTAATACCACTTAACTTAGCTAGACTCGTGGTAATTCATATAGTATACATGTGAATTGGTCAAAAGCATATTAACTACCTCCATCTATTGGCCGGTTTCAATATTTCCTCTCCTGGATTGTGGTACAAAACAACTTTACTTGCGAGGACAGTTTTCAACATGTCGCATTTATTTGATTCCGCGTAAATAAATTGTTTCTTTTGAATAGTCCATTAATATTGTTAGCAATCATAAATAAATTAAATGGCCAAGCACAATATCCAGCTAACATGTTTATTTCATAGGTGTGACCCATTGCATTACATTCGTATAACCTTGATATATTATTGTTAGGAGTATCACAATGCCCACTACATCTCCATCTAAACGTTTTACAATTATTTCTGCTTCTATCTAATAATCTAGTCTCGTTTAAAGTAGGAAGTGTTCAACAGTGTAAAAACATTGGATTGTCAATATTTGGAGTGTATGTACTGATTTCCCACAAGCCCGTTGAAGTATAGCCCGATAGATATTTCTTTTTGATTGTTTCTTTAATCGATGAATAACTATCAGTTAAGTCGTAGTCAGTCTTTCGGTTGCTGGAGAAGCGATACTGACGAAGAAAAGGGAGGCTCCGTAATGTGTTTCATTTTCCTTTTACATCTTATATATTTTATTTTATTCCTATAACGTCGATAATGTAATGGCTAGTTGAATTTATACCTACCTGTACGGCTAGTTGAATTTATACCTAGCCGTATTTTATTTGACATATTACAATAAAAAACCAATGTGTTGAATTCCAATTTAGAATTCGTTGTGTTTATATAGAAGCTGCGTTTCATGACTCCTACTGATTCAGATCAAATCACATTTTCCATGCAAACCAAAGACGCATTTTGATCCAAATTTCATGTTGGTTCAAAATGTGTTTGGATGGAAAATTTGCATGGAAAATGTGATCTGATCTGAATCAGTTGGAGTCATGAAACGCGGCTAATATTGCTATTTGAAATCTAATTTTTAGTTAATATCTCCAAAATTAAGTTGTCATATAGAATGCGGCTAATGTGAAGAAACAATATGCGTCGTTATTATTCCAAATACATAAATCAATCCATAGTAGGCTGCATAGCCAAAATTTTTGATGTTAATGTATGTAATACTTGTTTATTAGACTGAATTCTAGTGACAGGTATCATAACTATGATTAAAAAAGTTAATAAAATATTATTTAGACATAAACATTTGATCAGCGTATAACCAGAGTCATCTAAAACGATTCTGGTATAACACCTCAACGTATACTGGACGTACCCATTTTTATACGGTTCATGCTGACTTAAATATTTATTATCACTCCGATTTAATTAATGTTTCTTATTTATTTATACTTTTGAGAGCTTAAACTTTTATAACGGAATATATTAAAAAATAAATGAAAATATGTATAAACAAAAACCGCGTACAAACAATTTACTGCGTTCGCAAACAAACAACAAACAATTAATTTTTGTTTTTATTATTTTTTAGTTAATTTATTTTTGTGTTTAACAATTTTGTTGGTGTGCATACTAAAATAAATAAGCAAACTAAATAACAATTAATTTTTGTTAATTTTAAATTAATTTTCTTATTTTTTAATTATTATATTATTTATTTATGATTTTTTCTTTCTGTTTTCGTTTTAGCACAATACCAAAATCAAAATATAACAAATGTACCTAAAAAAAATTATGCATTGTTAAAAAAGAAAGGCCAAAATTTAAGTTAAGATGAAATAGTTTTTCTTTTTTACTTACTTTTTTTTTATTTAAAGTGACAATAAAACAAAAGATTCCTAATTCTTGAAAAACATAAAAAAAAGTCTTCCGTGTAACATAAATTTGTGTTTTTTATAATTTGATTGAATTTTCATTTTTCCTGTTGGCCGTGTTATAATAGAAGAGGGCCAAAATTGCTTACTACAATTATAAAATGGACGATAGTTTAAAACTGCCACAGACGAGTGGTATCCTAATTGGTGGGATAAATAGTAAAAAGAAACCGCCTCGATTAAAATCAGCCGATCGAACAATATCGGTGGCAATCGAAAATTATCTGCCACAGAAGCCATCGTCACTGTCATCGTCGTCGTTGCTTATCGATAATAATCCGATTATAATTGATGAACCCGCCGCTATTATAACAACAACCAAAACATCAAATCATCATTTATTGAGGAGACAACAATCATCGATTTTGCAATTACCACCTACCGTTATTACACAATCATCGTCGTCACAATCGTTGTCGACGGCCAACAAACATTTATTGTCCGAGCAATATAATCCCAATGATCGAGATAATAAAATATTCTATTTGGACGAAATGGGTTGTCCCCATTTGCGTAAATCAAGTTTTCGACGTTCGGACACATTAGACGTGCAAAATCCTAGCGGCTATTTGCTACGAAAAACGCATTCATTTCATCATACGAACGACGATGCAATCGACGACTATATCGCAACAAATAACGATTATCGTGACCATCTTCTTGTATCAAGGAGTACCACGAACAATAGTAATAGTAATAATAGTATAAATACAGCCAAATTGAGACAAAATTTTTTATTATCACAACAAATGAACCAAACATTCGATGAACAATCACCACAGACGCGACGCAATTGTCGTATGCATCGTTCGTTCGTCGAACATCATAGTAACGATAATAATAATCTTAGATTAGGTGGTAGTAGTAATGCTAGTAATTTAAATAAAAAAGATGCTATCAAGTGCCGTTCATTTAACGATGAAATCTATATTGATCCAACCCATTTACTGCAACAAGCACAATCAAAAATAAAATTTAATTCGGCCAACGTATCGATCGAAAACGATCTATATCGTTCGCATAATTTAAGTATGGATAATAGCAATAACGATTTGTATATGGACTATCAAATAAAACAGCATGGCGTCCAACCGATGGTTGGTGTTACGGGGACGGCATCATCGTCTTCGATTAACAAAAAATATCTACTAAATCGTGGCAATACGATGGAAAATTTTATGATCGATCCTAAAACACAGTTCAAGCGTAGTCAACGGAATACGAATAGTTTTTATATGAATCATAGTAATAATCAATCGGACGATTTGCAACACATTCTAAATAAATCACAATCACCGACGACCGCGTCGTCAAGTCGACTATTTGATACTGCACAAAATATACGTCGATTACATAGTGCAAGCCTTAAATTTCGTAATAACAAAGAGAACCTGATGATACAGGCGAAAAAATCAAAAAGTTTTATCACCGACATTGGTTATCCGGCGAACAGTTTCGATTCGACCAATACAACAACACTCACATCATCGATGCAATCGTTTGGCGGTGGTGTTGGCGGTGTCGTTAGTGGTGCTAGTAGTAGTAATCGTCGCGATTCAAATACACTATTTCCGTCCGACGACGGATTTCACAATATCAAAAAAAGTCCAATACGTCGAATGGATCACAATCATCATCATAAATTATCGTACGATCTCGACGATCTCGATCACATTGAACGTTCGCCCATTATACAATCACCACTAATCGATCATCACAACGATTACAATCATATGGTGCGCAATTTTCGCCATCAAAGTCTGAAGCTCCAACAACATCATCAAAGGAAAAATTCAATTGGTACACTGGGCACAGCGGCTGGGGCGCTCAACACGAATTTGCGGCGCAAATCAACGAAAAAGAAAAAATCATCGCTAACACTATCCCAATCGAATAGTAGTAATCTAAGTAATAGTAATACCAATGATATAACAGATCCAGATATAGACAATAATAGTAATAGTAATAGTTTAAAATTAAATAAAAAAATTTTAGATAGCGATAAGACTCTAACGGATACAGATAATAATAATGATAACAATAATGATAATAAACGGAAACGTAAAAAAATTGTATGTATCATAATGACGGTATTCTTAAGTTTAGTCTTTGCTAGTGTATTCGTTGTGGTGATCACGCTGACCCATTCGGGCGTAGCCCAAGTGCACAATCATACACGAAAATATTATACATTTTCACGTGACTCACCAATACACTATAATGGGATTATATAAGAATTAATTACATTTTTATTTCTATTTTTACCGTTATTATTATTTAAATTTAGGCGAAAAAACGAAAAACGGATTTTTTTTATCAGACATATACATATATAATATGTAATACATACATATATATTGATACATATTAATGCGTAACCAAATGGTAAGTAAAACACATATTTTATATAAAACTCATCTTGGTTCTTGAACTTTATCGTTAGATGTCACTACAAGGGCATAAATTCAAATAACACTTTCCAAATGATGAAAAGTAGCCAATTCTAACTTTTGTTTATATCATTGTTTTTATCGGTAAGTGAATAATTGGGTAGTGAAAGCTATCGACAAAACCACCTTACTATAGTAAATAATAGTGACATCTATTGAAATAAATAAAAATATACTTCGCTATAAGATACCTGTTAGGTTTGGGTATAGTGTGGACAATGCGACATGATTTATATACAACCACAATAAATTTTAAAATATTTCGCAGAATAAGTTTCCCCTTCTCCTTGGACATATCATATTTGTACTGTGCAATTTCGATATATATTAGATTTATGTCACACTTATTGAGATTCATCAGGATATTTAGAGCAGATGATCTTACATAGATATTTCATTCTATTTGTCGTAAGACCGGAACAGGTACAAAGCAACTGAAGAACTATTTCTTCTTACTTTACATCACAGCTATATAACAGTAATATGACTCCAAGTCTGTTTGCAACCCCCACGATGCCAAATGTTGAGTCGCCATATTACGTGTCTGGATCTTAACCGATTCAAGTTTTCTACAGATAAATCTAGTTATTCACACGAGTTTCTATTCACCGTAGAATGTGAAAACGAATGATATTTCAAGGCTCGCTCTATAAAGTGAGATGGGACATAAGTTATTGTGATTGGTCTATTTTACTGGAAACTTGACTGTTCGTAAAAATTCCTAGCGAATATTTCGAATCGTAGCTGTTTACAGCTTCCATTTTCGCATTTAATAATAGTGACGGGTTATTATAATTGATATTAGCAGAACAGATAAGTGTTTTATACTTTTATAGATCTACAGGGAAAAGTTTTTAGGTCGTAATGGCTGTGCTTGGTTACATATGTTTACCAGAAATTAGAATATCTAGCGAAGTGTTTAATAATAAACTTAAGAGTTTCTGTAGATGTCCTCTTGTGCATGCACACAATGAGGCGGCTCTTTGAACTTTCAAAATAAACCTAAATTGGCCATTAGGTACCATCTACCGCTACATAGCTATTAGATAGTGGGTCGGATGACTAAAGTATAGAGCTAATGTAACTTGACTCCAACTTCCATCATTACCATAATTTTTATCCTTTGTTATTTCTTTTAATTTGATTAGTACAATTTGATTTTTACCGTTAGACGTCACTACAAGGCAATAAATTTAAATTTAAATTAAACTTTTCAAACGATGAAAGTTCAAACTCAAAGAAGCTAATTCTTACTTTGATTGACCTTCGTTAAATGTAATTTTGTTTATTTCATTGATTTGATCAGTCAGTGAACAATTGGTAATTGACAAATATCGACAAAAGTCAAATAACTTATAATAACTATAAAGGAAATCGCGTCGATATTATGTGCAAACATGATATAATGCCGGAGAGGATTAAAAGATGGCACTAATAGTAGTTGAACGAAATGTTTACATTTTTTAACTGCAGTTTTTTATATTCAACGAATTATTAACGAAACCAAAATTTAAAATCTAAAAATAAATTTAATTATTATAATCGAAATTAGAAATTTTTGAAGTAAATGGGCTTATACTTATAAATAATAATAAATAAAAATAATAAAATTTTTGTTTTTTTATTTATGTCATTTGATTAAAAAATTACTTCGCGTGCCATCTATTGTTCTCGTTAGAACGTATTGATATGCCATCTAGAAATCTTCTCCGAAACATATATTTAACGAAATCATGCTGTCGTTGGCATTTACTATGAAAATTGACACGATTTCCCTTATAGTATTATCAGTTATATGACAAAAGTACTTTACTATATGATAAAAAAATGACACCTGTTAGGTTATATATAATTTGGACAATGTGACATTGTGCAGAAGTGTTCAACCCCCGTCCCTCCCCTCAAACCAACTAAACAATTTGTGTAAATCGATATAACGTATTTACAAACAAAAAAGCCCCCTAATAACAAGATCGTCTAATCAAATCTTGATATCCGTCATAGTAAGATCCGTCAGAATATAAAAGGCAGATGCTCTCAAGCAAGTACAGTACTATTTCTTCTTGCTTTATATCTTCACAGCTATATACGATATCTGAGGAGCTTTTAAGTATATTTTAAACCACCACGACCCCAATCGTGGGACTGTCACCGAAGCGATATTAGAAGTCTGGACCAGAACCTATACAATTTACTACAGAATAATTAAGTTATTACGAAAGAGTTGCTCTTGACCGACTATCATTCATTAATCTCCTATCTTCCTCATGAGCAAAACATTACATGAAACTAGGAACATTTTAATATTTGTTCTGTTCAGTGAACGACGTCATGAGACGTAAGAGACAAGATGATTTGACGATTTAATGGTATGACATTGTGTAAAAATGAAAATATTTGAATGCTACATCGTAACACAGCTTCCATTATAGATCCAAAAAATCGGACGGATTACTTAAGAATAGTGGTAATTTCAGAGACCAAACAATTATTATTAATATTTAATTTATATATTGACTGCATTAAGTCAATTGGCTTTTACTTACATTTGATCATGGCATCTTCATCACTTATATTTTTTTAGACTCATATTAGTCATGACAGTATTTATTAGTATTTAAAAAACACTCAAATGCATTAAGGGTCATCCTATTATTCATAGCTCATCCTTAGAACCTTTCCAGTCAGTATATATTTGTCACTGTTAGATTGCAGTCTTTTATGATTGTTTATCCACAGAGAAAGAGTAATATAGAGAAGAGTTTGGAGGTCAAATCATAACCTTCCTCGCTGGTAATGTAAGTCTGAAAGGATGCAATTAACTACTTAGGCCTTAACTATTATATAACCTCTATGTGTAAATTCTACAATACAATTGATTTACCTCTTGATCTTCCTTATCATAAAGCTCACCCGTTTATGTATAAGTGATGAATTATAGATAAATGTATGTACAAAATGGCTACAGATGACATATTTATTTTACAACTCATTACATAGATTAAAATTTAATGCTTTACGCTAATTTTTCATAACTGTCCATCATTATTGATTCGATATATATCCAAAGATATTTCAAAATTTCGATAATTTTTCTTAAATAAAATATTTTATTTTATAAATATATTTTCAAAGCCTAATCACATCAGATAAATGTCTTTCAAAAAATTAATGATAAACTTATTTTTCTTATCCCTAAGAAAATAAAACCATAGTGTGTATATATATATATATATATATATATATATATATATATATATATATATATATATATATATATATATATATATATATATATATATATATATTTGGGCTGAAAGTCAAACTAATAATAACAATAATGATGATGTGGATCTATTTATATAAGTAATTTCGGTTATATACAAGAAATACATAATATAACACATCGAGACAGGGTGAATATAGAGGCTTCACAATGCACATAATCAAAATTAGATTTAATGACAAGTTGTATTTTGTAATAAACAAACAGAGAATTACTTAATTGGACGGCATGTTGTTCAACGAATAAAATAAAATTAATATAATAATATAATTTAATAATCAAACCATCTTATATCTATCTACCTATATATATACGAATATATCCATCTTATACTTTTTGAACACACTGTATATTGTATATACATATAATATATTTTATACTATGTATACAAGCTAAACTGTTCTTTCAATTTTCGTTCCAACGAAACAAAACATCATCATTATCATTTTCATCTTATTCTTGAACGCAAAACAAAAAGAAAAATCAACTCCGGTTAAGAAGAAAATGATCAAAAAAATAAATATTTTATTTGTTTGTTTTGCCCCGTTTTTAGATTAAGATGAGTAAAAAAAATAATAATAAAGAAACAAAATAATATGAAAACTCTTTTTCATTACATTTTCATTAAGTTTTTGCACATTTTTTTTATTATTTTGCAAGTAATTGTTAGCAATAACTTTTATTTTATTGTTGTTTGTACACAGTGAGTGTATATAGCTATAACGCAAAGTGAAAATTGATTGTTGATTGTTTATTTTGGCCCAAGAAAATTGGGTTTCTACACCAAAACCAACAACAAAATTATCAAACATCTGGTTTTCGTATATATTATGTGTGTTTTATAACCATGTTCTGGTTTTTCATGTTCATAAATTATTTGATTTATACTTAAGCACGTGGTTTTATACTAATTATATAAATATCATATAAAACCACCTCCATCCAACCCTTAAGTAGAGAGATACACGAACCAAAAAATACAAAATAATAATCCAACGGGTGCATACTAATAAGAAATTAAAGACGTTCTATATATATATATATAATCTTTCGTTTAGTTAACATTTTTAAATTAGCTTTTTAAGCATGCTTAAAATATTCATAAGCTTAAATTCATTTTCATCAGCTTGCTTTTCGTTTTTTTATTTTTTGATTAAATAATACAACACAAAACAAAACTTTGGAAGTGTCAAAAGTATTCATTTATTTTTCTTTTCTCTACGTAAATTATTTTTCACCATTTCCGTTCAATAATTTTATTTTCATTAAAATACGAAAAAAAAAACTCCGGAAATTAAATGAACATTTTCGTACAAAATGACAAGGATAATGATTCGTGCCAAAAAAATTATATTCTCGTGTTTGGCCCACAAATTGATTTATATTACACCTATTAATGTTGTCGTAAACTATCATGATATGATCAAGATACCGCAACCATAAATTTAATTACATATTCTTATGTATTTATTAACACCGATATAAACAAAACCAGAGATATAGTGACAAGTGACAACGCCCGTCAGAATAAATCATGGAGTAGTCACAGGATCTATGGCGCTGGTGATTAGACATTGTTGCCGGAATCTATGTGCCATCACTGCAACGCATTCTATATTTTGTTAAGTTGGTTCTAATTTTTGCTACTGTAACCAATTAAGAGATGGCACTTTTTGTTATATTTATACTAATGTGACTTGTCGCTCAAAGATGTGGTGGTGTGACTGATATTGCAATATCAGTTTTGAAGACCTATAAATATTCTAAATTTTAATAACAAATTTATATATAATTTTGTGACTGCAAGTTAATGTCGTTTTCCCCTAAAAGTTGGTTAATTCAAGCAAAATGTTTAGAACCCTAAATTACGCCTAAAAGACTACTTTATTGTCACATGATTTTATTTAGACAATCATATTGAAAGTTAATACTTTATACAGTGCATAAGTACAGAACATTTTTACTGTCTGATACATTTCTTACAACTTTTGGTTAGTATAACCTGAAGCCTGAGATGCCTTTTAAGACAACAATAAGCCTTTTGGTGTACCAATTCGATGAATCTCCGACGAGCTGGGTTTTAACAAATTTAATTCGTTGTTGAATACGCGTTTCTTATTATACATTACCTACCCTTCATCAAAGGTTTGTTGATAAGACTTATTGACACATGGGCATCTGTCAAAAATTTGATTAAAATCAATTTGAATGGTAATTTCTCTTATTTTCTAAATTATGCAAATGAGATACACCAGGTACTTTCAGAAATTATTCTGGGTCAGTTTTTTTAATCCAATTATGTTATCAAACATTGCTAAATGAACAAATTTGATGAATATATCATACAGGAGTAACCATGACAGTGTTGTATTAATTTGATTAGTTTAGTTGTTTGAGTGAAGCATTCTATTGTTCATAACTACCTCGAAGTGTTTAAGGAAATCATCGTAAATGGTGCTATTGCCGCAAGCCTTCGATTAATATTAATTTTAAACGAATTAGTCTTGGAAGACCAAACCTATTTTTAATAAAAACTGCAACATCTTCATCACAGAATTTGTTAACGAATTTATATATTTGAATTTTAGCTTGAACAGACATTTCATCAAGAATCAGAAAATTTTAATAAGAATGAGGTCTTAAATTATCCAACGAGTCTATTTTCACAAAATTTGCTTATAAAATTTTAATATTAATTACATTGTGACCAGGTGCGCGTTAGATTTTGTAGTAAAGATACCCTTTTACATACTTGGTTCAATTATACACCGCACCATGGATTTCCGTTAATTTCAACAGGAATCACAAGACTAGGAGATACATTGTTTAAATAAGAATTTATATTTAAATGGTCAAGTCAATTAACAACATCACACCCATTTCTACTGTTGCCCAAGGTTAAAATACAGTTTTAAACTGAAATTATCGTTTGCAGAGACTATATAGATAGATGCAGAGACAATCATCCTAGCGTAATCAAAATTCTTAAAAATTCAATGAGTGACAAATTCAATTTATTAAAGCCTGGGAACAATCTCACTGGAAATATTTTCGGATGAACTTCTGGTCGTACGAAGATGCACTAAGGTTTCACATTTAAGTAGTTCAACCAGCCACCTGTGGTTAAATAATAACCAAATAAATTCGCAGTGTACAAACAAATGATTTCCTATAGAACCAGAACATCCGCGCTGGTAGCCAATGTGTTTAATAACATTTTCCACTTCAAACGATTTTTAATTTTTTTTAATCATCATCGTTATACTAAAACAAAATAAAATAGAAAAACAAAAATTTTATGTATTTTGTAACAAACAAAACAATTGAACTATTACAGCTTATAATAGAAAAAAAAATAAACTAGAAACTATTTTTTACTCCATAAAATTGTTTTTCCAGGCATTTTTTCAAAGCAAGTGAAAATCGATAGAAATGTTGTTAGACAAAATGTCGATCTTAATAACAATATCGTTATCTTAATGTTATTTTGTTGTTTAAGACAACGGCATGTTATTTCGTTTTGATAAATTGTATTTGGAAATTTGCGACTGACAACTGTATAAATAATACCATTGGGAAATTAGTCGAGAATAATATTAACGAAAACCTTTGCCGTCATAAAAATTATAATAGTGCGTTTGTTGTGTACAGTTCTTGCAAAACACTCGAATTGTGATCAATCATGGATGCCGTTGTTTTATCAATTATAATGAATATTTTAAATTACTAATCAAAAATTTAATATATTAAGACAATCTTTGATGTGCGGATGATAGCATCAAGCACGCTATAAGTTTGTAGGATGAAGGGGGTCCTGGATTTTCAGGAGTTTAGTGCATTGTACACCAAACTCCATTTTCCCATGGTGAAGCTCCTATCATCATGACTCCTGTCAATGACGGCTAGCACTAGCCCACACTCCTTCACAATGTCCCTGAAGGATTTCGGTTTAGCCTTGTTAGGAGGCAGAACTTCCTCCGAGGCGAGGAATTTCCTTCTCCGGTTGCAATTTTGACCTGTTTTGTATCAACGGGCTCTAGCTCATCCTGGGACCGCTGTCTTTTCGGCACATGTTCCCTCTCTGAGTTGTCGCTACCGACCGTTTTCTTGGCCCACACCACTAATTTCTTTTGTTCAGCCGTGAGCTGTCCCTCAGGGGTTGCAGCCCACATGTCCAAAATCCTAAAGACCAAGCGTCTATTCCTGTAGCGCTGCTCATTCCCGGCTTAGATGCCTTGAATTCGCTTCCCCCTGGTGATTTTATTCGCTTCCCCCTGGTGTTTTTGAGGGAGCCACACCTTTCCGTTTTGAGCTCTCTCTTTTTGTTTCCGACCTTTGGAGAGTGCCGGTTTCGGTTTTGTTTTTGTTGGATTTCATGTTGTTCCCACGAGTCTCGGAGAAATATATGGTCCACCTGCGCAGAGATCCGTTTACGCAGGTAAGACTCCTTACAACTGGAGGTTACCAGGTATCCAGAGGGCTCCACTTGCGACTAGGCTTTGTTAAATAGGCCCCCAGCCTGGTAGTTTATTGACACGGATCGCGTAACACCTTAAACCGGCCCATTTGCCATTATTTAGCTTGACCCGCCCCACACCTAGGTCACTTTGCCCACCCGTTCTAACGAACGAGGACCTGGAGGCGACGACCACATACACCAACTATCTCTATTGTACTAAACTCTCTTAGTCTAAAGGTCGTTAGAGCATTCGTTTTCTGTAAGGTGTGAAGATAATAAGAGATGACATCTTCACTAAGAAAATACAATAAAATGTATATGATATACTTATCGGTAACATCCTGATGAGATTTTCAGTCAAATAACTTTAAAAATCCATAAGATCTTTGATAACGAGTGCATTAACATTTCTTGCCCTTTCTGATGTTGTTCCTCTTAATTTTTCATTATTTACAATCAACGATTGTTTCGGATATGTTAACATAGGATACCAATGCTTTAATTGGATATCTTAAGAAGATTATAATTTTTAAAGAACATTCACTGTATAATGTCTCCTTTGTTGTAATGTATTGTTTGCTCTGAAGTATGTGGGTACGTTTGAACTCGCATTTTCTATCTACATTGCAAACAGAAAACGGATTCAAAGATTAATGGTAGTTTTACTTAAACATTTTTTTGTTGATACTTAATGGCATCAAACACTTGGAATATTTTTCAGTCGGTTTTCAATCGTTGCCTTATCGAATCATTTAATTTCCCTAGGATAAGATAACAGCACGATGGTAATTATATTTGTCATGATGATTGATGATTGACAAGCAAACCCAATGGTGCATATTTCAGAAAAAATTCTGGCCTCATGGTGTCAAATAGCTTAACCAAAGACATGAGCGTTTTGCAAAATCGAAAACATTAGGGTGAATCTCACTGTTATATGGCAACTGTACACTGTCATAAAATCGATTAAATAGTTGGTTGTCTATAACATAACCAAATATAAACCATACTATGGGTGCTTATACATAAAATAAGTTAAAGGTTTAAAAATCAAAAATATCGATAGTATGAACGAGAAAATTCTCGAGAACAGTAAAATAGAACGTTCAAATTCACAGCTCATTTCCCACGTTAAGTATACATATTTTATTTTATAGATCTTAAGAACCGGGTTGGTACTTCCTCTCAACCCTCACCCCATAAATAAAAAGTACGAATATGTATTTATATTTTTGATTAGTTTTTCCTTATTTTAATTTTTATTTTGATATAATCAATCAAAAAATCAAAATTTCTAGGGAAAAGCTTATTAATAATCCTCTTAAATCAACCAAAATTTTCAAGAAGGAAAATAAATAACATTATGTAAAAGGGGTGGGTGTGTGTGTATGTGTGATTTTAAGTAATTCTCCCCCGTTGTTATTTTATATAAATATAAAAAAATTAAAAGTGTAATCAATGCTCAATTACACAAAAAAATTATTTAAATATATATATATGTACATACAATATTGATCCGGATTTTTTACTTTGTAAAAATTAAACACATATATTCGAACGCATACGAAAAATAATCTGATGAATTGTATTGTGCCATATTTAGTTATAAATTACACTTTAAAAGAACATCATTTAGAACTTCAGGTACTGAACAGTATAATTGGCCACCTATAGTATCAAATAACAAAATTTTAACGATAAGATTTCGCAAATAAATAATGTTTGATTAACATTTGATGATTAATTAGAGGACTGACGTAGAACCGTCTACACATAACATAGCTCTATGACAGCACTAGTACTGACATCAATGATGAGTCGACCCTTGGACACGCACTCCACAACGGATCATACATTTATTCATTCACACTTCCGATTGTTGCAGCTCTAACCACTGTGTTAAAAAGCTTGTTTTGTAATATTTTGATTAGGTTGCATCATTGTTTATAACTGATTCTCTAGTGTTCAGTCCAATTATCGATAAGCCACGTTCATCTGCAAAACAGCAATGTTTCAAGCTGAACCCGACGCACAAAGTGGACCAGTTTTATTCTAAGTTGTATAGTTGTCCAAATCATTCACTTAACGATAAGTAGGTTTTGATGACATACTTATAACAGTATGTATACCATTTTCTGCCGATGTTTGTTAATTCTTGTGTCATTTGAGCAAAAACTAGTCCGTTATAATTGCATGTTACCGCGTAGAATTAATGGTAACCACGTTTCTGCCTGCATTTTCAAAAAATAACTTCATAAGATGCCTTTTGATCACAGAGTACACTAACAGTCACAACAAAACAGGGTAGTCATTTTGTTTGCTTTATCACATTTCGTGATAAAAAGTGTGATAAAACAAAATTGTCGCAGCTTACTGCAGGTAAATCATGAATAAACAACTTCACGTCGTATATTGAAACGGGTAAAAAAACACAACAATATCTTTCCTCTCGCTTTTAAAAGTTAACATTTTATACTGTTTGTCATATTTCAAGTTAAAATTGTTTCCAATATAATTAATTAAGTTGTATTCATATACTTACCACATTATAAAGATTTTACCATTACCTATTCAACCACTTCATATAAAAAATGATATGATTACTTTTGGGGTTATGTAGAAACGTCAATTTATCACTACAAAATATTTATTTCTCCTTAAAATTCATTATTTCCCCTTTTAAATTTATTGCACAGGGTTGTGTTTGTTGACTTATTTTATTTTTTAAATACCACAAAAAAAAATCTCCAACCGTGATATAAAGGTTTGATAAAGTTACACAAAATGACCACCCTGAGGTCATTGAAATTCAAATGGTCGACGTGTCGTTGATTAATTCACATTATCTCTCACCCTCACAACAGAAAATATTATCTGGTGTATGAACAATTTTTGACCTGTCAGGCATTAGTGCATCCAGTACAGAACCCGCAGCCTCGAATTTATGCACCCAACGATCTATAGTTTTTTATTTGTTCGCCATTAATGACAAAATGATATGAAATGACAGAAAGAAAACAAATGGAGTTAACTCTTTCAGCCTTTGGTATCCATTATTTGATCAAAAGGCCTTTGGCATATACTATTTTACCAATTTACTGTTTTTGGCAAATTATTTATTGTTAAATAATAAATAGTTCAACAACATCTTCGACATTATTATGTAGTGGTAATATGTACGTAAATGTATCAATATATATGTATTTTCATAAATGAATAAATATTAAAAAGTATTATCATTATTATTATTTTTTAAGAAAGGTGCTTTGACAGTAATCTTTTGGTTTCATATAAATAATAATATTAATAAAAAATAAAACTTTATTGTAATATTATAAAATTAAATAAAAGAATTTATAAATTTATATAAATATAAAATTATCAAACAGGAATTTATGATAAAATAAACTAATATTAAACAAACAAAAAATAAACTTAAAATATTAATTAATTATAATATTAAACAAAAAAAAATTTTATATTTAAAAATAATAAATTTTAAAAAAACAAAAAAAAATCTAAACAAAATGGAGTTTGCGATTGTTATATGTTAACCTATAAAAAATTAGAAAGAAGATGGCATCTTGTTTTTTAATATATCAATACAAAAAATTCAAATGGCTTCCACTTTAATAAAAAAAACAAATTATTCAAAACATAAATCGATGATTTAAATTTAAAATAATCATTTTTCTGTTGTTTTTTCTATAAAAAAAAGAAATCAGTTATTTAATTAATACAAAAATATAATAAATAGTATATACATATTATATTTTTAAAATATTACCTTAATTTATTTTATTATTTTTTATATATCGTCAGTATTGCTGTGATAAATTTAGATTTTTGAAAAAATAAAATATTTAAAAAAAATATAATTAAATTACAGGGATTATAAATTAATTAAAAAAACATAAATAAATACTAAACCAAAAATAAAAAAAAACTTTAATTCTAAATATATAATATATATTTATATTGTTGAGATAAATTTTATTAGATTTTAGAATATGAAAAAAATAATAAATAAAAATTTTAATTAAATCATCGATTCTTTTATTTTTTCTACTTATAATCAAAAATAAAACGTTTTTTATTTAGATAATGTATTTTATATTTATGTATAAAATAAAACAACGAACTTTCTTAAATAAAAGACCATATAAGAAATTATTAAGGAAGGCAATTGCAAATTTCTCATAAAAATACTTTAAATACAAAAACACTAAACTAAACCAAAACATAAAATAAACTATAAATAAACAAAAAAATTGTTGTTGCTGTTAATGTTGTTAATGTTAAATTAAAAAAAAATTAATAAATATATAAATATTATATATAATTATAAATAAATATATAATTATGTTTTTAAACCAAAAATGAAATGATTAAAAAAACTATAAATAAATATAGCCCCAAAAATTAAAGTTATATTATATGTTAATTAATTGATTAAATTAAAAAAGAAAAAAATTAAAAATAAATAATGTTATTTAATAAAAATTTTAAAAAAACACAAAAATCCATATTCTAAATTATTTTGTATTTATTTAAAACATACCATTGTTTTTTTTAATTTTTAAAATAGTAAGTAAATTTGTCACAAACAATTGTTATTAAACTATATAAATATTAAAATTAACTTTATTTCAGTGATGGAAATATTAAGGCACTTAATTATTTTACCACCCTAATCGACATATGTATATCATGCATCCTAGGATTCTAGTGGTAATAAGTAACAGTTTAGATAAGAAACTATTGTATACTGTATTGATTTACTTATTTTGACAGATATAGTTTTTAAATAATTATGACAACCAATTTTGATTGGCGACTCGACAGTCGCAAAAAAGACTATATCAAATAATATTTTATTTTTAATTGTGACAATCAATAGTTATTTGAATAAGTTAGGTTCCACGAATAAGTATTTATTTCGAAAACTGCAATTGTCTTATTTCCCGCCAGCTAAAATAATTATGTTACTTATAACGACCAAAAGAAATTAAAACCAAATTAAATGACATCCAATTATGATACAGCAGAAATACTCAATTAATATATTTATGAAAGAAAGAGATATAAAATAAATAACCTCAAGGTTAGGTTCCACAAATATGTTTTACACTGTTCACTAAACGAATACTTATATGTGGAACCTAACTTATTAAAATAAGTATTCTGGCATTGTAACTTATTTTCTGTCTCTTTCTCGCAACAAAAATACTTAATTAATGTCAAAATTCACAAATAAAATATTTTTTGATCTAGTCGTATTTGCGACTGTAGCCAATTGTAGCTAAACTGTAGCTAAATTGACTGTCATAATTTTTTGACTATTATTACTGTCAAAATAAAAATTCTAATTTTTACTTTGACAGTAATAATAGTCTAATAACTAATTAAGTTAAAACTTGATTGAATTCCATACCTTGTCTAACACACGTTTCGAACGATTAACATTGATAAACCAAATAATATCTATCTTTTGGTTTATTAAGGTGAAAATTTGACTCGGACTTTCAACAACTTCTTCTAATTCTAGAGTTGTCTAATTTTATATAGTCCATTTGTCAAACGTGGTTTATCTGAAAACTATCCAAGTCTTTACCCATCCTTCCTGATCGCCAACTTATTCTTGAAGAAGATTTTACCATAACTCGTCAAAGTTAGCAGAGTACATTATTCATTAAGTGAAGGTTAAAATAATCAAAATAAAGAACAAAATAAGTTAATCTATGATTTCAATATATATGTCACTAGTCTTCCACTTAAAACTACTAGCTCTAAGCTGTATTTTTTACCCAGCTTTTATAAAAATGATATTATGGCATCATAGTTATTTTTAAAGACTGCTTCCATCATTGAAACTGCTTGTATGTTACTTTCCACAATCATAAATTCATTGTTTCAGTGACTTTAGAAAATGTTCCTTAGTTGAGTTATAATGTTTTAGTTAAAGTCTTCTCGTTTTAAATTAAACAGAGATAGCTTCCTCCTGTAGTATTTCTAACGGTTTTAGTGTTAGAAAAGTTAAACCAGCACTCTTGGTACTTTCGACTAAAATTACTAGGGCCAATTTCTATGTTGTTAAGTGTATCATAGATTTTCGTTTCCAACTGACGAAGCACTGCCCCGTTTGGTTGATGAATCTAAAAATAATAGTCCTTCAATAGTTCCATCACTTTCTTAAATAAACATTTTTAATTAAACATTTTAGCTAATTTTTTTACATTTTCTTTTTTAGTACGACAGGAAAATGAAAGACTGATGCAAGAATCAATGAAACGTGCTCATTATGGTGAAAATTATACAGATGAAATAATTCCATCGCCAGTATTACCAACAACATTATATCAAAATGATGTTAATGATTTAATAAATACTTAACAATATTCATATATTTTAAATTATAAATTTTATGTTTATTATATAAATTTAAATTAAATTAAATTATTTAAACAAAAAGAAACAATTCTATTATATTAAAACCTATTATTACGTAATTGTTATTAATTGTTTGTATAATTAAATGAAAAGAGCATATTATTGTCATAAAAAAGATTATAAATATAAAAAATAATTGTGATTTCTGAACAAAATGGCGGATTATTATAATTAAACCAAAACTAAACGAATTTTTATTTTTAGGAGCATTAAAACAAAATTTTTAATCGGGATTGATTGGCCGCTAAATAGCACAATGACAATCATCCGGTGTATGAACAAAAATAATTAATTATAATTAATTAAAAAAGTGAATTGTAAGTGTCTCAACTATATAAATAAGTTAAGCAAAGAAAAAAATTAAAATTGACTTACATGTATAAACCAAAGTGAATAATTAAAATTATTTTGTAGGCAAAATATAAATAATTAATTATTTAATAATTATATCGAATTAATATAATATATATAATTATGAATATTTAAATTACTTTTACCTTTTTTATTATATAGTTCAAAAGTTGATAGAATTTTGAGATCAACTTTTGATTTATTAAGTCACGAGTTTTCAAAGTTAAGAGAATTAAGGTTAAAATGGAAACCAGAGATAAATCTTTTGATTGAAAACCCAGGTCTTAGTTCTTAACACTAACCTTTAATTTGTTAATATATCCATCTCCGTGAAAGATACATTATAAGTCAACCTACGACACCATGATTAACAGAATATAATTATTGTTGTATAAATATTCTGAATAGGGCCAAAAATACCAAGAAATTGTTATTTTACCGTTTCGGTGGTTATCAAATGTTATCTAAACCGAATTCATTATAATATATTATAAATCAGTGGGTTTCAACACAAACAATTATATATGACTATATATGAGTTTAAAAACAAGCGGCACTTAAAAAGGTCCACGCTGAAAAACAGTAGTTTTTCAAACTGAAGTAGTTTATACTATTCAGCGTTGATTGCTTTGAGCACCAATTGATGTTTAACTCTCTTATATATAATAGTGCTTTGTGGTTTATTTGCTATAAACCAATTGTAACTACATAATTTCATCATATTCGAAATAATTAAGTTAGTCAAATTATATCATCTCTTGATAATAAATTACAAAGTACCTACTTATTGTTAAGTATTGTACTTAACAAGAAGCGCTCAAAAATATGGATGTTGAAAAGCTCAAACAACCTAACGTCGCATTGCATTTAAGATTTTTATACAATATACCAGTTTGTTTGTTTTTTATTTTAAAATGTGTGACAAACAAAAACGTATTTTTGAATATTATTGTAGTTTGAGCATTTCAGCGCCGATATTTTTGAAAAGATGCTAAATGTTCTAGTTTTCTCTTACCTCTTTATGTATACTTTATGTACTTTATCACATAGAAATATGAAACCAATCTAAAACTCAAACCAGTTGTGCTAAAAATTAGAACCATAATATTGTAGTACAGCTATTCAATGGTAGATGGTTTATACTATTTCTTTAGTTCAATATTATATTTATTTATTATATTTATAAATTTTTAAAGACTGTTTATTAAGTTATTTAATATTTATTTATATATAAACATATAGTTTAATAAAATATAAAAATAAAAATTCAATATGATTAGCGCTTATAAATGTACAAAAAAAATCCTAATAAATATTTAAATTTATTAGTACAAAACAAAATCGAAACCACATTCTAGCACAAAATATTTTTTTCATTTAATAAAAACTTGTTTTTTATTTAATTTCTCGAATTATATTATGATATACATAAATTAAATAAGACAATCAATTATATTAAAATGAAGAAAATAAATAAATACGTATTTATTATGTTTATTGTTACCAAATTTAAAAAAAAATAATAAAAATAAAAACAACAGAGGTTATTTTGGAATGCATTAAAAAATAGAAATGATTTTTATTTTATTTACGAATTTTATGTCTTCGTTAAATTAAAATGATAACATATTTTTAGTCATACTCATCTGTCAAATTACGACGGTATTACCGAACAGCATGATGGCATGTACCACCAAACTGAACGTTTATATTCGTTGTCAACAAGCCGTAAAATTCAAAGTTGTGCTTCCCGCCTTTCGTTAAATATATTTCATTGGTCGATATAAAAAACAATATCAAATTGAACGAAAAGCACGAAGGCAACACGAATTGGATTTTTCTTAATTTTTTTTTATATATGCGTTCGGTGTTTTTATATGAGTCCGTCATACTGTCGTTTGATTTACTTTGCGTCTTGGTGTTGTTTGCGCCGTAAATAGAAAAAAATTAATTTGATTTTTGTTTGATTATTTTTCTGGATAATTTAAAGAAAATATTTAGAAATTCATAACGAATATTTAAGTATTAAAGATTAGTTTGTTTGGTTTTTTTTGTCGGTGTGGAAATACGTAAAAAAAATTATACGGTGGTGGTGTGCTTGTAGTTAAAAAGAGGAACAATTATATAAAACAATCATATAAAGGCCAGAAAAATGGAAAAAAGAATTAAGTTGGAGCAACGTGGAAGACCAGAGAGCGAGGTAAGTGTGCTTGGTACTTATTAAGTGTTGATTATTTAATTTTTTTCCAATTCTATGTTTCAATGTCACAACGCGCTTGTGACAAAACAATGGACTTCAATCCATATTAATTCTTCAACACTGTTTTCTGTTCCTTACTATCCTCTATTAATAAGAACCAATCTGGTGGTCGGCATAGATTACATTTTCACATAAATTATTTCCGCATTTTCCGATAATTTAATTTCCGGAATTTCTAAAGGCGCATCCCGCGTCTCGATATGCCCAAAAATCTTGAAAAATTTCTTGATAGTACGTTAATCCCCCCATTCGTATTTTTTATAATAATTTAAACCGATTTTCTATTATCAATTATCGCAATAATAACGAAAAATATTAAACCGCCATGTTGCCATATCTAAACCTAAAATAAATTTTTCCTTATTAATTCTTAATTACATATTATGCGACTATCGAATATTTCAAAAATTTTTAATGCACTTGATTATTGCATATTTTATTCTGTAAAATTTCATCATACAACATAAAATAAGTTATGTGCGTGCTTGTTATTGTTTGTGGTGCCCTTATGAAATTTTGTGCACCTCGCGCGCTTCACATTTATACCAACTTAAATTTGTTGTTTTTCTTTTTTACTATCACCTAAAAATAAAATTAACATAGGTAACTCTAAAATTACACTGAAAATGTAAAAAAGAAATCATTTGCTTTGAGTATCACATTGACGTTTCACACATAAAATAATTCCACTAAAAAATTAAAAATCAAATTCGCGGTTTTTCATAAAATTTGAAAAATGCCATGCAAAATGAAAAAAATTCAGCCATGATGGAAAAATGACGACGTTTCATAATTGATTAGTGTGTTTGGACGCCATTGTTATTTTTGTGAAAAAAAAATTTTTTCAAACTCATAATTTTTGAATTATTCACCAATGTCACTGAATAAATTACGTGAATCACGCGGTTCATGACACGTAAAACAAAACATTTTCACTATTTATATATTTATTCCGCAAGTGACATTTCCCTTTTTGTTACCTTACGAAAAAAATCAAATTGTTTTTATTTTTTGGGGGTGTGGAATGTACAGTATTATGTGTTGTCTTGACTTCACTGAACGCAATTTTATGAAAATGTTTTTGTATTTGGATTTTCGTTCAATTTTCGTATCGGTTTCGTTAAAAATAATGTTTTTGTCTTGTGCATTTTTTTATTAAACGAAAAAATCGTTAAATTTATTTTATGTTTGTGATATAACTTTTTTTTTTTATTTTGCTTATTACAGATTAAAGAATTAACTTTAGATAATTGTCGTAGTCCTAGTATTGCTGGTCTCACAGAAGAATTTACCGCATTGGAAACACTCAGTCTCATTAATGTTGGTTTAACAAATTTAAAGGGATTCCCAAAATTACCAACACTAAAACGGTTAGAATTATCTGATAATCGGATATCAAATGGGTTACATCATTTAAAAGGTAGTCCAAAATTAACCCATTTAAATTTATGCGGAAATAAAATAAAGGATTATGCTGATTTAGAACCACTAAAAAGTTTTAGTAATTTAGAAGCTTTGGATCTATTTAACAATGAAGTTACGAACGCAAGTGATTACAGAGAAAAAATATTCGCAATGCTACCGTCACTTAAATATTTAGATGGGTAAATCTACAATAGTCTAATTATACGAGAATATCTATTAACAATTATTTTTTCTTACTTAATTTTAGTTTCGATTGTAATGATGTTGAGGCAGCATCTTCAGAAGGGGAAGGAGAAGATGATGATAATTTTGGAGATAATTCAGATGATGAAGGTAAGCATAGTTAACTTCCTGGAAAGGAGTATTAGATGGCAAAAGTTGTGAATTTTTTTTATATTTAAATTCACACGAATTTAAGGTACTATTGCATTGAATGGTATTGATATAAATCTTAAAGAATTTGAAATTTATGAGAAAAAAATACAAGAGAAACGGGAAAAAGAGGGATTACCTCTTATTAATGGTGGCGATAATCATCATTTGGATGAACCAGATGACTTAGATGAATATTTACAACAGTTGAATTTAAATAAAAAAGCAGATGAATCTGTTGCACAGCCAAAACCAAACATACCATTACCGTTACTCATGTTAGCAATTCAAGCCATTTTATTTCTTATAAATTATGTTAATCGTAGTAAGATATACGGTTTGGTTAAGATTGTAAAATTTATAGTTGATTTTTTTCCATAATTTTAGAAGAAGGAGGTGACAGTGAAGAAGATGACGCATACGAAGAAGATGTTCCATTATCTGAAGTTTATAACGAAAATTTTGAAGAAGATAATTCAGATTGGAACGATGGTGCCGAAGTAGATGATGAAGAAGAAGAGAACGAAGTGTCAAACGAATCAAGTTCTTCAGAAGATGAAGAAAATGAAGTGGCAACAGAATCTCCAGCCCGAGGTAAAAAGAGAAAACATGATGGTTAAATCTTCTCAGTGTTTATTTTTTGTTTTTATTTTTTTACTTTTAAAATGGAAATTCATTAAAGAAAATATATAAAATAAGCATATATATACAATTTTCCACAAGTGTCTCTTTACTTTATTCTTTTATGTTATGTAAGTCAGTATAAATAGGTTCGAATGGGTTTTTGACCAAATACAACATCCAACCCTGTTTTTTTTTCAAAAGGGGACTTGTTAGATATATTTAAGTTTGTTTTTGTTTATATTTAAATAAATTAAAAATAATCATATCGCGGGTTTTTTTCTAAATTTCTTTTGTATATATTGATAAGAATTAAAACAAATCACAGATTCCAAAAAACAATTTAAATACAAATAATGTAAATTGTACACATCTTCCTACAAGCATTTGTCTCTTTCACACCTACACACAAAAACCTTAACTCCTCCCCACAGACATTTCCTGTTGTGTTTTCCTTTTGTTCAAATACATATTTAAAAATGAAAAAAATAAATAAATATAATTTAAGTTGAAATTATAATTTTGAGATTCATTATTAAAAAATAACGCTATAACAAAACATAAATAAATAAATAAGGCAACTTTAATGTAATGAGCCTACCTGTGATATCTCAAAAAACTTTTATATAAGAAAAAATCGAGCGCGCCATGTCGCACCACGAAGTTAATTAAAAATAAAAATATTTTCATTCCAAAAACGGTACATAATAATTTGATTATAATTTCAACTTAATTATAAAATTAAATATATATATAATTATTATATACATAAATATTATTACAGAAATAAAAAAGTATATATAAAAACAAAATGAAATATGGTGTTTTTTGTTGTATAATTTACAAAGCTTTTCAAGTTTGCTTAAAAAAGGCGCCATATTTGTAGAAAACACGTTTTTTACTTTTAAATATAAAAATTTTATTATTTTTAGATTTTAATTTTATTTTAATTAGAAAAAAATTTCTTGTTGCAACCAAAAAAAATATTTATAACTATATTTTGGAATAAAATTAACTTTAAACAAAAAAAAAACATAAAATTTATGTAAATATGAAACAAAATTATATATAAAAAAAATTGTAACAGGAAATTTTTTATAATTTTATAAATAAAATAAGAGAAAAAAATTATACAACATATTATTATATACCTATTTAAAGAAAAAAATATTTATTAAAACAACATCAGAAATTAAATATCTTTTAAAATATTATATAAATATTTGACTAATTTTTTTTAAACGAAAATGCAAAATATTAAAAAATAAATAAAATTATTTAAAGTTTTTGTTCAATTTGTATACTTTTTTGTTCTGTTAAATTTTCTATTCTATTTCCTTATTTTCAATTTTAAATTATTTAATTTTGTTAATTTGTATATTTGAAATATTTTAATATTTTGACAATAAAAATATGAAAAAAATAATAATATTGGCCAGTTTAAATATGAAATAAATGAAAATATAGGTAATTGGAACCGACTAGATAATTCAAAGCTATGACTTAAATATTTTTAGTAGTTCCAATTAATAGTTCTATTGAATTAACCGATCAAGAGCTAAAATTTCTTTCGCGGATATATGATGAAATGTTTTCTTCGTTTGTAAAATACGAAAATCGTAAATTCCGAACCGAAAAATAAACGAAACCGTATTTTACGGAAACTTTCGGATGTCCAAATCCGATTACTCTGTAGGTGACGAATATCGTATTTACGAAATACAAAACTCATAGTACAGGGTACAGGCTTAAAACTTGTTTGTGAACATTGAAACAATATTAAATTATTTTAAAATATAAGTTCTTTAATTATTTTATACAAATCGTAAAAATTTCATAAAAATCCTCCGCAAGTCAGAAATTGCTACATCATTACAGTGGTCAACAAATATTGTAGATATACAACTTAATGGTTGATGTTTGATAATGCACTTGAAGTAAACACTACGAACAGTAATCATTCCTATAAATACATACTTGTTAGTAAACATTATTACCTGAATCGCACATTGTCTCGACGCTATTAAACGTGTCAACCAACTGTTCAAATGATGATGTTGCAAGCAATAGAACGTTTTAAAACGCAACATGTTTAAAAAATAAAGTTGAATGGATGTTGTGAACCAGTCTGCAAACCTAATCATTAGATTTATTTTAAAGACTTTATTTATTTTAAATCTGGCCTTAATCTCTTAGGGAGCCCCACATTCGATTTTCATATTGAGCTCAACAGGGTTAAAGTAACCATATCGCTAACTTATAACAAGCAATGTGTTTTAAATCATTTTATTTACATGATTGCTACGTGTATTAAGAACAACAGGTGGTTTTATTAATATTTGGCTCACTGTATTATTTAAAATAAGATTAATGTCAACTTTATCATCGGTTCCATTCATTCCGAATATATATTTAAATCGAAATCTACGGGTCTTGATAGAATCAGTTTCAAACTGGTAAATTTTTCCTGTAGTCTCACTTTATCTCTTTCTTTTCCGAGCAATGGAAACTCCATAAAATAATTCCAATTCCATAAACTAGCAATCCTACTGAGTAATCCCAGATCTGCTAGTATTTTAAGTTCCATTTCCAAACCCTTTGATAGTAGTCGCTTTCCAATCGATCAATCGCTAGTAGTTCGGTTCTAAATAATAATCTATGGCTTAGAGGCCGTAAACCGCGTCTCAACGAGATCTTACGAACCATTTTAACGATTGGTGCACTTTGAAGGTGGTCAGCCCAACAAATGTGTTTTACACACAATCGCGTTTTTTTATGTTCTCCGGTGCATGTTAATTTTTGGTCAACGGCGAGAATCGAACTCGAGACCGCGTCGTGATAAGAAACTGTCTTACCCATTAAGCTACAACCGGTGACAAATTAACTATAGTAAATTTATCAGAGCCAAGACTAAAAAATAGTTCACTCAATATCTTTTAATCTGGGTTTAGAAACTTACATGTAACGAATACTGCGTTATTGAATATCAGCGATGATATTCGGCGTAGTATGAAAAACCGGAAACTAACATCTTTCACTTTGCTAGAAAGGCTTATGATTCTTTGACTCCCAAGATTCTTTATAACAACCTTATCGCATGATTTAGTTGTTCCTCAAGGTTGAGGAACGACTAAATTGTGTCTTGGTCCTTTATTATTTTCTATGTACATTAATGACATAGAATCTCCGTTCCACCTTTTCTCTGATGATATTCATATTTATTGAAATAGTAAGTAAGATCGGCATTCTAATCTTAGTAATATTACTCTGGTTAACGAGGATTTAGATAGAATATGGTATATAATACGTCGATCTACAATGGTCTCACCTTCAATGCTAGTAAATTGCAATATATTATTATTTACGAAAAATCATTAGATAAGTTTTCTATTCCTTGGATTAATCTTAATCCGTTGACTCATTCCGTTTTCAACTATTGTTAGTAATTTTTGGATGGTTTTTAACAAAATTCTTACATAGGTTACCATTTAATTAAAGTTAAAAGGAAATATTTGAATTACTTAGTTGTCTCTTGTCTGTATAAAGTGATAATCAGTTCAAAAAACGCAATGTTTATCTCCTTCCACATATCCTCTATGGTGATGTAGTCTTATTTGGTATGTTCCAGCTTGCAATTGTTTTATTTACGGAACTAGGAAATTTGACTATATTTCACCCTTGTTCTTGGTTGTTGTAGTTTTTCTAGTTTTTAAGCTACTCAAAGCTAAAGAACAAATGGTAAGGATCTTTAAAAGGTAATTATATTTAGTTGGTATTCAATCTTCAGCAAACGAAGAAATTTCCCTAGGTCTTTTAGTTAGAGGTATTTCTGGTGTGAATGAACACAACTATGACCCCCTGTTGGAGTGCAGAACTCATGGGCCGACCCATCTTCCATGTCAGCACTATAAGCTGGCATGGAGCTATGCAATGTGCAGATGGTTAGGAAAATTGGACCTATAACTCAAGCCGTACGTCCTCGAATTGGCTGTAATGGCGTATAAAAGCAAGGACGTAAATAAGCGAGCCGCGAACAAGTAGGGAGTGCCTTGAGCCCCAAAACAGATCAGAGATTAAAAAAAAACTTGAAATCTGCCGGAACCGTAAACAAATCAAACTCATTATGGAACTACTAATAATGTAATGGAATAAGATTTTAATAAGGTCTCTTTCGATTTACTTGAAGATAACGGATATTGATTTGCTAACTTCGATGGATTGAAAATGTTGCCGAGTTGCTAACTTCGATGGATTGAAAATGTTGCCGAGCTAGCAATGTTCGTGAAGTATATATTGATTATATCCTACACTATCTGCTATTTGAACTATTTGATTTCTACCATCTAATAATGTAAATAACTGATAACATGGAGTATGGAAAAGATTCTGCCCATATATACAATATAATAAATGTAAAATTAATCAAAAATTAATTTGCAGAGGTTTGTTGTGGCCTTTTTCTGAGTGATTTCACTAGGACATCAAAATTTTTTTTTTATAAAAAGTAGTTCGTTCTTAATTTTTACCAACACACCTACATGCTCGGTCTGAGTTTCTTATTTGTCTAAATCAGAATGTACTGTACAATGTAAGAACGGATGAAATAAAACATATACATCGATTGAGATGTGTTTGTTTGTTTCTAATTTTTCCAATCTGTCTTGGAGCTCAAGGCACTCCCAACTGTTTCGTAGTTCGCTTTATTTAACGTCCTACCTTACGCTATTACAGCTTAATCGATAACGTACGGATTCATTTGGTCAGATTTACGTAGAACCATCTGTAAATTACATAAATCCAACACTATACTATCAGATCACTAACTAATCATAATCTGATAGTGAGATATACCTGTTGCAATCTGCTCATATCGCAATTCAAGAATTCCAGTATATCTCGCTCCAACTGACTTAGATTGCAGCGATATCATTCTGCTTATAATAAAGTCTCCACAACTATAAAAACAATGGCTCATAGACTATTGTATTATTTACTTGAGTAAAAGTACTTGTACTAATAAAGCAAAGTAGTGGAATTAATATTGTTTGTTTGTTTATTTGTTTTTATCTCTACAATCTGTTTTGGGGCTCGAGGCACTTCTAACTCTTTCGCGGTTCGCTTATTTACTCCTTACCTTACGCCATTATAGCCAAATCGAGGGCGTACGGCTATTGGTCCGATTTACGTAGAACCATCTGCACATTTAGCCTATAGTAGCCTATAGCCTATAGTACTGACATTGAAGATGGGTTGGCCCATGAATTCTGCACTCCAACAGGGGCTCATAGATGTGTTCATCGTAATCGTATGGTGAAAAATCTCTATCGGGATTTGAACTCGGTACCTCCCACTCCAAATGCCACCTGGGCGGTGTGGTTTTAATAAAGCAAATAAATTTAATAATTGGGATTATAATTTTGTGTTTACAACAATGTTCATTCCAAATCCGAATTCACCATGGTCCAATGATCGGCACGCTAAACAGAATATATAAGGTAAATCAAAAATATTGTGTGTAAATTGCACAGTTATTGAAATCAGTAAGATCTTTAAGACCAAACGATTGTTGACAACTCTTATGTTTTTATTTCCTTGATACTTTTATATACAGTGTTTTAAATCCAATCAACTTTTTCAAATATTTTTCAAAATTATTCAAACTGTTAATATCTTTCAAATAGTACGCATCCAAATAATGACAGACTGCCATCTTTAATCGGGAATTCGCAAGTACGAAACTATTTTTATCTCTTCCACATTATTCTTTTAGCTTCGTTGATATTTCAAATAATTCTCATTATTTTCATTCAAAATATTTTTTTGACACATTCGCATTCGACATATGTTTCATGTAAAGCCAATGCTGAAATTTTTTAAATTTAAAATATATTTAATTTAATTAATTTAATAATTATTTTGCTAAATTCAAATTTTAAGTTTCTAATAAATTATTTATGTAAAAATTATAAAATAAAAAAAATAATAGTAGTGAAGTGTTATAAAATATAAAAGATTGTTTTTTTCTCATTTCTTTGGAATAAGAAAAAATCTCAAGTGTTTAGAAGAAATAATAATAAAAAAGTTTTTTTTATTTCTAGCTTTTTGTGTTCAAAAAATATATATAATTATACAAAGTATATATTATAATTAAGTAAAGTGAAATAAATTATTGATTTAATTAATAATATATATATTATATAAAAATCAAACTGTAAAATGGCTGAGAGTAAAGGATCGTTACTGGCTAAATCTGTACAAAAGCATGCTGGACGTGCTAAAGAAAAGGTTTGTGTAATTTTTATTTTTATATTTACAATAAAGTCAAACAAGTGTACATTTATATATGAAAAATGTATAAAAATATTCAGTGTGACATGCTTTAATTTGTGTATGGATATCATAATAATAAGCTAACCGCGAGCGTATTCGCGACATACACGCGAAAAATCTAATTTTAAATCTATGTATTATGTATTTTTATTTTTTAAATCGAAAAATTAATTTGATTTCACCAAGAGTACAAGAAAATGTACAGTGTTCTAAATAAGTATTTATATACCATACGAACATAATAATAACTCAATTCTGGGACAATCCACAATACTCTTAGGTCATGTGCACGCAACAGCTATTCAAACTATTGTAACATTGTTTTTAAAATCGTACATGAAAAGAAAATATTATAATGCTTTTATCATGTTGTGTTATCTAATAAGAATAAAAAAAAACAATTTTGACCAAAGCCGGAACTGCCTTGGAATAATGGAATAATCCCCCTACTTTGCCTTTATCTTATTTCTTATCAATGCTTTACTCTTTTGGCGGTAATTTTGCTACTCTACCACTTAATGTTATTGCTGGGTATCTGGGAATGTAATCAACATTAATTGATGATGCTGTATACACCGCACAATTTACAAATTTCACCGTTTTATCTCACACCATCAGCGTATTTTTGATGAGGAGAAACATAAAGAAATATAAAAATTTAAAAAATTCTATTTTATTTTAAATTAAAATTTTTATTTCAAACTTTAAGTATTTCTTAAAAGTTTTATTATCATCTCGTAAGAAAATCATTTAATTGCGTAATTTGTTAGTTTATGCAATGGTTCTTATAACAATAAACGTTTCGCAATTTGCGAATTTCGACCTAGTAGCAGCTTACATAAATCTCGACTCTGGTTAACCTGAATCACTTATATCCATTGACAATATTAATCAAATTAAATTATCTTTTTATATTTTAATAAAAAAAAATGTATAAAAAAAATTTAAATTCATTTAATATTAACATTTTTGTATTCGAATTTATTATTTCTAACACATTATATGACAGTGCATACTATATAGGTTGACCTAATTAGTCTTGATTGATCTTAATATAAAATATACTTTTGTAGGGCACACCACTTGCTGGTTAATAATAAATTAGTCTTTCTGCGATAGCAGCGAATAAAAAATACCGCATAAAACTGTTTATTTTTTCGGATTGAACTTGATCGATGGTTAGTAACCTTGACTAATTTGATTATTATAAGTATGCGGTTTAAATATCGTAATTTTATGGCCTTCAATTTAGGCATGGATTTTTTTATATAATAAATAACTTTCACTTAAACGTAAGCGAGCAAAAATAATTCAATCGGGTTTAATGTATAGTTATGTTTACGGTATAGTTATGCTTGTAACCTTCTTGAGTAATTAAGGCAATTTGTAAAACCCTGGTAGTGAACCCTATCGTTTTTCAATCACAATCGTTGAGCAATCAGTCAGCAAATGCGAATTGAAGCTACTGAATAGTCACATTGCCTTAAGATACTATTTTAAGGAACTGAAAAGGTTCCATTCCAATGGAACTGAGCGATATGGAAGTTTAATTTGTGGAACATGCACTTAGTCACTACGTTTTGCTATTGTCAATTTAGATCATTAAAAGTCAGAAAATAGATTGAGATCGGGATACCTTATGGTTCAATTCGTACTGGTTCCTACTCTTATAATTATAATATTAATAACTTCAAAATACTCACATAGTACGTAGATAATACTTATAATAGTTTACACCGTTCTGATACTTTCTTTTTAAGTATATAAGTCTAATTAAGAATTCGTTGAGCTTGTTGAAGATGTTCGATTTGGTATAAATTGCTGTAATGCATCACTACTTTGAGCATCTCAACATTAATCAATCTGACACATCATTAGTATGATTTGCCAGTTCTTTCAATGTTAGTCGTTTGTCAAATTGATTTGGCTCCAGACAATGAAACAAGATCGTATCTTTCAAATCAATACTAAGAGTAATCATAGATCACTCAAACCCACAATTTTATTTAACCTGTATAACAAGAACCTAAAAATGGAATTCTAAAAAAAAATTATCGTTAATTAATTTAAATAATTTACAAGTCTTCCATTTTGATTATTTAATACTTTTAAAGCAAACATTGGCATTATTTTCATCGTGTGTGTCTCATCCATATATGGAGTTAAAATGTTTGAAAAATTTTAATTAATTCAGAACGACTCCCCGTTATCATAGTACATCTTATGGCACTTCTTAAAGGGACGAACTAATTGTACTTTATCACTTACTGTGCAGTTAGATCACATCAGGTATTTAAATTAGATGATGGTGGTTTGTCAAATACCTTATACTAGGTCATTGTGGTTGTTAGGAATATTGCTGAATCCTTTATTGTATTACTTGATTTTTATTTAATTGTTGAGCTATCAACCAGTTAATATTTAGGTAATGTAGTCACAGTATAGAAAATCAATAATTTCATAAGCGACAATCATTATTAAAAAAATATGTGATACCAATCTAAAATATGTATGTCAAGAAACTTATTATTGTATATCACAAGTAAAATAAATGAAATTTAAGACCAACCATTTTTTATATTCGACCTCTCGAAAACTCGATCTAGATTGTTGGATTAAGTCAGAAATAATCTCAACCTGAAAAAATAGAACTAAACTACTTTGCTCTTTATCAGATCTACTGTTATTGCAGGCGACCAAATGATCGGAAAGACAATTTCGAATCAAGTCCTCGTTAAATGTGTGTTCAGTTTTGGATTTGAATGCGGTTAGTTCTGCTTCTTTCTCACTTTTTGATGTGTCACTGTTAGCAAGATTCATGTTAATGATTTTCAATATTAATAATATAATCTTATTATCGGCAATGAGTGCAACACAGTTATTCCAAGCCCGAGCTGGTAAACAAAATTTGTTCTATTTAACAAGCAAAGATTCTGCATAGGTTCAATAAGCCTCCATCATATTTTTTGTTTATCATTTTCACCCTTTCAAAGTAATCGATGTGGATTATATCCGTTCATCCCTTAAAACTGTTACCATCGTTCCTTGCCTTCTTTCGCCCGGTTCGCACTTAGAAACCCACATGCCCTACTTTTATTTGTTGTTATGGATCAACGCAACAACTTGATTCATATACAATTGAACATCCCCAAAACATTCTTATAAATAAATTACGTTTGTGATGAGCTATAAGCAAACGCCAGTCCCAACACGAAGGTAGCTTTAGAATATCCAAATAGTTGTATCATGATGTTAGTAGATAAGCTATACGGGTGCGACAGATAAAATAAGCTATACACATAAATATTGATATAAATCGAGGCAATCGAAGCAGAGACGCCCAATTTAAAGGGAATTTAATTTCCAATGACAATAAATCAAATGCTTTTATATTGATACTATGAAAGTAGAGCTTTTCAAAATATTCGCCTTTAAGACTTTTCCCAGTCCTAAAATGATAGCTGCAAAACATGTTTTTTGAACGTTTCATTGTAAACGCGTCTTGTCTTCGATTGTTGAGAACAGGAAGGTGTTATTGGATGCCAAGGCAAGTGATTCTCCGTTTTGGGTTGTTTTCTCTCAATTTGTTGAAAACCTCGGGCAAAAAAATGGGCATTTACCAAGCTGAATTGACTGTCTTTTGACCATCAAAAGCAATAGTATTCACGTGACCGGTTTTGCGAAGAACGCTCCGAGTTCGCACAACTTTTGTCTGTTTTTGTTCGAATTGGAAGATCTTAATAGTCCTTTCCTTTCCGGCTCATTAACTATATCCATTACTCGTCACTTGTCACGAACTTATATACGTTTTTGGAAGTACCTCCAAAAAATGGCGGTACCAATCGACACGATCTTTTTTTGTACATCCGTCAACAAATATGGAATCCAACAACATATGACCATCCTCTTAAATCAGTATTCTCACAGCATTGATGTTTAAGACACAACATCTGTTTTTAAACTACCTTCACATGAACGATGTTCATTCAAAGAGGCGCGTCTTAAATTTTTAGGTCGAATAATTAGAAACACTAGCCAATGTTAGTGCTTCGTCGCCAAAATCCGATTGATATGATTCGAAGCTCTGTTGTTGAGTCATCACGCGAAAATGTTCACGGTATAATTCCATTTTTCAAGTAGATAAAAATCATTTTGCGATGATAGTTGAATTCTGAAAAACAAAACCTCCAAAAATGTTACACTTTTTGATGCATAGAGATTTGCATCGGAGAACACTAGTATTACCATTTTCTAAAATCATTTACGGTACCCCTCGTATTGTACCCAAAAAAAAATGTTTGTCTTCTTATGGGTCATGTTAGCCATACTGACATTTGCAGGACCTAATAGAAAAACTGTTGGATTGATGAAAACCAGACAAAATCTTAGCATCTCATATAACTAAGATACTAAGATACTTAGGTTAGGTTAGGTTGTTGTGGCTGCTACCGCACACTTAGACCGGCGATTGGTCTTTTTACTTTTTAATTTTAATTTTACTTAATTCACTAGAACAGTGTTCAGCTTCCTTTGGTCTCAAAATCAAATATCTGCACCTCTGGTTTTAGAGACCAAGGCGCAATCGAATTCAATAGCGGTAACCCCACGTTTGAAGGAGCGATGAGATCTTGAAGTATCTTAAATCTCTCATTATTCACGATAATAGTGTGGTAGATGATATCAAGGTTCGTGTTGCCGCTAGCAATAATCAAAATATAGAAAAATTATGCGTGTGAAAAATTGCTCAAAACGTGACGTTGATGATATACATAACGAGTTCTGTTCAATCACGAGGTCAGAAATTTAATAAGAGTTTTTTTTGACAAAATAATCAACAACATTTAGATTTTTCATGCCAAACCCTATGTCATAAAGTTTTATTTTAGAGTGTTCGAGAGTTTATAAATAGATGTCTCTCATAGCAACTCCAAATTTTTATCGCAATGGACTCGATTTGGCCCGTTTTTTTCGATTTATCATCGTCAGAGTTTACATACATATATATTCGATACAAAACCACAAACTACACCAATTTAAATTCACTGATTTAGTAGCAAAAGTTAACATACAATAATCTAATCTAAAATCAGATGTCACCGCTAATTTCATGGGCAATTAAAGATTTTTAAATATGTCTAAATGACGCTATTCACATGTACACATTAAATAGTTTAATTTGATTGTATATACATACATGTTTTCGAACAACACATTGTCGGCGAATGATTTAGTTTAAATAAAATAAATCTTTGCTTACTTTTAAGTCCCCATTACAATGATTTATTCACGAGTTGTGTATACGTCATCGCGATACACTGTTAAATATATATTATTAATACACACTGTATATATAGATGGATCTATATATAAACGAATATTTAAATTATTATCCAATATCGTATTTAGTTTTGTTATTTGTGTTATTTGGCCGCCCTCACATATAAATAATCAAAAAATAAGATTTTCGAAATAAATAAATTAAATTTCCAAAAAAATAATTTCCTCAATAAAACTAGAAAGCAAACACACATATTTATAACCTATATATCATATCTCATCGAAATTATATTTCGGACTTGCGGCATGTTATGTTTGGTTTATGGTATATAGCATTGCGCCATTTATTATAATTAAATGTAATTACAGAATGGAAAATTCGTATCGTGTATAAATATTACAGGCAAGCCAGCACACAAAGGAAAATCAATAGCGGGAACACGAGAGACACAGACTTACTCTGTGTATTATGACATATAGACATTATGTATGATTGGCGTCAAAAATTTATAAGTGTTAAATTACGACCATATTGTCACCAATGTTTAACGATTTTGTTTTTGTATAAATTATGCGTGGGAATGTTTGTTTTGCAACCAACCACACAGAATTGTCTCTTAACTATTTGATAATTATTGTTGTATAGCAAGCGTATAATCAATATTTTATTTTATTGAACATGAATATTTGTTATCAATTATTACTATTTTTAACATTACAGTACTCGTTCGTAAGTCTTTGATCTTGGGCAGGATTCAGTCGTATATAACAATTATTTACATTATAATTTAAAATAATAAATAAATCATAAAAATTATATCGTTCAAATCAATTTTGGTTTTATGCGTTGGTGTATGCTGACTCCGAGTGTATCAAATTTCTGTTGGTGCGATGATTATTTCAAGATTGTATGATAACATATATATAACCAAAACCGCATCTGTTTTCTTATATATGTACTCATATATGGAAAGAAAACCAAACAGTATATGTTATAAATAAATATTATTATGTAAAAGTTTGATTTTGGTGCAGACGTTAGGGCACCAGCAACACTATATTATTATTTAAACGAAAGTCAATACAATTTATGTTACACTATACATGTGCATAGTTTATTGTATCTATATTTTGTCTTAGTTCATTTCTTTACAACCGGTTGCTCATCAGTAGAATATTTATTTTTTTGTGATTAATCATTATCAAAATTTTACTAACGCAGTGATTAAAGCTGCGGAATTTCATACCAGATGCGAACCTCGATAGGATCAGGATACAAAAGAAATTTTTTACCATCTGAGAACAGAAGTCTCATCTGTCATGTCAGTACTATTAGCTGGCATGTAGATAAGTCAAGTGCAGATGTAGCTCGGAACTATATCTATACGTATTCTAGTTGGTTGTAATGATATTAGGTAAATACGGGAACCGCGAAGGAGTTGGGACTGTCTGGAAATATAGAAACAATCAAACAAACATATACAATCTAGTTTTCTCAGCTGTATAATTTTAAGATTAATTTCAAATAATGTTTTAAAACATCTTATTGTGTCTCCCAGATATAGATGGGATATTTCCGGGTCTCTTACAGGAAGGCATGGAAATTATCCTAGATCACTTTAGAGATATCTTCAGAGCCAGTTTTGCCCCGGGATATATTCCAAGATAATGAAGAAGAGTCAGGGTAGTGTTCATCCAGAAGGATGGAAAGACTTGATATAACTATAGGCATAACGTTTACGATATATCAGCATGTTCTCTTTTCTACTTAAATGTGTAGAGCTTGATAGATACTTTAAGGATTATCCACTATCCAGAAATCCCATACATTCCAAACAACACGTGTATACCAGAAAGGTAAATCTCTGAAACAGCACTCCAGTAATCCGTTGGATAGAAAAAATACTGGAAAACGTGGAATCTGCCTTGTGATCTCTGCAGTTGATAGACATGGCATGGGGATCACACTTGTTCGGTGGTTAGTGACATGTCTATGTCAAGGAAAATTACTGCAGACTTAGGTAGTGATACGACTAGTGATACGGGTGACGGGCCGAAATGGATGTTCTCAAGTTATAGTTCTGTGATTGTTAGTCCAATGAAATAACAATAGACTGCCAGAGTTATACCAATGACATCACCATAATACTGGTTGGTTAACATACGAATATACCATGTGATCACATACAAATAGTGATTAACATAGTTGTAGCCTGGTGTAGTGATCACGGTGTATCAGTCAACTCTAGCAAAACGAGGTGATTCTTTTCACTAGACACAGAACACATTAGAAACTTAAAATCTTCCAAAAATTGAGGCTTATACTATCCCGGTTTCTTCAAAAGTTAAGTATCTGTGGGACTGGTTAGATCGAAACATTACTGATAAAAAAATATAGAATAGTAATGCAATAAAGCTTGTAACACTAACTGGAAATGCAAACAGTCATTGGTAAATGATGGGGCCTAAAACCCAGATAAAAATTCTGGCTATACGTTTCCAGTAGCAAACCCATAATCTTGTTTGCCGCACTTATTTAGAGACCTAGAACAATGAATAGGATAAGAACAAAACCTCTAAATTGTTCAAAGACTTGCTTTTCTGGATATTGTAGAAGCTATACACACTACATCCACTGTATCTCTTGATATGACTGTAGGTCTGCTGCTTGATCTTTGAATCAAAAAGTCTACAGCGCAAAGTTCTGCTCGCCTTCAATGCAGAGCCAATCTATTGGACCCTACTGGTCACTGCCAAATATGGAGGGAGGTGGATCGAAGCACGTTTTGAGAATTATTTCGTTATCAGAGAGAGTAAACCGCGAAGGAGTTGGGACTGTCTGGAAATATAGAAACAATCAAACAAACATATACAATCTAGTTTTCTCAGCTGTATAATTTTAAGATTAATTTCAAATAATGTTTTAAAACATCTTATTGTGTCTCCCAGATATAGATGGGATATTTCCGGGTCTCTTACAGGAAGGCATGGAAATTATCCTAGATCACTTTAGAGATATCTTCAGAGCCAGTTTTGCCCCGGGATATATTCCAAGATAATGAAGAAGAGTCAGGGTAGTGTTCATCCAGAAGGATGGAAAGACTTGATATAACTATAGGCATAACGTTTACGATATATCAGCATGTTCTCTTTTCTACTTAAATGTGTAGAGCTTGATAGATACTTTAAGGATTATCCACTATCCAGAAATCCCATACATTCCAAACAACACGTGTATACCAGAAAGGTAAATCTCTGAAACAGCACTCCAGTAATCCGTTGGATAGAAAAAATACTGGAAAACGTGGAATCTGCCTTGTGATCTCTGCAGTTGATAGACATGGCATGGGGATCACACTTGTTCGGTGGTTAGTGACATGTCTATGTCAAGGAAAATTACTGCAGACTTAGGTAGTGATACGACTAGTGATACGGGTGACGGGCCGAAATGGATGTTCTCAAGTTATAGTTCTGTGATTGTTAGTCCAATGAAATAACAATAGACTGCCAGAGTTATACCAATGACATCACCATAATACTGGTTGGTTAACATACGAATATACCATGTGATCACATACAAATAGTGATTAACATAGTTGTAGCCTGGTGTAGTGATCACGGTGTATCAGTCAACTCTAGCAAAACGAGGTGATTCTTTTCACTAGACACAGAACACATTAGAAACTTAAAATCTTCCAAAAATTGAGGCTTATACTATCCCGGTTTCTTCAAAAGTTAAGTATCTGTGGGACTGGTTAGATCGAAACATTACTGATAAAAAAATATAGAATAGTAATGCAATAAAGCTTGTAACACTAACTGGAAATGCAAACAGTCATTGGTAAATGATGGGGCCTAAAACCCAGATAAAAATTCTGGCTATACGTTTCCAGTAGCAAACCCATAATCTTGTTTGCCGCACTTATTTAGAGACCTAGAACAATGAATAGGATAAGAACAAAACCTCTAAATTGTTCAAAGACTTGCTTTTCTGGATATTGTAGAAGCTATACACACTACATCCACTGTATCTCTTGATATGACTGTAGGTCTGCTGCTTGATCTTTGAATCAAAAAGTCTACAGCGCAAAGTTCTGCTCGCCTTCAATGCAGAGCCAATCTATTGGACCCTACTGGTCACTGCCAAATATGGAGGGAGGTGGATCGAAGCACGTTTTGAGAATTATTTCGTTATCAGAGAGAGTAAAATTCTGTTTTGTTGTGTTATATATCTCTGTGATATCACTGACAATGATTCTGTGTACTGTAAGTTTAGAACTGAATCATTTAGGCATTTATCAAATCAACCAATTTTTACCATTACAACTTTTGGAACGCAATTTAAATGAATTTTCTGGTCACAAATTATTTCCAAATAAGCATATTAGTTCTGTTAGGTATGATATGAAATAAGTGTGGCCATAAACAATAATTGAAACAGTACTACGGTTCGACGAACGAGGTTAAAATGAGGTATCAAGACATTAGGTTTTCGTTAAATTTAATATAAAGTCTAACGTTTCTTCGGAGTTTACAAATGAAATTTTGAAATGATTCGATCTATACTGCTAATAAAGGCAGATGACGGTTATTTTACGTTTGAAAGACACTTTATTGCAAGACACTAGTTATTCAATGTTTTGCTGGTCCAAACATGGTTGGAAAGAAAACCCAACAATCTATTGACTCATACAAGTTTGTTTTTGTCTCTACTTTCTGTTTTGGAGCCGAAGCACTCCTAACTCTTTCGCAGTTCATTTTTAACGTTCTATTATGTACAAGTATAGAATGTAGCTCTAGCTTTATGAAAGATGTGTCGGACCATAAATTCTCCACTGCAGCAGAGCGTCGTGTATAAGATTCACATCACCTATTGTAATCGAATGACGAAAACTTACTTTTGCATGCAACTTAGTACCTTCCACTCCAACTGCTGCAGCGTTAACCATTGCAGTATTTGGTTGATCATGCAAGTTAATAAATGGTTTTATAATAAGAGGATTCATTTTGATATTTAAAAACGAGTATTATTTAAGAAAAATCAATGAATGTTTATTTTATTGTAAATAGGAAGATATGCCTTTAACATTTGAAAACAATATCAGCAAAATGACCGCCATGGCTACGCTCTACGAATTTTATCTATATAAGGTCTTGAGTCGATTGTGGAGCATTGGCATAAACTTTATCTTTCACGAGGCCCAAAAGTGAAGGTGTTGAATTACAAGATCTCGGTGGCTAATTTTGATCACATCTTCGAGAAATAACACGATCAGGAAACGTGTATCTAGTAAAATTGCGATTGTTTCGATGCTTGTGTGGCATGTAGCGCCGTCTTGCTGAAAATAAACGTCGTGCACATCAATATCTTCCAATCCTGGCCATAAAAAATCATTAATCATAGTTCAGTAGTGCAATCCATTCACCGTAACCGTTGCACCAGCCTCATTTTCGAATAAGTAAGGTTCAATCACACCACCAGTTCAAAAACCGCACCAAACAGTAACACGTTGAGGATGGAGAGGCTTTTCAACAATCATTTTTGAATTTTCTGAGCCCCAAATGCAACAATTCTGCTTTTTAACGTAGCCTTCGAGGAGAAAATGGGCCTCATCACTGAAGATTATTTTTCGATGAAAATTCGGATAATTTTGATGCTTTTGAAGGACCCAATCAGCGAAGATACGACGTTTATGGTGATTGATCGGCTTGAGTTCTGGTGTTAATTGAACTTTAAAAGCCTTTAGACCTAAGTCTTTATGCAAAATTCGGTGTAATGTAGTTTTTGGAATGTCTAATTCCAAAGATCTATAAACTTGAGATCTCTGCAACACTATTATCACTATTTTTGTAGGAATTTTACCAAATTTCAATGCTTTGTTGAAGCGTGTATCGTACCAATTTTAGTAATGGTGTAGTTTTTACTTTATTAATATAATGGCATTAAGAAAGTGAACTAAGAAATAACCAATATTTAAGTAATACATCACAAAGCCAATAAAAATCAAGTTAAACGAAACATATGTTATTTAATTATATAAACTTTCAAGAGCTGTAGAATAAAAGGCAAGATATCGACTACACACAAGTTGCGAAAAATACCAATACTTTAAATTTTTTGATTTTATTCCAAAATGAACTTACGTGACATTCGACAAAATTGGCAATTAGTAACACTTTATTTAACACAGCCCTTTTTACAGTCTTCTTTCTTTCTTATAATACAGACCTTATTTTCTACAAGGTATGACGTATTACCTTGAAAGATGTAAAAATTGGAAACGGAAGCAAATGGTTTATGATTTTGTTATGTTAAGAAATCGAAGGTATCATCTGTAAAATTTAAAATTCATCCTATTATAAATTATAATATATTCATTATACTGTCGACCTATACACGCCTAATTATGTTTTTATAAGCATATGATTATAAAATTCTCATTTCCTTGGTGTAAATGGAAATAATTATTTGTTAGAATTTCTTATAAATACATTTGGTTGAATCAATTTATACTTGTTGTTAACTCTTTCGGCACTCAGTCTTAATTATTTCTACATATATTGAGGAAAACATTATGGCTTAAAAATAACTCGCTTTCCAAAATGATTGATTGCATACAGCTTGTTATCCAACAAATAGCCAACTCAGATTCTAATTACGATTTGCCACCATACATAACACAATAGCTGAGACTGAAAGTGTTTTGGCTTGTTTTGTATACACATATCAAATTATGCCATATAAATGTATTACAATAAAGTTCATATTATATAAAATTATGTATGCATGATACGCGACCTTAAGGTAATATTTTGTTGTTGTTGTATAATTTGTATTATTACATGTCTAACTTCAATCAAAAATTACAACAACAAAAATGTCAAAAAGCATTAAACCACCGTTACTTTACCGTAAAACTAGTATATCAATATCACGCTAGTGTTACGATATAATTGTTGATGCATATAAGTATATACTTACACTTAAGTATATACATAAATCGAATGCTGGAAATTCGAACTATATACAAGATGAGGTTAGCATATTTATTTTAACCGATGAAAAGCTGTTCATAATTGAACTATATGCTAGGTAAATAACTATTATCAACTCCTTAATGGTGGCATCTTCCAATAATATAATGCTCCGCATCACAAAAGAATATTGGTTCAATAATAGATTTAAGACAAGATTGGATTGTATAGCTTGTTTCTTAATCTCCGATCTATGCTAGTGGGTGAATTCCGTAACTGATCAAACCTATTCTTGTTTCTATCTGAAGCTTTGTCTATCTCATGTTTCGTAAATATTTCGAACGAAATCTTAGACTCATAAAATACCACCTCAGTAACCAGAACTGGTCGTAGGAATCGACTACATCTAGACAGTTTACTGTGCTGACGATCCGCATCAGTAAAAAATTTGAGTGTTAAAAATGTCAACAAAACCAAAAAGTCATATACCGCCAGCACAATAATGAACACGAGATTAAGGATCGGGACGTGTAAGAGTATCGACTGTTACTCAATCTCTCCAAAACCCTCGATGGCCTAAAAGTGAAAACCATGTATCCCAAGGCTATATATTGCGATATAGTGAAAATTATCTCGGAAATCTTGGAGTTAGACTCTTCATTGAGCCACAGGTAAAAAGACTGTGTTGGACTTCCACTTAGTCGATAATCGAATGACTGAGCTACGCTTGCACATGACATTAGTCAACCTGTCAATTGTCTGTGTACATGCGCCAATTAATGTAAGCCAACCCCCGTATAAAACCTCATTTTACAATTATTTGGATAATCTGATGGGCTCTAAGCCTGAGAGCACGGTGTCAGATTGGTGTTTGGTGACTTTAATACTTAGACTAGCAAAAACAGACTGACTTATGTTATAATATAGGCTCAGGTTTTCCAAGACGTGCGACCGTATCGGTCTTCAACATAATTCGTAGGCAGTGATCTAGTCATTGAAAATCTATGATGGAAATGTTCGTACAAGTCAAGGACAGTGGAATATACAACGTAATTCTCTTGTGAAGATCTAATAAATGAAGAAGCCCAACGAAAATATCCTTGTCAGCAATAGATTTTTGCGATCTAATTACCAGTCTGATAAAATGAACACTGTTTTGGAAATATTGAAAACCTCGGTTGTCTATGCCCAAAACAAAGCCCAAAAATGATTGGCGTGATAAGAAGTGTCATCATGCTGTTGAGAAACGACGTCGGTTTACAATCGCAAGTGGAAATAAATCGGTTCTTGACAGGAGGACAGCTAAACGAATTTGTAGACAAAAAAGGCGCGAATGATAGAAGACTAAAGCTTAAGAGTACAACAACTAAGCAATGCGCGTGGTTTCTTTAGGGGAGTCATTGAATTGCACCATATCTTAATATCCCGATTTGGGACCAAGATAGCAACCTCTATGTTCACATCGATACGGTATTCGATGTTTATTTCTTGATCATTTTGTGGCCGTGTTAGGCACAATATTCAAAAAAGGCGCTCGTTTGAAATGTAAAGCTCTCCTTTGTACATGATATACAAGTTACTGTGGTATATTACCTTGGAAAAATCACTCCTCTGGCGAAGGAAATTATAAATTACTACCAAAGAGGATTTTCGCTACGTATGATTCATTCCAAGTTCTATGAAACATCGCGCGATGTACACCAGGTATTCTTTGATTTCAAGCAAGCCTTTCTGTGTAAAATCAGTAACGCGATCACAATGATGTGTCAAGTTGAGAACAGGCAATCGAGAATTTTTGCAATTAGTACTGATGTTCGACAAGGAGGTGCGCTGTCCCTGATACTTTTTAATCTCATGCTGGAATATATCCTTCGTAAAAGTATAACACCTCAAGACGGTATTTAATTCCGAAAATCTAATCATCTTTTTGCATATGTAGATGATATCTGTGTGATTGGATTGGATTGGAGTGGATACTTGATCTACTAGAACAGTATGCAGCTTACCATTGGTCTCAAAATCAACAAGTTCAAAACCAAATATCTAATCTGGTTTTAGAGACTAGACGCAACTGAGTTCAGTAGTGGTAACTACACGTTTAAAGGAGTAATGAGTTTCAAGTGTCTTCGAACTCTTATTACTCGCCTTTTTTTTATTTTTTTTATGTTTAGTTTTATTTGGGTGCAGAGCGGACTTTTAGACTGTCCTAGCTCCTTGTAACTGTCAGAACTCCTGCACCCAACGCGTGATCCTTCAAGTAAAGGTGGATAGCTGCCTTAAACTTGTGCATTTTATATTTCAACGGAAACTGAAAACCGGCCAACGATTTCCACTTTTTAGATGTTCGATAAAAATAAATTCGCGCTTTGCATCTTCACCTTGCCGCTGGTAATCCAGCTTTATATCCTCTACGCCCTCAAAAGATCTTACAAATGCGTGGGATAAGCTGAAATTGTACAATCAGAGTGTTGATCAGACCCGTTATTATATATGAATGTGAGAGTTGGACCGTGACGGATGACATATGGCGCATAATATGATATTAATGGCACATATCGAGTTCTTTTCAATCTCGAGGTCACGAATTTAATGCGAATTCCTGATTTCGTATGCATGAAATTAAAGGACAGTGAATACGCTGGCTCGATTACTAATCATCTTTGTTCTCGGACCAATCTACATTCATCCCGGGAAGTCTTATACGCAGAACATATTACGATGCTTACCATTTCTTGCGTATTTAACTTCCAGTACGTATAACACCAAAGTTTCTATAGATCAAGCTATTTGAACACATCAACAAACAATTGATATATCTCATTAGCTTGAGCTTTCTAAAACACTTTGGAATTTAATTTCAATGTCATCCGGTATATCCAACAAAATGGCGAGAGAAATAGATTATAATTCTGCAGCTAAATATTATGCAATGATGATTTGATCGTTGCAAATATTTAATTGATTATTATCATTGAAAACAGTTAACAATGTCATATTGGATTATTGTGCACATATCTATGCGATTAAAACAAGTTTCCATTGTTTTTGTTTTGTTTTTTTATATTTGTTCTTGAGCTGACGCTATAGCACGTGATTTTGTGGCCAATAATTTATTTAAAGATCTATTAAGAATATATTATGACGGTTCATTAAGATAATGATTAAGACGAGATGTTGCAACTGAATAATGTCATTTCCGTTAGAATATGATTAAGATATATAGTGTAGTACATAAATAATAATAATTTTTCTTCTATTTTCCAGGTAAGACACTTTATGATCAACTCATTGTATATTATACAGATGTTAAATAATTCGCGGTTTGGTTTATTTGTTTGTAAGTCGTATGGTACGTATATAAGATAAAATAAATGTATTATATTTTTTGTGACGTCATAGTTTTGAAAATTAATTGGTCTGCGTTAAAATGTGAAGTGTCAACATATAAAATACTATATAGAGATAACATTATTTATAAGTTAAAGCTTAAGGCTATAAAAATGAGATTTTACGTTATAAGACTGAACTGTGTAGGAGGGGACTGACAAAAGTTCGCTTAGTTGACCAGAAAAAAAATTCTTACGGTATTTATTCTTAATCTTTTAATCTTACGGTATTTATTCTTAATTTCATCTTTTTCTTATCTTCTCTCATTTAAGACCTGTCCTCTCCAATTTGTATTAATTTTTTTAAAATAACCAGAAATCACAAGGTACAAGATACCAAAAATATGGTACTGGTCGTATTTCGTCGATGCCCGAGATGTGTGAGCTGGTTTGTTGTCATGATGTAAAAAGTAGCGCAGCAAATCCTCTTTCTTCCTGTTTACCAACAAATTGTTGAAAATTTTGGTAAGCAGTGTTCGGTATTCATTATCATTACTTTACTTACTTTTGTTGCTAAGCTTTTATGGGGGGGTTTGCTCTTCCCGGGCTTCATAGAACCAAGATTCGTCACCAGCGACGACTTTCCTAAAGTAAAATGCATTCGAACCTCGTTTTGGGCCTCATTTAAAATTCGTGCAACCTATCGAGGAAATTTCTTCGTGTAATTCAAGGCCAATTCGTCAGTAATAATTTCTTGTGTCAATCGTAGATTTTCGTAAAATTTGGACTTAACCGAACATAGCGAATTTCTGTTTGCGTCGGTGGTGGAATATGTTCTGATGCATCCAAATGCTATTTTGTGTTTTCTCCGATTGTTACTAAGCGAACTTTTGTTACTCTCCTCGTATTTTTCCCTATGTATGCAAAAAATAAGATTGTTTAATTTTTCAAATCACACACCACGATTCATATAACCGTCGCCTACAACTTATAATGAATATAAGAAGCAAAAAAATCATCGCAAGGTTATGAAAAACAAACTATAAATGTTGTTTAAAAATAAAATTTTCATCTCTTATCAGTTGGAAAGCAAATATTTAAATTTAAGCAAAAAATTTAATTAAATTTATATTTTGTTTCAAGTGTATCGTATTAAGTATGCACTCTTCTTCATTAATATATGTATAAACACTGCTTAGAACTGCTTTAGGGCAAATTTATGTATATGTAATGTGTGTATCTACATACTATACAAATCCAGATATGAAATTCGTCTGCATTGCTAAGAAATTATAAGAATTTCGATATAATATTTTTTTATATAATATTTGCGATTGGCTTTCTTCTTCTTATTATTATACTTTTGAATCCATTTTCTGTGTGTGAAAATTATATCTATATATTATTTTTAGCTTAGAGACGTACAACAGACATTAAATTTGTGAAATTTCTAAGACTGCGCGCGTAAAATAAAAATGTGGTTTATTTTTAAGTATCTTATTTTTCTTGTGTGTTTGTAAGATATTTATAATTTATATCGTCATTTCCTAGCGTACTACTATTTAGGTCCATTCTAATGCTCAGCATTGTTAAACGATATATTTCCAAACTAAAAAAAACAACTCATCACCTGCTTAGTGCATGTTTAATTATACGAGAGACTCATTCGTTTTGTTTAGTCAAAGATATCGATTATAAAGAAATTCACTGATTCAATTTGCTAAATTAAATTATTGCTAATAACATAATTATTACTTTCTTAGACAATATACAATCCAGCCAAATCATATAGTATAAATTACTATCGATCGTCTTGCTAAAGGGTTTTCTAATAAGGACTTGGCATTTTTTTTTTAAATAAAACGCAAACCATTTGAGATATCTAGAAATTTTAGTATTAGGATTGGTATTCGACATCGTTCTTGTCCCACCACACTGAAAAAAATAATTGTTCAAACTGACCAAAATTACATTCATATTGAAAAATTTCCTTATCAATATACAAGGGACAAAGATTCCTATCAATGAAATTTACGAATTTATAACTAGCTAAAAAGTTCAACAATATATTATCAATAAGAAAAGTGTATTTATCGATTGGAATATTTTATATTTCGGTGTTAATAGATTTCTTATTTATTAATTCTGTTAAATAAACATCATAAGTTTCAGTATATGCACATAATTATGTTATAGCAATTTATGAATTTAATTTAAATACATAAAAATACATGCTTCAAAATATATTATAAAAGAAAAAGCTTTCTTAATTTGGAACATTCTTCCAAAAGGGGACATTCATTTTGAACTTGCCTCTCTATAAATCATCCCCTCCAGTTTATGATAATGAGTTCCTCATTTTGTTTTTAAGGCCGGTTTGGAAGAAGGAATTTTGGGTTTATTTGTAAGATCTATCTCCTATAGATGTAATTTTCATTTTTATTGTAGGTTTTTCTTACTGGAGTTGTAATATAATTCGTTGTTGCTCTTTTAATTGTTTAATGTTGTAATTCTGCTTTGACCGGTTTCGATGTGTTGGATGACGTCATATTAAATAGCTGTACGATCGAATAGATCAAATCCATCTCTTCAGGCGTATATTACCTGATTTGACGTGCAATTATTATATATATACTTTCAGTCGAGTACGTTCAATGCTAGCGAATTACAATAATGTACGCGAAATATCGGCCATTTTCGCAAATTTCTATATTCTTATCGATCTAGATTGATGTTCACTTTGATAGCAAACTGATCAGTTAGACCATTTAAAAAAAACTAATAAATTTATCATATAGAATACATTTTTATCATAGTGATAAAATATTGTTAAGAATAATGTTCATTAAGAATAATAAAAAATTATATTTTTGTTGAAAAATATAAATAAAGGTATAACTGTAATATTTTAATTCGAAATGAACATAAATTATCAGAATGAAATATTTTTTTCAAAATAACAATAAAAATACTCATAAATATTTATCAATATTTTTGTCACTAAAATTTGTCATATTGAGCAGTATATTCGGTTCAGTGCATGCACACGTTTGCAGGAATCGATTCGTTGAACCAAATTTTCGATTGCTTGGCCAACCGTTTTGATGGAACGTTCAATATTTGCTCTGAGTTCCTCTAACGTCGTATAGGCTTCATGATTTCAATTTTTAAATCCGCTTTGTAGCATGTCTCACTGTCTTGTGGTTTCAACATATCATTCATAACGTTGCAACATGTCGCTGTATAGCGATTTGAATTGACTGTAACGTGATGGTTATTTCCATCAACGAAAAAATAAACGATCCAATGACATCACCGGCATGAAAATCACAACATTTTTTTTTTTTTTTTTTTTTTTGCGGTTTTTACAGGCCATTATTGGCCCGTACCGTGTCAACAATCTGACTCCAACGGTTTCGATCACGAGCCAGATCTTCATACTGTTGCAAGCAGTTGGAAGATGCCAGATCGCTTTCTACGCCGTGGAGCCATCGTCGCCGACAGCGACCTCTTCGCCTACCGAAAGGCGGTTCTCCCTTTAAAGATCGCTGTATCATTCGGTTCGGATCAGCACGCAGAACGTGACCGAGCCAGCGTATTCGCTGTCCTTTGATTTCATGCACGATATCAGGAATTTGCATTAAATTCCTGATCTCGTGATTGAAAAGAACTCGGTAAGTGCCATCGACGTCGCGTTTTGGACCATATATCACACGCATGATTCTTCTCTCGAATGTTAGAAGCCATCTTTCGTACTCATCCGTCAAGGTCCAACTCTCACATCCATACATGACAACGGGTCTGATCAACACTCTGTACAGTTTCAGCTTATCCGTATTTGCAAGATATTTTGATTTCAGCAGTGGACGTAGAGGATACAAAGCCCGATTGCCAGCGGCAAGGCGGACCTTGATATCCTCGCCCACACTATTATCGTGAGTGATGAGAGATCCAAGATACTTGAATCTCATCACTCCTTCAAACGTGTGGTTTCCACTACTGAAATCAATTGCGTCTTGGTCTCTAAAACCCGAGATTAGATATTTGGTTTTTGACTCGTTGATTTTGAGACCAACGGAAGCTGAACACTGTTCCAGTGGATCAAGTATCTCTTTCACTCCGTTGCCATTTAATCCAATCACACAGATATCATCTGCATAAGCAAGAAGTTGATTGGATTGTCGGAATAAGATATTGTCCTGAGGTGTTTCACTTTTACGAAGGATGTATTCCAACATGAGATTAAAAAGTATCGGGGACAGCGCATCTCCTTGTCGAACACCGGAGTTGATTGCAAAAGTTCTCGATAGCCTGTTCTCAACTTTAACACAGCATTGTGACTGCGTTACTGTCATTTTACAGAGATGTACATATTTTTTTGGTATTCCTAAATATTCAAGCGCATACCATAGCCTCTCTCGATTGATCGAGTCATAGGCTTGCTTGAAATCTAGGAATACCTGGTGTACATCGCGAGATGTTTCGTAGTACTTGGAAAGAATCATCCGTAGCGAAAAAACTTGATCAGTGACTGACCGATTTGGACGGAATCCTCCTTGGTAGTCACCGACAATTTCCTCCGCTAGAGGAGTAATTCTTCCCAAGATAATGTATGACAGTAACTTGTATGCTGTGCAAAGGAGAGCTATACCGCGATAGTTCTCGCATTTCATGCGATCACCCTTTTTGAATATTGGGCATAACGCGGCCACTTTCCATTCATCGGGCATAACTTCATTTCGCCATACCAATCGAACAAGGTCGAAAAGACAGTTCCACAAAGTTAGCCCTCCGAATATCAAGAGCTCTGAATTAATGCAATCAACCCCTGGTGAACGATTTTTCTTTAATCTCTGCATGGCCATTGTGAATTCCTCATAGGATGGATCCTCAATGAACATCTCCGCGGTCTGTATTTGAGAGTATTCAAATACAGCTTGTGATACATGTGGAACATTAAGTAGATCAGAAAAATGTTCACGCCATGTATCGAGTACCGCATCGACGTTAACACAGAGGTTTCCATCCTGGTCCCGAATGGCAGTTGACCGAGATCTTAAGGTATGATGCAATTCGGTGATTCCTTTAAAGAAACCACGCGAGTTGTGCTCATTGCTGAGTTGTTGTACTCTTAAGACCTTGGCCTTCCACCATTCGCGCTTCTTCTGTCTACAAATGCGTTTAGCTGTCCTCCTAGCAAGAACTGCCTTGTTTTTCCTTGCAATTGTAAACCGAGTCTGCGCTTCATTGTGGGCTATATTGCGTTGCTCAACAGCAAGACGACACTCCTCATCAAACCAATCATTTTTGGGCGTAGTTTTCACTATACCGAGAGTGTGCTGGGCAGCATCGACAACCGAGGTTTTCAATACTTCCCAGACACTGTTCACATCATCAGATTGGTAGTTGGATCCTAAAATGCTATTGCTGACAAGATCTTGATATTTTCGTTGCGTTTCTTCATTTATCAGACCTTCACAGGAGAATCGCATTTTATATTCTCCTGTCCTCCTTGACTTGTACGAAAATTTCCATCGTAGCTTTGCAGCAACCATAAAATGGTCACTGCCTACGAATTTTGTTGACGACCGATACGATCTCACGTCTTGAACAACCCGAGCCCGGTCTTTTGAAATCAACACATGGTCAATTTGGCTTCGGGATGTTTTACGTGGATGTGTCCAGGTTTCCAAATGGATGTTTTTGTGGGGAAAGAATGTACTTGCCACTTGGAGATCATGTGCGATCGCAAAGTACATCATTCTTTCCCCATTTTCGGTCGCAGTTTCGTGTCGGGAGTACGGACCTATGTTGTTACATAAGTCGGTCTGATTTCGGCCAGCTCTAGCATTAAAGTCACCAATCACCAATCTGATATCGTGCTCAGGTATAGAGCCCATCAGATTATCCAAATTATTGTAAAATGAGTCTTTATCTTGGGGTTGGCTTACATCAGTGGGCGCATGTACACATACAATTGACAGGTTGGCTAATCTCATGTTCAAGCGAAGCTTACACATTCGATTATCGACTGCTTGGAAGTCCAACACAGCCTTTTTTACCTGCGGCCCAATGAGAAAGCCAACTCCAAGATTTCCGAGGTCATCTCCACTGTGTAGCAACGTATAGCCTTGGGACACATGGACTCCACTTTTAGGCCATCGAGTTTCTTGGAGCGCTACGAGTTCCAGCCGATACTCCTTCATACATGTGATAAGGCCGTCCAACGCGCCAGGTTTTCTTAGTGACTGCACGTTCCACGTGCTAATCCTCAATCTCGTATCCGGGTACTTAAGCGGGGGGTCATTGTTATTTAGGCGGTATCCGATTTTTTTGTTTTTGTTGACATTTTTAACTGTTATTGTTTTTTACGGATGCGGGTCGTCAGCCCAGCGATCCAACCAGATTTAGTCGCCTCCTACGACAAGCTCTGGATACTGTGGTGGTATTCTATGGATCTCATGTTTCGTTCGAAATATTTACGAAACATGGTTGCCCCCACCCACAGGGTTGAAATCAAAAATCACAACATACAGTTATTTTTTTCCATGAAATGGTGTTTCTTGGAGCACATACGGGTTTTCACCTGACCAATGACGCATATTTGTGATGAAATCGGTTATTTTATTCAAACACAACCAGAGCCCAAATGTAACGATACGTCGCTATGATCGAGTAACTTTAGTTATTATGTTAACTGTATATGTTATTGCGAGCCAAAATCATTTCACAAATTAGCGAAATTGTGGTTTGATCGATGCCCAATTCTTGCGAAGGCAGTGGAATCAATTGTACTGATTCGTTTGCGACGTACTGCCAACACTAACCAGCGAATCTATAGACTCAAATTTTTCTACTGAAGTGTATGTCACGGAATCGGAATTTTTGTGGTAAATTTTAATTAGTTGTAAACGTTATTCGTTCGTGTAGTTAACCATAGTGAAAATGTTCTCTTTACTTAATGTTTTAACACTGACAGTTTGGTATTGGTTCAAGAAAACTTTTACAGTGAAAGTTCAAAGTTGTCAATCCCCAATTGGAAAACCCATTATCATTTAGCTAAAATTATTTTGCCCTGTAGGATATAAGTATGTGAAAAGCTGTACGTGACAGCGATGGGAATTATGCTAGAACTCTAAGGTGGCATTGATTGACAGCTAGGGCGCTTAATCAACCAGCCGTCGAAGATGTAGAGTCTTTAAGTTGAGTGTATGGCATCCATGTATTGTTTAATGCTGTTTCGCTACGCCAGATTCCATCTAATGACGTCATTGAATAATTTAGTGTGCCAATGAGGCAACAGTTTTAGCGAATTATAAATTGTTGAATCGTAAATGTTTTAGATTTTTTTTCATGTTTTAGTTTTGTGAATGATTAATTTGTAGTTTGTTGTGACATATATTGCCTTATTAAAAAAATTTATTTAATTTTGTTAGCTTTGTAGCTATTTCAATATTACATCATTTTAAATTAATTTTACTGAAATGTCACCATATCGATTTAGAGACACAGATTGAAGATTTATTTATATGGCTTGCACTGGGTGTCACGTAGGGCTGTGTGTTCGTTATGTTAGAACCACCAAAGTAGCTTATCGTCAATTTATGAGCTTCACCCCACAACAACAATGTGTTCAACATTTCGTTTCGGAGACTTAAAAGTGGTGCTCGAATTTGGCCATCAAACAGTCGACTCGGTACGACGATTATGTTGATTATAAAATTTCCATAATGTGCGGAAAGTTTGACGAACGGACCACTTATTTTGAAATTATAATTTAATGTTTTGCACACATTGTTCAACGCTTTAACCTTCTATATGGTGATTTGACAACAACAAATTTGACAGATGTTACTTTAACAACGTGGCTGCTATAACTAACAAATTTAGAGCATCCCTATAAAAGATGTGTTACCAAGTGTTTCTATTTGATAGTTACAGTATATCATTCTCCAATACGCCTTAAGTGGGTACTACGCCGCAGTCTCTAGTTCGATTCTAGCCTTTAATCGAAAAATTTAATATGCTCCGGATAACATAAAAAGCGAATAAGTGTAAAAGCATTCGTTGAGCTGATCACCTACAATGTGTACCAATACGTATTAATGGCTTATAAGGTCTCAGTTTAGTTGTGGTAAGATATAATGGATTTGATTACCCCTGTGACTTGGAACGATGAGTATCAAAAGACTAATTTTAGTACTCAAATGTGGAAATCTCAGAACATACATGTACGAATCGTATCAATAATAGCATTTGAATTTTAGCAACGGAGGTAATATGTGATACTAAATACATTTAGTTTTATGGGAATCGACCAATATTGGTTTAAGTTTCGTAGATAAGCTGCCTTTCGCACTATAAAATATGTATTGTATTGTGTTACAGTCAACAATAATTGGGATAGACTTGAGATAAATACTGGTGTCGATTACCACTTAATATATCAGCCATGTTGTGTTGGGCATCTCAGTTTACATTTTTTTAATTTTTTTTATTAGCTTTACGAGTGTACTTATTAATTCTGTTGAATCTATATCGCAAACCTCATTTCGACTATTTCAGTGAATTATGCTGTGATATGTTGAATAATTGTCATTGACAAAGTGAACTTTGATATCCTCCCCCGCACTTTTATCGTGAATAATGAGATCCAAGACACTTGAATCTCTTCACTCCTTCAAACGTGTGTTTACCAACACTGAATTCGACTTCTTAATCTCTAAAACCAGAGATAAAATATTTGGTTTTGGACTCGTTGGTTTTGACCAACGAAACTGAACACTCCAAGATTTTCAAGTCCATCTCCACTGTGTAGCAACGTATAACCTTGGAACGCATAGTCTCTTGAAAGCCATGAGCTCTAGCAGATACTCATTTATACATGTGATAAGGCCATGTGACACTGCACTTTGTACAAACCAATGCTTAATCTCTTTCTTACCCGGAGGTTTGTTGTTATTTTGGTGATATCCGATTTTGTTTTTTTTTAATATTTACAGTTAAAATTAAGATTCTTGCTTTGTGTAGCTTAAGCCGAAATTAAGTACATTCGATTAATATTTGATTAATTTATTCTATATTCTGCATCGCTAATAGATATCTAGATGAATAAATCAAATCTTAGAAAAGCTTTGTTTCTTTTGTTTTTTAAAAAATTGCTTAGACATTAATATTGATATACTCCACAGTTATAGTCGAATCGATACTTAATTGATAAGTAAATTATTAAACCGGTTTGCAAATTTTTACTTGTAAATGTTCTTTACATTTTGCAATTCTTCAGACTTTTATATAATATCGTATTCCGTTATATGATTAACATTTATTTATATAACAACCAAAGACATTTTTAAATTCCTTCGAACTATTTTCTAACTAAAATTTTGAAATATACAAAGATTAATAATTTTAAACTTAATAAAAGAAATTGAATAAGTCGAAATATTCAACCTTCAATTTTGGAAAGATGTCAAGTTTATGATTTAAAAATTGGATTAATAAGCTTTAAATTTAATGGCTTAAAACTTCTAGAAGTATATATATATATATATATATATATATATATATATATATATATATATATATATATATATATATATACATATATAAATATGAATATATATATATATATATATATATATATATATATATATATATATATATATATATATATATATATATATATATATATATATATATATATATATATATCGTCACAGGTTGCAGCTTAGTAGTTAAGATAGTTCCCCTTCCAGCCGTGACCTCGAGTTCGATTTTCGCCCTTGAGCACAACTGAACAAGCAATTATATGACGAAGCGATTCTGTGTTAAAGCATTCGTTGAGCTAATGACCCCCTACAATGAGCAATACGTATTAATCTTATTTAAATTAAAGTCAGAGATGCGAGGTTAGGCTATTAAGCCATAATTTATATATATATATATATATATATATATATATATATATATATATATATATATATATATATATATATATATATATATTGTCTAGATTATTATTTTAGCATTAAATTACAAAGTACATAAGATAGGATTATTTATGGAACAACACATCGGGCAAAAAGCCACCACGGCTTTATTGGCACATACTTACTCTTTTGTTGAAATTTTTCATGACCTGTATAATTGTGGCTGAATTTGGTTCATACAACGTTTTATTAACAATGGGTGGCTTTGAAGAAATCGAATGGTGTTAAATAACACGTTCGGCGGCCATTCTGATCAGCACCGAAAGCAGAGAGTATACGACCAGGAAATGCCTCATGCAGTAATTGAATTGTTTCACTAGCTGTATGGCATGTGGCACCGATTTGTTGAAACCACATATTGGCCACATTCCAAAGATATATATATATATATATATATATATATATATATATATATATATATATATATATATATATATATATATATATATATATATATATATATATATATGAGTGTGTGTGTCCTGTATATAAAGGTAGATTCATTTCAAAACTATAAAACAAATCTATATACGAAAGCTAATTAAATATTTCTTGACTCATATTTCTTTAATTTTAAAATTGTTTCGTGCGAAATAAATTAAAATCTTTGCTTCATCATATATTTGTATATGACTATGTGTACGTGTGTGGGTCGGCGTCTTATATATAAAAAATATTATTTCTTATTATTTATTATTGTATTAATATATATTATACACAATGTACATAAGATATTTACAACCTTCAATTAACGGGTTTAGTTTTGTTTTTATTTTGCTTGTGCGCTGCTCTAAACACTAATTTGCATATAATAAACAAACTAAAATATTTTGGAAAAAACTAGTGATGGAATTACTGATTTCTGTGCGAGTATGAGGGCTGCCGTAAAAGATATTAGAACATTTTTGGAGTTTATGTTCACTCAGAAATCACCTGTCAGTTCTTCGAATCACTTCATTCGACTTTTAACGACGAAGCACTATCGTTGACTATAGTATCTATAATTGGTACAAAGAATTTAAACGCGAACGACGTTCATTGAAAAAAGAGCCTCGTGAAGGTTTTCCAAAATCAGCTGTTATGTCAGGAAACATCGGTAAAAACTGTTTAAAGAGAATCGTCATGTGAAATTATTGTGAAATCGAGGCAAGCCTATATGCATTAGTAACAACAGCGAACATACGATCTTACAATCACACGTTGGATTGTGACGAGTGCGTATGAACCGGAAAGAAAATATCAATCGAATGTTTGGGTCTTTCAATTCCAAGAAAAATCAACAAAGACTCGCAGCGTTGGAAAGCAAATAATAGCGTGCTTTTCACGAAAACCGATCATGTAGCTACTGTGGCTCTAGAAAATCAAAATACAGCCACTTTAGTTAAGTATACGGCCAATTATTTGCCCGATATTTTCAACAAATTCAGATTAAACAACCCAAAACAGCGAATATGCGAGCTCACACACGTCACACCAAAAAGGTGAGTTTTGGTCACCCAATAAATTCTTACTGCGTTCTCAATTCTTCGTGGACAACGTTTTATTTCGCCTGTCCAAACACCAATGCAAAAGTGTTCCAATAAATGGACAGAATATTTTTCTAACAACTTTTCTAAAAACTTTTACAACAGCCCTCGTATTTACCTAAGTTCAACAATAAAGTAAAGAATATATTGTGAAGGTGTGTCATGGATTAAAAAATTCTTGGTTGCAGCTACCTAGCCTATAGGCGGCGATTGAGAAAGAGCGATATAAAATTATTTCGTGATAATTTTGACATAAATTTGATATAAAGTTCGTTACTTCTGGTAAATAAACCAGCGAAGCAACAATTTAAATCGTATATTGTATGTAAATTTCACCCTAACCAACACCTTCCCATCCCCCGCGTAAAATTCTACATATGTCGATATATAATATGTATATATACTTAGACATATAACAATGAAATAAAAAACGTTTCGTGTCACATTCGATATATGTGCACATATATCATATACATGCCTACATAATATATGATATATGTTAGACAAACAAATAAAATAACAACTTGGTGTAATTGTTTTGTTGAAGTACTTCAAAGTCTCTCAGACAATTACTATATAGGAGAAACAGAACAGCATAAAAATATACAATATATAATGTGTATATAACCTATAAATAGATTATATATATGTACTGTCTAGTTATTGTTCATCTAAGTATATAGCTAACATTTTTGTACATGTATCAACAGAAATAGTAGATTAGTGCAAAAGGTTAAAAAACTTTTAGTATATTTACGTCTTCTTACACTAATGAATACTTGGCAGAGGTATACCTGAAACAGTAGCGTCTCCACAATCCGTTATGTTGAATTGGTGTTGTAATGCTTATGTCTTTCCCAACTTATGACACATCCTTATACTGCATCCGTATACTGCCTCCTAAAGTGGTATAAAGACTTGTTAAGATTGTTCCCTTGTGCAATATATAAACGATTTTTATATCTGTGATATACAAATGGAAATACTGAGATTACAACATAAAATTTATGAAAATAGATTTTCCTTGGTTGTTACATAACCCGCACAATTTTCATGAAAATAAATAAATAAATAAATAGAATTTCATAAAATGTTCCAATTTACACATACTATATAGTTATAATCTGGGATTTATCAAAATATATAATAAGTGAAAAAATAATTCATCGTATTTGTGTAGTAAATGTATGAGTGAGTATGTGAGTCGGGAATAATGTCGGGAAAATTTTATATTTTTCATTCTTTTTAACAACACCAACCGCAGCACAGAAAATAAATAATTTTTATTTTTGATTTTAATTTAAATTTTATTTCGATTCAGCTAAAAATATAAAATTGGCCACAAGTTTGTGCGGTAAATTTGTCGTTGCGAGATGCTGTTGGTTTTTTGTCCGGTACCTATATACAAAGAATACAATATAAGTGTGATGAACAAATTATATTTATTTTTGGGTAATTGATCGTTTTTTTTTATATTTTGGATTTAAACAAGCGAAGAAAATTAGTAATGGAAAAAGAATTTTTCTTGTTCAATTCAATGTGTAAAAAATTGAAATTTAATGTGATGTGAAAATTTGACATCATCAGTTGAATTATTTTCGTCCGAAAGAAAAAAAAATAGAAATTCGTATGTCAAAGCTGTATATTTATGTAGCACTGATTTCGACGAAGTTTGTTACCAGAAGTGGTGACAACATATCAGTTTATATCATCTCATTTGTCGAAAAATATTGTCTTGTTAACGAGCTATCCATTTGGGACTTGACAGATCTGAACTTTCTCTGTGAACGCATCCTTAAACAAATCACCAAAACATTTAGTATATAAAGACAACTTTTCCACTAAAGTGAAGTATACGAACGAACAACGGTCCGAAACTGTGGCTGCAATTTCAAAGGCAAAATTTAAGTCTAAATATTTGCTGGTTGCTGTTTCCGTATCAGTGAGACAATAAATTGGTAAAAATGTCGAGAATATTCGAGCAGTTTAAGCGTTCGTCTCAAACGAACCAATAAAGTCGATTCCACAGCGTTCTGTGGCTCAGACTACACTTTGCCGAAAGAAACTTTGCTTTTGTTGGAAAAGATGATCAATTTCGTCTCAAAATCATATTCAGAGGTGAAACGTATTTTTGGCGAAACGGCTCAACAAACAGGTAAATAGGCCAGGTAAATGGGAGTTTTTACCTGACCAATTTTCTTCAAGAAACACCACTTCATGCACAAAAAATAACTGTATGGTGTGGTTTTCATGCTGGTGGTGTCATTGAACCGTTAATGAAAATAACCGGCCACCTATAGATCGTGTGATTTAAAACTCTAGATTTGTTTATGGGGCTACGTAAAATAATTGGTCTATGCCAACAAGCCGACGTCGTTGCAGGAACTCAAAGCTAATGAACGAAAGATAGAGGCCGTTTCCATCGAAATATGTATAGCCGAGTCATCGAAAATTGGGTTCTACAATGAAATGTTCGAGAAACCATATGAGGTTGGTTTTTTATTTAAAAATATAAGTTGTTAGTCATTATTGGAAAACCCTTTATCGTTTGGTTCATTTTTAAGAATATGAAAATGTCGAAACTAATTTTATGTCGCAACGAATTTGAAATGTTCGAATGCTCAAGCTGTTGCATTTTCATAATTAGTCGTTACAATGTAACTCTTCCAGTTGAAATTTAGTTACATTTTAGTTCCGATCAATGTATTGGCTATATTTATTCCACACACTTGTTGCGATTGCTCTCCCTTACGTTTTGTGTACTGTCATCATTCGTGGTAAAAGCACACTAAATGGGGGATCAATGCATCGTTCTCGTTCAACGCATCAAGCATTGTACAAATCTTTTGCTGGCGAGTAAGCAACGTGCAAATTATGCGAGGTAGTTTATACGGTTTTCTACATGTTAAAATATTATATATAATTCTGTGCCATTAGATTACTATGTTTGTTCATGTATGGCCATACCCCTTTCTAAGATATAATTTTTATCTTTCAATGTGCTAAACAGTGAAATAACCTAAAACTACGAAATCTATAATCACTTGTTGTAAACTGATATGTGCGCCACTGGTTTTTATTCTTTTTTTGAGAAAACCCCAGTTAACTTTATGGGGACGCAAATTAAATATTTTGCTTTAAGGTGTGTTCATTTATGCTGAAATGAAGCAAACGCTGGATGGGGATATACTTGTATTCAATCTAATGTAATGAATATAGAGTTACTAGAAAATTTATAAATTCTGAAAATCTGTATATAGTCTGGAAAGGTTAAAGCATTAGTAATGAAAACAATTTTGCGTCTATACGTATTCCCTGAGCCATTGTAGTAGTTTATAATAAACTTAACTCGATTGGATATTTTGAACCTCTTACAAGGAGTAAACAGCGTTTTTTAAATGGAAAGTCCTGTCAGTGCTAAGTATTACCATTCCTTAGTTGGTTCACAATTCCTAAACATTTGTCTTTAACCAAAATTAATGCTATTTTGTGTATACTTCCGATAACCAATCGAATTTCAAGAGTTCAAGCTGTTCTGCGATATCTTATACACATGAAGTCGTTGCATTTTTGGCACTTGGGAGGAAACATGTTGTTTATATTATTGCAAACCTTTAACTGTCTTAAAATATTGAAACGATATTAAACCACAAATGTTAATCAACAACTGCCATCGTAAATATAACATTCTGCATTTATTTTATTAGGATAATCGCCAAAAAAAACCCAAAAAATTAACGATTTCTACGTTAGTGGTACACACTTATGGCAATTTTCTAAATGACGGAGTCTATTGTCACTTTTCCAATACGAATTTATTGTTTTTAAAATTTTCTATTTGGCAGTTTAACAGCCACTTTATTTGTTCTTTATTAAAAAGGCTTTTATCATCATGTGCTTATGATTGGTGGCGTGAATAAGTATACATCTAACTGTTGTAGTGCAGAATTTTGGGTCGACCCATCTCCATGTCAGTATACTATAGGCTGGGATAGAGCTATGAGTTTTACGTAATAGATGGTTTTCCGTAAATCGCACTTATATCTGTACGTCCTCCATTTCGCTTGTTTAAGTCTTTTAAAGTATAGGAAATAATTAAGCTTATACAGAAGAGTATGGTAAATGACGATCGAAAAATTCAATCAATTAGATTGAAATCCATATAACATATAACAACACTAAAAAATTCGTCAATAAAACCATATGAATATGTTGATATAATTATAAATTGAGAATATATGTCGTAAACCATTGATAGGCAACTCGAAAACCGTGGACCCAGAAAATGTGGGATCTATTTACTAACAATCGAACTCTGAACCAATATCAGTGACAATCTATATACTTTTGTAAACATTTTATATATTATACAATGTGTCCCGGAATTATCACAAGGTTGCCCATAACTGATCTAAAGTATATACATATAAACTCATTGCACAAATTATAATATTAGTTGCCTCGATAGGATTTATGTACAACAGACTACATACAGAAAATATAATATTATGTTAATACATAAATCACTGTGTCAAATCTCTGAACATTTATGTATGGCTTCAATGTAATAATTTGTGTGTAAAGTAATAACATTTTTCCTATACATATTGTACAACAGGACCCTTAAGTACTTAATACAAAATAACGTATGGTATATATATAAAGGATGATCCAATAAGTGCTTTCAGAATTTTTGTTGGCATAAAAGGCATTAAAATCAATTAAATAATCTAAAATTGTATTTGTGACGTAAGTTCGGTTTGAAAATAATGGTCCACAACTGGCTCTTAGATATGATCCGTGCTATGGGTCCAATTTGCCAGCATTCTTTTGAACAAGACAAAGGTGGGCAACCGGATTCAAATCTTGATCAAGCTTTTTTTTGTAATCAAGATCTCGCTTCAAAATACGTCAGTATGTGCCATATGGCAGACTCAGAGCTTGAGAACAGTGTGGAATTGATTGATTGCGGTCTTCACGAACACTTTCAGCTACAGCTGCAATATTCACATTAGATCGAGTTGTATGCACTCTATAGTCGGGTGATGAATATCCGCATAAATCTATTCATGTTGACATGTCAATGAATACTGAACACAAATGTCATATGAACATAACAGTTATCACGCATGAATCCCAATAAGAATTCCAATAGGAAAAGGTAAATTTTTAGAGGTTCATTCCAACTTTATTTTCGATCGCCCAATATCATATCATACTCTATCTATCAAAATATAAACATTTATTTTATATTGTTTGTATATTGAGTAGCCTATATACTCGCATATATATTTTCTTGAGACGATGCCAAATGCATTTTGAAATTTCACTTTGCTTATTACGTAAAAGTATTAGAAAAAAAGGTTCGTGCCACATCTCAATTACTGGTATTTGGGACAATTATATTTAATACTCTCGATGAATGATCCAGATATAAAAATTTTCCCAGATACTATATACTTGAAATTAATTAAAAAAAATTGTTAATTATATGAGATAATAGGTCAAATAATATTATTTTGCTATATACATACTATTAAAGATGTAAGAACTTCTTTGCCATATTCTTATTATTACAATATTATACTTAAAGACTTGTATATATACGAGTAAACAAACAATAATGTTCTGTTAAATTGTATTTAAGTTTCGATAGTTAGCTTAACGTAGTATAAGAAATAAATTTATATTTAATTAGTATATATGAAGAAATTTGTCTTGAACGAGTAGTTTAAAAATTTACCACTGCATGTCTGTATGTTGTCGACACACAGGTACCTGTAAACAAGGTGATTTAAAATGATTAATTATATTTAATTACTTAATTGATATATATATATATATATATATATATATATATATATATATATATATATATATATATATATATATATATATAAATATATATATATATATATATATATATATATATATATATATATATATATATATATATATATATATATATATATATAAATAATATATACAATACGATGTTGGGATAACATATATCTCAGTAAGGTGTTATCACTAGATATGAATTATTATGATCTTAACGATCACACGGTGTTTGTGTTACATCGATCTATCAAATTTAAGACGATAATCAAATATAAGAAAACTATTTAAATTCCTCAATTGACACTAATTCAAACGCAAATATATACAAAATTTGTATATCTAAGTAAATATAAATTTTAGAAATCAAATTTTTATGTTGTTAGCTCGTACGTTAGAAACGACACAAATCATTTATCTTATTTGCTTAATCTAGAAAATGATTGAAAATATAATTAACATAGAGCGTTGAAAAAGTAAACATATACGAGTATGTACATACATATATATATACATATCGTTAACAGAGTTAAAATCGCGTACTTGAGCACGTGTCTTGTAAGTGATTGGTTATTTTATATCCGGTTATAAATCATCAAAATAATATATATATATATATATATATATATATATATATATATATATATATATATATATATATATATATATATATATATATATATATATATATATATATATATAGTAGAGCTCCGCTCCTTTTACTAAATCAAACAAAATAGAAAAGATTACCTTCCAAGACGGAAAGCGATCTATTGGATTTAAAATTGAAACCGTTGATGCTGCATCATTCGGAAAAGCCTCGAACAATGACATTCTAAGGATAATTTACCAGTTATTTGGATATCTTAGCGTAGCTTGGGTTACGGCTAACATTTTTGAGTATTTTGTGAATTATTTAGGCCAGCAATTAAATTTTATTGCCTATAAATTTGAACCTGGATTATTTAGTGTAATTCTGCTTCAACATTCCGCCAGCCATGAATCATCCGATGATAAACAGCTTACTCGATTCATGAATATAGGTGGTTGAATAATTTTGTCAATATTTGCCACTCGGATAGATACTATTCTAACCTTACCATTATCTGCAGGATGTTTTTCAACAACTCAGCTTAATGCCCAACATTCAGATATGGTAAGTTCGATTCTACGATTAGAATAATATCTCACACGGCTACGTGTGGCCATATACCACCCATATGGGGCGATTCTGGTGGGAATTTAATGCTGCAACTGACGACGTTGAATTTAAAAATTAAAATATTTCGTGTAATTTAATGTTGGCACATACGAATTAGTGTCATTGTCACTATAAATAGTATATGACAATTTCCTTGATATGATCCAAGAAAAATTTTGGGTTGTTAAGCTTCCTACAATCTATATAAACCAGCTTTGTGATAAGACATACGAATATACAGACGTAAGTTTTATGTGGTATTTGACCTCTTCGTCTGACTGGATACACCTTGAACGGACCACGGTATTGCATGCGGACTTTGTTAAATGAATATGAATTGTTTACCCTATCTGCTAGTAAATCCGCCAATACACATATATATATATATATATATATATATATATATATATATATATATATATATATATATATATATATATATATATATATATATATATATATATATATATATATATATATATATATATTCAAGTTATAAACTTGATTTACAAAGACCAGTAACATTGTCAACTGTCGATACATAATCTAAAAGTATTTTCAATACATGATATGGATCTAAATCAATTTCTATTTTTTTTTTATATTTTATACTATATGCAATCTGTTTTGGGGCTGTCAAGGCTCTCCGACCGCTTATTTACGTCCCTTGTTTACGCCTGAATAGCCAAATCGAGCACGTACGGCTATATATAGGTCCGCTTTACGTAGAACCATCTGCGCATTGCATAGTTCCATGCCAGCCTATAGTTCTGACAGTTCTGCACTCCAATAGAGGAGTGTTATCATAGATGTGTTCATTCACACCACCGATCATAATCAGATGATGAAAAATCTCTTTTGCACCCTGCCTCTATCGGGATTCGAACCCGGTACCTCCCGCGCCAACTGCCACAGCTTTAACGACTGAGCCACCTGGGCGGTCCAATTTCTATTTCTTACAAATTGAAATTTTATTTAGAGAGCGATGTTCATGAAAATGTTAAATTCTTAAAACAATTTTTGATACAACTTAACGACTTCCACCTTAAACATGTTACGGAATGAAACACATTAATACTCTGCTGTACAATCGTCTCATTCCACTTTCAACATGCTCTCTTAAACAACCGTTTTTCAGTTAAATACTTCTATAAAATTAAATAAATTGTCCCTTAAGTGCAGAGTTCATGACATAGAGAATACATCGGAAAAGTACCATAGTTGTCGGTTCTGCGATACCAGTAAGTTTTTTTCAACTCGAGTATGGAAATAAGGGTGGATCCATGTGACATTTCAACAAATTTGATTTGTCAAGAGATTTGGGAAAAAATGCTATGCAAATTGTTTCCGGTATTATGAGCACTTCTTAAGTTAATTGGTCGAACACTTGATGTTACTCGCGGTAGGTGCTCCGTTTAATTCTGTATTATGGCCTATTACATATAATAGTAAGCAATCCAAACGCATTCCTCAATACTTTAAAACAATTTTTACTGGGTTAAGCTTTTTACGTAATCAAGCTGAAATTTTTCCTCTTCGCTTCTACTCCTTAATTATAGCTAATTAGGGATCCTATATATATTGGACACTATATATATCTTAATCTTCAACAGTTGAAACGTTAACTAATGGACATACTTTCCTGTTTGATGCTATTGTAAACATTGTGTTGAATTTTAGTATTTCAAACTCGAAGAGCTTTCTTTATAGAGCTTTTATATATACTCATTGAAACCAACCAGACCTTAGCGTTAAATTTTTTCGTTTTGAGTGAGAGATACCGGGTTTGAATCCCAGCAGGGGATTACTGAAAAATGTAAATTTTCGGCTTCCAAAGATGAAGTATACAACACAAATGACACTCCGTTTGTTTGGTAGAACAAATGGACCGAACCATCTTCCAGCCTGAGTGATAGATTTAAAACTTGTTTCACAGTTTTCTTTTATAGTTACTCTTTTATCAACATCACAGCACATTTATTTGTGCTATATTTACATATAGCACAAATGTAAATAAAACGATAAATATATGAGGAAATCAACATCTTAAAGTATCGATGAATCATCAACATATTCAAATTGAAATATAATGATAAGCTATTTATGAATCTTTTTATATATTTATGATACATCCTAGATTTATCTTTGGTGTTGTGTGTTTTGATTGTATGTTTGGAATTCATTTACAGTGTCACAAACATGAACGATTTATCATTCGATTAAGTTTGCCGATAAGCAATTTACTGCCTATAATAAATCATTGGATCGACCATAAAGTACACTTTAAACACACTTGGTTGTTGGTATGTGTATTTATAATTGAAATTGATTGTAGGTTGAACAATAAATTCTTTGTACTTTCCGATAGTGTTTGTGATAGTAATTTGTGCTATCACTTTTGTTAAAAAAGCTTTAAGCACAGATTCATATATGTTGTTGCTTTATTCATATAGTATTTCTTGACATTCCTTTCAGAATGTTAAATGTCCCCAAATTCAGCTAAGATTAATGGGCTTTGATAAAACTCACGTGAATATTATACACTTTATCAAACCCAGTAAAAATCGATTACGACCACGTATATATGTTGATGATTCATCACGATGGCATCATTCATACTATATATGTTGAACGATAAATCCTTAAGCATAGCGTTGGCTTAATCGTAATAAAATTATGAAAATATAAAAATTTACTAAGTATAAATTTACCTATATGTACTCAGAATTTTCCTTTGTATAGTTAGAAACGAAGTGAGACGTATAAAATAAGACAGTGCCCAGCAGGTACATCAAGATCGCTTTAACTAGCGAGAACGTGTATTGGGAACGTATAGATAGAACAAAACTAAATTATAAAATGAAATTGTTATATTTAAAGCAAAATTCCATTAGATTACCTGATTCAAACCGACATCATAACCTTGCCACCCAGCTTAGCTTTTGAGATGATACTAATCTTTCATTCAATTCTATGTACAGCACTTTTTGAAATATTTATACTATGTACAGCCATTCAGTTAATTATATGGTCACCTAATTTGGTCGACCACTGCTTTAACCTTTAGTTCATACAAATTCACTGATAGCATTTACTATTTATGAAACAAAAACTCCCATATATAGGCTCAAGGGTACTTCTGGAACCACCCTCGTACTAAAGTGAAACTAAACCCAAACAAGGATGGCATTAAGAAATTATGGGTATATAAACAGGGAGTAAACCTTAAATACTCTTTAATTAGAACAAAGCAACCCCTTAAAATCTGTTCAATGTTGTAAGCTAAATATTTGACTATATAGTTATTACTTCCACACACGATATTTATCCATACTATAAATACCTATATGTGTTCATAGTTTTATGTACAGGGTGTCCCAGTAAATTTTAAAAGTTAATAAAACAAAAAAGGCAATCCTACTGAAAGTACAATCGTCCTAGTTATTTATAAAAAATGACTTCATTGAAACCGCGACTGGTCTTTGCTTACTCCATTTTGTCTGTCCAATTTCTGAGCACATTTTGGATTGTGTGCGGATCTATTTTGGCAATGGTTGCGTCAATATTGGCTTTCAAATGCTCAATTACATATTTTGTGGATTGTCCGTATAACACTTGTCCTTCTCGACACCCTATAAATAAAAATCTAAAAGCGTCAAATCACTGCTCTTTGCCGGCCAATTCACGTCACAATTTGGACTGATATTGCGGCCATCGATTTTTTGACGCAATTACACTGTTCTAACACCCGATGTGCGCTTCATCTTGAACCAAAGATCATCCAAATCAATATCTTCAAGATATGGCCACAAATATATGTGGCGGTATATGATTCCTTCGAAGAAATAGGGTCCAATAACGCCGCCATGCCACAAGCCGCACCAAACAGTAATACGCAATGGATGCATTGGTTTTTACACATATTTTTGTGTTTTTTCTGATCCCCAAATGCGACAATTTTGTTTGTTTACAAACCCATCGCAAATGATTTTTTGAGCAAAATCCTCATCAATTTCGAGTTTGTTGCAGGCCCACACAACGAATATCAAAGCAGATGATCACGGGACTTCAATTGCTTGACCAATTGAACTTTATAGGACCACAAATCCATGCATCGAGATCTTCACACAAAATTCGTTGCATGGAAGACCGGTCGATATTCATTTCCGATGCACGATGATGAACTTATGTTCTCCGTTGGCGCACATTTTCGGTCACCGCGGTGATATTTTCGACTAAACGAATAAGGGTGCGCTACGTGTTAGATTGACGACTAGGTCATTCGAATCACGCACTTTATGCACAAACTTCTTGATACCGTTAGGTGTGAGTCCCGTGTTTTAACCAAATTTAGAAACATTTTCTTGCGATTTCGAACCAATTGTTGTGGAAGTAAATTTTCAACAACTCCCACTTTTTTCAAGCGATAAGCGAATCATTTCGTCAGCTTGAAATAATATATTGAGTTCCTATCGAGAAAAAAGGACATAAGTGTTGCCAGAGCCAAAAAACCGAAATGTCAAATCTGATCTGGTTATTGAGACACCCCATATCTAAACCTGTGAACTTTTTTCGATTTCGGATATTATCGAGTTTGTTTGCTTCCAAACCTACGCCATTACAGCTAAGTCGATGACACACGACTATAGGTCCGACTACTAGAGTACTGACATCGATATGGGTCGAACCATTCATTGTGCACTCCAACGTAGAGTCATAGACGTCTTCATTCACATACAAACGATCATGATCAGATGATCGTGCTCCTATCGGTATTCGAACCTGATACGCTTCATCTGCCGCAGTTTTAACCACTGCGCTAGTTGGTCGGTTATTATTTAGTTCTTAATATATAGTTTTGAAACCCAATACTGTACACGATTTTTAACAATTCTTCTCTAGACATAATATGTTTTTCGTTTTATTTCTAAATTGCATACTTTAAAACTTTAATTTGTGTTATATGTGTGGCCCACTTTGTATATCCAAAATTATATGTTAACTACAAAGATGATGGTTTTTAGTTTAATCTTGACAAAAGCATATACATATTATATACACAATCGTACATACATAGCTATTGAAGGTTAACTATAAGTATTTATAAAATGACCAAAACTAAGGATGGAAATCAAATATAAATTAACACCTACGTATACTATCTTTACCCATCAACCTCGACAGATGTTGATCTTAAAAGGAACAAACCACTGTAAATGGTAATTATTTGTTCCAAGTACTAGTCCATCGTGGCAAAACTAACATGTCGTTGCATATAATATTACAAACAACTTGCCATAATAGTAAAGTCATTTACACTCTTAGAGTGGGATTTAAGGTTAATTATTTACTATGTAAGAAAATTAGTTCATTCTAACGGAGGTAAAAAAATATATGGTAATAAATTCACATGTGAAGGTGGTTTTGATTAGTTTACACTAAAAACCACATATTTGGTAATAGAATTATAAAAACAAAAAAAAACGAGAGCACTTATCGACGCTCGATCATGGGTCGGTCAGTTTACATTTTTGTGTATATCTTATATACTACCGCTGTTATGTTAAACACACACATATACATACATTTGTTTTTAAGTTAAAATGTAGGACAAATTTTTAAGAAACATTTCTTCGTTTATATATATATATATTTCTGTCTTATTGCTTTTCTTATTGGGCTTGAGATGGTTTTGTGTGTATGGCGTCTATATATATACACTTCGTATAACCCTCGATTATTACACCGCTCGATTGAATTAACAGGTGGAATTAAGTTATATTAGATCAAATTGAAATTAGATATAAAATGTGAAAGCATTTATGTACCGTTTTTGACTTTGACCCCAGATCAATATATACAATATATAGAATTTATATAAAAGCACAGCACTAATAAAATTAACACCGTGCTCAAGGTGTGAAAATTATCACTCGATGGAAAAAAAATATCGCGATCAACAAATCATAATTTTATTGACGCTAATCTGTCGAATTATTATGATAGGATTAAGATAGGTTGTTAGGCAGAAAAAGTTTATTTAATTTTCACCTAATTTAACATTAATTGAACCATTTTCGCAGATGGCATTAGTATGTCACAACCCGCATACAGGCCATATACACTCTCGGCGATCTATTAATATTTATTTATTATTTTTCATCCGCGTACATTCATATTTTTTCAAGTTAATTTGAACTAAAACTATTTATAGATTGTTGTTGTTGTTGTTGTTGTTCTTAAGTAAGTAAAGATGCTATCTATATATATTCGAATTAGTTACGTAATAAACCGTAATTGAATGTGTCATTTGTCATGAAAAGCAAATTTTGTCTAAAAATAATCACCTGAATAGACAACAACAAAAAAAAAGCACGAGAGCAAAGAGCGACAATTTACATACATGAAATGAATTTGACCAGCATGGATTACCCAAAAAGCTTTTGGACGTATATATGAAATGTTCGCGACATTATATCGCGATTAATTTTTTTTTTTATGATGTAATTATAAAAAAAAAATAATATATTAATGCGCTGATGTGAGTGAAATCTTTTTTTATGTTTACATACATGATTTTCTAAAAATAAATAAACAGTTTCAATTTTTTCCGGTGTAGAGACGGCATTTTCATTACTTTTGAAACTGTTGCTGCTGGTTGTTTGAAAGAAAAAAATTTAATATGTATATTTTGGTTTTTTTGGCACACAAACCGATGATAAATTTTTATGATTATCATCATCATCGCACATTTGAACGTCCGAAGGTTGTATATTTTATATATGTACACGTATTAGCGGACTGTTAACTATATGACTGAAGTGATACATTGTATCATTGGACATCTAATATGTATTAGATGAGCAAATAAATTTCGGAGTTCACAATTAGATGGTGCTAGCGGCACATGAAGTTGACATTTATGTCAGAAGTTACGATAAATCAGTTGTGTACCAGCACATATCGCGACACAAAAATATTTACGAAAATGTCAAATGCAACAGAAAACTTTGCTTTTTTGCTTCAACTTGAAAAAAATGCAGGTGAACACGTCATTTTGATCAAGATTGATTTAAAAGTAATAGAAGTAAGCATAACTCACGAAGGTTTACATACGTTTACATACTATAAAGCGTTTACATACTATAAGGGAAAAATGAGGAAAATAGAAAGATGGAAAATCGAAGAGCGACTTCCGAAATTTTCATAGCATGAAAGAAAAAGCTTCATTTTTCTCATCGTTACGTGGTATGAGAAGTGAATCTTTTTTAAGAATACATTTCGGGTTTCACACCAAGATGGTGCTAGCAACACATGTAATTGACATTAATGTAAGAAGTTGTTATGGGAAAAAACGTGTGAAATGGATGTCACATGAGTTGACTGAGACACAGATGGAAAATAAAAGAGCTACTTCCGAAATTTTGCTTTCGCTAGCATGAAAGATAAACCTTTCTGTATCGTACTGTTACGAGAAATGAAAAGTGAATCTTTTTTTAGAATTAATTTCCAGGTTTCAACATAGATGGTGTTAGCAAAACATGTAGTTGACATTTATGTCGGAAGTAAATATTTTGTTCATAGCGTAAACAATCGTTGACTATAACTAGTTATACCAACTCATATTGGAACGATATGTTTTTATACGAAAGCTTTGCTTTTCTGCTTAAACTTAAATAAAATGCAGCTGAAGCACAGCATTAACTTCAAGAGACTAAGCGAAAGCATGCATGATTGTAAACTATACCTGTGAAGATTGATTTAAACACATCAGAAGCGGCTATTTCGACATTGAATTTAGAAATCGTTCCGGAGGACAAAAAACTATTTGCAAGACACCGACCTGCAAGCGTTATTATATGAAGATGAAACGTAAACTCAAGATCAACTTGCGGAAGCATTAAGCATAACTCGCCAAGGTATTTCCAAACAATGGTTTACATGCTATGGAGAAAAATCGGATGGAAATGGGTGCCACATTTGTTAACTAACACAAAGATGGAAAGTCCAAAAAATATGAAAGAAAAGGCTTCCTGCATCTAATTCTTACTGGAAATGAGAAGTTCAATTTTTTAAAAATACATTTCCGGGTTTGACTCATAAATGGTGCTAGCGACACATGTAGTTGACATTTATTCAGAAGTTGTGTTTTGTTCACAGTGTCACTTGTTAACACAAACGCAAAAATATCTTTTCTAAGAACGAAAATGTCAAATTTTATAAAAGCTTTTCTTTTCTGCTTCATTTTGAAAAAGTTAGGCTACAGGAAAAATTCAAAAGGACGGAAAAATGAGTAGTTGATTGAGAACGCATAAGTTGATTGAGAGATAACTGCCTGCATCTAATTGTTACGGAAAATTAGAATAAATTTTTTTAAGAATTTCAAACGCAAAGAAACGTTGCTTTTAGCTGGTGGAGCCTCAACTCCCACAGTACGTTTTAATCGTTTCGGAAGGAAGACAATGGTCTGCATTTTATGGGACCAGTAAAGAATCGTGTACAATATCTTTAGGAAAAAGCTCTATTAGTTTGAATAAAGGATAAAAATCGGATTCTGAGAAGATGCGCATATCTCATTTTAGCTTGATTCATCCAAAACATATTGATTTGTCGAACTCTGTAAATAAGATCTCTGTTTCTTCTGTTTCAGTGATGGACGCTACATTTGAAATATAAACCTCTTTTCTCTAAGCCAATTTTTTATGTTTGGAAGCAAAAGAGCGCTGATCATTTTTTACGAGTGACTGAGGCGTTGTTATGATAAAAAGCCCATTTTTACAAACTATCATCAGTTTAGTTTCGAATCATCCTAATAAACTAGCATTATGCAGCATTAAAAGTGGTCCCTCTTTTTTTGAATAGTAGTAGAAGAATAAGTACATTAAAAATGTATTTGAAACCATATGTTCACTATTTTTTAGAGTTGATTTGCTCGATGTATTCAGTTTTGATAGTATTTTGAAATGAGCTCAAAAGTTGTTAAGTCACTCCGTTTTTATTACATTTTCAGCACTTATCTCGCTGATAGGTTTTTATGCTCAATTTATACCACAATAATGAATCTCACATGTCATCGGGTGATGATACGTCACTAATTGGGATTATGATATCACCTACAATTTGTTAGCGAAGTCGAGTGAGAATTTTTTCCTACACTCCCTTGACTGTATTTGCTACTTATGGCTAAACTTTGATGTACTCTTTTAGAGTAATCTGTGTGGGTTTACTTCAATATTTGGCTTAAATTACTTTTCTTGGTGTCAAATTTCCTTTAATCACTTGTGACATCTTATCTTCAACTCGTACAGTAATGTGTACGTTTCGTTTTAAGCAATTTGAATTCACACGATTACTCGTGAATCTTATGTACATACTGTGTTAAGCGAGAGATCGGTGTACAAGTATATAACTATATTACAAATCGCGACCTACAAATGTAGTGGTATTGTATTTTATATTTAAAATGTGTTTTCTATTTCAATCTAATTAACTAGGGTCAGTGATATTAAACCTAAAAATATCATAATATAAATGTTTACAAAGGTATTAGACATATGTGTGTTTATAAACGATATATGTTTTTGTATATACTCACTCGTTTATATAAATGATCAGGTATACCGCATCGTATGGCCAAATATGAATTCAAGTGGTGTAGGCGTACGCTTGAAAATAACTTTTACTAAATTTAGAGATATTTAACTTTAAGAATTAGGTAGGTTTTATTTTAAGCCATAATTTAAACAACCAGTTGCGTGTGTGTGGTGGATGACTTTATTGATAGTAGAACAAAATGATCATAAAAGTTTTCGTCATATGTATATATAAATATCGCAGTCTATTAACACCTTCGTTTTTATAAGGACACATAAGATATGTTATTACTGTTCATGAACTTCAAAACAGAAATGTCATAACCAAAATATGCTTGTATAAAGGTGAATGGAACGATGTTGTGGTCTGATCATAAAACGCGCGAAGATTAAATATACACAAATCGTATGTAAATATACAATTGGATACAAATACATTCAAATACCAAATATTAACAAATAATATATAAAAAAAAAACATTCAAAATTCCACATATATATAAGAAGAGTTGGATATAAGCAACTAAAAACTACATTTCGACCTTATTTTACTTCACACAATAATAAAATAAAGAAATTTCACTTGACATCGAATTTCTTATTGTACCGCTTGTTTAAGACGCGCGGCTTAGTTGTATGTTTTTCTTGTAATACGCACCGTGCGCCATATATAATGATTTAACACTTGTAAAAAGTTTTCCAATAAGAGGTTTCATTTTGAATAGCCTGCAATTTGTCATGGTGATAATTTGCGCACGAAGCACCTTCTCGGCCGGCAATATTGAATCTGGTGGAAAAATTTGAGCTGTTGGGACAAGTTAGTGATGTGAAGAATCGAAACAGTGTGAGTCGCTCAAGAACAACTGAGAATATTGCTGTTGTAGCCCGTTGAAGAAAATCCAAGTTTGTCGATTCCTCGCCTATCTTTGGAATTAAACAGTTCACAAACGACATTACACCGTATTTTGCATAAAGACTTAGATCTAAAGGCTTTTAAAGTTCAGTTAACACAAGAACTCAAGCCGGTCGATCATAATTACAATTTTGCAAGACAAGTTTGCTGACTGCGTTATTTCTGGAATAGGTGATCACAATTTGCCACCTAGATCTTGTGATTTAACGATAAGGTCTATGCCAATGCTCCACAATCGATTCAAAACCAAGATAGTTTTTGACAGGTTATCAAAAAGAAACCTCTTATTGGTATACCCTTTATAAATCATTCGATCTTAGCCACTTGTGTCAAATTCACGTTTCGTTCAGTAATTCCACACGCACGAATACACGATACACTAATTTGTAATCACTAAATAATTGTTAATTATTACATGCATGAATCTCAATATAACTATGTAATTACAAAATATGTATTACGTCTTAGTAAAATAATTATCCTTGAAACTATAATATACAATACAAGAAGTGTGAGGAAAAGAAACAAAATAATATCGATAAGGCGAAAATTTTGCATATCATCATGAATCATCAGATATATTTGTCGCTTATTTTTATTATCTAAAACTTAAGTCGATGACCAATATTTATATTTTTGAGTTCCCCCTTGATATTTAAACGGAAATGACCTAGAGACGACGTTCATGTGCGTCTGGAGAGAAATGAGTCAATTTCTTAAATACCGTCCAATTGGAAATATGTACACGAACACAGAAGACATTATTATGGTTGTTATTATTATTATTACCATCCGTATCTGAAAGAAAGTTGCTTATATTTTTTTGTGTGTATATAGATACTATATATATAGTTAAGATGTTAAGCTTATAAGAAGAAAACGACAATAAAAATATTTCTTGGAACCGGTTCATTTGCTTTAACAACAACAAATTAAAAATATATCGGAGAAAATCAACATTCCATATATTGATTGTAATAACCCTTTAATATGTTTATGATTGATTTATATATGTGTCTATTGAGCTATATAGTAATATTATAAACCGTTACGCGAACAAATTTCACACTTTTGCCAAGAAAATTTGTTTATAAAGTTCTGATTCTGAGATTAATTATCTTGAGTGCAATACCAGAACCGTCTCAATATACAGATGGCTCTAGCAATACTCGTCAAAGATAATATCTAGGTGGTTAAATGTATCTAGATGGCTCTGGTACTTCTCGTCAAGGATAAAGTCTGTAAGCCTTTTAAGCTGCATTCCCGTATTTTTTTTAAAACTGAAGTGTCGGTTCAATAAGCGTATCCCAAAATTAAAAGCTCCAATAAACTTATATGGAGCTCCATTAAATTAACCTAATTTCTGAAAGGCTTTCATAATTGTTAAAGGCTTCTAGAGTCTATCGAAATTATGCCCACTTGACACCATTTTGAGGAAACAGATTTTCAATCCGATCGTTTGGGTGAAATCTTTTTCCCTCATGGAATTTAACCATCTAAAAATGATCGTTTGTGAAAACATTGTGATTGGTTCAATAAGTCTGCAATAATATTTTCAATTTATCGTTTTCTCCTTCTCTCGCTATCGGCCAACAACCCCCATTTGCCTTCTTCGATGCAGAAACCTTACTCTGACAATTGTAGATGCTTGTAGATGATTTCGGTATAGAGACAATCAGATCTTTCTACATCTATATATTCTCAACCACCGACGTAATCGATTCTATCAGTTGTTACTTAATGATTCTGATAACGACATTCCAACTTTCAGACACACATTTAAATGATTAGCCATTTTAAACAGAGGATTTGGAAAAGCAAAAAAACGTTTACGATATATACCGAAGTGAAGCTACTTGATAGTGGGTGTTTATATCAACCTTCATTAATTCAAGTGGATTTACTTTCCATAAATCACAGGGTTCATTTGATTTCGATTTACACACCAAAATGAATTAAAATTTTTTATTTTTGTTATCATAAGTTAGTTTTTTGGTCGTGGCTAAACTAAAGACCCATAAACATGACAAAAAAAACCAGTGAATTTTGATAAGATAAATTTGTTTGCTTAGCTCGATAAAAAAACACTAAATATTAAACGGAATTCCATTTAAAAATATTGAATCTTGATTTAAAGAAGTCTCATGTTATGGAATTTAGCATGTGATGGTTTAATTTTGTGCGATAAACCTTTAAACCCCTACGAATCACTCGAGTATTATTTATCATCAAGGTTTATCTAAAATAAAATTTAATAACTTCTTTTGAGCCACTACAGTTTGATTTATATCTAATAGTCCATTTATTGAAATCAATACTACAGTTGGCGAGAAACATTAACTGCTGTACCAAAATTGTATCCAAACGTTGAACAACCCACCCTGTTAATGCTTAATCCCGATTAAGCGAATTCATATCCTAGCAAAATTATTGACTACTTTATAGAAACTGTTTCCATTACGTGATTATTTCTACATAAAACATATACAAATAGAAATCTATCATATACCCAACATATTGTTATCACACTCTTCGGTTCGTCTATGACACTAGTCTTCGCTACTCTTTAACCTGTTCATTTGTTAAAATAAGACTTGTCGAATAGGTCGATTTATCTCTGCTCTATAACATATATACAAAAAGGACGTACTCTCTCGACCTGTCCATAACTCACAACAGTCGATGTAGTGGTGTATTAATTTCGAGATCTTTCAATGATGTACTGTAGTAGTTTCTTCAACTGATTTCAATTCATGCAGTATCTCTTCTCATTATGTTGAATCGCTCGTTATATCGTGTTGTTATCTCTTTCCTCATCTTGTTTCTATTTCTCAAACTGAAAGTGACTATCATTACGGATTAAGAGGTTCAAAGAGATAACATCTCTCGCTTCCCAAAACCGATATCCACTAATAAGTATTTACATGGCCTCCAGTCGGATTCAAATTAGCTTCTCTTTTTACCAATACTACATATACTGCGTACAATAACCGCTCGAGCATTGACTGCAATTACGTTTACTGCGTTGATACCCATATCAGACGAAATTGGAAAAACAATTTTACTACTAATGTTTGTATCTACAATCACTTCTAGAGTATCAAGACTGCTTGGTGTTTCTAAGTTACTTCTTGTTTAACACATTTTAACTATTAGCCTTGGCATCGGAATTTGTGTCGGGACTCTCATCGACTCGGCAGTATTTAATTTATTAAAAATGCACGCGTGCCTTATATTTGCTATCACTGATCTACATTATATGTTTTCTGCCATTAACAAATTCTACTAGATGAAATGTAGTCGTAAACTCGTAACCCTAATTTCGGATACTGTGACTGAACATTAAACTCTGATAAGGGCAGTTTAAACAGCATGTTGGATATTCATATACTCGTATATAAATAAAGGGGACGGATGTTTGTTTATTTGTTTGATATTGGGTTTGGAGTCAATATGTTATTTTGTTTATTTTATTAAGTGCCAATACATATTTAGTTGCTCATGTACTGTTAGTTGAGATTTGATAAGAACAAATTTAAAATTCTAGGTTTATAGTATAGTCTAAACAATTGATCTATTTAACCAACTCATCATTACAACAACACACCAAATACTATATTCAATGCAATGAGTCATGTTGCCAACTGATCTCTAGTACATAGGGTTTTCGTTGGACAAATAGGTCACTGTAGAGTGCAATATAATTAACAAGTTAGACAATGATAGGAATAAGCGTTCATCTCGCGATCGAAACCAATAAAGTAGAATTTTTAACACGAAACCGGTTGCATATGTTAGCCAATATTTTGTTCTAATTTTCATCATTGTGTTGGTACTTTGCTTCGATTGAATTAATTTTTCTCACGGATATTGCATTTAGAACACACCTAGATTGCATTTAGAATACACTTACGCAGGGAACCTGGACTCAATTTTGGTTTCGTCAGAAACTAGTTGAATCTATTGACTTCACCTTCTTATATTTCTCGGCTTGTTTGCAACTGAAAGTTCTGATAATGTATGAGAGAGGACCTAGAGCACATCTGCTATGTCTGATACGTTGTGTGATGTTTTACAATTGATAGTTGGTCTCGAATCTTTAATTTTTTTTGTTACTAATACGGTTGTGACAATTTTGACTGCCTCACGCATTAGTAAAGTTTCTAGAAAATGATCGTAAGAGGATCAATACCTTAAACTTTAACGAAATTTGAAGCTATGCCTTTTTGAGACATAAAATAACATTGTTTAATCTGAAAGTTGCATATTCATTGCTTTAACTGATCATCTATTAGCATCACGTATAGAAATTGGAAATATACCCGTTCGAGAGTCTTTATTTGGTATTTAATGATTCTTTGCACATTTGGATTGGCATTTACTTGCCCACTTTGGCCGATTCGATAATAATCTATGCACATTGTAAGTGGTAATCTCAACAATTGCTTTTACACACAATCCTTTTTTATGTCGTCCAAATGCATGTTAATTTATGGCCAACGGCGAGAATCGAACTCGAGACATTGGGATGAAAGACCTTTAATAATTGCACGCTTTGATAACGTTTGACAAGTGAGTCAAAGAAATTTATTCGTCAAACTGCCTCCTTCCTTCTTATACTGTGTCATAGTCATCTCCAAACGTTTCCATTAGTTTTGTTTAAGTCAAGTGAATGAACACCATAAAACCATAAAAACCATAAAACCATAAATTATGAACACCATAAAATGGTCGGAAATTCCACAATTTTTAAACGCTATTCTCGCGTAATTACTGAACAGGAATGTCACGCATGAATTGCAATTGGGAAAAGTACCTCCTATGGGATCACTCTTTGCGACTGAAACGGAGTCTGATTCCTAAAACAAACGCATATTTTAAAGGAATTGGCCAAATTCCTAATTTCCTATTTATTCAGCCCAGGTGGCGCAGTAGTTGAGCTGCGGCAGTTGGAGTGGGAGGTACCGGGTTCGAATCCCGATAGAGCCAGGATTCAAAAAGGGACTTTTCACCATCGATCGTTTGGCTGGTGCAATCTGTGGTGTAAATGAACACATCTGGATCCCCTGTTAAGTTTAAAATCCATGGGTCGTCCCATCGTCCATGTCAGTATTATATAGGCTGACATGGAGCTATGCAATGCGCATCAAAACGGACCGTCGCAGGCGTGTGCGGTAGCTGCCACCCAACAAAAAAAAAGACTTGGCCCCGTACTTAAAATGTAGCGATGTGTTCCATTCAAAATATAAAATACTTAAAACAATGCAATTACATAGGAATTTATATAAGACATTTCTAATTTTACAAAGGCAGTACTATCGGCATCCAAAATAATATTAATAATCATATCTTAGATCATTCTTATAAATTTTTTTGCGAATTATTTCTCAATATAAAATTAAATATATCTTACTTATTTATTTCGAAATCATTCATGCAAATATCTAGTTTTTACGTAGCGCAATTAATTTATGAAATTAGCATAATAATAGCTAAAACAATAATACACAGATAATAACAAATCAATAAAAGGAAATTACAAAATAAATGTTTATCATTACTTACTTGTTTAAAGAATATGTGTAGACGCTTAAGATTGTTATTGTTTCACTATATATCATGGAACATCAAAGATGGTATATATCGCCGCCCGCTCGATCTCTCCTCCATTATAATCTTGACACACACTGCATTTATTTCTTTTATAATTTTTAATTATGAAATATAAACTTTATTTTTTTTTGATTGTAGGTTAATGGCATTGATAATTTCTATATATATTTATAAGATTTGCATCATTGCTTCTAATTTGTTGAATGAATAATTCAACCTTCACGATTTTTCGTTTTGTATAAGTAAAAATTAATCATTCATATTTGGTTTAAAATTGGTCCACGAATTTATTCTCTATTGTCATTATTTAAACACCTTTCCGATAAATAACTAAGTATAACAAATTAGAGTTCGTGATCTTTTTCTTTAATGTCACATACAAAAAAAAATTAGAAAGAAGAAGAAAAATCGTGGAAAAATTGTTATAAATAAACAAATTACGAAATGGAATTTCTTATGGGTGGGTTTTTACTACAATTTGTTGTTGTTATGTTCTGTTTAAATAAATAATTTTCTTCGATGGTAAAATTACACAACACAAATTGTGTGTGGTTACATAACACTCGTATATACTGTAACGGAAAATGTTAAATGCTTGTTAGAATTATAAAATATTTATCAATAATGTCTTAAGTATTGGTTTGATTTCTTGATACTAAGAAATACATTACACCATTACCGTATATTTATTCTTGATCTGATCTTTGAAATTCAATTCTAATCTTCTTTCGCAGGAATTCGTTCCCAATACGATCCGGGTTTAAAATTAGCTATTTAGGGTAATCGAAATGAATTTTGCAATTAAAATAATGAAATAAACCACCTCTCGATTGCAATAGCATCCGATTGAAGAATGATTACAAATTTAATTAAAAAACCATAAAGGTTGTGCTCAAGACCTTGTTTAATTAAAAATTTAAAATTATTTTCAAGAGTCGTAAAATTTTTCAAGCTCTCTACTGTAATACAACTAGAATGTAAGGTGTTTGTAGTTTGATCAAATGTCTATAGTTGGGCTAAATTTTTACAAGACAACTCAATCACTGCGATTCGGGATCCTTATATATGGTATATGGATTACAAAAGTTCTGCTATATGGTATCATGTCGTTGTAACGAGTGCGCCATCTTTCATTTCGGTTTCTAAATATTGAATAACTTTGAAAAAACAACAACCTATCAATCAATCAAGTGTCCACTTATCGGTTGTTGTTACAACCAATTCAAAATCATTTAAGGGACCACCTTTATTGGCCAAAGCAAAGTATGCCCTTCTTGCTAGATTTTCCATTACCTTTTCAAACATCTCGGGCGATAAAGTGATGATTTCGGTATGAATGTTTGCCGAATATATATTATAATTCCACAAAAAGAGCGAAGGTGTTAAATCTAGAGATCTGGGTTGCCAACCAATAGTGCCTATTTTTGACTGAATTGGTTGATCTAGTTTTTTTATGTTCTTTTTGACTAAATTGTTTTGACTGAATTGTTTGTAGCATGGTGCACCGTCTTGTTGAAACCAATATCCGCCAAAACCTTTTTCACGCAGACACTGACTATTATCATCAAAATATGTTTACAAATATCAGTTTCAGTGTCACCCATTCGAGCGACTGTTTTGCCATAATTCAATGGTCTGTTGACAATATTATTTGTGTTGCACTTGCAAATGCAAATCAACCTTTAAAATGTAGTGGTTCTACTGACGCCAAAATACTTAATGATAAAAAACTCTTGGTTCTTTCTTACCGCTTCAATCAGTTCATTGGACATTGCTGAATGGTTGACGATTTCTCACTGTCTCGTACTCAACAAAATTCGATACCAAACGACGAATACTATTGTCAGACGGTATCTCTATTTTCGACGATATACACGTTGTGATAACATAACTGAACGACTATTTTCAATGTACAACTCAATTATTTTGGCGCATTGTTTCAAGGTGAAACGATTTATGCTTGAAATTGTACTGAATCAACGTTTAAAAAATATTTCTAATCAAGTCAATCGGTTGACAAATGTTAAAGGTATTCGATGTCTATACATATCGATATAAAAGATTGTGCACCCTGTACATCAGCATGAGCGTATAATTATGAACTACTTGAAAAGTTGTTTTATTAATCGCTTTCCAATCGACCAACCGCTTGTACCCGCTCGGTTCTTGTCTTTGCTAAATTAACCATAGTACACCATAGCAAAGATAAGAACCGAACTATTAGCGGTTGGAAAGTGGATCAATTGGAAAGATATACATAGACTATCTCGTACATTACATAGATCGATTAAATACTGACATAGAAAATGGAACTGCTTATGAGTTTTGCACAACAATACATAACGTAATTATCGTAATCAGATGATTCCACCTGTATAGAGTATCGAACCTGTGTGCCTTTCACTCCAACTGACGTATTTGATCGGTTTTAGTGTAGTATATAGGTACTAATTTGAGATTATTCATTTAGGGTGATCAAATATGAATTAACTTTTAAAATTTGCCGCCATTTGTATTTTTTGTGCTAAAATGGTTTCCGTTTATAAACAGCTGTCAAGTATAAACATTGCGGTTAGTAAATATACGATTGGGAAAGTATACGATTGAACAACGCGTCTTATTTGTTAAAAAATATTTTAAGTTTGGTGAAAATTATGCAGAAGTTGGAAGAAAATTGTCCAACAAACTTAACCATTCGAAATTTCGTGAATCGCTCAGCTCTGAACGATTGAGAAAAATATTCGTACTTTTGCTTTCGATCACTAGCAATATTTTAGTACAGATTATTTACAGTATTGCCAGCACAAAATTTATGTTTTAGTACAGTTTTTACATTTTAATGTCAACTGGATGACATTTGTGTTTTAATATTATATATATTGTTTGTTTATAGAAAATTTATCTATTAAAACCTCACATATTAAAATTTATTACTAATTTACTAATAAATATATTTTCTAATTAAATAAATATTTTTTTTAAATTAGAATATATTTAATTGAAAAGATATAAACTTATATCGGTATACTCCCATTTTAGTTTTTACAGTTCAATAATTTTCGCCTACAGTCGTTCATTTTCGACTCTATCAAAAATAATAGTACAATTTTACAAACATAGAAAAACGAATGCAAAATTAAGGCGATCGAAAACAATAGTAGGGGCTCTGGTTCTATAGTCGTTCCCAAGAAAATATTGCTGCTGTCAGTGAAAATGTAAGTGAAGAACCAAACACATAAGTTCGTCATCTACACAGCAATAAGTCATAAAACAAAGCACTTTATTCAATATTTTGCATAAGAATTTTTACCTAAAGGTTTACAAAATACAGTTAACATAATAACTATTGCCAAATGATCATGGATTACGCCGTGCATTTGTTAGTTTGGTTGGGCTCTTGAAGACCAAAAATCTTTTGAAATTGGTGGATATGTAAATTGTAAAAAACAAAATATCGAATCGGGTGTGAAGAAAATCGACAAGGGAAAAACAACTGCATCAACAAAAAAGTAACGATATGGTGTGGTTTTTGTTTTGGTGGATTGATTGGTCCGTATTTCTTTGAAAATGAAACTGAACACGCTGTCACTGTGAATAGTGCTTGTTTTCGAACGAAGATTACCAACTTTTTGTTTGATGAATTGGAGCATATTGAATGTGTTAATTGGCCACCAAGATCATGTGATCTAACACCATTAGAGCACAGATTACGCTAATAATCCTCAAACCATACAACATCTGAAAGGAAGCATAGTTGAGGAAATTACTGAAATTGAACGATAATTATGTCAACATGTATTGGAAAATTTTACTAAAATATTCAACGTCTGTAGAGCTGTAAAAGGTGGTCAATTATCTGACATCCTTTTCCATTATTAACTGTCACGTGTCTATTTTAATATAAAATAAAGTTATTTGAACACTCTTAAATAATGACACTAACTAGTAATTTTTCAAAAAATTCACCCACGACGTTTGGAATAGACAAATTTAAGCTAGGAAATGAAATTGTCAATTCATTCACGTTTAAGTTCGACAATCGTAGCAGATCACTGTTTGTTGTATATACTTATATATTACCATTTATCTGTAAAAATACTCTTTCAATGGTTAAAAAGAGGAAATTGAATTTTCATCGGAGACCTATCTAACAATATCTTTTCGAACCCCACAATTTATGAACTTATCGATTAAGAATAGTGAGTTTATTTTGTTGTCTTTATTCATCCTTCTATTGAAGATCAAAATCTTGACTATAAACTGTGCAAATAATTACAAGTTGTTGCGACAGCTCGAATCGGATTTCTTAAAAGGCTATTAAATATTTTGGGCTATATGCTATGCATGCTATATATCGTTTTTACGAAATTAAAAGATGAGATCAATTCTCCAACAAAAAAATCTAGAAAGTTAGTTGACCCAATGAGATTGGCATTTCTATATATGTGTGCTATTAATAAAGTTTCGTTTTGAAAATTCTTAGTATTTAAAAATTATAATTTGGCAACATTTCCTTATTAGAAATTTCTATAATGATCATAAAAAAAAATATTAAACTATATAATTATGAAGAGTTTCATTTCAATAGTGCAATCAAACAGCTATCATGACATCAGTTCATGTCCAATTTATCAACGACACACTATACATATCAATACATGCACCATCCGCTTTTAATCGTTTATAATGAGTTAAATTCGCACACGCAACATTTAAACAAACCTCTTACTTTGGATGTATATATGTAGCTATGTGAGATATGAACAGGTGGTTCTCTTAGACATTCACATAATAACATGTGTATACGCGAGTATCTATAGATAGGAAAATCTTAATTTAAATATTTATTTTAAAGTTAAGATGAATTAAGAAAACAGTAATAATAATAAAATAAAAACCAAAATTCTTTAAAATCACCGAGCACTGAATGTAATTTTATTTTTATTATTTCATTTCACTTTTATTAAAGAAGCAAAATCATAAATAAGATTTGTCTTGTTTTACTTAAAAGTATTTTTTTTTATTTTCTTACCTTTCACTGAGCTGGAAACAATTTATACATGTATATAAGTAAAAATGTCAAAGAATTATCTTTCATTTGGTGCAAAAACTTCTTTTCAACATTAAGCACATAAAAGTAAGTGATTTGGAGCAAGAAAACAAAAATAAGAAGAAAACGAAAGGTGTGTAGTAGTAGTGGACATACAATATAACAAAAAATCTTGTAAAATATACGAGGGAAGTAACGTAAGTTCGCTTAGTAGGCGACTCCAAAAAATACTAAATCATTTGCAATTGTTTTCTGAGACTTTCTGAGCAAAAGGTTATTAAAACGATCGGTTAAAATGGAGATGAAAAAACAAAACACTTTGGAACGATTCTACAGAATATTTCCAAGTGCTTCCGAAGGTTCCAAATTTTTTCGTAGAGGAGGATCTGAGGTTGACGAAAACCCACGATTGACTGCCGATGAATTGGCCTTGAATTCCATGGCTGTATAGCGATCATCTAGAACACACGAAAAAATTTGCAAAGGAGGCCGAAAAAGAGGCTTGAGCTAATTTTGCTAAATTTTTTCTAAATTAATTCAAAACTGAGCATTCTAGCAACTTGATTAAAGTCGTTACTAGCGACGCATATTCGTTCTATAAGTACGATCCGGAAACCAAACAGCAGTCCATGGTATGGAGTCCTCCACAAGCAAATACACTCGTAAAAGCTAAGCAACAAAAGTAATGATGTCAGTTTACTTCACCCGATCAAAAATTTTAGCTGTTTTTACACTGGTAAAGTGTCAGATGGTAACTGCAAAATTATATACTGGAGACTGCTTACCAAAAGTTTTCAAAAATTCGTTTGAAGATCTGCGCCATATTTCTTGAATCTTGGACCTTGTGATTTCTGGTTATTTCCAAAAACTAAAACAAATTTCAGGAAAAAAGTCTTCAACAGTAATTGGGAAGTATTTGATGTATAGTTAATGTTGAACTTGATATAAGCTTAAAAAACAATATTTTGAAGATTGTTTTGAGAATATAGGATCTATTTGCTTAAGAAATGTATTGAACTCAATTAAGCGAACTTTTATTACTCCCCTCGTATATAATACTTATTTATAACAAGCTCGGTCAGTTAAACATTATTATTAGAGCACGGATAAAGGTTCGATTATCTTTTCACACGTTCTGTCAACAAATTTGTTGTAGACGCGCAAGATTTTAAATAGCAAACTGCTCGGTCACGATTCCAATTCAAATTAAGAAATTCGACACATTCAAGTAAGTACGATACTTAAACATATAAAATACAAAAAGCTTCGTATTAAAATACCAGAATGATAAAGTTTTGATTTTTATCAGAAATATTTACTTTTTTTTTATAAACGAAAATACGTAAAAATCATAAATACCCAAGTTGATAAATAGATAAGATTCCGTTTATTTAAATCTGCACCTGTATATAGTAAGAAACGGTTGTAAAATGTACGTTTTTATCTATTTATAAATGTCAACTACTAGAAAGGTTGAAGTGTGACAAGCGATAAGCCAGATTGCATGTTTAGACAAGTGAATTTTCGTGTAAGGTGATCCATACAGCGAATTACTCATTACTGGACCTATGTATCCCAAACCCCATCTATAACTCTCGTTTGCCGCACTTATTTGGTGGCCTAGAACATTGAGTGTGGTTGGAGAGAAACCTTAAAACCAACTTCCAAGACTTGTTTCTCTGGGTATCGTGAAAGCTCTGGGTCTGCTGCCATTTGATCTCTACATACCTGCCTTTGGACACTATGGTGTCTAAGCTAGTTTTCGGGAAATTATTTCGTGTAATTATTACCGAAAAGCACAAATGGGATTACAACAGCCGTCAGGATCAGTATGCTGTTATCTGGCTGGTGTTGGGCTATACATGCTAAATCATAAGGTGAAATTATCTATCCCTTTGGTACGTATGATATTATCTTTTAAACGAAATTTCTGCAATTTTGAGAGCAACATTCTAGAACGTCGTATCTGCTTCCTTTCTGACAGCCAAGCTAGGCTTCACTGGATACCCGCAGTCACATGGATATCAAAGAAAATGTATGGCTGATAAATTGGCCAATTTGGGTGAACTTTTCACTTTTATGAGACCTGAGCCCCTCTAGGAGTGATGTTGTTATCCTCTTTAGATAAATAAATCAGCAAAGATCCCCATACTTCTTGAGTTATGTTGGACGCACTTTGAGGATCTTACTGGGTATTCACACAGGACATATTGTTTCCTTAATAATCACATGTTTCGAATGAAAATTCTGGGAATCCATATTTTATACTGGGGACAAAAAAATGGGCCAATGCAGCCATAAGTGATCAAAAAAAGACCTGCATAAGCATCAATACTTTAAATATAACAAGGTATTATAATATAATTTCTACTGTTTCTATTCATATGTGTACCGCAAAGCATTGACGTAACAACAAAACTTCACCTAATATGATGACAGGAGTTAATATCTTCATCACGAAATTAGGCAGAAAAGCATAAATTAGCACACTTGACTCATTGCCATTGATTCACATAGATACGGGTTTTGTGTTTGTAAACGCATTGTAAATCATTCCACGTAATTTCCAATATCGTTTCTCTATGCTTAAAGTACTGACAGAATGTCATACATAGTCGTAGTAATTTTTAGAGCTAATCCTTATACGGATATTATTCCCCACTTCACTTTCTTGTATTTATCTAACAACTAGAGCCTCCTAATCTGTTGAGAATTTTAGTAAAATTTGAACAATATTCGTTATACAGTTTCTATAGCGATTTGTTATCAGTTTATATCGATATTTTTTACCGTAACAGCCATATTTTGACCATTTGTATAAGCTCGCAAACTTACATCAACGAAAATCGGTTAATTAGTCAAAATGGAAAAAGAACTCGTTTGAAGCAAGGCAACCGCTGTCGTGAATTATAGATCTGCATGAAAAACTAATTTCTCTAACTGGCCATCTTGTGACTATTTGTAAAAGCTTGAAATCTTACGCCTAGTTAAGTTATCTGCTAATGGAAGTCAAAATGGAATGGGAACATAGTTAATGCAAAACGACCAACCGCTTTCGGTGGTTATATCTCCGCATGAAAAACAAGTTCTTCTTAATGGCCATCTTTTGACCATTTGCAAAAGCTTGCAATTTTACGTCAACGAAAAGGTGAAGTCGTAGGTTATTGAAAGTCAAAATGGAATGAAAACTCGTTTGATGCCAGACGTCCAACCGATATCGGTTGTTATATCTCTGCGTGGAGAACTAGTAACTAGTTCATCGAAATGGCCATCTTTTGACCGTTTGTAAAAGCTCGCAGTCTTTCGTCAACGAAAAGATTAAGTTATCGGTTATTGGAAGTCAAAATGGAATCAGAACTCGTTTTTTTATTTCAAGACGGCTAACCTCTATCGGTGGTTATATCTCGGCATGAATTAATTAATTAATGTGTGGCCATCTTTTGACCATTTATAAAAGCTCGAGATCTAACGTCAACGAAATGGTTAAATTGTCGAATGATGGTAGTCAAAATGGAATGGGAACTGGTTTAATGCAAGACAATCGTCTATATATCGTGGACTATATATTTACTTCGTCTATATCCTTTGGGATTTTTTTTGTCCAAGTATGAATTACATAATTTCCTATATAAATCCATTTTGATACCGGGGCACAAAGTATTTTGAACAACAACTGCACAGTTGGATATAATTTAATACGTTTGATTTTTATATATAAAATTGCACTTTGTCGTCAAATTATTGAGTTAATTAATCTTATGTTTAAATATATAGTGAAAGCTTGACTTTATAATTTTATATATTTCACATTCGAATTGAAATTTAAGTTTAAAACTTGTTTAGCTGCATTTCAGCTTTTAACTTGCAATTTAGATAATGTCGCTTGATTCGAGTATCTGATTAATTTTCAACTTAAATTTAAGATTTGAGGGATTGGAAGAATTTGCTGATTTATAACGTTAACTACATCTGGGGATTTATTACCAATGTGGTTTAAAATTTCTTAACTTATTCCAAGAAAGTTAATTGAATAATTAAAAAACGAGTTTGGTGGTTTGACATATACAGCAAACTGCGATATTTGTTTTGTCGCAAAAGTGTTTCGATCCTACTAGAAGAAAAACAATTTTGTCTTTAATGACGTCAGATTAAAGTCCTACACTCAATACAAATTAAAGGTCGTATATAGCTTCGTACCTCCCGCTTATAGGTGATATCACACAGTGCTATTATAAACCGAGTGTACTTTCTTATCACTCGTGCTTGAATTTAAAATTATAATTATTTTATAACTTGTCTTGCTGTTACACATACTCGTACATATATACTGGCTAATTATTAATTTCAAATTTTTTTTTGTATAATGTACATATACGATACATAATATATGTATACGAGTATTTATGTTGTTTGTTTTATTTTCTTATAAAATTTATTAAAATAAAATCTCAAATATTTACTTTCCTTTCATCTTGAGAAAAATACATATATTACACACATACACACACACACATAAATATCTATATTGTATACTCGTATACGTACATAGCTATACATAAGATGAAAAATGAGTCTTAGATGAAAAATAAACTAAACTAAAGACAACAAAAAAAATGATTCGAGGCAACAACAGTAAACATGTTTCTCTATATTTTGTGTGTTCTAAATTTATTGGAAAATTTATTAGAAAATATAACACGACAAACTTGTTCTTCGAGTATACTATACCGCACTATTCGCCGCTCGCCGCACTCATAAAATAAAAAGTGAACTTAACGATTTATTTATTTTTGTTTTTGTTTTTTATTTTAGCTTCTTCAAAATTTGGGGAAGGTAGATCGTACAGAAGATGATATATTTGATGAACATTTAACAAATTATTCAAGGCAGCAAACAAGTGCTTTACGGTTACAAAAAGAGTTTGGCAATTATATTCGTGCTATACGAAGTAAGTATACATTATATCAAACCAATCGATATCGAAATAAAATTAATTAAATAATTAACATCTTAAAATAAATCTTTAAATTATAAGAATGTATTTGGTTCGGATAAAGATGACGTAAGGACATTTTTTTTTAGTCCTACGGGTATATACCTTCTTCAGAATATTCACCCACATGGATTTTGATCGGAATGACGTACAACCGAATATTATATGGAACTGTGTGGGAATGCGAAAAGTTTATTTTGGGCTTACACAGTAATATATTATCGCTAATCACATCCAATCAATCGTATATATGTATGATATTGAAAATAGTTAAATTTTTAGAGATAAACCTGTCAAAGTTGATTTTCGATCACAAATGTTGATATAGAACATAGGATTAGAGTGACATTGTACACATGTTCGTTATCTTAAGTTGTTTAACGCTAAACAAATTTCGGTCATTCATCCAAGCAACTAGAGTTATCAATAATCAAATATATGTACATATTGACAAGTTATTGAACTGTACCAGAATTTTACTATCTGTGGAAGTTTAATAATCTTTCAATGTGTAGGACACCCGTTTTAAATGTCCAAGAGAAGTCCAATGTGTAGGAGTTATGCTATAGATCACAAACTAACTAGGTGCTCTGAACGCGCAACGCGTGCTCTGAATTGTTGAAATTTTGTACTAAAATAAAGATTCTATTCGCCAAACTCATTGTGCATTGCGTCCATTCATAATCGTCCATCAGAGTGGTTAATTCGGACGTCGAACAATGCGTACCGCACAAGCAATCGACGCTGTGCAACGAAGCATTGAGGAAGACCAAAATCAATAAACGTCGTTCTCTCCAACTATAGATGTGCCCATCCACTTTACGGAAGCTTTTATCTATAAGCAACTTGGTTTACGAGCTTACAAAATTTAACTTGTTATTGATGTTGATTTCCCAAACAAAATTTTATTCAATGATAAAGCTCTTGTTTGGTTGAATTGGGTACGTAATAAACAAAAATGTCGAATTTGGAGTGAAGACAATCCACAACTCTTTCACTGGACTGGCGGAATCATTGGTCTATATGTCTTCAAAAACGATGATGAGCGGAATGTTACATTAAACAATGAACTGTAGAGACATGATTTCTAATTTTTTTGTATCCTAATTGGCTGAAATACAATTATTTTACTCAAAGAAGCTGAAATGTTTCTATTTATTTCCCACCGCAATTTACGTCCGACTGTATGGTGACCAATTTCACAAATCTTTTAATGTGGTTTCATTGGTCAAGATTCGGGGCCTATGATATGGTATACAGAAGGAAGGTATCGATTTAAGAAGCGCTAACTGGCCTGGACCATCTATAACTCAATTTGAGGCTATTGCGTTTAATTCACCCCAGGATTTGCAGAGTTGTTTACCTTCCCACTTTTCTCTTACCTTGCGAGTTCCATTCAAATGACATTCTTGTTATGTCACTGGACCTTTTCCTTAGTGTCTGTCCTATCCATCTCAACGTTCGCTTCTTAATTTCGCTCTCTATCTCTATATTAAACACATTTAATTAGCCGTCTAAAGCATTTATTCACAAATACCGAAAGTATTTTGGGTAGCTTCTGCATGTGTTTCCATGTTTCACATCTATACAGAACTACTGATTTACAGGCATTGAATATTGGTAGCTTTGTGTTTCGTGACAGAGCAAACGCATTTCAGATCTTAAGAAGCATATTGTATGTAATTCTTGCTTTGTGAATGCCTTATTTGGTTCCGCCTGTTTTCACTACAGTACAACCAAAGTATACGAGCCTATCAACATCCTCGATGGTTACTTGGTTGATGGTAATTGATCTATTAATGTTTGTGTTCAGTTTCTTATCCTTTGTCTTATTGATGTTAATTTTGAGACTAACTTCTTGTGCCATTTCGTAGAGTGCTTTCCAGATTGTGCATCTACTGATGTCTTGTAACGAGAAAAATAATTTCTTATTAACCAGTACAAGATCAATTTGATTATTGGTTTTTCTATCTGATGATGTGCAAGTGGATTTGTGTATATTCTTATGTGGGAACTTGCAGCCTCCTGATTCATGACACAGCAATCGACGAGTTGTTCTACATTATTGTTTCCAGCAGAATCTATTGCGTGTTTAGGTTTACCCATGATTGACGTCATACCTGTGTTATCATTTCCAATTTTTGCGTTGAAATCGCCTTGCATAATTTTCATGTCATTTCTGGGTGTACTAGATATTGTGGCTTACAGGTATTCGTAGAACTCGACTTTCGTTGTATCATCTGCTTTCTTTCGTAGATACATAGCACTGAATTATTGTTGCATTTCTTGTTTTGTATTAAAATCTTGTTCTTGTTATTCTGCGAGTTATTTCTACGCCTTGTTCATGTGTATCGTGTCTACCAGACAACATCAGAAATTTGCTCGTGCTTGTTGTTATATCTCCACTATTAATGTTTCCGGTTAAGTTCTGATATTCCAGTTCCCGATTTGTGTCCGTGCCCTATAGCCAATGGTAGATACTTGTGTTGTTTTCCGGTTTGTAATATTTCTTCTAGTTTTTGTTTCTGTAATCGTTGTATTTCAGCTTAATGAATGATTGGTCCATTGAATCCTAGCCAGTTTGCAGGGATGCTGGATAATGTAGACTGGCCCACCTAGGGCAGGTTCTCATTTCGTTCAATTTTACATTTCTTTCTATCATGTTTCCAAGCGGTCACTCAAATTAGTACTAACCTTAGCAATGTTTGCATTGTGTGTGAAGTTGGTTTGCATTGTTGTGTCGTGTTAATTGACTGCCATCATACCTCTCCACCTTAAATATACCCATTTTTAATATTTCATTCACACTCCTTCCATCCATGAGAACATCGAAGTTTGCTCTATTCTGACCATAGTTAGGGCACTTTAGAAGCAAATGTTCAATATCCTCCACAACCATACAAAGATCACACACATTTTCTTCACTCAAATGAGGAAGCTGATATTTCTTCCAATTTCCATGATTCAATCTCACTCGTCCCATTGTTCGAATCATTGTTGTTTCTCCTTCGATTTCTTTAAAGAAAGGGTTTTCAAAGAGACACTACACCATTCAAAGTACTTCTTCCCTTTAATTTGATACTTTTGCACAAATTTACTCGCCCCTTTTCTCCGCAGATTCTCCTGGAACATACGAAGTACACAAAATTATATTCATTTACTTCCACATTCAAGCAACTCCTTTTTGGAATCATATCGGCCGTTTCATTATCATTGATCTACCATAAGGTCAAAGGTTCTCAAACAACTTATTCACATACACGTTGTCCTGAGTACGATAGAGGCTGGATGCAAAAGTTATTTTTCACCATATGATTATAATAGGCTTTAATATAGGCTGGCATAGAGCTATGCAATGTCCAGATGGTTCTACGTAAATCGGACATATAGCATTGCGTCTTCAATTTGGCTGTAATGGTCTAAAGCAGGACGAAATAAGCGAATCGCGATAGAGTTAGGAGTGCCTTGAGTCCTAAAAAGATTGCAATGATACAACCAAACAAACAAGAATTTTAATGCTCTCACTCTCAATAAGTCACGTAACATTCAATCTTAGAATAAAAAAATAAGGGTTCAAAAATGTACTGAACTCTATTTTTTAATCGAGATGCGTCGAATTTTATCACGAACTTGCTCTTCATATTATTGTAAAAAGTCAATTGGTGCCAGATACTTCTATCTATGTCTAGATTTTCATACTGATAGAGGCGTTGTAACGGATGAACTTTAGATCTCGATCTTTATTTTGAACTGTTTGTATAATTTTGATATTTGTCTTGATGGTACAACCTCAGAGTTGGCTGTCATATGTCCATACAGGTACTGTATATTGTTATGGATCGCTAGTTGAGATTCTCTCGCTAAGAGCCAATGCATTTTCCTGAATTTTTATTTGCATGAGCAACTGCTATCAAGATTATCATTATTGGTTATTGATTAACTTTTAGATTTGTAAAGTTCACTTGGATTGATTTTGCTTCATTTAATTTAATTCGCCATTTCGTTGTCCAATTACGTATCAGCTAAGTAGCCTTGTGTAATTTACTAGTGGAGTCATTGATGTTCTTTGTCGTTGCAAGTATTGCCGTTCTCGCCATTCTCTAATAGTATATAAAAGATAAAGCTTGATCGAAGAATATTGCCTTGTGGTACTCCTGCTATTATTCTTTTTAATTGAGAGTATTCATTCTCGTATCTTAAACGGAAGTACCTCTCTGATTTTAAAATTAGAAATAATTACTCCGAAAGATCTCAGTGAAGTTTCAGTACTAGCCCCAGCCATACATATGATTAGACTTAGCTTAACCATAACCTATTCACAACTAGCATTTACTAATAACTAACCAATTCAATTATGATGAAATCCCTAATAAAAATTAAAAATAGTTAACGATTTTCAAGCGGCTTTCAGCGATTAGTTGTTCTATTGCCTAAAATACTTAATCCTTATAAACTTTTTTTGTTTAAACGCAAGGGATCCGGGCCCGCATGTGTTGGAATATGCTAAGCTCCATCACTTGATATTTTATCATAAATGTGCTATACATACTACATACCTATGGATCTCCGAAATGGACACCTGTTAGTCTCAACTCTCAATTATATCATATGAAGGTTAAAGCATGGCTGGATAAATTTCGATTGTTTTGTTCAAATTGTTGCTTTTACGATAGCATATTTGTTAACAATGGTACTTGAATTGAAACTTTTTGAAAGCTACACATCAAGAGTAGTAAAAGTTATGATAATAGTGGTGAAGAGAGTTTGATGATATCAATTTTGTTTAATTTTGTTAAAGGACTTTTTATATTTAATTAATATCTGTGTTAAGGCACAGAGGAGAGAGGGTTCTTTCGAATTAACACTAAATCTTAACCATCCACCTTTAAGAATGCCAAATAATGATCGTTGAGATTAGGTATGGTGCCAAGCTCTAAGTGCTAGGAGTTCAAAATTTTACAAACGTTTACAAATTTTACTACATTTCAAGCGAACTTGTTACTCTGTATCATTAGAAAAAGCTCAATAGCGATGTAATTCAATGTTTTCCAACCGTTTTTATGAAACTACCACTTCTATCTTTTTGTCGTTACTCGATTTCTGCCTGAGCATGACTATAAATAAATGCAGATTTATGATTTCATTGCAAAGATTGTTCGCTTTTAGCATAACTAGTTCAAACTTTGTTATTTTGAACATTCTTTTATCGAAAATACCGCAAAAACTTTTTTCATTAAACAAACTTTAGTTTTCACTGCACAGATAACAATTCCATCAATTGCGCTAGAAATGAACAGGAAAACCAAAAATTAAATTTTAGTTTTGACGTCGTTAATTAATGTTTTGATCAGACATCTTTAATTAATTTTTTTTTTCATTATTGCCCATAGTTCCATTATAATGCGGTGGCATCCTTGAATATAATGACTACCTTAAATAGTATAACTACCCAAAAAAATGAATCGCTAATTGTGCATTGCTCATTAAATATTTTATAAACATTATTTAAGTCGGCCATTTCTTCTAAGCCCCATGTAGCTGAAATGTACCAAGTTCCATCTACTCAATCGGAATGGAAATGATAATTTAAATTTAAAAGCGTGTTGCACTTTACTCATGATTTGCTATGATCATTTGTGTGCTCGTTATTATGTACGATGACTTCATCGTTTATAATTGAACGTATACACATATTATTATTTACCTTGAATAATGTTTTTATCAATCGTTTGAATTAATTTTCATTCATCTGGCTTCTTCATCACATTGTGTGCTAATTGAAAATTTATATGTAAACACTGATAATCATAATATACATACTCATATACTAATTATTTTATTTGTGTATTTTTAGCTGTACAAACTGTATCCAAACAATTAATGGACGCAATAAGTGAGGTGTATGAAACTCAATGGACTGGTTCCGATGCGGTACAAGCTCAAATTCAAGCTATAGAAGTTTTATATCAAGACTATCAGCACAAACTGGCCGACCAAGTATTATTGCCATTGAATACTTATGCTGCACAGTTTCCTGAAATGAGAGTACGTCTGTTTATAACAATTAAATTAGTATTATTAATTATTAATTTATTTTATTATTGTACGATACAAATTAGAAAAAAATAGATAAACGTAATAGAAAATTAATCGATTACGATGGTCAACGGCATAGTTTCCAAAATATTCAAGCGGCCGCTGCTAAGAAAAAAGACGACATCAAAGTAACAAAAGGACGTGAACAATTGGATGAGGCTCGCCGTACATACGAATTGTTAAACAGTGAATTACACGATGAGCTACCAGCGCTCTACGATTCGAGAATATTATTTTTGGTAACAAATTTACAAACTCTTTTTGCATCGGAACAAGTATTTCACAATGAAACGGCTAAAGTATGTTATATAATATTTATTTTAAATATTAAATTTAATTATTATTTTATTTGTGTATAGATATATTCCGAATTAGAATCAATTGTTGATAAATTGGCAACAGAATCGCAACGTGGTTCGTATACATTTAAAAAAATTGCACCAACAGTTAATTCGAATCCATCGAGTCCAGCAGCATCGCCGATAAAAACCATTAATTCGATTACTACTTCAACAGTTGTCACAAACAATAATAACAATAGCTATCCGAATGTTGTAGCGAACGGTAATGGCACGGCCAGTAATCCAGAAAGTCGTGAGTATTTTATAATGTTAATGTTGCATTATTGATTAACCAATCTTATGATTTTATGTGTTTTGTGTTATTTTTTTTTTTTTTATTTAATCATGGCATGATAATAATCCGTCACATATAAATATATTGTTGTTGTTGTGTTTTGTGTATGTGTTTATTTGTGTGTATACTTTATTCCAGCTACATCACAATCACCATCTTCTCCATCCCCTATAGATCAGAATTTCGATAAAATAAACATAACAACAACACAATCGTCGAATATTAGTAATAATAATAATAATATTGATGAAAAACCATCAAGTGATATCGAGCCAACATATCAAAATACCGAATCAATATTGAATAACGAATCTCATGTGAATAATGTTGATAATGATAATAAAATGGATACTACTAATCTATCTAATACATCAATTATTATTAATAGTAACAACAATAATAATAATATTAATTTTGACGATGATAGTAATGATAACAATAAAATTAATTCAACTTCATCGTCACCACAACCTCCCCAACCAGCATCACAACAACAATCGGTACCGGTAACAGAGGAACCAATATCAGCTACATCATCATCGCCGCTACTATTAAAATTATCAAAAGAAAATGTAGAAAATTTAAATGGAAATTTAAAAAGTGAAGCGAATAAAAATGGTGGTAACATTAATAATAATAATAATAACAACAATAATAATAATCGATTGGAACAGCTGTATGATATACCTGTAGGTGAGTAAATCGTTTTAAACATCAGACATAAATTTTATTTTACTTTTGTACACAAATAAAAAAAAAAACTGATGGACCTGTGCGGAATGGCGAGCTTTTTAAAATACATCTAAATTATTTAAAATGCAAAATGGAGTTGTAAAAAAAATATTTAAATCTTTGGTAAGGAATCTCTAATGTCGCGATATTCTCCATTCATTGTGCGCTTACAACTAATTTAATTTTTGGTGTTTACTAATTTTGTTTTTTGGCTAATCAAATCTAATCGTCATCCCGACAAATTACACGACCCAAAAACCTATATAAATACATCGAATATATAATTAAATTAATTTATGTATTTCCAGGCGCTACAACCACAGATCTACCAGAAGGTGTATTGTATCGAGTAAAAGCTACATATCGTTATATTAAAGAGGATGTTGATGAATTGAGTTTTGAGGTTGGCGATATTATTCGTGTCACAGAGTATGATGATCCAGATGATCAGGTAGCTAGTTATATTTTGTATATATCGATGCGGGTAATAGAGATCAACGTGTGTTTTTATCACTATTTTAGGAAGAGGGATGGCTTATGGGATACAAAGAAAATTCAACTGAGAAAGGATTATTCCCGGCTAATTTCACAAGGCCTTTGTAAATTATAAAACAATTTACGAAAGTAAAGAACACTATTTTTTTTTTCTAACTTTTAAGTAAAAGACCAGATTTTTGGAACAAAAAACAACAATTTATTGTTACTGTAATTAAATATATATGATTTATAAAAAAATAAATAAAGCAAGAAACGGCGTCGAGAGAGCATATTGTATTATAAAAGAACACACGTTTAAGTTAAGTTATTCAACGAGGCGCTCTCGTACGCCAAGGAAAATCTCAAATTATTGCAAAATTTGCATATCTTCTTCATTTTGTGAAAAAGTGCCTTCCGTTTTCAATTTTTTATTATTGTTATTGTATGATGATTATAAATTCTTTCTTGTTTGAGTTAATAACGTTGCGTAAGGAAATTAATTAAATTAATTAATTTTGGTGTCATAAATTGAATACTCTTAAAAGTCTTAACAAAAAAATCTCCAATATTATATTATTATTATTTTATTTCTATTATTATTATTATTTTTTAATGCTGTTAAGAGAAGACAATAACATAGATTTATGTAAAAACAAAATTTTTTTGATGAATGTATATACACATATATTTTTAATAAATTGAATGTAAATTAATTACAAATTTGGAAGACACATTCCACAAGCAAACGTTTTCCTTATCTTGCATAAACGGAATCAATCACACAGTTTCATTATATCTTCTGTTATATTTTTGTTTTTATCAAACACAATCATTCATAAATTGTCTTCCTTAATTAAAAAAAAAAATATTATTAACTGTAACGAATATAATTTTGGTTTAGTTTTAATTTTAAAATTGCTCAAATATCAAAAAACTAAAAACATAAAAATGCATTTTAATAAATAAACAAAACATATAAAAAAAATATAATATATTAAATTAATTAAATAAACAAACCAATAAAATATAATATTTATTATTTTACTAATTTATTGTTATAATTATTATATTATATACATATTATTATTATTAATTAAATGATTTTAATACGAACATGCAAAAAAAAAAACTTTAATTTCCTCTCCTGAAAATTGTGTGTTTAATTAAATAAAATTATATATTATATTATTTTATTTATTATTTTAAATTTTGTGCCAAATAAATAAATCGTTAAATATCAAAATTTTTATATATGATATAATTATATATTGTTTGCTTAGTAAATTACTGAATATCACTAAACACGTAAATACAATAAGAAAAAAATTTTTTTTTCGCAATAGATGCCGATTATATTTTTATTTTACTATTAAATAAAAATAATATTATTATTAAATGGAATATGTAGAAAAGAAAATATTAATTATTATTTTATTATTATTATTTTTTGTTGATTTTAAATATTATTATTAAATGTATTAATGATGTTTTAAAAATAAAACGGTTTTTATTTTATTTATTTAATTTGATATGAGAATCGCAAAGGATGTATGTATAGATGTATGGATCAATCTAAATCGAACCAACCGATGATAGAAAACAGAAACGAATAACAACTAATCCCTATGTCAATGAAATTCTTCGTGATTAAGTGAAAGTCTATATGCCACATCGTTCGAATTTCCACTTATCAGAACGATATACGATATAAAACATAAACACTTGAGGCAAGACGAACCATAATATTTTCATGAGATGTAAGAAATCCGAAACATTTGAATCTAAACATTCTCAAACATGTAGTAACTACTATAATAGTAACGAATAAAATTCTGAAGTAGCGAATCATCAACGTTTACAGTGGCAAATATTCAGAAATTATCCAGCAAGGTTGCACAAATTCATCTAGTCGATACTTCATTCTAGATTTAATTTAATATTTTTCCAGGTCAAATTCTCAGTGTACAAACAATTTACGTGGGGGATATGAGTCGTTGTGAGTCAGCATGATATGAAAACAGGTTACCAAAAGCTTAGCATATAATAAATGATAATTCACTGTATACTACAGACTTCTAGTCGAAATCTAGGAACAAATGGTGTTCAACACAGCATGTTTTAAACTAACAATGTTATCTTAGCAAACTGTTTAGGGGTCGAACATACTCAACTCATTTACGATTTGATTTTTTTGTCAAATCGAGAATGTATAGTTTATTATCCTTCATGCCAGTATAATAGTACTGACATGGATAATATCGATAATGTTTAATAAAAACATCTATAGGGCCATCAATCAATAATTATGTTGAAATAACATGAGTACTCAATGATTAAACCTTTTTAACCTTTTATTTAACTTAAACTTTTTATATAACCAGTTAGCATTACACCAATAAGCTTATTGGTTCTTAAGATTAAGTACGATCGGATTCGCAATACTTCTTTATTTTGGCTATTTGTATGTAGGTATAACTATTATTCACATTTAACTATTATTATTGTTCATGTATTACATCAAAAATTTAGATCTAATTGAACTAACCTAATCTGACAAGTTTCAATCACACTATACACGTTTACTATTGGCTAATAAAATCTGAGATGATATTATCGTGCTGATCAGGTTCCCTATTCCTTTTTCAATATTAATATCACGTTGACTGCCAAAGTCACAAAGTGGCTTAATTTTAAGAGATCGTCATGCGATCCAAAATAAAAGGAATTAACTGTAGAATTCGCATTATAAAAGTCACAGCCATATGTAACAACGAATATTATCACTCTCTACAAGTAACTTGACTAATTTAAAATTATTATATGATTATCAACGTTATGAAATACCTAGATGATTTTTTATTACTTGATCAAATAACAATTTCTCTCTGTTGCAGTTCAATCCAGTAAAACAGATACTATTTCACAATCGAACACCTGATAGTGATCATGAATTTCTTTCACCTCCAATAAATATTGAACCAAGTGACAGAGTTGCTGATATCTCCGAACCTATACCTCCATTTTCCTTGGAAGAAAATCAAGCGAAATTTATTTATTTAATGCTTATAATTTAGATAATGAAGGAAAAGCACATATGGAAGCAACATATAAAATATTATTACTTCCATTGGGCATTAAAACCTCTTAAATTGTTTAGTGAAAAAATCAACACCATGCATACGAATCCCATTTTGAAGGTATAAGCAGAAGGGAGCAGACAATCTAAAAAAAACTTTACAATTAACTTTAAACTACTTATATTTTGATTTAAACGTCTCAATTTAAACCTGCTTAATAATAACTTTTTAAACATATAATTTGGTTTTTTAGTTTCCTAATAAATATATTCCTTAAACCACAATCAATAATACGGCTAAATATGGTCGAAATTTCTAATTCCGAAAATAAAACGAGTGCAAATATTAAAACATTTTTTTAGAATAGTCATATTCTCCTGAAACATACCAAATAAGACAACATCACCATGGAGGAAATGCGGCAGGAGATAGGACATAAAAATTCTCTTGAAATGCTCTCTCTAAGAAGCTACACTCATTAAACATAAGTCTTAACCTGTTTATGCTTTTTCGTAAATAATTTAATCAAACTGCCTAATTAAAAGAGTTGTATGTTTTCTTCCAAGTTGCAAGGTTGTTTAATCTATTTGGTGCTTTCATACACATTTTGTTGTTATGTTCCCCGGTGTACTTTAATTTGCTTAATATAAGTCGATTTGATTACCATTTGTAATATCAAATTTTTTACCTATCTGACATCATATACTTTGGTATAGAACCAGTCGGAATATATAAATTATTGTTAAAAGATTTGGAAGTACAGTAAAACCTCGATATAACGGACCCCGATATGTCGGACTTCGGATAAATCGGACACATTTTGGCCATACATTTACTAGAACACTGTGTCATTCAAAGACACTTAACCGCCGACTTTTTGGCCAAAGCAGCTTTCTTAGCTTTAAAAAGTGTTAAGAGAAGATATTAAAAACTCCGTTCATTACGAAAACGTATGGCGAGCCTGTTCTACTTGTCGGGACATGAATTTCTTTACTAGTGACCTTAATCTGAGGTTAAATAAATACGCTCAGGACTTGGAGAGAGAATATAGATTGGTATTCTTACGGGTCATGGTCTAACATACATAAAACACTAAAAATATACTTAAATATGCGTATTGTTCAGAATGAAAATCATGTATTTTTATATAACGGACAATCGGCTATTACGGATTGCCCTCGTTTGAATTAGTCCGGTATATCGAGGTTTTAATATAGTTATAGTTCATAATATTATGCCGAAGTGTATTGAATTCGATTCTCGCCGTTGACCAAAAATCAGCATGCTCCGGATGACTAAAGTAATTGTGTGTAAAAGCCTTCTTTAAGCTGACCATTTACAATGTGGTATTATTAACGGTTTAAAAGGGTTTGGTTGAAACATGGTGAGAGCCTTTAAGCCACAGATTGTATTTATGGCGAGGCGACAAATTAAGTCACCTAGAACGACAAGCAGACATTTCTGTATTAGAGTTCTCTTTCTATAGGTAAAATTTTACAAGCTTCCATTTACAGTTCCCAACTGTCTCAAAGTCCATGAATATAAATTGGATTGTATTCAGACATATATTACAAAAAGAACAAATATTTTACATGGTCAAACTATTGAGCTGTATAAAATCGACAGCATTAACTATGATTGAAGCTGAAGTGGGATGATTTTTCACCATCTGTGACCCTCTGTTGGTGCGCAAAAGTAATGGGTCGATTCATCTTCTATGTCACTACTTTAGGCTGGCATGGAACTATGCAATATGCAGATGGTTCTACGTAAATCGTAATAGCTGTATGGCCTCGATAAAGCTGTAATGGTGTTAGGTAGAACGTAATTAAGACCGCGAAAGAAATGGGAGAACCTTGAACCCCAAAACTGATTGGAAAGATTAAAACAAACAAACAAACTATGATTGAAATGTATTTCGAATTAAAAGTTTTATCGATCGTTGTATTTATCAGATTTGGTTCCATCTGAATAATAAAAGAACATAATTAAGACCAAAGTACTTGTACCTTTCTTGTTCCATGATAGTCTAGAGTACTGATATGAATGGTGGTTCGATAATAGTTAGGTACAATGATTTACATTATTTGTGATCATAATAGACAACCAAAAAACAATTTTGTGATAATCAAACCCGTACCTATCGTACAAACTGTAGCAACCTTAACAATAGTACTATAATTGTTCATCGTTGTAATTCTTAATTGCTGCGAAAACAATCAAATGTTCATCCTATTTGTTGAATAACATTATTACCACAACTGCCTTGTATATTATTCGTTTTCCACGTGCTCACCTAAATCAAGCGTATTCATATGGAAAACTATAATTTAGTATCGATTACAGTGAAATTCAATACATTAACTTTTATTTTCAGGGTTATTGTAATTCTACAACTAAACAGACGAAAGCCACAATTTCGCCACAATATTCACCCCATTATACATTTCTAAATTTAGTCCGACTTATATACTTACTGTAAACCCTTGACCATTAAAATAAATGTATGTATCGATAAGGTTTCCACGAACAAAAAATTAATGAATAATAAATATAAGTACTGTCCAAAAAAATTAACGGATATTGATGAGATGAAATAGATTCAAAACCTAATATAAGATGAAGATAGACACAATTCATGGAAATTAATTGAGCAATAAACGTAGTGCCAGATGTGAATCTATTTCCCAATTCTGTGTTTATTAATTATTTTGCAGGAAAATAATTTTATAATCATATGATATTGATTAAAATACGAAAACTAAATTAAAATAGTAAACTATTTTATTGTGTTTATATTATTAAAAATAAATATGTATAATATTTTAATCTTGCAATAATCCAATTTGTGTAATACATATATTTTTTGTATATGAAAATTTGTATAATACGCATATTACAAATTTGGCAACATTTAAATATCTTGAATTCGGCCTTCATTCGGATCGGATTTTTCTTCTTTTTACAAATTTTTTGTCTTTTCATATTATATATTTTTTTTCCAAAAAGTTATAATAGGTAGTCGCCATATTGGAGGCGGCTTTCATTTATTCAATCGAGTGTTTTTTATTTTTTAAATTAAAATTAATAATTAAAAATTTTAAGGGGGCACCGCATAACACTAACTTATGGATTATATGTTTGTTGGGGCCCCAATCGAGCGCCTAGCAGTGTTCGTTAGTATATTTTTTACGTTAAAAAATAGTAAATGGTGTTAAAGTTATAAAAAAAAAAAAAAAATCGCGAGATTTTCATCCATCTCTCGGTGATATCGGGTAATTCAAAACTCTTTGATTTTTTATTTTTTTTTTCATGTTGAACCGGGTGTAAAGCAAAAAAAAAAAAAGAAAGAAAATTTTTTTGGGCCTCGCCCCGTCAAAAATCACTATTTTTCAAAAATTAAACTTAACTATTTTTTTTTATTTATTTATTTTAATGTTATTAATAGTTTTTTTTATACATTAAAAGTTATAATAAATTTGTGATATTTAAATTATAATATAAAATGAAAATTTGAGCTTTAAAAGTTGAATAAAAAAAAAGTAAAACAAAACTCCTTTGGATACAAAAAATTAAGTTTTTTTTTATTATTTTTTATAATTAATTTCTTACATATGTTCATTCTTAAGTGTGGTAAAATAATATAAAGTGTCAATAGAAAGAAAAATTAAATTTAACATTTATTCAATCGGGAATTATATATATTATATTATTAAATAACACGTGAGTTATTTTATTTTTTTTTTAGATACTTTCCTAAGGTTTTAAGTGTTTTTTTCCAATAAATTCATTCAACCTTCTTATACATATTTGTATATGTCTTAATTGGTTTAAAAAGCAGTAAAAAAAATCACATAAATTAAATTAATGGAATTACCTTTAATTTATTTAGTCCTATCGCGGTATAAAAGTTATGTTAAATTTCATTTCTATTTCAATTTGTTATTATATTTTGCGATTTTACAGAATGGACATTGTTATTTTTATTATTTTGGAAAAATAGTGAAAACTCATTAATTAAATAGTTAATGTGAGCTCGGTTATCTGATAAAATTTTATGTGATATCGTTTATAGATTTATCTCTTTCTAACATTATTATTTTATTGTAATCAATTATTATAGTTACTACGTTTTTAATATACATAATTAAATTAATATTTAAAATTATTATTTATAGTAATGAGTATACATACTCATTATAATGTTAATCAGTTTTAATACACAAAACAAAAATTGTGATTAAAACTTTTATAATTATAATACAAAAATTGAGATAATATTGTGTGAAAGAGATACTTGTATAAATAAATTAATTTCACCAAAATGCCTTAATGCAAATTATTATTATTTTTTTATTTGTGTTAAAATGAATAATTTATAGTTTCATGTTTAATTGTTAAAGTATTGTACAAATTATATATATCTACAATTTGTAAAATTACAATTAAATATACTTATATCCCGCATTTAAAATAATGTGTACATCTCTTTCTAATAAAAGTATAATGACATGATGACAAAAAGGTATATTAAATTTATTGACAGATTACGTTTTATTGTGAATGTGCCTAAAAAAATTAAAAAAAAAATTGTGTATAAATTTGTGTCTTCTCGAGAAGAAAACTAAGATTTTCCAAAAAAAGAAAAATCGAAATAATTAATAAATTAATAATGGAAAATTTCATCCATAAACAAAATGGGAAATTACCGCCATTGAATTTTTTTAATGGAAAATATTCGTGCTAAAAATAAAAATGAAAATAAAATTATCGATCTGTGATAAATTTTTATAAAATAAAAATAAATTAAAAATAATTATAATAACATATTATATATATTTACTATGAAATCATCTGGTAAAAATATATGTAATATCTATTATATTTCTGTGAAATAATATATATTTTTTGTTGTTGATAATCTAAATTTAACATATATCAGTGAAAATTAATTTTTCATTTGAAAAAACCTCAATTTACATGATTTTTCAATTTGTGGCTGGTTTTGTTTTGCATGTATCTGGGATATCTATTTAATAATTTCAAATATACCTGCCTCCATTTTCTTTTATATTCAAAAGTACGCTGAGTTAAATTAGTTTTGAGGTAATTTCTATAAATAGAATGATAAAATAATGCAACTGATACCAGTTACCAATATTTCGTTCTTCTCAACCGGTTTCTTTAAGAAATTTAATAGTTATAGTTAGTTACAAATTTGTATTAAATTATGTGAATTTGGTTGAAATTCACAACTCCAATAAATACCAGTAATGCAACACAGATGACAGGTACATTTCTTTATGATTTTACTTTCCAAAATGATACTACTATACTTACACTCAACAATCAAACTTATTATTTATTAAGATTTCTTTTCAATTCCTTGTGTGTTCTTCAATATTAATATATGACGGATGTATGTAATTTAATATTTTCATTTTGTTACAAATTATTGTTTATTTTGTTGTTTCTTTGAGTGAAAAACAAAATAAAATTAATTTACAATTTATCTTAACATTGCGAATCTTATCAATGATCATTATGATCAATTTGTGGTGTGTATAATAATAGTAGGCAATTTAATTAATAAACTTGGTTTCCTGTTCCCTAATGCATTATCCGATTTTTAAATCCATAACAAACCATTTAATCTCTCGAGTAAAGGATTAGTCGTACCTTAGGTTAAGATTATTAGTTTGTTATAAATAAACTAAAAAGTAAGGACACACCTTATTACAATAGTAGAAATTGAACTATTTCCACTTTAGGACCATTGACATCCTATTTTTATTTATCCTATATGTTTAATGAATTGTCTGATGTTTACTTTGTGACGAAAATAATAAATATTGAATCATTTGATTTGAATGTATGAGGGATGTGTTATCTAATCGAAGAGAATCGATTCATAATTGCCCAATCATTAAATTAATTTAAAATCTAATACGCTGACCTTCTAATATTTGGTTGCACCTATTATTAATTTCAGAAATAGTGAAAAATTTGTGTATTTAAAACTTAAACATAAAATGCATACTACAGAAACTATCTCTACTTCAAATTCTCATACCTTCACCGCTCACATATAATTCTCATGATTCTATTAACACATATAGAGTATCGATACATGATAATAGGCTTTGACTTTCTTGTCTGGTTGAGGTTTAATTTTTTCACAAAAATTCATCTTTAAAACTCTTCAAATGCTATAAGCAGTATCATATGTAGATATGCGGATGTAATCCTACAGCTGCTTAAAAAAGCTAAACCCTCATCTAGTCGCTTAATTATATTGGACTCAATAATTTCTTCTGCAGTAGCAACACTTCAGTTCCATATCGATCATCCACTCAATGACCTGAAAATGTCCTATCACATCACGGTATATTAATAGAAAAAATTAAAAAGTCCAAAAAAGTGGGCTTTACTTGTGATGTACCAGTGATTCAACAATTGATCAAAGCGGCTGTTATTAAAATATGATGGCCGATTTTGGAAACAAATTCTATGGTTAACTAAATATTTTCAAAAATTATAAGCTCAAAATAAGATGTACAGTTCACAAAATTATTGAAAATATTTAAATAAATAAATAGATTTGCTAGATACCCAATAAATAGTAAGCATGTACACGTAAATACAGTACAACAACTATTGGTGTACTATATTCAACGTTGGTGATACTAAGGCCAAAAGTATCATCTTGTTGTATCTTACTTGATTTTGTAAGGTCGTGAATGAAGCATGTTCCTAACAACTTCTCTATATTTTAAACCAGTCATCAAGTCGCCGGTCATAGCTTAATGGTCAAGAAAGTTCTCTTAAAAAGTATTCGTTGGACTAACCACTATACAATGTACACCAATACGTATTTATGGTTCGTAAGAGCCCACTAATGACAAACGATTTAACTAATGTTACCCCGTTGATTAGATATTAACTGATCAACCTATCTCAAGTTCAGTTATGGCTAGATCCGCCTAGTTCTAGTACATCTGGCACATTTTGACCATCTGTTTACTTGTATTTTACATGTAGTACTAAACTGATCGGGTTTCTAGACAGCTTCACTCTAGGTTACTTTCAACTTATTTTAGCATAATTGGCTACAAAAGCTTATATGAAATGAAACTGAAACAATTTAAGTGTTATTATGTGAGGAGAGGATGTGTACGTATACATTGTCAAAGGATAGAAATTGGTTTTGATGAAATTTGTTGAGAAAGAATTGCAAGGTGTAGTGGATGTCATGCATTTACAAAAAGTTCGAAACATAAATGCATTCGAGAACAAGATTTTGATCATTACAATAAGATATTTAAAATATTAAGATTAAGACGATCAGTTAATCAGCACGTACCGGGTTCAAATCCCAATAGGAGCAGGATCTGATTACGGTGGTCGGTGGTGTGAATAAACACACCTATAACTCTTTGTTGTAGTACAGAATTAGTTGGCCGGAATGTCTTCCATGTCAGTATAGGCTATGCCTAAGACCTAATTTGGCATAAGTCCCCGATTTAGCAATAATCAAAGATTATGATATAGAATAAACAATGATCGAATATTGAACTTCTGCTCAAATATCAACAAATTATGCCCAAGTTAAAATTGGTCACCGTATTAGTTCATCGAATGTTTTATCGAACAAATTGGGAGCGTTTTGCCTTTTTGAATTCATACACATTATAATCTTTGTTAAAGTTTTGGTTGTCACACAAATTTTGATAGTTTTGATCTTATCATTGATTATTGTTGGTACCACACGTTTTGTCGTTTCAAACACACAAATTAATTTTAAATATTGTGATTAATTGTTTTACTATCACAGTTTCGATAACAAATTTCATCAGTAATCTGACCACGAAAGTTTTTTTTTTTTATGTTCGATCGCACAATCCACATTATTATAGTGATAACGATCGTATCATTTCGAGATATTTTTGATTTAGTTATAAATTTGTAAAAACGGAAGAGAGTAAACATTTGTAAAATATTATATTATAAATAATAGATGTCGCTATTAATTTACAAATGATATCTAATTATTTAAAAACTTTTGTATTTATTTTTAGGTTATAATTATTATCAACTTTATCACAGGCGCCCTATTGATAACAGAAATATAAAAATATAAACAAAAACTGAAAAGTTAATTAATAATAAACTTCTTTTTATATAAATATATCTATATAATATTTATTTTGCCAATTTAAATTATAAATACGTACCGTACATACATGTTGGTGGTGTGTTGGTGTTTATATAGAAAAGAAAACGGTCGTGAATGGCCATCCAAAAATTAATAATAATTTTGTGACCACAAAGAGTTTACAAAATAAAAAGTTACAAATAATATAAAAGAGAAGCAAAATACAAAAATTAAACATCATGAACATTGCTTGATAGATAATAGATAAGAAACAAAAAGAAAACACTTTGAAAAGCGTTGTGAGTTAAGCTTTTTCGCGAGTAAAACTAAAAATAAAATAACGCGAGAAGAAATAGAATCGAAACAAAAAAAAAACAAAACAAAATTTTTAATTTAATTTTATTTTTTGTTTATTTATTTTATTTTTAATTTATAATTTTTTTTTACATTAATTAAATTATTAAAGTTTTCATTTATTTATTGAATTTTTTGTTTAAAAGCTATTCAAATAATAAAACGACCAAAAATAATAATTGTGTTTGAAAACGCGCAGTGATTTTTGGAATTGTGTATAAAAATTTAATAATTCTCAAAAAATACTTATAATTAATTTAATTTTTTGTTTTAGTTAAATGAATGTTGATTATTTTAAGTGCAAGGCAAAAAATTTAAAGTTTAAAAAATAAATAAATAAGATATAAAAGAGTTAAGGATATAAATTCCTTGGTGTGTGGTGCCTCGCAGTTTCGGTTTACAAAAAAATTATTTTGTTTCGTTAATATATAATTTTATAATAATACTATATATAAAATGGAGTGTTGTCTATCGGAGGAAGCTAAAGAACAGAAGCGCATAAATCAAGAAATTGAAAGACAACTGCGTCGTGATAAAAGAGATGCCCGACGTGAGCTAAAACTTCTATTGCTTGGTAAGTAGTCAATTGTATTAGATTTTAATAAAATCATTTTGTTATTATTTAACGTCTATACTTCACGAATATTAGACAAACTTCCATTATGTTTTGCATATCGATGAACTTTGAACTACATGTTGAACTCCTATCATATATAAACTGCAATACCTACTGAGTACCACTGTACCACTCATTTATTTCTTTATTTAATGCTTATTAAGAAGGAAAATCACATATGTAAAAAACATTTCTGCCAGTGGCACTATTCTGGTAATTTCCTGGGAATACGGAACTGGGGACAGATTTTATACGTAATTTCTGTTCAAATATATTTTTTCCGGCCTACTGAAAAATTTCGATGTAAATATTTATAAATTCATAAATATTTATATATAATAACAAATCCCTATTCCCGAAAAATTACCAGAATAGTTCCACAGAGGAGGCATAAAAACCTCTTGAATTGTTTGCTGAAAAAATAAACACCATGCACTCACATCTTATTTTGAGTACTAGTTCATTTACAATTTGATGAGCAGCATGGAGCAGACAAAACAAATCTTAACAATTAAGTTTTGACCTTATATTGTCACTAAAGCACGCCAAATCTCAAACTCCTTTGTACTGAATGGAACAGAATTCCATATAGAAACATTACTGTCTTCATTATGCTTAAAATTTGTTCAATACATTTCCTTATTATGGTGACATTTTGGATTGTAGTAAAAATTCGTAACAATGGCTGTTACTGATATTGTTTGACATCAAACTTGACATTCTCGATGGCATATAAAATCGTCACGTACGAAGATTCAGAACAAACATAACACTCGTTAATTTTAATTTTTTTTTGTCAGTTTTACCATACCATCTTCATACTGCTGCAAGCAATAAGAAGATGTCAGATCGCTTTCTACGCCGACAGCGACATCTTCGCCTACCGAAAGACAACTGCATTCAAAGATCGCTGTATCATTCGTTTCGGATCAGGACTTAATATGGGCCAACAACGTCGCGTTCTTGGCCATATATCACTCCTGATTCTTCTCTCGAACTCATATTTCATAATCAAGGTCCAACTCTCACCTTCATACATGACAACGTGTCTGATCAACATTTTGATTTCAGAAGTAGAAAGCGAATCTTGATATCCCCCCACACTATTATCGTGAATAATGAGAGATCAAAGATTCTACTGAAATCGATTGCGTCTTGGTCTGGAAAACCAGAGATGAGATATTTGGTTTTGGACTCGATGTTTTTGCTATTGGTCTATAATGTCGTGTCTAATATTTATAGATGAGGCTCAATTGGACCCATTAAGTATAATTATAATTTAATAGCTTCTTTTAAATTTAACATTTTAGCAATAGTATTTATAATTCATGTAGACCCCAAAACACCTTTCGTCTAACCATGCAACGTTAAAATGAATTTTATAATGTTTGTCCATTTTAATTTTCCAAATGCAATTAGAAAATTGTAACACCGTATATGATACAAAAAATTTTCTTCTTTTCTCAAAGTTTTCTCCGCTCGAAAGAAGAAAAGAAAATTGTTTATTTACTTAAATTTTATTTTTTTTTTTAAGAATATAAAATTTTTTTAAATGACTGTTACATTTTCGTCATTCACCGGGCAAATTCTGATCATGCGTTCTTATTCCATTGCATATGGCCGTTGATAAATTAAAATTATTTATTAAATTTTTTTTTTTTTACTTTCTATATTTTATGTTCGGAAAAGTCATGCGCGAAAATTCCGACAAAAATAAAAAAAAAAATATTTTCTAATAGAAAATCGAAAAAAGAAAAAATGTATGTTCTATGTATAAAATTCAGTCATCATTTGTGTTGTATATTGCAATATAAAAAGAGAGACTCGTACTCTATGTGGCTATTGAATAAAGCCAATGTATTCCAATCTACACTCGATAATATTGACACACACACTTCGTGAATACATAACATTGCAGTTTGATGAGATGCCCTGTGTTGGGTTCAACATCTCACTATAAATGATTTGGGAACACTATAAATCGGCGGCATATTTTTTCCTTTCACTTGATGATAGACACGCATACCCGCCTTTGTGTAAAGATGTTTCTCATTTGGTCATTCATAATTTTTCGTTCTTCTTATTATTTTCACTTTAAACGTTTTTTGATTCATTGAATATTATTGATTAGGGCGAAAAATATTTAATATGTTGTGTGTTGTTTGGCTGTAACCTAAATTTTGTGTTATTAATTTCGCTTTTTTTTGTGTGTTGTGTGTATCCATTGTTAAATTTGATAGTTAGGTTTGTTCGTTGGGTGGTTTTTCTCCGATTCAATTCCAAAAATTATTGGGGTTAGTTGAGGGTTTATATATATATATATATATATATATATATATATATATATATATATATATATATATATATATATATATATACACTCAAGACGTATTATCGAAAATAATTCACTACGCCCTTATTTAACATTGATTACGGAAGTGAATGTGATCATGTAATAGTGCTCATTTATTTTGGAAATTTTATTGGATATGTGCATATCGCTAAAAACGTACACTACAATTTATAGATCATCCATTTTGTATAAAAAAATATATAAAATTGGCCATCTGCTTGTAGAGAAAAATCGTAGGCTCAAACAAATTAAGTAAATACTAATTAACCTTAAAGATGAATACCTAAATTATGGAGATCACAAGAGTCTGTACAAAAGTGATACACCTCTGGAATTACATATTGATGATGCATTATTTTTATATAATCAATCTATATGTTTTTTAATCTATTCATACATTATATTATAGATAGATGAGGCAAAGTGTGTGTATTTTTTTTTTCCTTCTTAAAGAATGATTAGAATCTTGCTGTAAACAATATGATATACACTTTTATTTTACTAGTACATAGTACACTATACTGTGTATGCGCCATAGTTGGAATACTAATAATTTTTCCATAAAACCATAGATTTAAACACTTATTAACCGTATTTGTAAATTAGTCTTAAACTCATTAATTATGTTTCTATTTGTAGTCTATGACGGTTTCATTATTATAGTCAACATTTTTATAATTCGAAATTTTATTTTTGAATAAAGTTTCGAGCTAAGTAGAAACTGGCTAGGTTGGGAAGCATGCTTGAATGCATAACTTGTCGAGGAGATTAGGTAGGGTTTAATTGAATGGCTGCTATATCACTCTTAGACCGATGACGGTCCTGTGTGATACCACAGGATCTTACTTCCATATTACCCTTATGAAAACCAGTTTGAGCTACTTATGTAGAGTGATCCTTAGAGTCTCGCACGAGATCAGAGAAGCATGAGCATAGGACGTGAACTACCGTTTCTTCCTCTTCCACGTCCATACAGCTTCTGCAAAAGTTATTAGCTTCTAGACCTAGCCTTCTCGCATGCTCTTCAAGTAGGCACTGTCGTGTGAGTATCCGCAAGATCGTTTTTAGTTCACGTCTTTGTAGGGAAATCAGTGTCTTTGGACTTTTCAAGTACAACTTTGGCCAGACTTGCCTTGTTACACTACATGTGAGGATGTTCGTCCACTTTTCATTCGCTGAGGCTACTGCTTACTTTTTAGATACAGTTTTGAGTGCCTTACTCGGCTCATCTCACAGAGACAAGTGTCAACCCAATGCCACTCTGGACCTTAGAGACAGAGTCCGGCGACTTGAGTGCCGTCTGACTGTCCACATAGTTTGCTTTATAAGTCGAGGATACCAAATTATGTATCAACCAATTCCGGACCTATTTAATCACTATTACCTCTGCCTGATACAAGCTGTAGTGATCTGGAGACGAACTGATATATAATAACTTTCAATTTATTGCAAAAGACTCCAGATCCTTCTTTATCGTGTAGCTTGGAGCCATCTGTAAAGAACTGCAATGCTTCCGTTTCCGCAGCCGTCCCGCTCCTCCAAGATTCTCTTGAGTGGCAGGAAGTTCGGAACCTTTTCTCGAAGTTACAAAGTTATTGTAACGTAGTCTAGATTTGCCAGTTCCTTCCTTAGCGATCTAATTATTTCTAAATATCGTGAAATATGGCTGATAGTCAGATGGCCGTATTCGCCGCCATCTGCTTACCATAAATGTCCACGGAGAGAAGGTGAAACATGACCTCCAAGGCACGTGTACCAGCTCTGGCGTCAAGCCCCATCTCTTTCCGATGGCGTTTCTGCACTAGTACATAGCTATATTAGCATGGTTTACTCTTCTCAAAATATTGGGCTTCCAACTACGCTTACTGTCCAAGATTACGCTTAGAAATCTTTCCTTCTCAGTAAAAGGTAGTCTCCTGTCATTTATTGAGAGGTGGATTTTATATTTCCTAGTAAATAGTACCAGTTCAGTTTTGGACGAGCTAATTGCCAGTCCACATCTGATAGCCCACCTCATAATGATTAGGAGGGAATTTAACTTGTCTAGTAAGATGTTATAATTTATAGTATTGAGAAAAGTAAAAAGACTACGAGAATTAATAGAAATCGATCGCCATCTCGGCCTTCAGGCTGAATTGATAAAGGAAGCAATAGACTGCAATATAAGCATGTCTCTGGACAATCTTTTCCCCCAGACGTACACTCTCAGTTCCGAAATCTGTTTGTTCTTCTAATGCAGTCCAAAATATGTGGTATCCTCAAGATCGTCAGTTGATCATCATCAAATAGGAATTGTGAACCAAAGCAGTGCAGTCTATGGGAAGAGTATGAAGAACAGGAGCACAAGATGTGTTCAACCGTTTCTTCTCGTTCTTCCTCACACTGTTCGAAGTTTGCGATGTTCCGAATTTTGCTCAGTGAGAATGCCCAGCAAGATCCTTAAAGTGCGTCTATCATAATTAAAGAACGACTGGGATCTTTGTTGATTTATTGATCCAAAGAAGATTTTGGATAATCGACAAGGGTTGAGGTTATCCCATCGTTTTTGGTGCAGATCACAAAAGTGATAATAAATTTTTAGTTTAAGAAATAATGACAAAAGTGGAAGCTGCACCTAAACGGGCCAATTAATGACTAGACAGTCACGATGCAATTAAAAATCAACAACCTAGCTAAATCATCCAGAACAACTACAGATGCTTACAAGTCTATAGAGAGTAGATCAATTATACATCTCAATAACAATATATACAGGATAAATCGATACAGGATAAATGGTTGCTTCATTGGTTAGATTAATAGATCCATTTCCCCATTATATTACAATAAGTAGTTTCCTTTGTTCAATTATCCATCATCTGATAAATAAGCAAATCTACACTAGAGAGATTAATAAATAAACTTAAATTTGGTACGATAACTCGTTCCTAACGTTTTGTTTGAGAGACAAGTTTTAGGTTCTGCTATTCAGGCTAGTTCAATTTAATATATAATATATAGAATTACTTTTAATTTTGTATTAAAAATGTATTACATAAAATATTTTGTTGAATATTCGTTTATTAATAAAAAAATAAAATAAAACTCCCAACTGATTGTTGTGTTATCTAATTTGCCATAAAATGTAATATTGTTTATTATTTGTACATGTGTATGTATATTTATTATAACTTTAGAAGTCACTATTGGCTTTTTAATTATATAAATCAATTTTCTATATTAATTTTAAACGGAAAACCCCAAATCACTAGTTAAATTTTGGTCGTTTTTACGCGTCCTCCAAATATAGAGATATAATGATGGCTGGTTTATGTATTATGCTATGGTTGCATGAAATGGTCTTTTCTTTGTGGTCTATTTATTGATTTCGGTATGGATACAACAACAGTACACTTATCACATTTTGAGGGCTTTTATTGATCTGTTGGTTTTTGGATGCTGATTAAGTGCGATTTTAGGTAGCGACGTTTTATCAAAATGGATAAGCTTTTTTAACCGATATTGTTTCACTTCGATAAATACATATGCATGTATGCATAAAATATACATATAACAGTTATAAGATTTTCGGCTTATAAGTCGCGTATCGTTTATTATTTGGCAATGAACTAAACCATGTTTAGTAAAAATCTAATTTTGTTCGAAACACTTTTAAATTTTTATCAAAATGTTTTCCTTTAAACCATATGTGATTTACTTTACCAGATATATAAACTTATATGCTGCTTAGTCGGAAATATATTTACTTACATATAAGAATTTTATAATGATTATAGCCGACACGATATATTATTGTGGGATTTTTACTCTAATGAGTACAAAAAAATAGTTTACAGATAAACCAAAATACGAAAGTATATAATTTGACCAAAAATTGCATACTCGAAAAATCTTTTGCAGATAATATTTTGCATTAATATATGTAAATTCTGAAACAACTAATATATTAGAAATTTACAATTCTTAGTATCTGTAAAGTAGATTAACGTTTGCTGCGTGTGTTGTTGTTCGAAAAAAAAATTAATGATAAATATAAAATTAAAAATATATTATTGACTTTGTTATTCATTTCCTCTAAAATTATTAATCACTTCAATGTAGATTGGACCAATTAAAAAACACATTATGAAATATTTTTAACAATAGACTGATAGCACATCAAATTCTGTATGTAGATAGGGCTTAATGGTGTAGTGGTGGGGGTGAACACATCTATCACCTCCTGTTGGAGTGCAGAATTCAAAGCAGTTGGGCCCCAAAACAGATTGCAAATCTAGAAACAGACAGAAGAGATAGGGCTTTCATAGAATACATCTAAAATTTTATAGTTTGTTAATTTTTATTTACTTCCCATCATCGTATCGATATATTTTTTTTAACAATATACATACATACACATATACATGTGTACATAAATTGAAAATCGTGATTCTATAATTTAATTTTGTAATTATCACATATTTCAATGTAATTATCAAGCAAATATTAAAAAATTTTATTAGGCGATTTTAATACATTAAATATATAAGTAAACTATTATCCAAATCGATTACTAATTGCTGTTTTTAATTTTTTGTTTCAAACACACATAGGTACTGGTGAATCAGGAAAATCAACTTTTATAAAACAAATGAGGATTATCCACGGTAGTGGTTATTCAGATGAAGATAAAAGAGGATTTATAAAATTGGTATATCAAAATATATTTATGGCTATGCAATCAATGATACGTGCAATGGAACTGCTCAAAATTCAATATAGTTCACCTAAAAATTTAGTAAGTATACGATAATATTATTTGCCCAGTATCCAGTATTCCTAATTTATTTTATTTTATACAGGATAATGCTGAATTGATTAGAAGTGTAGATTTTGAAACAGTTACTACATTTGAGCCACCATATGTTCAAGCAATTAAAGATTTATGGGCCGATGCTGGTATACAAGAATGTTATGATAGAAGAAGAGAATATCAATTAACCGATTCCGCTAAATAGTAAGTAGAACACATTTTAACTCGACAATAATTTTCATTGAACATTAATTAAACTTTCCCATCGTTTATAAAAAAAAAAAAAAATAAAGCTATTTAAGTGAAATTGATCGTGTCGCTGCACCCAACTATCTTCCAACGGAACAAGATATTCTTAGAGTTCGTGTTCCAACAACGGGAATTATTGAATATCCATTTGATTTAGAGGAAATTCGTTTTAGGTATCATTAAAAAAAAAATATTAAGCATGCCAACTAAATATATATTTTGGGGCCTATTATGTTGTATAAGGGTGACAAGAGTTTATTTTTTATTTGTTCTGAACATTAACCTGCATGTTTGTTTTGTGTGTTTTTATTTTATTAATCTAACAATAACGATAAATTACTTAATTTTAAAGAATTATACACAAATGTAAGATGAAAATCTTCTATCTTAAATTCAAAGTTTATGTTACACGTTTTAAGGATTTTTATATTAAATCATGCATACATGTGTATTTATATCATTACTATGCTCCTTCCCGTCTCTTCAGTTTATTAGTTAAAAAATAATCATTTCATCATTATTGTTTGAAATGATCTCTAAAATTATTATAATTTTTATATATAATTATTTTGTGTCTTATTTATGTAATTTGCTTTCATATGACTAATTATACGCACACTCACACACACTAAACAAAAGTTACTTGAGCGATTTGCCTAGAATTGAGGATGTCGATTATTTACCAACCGAACAGGATATTCTACGTGCTCGAGCACCAACTACTGGTATTATCGAGTATCCATTCGATTTGGATGGAATTATATTTAGGTATATAATATGATCTCAAAATGTAGGAATCGCTCGAAGTATTGCCAGTATTGTTTTTTGCTTTGAAATGCTTTATTAATATTTTATGCGCCATATTTACTTTAAAAATTTAATAATAATATTTTAAAAATGATTTATTATAATGATTTTATTTTATTTCCCAATATAGAATGGTTGACGTTGGCGGACAGCGATCTGAAAGAAGAAAATGGATTCACTGTTTCGAAAATGTTACATCAATTATATTTCTTGTTGCACTTTCGGAATATGATCAAATTTTATTTGAATCCGAAAATGAGGTAAAAAATTAAAATTATTTTATTCTAGATTATCTAAGTAATTTTTTGTATTTTGTAGAATCGTATGGAAGAGTCGAAAGCTTTATTTAAAACAATTATAACATACCCATGGTTCCAGCATTCTTCGGTTATTCTCTTTTTAAATAAAAAAGATTTACTTGAAGAAAAAATTATGTATTCACATTTAGTAGATTATTTTCCACAATATGATGGTAATTATAAATTTATTTGTTTTTATTTAAATATATATAATCTAATAAATGAACTAAGGATGATAAACGAACTAATATGAGACAAATCTTATAAAGGACCAAAGTTAGACGATAAACCAGCTCGGGAATTTGTATGTAAATTATATTTAGCTTGTAATCCAGATCCGGATCGTATGTGTTACTCACATTTTACTGTTGCTACAGGTGTATCAATAATTTATAATACATACACTAAATTAATTTTTATAAATGTATTTAGTAAACTTTCGCAAATATATAATTATCGCTAATTTGGTATCTTGGCTAAACAAGTTTCAGCTCAGCTCTCCTCCCCCCGTACAATTATTACTATTATAATGTAGTGTAGATTTAATATTTATTGTAAAATATATTTGGATTTGTTTGTGTATTTACGCTAATTTTAGGTCCTCAAAGAGACGCTATAGCTGCAAGGGAATTCATATTACGTATGTTTGTAGATTTGAATCCAGATTCAGAAAAAATTATTTATTCACATTTTACTTGCGCGACAGGTAAGCTTGAAATTTTTTTTATAGTGAATATATATAATGCGCTCTCTTGTGAAGAGCAGCTATAATGATGTGTATTTTGGCATGCTTATATAGTTTATTTGCGGTTTTTTTTATTATAATGCTTTTTTGGGGTTATATATTTGTTTTAAGTGATTATTCATTATCGTTTAATCGTGGTTTATAGAATATATTAATTGGAAAAAATTTTTAAAGATGGTTAATCTGCTGAATTAATAAAATCTTCAGACATTTTGTTCCTGTATTGTAAATAAAATAATATATAAACGATGTTTAAGCAAAACACAAAATAGGAAAATTCATGAAATGACTTAAAATTATATAAATGAAAATTGTAGCAAATTGTATCATAATTTAATCACAATCGAGTGTTCATATATAATATACCAAAAATTTTTTATTTGCAACGTTATCGTTAATAATCATTAAAGCTTTCTAACTAAACAAACATCTCCGCTTTGTGCTAAACGATTCACTGCATACACACCAAAATTGTGTATATATTTGAAATTTCATGTAGTTTACCGTTCTAAACTTATACTCAAGACAAACTACGGTTTAATTAAATTAGGTAATTTATTGAATTTTTCCAACGGATAGAATGTAAGAAAAAAAAACAAAGTAATTTCCAAATAAACATTTTTAATATGTATTTGAAGAATATTTACCACTACCGTTGTGGTTAAAGCTGCGGAATCCCGATAGGGGCAGGATGCAAAAAACATTTTTCACCATTTGATTACAATTGGTGGTGTGAATGAACACATCTATGACTCCCTGTTGGGGTGCAGAACTCATGGGCCAACCCATCTTCCATGTCAGGTAAGCTGGCATGGAGCCATACAATGTGCAGATGGTTCTATGTAAATCGGATTTATGTCGTACGTCCTCGGTTTGGAGAGCCTTAAGCCACTAAACAGATTGCAAAGATAGAATCAGACAAACAACATATACCATATTTTTGACTTATTTAGATAAGCTAAGTCTTAACTCTATAAAAATATCTTATTCTTATACAACTGCTTTCAAATTTAGAAAATAAAGACATACAAACCTTTCATTAATATTTTTTCTGTTTTTATGAAATCTTTTTTACTTACTAACCAAATGGTTTGGTATCAAATCGAGTTAAAGTTAAAAAATATTATGCCTTCTAGTAAGGATTGCAGCTAGAAACTCGTGTGTTGCTTAATATTTTTTGCAGCAAAGACAGGTTAACATATCACTGTACCTTGTACAATTAACCTTGCATATGATTAAATTTATAAATGATTAGTTCCTAATCTAATTAACTTAAACAAATGAAGAGCATAATTAAATTTCTTAAGAGTTTTAAATAAATATTTTCATCTTCAGTCGTGTTTTTAAGACTTAGTTGAGTTAAATCTCCATTAAACCAGAATATGTGAGCTAGATAATCCTTCAACTTATAACAATTAGAACCTATCGACATAACATTAGACCAGAACATTTTTCCAAACTTTATTTTATTAACACGGCAATTGTCGTCAAAACGGCGTTCTTCAAATTGGTTATGACGGCTATTGCCGTCATTTAAAACAGTCAACTTGTCACATGACGGTAATAGAATTCAACAGTTCAATGAATTACCGCATAAACTACAAATATACCGCCCAGGTGGCGCAGTGGTTAAAGCTGCGGCAGTTGATTTGCGGGAGGTACCGGGTTCGAATCCCGATAGGGGCGGGATGGTAAAGGGATTTTTCACCATACGATTACGATCGGTGGTGTGAATGAACACATCTATGACCCCCTGTTGGAGTGCAGAATTCATGGGCCAACCCATCTTCCATGTCAGTACTATAGGATGGCATTGAGCTTTGCAATGTGCAGATGGTTCTACGTAAATCGGACCTATAGCCGTACGTCCTCGATTTTGCTGTAATGGTATTGTCGGACGTAAATAAGCGAACCGCGAAAGAGTTGGAAGTGCCTCGAGCCCCAAAACAGATTGTAGAGATAAAAACAAACAAACTACAAATATATGTCCCACCCATTTTTGGTGTTTGAATTTTATTTTGACTTACACAAAAGATTTTATGTAAATTTAACATTTTTATCATTTTTCTTTGTCTCCTCGATATATTGACGATCATTACTGTATCGTTTTTTATTTTTTATAAGTGAGTATTAAACCTGATATCGTAGAAACTAAAAGGTTTAGTAAAATCAGAAAAAGGCCAAATGAAATAGATCAAATGGTCATCTTGTATTCATCACCACGGAAAACAATAAAATTGTATAAAAAGGTGATGTTCATTTGATAGACTCGTGTGTCTTGAAATTATACTTTTTATATAAACAGCATGTCAAGAAACTTGAATTTTTAGCCTACAGAGAACGACTAATAGAATCACAGCAAATGGAGAGTGCTAAGTCTGGTATTATTTCTGATGAATGTGGAAGTAATGCGAAGCGTAATTCATGGATTTTGGCCATGGCAACTACACACGTGTGCACCCGTACATTGTCTTGATAAAAAATAACTTTTTTCTTGGTCAAATGCGGTCTTTTATCTTTCAAAACGTAAAAACGGTCCAATTAGTTGTAGTAATATTCGCCTTTGCAGTATTACTCCTCTTTTGAAGGTAATCGATGTGGATTATGCCCAAAAAACTGGCCATGACCTTGTTGGCCGTTAAAACAGCCTTAGACTTCTTCGCGCAGATTAGCCAGTAGAAATTCACTGTTTAGACTGTTCTCAGGCCTCCGGTGTAGAGTGATGGACTCATGTTTCATCCACAATTATGAAACGACGCAAAAACCCCTTTTTTTAATCTCGCCTGAACGCTCCAAATCTCTCTCTGAATTTGAACCCTCCCTCAGACATGTAAGTTTAAGGGTGATTGTAAGCAAACGCAGAACTTAACGCGCGGATAGCTTTTACATATTCAAACGTTCGTGTAGTATATTGCGCACACGTTTTCTGAGATGCCTACTATTTCCACTATCTTGCACACTTTCACTCTGCGGTCATGCAATACCATATCATAGATTTTGTTAACCAGTTTTGCACGACCACAACGAAAATTAGTAAACCACTTGTGACTCATTTTAATGGCTGGTGAAGAGACCCCATAATATTAATCAAACTTTGTTTTGGTTTTTGCCATGTTTGTATAAACCAAAGGGTTGCTTGATTTCAATAGATGTTTCAAAACTGAACTAAATGACAGATCTGTCTAAAATAAATTAATTTGGTCTAGCAACAGATGGCATTGACACTTGACACCTGGGATTTGCGATTGTGGCGCTCTGTTACAATTTTACCAGACTCACTCCGCCCTCGTAATATGGGATAGCTCCATACGCCAAAAAATTAAGTATCTTTGTAGTGTAAGTGACCACACAAAAACAATATAATCAGTACATAGTTGAAACCACTTAATTAAAATTAGAAACCAAATATTTAAGAAATAAATTATATTAACTGCTTATAATGTAGTAAAATTAATGTACAATACTTAGATTGTTGAACGTATAATCAATGAGGATAATTTGAGTAATTAAGCAATTTGACATAATAATTTATTTTTTTATTTACAAATTACTAATACGTTTTGTTTTTCACATTATTTTTGTAATCATACTGCGGCAACGTCTGTTTCTATGCTCTGGAAAATTAATCTACAAATAAATGTACAGACACTGAAAACATTAAACTAGTATTCTGCGCCGTAAAGGATACAATTATGCAGTCAGCGTTAAAAGAATTTAATTTAACATAAGTCGACAAAATACGCGTGCTTTTCATTTATATCGAAGATCAATTTTTAAAAAATATATTTATTTTTTTTATTATTTTATTATGCTAATTAAATTCCAGATACAGAAAATATAAAATATTGCGACGGTTTTCTACGTGTAACTATGCAATCAGCCTTAAACCAATTTAAACTAACATAAGCTGAAAAGCTATCGAATGCGATTCGCTTATTAAAAAAAAAAGATGAATATTAAAATGAGTTTTAAGCATTGTTTTATAATATAAATAAATTTTTAGATACGGAAAATATAAAAAAAATTGCCGGTAGTCTTATGGATACCCTTTTCCGCCGACTTCTTGTGAACATAAATTTGGCATAAGTTTTTTTTTATTTATTATTATTTTATATTTTATTTGCATGTTTCTTGTTATTATATATACTAAATATATATATATATTTACATATATATGTATTATTATTATTATACTTTCTTTAATAAAATTTATGTTATATAAATAAATAAACTATATCTTTTTTTATTTTTTTGGGGTATTACTAATTGTGACTAACCATAATGTTAAATTAAATAATTAAAATTATGTTATTAAATACAATTTTAATATTTTACAGATACTGAGAATATACGTTTTGTATTCGCTGCTGTAAAGGATACAATTTTACAGTCTAATCTTAAGGAATACAATTTGGTGTGAACAAAAAATAAAATTATTAATAATAATAAAAACATAATAAATAAAACAAATTATTTATATAAATATATATATCATAAATTATTTACTAAATATGATAAATTTGTAATAGAAATTAAAACAAAAAACAATTTCTTTGTATTTTATTATAATTATTATTTTTTATTATTATTGTTTTTAATTTAACCGTGGCTATGTATATATAAACTATATATATTAATATCGAATTAAATATATAAAATTATTTTTGTTCTCTTTTTTTTAAATTTAATATATATATATATATATATATATATATATATATATATATATATATATATATATATATATATATATATATATATATATATATATATATATATATATATGAAGCTTATAAAATAAATAGTAATTATATAAAAATTCGATTATTTCACGAAAAATCAAAAAATCGCTTAATTATATTATCACTGATTTGTATTATAAAAAATCGTTAATAAACACAAAAAATCTGTTGGGACGTTATACACTTATAAATTCAATATAAAATCATATAATTTTTGTTTATTTTTTTTTTTTTTTTATTTACTTAGTAAGGGACCAGAGAAAATTAACTTTATTATCTTTTATAACAATTCAGTAAATTCAACAGATGATAAAATCAAAAAGTAACGAGGTGGATATTTATTTGAACTAATTCGCGTCACATTCACAAAAGTAAAAATATTTTATTTTTATTTGGAATTTCACAAACGATCGTCCTTTTTATTTTAATTTAAATGTTTTAAATACTATTACTAGTTCAAAAAAATTAAAACAACTTAAATTCTATATCACCTAAAATACATTTCGCACCACTGAAAACTAAAGGTTGATGAAGCAAATACTTAGTGGGAAAAAAAACCTAAATTTCGTTGCTATTTATAATTTTATTTATTTAATCGTTTTATAGTTTATATATATATATATATATATATATATATATATATATATATATATATATATATATATATATATATATATATGCATATACATATATGTAATAAAATAAATATACCTTAACACACACAACGCACAAAAATATAAAACTAAATTTTATTTATACATTATTTTTTACAAATTCCACATATATATATATATATATATATATATATATATATATATATATATATATATATATATATATATATATATATATATATATATATATATATATATATATATATGTATATATATATATATATATATATATACGTTTGTTATATTTGCAGCATAATTTGCACAATTTTATTATTTTATTAACAATTTAATTTATTAATAAAAAAAAGCTCTTGATTTTTTGAATTAAGTTAATAAAATTTAGAGAATCGAATTTGTATTTATTAAATTAAATAAAGAAGAGAAACTTGTGATTAAATTTTTTTTAATTACTACTAAATATTTAATCTCAAAATAAAACAAAATTAGAAATTAAAATAAAAAAATAAAATGCACACAAACGTTTTTCTCCGACTTAAATACATTTATTGTAATTTATTTTAAATTAAAATAAAATAAATTATAAACAAAAAAATATAAGCAGTATGTATATATATATATATATATATATATATATATATATATATATATATATATAATATATATATATATAATATATATATATATATATATATATATATATATATATATATATATATATATATATATATATATATATATATATATATATATATATATATATATATATATATATATATATATCTATATATATATATATATATATATACATATATATATATATATATATATATATATATATATATATATAATATATATATATATATATATATATATATATATATATATATATATAACATTATTTTTGGGTAAAAATAAAAATAAATAAATATTAGATGCATATTGTAATTCAATGTGATTCTTAGAATATATATTTTATCTAGAATATGCATTTGTTTATTTTCGTTTTATTAATATTAATTGTTTTATTTTAATTTTGTGCCAAAAGCCAATTTATTATTATATTCGTTTTGTTTTTATTTTTTCATAAAAAATAAAATAATTGGATATTCTGTTTTATTATTTGTTCATTTTAACTTTAATTATAATTTCTTATAATTAATTACTAAAAATATATTAATTATATATTTGTCTCCTTGTATGTAAAACTAAAATTAAACAAAAAAATTTTTATATAAATTAATTAATATATAATAATAAAATTAATATTACTCTGAGGTTTTGTGGCTTTTTTATTATTAATTAATTAAAATTAATATATAAATATAAACAAGTTACATAAAAAAATTTATTGATTATCTTTTTTTTCCTATAAAAAATAAAAATAAAAAAATAACACATCAAATAAAATTCTTAATTTTTTATTATTATTTTTATTTTTATATATAAATTATTTTATTTAAAAAAAAAAAATAAAAATATATACATAAAATAATTTATTTTAAAAATAAAATACTATAATAAACAAAAAATGTTTATATATAAAAATATTTTACCATATATTTTTTAATAAAAATTATAAAATAAATAAAAAAAACTCGTGGCGCATTTAAATAAAATAAAAACATATTATATAAATAAATATAAAATATTTAAATTTATTTAAAACAAAAAAGTGAAATATAATTAATTTTATATATAAAGAAAATACAAACTAATTTAATTATTTTTTTTTATTTAGAAATAAATTTCTTTTTTTCTTTTTCATATTTTTACAAAAAATTCGAAAAATCATTTTGGAAGTCATGAAATTTCGAATTATTCATAAATTGATATTTATATAATATATATATTTTTATATATATACATATAAATATATAAAAGGAAAAAATTAAATTTATTTAAAATCATATTAATTAATATTACAAGAAAAATAAAAACTAATTTTTTATAAATAAAATGAAATAAAATAAAACCTATAAATATTTATATGTGTGTCAAAAAAAATTTAAAATAAAACCCAAAAAAAATTAAATTATATATATTATAATATATTATTATTTTATTTTATTTTTTTACTACTTTTATTTTTTTTTATATACTTTAAATGTTACTCAAGAACAAGAAATTTTTACCTTTTTTCATTTTATTTTATTTTATTATTTATTTACAAACAAATAAAAATTTTATATACAATATTTATTTATAATTTGTTATATTTTTGTGTATTTTAATTATATTATAATTAATATAAATATATATTATAGAAAATTATTTTTTTTTATATTTAAAAAAGGTAAAAATTTTTAACATAATAAAAATAAATTAAAAATTTATTATAAAAACATAATTATTCAGTTACAAAACAAAAGAAAATAAATAAATATTATGCACGTATTGTATTTAAAAATAATAATAATAAAAAAAAACTATAATTAATAAAAATTGATTTATATTACAAAACAAATAAAAACCAATTAAATATAAATAAGTAAATAAAAAAGAATTAATAAAATAATTTTTGTAATTAAAAATTAATTTTTCCTTTAAATATGATCACTTAATAATTTTGTTTAAAATCACGGTTTTGAATGAGCCAATGAAAAACGTGATTTTAAATAAATACATTTAAAAATAAATAATAAATAAGAAAAAAAAATCGGAAAAATTAATTTAAAATTTAACTCAAAAATATCAATTCATATAGACTTTTTATTTATTTATTTATATTTTAAGCAAAAAAATATTTATTTTTAAAAATCAGCAAAAAACTAAAATAAACATAAATAATAAAATATATGAAAGGAAAAAACTTAAAATAATAATTGTATTATTATATAGTTTTTTTTTTAAATTAAAAAAATATTAATATTAAATGATGAAAAAAAGAAATAAATAAATAAAATAATTGTGTAATACTAATAATGACTGGAATTTCTAAGGAATTATTATAGATTGAATAAACTATAATCGTTTACAATTACGGTGTATAATCTAATCCTCTTACGTTGCTAGAAGACGTCGACCGGTTATATGAAATTGGGTGGTTTATCAAATTGGACATTAAACTACTGCTCAATCGATTTCGTCGCTATAAAAAATTATTTCCGTTTTTGAATGACGTAATATCGAATATAAAAACCTAACTCCATCTATTATCTCTACCTAAAGTTTGATTTAATGTGTTTGAATAACAATAATAGCGCTCAAAAATATTTTATAAGAAATGTTTTAGCAAGTATATTATATAGGATGTCCCGAAAGTTACTGACACGAATGGTACGGTTGGATTTCTTGACCAAAGCGAAGGCGACTACTTTTACCAATTTGCACTGTGGAGCCCTCAAGTTATAGGCGTTTGAAGTCCTTCCAACGTAGCACCTTGTGTTAAGTTAAATTAATAAGTAGAGAAATAACCATTTGTTTTTCGCATGGCTCATATTAAAAAGTTGATAAAATTTTCTTTTAGATAAAGTATATAAGACATGAATATTTAAAAGTTTCCAATAAATATTTTGAATTTTCTTTATTAGACATAAGTAGGTAGGTATAAAATAAACTTGAATTAATCAAATATTTACAGTATACTATATTTTAATCAAAGGAATGTTAAAAACATGTTGTTTATTTTTCATAAAATAATCGAAGATAAATTAGTTATGGTATGTGTTTTATACGAAGCTAATGGAGCTCGGACACTTGCTCAACGGATATATCGAGATCAATACCCTAATCGGATTGCCATCCGTTAACACGTTTGTTAATGCAGATTGGAATTTGCGGGAAACGGCGGTTTTTTAACTAATTGGAGGGATCTGCCAGGCCCAGGACCTATCACACCATAATACCGAAAGTCTTGCGCGAAATTCATAACAATCCAACGACTAGTGTTAGGGAAATTGAGGCAAAATCCGGAATTGCAAAATCTGTAGTGCAAATTAAAAAGGAACACCTGCATCTTTAACATTACCAACCGATCCAAGATATTTTGGTGAAGCTGCATTTACCCGAGACGGATGTATAAATTTACATAATACACATTTCTGGTTTCACCGTTAATGTTTGGTGTGGTATATTTGGAGATGATTTGCTAGGACCGATAATACTTCCAGACAGATAAGATGGTCCACAATATTTAAATTTCCTACAAAACCAATTCGAAGAAATTTTGGTAGAAGTTCCGTTGGTTAATCTGCGATTTATATGGTTTACATAATAGTGCTCCACAACAATTGGCAAGAAACGTTCAATCACATTTAAATAATTTGTTACCAAGTCATTGAATTTTACGCGGTGGATCAATACATTGGACGGCAAGATCACCGGATCTACTTTCTTTTAAATAAAGAAAATTTTATCACCTTTTCAATGATATGAGCCTTGTGATAAACAAATTGTTATTTCTCGAGATATTGATTTAATTTTAATTCAAGGTGCTACGTTGGAATGCGCCTCTTCAAACGCCAATAACTTGATGAGCTTCACAGTGCGAAGTGATAAAAGTAAAGTCGTCTTCGCTTTGGTCAAGGAATTCAACCGTACCATTCGTGCCAATCACTTTCAGGACACCCTGAATAGGGTCTTTAGGCAGTAAAGAAAAATTTTAAGAATATTGACTCAAGAAAATTGTTAAAATTGGACTTGGTTTTATTAACAAACAGTAAGTAAACTCTCATTTTTTTAGATTCATATTTTCAGCCCTATTCCGATAGTTGCGTCACTTCATGTGATGGGATAGATAAACATTGCATCATTTAAAGTATAAATTAGTAGTCTCTTAGTCGGGTCATGTGACGTGATACAAATAATAGAAACTTTACATTTACCCTCTACTAAAGAGTGATCTAATAAGATCTTCCGGAAGGTTTTTTGGCAATAAAACGCATTAAAATCAATTTAATAATCGAAAACTGTATTGTAAACATGTGATTTCAGATACCCCCAGATTAAAAAGTAATCTAACGTCGTCAAATTACCGGATCTTGGAGGTACTTTCACGGACTCCCTTTCTTGATACGATGTTCTTATTAAAATTTTCTTAGTAAAATAAATCGATGGTTTAGCCTGCAGTGCGGCACGTTGCACCATCCTGTTGAAACCGCAAGTCCGCTACACCACTATCTTGAATTTTTGGCAATAAAAATGTATTAATCATTGCTTTGTAGCTTATGGTCCGATGATGCCACCTGCCCATAATCGCACCACACAGTGCATTTTTCAGGTTGCATTGGAAGCTCTGCAATCTTTTCTGGCTGTTCATCAGCCCAAATACGATTATATTATATTTTGTTTATTGCGATATGTATTCAGCAAATATAAGCTTCATCGGTGAACACAATTTTTCGATTAAAAAACGGATCAATATGGAGCTGTTCCAATGCCCATAAACCAAATGAAAAGGAAGGTCAGCCGACTTCATTTCTTGAACAAGCTGTGTTTTGTAACCAAGATTTCTATTCAAAATACGCCAAAATGAGCCATATGAGAGATATTCAATATTAATGAAAAAATGATTTGAAATTTATTGATTGTTTCGAGAATATATGGACAGTTATGAATACCATAAAATGGTCGAAGAGTGAACGTTGTTCTCGCGTAAGTCTATTCTTGGTGAAATATCAACGTATACTGAACATGAACATTGAACACAAATATGATATGAACAAGAAAGTAGTCGCGCAGGAATCCCAATTGGTAAAAATACATCCTATTGTGCTTACTATCGCTTTCTAATTAGTGCTTATCTAGCTCTTGCTCAACTAGTATACCAAATCTGTATATTTTCAATAAAACAATTATAATATGTATAGTAAATATATTTTTTATTATTTAATTAAAATTAGCTAAACTAAAATCAGTATATAAAAATGGAATCCTTTTCATCAAGTATTTTTTCTGGATTAATTTAATGTTTACTTATAGCCTCGCGTACAGTACTTTTTAATAATGATATAACTTCCTTTTGATTTTTTGCTTGAATGACTGCAGTACCCGACACTATCATATTCGCACCAGCCGAAGCACAATCATGGATTGTGCTCGGACCCACACCCCCATCTACTTCAATATCGAGCTGTGGATAATTTTCCCGTATCCATTTTACTTTCGGCATCATATTTGACATAAATTTTTGACCACCAAAACCTGGTTCAACGGTCATTATGAGAATCATATCTGCCAAAGGAATATAATTTTCGACACAGCTTACTGCGGTACCCGGTTTTAATGCGAGCCCGACTTTCATACCAGCCTCTCGTACTTTGCGACATAATTCGGGAATATTATCTTGGACTGGTTCGATATGAAATGTATATTGGTCAACTCCTGCGTCTGCCATATCGCGAATCCATTGACCTGGATTTGACACCATCATATGTGTCTCGAAAAATGCATCCTAAAATTATAAGAAACGATTGTACAATCCACGCGACAGTAAATTAATATATAAATAGTTTTGATTAACTTTAATTTTACTTCGCAGACATTTAACTAGAGGATGGCCAAACGTTAGGTTAGGTACAAAATGTCCATCCATAACATCTAGATGCAAATAGTCGGCACCATTGTCGATCAATTGTTGTGACTCTCGAAATAAATCCGATAAATCTGCATTTAATATCGATGGCCCAATTTTTGCTTGTAATGTAGACATTGCAATTTGGGACACTTGTTTATAACTACTACAGTGACAGGAACCATGTAATTTTAACAGCAAACCAGATCTGAAAAACATTATAACGTGGTATTGTCTCGACCAATAATAAGGCATCTCGTTTTGTTGTTTTGTTTTTCTTTGATAAGCTTTGGTTGTTGTTTTGATGTGTCATTTAGTACGTATATACGGCCAGTTGAGTTAAGGGAAAAATAATACAACAAAAGTTGTGCTTGCTATTCAACTCAATTTCACTAACAACACGTAATAAATATACTTCTCTTCCATGCGTTACATTGTACTTATTGATTTATATTTATAATCATTGTACAACTGTCAATGCTGGTCATTGTTTACGTGTATTTGCTTTAAATATATGCGTCAACATTAACAATGAATAAATTATTTATATTTACGCTATATTTGTTAATATTATGTATTACAATAGAAAGTAAAAAGGCCGATAAAAAAAATAAACCGGATTGGGCAAAAAAGGATATACGCGATTTCAATGATGCCGACATGGAACGATTGCTTGATCAATGGGAAGAAGATGAAGAGCCACTCGAACCTGATGAGCTTCCCGAACATTTGAGACCACAACCACAAATAGATTTATCGAAATTGGATCCTAAAAATCCCGAAGGAATATTAAAAATGTCGAAAAAAGGTAAAACTTTGATGACGTTTGTCAACGTGATAGGTGATCCGCCAAACCGGGAGGAAACGGAAACCATAACTAAATTATGGCAAACCAGTTTATGGAATAACCATATACAAGCCGAAAGATATTTAATAGACGACAATCGTGCGATTTTTATGTTTAAGGATGGTGCCCAGGCATGGGAGGCCAAAGACTTTTTAGTCGACCAAGAAAAATGCGAAAGTGTAACGATCGAGAGTAAAACATACCATGGTAAATTTACTGGAAAGAAAGATGAATTATAAATATTTATATATCTAAATAAAACTATTATTTTTACTAAATTCTAATATATTATTTATTTCCATTACTTTAGTTTGTTCACCATTTTATATTAAGTGCTGTGTTAATTTTCTCTATCGCCCGGTAACTGGTGTGCAACAATGATTTCGTCTTATCGCTATGAGGACCGTCTAAATATTGATTATACACTAATTGCACTAAAAGATTTTCGTTTGGTTTGGATTTTGGTAGCTGGTGATACAAAGTTTCCATTTGATTGATAAGTTCACGGGTGGTCAGACCATGCCTTGGACGAATTTGAGCTCCACCATTTAAGCAGCCAGATGGACATGCCATTACCTCTACATAATGGTATATCGATTTTCCTTTTTTTAGTTTTTGTACTAAATTTTGTATATTACGAAATCCATTTGCGATTGCGAAACGTAATAAGACTTCGCCATTTTTCTCATAAATCACTTCTCGAAAATCCGCATTACGAATCACTTTATACTCCAAGGTATCAATATCTTCATTAAATAATTCATTTGCAGAATATTTAAATATATGGTCAGAATAGCCTCCAGAACCAGATGATTCATGTGCCCATACATCTTGTGATGGTCGCTCGGTTTTCCATGGCCAATCAAAAGTATCTTTGGATGTTTCTGTGAGTTCTATACCATCCTTAACAAGCATTTGCTCAATCTCGATCGATGTAATTACACAATCGACTTCACGTGATTGGGTAACTTCATCAAAAAATTCTTCACGAGAAGCTTCCAATTTTTTATCGTAACAAGGCATTATCGTGAGATGATAGATTTTTTCTGGCGATGTGCCAAGTGTCTTGGCTAAATACTGTTTTACTAAAATACCCATAATTTGTTGTGGCGATCTTGTGGTTGAAATATAGGGAAGAATAAAATTACCATGAGTCTTTTCAGCATAGCATACCCAACCGGGACACGAGGACGCCAACATCGGTAATTTAACATCGGTTTGCTTATCCAAAACCACTGATTTATATCGTTCAATAAACTCATTTCTACTTTCGATCAGTGCCAGATCATCTGCAACTTTTGTGTTTAATATATAATCGGCACCAAGTTTTTTAAAATATCCAGCTATATGTGAACAACACAACTCAATATCCATACTATAAGCATTGGCCAAAGAAAGTATCGCTTGTTGTGAAACTGTGAACACAATCGTTTTCACTTTGTCAATTTCATTATTCGCTTTATAATTGTTATTTTCATTCAGCACTCGTAACAGCTCATCTTGACTTTGTTGGGTTATTAAAACACTTTCGGCTGATGTTATACAACCCGAACATGCCAAACAATCTGATAGTGTTATCTCAACTTTTTGGAGTTTTTTTGATTCTATCTGAAATACATGACATTGTACATTAAATTATCATTTATAATTACAAAATCTGTGTAATACTAGCCCCAGATGTTTCATAATATAAGCCATCTTCCTTTATTGTAATTTTAGAACCTGTCTTAGTTTTCTTTTTATCGATTTGTACTGGTTTTATACATTCCTGAAACAGGGATACGTCAATTAGATTCTCGAGGAATGAATGTTATTTGACTTTTAAACTATACTTACTTGTGACGGTGTAATAAAATCATCTAGATCGGTTAAACGTAAAGCACCACTAAATCCCGACATTATTAAATCGAATAAAATTAATTATTTAATAAATAGAAAAAAATTTTGAACTTAATTAAACGCAAATCACATTCACATGTGTTTGTTTGTTTGTTTTTTAGTTTTTTGTGGTCGAATGTTTCCATTCATATGACCTATTTGTTCTGGTTTTCCACTTTCGCTGTCAAAATCTTCTCAGGGGAAGAGCTGCAGCTATGGATTGTTTTTTTTTTTTTTTTTTTTTTTTTATTAGTGTAAACTCAATTTTTCTTTTCCTTTTGGAGGTTAGATGAATGCTTTGTATCTTTTGACATTTCTTTTTTTTTTTTTTCTGCTTATTTGTGTAGATTTATTTTTGTTTTTGTAACATCTATTATTTTTAGTAGTAGAATATATGTTATGAAGTATGTTACAATTTGGTTGGTTCTATGTTTATTCTAGTCTGTTTTTGTTTTCTGTTCTATGTTTTAGTTTTATTCTATGTTTAGTGTTTTAGCCATTGAGTTTATATATGAATATTATGCTTTAATTACAGTGATATTGACGTATTTAGGGTGTTTTGCTTATTTATAATTCGTAGTTTATTTCTTTAAGGAAGTTGACCAGTAATTTAAATTCTTCGTCTCTTTCTCTTTTTAGTATGTCGTTTAGTGTGTAGTTAGTCAGTAGTGGGTATTTGTTTCTTTTTTGGTTGTAGATTGGGCATCTGTTTATTATATGGTGGTTATTTTCTATAGTATTGCATGTATTACAATTTGGTGTAGGTTCCAGTCCTATTATGTGTTTGTATTTTTTGTTATATGTATGTCCTGTTCTTATTCGTGTTATTTGTTTGATCTCGTTTGAGTTTAGTTTTGAGTTTTGGAACCATGTTTTTGTGCATGGGGTTGGTTTGATGTTGCGATAGTCCTGTCCTATGTTTGTAGTCATGTAGTTGTATTTTGTTGTCCATTCGTTTAATATTTCCTTTTGAACTGTGGCTAAAGTCTCTGTCATTGTTGGTTCGTTGTCCATAGAGTGTGTAGGATGTGTTAGTGATGTTTTTGCAAGTCTGTCTGCTATCTTGTTTCCTTTAATCCCTATGTGGCCTGGTAGCCATTGAATTGTTATATGTTTGTTTCTGTTGTATCCTGCGATGTCGATAATTTGATTTTCGAAATGTTTGTCTGTGTTACTCGTAAGTGCGTTTTTTATTGTTATGCAAGCACTTTGTGCATCAGTAAAGATTACTATTTTCTCTTTGTTTGCTATTTGTGCTAAAGTAATTGCTATTTTAATAGCAATTAGTTCTGCACTATTTATGTTTGTTCTTTTGTTTAGTTTTATTGCAAAGCTGCCTTTGTTATCTTCGGTGTATATTCCTAGGCCTGATTCCTCTCCTATAACCGATCCGTCTGTAAAAATGTGGCTGTGATCTCGGTATGTTTCCATCATTAGATATGTGTTCTGTACAAGTTCTGTTTGGTTATTTTGTGATTTGTTTGTTATTCCAGCAACGTGTGTTATTATTGTTATGTTTTGTGGTGATGTCTTTTTGGTGTGTGTTGGTTTTATTTTAGTCAGTATTGGGTATTTGTTATACAGTCGATTCAAATTGTCTAGTGAATTTAGTTCTTTGATGTCATTGCCAATTTTCGTATTTCTGTATAAGTGTTTTATGATGTATTTAGTTGTTTTTAGGTCTATGTCTAGGTCTGTAGTCATTTCTGCCGCCTCGGATAATAATGCTGGGACTGGTGTGGTTTTTATTAGGCCTAAGCAGATTCTTATTCCGGTGTTTTTTATGTGTTGGGTTATTTTGTGTGGTGTCTTGTTTTCGTTGTCTGTGATTGAGTAAGCATAGCTGATTTTAGATTTTATTATTGTGTTGTAGATGTTGATCATTGTTGTTGGGTGTGCTCCACCTCTGGTGTGTGTGAGTGGCTTAAGTATGTTCATAGTTTTTTGTATATTAGTTTTTATTGTTTTATAGTGTTTCGATAGTGAAAGTCTGTTTGTTATTGTTATTCCCAGAAGTTTTGTGTCTTGGTTTTCGTCGATTTGAATGTTGTTTATTTTTAGTGTTATTGTTTTGCTATTGTTTTTGTTGGTGAACATTCTGAGGAAGTGAGATTTTTGTGGGTTTATTTGTAGGTCAAGTGCGTCGAGTTTTTCTTTTAAGTCGTCGAGTAGTTTGTTTGTAGTCTGTTCTAGTTTGTCTTGGTTTTCTTCGATTATTATTATACAAATGTCGTCTGCGAATTGGAATATTTTTATTTTGTTGTTGCTGAGCTGGTGAATTGTAGTGGTGTAGATGTTGAATAACGTTGGGCTCAAGCAACTTCCTTGTGGGATTCCGGCATTTGTTGTTTGTTGTAGTTGTTGTGTTGGGTTTTGTATTATGATTTGTCTGTTTGTTAAAAAGTTATAGGTCCAGTTTGTTATAGTTTGGGGAAAATGGTATTTTGTCATTTGCGATATTAGTTTTGTTTTGTTTACGTTGTCGAAAGCTTTTGTTATGTCTGTGTTTAGTAATATTATTTTGTTGTTGTTGTTTTTTGCTGTTTTGATATGTGTTATCATTTCTGTCATGTAGTCTGTAATGCTTTTATGTTTTCTAAACCCGTAATTGTTTTCGTTTAAAATTCTGTGTTTGTCTAGGTGTTCGTTTATTCGTTTTAGTATTAATTTGTTGAAGATTTTTGAAAATGTTGGCAGAAGGCATATTGGTCTGTAGTTGTGTATGTCTCTGTTGTCGTTTCCCTTTTTTTTTAGAGCTATGGTTTTTGTTATTTTCCAGTTTTCTGGGTATATTTGTTCTTTCCATATTTTGTTGAAGTAAGTAGTCAGTGTCGTGTAGAGGTTGCTGTTTAGTTTTGCTATTTCTTTTAGAAGTTTGTAGGAGATTTGGTCAGTACCTGGTGCTGTGCTTTTGGCTGTTTTCAAAATTTCTATAATTTCTGTCTTTTGAAATTCTGTGTCTTCTGGTGCTGGTATTGGATTTGGGTGTGGAATGTTGTTGGGTTCTGTGGTTGTTGGAAAATTTGTGTTTAGAAATGTTTGGGCTTGATTGTTGTCTTCTAGTATTTTGTAGTATGATTGTTTTTTGTTTTTGATTTTGTTTATGTTTTTCCAGATTTCTTGGTTGCTGGTGTGTTGGTTTATTTGTTGTAGAAATTTTTCCCAACTTTTTTTCTTTTCTTTGTTTATGGTTAATTTTAGTTTTTGTCTTGATTTTTGTAGTTCTGTTGCTGTGTATAGTGTTTTAGTACTGTTGTAGATTTTTTGTTTTTCTGTCTTTATGTTCCATAATGTTTGTATGTCATTGTTCCACCACGGCTTTGGTTTAAAATTTGTTTTGTAAGTTACTGTTGAGGTATGTTTTTTTATTGTTTGTGATATAAGTTTTTCGATATTGTCGGTTGGTTGATTTAGTGATTTGTTTATTTCCTGTATGATGGCTTTCCATTTTGTTATTATTTTTGTTTGTCTCTGGTTTGTATTGTATTTTAATTTTATTGGAAAGTGATCACTGCCTATGTTGTCTGTGGTTGATGTCCATGTTATATATTCTGTTAGATGAGGGTTGCAGATTGTTATGTCCACTGCTGATACTGTATGTCTATATAAGTCTTGTCTCGTTGGTGTTCCGTCATTCAGTATTGTCATTCTGCTATCGGATATTATGTCTGCTATTGCGTTTCCCAGGCTGTCGGCTGTGTGGTTGTTGTCCCATAGTTCGTTGTGTGCGTTTATGTCTCCTGCTATTATTGTATTGTTATTGTACTCTGTTAATAAGTTTGTGAATTCTGTTTTTAGTTCGTTGGGATTTCTGTTTGAATTATTGTAGAATGATGCTATGTTGAGGTCCAAGTTCTTGTATTTTATGTTTATTGCTAGTATTTCTAATCTGTTATATGTGTGTCTATGGTTAATAATTTTCCATGAGATTTTTTTATGTATCAGGAAGCCTACGCCTCCGTATCCATCTGTCCTGTCTAGGGTAACTGTGTCAAAGTTGTTGAATGTTATTTTTTCTGTAGGTCTTGTCCAGGTTTCTGTAAGAATTACTATGTGTGTATGGTTTATAAGCATATATTGTTCAAGCAAATTTTTATTGCTTTTCAGGCTGCGGATGTTTATTTGTATTATATTTATGTTGTTCAAGGTTTAGTTACTATCTTTGTTGATAGTATTTAGTGTCGTATTTATTTTGATTAGTATTTTGTCTATGTCTGCTGGATTTTGGTGGAGATTAATGGAGTTGGTTAGGTCCGTCGTTATGTCCTTAATAAGTGTGTCCCGTACTTTTAGGTTTTGTTTTAGTTCGTTTACTATTTTTAGTAGTATGTTTATTTTGTCATCTGATTTCTTTAGGTTAAGGTTTAATTTTTCTATTTCATTTGCATTTTTTCTGTCCTGCAAACTAACGAACTCGTCCTGTTTCGGTACTTGTCTTCTTAAGCCGAATAAATTGTCTTTGGTTTCTTTATAAGACGTTTTATGTATTGTCATGTGTTCTGTTATTTGTCTTTGTCGATGTCTCTCTTGGCAGTCTTTGTTGTTTGTCATATGTCCGTCTCCGCAGAATTTGCAGCGTTTTTTTAGGTCGCACATGTGGTTTTCTTCCTTTATTTTGGCACATATCACGCATCGTACTGATTCTACTGCTCTGCATCTGTTTGCTGAATGTCCGTAATTTAAGCACTTTTTGCAATGTAGTGGGTTTGGTATGTAGTAGTGTACTTTCATTAATATGTTTTCGTACAAAACTACATTATTAGGGATTTTATTGGAGAGGAAGGTTAATTTTATTATTTCTAGGTTGGATTTTGTTTCTGTTGTAGGGTCCCATTTGGTCATTCTTTCGATTTTTTCTATTTCGAATTCCGATTGTATGTTGTCTATAATTTCAGTTTCTGTTAGGTCTGTTGGTACGTTTTTTATTATGCCTATTGTTTTGTTGAAATTTGATGGGACGAATGCGGTATATCCATCAAATAGTTTAAATGGTTTAGATGTTATGCACGTATTTGCGTCCGTGTATGTACTGAAAGTAAGTCTTGCCATGTGTTTGCTTAGTTGTTCCACTGCTGTTATGTTTTCAAATTTGTTGGTTTTTAGGGATTTACCTAGGCTTATTAAATTAATGTTGTCTTTATTCACAATGACTCTATAAGGTCCTATGTCGTGTCTTTTGTATTTATTTGATGTCTCGTTGTGTGTATTACTTCCATTTTCTGGGTTTTTTTGCGTTATTTCTGTATGATTTGTATTTTCCATTTTTGTGCTATTTTTAGTTGCTTTTCCGTCAGTTTTATTTGTTTTTGTTTTGTGATTTATTTGGGTTTGTTTCATGGTAGATATTCTGTTATAGTCATTTAATTTTATTTTTTTTTCTGTTTTGGATTCATCGGAGTCTATATCTAGTCTTTTTCTGTATTGTTTTGTTTTAACGGTTGGTTCCTCTATGTCTGTGTCATAAATGCGGTATTCGTCTTCGTCTATGTCTGTTGGTGGTTCGTCACACGTGTGAGTCGAGTAGGTTTCCCTACTCTCCTCGTTTTAATGTTCTTGGTTTTTGTTTATTTTGGTTCACTTCACTTTGTGGATTATAAATAAACAAAACTTACCCTTTTCCGTAGTTGATGCGGTAATTTTTACTTTAGTATTAATTCACTATAAACTCAATTCGCGTTTGTTATTAGGTTATCTGTACGTGTTGAGTATACGAGAACCAAATTCTGAATGGGCACATGTGTTTGTGTAGTTTATGTATTTATTTGACGTTTCATAAAGTGGCAATCAGTTGTATTGAGGATTGAAGCCGGCTTGAAATTTAATACGCTTATGTGTAGCGTTCAATCTGGTTTGAACGTAAGTTACCAAGTTGTAAACACCAAGTTTTCTGTTCGTGTTGATTCCATATCTGTCAAACGAAGCTTTAGGGCATATTTTTGAATTAAAGTAGAGTTATTTGAATAAAAAATAAAACATTTTATTTTTTTGTTTTAAAAATAGAAAATCTCTTACAAATTTCATTTATAGGTTCAAAGCAGTTTACATTTTAACAATTTAACTGTCAAAACAAATTGAGGAAAAAGATCTATTAATTTTTTTAGATTATCATTATATAGATCACGAGCCAGCTCTTCATACTGTTGTGAGCAGCCAGAAGATGCCATCGTCGCCGACTCGTCGTCTACCGATAGATGGCTCTCCCTCTAAAAATCGCAGTATCATTCGGTTCGGATCAGCACGCAGAACGTGACCGAGGCAGTGTATTCACTGTCATGTACGATATCAGGAATTTACATTAAATTCCTATGTGCCATCAACGTCGCGTTTTGGTTATATATTACACGCATTATTCTTCTCTCAAATGTTAGAAGCCGTCGTTCGTACCTATCCCTCAAGGTCCAATTCTGACATCCGTACATGATGGCAGGTCTGATTTGAAAGATATTTTGATTTCAGAAGTGGACGTAGAAGATAAATCTGGTTGAATCGGTGAGCTTCCATCCTTAAAAACCAACAAATGTTTAAAATGTCAAAATACAAATTAATTTTGTTTAAACCTGGAAAATATCAGTAAATTGGCATATAGTAGTCACCATATCCATAAATGGAGCAGAAATTTTCATTGAAGATTTACACCTGATTTGGATAAATCCAGAGGCCTCGAAATTTGACCATAAACTTTAAATTGCGTAAGTAGGAAATATTATGGTTCTTAGATGGCAGCATTAAGTAAGTTGACGAAATACCATTTTCAACCGTTTAACGAAAACTACTGCAAACAATAATTTATCAAAATATTCTAATAAAACATTTTTATTCTATTCAAATTATCAGAATTATTTTATATGTGTACGAGCACCTTTATTCCAAAATCACTGTAAAAGATAAATAACGATGATTGTTGATGGATTGGTCTATGAATTTCAAACGTTACTGCCATTTAACGAAATCATTATGTGACGTACTTTAATATGAAAATATAAACACATTTCCTTGGATAAGAGGTTTTGCTTTCTCAAATTTAACAGGGCTATTGAATTAAAGTAATGTAATTTCAAGACATAATTTTGTGTTTTGGAACAAAAATTCACTGTAGTCATTTAATACACTGTAGTCATTGTAGGCCAGTATGATTTTAGTAGGCAATGGTAAAATGAAATGAAGAAAAAATTATGAATCAAGAATACCAATTTACCGCCCAGGTGGCTCAGTGGTTAAAGCTGTGGCAGTTGGAGCGGAAGGTACCGGGTTCGTAACCCGATAGGGGGAGGATGCAAAAGAGTATTTTCACCCATCTTACATGTCATAGGCTGCCGTGTCAGTACTATAGGCTGGCATAGAGCTATGCAATGCGCAGATGGTACTACGAAAATCGGACCTATAGCCCTACGTCCTCGATTTGGCCGTTAAGGGGTAAAGTAGGACGTAAATAAGCGAACCGCGAAAGAGCTGGGAGAGCCTTGAGCCCCAAAAAAGATAGCATAGAATAAAATATAAAAAAAAAAAAAAAAAAAAATTAGAATACCAATTTAAAATGCAATAGCATCGCAAATTGAAGTAATTTGAACGAAAATTGGTGGAATTATAATAATGACTGAACAAATAATTGTTCAATACAATTTGACAAACAAAAATCTACTTTTCGGCGACACATCAACTTTGTTGTGGTGAATTATAAAATCACATGTGATGTAGGTATTCTCAAACACTAGACATATGTTTTGTTGTGTATTGGGTTGCCAAATGTCATACTCGGTTCATACTGTATATGTGTATGTAGATATTAGTTCGTGAAGTATTTGTCGGCAAATTTTTTGCTAATTAAATGATTAATTAAACTGTTAAATTGATATTATAAACTCAAAATATATATAATTAAGACTTAAAAAGTAATATATTTTTATAAAACAGTATTATTTAAGTGTATCGCGTCTTTATTTTCTATTTTTTGTGTATATGACTGGTACATGAGGAAGTTATTATAAAGGAAAAATAGGGTTTTAATTTGATTAGAAAATTTAATCAAAATACTGATATATTGCTAGTTAATAAATTAATTTTAAAACATATTTTGTTGTTTATATATGGAAAATTTTAATGATACGTCATTCTTGAATGAAATAAGATTAATTTTACCGAAGCAACTTCGGAATAGAACGATTGCACTTGCAATACCAAAAGTTCATCGTTTTGTTGTTTATTTTTTCATTCGTTATTTTGCCTGCCACAACTTAAACTTTATTCGATTGTTTCAGACATAAGTGATTGGAGGAAAATTTTTTTAATTAAAAATATTACCTACTTTTAAATAAATCATGGAAGTTGAGCTTTTGTTCGACGATTCGGTAAGCCAGAAACAATTTAATTTTTATTTTTGTGATATTAACGTTGTTATAATTATAGGATTTAAGTACCGATGATGATGACCAATCAAAAAATGAAAATACAAAATATAAACCACGGGGATATCAATATGAAATGTTGCAATATATTCTGAAACAAAATACTATTGTATATTTACCAACAGGTGCTGGCAAAACATATATTGCAATATTAGCTATGCAACATTACGGCAAACTATTGGAACGGTGAGTAATACTACAAATGCAATTTGGGGATTCCCCTAATTATATATTTGTATTTAAAAGGTCGTTAAATGAGGGTGGGAAAAGAACAGTTTTTCTTGTGAATACGGTTGTGTTGGTTTCCCAACAAACAAAATACATAGAGAAATTATTACCATACAAAGTTGGCTCATATAGTGGTGACATGAATGTTGATAAATGGAAACGAGAAAGATGGCGAGAGGAATTTGAAAAAAATCAAGTAAGTTTGTGTAATTATTAATTATTTACATAATTAGAAATATTTTAATCAATTCTCATTACTCACTATAGATAATAGTTTCAACAACCCAAATTATTGTTGATGTTATTCGAGCTGGTTTTATCAAAGTGAGTGATTTCAATTTGGTAGTATTTGATGAGTGTCATCATGCTATAGGGGAACATCCCATGCATCAATTAATGACCCAGTTTGAAAATATTCCTGTTAAACAACAACCTCGTGTCATTGGTCTAACTGGAATGCTTATAGGTAGCACAACATCTAAAGAAAACATTATTCCACTCATTGAATCACTCGAAAACACATTTAATGCGGTTGTGCGTACTGTTAATACAGAAGTTAATTTAAAAGATGTTATATTATATTCGACGAAAGCTGTAGAAACCATAATTTTATATAATCCCGAACAAACTTTTACTTTTTGTCAGAAAATCAAATTACTAACTCAAAAATACGTGAATCTATTAGAAGAATGGCCAATTGATTTAAAACCAATAAATGTTTTGGTTGACAGAACTACATGCGGAAGAGATCGGCTTGGTAATCCTATAAAAAAAATGAAAAATCTTATGATGGATTTTGTAAAACAATTGGAAGAACTTGGTATATTTGGTGGATTTATAGCTGTACTCGGAGTAATAGTTGAATTAGAATTAAAACGTCGCGAAGCTCAATCAACATCCCATAAAAATTTAATACGTGCCTTAATTACTGGAATGGAGCTAATAGCGCATTTGCTAAACGAAGAAATGTCCGATTTAAGTACATCGTACGAAAAAATCTTGTACTACAGTTCGAGTAAGGTAAAAAATTTGTTTGTTCATTTAGAAGAATATCTACAAAAGAATTATAATGATGAAATGAGATGTTTGATTTTCACCCAAAAACGGCACACAGCTAAATGTTTGTATCACATATTAAAATTATATGCTTTGGAGAATCCACTATTTAAGTTGAAAACAGATTTTATGGTTGGAAACCAAAATAAAATACCAGAATCTATAGAAGGAATATTGGAAACTAAATGGTCGCGTCGTGCTATGGAACGCTTTCGGAAAAATGAAATAAATTGTCTCGTTGCTACAAGTGTTCTAGAAGAGGGGATTGATTTGCAAATGTGCAATTTGGTAATATCATTTGACTTCCCCTTGACCTTTCGTTCATATATTCAATCAAAAGGTCGAGCACGTTGTGATAAAAGTGATTATATGCTTATGGTACCAAAGGATGAGAATTCGAAATATTTGGATAAATTACGAGTATATAAGGAGATAGATGAAGAATTGAAAAAAGTAATTAATTTATTAAAAACAATTTATAAATATAATTAATAAATTATTTTATTTTTAGTATCTAATTGGAAAAACAATTGATCGTAAGGCACCGTTACAGGAGGATGTAGAAAATGAACTTTTTAAACACGACATTAAACCATTTTATTCCAAGAGTGGTGCTAAACTTGAAGTTATATCAGCCGTTGCGTTACTGAATCGTTATTGTAATGTTCTGCCTCATGATGAATTCTCGTTTCCAACAATTACCTGGAAAGTTTTTTGTCCATCTGCGAATAGTCCTTTGAAAGTTGTTGACATAAAGTTACCAATGCAGTCAATTTATAAAGAAGAAATAAGGGTAAGTTGATGATATTTTTGCTTTAAATGGGGATTCCCAATATATTATGGTTTTTGTTTGATAATATATAATTTTAATAACTTCTCACGTTATCAATAGTATCGCGGTTGCTTTTATAAACAAAATGATAAAACTGGTTGTACTTGGAAATGAGTCAACTTAAAACCAATTGTTATACAAATTATATATACATAATACAAATGTAGACTTGTAGCTACGAGTGTATATAAATATACTGTTACTATTACGTACTATACTATTACGGTATGTTTAAATATTTTATTATGTACATATTTATTGCGAATGAAATTGATACTAAATTTATTCAACATCAATGACCAGTAAAATGTATTAGTTTGGCGAAAGAGCATATATTCAGGCGAATTATATGTTTTTTTCTCAACCACATATAGAAAGACAGGTAACCCTTGAATTAAGCGGCAAACTGGTTCCATAAAAATAGAAAAAATAACATGTTTTTAAATAAAAGATTTCATTTTATTCTAAATTTATTAAACAATTTATTTCTCTCGTATTTATTTCGTAACAAAATATTATCACAGTTGCATTTTTCATTTATAACTACATATGTAGGTTAGGTTAGGTTGAGTGGCTGCTGCAGCTCACTTAGAACGGCGACGGTCCATTGTGAAACCACAGGATCCTATTTGCCGATTACCCTTATGAGAACCAGTTTGAGCTACTTATGTAGCGTGATAAGTCCTTACTTTTTTCGAGATCAGAGAGGCAGTCAATTAAGAATTTACCCAAATATTCATATTAGCTTCAAGACTTAGCCTCCTCGTAGGCAGTGCCCTGTGAGTATCCCCACGATTGTTTTTAGTTCACGTCTTCGCAGGGAAATCAGTGTCTTTGAGCGTTTCAAGTCCAGTTTTGGCCAGATTTATTTCAAGACTATCTGAATGTTGAAATGCTGATCTCATTCATAGACAACTGGCAACCCAAACACCACTCTAGACATCAGAGAAACAGAGTGCAGCGACTTGATTGTCGCCCGACTACTATCCACATAGATAACGATATCAGTCGAGGATACCAAATTATGTCTCAACCTATTTAGGACCTCCTCAATTGCTATCACCTCTATCTGGTACACACCGCAGTGATCAGGGAGACGAACTGATATATCTACTTCCAATCACTCCTACTTTACCGTGTAGCTTGGAGCCATCCCTAAAGAAGTACAATGCCTCCTTTTCCGCAAACGACCCGCTCCTCCATAGAGGGGAAGGAAGTTCGGAATCTTTTCTCGAAACACAAAATTGCCACTGAGATATGGCTAATAGTCGGGTGGCCGTAATCTATAAAATTTCGTCGCCATCGGAGCTATAAGTAAAGTAGCTTCTTCGGAAAAACTGCAACTTGTAAAATGTGCAACTTGAGAAATCTGTAATTAATGTCTGATTTTTAGACATCAAACTATTTTTTAATTTTGTAACATGGTGCCATGATTATGCCATGGTAATGAAATTGTAGCCCTCTCAATATCTGAGTCATGCTCCACGAAATTTTTTTTAGTTTATGTCATTTCCTTCTTGTAATATGTTGGGTTTAAATGTTGGTGTCTTTTCAGATTCCAATATACATCTTCATTCTCTTTCATTGGTTTTCGTCATATAAAATCGGAATTAGAACGTCTTTTAATTTCATGTATTCGGGCATCTAATTCAATTTGATATCAATAAATCATTCACTTCCGACCGAATGCGCTTAAGCTACCACTTTGTTTAATTCAGCTTCTACCTCTAGTATAACATGTTAGCCTTTGACTCCCGCTATCTATAACTTTTCCAGGAAGCATGGAGTGTATTCTGCTACAATTCCTTAATGACTGTCGATAAATTGTACACAATTCTTCATAGAGTATTATTTCCATATTTCGGTAACTGTTTTATCTGGTCGGTTATCTAATTTATCTATGATGAAATTAAATATGATCCCGTAAAAATATTGCTTGTTTAGAGGACTAATATTGCTTGTTGAGAGGACCCTGGTCTAATGGTTGCGACAATGTCGTGTTTACTAGTAAAATATTAACTTCACGTTAGTATGATTTAGATCTGGTGAATAGCAGGCTGCATCATAATGCAAAATTGAAACATAAATTTTTCTATTTAGGTAAAACCATTTTCCAAAAATGTTTGACGTTATCCACGCTTTTGTTTTGCCCTCCAATATACTAACTAATATTTTCTTATATCGAAATTTTTAAATTCTCAAGTTTAATGCTCGATGAATGAGCATTGCTTATATATGTACATACAATACTGCATAATAATCCTTGTGATTTTTTTCGTTTTTGGTAATATATGTCCGATCAGGCATTTTTTTTAAATAAGCGAGTCTTGTCGGCATTGAATATTTGAATAGCAACCCCCGTCAATTATTTCCTGAAGTTTTGAGGGTTACAATCTGGCAGCAGATGCTATTTCTCTGGTTTATTTAAGATTGTGTAACGAGATTCTAGCGTGAGATGTCTTATTGAAGCTAACGGAGGCTAGATGACCACAAAAAAAAAAATATTTCAATGCATACATATATTTCAATGCGTTAAGCCTATAGATTCACTTCTCAAAATAGTTTTCAAAATCTTGCTTTTTAAGCTAATCATTCAACATTAACCGCGTCAATTATCTCCGCGTTACTATTACAGACCTTTCCTTTCAAATTTGTTTGAATTTTTCAAAATAACTGGAAATCACAAGTTGCTAGATCGGGAGAATATTTGGTCGATGCCAGAGATTGCAAGAAAGTTATTCGTTATTTCAGCAGTATGAGCTGGCGCGTTGTCTTGATATAAATAGTACAATAGTCCACTTGATATAAATAGTGCAATATAAAATATAGTCCTCTTCTTCCGGTTTTCCTGAAAATTTTTCTTTGCTAAGCAGTCTTCGATATACCATTTTGCGATTACCGTCTGATCGTTTTCCAGGGGAATAGCAGCTACAATTTTTGATCGGTTGAAATAAACTGACATCATTACTTTTGTTGTTTAGCTTTTACGGGTAGGTTTGCTCCTGTTGCGCTTCATATCATGGACTGCTTTGAAGTTACTAGACTGTCCAGTTTGAAATTATTCAGGAATAATTTAGCAAAATGCACTCGAACCTCTTTATGGGCATTATTTAAAATTCGTGCAAACCCATCGAAGAGATTTCTTCGAGATTTCTTCGTGATACAGTGAAAGCATATAGGTCAATTCATCAGCAAAAATTTCTTGTGTCAATCGTGCATCTTCGTCAACTTCAGAGCCACAGTAACGTCGTCACTTGAGGATTTTGGTTGACATTCTAGGGGTTCGTCATCTACAGAAAAATGTCTGGGACAACTTCGAAATAGTCTGTCGAGACGGTGCAATCGTTCCATATGCAATTTAGCATTCAAATGTAGTGGCTTTAGTCTACACCAAAAACCGAGAGGTCTCACATAGCGCATTTCTGTTTGCGTTGGTGGTGGAATTTACCTCGTCGAAATTGACACAGTGTTTTAATTGAGTCGAAAATAATATTCTATCCAATCAATTAACAACACGTTTCAAAATTCTGAAACATTTTATCAAATATAGAATTTGGTTTTAAAATTGAAAGTTTTCAAAATAAACTTGATTTAAAATAAACAAACAAATATATCAAAATGCAAAATTAGTTACATAAGAAACTTTGATTTTCATGATTCACATATTAATATTTATTGAACTTATTTTCAGGGGATGCCGCATTCGTCGATAAAAATGGCAAAGCGATTTGCAGCTTTCAATGCATGTAAAATATTGTACGAAACAGGTGAATTAAGTGAACGTCTTCTTCCAATCAGTCCAACAAATCGTTTGATTGATTTAACCGATATATATTTTAAACATTGGACTAAATATCCTGATGACGATAAGTGTGACCGTATAAAAAGTGTAGGAACAAAGAAAATGACTCGCCTCTACAATATAAAATATCCTGAACAATTAAATGGTTGCTGTCCGAATGACTATGAACCAAGCTACTTGTATAAAATACAAATAAAAGCGGTCAATCTATTCCAATGTAATGAGGAGGAATATGAAGCAAATAATATATGCAAAGAGCTTCTATTAAACAATCAAAATTACGCAATATGCACAACCAAATTGATTCCTAAATTACCTGAATTTAAAATTTATCTTTCATTTTGTGATATCGATGTAGAAATATCTCATAAACCAATTCAAATTTTATTCAAATCGGAAAATGATATAAATCTTATAAAACGATATCATATGATGACTTTTAAAAATTTGTTGCACGTTACAAAATTTTTTTTGGTTTACAACAATATGAATACATTTAATTCATATTTTATCGTTCCGTTGATCAACGACGAAATCGATTGGAAATTAATAATGGAATTTCAATATTTAAAAAAACCGCGTGAGTTAACGATGGTGGAGAGAAAACAAATGGAGTTCAATCGAAATGATTATTTATATAAAATTGTAACTCCTTGGTATCGACCAATTACTGATAATGAATCACGTTATCTAGTAACTAATGTTTTGGAAAATTTAACACCTAGTTCACCTTTTCCGAATGATGAATACGACAGTTTTGAAGCTTATTATAACCAACGATATAATTTAAAGGTATCTCGTTCACATCAATTTTTAATCAATGTAAAGGGATTGACATCAAAATTGAACCGATTATATCCAGTCGAAGATAAAGTTAAGAACAAGAAATCACATTCAACGGAAACATTAATACCCGAATTTTGTTATAATTCCATGTATCCTGGTAGTATGTGGATGAAGGCAATATTATTGCCGACTATATTACATCGTTTACAGTTTATGTTGAATACAGAAAATTTACGTGTTGCCTTAAATCGATGCGTCAATGTTTCGGATAAATATTATGTGCCTGAAAAATTGGATGTTGATAAAACTAATATTGTTGATGAGAATGATAAAATGGGGATTAAACAGAATCCATCTAACATTGCAATATTGTTGCCTAATCCACATAACGTGGAACCAAATAAAATAAAACCGACCGATTATTTATCGCTAGCTGATATATTAGATACACCGTGGAGTACCCAAGATGAGCCAATTGATTTGGGTCGTAATTTGGAAGCAGTTCATCAAATTGATATTGATTTTTATCATGCCTTTGTAACAAAGACTTTAGATGAATTAACATTAAATGATGAAAACATTGAACCTTATAAACCATCGACGAGTTATACATTAGAAACTAATCCAGTATCGAATTCACCAATGAAAGCGATTTGCGATAAAGTTGAACGATCAAATATTAATTTATTGGAAATTAATAACTCAAATTCGATACAATTAAAAAATTTAATAAAAGCAATAACCGCTTCATCGTCAGCTGATGTATTCGATATGGAAAGATACGAATTGCTAGGTGATTCATATCTAAAATTTATCATTTCTATATTTTTGTATTTTAAATATCCGGATTGGCATGAAGGATATTTAACTAAAGTTCGTGGTCAATTTATTTCAAATCGTAATTTATTATATTGCGGTATCGAGAAGGGTTTACCTGAAATTATGAAGGTATTACCGTTTAGTCCGAAGAATGATTGGATTCCACCATCATTTACGGTTCCAAAAGATATCATAAAATATATGAACGAACTTGAAATACCATCGAGCTTACTGTATAAACTTGATATAAGTGGTGAAGAAATGGTTCAAGGAGATATTAATGTGAAAACACTTGAAAACTTTCTAAATACTATTATGGGGGAAAACGAAATTAACGATGATAATTCGTCGTTAAATAATTTTCTATTAAAACACTATATTCGAGATAAATCGATATCCGATTGTGTTGAATCGATATTAGGCGTTTGTGTTGAAAATTTTGGAATCAAGAACTCGATTAAATTTATCAATTATTTTAATCTGATTCCTCATAATATAAGCAATTTATTTGATGGAATTATATCAAGCCCGAAAATAGGTAAAAATGTTACTGACAACGACATCGATGGCCAAATATTCAATTATCGTGAAATCGAAAATATTTTGGGGTATACGTATAAGCAACGTGGATTTTTATTACAGGCCTTAACCCATACATCGTATTTATCTAATCGATTGACTCAAACGTATCAACAATTGGAATTTTTGGGTGATTCAATATTAGATTTTTTGATAACGGCATATATTTACGAAAATGGTGGAAATTTGAATCCCGGTGAACTAACCGATATACGTTCAGCTTTGGTGAATAATGTTACATTGGCATGTATCACAGTACGACATAAATTGCATCGATACATGCTTTATCAAAATGCCCAATTATCTGAATCGATCAAAAATTTCTACGATTACCAAGCAAAACATAAATTCAAAGTTACTGATCAAGTTGAATTATTAAACACCGAAAGCGATATGAAAATTGCCGATTTCATAGATGTACCAAAATGTTTGGGCGATATATTCGAATCACTAGTTGGCAGTATTTATTTAGATAGTAATAAAAACTTAAAATTAGTTTGGGACGTAATTTATAATTTTATGAAAAATGAAATTCATGAATTTATGGTAAATGTACCCAAACAGGTTGTACGTCGTTTGTATGAATATCCGAAAGCAAATCCCAAATTTGGCGATCCGATTATACTAGATAATGGGCAAGTTATGTTAAATGTTTCTTTCACCAAATTGGATAAAATTTATGAAGCCACCGGATTTGGTCAAAACAAGCATGAAGCTAAAAAAGCTGCTGCTAAATATGCACTTCAAATTTTAATCAATCAATGATATGATTAATTTTTAAACAATGTTTAGTTTATAGTTATGTTTAAATATTAATTTTTGTAATGTATTATTAAATAAATTGGTTATTCTATGTTTATAAATTGCGATATACGTATTTGCTTAACTATTGGGTTTTTGTTCTCATAAATTCTAACGATTTTGTTTACTTAAAATCATAGTGCTACGTGATGCTTTATTTAAACGAGAGTCTAAACAACTAAGTTTCTAGTTCAAAATAGCGATCGTAGTCCATAACTAATGGGAATACCTATGTTTGTATACTACTACCAAGCAAAATGATTTGAAACTCAAGTTAAACGAAACCGTGCTCTAGTTAATCGACGAAGCAGGTTATTGATTTATGACTAGATTCCGCATCGCAATCGAGAGCCGCTATCGATTGAATGTTTAATCACGGCTGATGTATGTAACGATTCATCTTGGATGTGAATACGAATAAAACGATTCAATATTAAAAATTTATAGGATGATGATGGAAATCAAACATTGAAATGAAACAATTATGAAAGGCACAAAAATTTTATCACATCACCGCTCTTATGAAAAGTCATTATAAATACCTCAATTGCAGTTGAAATAAATGTTTATTTTTGATAATTGCTTAAATATTGCAATTTTAGGACCTGTGGTGTTCAGAGTAACTAAATAATTCGCAATTACAATTATCATCACGCCACAATCAATCAATAAATAAAAACGACATTTCGAGTTAAGTTCTTGTAATTCACTAGCAAGGTCGCGTTACGATTGAACGTACATATACGAATTGCACAGTACCTAAATCAAGTCCGATAGCATATGCCTATTGAGATGGATTTGATCTTTTCGATAAGTCATACACAAGCAAAGCAACACCGAATTATTATATACTTCTTACTTCTCAAAATACTATTTAAAATCATAAAGCTTTTACACGCTGTTTTTTATGTTGGAGAATATCGTCATCGCGAAATTCGAACCAGAGAAAATAATTACGGTTGTAAATCAAGAACTCAACCCCTTATCCATTTGTATAATAACATAAAGTTAATGTTGCGATAGAATCCTAGAATGAGTTATTTCTGGAAGCTTAAAACACTGAAGACGAATGTATAAGATATTTAGTCAAACCATAATCTGTTTTAAACATCGTGATGTTTATAAACACATTTTTGACTAGGAGCTCATTGGTATATCTATACCCATGTCAGTACTTTAATTTCTAGAAGCAGGAATACAAACACAGATTAGCGAATCACCGGCTATTGAAAAAGGGAGGAGAGAAATCATTGTATTTTCTGATTCCCAGAGTGGAATTTTGCTATTAGAGACGGTTATGGGTAAACATGGTGTTGGAATGCGAATGACCCAATATTTTTGTGAGGAGGTGGACCATTCAATGGATTCCTGTTCACAAGAATATTGAAGGTAATGAAAGAGACGATATGCTTGCTAAGAGGATACTACTTAATGAGAATATGCAGGAATATGAAAAAATGGATGCAAGAGATATACTTCGAATGTTTTAGATGAATGTATGGCGTAAATGATCAAATGAATTTAGGGATGTAAGTAGAATTAAAAAGGAAGATTAGGGGGACTCCAGAATGATAAGAACAATTGACCGCATTAGAATGAATCATGGTACCTAGATGCTAAATCATATGACGTTTTAATATGATTGAAATGATTTATGTGAAGTTTGCAATGTATCTGAGGATATCGAGCAGTTCCTGCTTCGCTGTCCCAAATACAGTCGAAAATTAGAATTTGATATCCTTAATACTACAAACAGTTTAACTCAGTGCAGAAAAGATGGTGGTATTGTTTATAAGAAAGTATACGAATTTGTGAAAATGAATCGAATTGATGTAAGAAACGGTTTTGGGAATACTAATTTTATCCTTTTGTACTTTGCAATCGCTCTGATCTCAAAGTGATAAATACATTCTTTCCTCATAAAAACATCCATTTGGAAAGATGAACACATTCACGCAAAAGTGGGCTCGGGTTCAAGGCGTGACACTGTATATCGATCTTGAGCAAAATTCGTGGGCAATGATCATTACCTGGTCATTACAAAGCTACGATGGAAGTTTTCGTGCAAGTCAGAGAGGATAGGAGAATATAAAACGCGATGCTCCTGCGATGGTTTAATTAATGAAGAAACGCAACGAGGATATCAAGATCTAGTCAACAATAGCATTTTGCGATCTAATAATTACCAGTCTGATGAATTAGCCACTGTCAGGGAAGTATTGAAGACGTCGGTTGTCGATGCAGCCCGTCCACTCTCGGTATAGTGAAAACTAGGCCCAAACATGATTCGTTTGATGAGGAGTGCTGTTGAGCAACGAAACATAGCCCATAATGAAGAGCAAACTGGGTTTACAATCGCAAGGAGGAATAAGCTAAACGAATTTGTAGACAGAAGAAGCTATTCTTAAGAGTATAACAACTCAGCAATTCGCATGGCTTATTTGAAGGAGTCACCGGACTACACCATACCTTAAAACCTCGGTCAACTGCCATGCGGGACCAGGATGGGAACTTCCGTGTTAACGTACCGATGGGGTACTTGATGAATGGCGTGGATATTTTTCTGACATTTAGTTCCACAATCTACATGAATCTCAAATATAGACCGCATCCTTTGAGGAATCTACCATTGCCATGGAGTGATGAAACAAAACTCGTCAAGAAGGGTGATCGCTGCAAATACGAGAATTGTCGCGGTATATCTTGATTTACAATTACATTCAAACTCAGATTTACAATTACATTCAAAATTTACATTAAAGCAATACGCTTTCTTCATACCAAACAAATACGTACATCTGTGAGGAATGACAGTAACGCTAGCAGAATACTGTGTCCAAGTTGAGAACAGGCTATTTACCTAGTGTTCGACAAGGAGATGCGCTGTCCTCGATACTTTTTAATCTCATGTTGGAATACATCCTTCGTAAAAGTGTATCTTATTCCGACAGACTAATAAACTTTTTGCATATGCAGATGATATTAGATTATAATATGGAACGGAGTAAAAAAAAGAAAGAAATACTAGATTCACTAGGACAGTGTTCAGCTTCCGTTTTGGTCTTAAGATCATCGAGTCCAAAACCAAATATTTGATTTCGGGTTTTCGAGGCCAAGACGCAACTAATTTCAGTAGTGGTGATCACCCGTTTGAAGGTGGGCTGAGATTCAAGTATCTTCGATCTCACATTACTCACAATAACAGTGTGGCAGTGGGAAAGGATATGAAGATTTAGCTTCTTGCTGGCAGTCGAGCTTTAAATCCTCTACATCAACTTCTAAAATTAAAATATCTTGAAAATGCGGATAATCTGAAATTGTACAGAGTGTTGATCAGACCCGTTGTCGTGTGTGGAAGTGAGTGTTAGACCTTGACGAATTAGCATGAAAGATGGTTTGTAATATTCGAGAGAAGAATTCATGGCATATATCGAGTTGTTTTAGATCATGGATCAGGAATTAAATTCTAATTCCTGATATCATGAGTGAAATCAATGGACATCGAGTACGTTCTGCATGCTAATAAGAACCGAATGATACAGCTATCTTTAAAGGGAGAGCCACTTTACGGTTGGCGAAGAGGACGCTGATGACGACAATGTTACCAAGGCGTAGAGAGCGATCTGGTATCTTCTAATTGTTTACAATATAAAGATCAGGCTCATGATTAAAATCGATGAAGTCAGATTGTTGGCACGGTAAGAGCCAAGTATGGCCTGTAAAAACGTTGTATAGTTACAAAATTTTATAAAAAATATTATCTGGCGATATGACTTTATTAATTATCTGGCGATATGACTTTATAGGATCTGAGTAAAAAGAAATAAGAACATAGGTCAGTTCTTTAAATAAAACTTCTCTGCTCTGTTTTGGAGCTTAATCCAAGGCTCACCTTACTCTTTCGCTGTTCGTTTATTTACGTCCTACTTTTCACCATTAAATAGCCAAAACAAAGACGTTTCGTAGGCCCGATTTACGTAGAACCATCTGTACATTGCATAGCTCCATGTCAGTCTATAACATGGAAAGCCCATAAATTCTGCCCTTCAATAATGAGGTCATAGATGTGTTCATTCACTCCACCAAACGTTATCATATGGCGAAAAATCCCTACGGCTCAAGCAACTTTCCGCTCCAATTGCCGCAGGTTTACCACTTCGCCATTTAGTCAGTTTTATAAAAATCATAAAATGTGTAATAAAACTACTTAATTTACTATTTATCTGTAGATGGCACTAAACATAGTCGTAGTTCTTTCATCATTCGCTAGATATCACTAATATCATAAAAAATTTCATGTTGTCATCACAAATGTCATATTATTTTCACTGTTTTCTTATGATTACATTACATGCATTCAGTTTCATTCGTTTCGCCGATTAAAAAAGTTAATAAACGGATTAAATTGTATAACAATTGTTCGATAAACCTATTTTTATTTTTATTTATTTTTCTATTTTCATTTACTTACATAAATTCATCATAACAAGTTTTCATTTTATAGTTTTTCTAATTCACATCTCTATATTACTATTTCTCACTTTTTACGATAATAAATGGTTTAGTTGGATAAAAACAATAATGTGATTCTATAAGTGAATAATAAAAATACGAAATGATGTCATCAAATGAAAAAAAATAAAAAATTGATTGAAAAAATTTGTAATAAAAAAAAATAGTTTCCGATTTGATTGTGTTATAAATTTTGAAAGAAAAGTTTTTGAAAAACAAAGAAAATGGTGTTTGAAAGCATTGTTGTTGATTTATTAAATCGTTTTCTTGGTGATTATGTACAGAATTTGGATAAAAATCAGCTTAAAATTGGAATATGGGGAGGTTAGTGTGGTTTTGTTTTTTTATTTGATAATAGACGGTTAACAGAATGGCACACAAGTAGTAAATATTGTTTTATAATTTCCACTGATGTTGATAATGAGCGCAAATCGCTTTTGACAAAATAAATAAATAATAAAAGTGACTAAATCGCTGTATGTAGTAGAAGAGATACTACGTTCCGAACTGTATTTGAATTGTTATGACCTGGATGTGCACAAAGTATAGCGAATAGAATACATAGGTACGTGTGTGTACGTATGCCGCCTCATTAGAGCAGTTTTGATTTCATCATTATTTTTATATTATAGGTTGGTTACAAAACAAACAATGTTATAATTTGCATAAAGTATACTTTTGTGGCTTCTTCTTTTTCTTCGTTTTGGTTTGTCTCAATATCCACTTAAACTAGAAATCCAGTCAAAATAATCAATGAGGTATTGGACCAAGTATGCCCTTCTTGGTTTTCTTCATCCAATTCGGTATAATTGATTATGGTATATAAGTCTTCAGCCATGGTCATATTATAATCGTAGTCGAAGATCGCTATAAATCAAAAATGTTCATCTTGAAAATAGCCAAGATCGAATCTTTTAACGGGGTTGACTACTTAATGTACGTATTTCAGTAAAAATTATGTCCATATTAAAATGTTATTGACATAGAGCCATAGTAGTATAAACTAGGTTACCCATTATGTGTTTAATGTTTTAAAAGGTTGCCTATTATATTCGAGTAGTACACGTTTGTCTAAACTACCCAAAGATCGAATAATCTTATCTAAGACAGATAATACCTAATTAATTTATTAATCTCCAATATTCGATTGTCTTTGTTTTACAATTTTTACAGGTCATAGTTGGCCTGTACCGTGTCAAATATTTGACTCCATAGGTTTCAATCACGAGTCAACTCTTCATACTGTTGCAAGCAATTAGAAAATGTCAGATTGCTCTCTACGCCATGGAGCCATTGTCGCCGACAGCGATCTGTCCTACCGAAAGGCGTCTCTCCCTTCAAAGATCGATGTATCGTTCGGTTCGTATCAGCACGCAGAACGTGACCGAGTCGGAGTAATCGCTGTCCTTTAATTTCATGCATGATATCAGGAATTCGCATTAAATCTTGTGATCGAAAAGAACTGGGTATGTCGCGTTTTTGGCCATATAACTATCACACGCATGATTCCTCTCTCGTATGTTAGAAGCCATCTTGATATCAACCATACATGCAAAAGGCCTAATCAACGATCTGTAAAATTTCAGCGTTTTCGCATTTGCAAGATATTTTGATTTCAGAAGTGGCGGTATACGATTTTGTAGCGATCCAACCAGATTTAGTTGCCTCCCACGACAAGCTCTAGATACTATAGTGGTATTTTATGGGTCTTATGGTTCGTTCGAAATATTTACGAAACAAGGATGCCTCCACTCACAGGGCAAAATTCGATTAATAAAGAAATCTTTATATCGTTCCCACTTAAGTTATTTAGGTTACTTAGGTATACTTGTTTTTTTCTATCGTTGGATTTTCCGCGAAAAAGTTAGGACTCAGTACAGTCTCAACTCTTTTGTGGTTTGCTTATTTACGTCCTACTTTAGCAACTACATTGCATCATAGATTATTATTTATTGCTGATGTATTGCAGGAAACTTGAATGACTTGCTTCATCTATTGTTCGAAGCGCAAAATACTGTATAAGTAGGTAAACCTAATCTGGGGTCGTTTTAGATTCTTTTGTATCGTTAATAATCATGAAGAAGATTAGGTCTGTGTTCATTTTGTGTTACATTGTCCAGTTTTTGCTGTTGTTCGATCTCAATTGTTTAACTATAGATCTTTTGCGGAAGAATCGGTGCCCTTGGTTTAAGCTCTTGCAGTAAGGATCTTATAAGAACTTTTCTATAGAGTACCGGCAATGTCACTAGAGGACCCACGAATCAACCTGTAATCTAACCCGAGACCCCCGAATGACAGGCACGGTAATTTCTCTGCCAACGAGGTTGACGAATAGTACTGCCAGCCTATAGTACTGACATCGGTTCGCCCATGCATTCTAGAAGTAAAGTGTAGCTTCAACGTACATCTTGAGAGTAAAATGAAACAGGTGAAATATATCTGATTAAAGCTTTTACACATCATGTTAATCCGTTCGTTAGAACCACTGTTTGTTTTCAATTTGCAACCACTCATTTCTTCTTAACTGTCCTTGGGTATTTAAAAATTTTGAACTCGCTTATATTTTCTAAAAAAAAATTATATTTTCTTTTTTTTTTTTTTTTATATTTTCTAAAGTTGCTATCTTGTATGTTTTACAGTAGTCCAGATATGGTGGTAAACGCTGCCGATTTTCATGGTACGGTAATTCGTGATTATACTCCCGCTTTTCCTAGTTACGTGTCGGTTAAACCTTTTCTGGATACCGTCTACTTTATATCATTAAACGGACACCAAACGGTAACAACATATTTCAATTGTGAGCAACCTGATTGTCACCAGGTCATAAATATCTCCCGTCCATTGTTTAATACAACCCACATAGAATTAGATCTAGCAAAACATTGGACTATATGTTTGTTACTGCTCATATTTTCAACGCAAATAACACCTAGGTCTTTAATATCAGAGACTCGCTGTAGTGGCATATTGTTTATTTCCTAATGTTTTAAAACTGGATGTTTTAATTTCCGGTTTTAATTTCCAGAAGATTTAACTCACACCAATTCGCTAAATTGTCAATGGCATTTTGGAGTTTCTCGGTATCGCTTAGGTTCTCGACAGCTCTGTATATTATTAGGTATGTAAATAGCAAAAAGAGAACCTTGTGGAAGGGCTAAAATGGGAACCTTGTGGAAACCCCGATGAAGCTTGAATTGGACTTGCTGTTTCCAATATCGATGTAATGGATGCGGTCGCTAAAGTAAGATTTAAATCATGTAACAAAGTTTTTTGAGAAACCAAATGAGTATAACCGTTCTAGTGCGTTATAATGGCTAATAGAGTCAAACGCCTTGGCAGTCATTATACACCACGTCAACTTGTTTGTGACTTTCTATAACTTTGATTGTGCTGCTAGTGAATTCAATAAGGTTTGTAGATGTTGATCTATTTGGCATTAATGTGTGTTGGTACAGAGAAACATATCGAGGCACCACTTCTTTGAAGGAATTTCATATTGCAAGTTCAAATTTTTTAGGTATAGATGAATCGACGTTATACCTCTATAACATGATACATCATTTCTATACCCAGTTTTGAATAATGGGTTATTCTGTTTATTTTCTAGGTTTTAAGCAACTCTCCCAATCTCAGCGACTGATTATACAGCACGCAAAGAGGTAGTTCTAACTGGTGTTATCTTTCAAAAAAGAAGTAGGTATTTGGCCTGGACCACAACCATGTCTTCTATTGTGATATGTGATACTTCAATGGATAGGTTGCCTACTCTAGTGTCTATTGAGAATTTTCGTACTTATTAACGTCTTGTGGTTTAAAGACTGGTTTATTTGTTCTTTCTGTTTTTTAGATTGTTTGGTCTATCGTCATACCATGGTGGATATTTGGATCGAGTGGTTTTCCCTATACATAGTTTTTAAGCTAGTCGTTTTAATTCCAGTAGATAAAAACTGCTTTTTAGATTAACTTCTTGCATCTTAGTAAACTTCCAACTCTTTCCCAGTTCCATTTTGGCTTCCCAACTTACACTGACGCCAGATCGAGGACGTATGTTTTTTAATCCCGATTTGCTTATATTATATTACTCCATAGCAACCTATAGTACTGACATGGAAGATAAGACGAACCATGAGTTCTGCACTCTTACTGAGGGCCAATTTTATGTCTTCAATTTTCGATATCTTCCGCTCCTAACATCGAAGCTTTAACCAGTTCACCAATTGGTCGGTAAAGTTTTTCTTAAACATACATTATTTGTTCTATACTATCTGATATAACTTTGAGTACTCATATTTTATAACTTTGACATTTATCTATATAAGTAAGTAGATAAGTATACGAAAAGATATATGGTCAATCCATAATTTTGAATTCACCTATTTTTTTTAACGGCCAGCTTCATACTGTTGCAAGCAATTAGAAGATGCCAGATCGCTCTCGATACATCGAAAAGCGTCTCTCTCTTCTAAATCGCTGTATCATTCGGTTCGGATCAGCACGCAGAACGAGACCGAGCCAGCGTACTCGGAAACGTATCAGGAATTCGCATTAAATCTTGTAACTGAACTGAACTCGATATGTACCACCAACGTCATGTTTTGTGCCATATATCACACGCATGATTCTTCTCTCGAATGTTAGAAGCCATCATTCGTACTCATCCGTCACGCTACAACTCTCACATCCATACATGAAAACGGGTCTGATCAAACTCTTCAACTTATCCGTATTTTCCGCAAGATATTCTAATTTCAGAAGTGGACGTCGAGGATATCAAGCACGATTGCCAACGGCAAGGTGAAACGTGATTTCCTCTTCCACACTTTTATCGTATTACAAGACATCAGGTGCTTTCGAAAACCAAAGATCAGATATTTGGTTTTGGATTTGACAAACGGAAGCTGAAAACTGTTCCAGCGAATCAAGTATCTCTTTCACTCTGATGCCATTTAAACCAATCACACAGATATCATCTGAACATGCAAAATGTTGATTGGATTGTCGGAATAAGATATTGTCTTGAGGTGTTGCACTTTTACGAATGATGTATTACAATATGAGATTAAAAAGTATCGGGGACAGCGCATCTCCTTGTCGAACACCAGAAGTAATTGCAACAGTTCTCGATAGCCTCTTCTCAACTTTAGCACAGCATTGTGACTGCGTCGCTGTGAATTTACCTTAGAGAAGAAAAATAATTCTTTTAAGTTTTGAATAACTTCGAGGTTAAGAATTACACAATAATACAGTCTACAGCTCATTTGCATAGATAATATAAACCGAAAATTATTCCAAACGAGAAATAACAAAAACTAGTCTTCGCGGTTTAATAAAAATGCAAAAGTACGATTATATTATTAACATAGTTATGATGTCATATCCATCAATGACATCACACGAATATTTTAACCAAAATGTATAAGTTGTATTATAAGGAATTGTAGTTTGATCGAAAGTCAATCTTTTAATTTATATAATATAGCCACAATTTTGAATAAGGTTTTTATCAATGTCATTTAAAGAAAATATATGGGTTGAGCTGAGATTAAATGTCAAAAGTGAATTTAAGTTAAAAAGTAGTAATATTTAAAAAAATTGTGGACGAGTTCGCAAACAATTGTACTGATAAGCTAATAGAATTTGTAGCATGAGGTTACAATTGTAATTAGACGACATATAGTCCATTATAGTCGCGTATACGAGGGAAGTAACAAAAATTCGTTTAGTTAACCAGAAAATTTCAAATAATTTCTTAAGCCTATATAGATCCATGTCTCAAAATCTTGCTTTTTAAGCTTGTCAAGTTCAGCATTAACCGCATCAATTATTTTTGCGTTACTGTTAAAAACCTTTCTCCTCAAATTTGTTTTAATTTTTGGAAATAACCAGAAATTATAAGCTGATAGATCCGGAGAATATAGTATTGGTCGTATTTCTTCGATGCCAGAGATCGCAATCAAGTTACTCGTTATTTCAGCAGTCTAAGCTGGTCTAAGCGTTGTCATGATGTCAAAGTAGCATCGAAAATCTTCATTCTGCCGGTTTTCCGGTGATTAGTTTTCGGAATACCATTTTGCAGTTATCGTCTGACCCTTTTCTAGGGGAATAGCAACTATAATTATTGATCGAGTGAAGTAAACTGACATCATAACTTTGGTTGCTGATTTTTGTTGTTTTGCTTTTACGATTGGGTTTGCTCCTTTTCGGCTCCACTACAAGTTTGGTTTTCGAATCGTAATTATAGAACCAAGATTCGTCATCAGTAACCTAATAAAGTAGCTAGATTGTCCATTTTAAAATTTATTTAGGAAATTTTGCAAAATGCACTCGATCCTCTTTTTGGCCTCATTTAAAGTTCATGGAACCGATCGAGCAGATTTCTTCGCGTATCCCTGATGATTATTTAATATTTGCGATACAGCCATGGTATTCAAGTTCAATTCAACAGTAATAATTTTTTGTGTCAATCATGGATCTTCATCAACTTTGGACTGCATCAGAGCCACAGTAACGTCACCAATGGATGATTTTGGTCGACCATCTCGGAGCTCGTTCTCTACAAAAAAAATGTCCGTCTGGAAACTCTGGAACAACTTGGAAATAGTCTGTGTAGACAATGCAATCGTTCCATATGCAATTTGGCAGAAAGAGAATCACATAGTGAATTTCTGGTTGTGTTGGAGGTTGAATTTCATCTGATACATTCTCAGCTATTTTGCGTTTTCTCCATTTTAATCGATCGTTCTGAATTTTTTAAAGAAGTTTTAAAAACATTTTTAAGAGTTTTGTTTTTTATCATTCCAATCTTGTTGGGGCTCAAAGCACTCCCAAATCTTTCGAGGATTATTTAAACTTACCTTACGCCATTACAGCCAATACAATTGAGGAAGTACGGCTATAGGTCCGATTTAAGTACAACCACCTGCACATTTCAGCTTATAGTATTGTCATGGAATATGGGTTGGCCCATGAGTTCTGTACTCCAATAGGGGATCATAGATGTGTTCATCCACTCCACCGGTCGTTTTAAGAGTCGTCTATTAAGCGAACTTTTGTTAATCGTCTCGTACAGAAGTATATGCGTATGATATCATTCATAATTTAACGGCACCATAAACACATATTAAATGCACATCCATATATGAGTTCTATGAAACTATTTAGTCGACTACTAAATTCATACTGTATGGTATTTAACCAACCGTGACCAAACAACAAACATTATAAAACGTATTTTGTACATAGCTTTCCACTTGACTTAAAAATAACATTATTGCCAATCAACGATATTTGAATATTAATCATATGCTCGGTATGTTGGAGATTCAGCTATAAAGACAGATGTCCCGATTTGCATTGCTTATCTTTTTTGTTCTATCTTAGATTTTAGAATTTATTATATAGTTCAGGGTGGCCCTGGCCTTGGCTGCTTCATTCGGTCGGTCAAATTTCTGTGCATATTTTAGATTGTCTTTCACGGCACTCCACAATTAAAAATCCAAAGGCGTCAAATTACAGCTCGTTTTCAACCTAATTTAGCTATTCAATCTGAATGGTTCTTAGTTATAGGCAGATTAACGTCACTGATTTGAGATTATCTGAAAGTTAATTAACAAAATTGCGGATTAAAATCATCATGTGTGATTTCTAAATGCAATATTTGAATTTAGTTTTTATTATCAAATGAATCAGAGAACGAACATATTACTGTTGATGTTATAAGGTACCCGAAATATGTCAACCTGAATATAAATTGATTGGGCCAAAACATTACTCAAAGGAATCAGCAATACATGGTTAATTTAAATTACGAAACTCTGTGGGGTATTTGGATGAATTATAAATGTGAACTCATGTTGACCAGGAGAAATAAATAATTTTAAACAGTTCACAATGCCATCAGGGTTAAATCATAAAAAATTGCATTCCCACCCAACTCGAGTTATTAATGATACAGATATCGAAGACAGCTTATAGACCGGCATAAAAAAGTTAATGGAAGAATTGGAGATATCAGTTGCCTAAATTCTGATGAACTGCCAAAACTCTTTCTGACTAAAACTTAAAAGTATAAGATCTTTGGAATATCGGCAAAATATAATAATATCCAAGTCGCATGGAAAGCATAGTTAATACTTGTCTACGATAGTACTACTTACAGAAGTCCAAAAAGTCGTTAGGCGGATTGAAAAGTTTCGGGGCAACAAGGAATCTACCTTTGGAGCGTTTCTGGATATTGAAAGTGCGTTTGATAAGGCGTTCTTTAGTGCGATGATCTCTGCAGCTGAAAGACATGACATGGAGACCACACTTGTTCGGTAGCTTAGTGCGATGCTTAGGTCAAAAAAAATTTGTTGAATGTTTAAAGAAACGTGCCTCGATTTACAATATTGATATCGCTTTTTTTATCGTATTAAGTGTATAAGGCCGTGTACAACCGGTGAAATCGTCAAAAGGTGTAATCTCGAAATTAGTAACGCAGGTTAGGAAAACATAGTCTAAAAGTTGCCACAACAGTAACATCGTCAGCATAGAGAACCGAAAGCTTACCGAAGTTTAAAGTTATCAAATATTTGGATAGTTAGTTATGGTTTAGGAGCAGGATTCTGTTTTTGCATTACTATATGTCGTTTATTGAGTTTTTAATACTCTTTGGCATACGATAACCACGCTTAGTTTAGAAATCAATGGTACTATGTTGGTATGCTTACTCCACCTCAAAAATCAAATAAATTTATAGCATTTATTTCACTGCTGATCAACAAAATCAATTCAAGCATAAAACTTTTATCTTGGTCTGTAAAATCCTCAAACGCCAAATTTATTTGTGAAATCCATTGTAACGCTGGATTGCATGACAAAAAATACTTAGCAACATAAAAATTTAATCGATTTACATTTAAAAATTTTCCTTCCCTAAATCCTAAAATTTTTTTGACAGCACGATTTTGGGTGTGGCGCCTGTTTCTAAATAAAAATTGCCATAATTTTAGATTTATAACAATCTAACCTACTTTATAGTGTTCGATATATCTAAAACTTAATTAAACTCTTTGTAATCTATTGACCCTGACCCGGAGTGCAGATCAAATCTTATTTAATTTGTGTACAGTGAAGTAATTTGTCTGCGATGACTCAACTGTTGATTATTTCATGTTATGTATAGAGAATATATAGCAAAAGTGTGGCAGTCCAAAAACTAGTCAGAACATCTGCCCAAGCACACTTTTGCAATAGAACAGCATGAATCTAATTTCGTTTTTTACTGAACATTTATTGAGATGCACTGCGGTTGTTTATCAACATTAGATTGTTAATTAACGAGTACAGAAATAAACAGAACTCTCGAGTGTATAAATTTAAAATTTCGTATCGACTAAGTACTCAATGATTTGCGTTGTTTTGATTATACTCAAAGTGAAATTGATTTGATACACAAATATTTTATGATTTTTCACTTAAATATAACATGTTGCACTGTATTGCTCACAATCGGATACATATGCACACAGAACGCGATTTAGCCATCGCACTAATCGTATAAGGGTGGGCCTTATAGTTATGACACGGCTAAGAATTCTTTTGAATCTTTCACAGTTTTACCACTCAAGCTTATTTCTCCCACTTCACTCCGGCTTGATTGGCCCATTTTAAAATCCACTCCCAGATGTACAATCTCCCGAAATCTGTTTGTTCTTTGAATAAAGCCCAAGATAATCCGGTATGCTCAAGGTCGTTAGTTGTTTCGATCGTTGGCTGAAACCGGAGTCGTTATGCAAATCAGTGCAGTCTATGGAAAGAGTATGAAACACATAGAAGCACAAAATTCTTCATTTTCATTCGTAACATTTGATGATTTAGGTAAAAATCTCCCTCGAGACTATCCAGCAAGATCCTCAATATGCGTCTATCATAATTGCTGATTTATTGTTCCAAATCAGATTTTGGATAGACGACAAGAGATGCGGTTGTTCGATCTCTTCTGCTGTATACCAGTCGATATTTATCTTAAGAGATAATAACATCACTTCTATAACAGACTCAGATCCCACTAAAGCTGCACCCAAACAAACCAATACGTTTTTTTGATATCCATGTAACTAAGTATTCAGTGAAGTTTAACTTCATTCAGACTGCCTAGTCGTGTCAAGACGATTTCCATCTCCAAAACAAAGTTCGATGAAATATTATTGGAGTTAATCGGCTTTAGAGCAGTCTGGCTGTCAGAAAGGATGCAGAGTGCTGTTCTCTAAATTACAGCAATTTATTTCTGAAAGACAGTACCATACTGCATGCCATGACTTTCAGCTGCACAATTATTACACTAAAGCAAGCATTATCTATCAAACGCATTTTCGATCGTCAGAAACATTCCAAAAAGAGGCTCCTTGTGGTCCAGTGATTTTACAATCCGTTCAATGACTTTATGGAGTGTTGTTGGAATGTATGGGGGTTTCTAATAGTATACATTATATCTAAAGTACATATCTACCAATTAATCTAAACAGTTAAGTAAAAAAGAGGACAAGCTTATCATCAAAAACTTTTTTGCTGGTCATATCTAATGTTTCCATTTTACGGGATGAATACCAGCCTGGATTTTCTCCATGACTTTGGAACATATCTCAAGGCTAAACTGTCTCTGAAGATATGTGCAAGATGGTCTAGGATGATTTCAAGTCCTTCCTGTAGGAGACCCGGAACTATGCCGACTGGAAATAGTATTTTAAAGTTCGAGAAAGAACTGAATCCTCTCCATCGGATCTTTTGTTAAACTTTCCATCTGCTATATAATAATTTTCAGTTTCTGGAAAATGAGTTTTCATAAAAATCTCTAGGACTTTCTGATTTGTACTCGTATGGGTTCCATCAGTTTTCTCTAGAGTTCCGATAGTGACCATCATCTTACCACAGATAACTCTCTTGAGTCAATCTTACTTTGAGGACTGTGCTGAAGTGACTGGTTGAGATGGATTCTATAATATTCGAAATGAGTGTTTCTTGTGTTCTTAAAATCACGAACTTCACGTTTATCGCTGGTTAGAGACAAGAAGACGTAGCTTAAAAAATTAATTTGACGATTGAAAACTTGGCACTTTAGATCAACGACTAGTTTGAGTTATAGGCACAGCCTGGCAGTGCCATCTATGAGCAACAGATAACAATTAATCGCCAATTTAGTTTAGTTTTAAATTAAGCCGACATTTTTTGCATTAGTTGCTTATTTTCCAAATTAATGTTATAGGTCCTCCTGTTACCTCCTACTGTATCTTCCAAGTGAAGTTGCTTTCTACAATATAAATACTATACACGTTGTCATAATAAAGACGTTTCATTTACGATACTTAAAATTTGACCCTAATTCTTTCTAAAAAAAACTTAAACCAACAAATATGTTATATGTTATCAACACTTGCCATTGAGGTAGTAACAATGTAATGAATTGATAAATAGCGTTAAGTGTTTTGTATTTTCACTGCTTGATTTAATTATCAAAACTCATTTTTGATAGTCTTTTGGAACAAAAAGTTTTAACTGAAGCATACTGAGCTTAGTTTTTAATAAAATGCCAGATATTCATTAAAATTATATCTTGAAAAAACTTTTCACCGGACATTGTGCAGTTTGTTTTATTTAATTTTTTGTATGTAACAACTATATGGCTTACAACTTTCACTGAGTTGTAAAGGGCGACATAACATGAGGTCCACGAAAATAGTAGGTCATATAAAAAGTCACCGCGGTTTTTTTGGTACAATTAAATCAAACACATATTGATCATTAGTATCTGGACCTTCTGCTGTTTGTCGGATAGCTTCATAATGTAGAACTTCTGTTTATCGTCGACAAAGTTAGCCAAGTGTTTTTCAGTGGCGCTTCGATTTGGTAATTTTTAACAATCAAGAAAGTTTTGCAAAGATCGAAACAAATGGTCGTCAGATGATGCAAAGTCCGGGCTATACGGTGCATGCATCGAACCAAGTTTTTTCAATTTATTCCGAGTCATCAAAGATGTTTGTGATCGCGCATTGTTATGATGGAACGCAGCTCCTTGTTTGGCAATTCTGTTCGCTCTTCCTGGATTATTTCATTTAAACGGACGAATTGTGCACAGTACAGGACCGAATTGGTGATTTCGGCACGTTGCAGCAGCTCATAATAGACAATTCTTTTCCAATCTCACCACTAAATATAGCCTTGTTTGCCGTCAATCCAAGCTCTCGTATTTAACTCATTTTGAGATTTGGTTGCGTTTCAGCACTATTTCACTGAACTATAAGTCCTATTGATCTGTATCTTACATCACATATTTATGGCACAAATATATAAGATCTTAGTCCTAGTGGGACATTGATACGACATATATTAACGGTATTAGCAAAAATTAATCGCTCAAGTTACAAATTGACCGATAAAATAGCATAAATGGTCTCAGGATAAGCAAGTTGTATACCATATTGTAAAGAGGCATCGTACCTTTCACTGATGTTAATCGTCCAAATCGCGTCATCTGATGTCTAAATGACTTATTTAAGCTACATGACCAATGCCTGATTATAGAACGATAATAGAAGCCTTACCACATTAAGCGAGAGACCAGTATCATTGTTTTGATTTTAGAAATAATGTAATTTTGATGGCCAAACTGATTCAACTGATCCCAATATAATCCTAGCTCGAGTAATAATTAGGGTGAATTCCACCCCCGATACTTGAAGTAAACTTTTGAATATTGGTTAAGGTTTCTTTGATTAATTCGTTTGTTATTGATTATTGTTAAGACCAGATCCCAATCAGGTTCATATGGACTGATTGTGATGTGCCTTCTCACCTATAGTATATAACCATCTGCCATTGCATAACTCTATAATAAAGTGATGCAGTGGCTAGGCGATGTTCATTTCAAAGCAACAGTTTAAACCACTGTACCAATATAACTTTTGAAATCCAGAAAAACTCGTTAGCTTGTATCAAGCTCTGCAATGGCCTTCCGTAGTTCGCTTATATATTGATCTTTACAGCCAACTTTAAATGGATGCTGTTGCATAAATTGCTAGGCCATGCAGGTTTAAAATTCCGGGTGTAAGAGACATCGCGATAAAACTTTTTAATCGTATAAAGCTCAAGTTTACATTATGCTTTACGTAAATCGATTTACTTATTTGTTTACGTTTGTCTTATATACATATACTTATAATTTAATCAATAACAGCTGTAATTAAAATGTCGTAGACATCAATCAACTGATTGATTACTTACTCATGTATGGAATGAAGTTAATAAACAATCATGTGAAGCCATAATCTGAAGTAAACAACGAATTAAGGATAAGTAAGAAGAGCATTTCTCATAGTAACATCGTGCATAAAAGTAAGGCCCCGAGGTCAAAGCCTACGATTAGCACTATAAATATAGGCCTATTGCTATCGAAACTGTTTGAGTGCTGGAAAATATATTGCCCACGTGTTCTATCAACCTACTGTAAATGTATTTATGTACAATTGATTTTAGGTTTTTGTTGTAAACTTTGTTATCAATGACAGTTATCTGTTATTAATGACAGCGATATATACGCGCGATAAAATAACGAATATTTGCACAGCAGATGTACAACGAAACTTTTGAACAAATAAAACGTAAATTTTAGTGGATCAATCAAACCAGAAGCGACGAGTTATTGTATATCGATCGATTTTCTTTACAAAAGTCATCGTACAAATGTCAGACGAATATTGGCTGTCTTACATACAGACATGACGACACCAATTCGATAGTACATATTATGGAAAGGAGGTCGATTTTAATTTTTTTTTGGCGCATGATAAACGTCGACGCAGTATGACAGTTTGTTTGCGACAGGCAACAGGTAATTATCAACATATTCATATTATGGGTGTCGTCGTGTCACGCTATACTTCGAACGAGATGGTTTCAAACGTTTGAATATTTTGTTTACTAAGATTATCTAAAATAAATTGTGATTCACAGTAAATAAATTTTAAACCGATTTCCTTACCACATGCTACAATAATAGTGTCATTACTGAGACATACAATAAAAATAATCGTATTTTGTTTTTGCATTCTTACATTTTATATACAATTCTTATCACGGGTGTTTCACAACTTTAATGATATGGTCATGCGTGGTTGTAGTCTCACACATTCGTGTTTAAGAATATATTGAGCATTAAATCATCAATTTTGCTTTTTTATTTCACAGTGTGTATTTGAAATTAAGTATTCTTGGGGAGGTCAGGAGTGATCTGATTGTTTGCCTTGCGAACTCGTTAATAGTCTGAGGTTTGCTGGCGTACGTATTGCTTTTCAAATAACCCCATAAAAAGACCCCACAAAAGTGAATTGCGCCTCTTTCATACGACCTTTTTAATGCATTTGCGGGCAGGCATAATGAGCCAACATTTTATGATATCTACTTCAATCGACTGATTTTGTTTTCTCTGGAAAAATATGGCCCAATGGTGAGTTTAGGTCAAACGCCGTACAAACAGTAACTTTTTTCATCCAATTGCTTTTCATGGATGTCATGTGAATTTTTTGTTCCCCAAATGTGGCAATTTTGCTTATAACCGCCGCCAGATAGAGTGCAATGGGCCTCGTCGGTCTTCAAAATTTGCTTCCAAAAATCAGGCTCAGTGTCAACCATTCGAATGACTGTAAACCACAGCATAGAATGGGCTGTAATGCAGTTTGATTAATGTCAAAATACTGAACGTGGCAATGGTTCATCACTTTTGGTTTCTGTCTAACGCTATCTCGGACGTTCCCCAAATTTTACAATTTTGTTTATTAACACCGCCAGATAGAGTGAAATCAAAATCGGTCATCAAAATTTACTTCTAAAAATCAAGCTCAGTGTCAACCATTCAAGCGACTGTTTGGCTGTATATCAAGCGACATAGATCGTCTATCGTTGGCAATATTCTTTGTGTTAATTGCATTTTATACGGAAACAAATGCAAATTATCCTTCGAAATGGGCTGCAAAGAGGTTTTGACTAACGCCTAATGCTGAACGTGGCAACGATACGACACTTTTGGATTCTCTCTGACCTCTTTAATCTCTTGATTGGAACGTTTCGATGAACGGCATATTGATTCACTGTCCCGTGCTCAATAGAATTTGATTCCGCAAACGATGAATAGTGTTGTCAGATCGTGCCTGGTGGCCACGTTATTTTCGATGATAAGCACAAATGTATGACCTAAGCAAATGATGATATTTACGAAAACATTGCCATCAATATATTGTTATTGGTCCACCCAATTAAGTGGTAACTTAATTGGGTGGACCAGTCAAAGCCTGTTTGATACATTTGCGTAAAGATAACTCATCAACCAAACGTTCGGATCGTTTAAATTAATTTTGACGTTCCTAACCTTTCTGAAATTGTTAAAATTCACTACAAAAATGGTGAAAACTTAAGCTGGTTGAAAAATTTAAGATGTTGGGAAACAACTGAGAATATTGCTGCTGTAGCCTATAGTGTTGAAAAAATCCCAGGTTTGTCGATTTCTCGTCGATTTTTAGAATTAGACATTCCACAAACGACATTATATCGTATTTTGCATAAAAACCTAGGTCTTAAGACTTTTAAAATTCAGTTGACACTTGAACTCAAGCCGGTCGATTACCATAAACGTAGTATCTTTGCTGATTGGGTTCTTCAAATGCATGAAAAAGATCCGGATTTTCATCGAAAAATCATCTTCAGTGATAAGGCCTATTTTCCCCTCGTAGGCTACGTTAATAAGCTCAATTGTCGCAAATCCAAGAATGATTGTTGAAAAGCCTCTCCAGTCTCAATGTGCCACTTTTTGGTGCAGTTTTTGGGTTGGCGGTTTGATTGGACCTTACTTATTCGAAAATGAGGCTGTTACGCCACCGATTAATAATTTTTTATGGGCGAAATTGGAAGATATTGATGTGGCCGACGTTTATCTGCAGCAAGATAGCGCTACGTGCCACACAAGCAACGAAACAATCGCAATTTTGTAGGAAAAGTTTTCTGCTCGTGTTATTTCTCGAAGAGATGGTCACACCTGGCCACCGAGATCTTGTGATTTAACAACTTTAGACTTTTTTTCTTTGGAGCCACGTGACAGATAAAGTCTACGCCAATGCTCCACAATCGATTCAAGACCTTAAAATGGAATTCGTGAAGTTATACAGCCGCAAATGTGCATATTGGTCATGGACAATTTCATGAAAAGGGTCTAGTGCTGCAAGCGTAGCCTTGGTGGCCATTTGGCTAATTCCGTTTTCAAATGTTAATGGAATACCTTTACAATTAAATAAACATTCATTGATTTCTCTTTAATAATACTCGTTTTTTAAAATATCGAAAAGAAACCTCTATTAGAAAACCCTTTATATAACATTAAATCGCTTCAGTTGCATTTGAGAATTTTTAAATTCAGATTTGATATGACTGATAGTTTCTGGTTTTGGTGATTTTGGACCAAACATAGGTTTCTCATACTGAAATCGTCATGTAAGATATTAAAAAGATGTCTAGGACTTTTACTATACTGGTTATTTTAAAGTTACAGATTCAGTTGTGATTTAATTAAGATATTCCGAGGGACAAGCCCAGGTGGCGCAGTGGTTAAAGCTGTATCAGTATGGAAGGATGGAAAGGATTTTGACCATCGATCGTTTGGGCGGTGCGATCGGTGGTGTGAATGAATACATCTGGATCCTCTGTTGAGTTTAGAATCCATGAGCCGTCCCATCACCCATGTCAGTACTATAGGCTGACATCGAGCTATGCAATACGCAGATGGTACTACCTACGTAGATCGGACCGTACATATATAGTGGTATCACAACAGACCGTTTACCTGTCACAAAAACAAAAAAACGTACATACGTACATATCTTACTTGTCGCGAAAATGAAACCAGAAAATATTCAAAGAACTTCTACTTTCGAAAGAAAGTCTTCCTCGATTTATGAGGAAAGAGTTAGACATTTCTAAGCACTTCTACTGGTACAAATTAAAAGCCAAACGAATTTCTAAATGCATTCGTCTCTGGATTAAACACCAATAATGACATAATTTTGTATTTCATTTCTCAAAACGATATTCGGTGTTGATTACTCTGTATAAATGAATATATTTTCAAAAAACCGCAGTCACAATTTTTTATCTGATTCGCGAAAACGATAAATACTCTTTGGTTAATTTGTTTTTTATGTTTTATACTAATTTCAGGCGATGTCGTATTGAACAACCTCCAATTAAAACAAACAGCCCTAGATGAGCTTGATCTACCTGTACAAACCGTATACGGTTCCCTAGGTAAACTAATACTAAAAATACCATGGAAAAATTTATACACAGCCCCGGTGGAGGCAACAATAGAAAATTTGTATTTACTTGCATCCCCAAATCAATCTGTAAAGTATAACGAGGAGAAGGAGAAAAAACGTGGAATGGATGCAAAGCGAGCGGAGCTTTTACGCGTCGAGGAAGCCAAACGCAAAGAAGATGAGAAAGAGGCTCCCAAAATTGATAAATCGTTTACCGAAAAGTTGGTAACGCAAATAATCAATAATGTACAAATCAAAATCAAAGATATTCATATACGGTACGAGGATAATACATCAACAGTTGAACCATTTGCATTTGGTATTACACTAAGTAATCTAAGTGTGTACACGACCGATGAAAATTGGATCCGTTGTGTCGTATCCGAAACGATAACAAAAGTTTTTAAAATAGCCGAACTAGACGGTTTGGCTGTGTATTTTAATAGCAAAAAAACACCTCTATTCCGAACGAAAGAGGAGAAAGAGTATCCTATACTGTTTCGTGAAACGATCGCATCAAAATCCGTACTACCAAATGATTTCCACTATATTCTTGGGCCAATAACATCGGTGGCCAAATTAGAAATAAATCCTAATCCGGAGCATGATCATCCACCATTTGTCATACCAAAGATAAAGTTAAATTTGGAAATGGAAAATTTAGCCATAGGTATTATGAAATCTCAATATCAAGATTTAATTCAGCTCGCCGAGATGATGGATCGCATGATTAAGGGATCACCGTATCGACAATTTCGTCCATATAGTACACCATACAAGGGAAATGCAAAAAAATGGTGGAAATTTGCAACCGATTGTGTTATGCTCGATGTTAAAAGGCGCAACAAGAATTGGTCGTGGTCGAATATGAGCCAACATCGTGATGAATGTAGAAAATACGAGACTGCATACGGTAAGAAGATACGGGCAAAGAAGCCATCGATTGACATTATCAAAGAGGTTGATATGTGTGAAGAGATTTTGGATATTTTCAATTTGGTCATTATACGACAAAAAGTTCAAATGGAGGTAAGTTGGTGGGGTTGCGAAACAGGTCAACCCTAAATGCTACTACTTAACTCACGCTTAGTTTTATATTTGCTTTTTTTTAAGTATTTCACGACATAACAATTTTTTTTTCTAATGCCTCTTTCATTTTTTTTTTGGTAAAAACTCGACAGATTAAAATCGAAAAACAAAAGGTACTTACTCTTCGAAAAGACAATGGATTTGTTTTGTTTTTTTTTTTAATCCAGACTTTTACCCGATTTGTATGCTAAAATAGTTGTTTTTTTTTTCTATTTAGGTTCAAAAAGAATTGGCAGAAGCTGAATCTCAACCAAAAGCATCGTGGTTTGGTGGATGGTTTTCGAGCAGCAAATCTCAAGCAAAAGATACAGACGAATCGGATATCAAGAAACAAGTACAAGCGGCTTTGACAAACGATGAGAAAGCAAAATTGTATCGAGCAATCGGATACCAGGAGAATGTTGTACCAACTGAATTGCCTCAATCGTTTGTTGCGGTTCAAATGCATTTCGTTCTTAAATCGCTTGAAGTTTCGGTACGAAATGATGACACTATTATCGCTGGCCAACCCGAACGTATCGTATTTTTGCAATTGACAAATGTGTTGTGTGATATATTACAAAGACCTTCCGCAGCCGCTCTTAAAGTTGACGTGGCCATGCAAGAATTTTCCATATATGGTAAAAAACAGGATGAACATGTACCAGTGATTGCTCGTTCAAAACTGGGTACAACAGATCGTGTTGCTCTTAAAGTTTCGTTCGAAACCAATCCACTAGATAAGAGGTGTGATCAGCGCGTTAATGTTTCATCACGACCATTGCAAATTGTATTTGATTCGCAAACGATCATTGAGCTAGCTGATATGTTTAAACCACCGAAAAATCTAAATATTTCCGAAATTCAAGATGCGGCCGCCAATAAGTTGGATAACATTAAAGAGAGGTCGGCAACTGGTCTCCAACATATCGTTGAAACACATAATAAACTCGAGATCAATGTTAATTTGATGCCAACATACATTGTGATTCCATATAATGGACTATATTTGAAAAATGATTCGGCTGTGATTGTGGTAGATATGGGACGGGTGGTAATTAGTACTGATGTTAGTCAAGAGTCTACTAAAAATATACAAGAAATGTATAAGTCGGGTGAAACATCCGATAAAATTTTAGAAGAAATGATTTTACGTACATACGATCGTTATAACGTCGAAATTCAAGATATTCAAGTTTTGGTATCGAAAACAAAGGAGGACTGGAAGTCAACGCTGCTCAATGCAGAAAGAACAGAAATGCATCTACTGGAGCCGACCACAATCAAAGTTTCAGCACATATGTGTCTGATCAGTGACGATCCTCGATTACCAAAAACAAAGATCTACTGTCAAATACCATCTGTTCGAATATCGGCAACTGAAGAACGCATACTTCAAGCAATCTCAATTCAAAACAGTTTACCATTACCAAAAAGCGATGAAATTGAACCAATGCCATTGAATAAAGAGTCTGGTCTTATTTCATCCAGCATGTCGATTATTAAATTCCTCGACGATAAAAGTAAAAATCGGAAAAAGAAACCCGAAACCTTACAACCTGATTTGACCGATGAAGTTATCCAATTCACTGATCTTTTGGTTGAGTTTGAAATGAATGAGCTTAGCGTCACTCTTTATCGTTCTCGGTCGAATTATACAACTCCATCGGAAGAATATCGTACACCAGTCGAAGAGTTTAGTATTTCTAATATTCAAAATAAAGATTCTGCAATTTCATCTCCGAACGAAATCGATTACAATCAAAAATTGATGCTTGTCCAAGTTAAACAATTGGAAATGAAAATGGCCCAGAGAACATATGATATGATCGTAGAATTAAAACTTGGTGCTATAGAGTTCAAACAATATCAAGCATCGAGTACAGTATTTAATGCTTCAAATGTATTGGATATTATTAGTACGCCGCGATTCAATGACGATCGAGAATATTTGTTCTCGTTGGCCTACACGAATGTAAGTATAGTTACACAATTAGAAGAATATGAAATTATCTTATTTCTGTTTTCAGGCGAAAAAAGATGGCCCTGAATTTGCAACTAAATATAATTCTACCGAACAACTAATTGAAATTGGATTTAGTCAATTAGTTTTGCTGTTGCATCAAGAAGCTATTATTGAATTGCTTCAAATTGCATCTAGTTTTCAATCAAAACTAGATGCTATCGTTCCAAAAGATGGCAAACCAAAAGATCGTATTGGAACGACACACGATCAATCTTCAATTGTTTCCGTTGTAAAACAAAGCTTACCCGTTATTGCGGAGGAGGAGGAATCCGATGTCATCAAACCATCGAAAAGTAAATTAAAGGTTAATCGTACAATGGTAGAGAGTATACAAATTAAGGTTGTTGCCAAATTGGAACGCCTTTCTATTAAAATGGAAAACGATCGACGTCCAATAACCATACTTAACATTCATAATTTGACTGCAGGTGTTGTGTTAAAATCATCGTATACCGAAATATTAGTTTGGCTTGAAGATATTGATGTTTTTGATCTAAATCCGGTTACCGCCCACACAAAAGTTTTATCCGTCATTGGGGAGAAGGCTATATCTTGCCAGCTTGTTTTGTACAATTTGGACGAAACGGCTGATTACAATTCGGATGATATTAAAGTTGATGTAACGATGGGATGTTGTCGAATTGTGTTCCTCAATTGGTATGTCCAATCGGTTTTGGTAAGTTCTTACTGTATTTTATATATATTTTGTTTTCTCATTAATGAATTAATTGTTTATGATTTTAGAGTTTCTTAGATAATTTCCAAGAAGCACAAAAGGCTATTGCCGATGCTAGTGCAGCCGCTGCTGAACAAGCCAAACAAAATATGGTAGATGCATATGCTCATGCGACCCGCATCAAAATGAATATAAAAATAAAAGCACCCATAATTGTGGTTCCGATAAATGCGTCTAGCACAGAAGGACTTTGTCTTGATCTTGGACATTTGAGCATAACTAATATAAACTTAGAGCTCGATGTTAATGTAAGTGTAATCAACTATAAACGATTAAGGATTTTGTAATTTGTAAATTATTTATTATATCGTGTAGAATCCCGATGGTGAACGAGCTGTCATGGACGAAATGAAAATCGAGTTAAAGGACATGAAACTGTCCAAAGTAAAAACAATCGATGTATTTGATAGTAAAGGGACAGCAAGTCAAGAGCTTGGAATCAATACTATTTCAAATATTTTGAATCCGACCAGCTTTATATTGAACATACAACGGAATTTATCATCGGGCTGGTATAAAGACAAACCCGAATTGAATGTTTCTGGACGATTTAAGAGTATTGAACTGACACTAGTCGCTGATAATTACAAATTATTAATGAGAGTGCTAGCTGAAAATATGACAGAAGGAGCTGATGAGCGAAAAGTTATAATACAGCCGCCAAAAGAGGCCCCCGCTGCTCGGTCAGGAGGTATGTTGTTTTACTTTATGTAAATTTTTTTTAGTACAATTGCTAACTATATCGAGATGTATTGAAAAAAGTATAAAGCTCGTCGAATTACTTGAGGCCATCCGACTAGGATGACAATATGAGGTAGAACCATCTAGAAAGATTAGCATTGTACAAAGTTATAACTCTATCGTTTATGAACTGTGTCTGTGTGACTAACCACGTGTACAATAAATACTAACAAAATTAGTTGTCTTAGACAATCAAATGAATCAGCATCAAATGAATTGTGTGATTTTTAGTTATAATCTTAACGTTGACTTTTATACACATTTTCAAAACATTTTTCTTTTCTTTGCAACCATTTTTGCTCGCTTACATAAAATATAGAGGTTTCACCTAGCTCAGTAGCGACCGACATGACAGAGGGTAAGTGCTTAGTAAATATAATCTCATTTAACATTTTTTTTTAGTTTTTGTAACATCATCAACATAAAATTTGATCATTAATCTCAATATTTTCGCTTCCTCTAGATAAATTATGGAAAGTGGCACAAACCAAAACAATCAAACCGAAACCATTTGGCTTAGACTTAAGTCCACAGAAAAATAAAAAAATTGATACTTTCTTAAAGTTTTCGTTTCAAATGGATAGCATTATAATTCATTTGTATTCGGGACCTTCGGAAGGTTTGGCCACATTTGGAATACATTTTTTGTCTGTGAAAGGACATAAATTAGTAGACGAGTCGCTAAGCACATCTGTAGTATTGTGTGATGTTACTCTGGATGATATTCGACCGAATCGCGAACAAAGAATAACACGATTTATGAAGCGGCGTGAAGACAACGTCGACGACATAAATAAATTGGACAACATGGACACTTCGACATCATCAGCACAAGTTCCAAAATCTATGATTGATTTGATATGTAACATGCGTGAAAATGATATGTTTCTTGAACTACGAGTATTTAGTTTTGATTTAATTCTGTCACTAGACTTTTTATTGAAAATATCGAATTTCTTCCAAGTACCAACTACGTCCGATAGTGTTACAGAACATCAAAAAATTGTTGCAAAAACCGTTACTGCATCTAAATCAATGACAAGCACTGCAATGACAGCCCAGCAAGCGTCACAACCAACTGTCGAAGAATCACCAAAACGCATGACAATCATATTGAATGTTGAACAACCGGAAATTGTACTCGTAGAAACAATGGACGATATAAACTGTTTTGCACTCGTTTTGAATAGCGAAATAGGAATAAAATTCCGAATGATTGGCGATCATCAAGTATTAAAAGGTGACATAAACGATTTAACCTTGTATATGTGTGAATTCAATCCGAAACGTCGTGCCCTAACTATGCATCATGTTCTACATCCATGTACAATTAGCTTGAATGGATCGACACCCGAGGGTAAGGGCTTACATTTAAGTTTACAAGTAACTCAAATCAAGCTTTGTGTAACGCCAAGCGCTATTGAATTGTTGAATAAAGCTATGACCACAGTGACAAGCAATGAATTATCGGAAGATGTGGTCGAAAAACCACATACTGACTATAGCGATATTTGGAAAGTAGAAGGATTTACCGATAGCGAATTTTGGTTCATAAAACCGGAAGAGGGTACTGATGCCATGTCATTCGATATGGCCGTACCGAAACAAAATAAAGACGAATTGTGTATTGCTGAAATTCCATCGATTATTTTGCTTCTCGAAATAGGCCAAGGGCATCAAACTATACCAATGCTTTTCATTGAGACAAGTATGCAGGCACAAATTCACAATTGGAGTTGGAGTATGTCGATTGAAAGTTCATTGCGTTTGGCAATGTCGTACTATAATAGTTCGATGGCATTGTGGGAACCACTTATCGAACCAAATGAGCGAGAAACCGAAACTGGTTTAACAGTTTATGGACCATGGGAATTGACATTTTCAATGGATGTCGTTAAAAATGTAAGTGAAGATTCGATTGCGAGTGAAGATGATGAACCAACAACAAAAATTAATATATCTTCGCGCGATATACTCGAGATGACTGTAACAAAAACTTGTCTTGATGTATTGAACGGTGTCGCCACTGCATTCAGTGAGGCTATTAAACCAGAAGGATTGTTTAAACCTAAAGTTCAAGCCCCATTTATAGTTCAAAATGATACCGGATTTGAAATAACAATTGATCTCGTATCCAGTTCATTTTTACTGCACGAATTACATCTTCCTAATTCTGGATACACACTCGATGAAAAAATACGAAACGCGGTAGTATTTCAAACACAACGTAGTATAGTCGATCCAGTCGATGTTAAAACAGTTAAAATATCTTCGGGTGGTCGGGCGTATCTCAAATTGAAGCCCAGTTTACTTAATGAAGCTAGCGCATTGTCGATCGATATAAATAAAGTAAGTGATGCTAATATCAAATCACTTTGCGTACAAGTTGGAGATATAAAGAAACAATTAGTACTGCCGGTTAATAAAGCAGATCAACGTTACTTCCCACTATATCACGACACAAATCGTGATCCATGGGGTATTGTGTCGGATATTGTTGTAGAATATGGCGCCACAATTGTAACGATTCATGGCATTGTGCAGGTACACAATCATTTCACACAACCAATCAATGTATATCGCCTACAGGAAAATAATTCGTTTCTTCAAATTGGCGAAGTAAATCCCGATAGTGTATATAATGTGCCACTACATTCGATTTACGGTATCAAAAAAGAAATTTTTTTCTCAATGCAAGGCTATAAGACATCAATACAAGGCATCAGTTGGAAGGAAAATCCAAGTGATTTCCAAATGATACGATCACTGCAATGTGATCCGATAAGTACATTCGAACCATTTTATATGAATGTAAGTAGATAGACATCATTGTTTAAATATTCTATATTGTTCTTATACTCAATTCGATTTTATAGGCCGTTCGTGAACGCAAAGAAATTTATTATGAAGTCACTTCTAAATTTACAATGCTAAGCGCTTGTTACATAATCCATCTTAGACCGTCGCTTATTCTCAAAAATGCTCTTCCAATTTCTTTATGCGTATCCGTTGCTGGTTGTAGTGTTCCAATCAAAGAAGTTCCCGAGTCCGAAGTAGTACCACAAAAGGACATTGGAAGTAAAAAATCACTGATGAAAGAAGACTTTTTGGATTATGGTGAGAAACAAGTCGAACCGGGTGAAATATTACATTTACCAACGGTTAAAACGGCAACACGAAACGAGGCACCAAATTATATTGTCGTTCGTTTGATACAATATCTCGAAAAGGATTGGTCGTGCACCACAGAAATCCCATCGCAAACACCTGATTTTGCTGTATGGACATTCAGTTCGTTCGATTCGGTTGAAAAAATGACACTCGATTTAGGTATTCGGTATGAAAATCGTCATGGTACATTAATTTTATCGATTTACTGCCCATTCTGGATGATCAATAAAACTGGATTGATGCTTAGCTATCGGGTAAGTTTCATAATTCATTTTGATTATATTTATATCTAAATTTGAGTCTATAGAATTACAAATAACATATTTTTTATAAATTTATATTTGAATGTCGTCCGAAACAGAAATCCCGTAAAACTGAAAAAAATGAATTGTCTGGTAATTCCTCAAAGGTATTTCCATCCAGTATATTGTTTTGCAAAATGCGCAAAATTGCAAAAAAACAATTAATTAAATTTTCTTTTTTTATTTAAATTATTTTTGTAACTAATTGAATGAAGCACAGCAGACCTTGATCTGAACGGATCAGATTGAAGGGATGCAGTATAATGAGCTCCGGTCGAAATTTATATTTGTCTGTGACGCAGAATTATCAGTCGAAATCTATTAAATATTAAGACTTTTCCCATTAAATAACTCGTTGTTTCTTTTATTTGTTATTCATGTAATTTCGGTTGTAAACACTTTCATTATAAGCTCTTGGTTCCCGAAACATAAACAGGAACGTGACCATGGTCAAGCGCCAACAGTTTGGAAAAATCAGCAGTTCATGAGTCGTTCTGTAACGTGACTCTCATGTCCTTGGTCAATTGCATCTTCTTCACAAACTCGATGACAGAATCATCGCTCCACCAAAACATCTTGAATCACTTTTTAAATCCTTCATCATTCGATTTCGAGCATTCGAATGTGGCTACGATTCCTGCAGTGAAATCTCGAGTAAATTGTAGCCAAATGCAATGGAATCAGAAAGGCATCGAGGAAGACTAATCCACATTTAAAATCTTTAGTATTATTTGGCTTATTGAATCTTAATCGTACACTTGCTCTCGTCACAATTAACGATTATATGAATATTCGTCTATCGAACGAATTAGTGCTGGCATGTCCCATTTCCACAAACAGTTGCCGCACATAAGCACATATCGACGATCTTGATGAAAGTATATCTCATTGTTCATTTTAAGCTCATTATTCGATGTAGCAGGTCGACGACTCGTCGTTATGATGATTGCGAACAATGCACGAATTTGATTAGCCTGCTTAAAAACAGTGGCTCTCGATAAATAGTGCACAACACACCATGTATACTACGAATCGATTTGAGCGAATTAGAACCACGGACATGGAACATGGAAGCATTCGTCTTGTCGTGATGACAGCCAAGCGAATCAGTCTAATAACATCGTTGTATCCTGGAACAGGTTGACCTTTCTTTCGTCGTTTAAGGTGCCTCATCGGTTTCAAGTAAAATATCGGATAAGCAATGTTTATGCGAACGGATCATTTTGGAAAATTTCGATGAAATTCATGAGTGTTGTAGCTTGGTCGTTCCGATCATTGTGGTACATTAGTTTCCGTGAAATAGATACGTTTTCCATGCTCCAATGGCACACAAAAATGTTGAACAGTGTGTTTGTGTTTTGCAATTAAGAAAAAAATTCATTGCAACTAACATTACGGCCCAATTAGAATCTTGATACGACGTCGTCATTTGCCAGGTCTCTACGTTGGTTCACGTATTATAAACATATTTTACGATCCAACGACAAGGAATGGATGCGACTGTTTTGAGCATTTCTCGTCGTCCATACACGGTCAATCTGGATTGTGATCTTCGCACGCACCATGAATCATGTTTCAAATAAAACGAGTTGGCACTCACGTAAAGCAATAATGGATAACACCAGAGATCTTATTAATAAAATCTCTGATAACACTAAGTGTTTTCGCATAATTCACTGGTTGAAAATAGACTTGTCAGTCTAAATACTGCTTTTGGACTTTAATTTGGCATTTTTTGTAATTTTCTTAATCTAGTTGCAGAGGCAGTTTCATGTACAAGAACTGCATAGCTTATTCTTGAATGAATGTATGCAAAATAAATGATTAACGAAATACGAGTTGGAACAAAAAATGTTCTAAATAGTCCAACAAAATGGTCCATTTTATTACTGTACTCACATATAAGACCTAAATATTTAAATGAGATCTCTTTCACTAGTTACTCCACCAACAGTTAATGCTGGGAATGTGTTAATCTGTTTATGGTAAAATCGACTTATTATCGACTAAAGTATTCAAGCAGTATACCTGTATTGCAGTTATTTAGGACCTATTACAAGGAACAAAAAAAGCCCTAGAACAGTAATATGTGGAACTCTACACTTAACTGCACTCTACACTTACCGACTTTCACTTTGTACTTCGCTACACTTGAATACAAAATCAGTATAATTTATTTAGTAGGAGATCATCATAAATGCAGTCTGTAGATCGAAATTAAGTGCTCCAATGATGTTCCTATTTTCATAGGCGATGAGGATCAAGTTAATCTTTTCAAGAGTTAACTCAATGCCTGCTCCTTTTCTAAAGTTATATTGAAAAAATTAAAAGAAGTTTTCACAGTCCAAGAAATCAATAAACATTTATTGTTCAAATCGGTCTATAGTTACTTATTACCGAATAATCACTTTTATGAACTGGATCGATGTTATCAATTTCAAACAACTTGGGTCCAGATTTCAATCTTTCATTAAATATAAAAGGGGAGTAAAAAAAGTTCGCTTTGATGATATTTATTCTTAATCTTCATTGTTTTTATCTTCTCTACATAAGGGCCTTTGATTTCAATGTATTCGTCAAAATCTTGCTTTTTGAGGCTATCAAATCCAACATTATTCGCATTAAAAATCTCCGCGTTACTGATAAAGACCTTTCCTCTCAAATATGTTTTAATTTTTGGAAATTGGTAACTAGAAATCACAAGATCCGGAGAATTATGGTGCTAGTCATATTTATTCGGTGCCAAAGATCGTAATAAAGTTCCTCTTCATTTCAGCAGTGTGAGCTGGCACAACGCACCAGTGCTGAAATGACTGATGTAAAAACTTTTACGGGTAGGTTTACTCCTTTTGGGCTCCATACCATGATCTGCTGTTTGGTTTCCGAATCGTACTTATAGAACCAAAATTCGTCAACAGTAACGATTTTACTAAGTTGCTAGACTGCCGAGCTTTGCATTTATTTAGAAAAAAATGTGTAAAATGCACTCGAGTCTCTTTTTGGACCTAATTAAAAATTTTCCGAGCTGATTTCTTTGTGTATCTTAGATGATTATTTTATATTCGCGATACAGCCATGGCATTTAATGCAATAATTTCTTGTATCAATCGTGGATCTTCGTCAACTTTGCATTTCACCAGATCCACAGTGATGTCATCAGCGGACGATTTTGGTCGACCTTCTCAAGGCTCATCATTTACAGAAAAATATCCCTTCTGGAATCTTCGAAATCATTAAGAAATAGTCTGTAGGCACGTTGCAATCGTTCCATATGCAAGGAAATCCCAGAGAGAAGTTCTGTTTGTGATGGTGATGGAATTTCGTCTAATGCATCGTCAGCAATTGCGTTTTCTCGTTTCCATGTTAATCGATCGTTCTGAATTTTTGAAGAAGTCTTTACCCATTGCAAAAAATTTGGTAGTTAGTTTTTAAAAAAATATTTAAGTTTTGCCTTCTAACCCAACTTTTGGTACTCCCCTCAAAAGTTTGTTGTTATCGTACCAAAACATGACTTTGGAACTTATTTGCCTATTGGTATACTTATTTCATAAATCATAATATTTTCAGACTGATGATTATACGAGTACCACCCGACAACAAATCTTCCGAAAAATCAAAGAAACAGTTCATATCAGGTATATTCTATGACTGAATGAATTCTATGACTCGTTAAGTTTGAGTTGATAGCCTTATAGAATTTAGGATTGAAATTATACGTCAATCTTTAACCATCGGCAATAATAGGGCCTAGATCGACTTTTAAGTTGTAAGTTTAATTGTTGCGCCATTTGTTGCAGTGCAGCATCGAAGATCGTTTAAATGTTGCATTAATATTTTTTGATATATTTGAGTAATATCGATGGTTATGAATGCAGTTCAATTGGTAATATAAATTACTGCTGTCATTAAGACACTTAGAATTGGGAAATTGATTCGGCCGGCCAACTTATTATACTTGTTTAATGGCTTCGTGTTCAGTGTTTGGTTACGCGTATTTTTGTTTTGTAACTTATCGATTCTTAATTTTTTTGTGTACCCAAATTGTTTTTAATTAATTACGTTATCGTTACATTTATTGAGTAAATACTAACTGCATGCTACATATATAATTTAACTTAGTTGTAATAATTTACTTGTTATTATTAATTACAATAAATGGAATATTTTTGTGGTATGTGCTAAAAGAACGGTTCCTTTTATGCCCATTTAGGCACAATTATTTCCATCCTCATCGTGTAATAATAATAAGGGTGGTCATGTTTAGTGTTTTATATATTACATATAAATGTATGTTTTATTTTTGCATGTAACAAAAAAAAATGAAAAAGAAAATTTTATTATGCTGCTTATTTATGCTTTTCAAATATTTTATTCTCGTTTATCAATAAAACAAATAAATTTAGGCAAATGACGAGTCAACAAATATATTGTATCATCCACCCGAATACAATGGACCTATTCTGTTTTCGTTCCGCGAAAAGAATTTCTTTGGTAAGAAAAAGGCATCGATTCGTGTTGATACGGGAGAATGGTCGGATAAATTTTCACTCGACGTGGCCGGATCGAGCGGTGTTATTGAATGTGATGCAAATAGTATGTCGTATCAGATTGCGGTACATAATACATTGGCGCACAATTCGCTAACGAAACAGATTATGTTTATGCCATACTATGTGCTGATCAACAAATCACATTTTGCAATCGAAATACAAGAGGATCAGCGACCGGCTGATCCATGGTTGACAGTAGCCACAAATAATTCAATACCATTTTGGCCGAAAAACAAATCGAACAAAATGATGAAAATACGAGCTACGGATGCGGCCGATATAGCCAAGTCGTTCGACTATACACAAGTCCAAGACACACTATTAAAGCTCGAAAATCGTTATGGTGGTATTCATGTCGATGTTCATATAACAGAAGGTGGTATTTTTATTACTTTCGATGGTTACCATCCGGGCGATGCGCCTGCCCTACTTATAAATCATTCGAACAAATCAATCAGATTTTGGGAGAAAGGTAACATTAACGAGCGTGTCATTCCCGCTGGCGAAAAGTCACTATATACATGGAGCGATCCGGCCGGTGACCGAATAATCTATTGGCACGATGGAAACAGTAAAACACAAGTAGAAAATGATTTGCGGCGTGACGGGATAAATACATTTAAGGTTTACAATGGTGAAGAGTCACCGTCTTCTAGTTCGGATCGAGGATTGTATTGGGTTTCATTTTTGGATGGAACACAACGTGTTCTATTATTTACCGACAATGAGAGTATTGCAAACGCAGCCGAAAGTACTAGTCAACTCGATAAAGTCACACAAGAAGTTGTTATCGACATTCATGGCATTGGTTTATCGCTTGTAAATAATATAAAACAGTGTGATGTTATGTACATTGGTATAGCGAGTTCAGGTGTAATTTGGGAAGAAATGAAGAAGTCGCGATACAAGCAGATGAAAATTCTTGAGGTACAAATGCTCGAAGAGCGATATCAGGACTATTTACGGGATGTTGCGACAGGTAAACATTCAGGTAAGCGTTATTATATTGATGGTGAAAAAATAGAAGTACTTTTCGACAAAAAGATAATTCGCAAATCGACGGAGCGCCCTATACGGCGAACATTCTATCCAGGTTTGTGGTTACAAATGAAAACGTCACCGTTCCAGAGTCAGATCCATGCAAAGGTATTGTGTTTAAAATTTATCTAAATATTCGATTTGATTTATGTTTTAATTTTTTTGTTCGAACAGATTAACCGAATTCAAATCGACAACCAAACATCCGACTGTATATTCCCGGTTGTATTGGCACCAGTGCCACCACCAAAATCAGTTGCAAAAATTACCGAACTAAAACCGTTTATCGAATGTAGTATTGTCCAACGTGTAATACCACACTCGACAGTCAAACAGTTCAAATACTTGCGTGTCCTTATGCAAGAGTTTCATATTAAAGTTGATTTGATGTTTATCAACGAACTTTTTGAGTTGCTTAATTCAGAAGTATCGGATATGGATGCCGCTAAACGATTCGCCCAAGAGCTGGAACATTTGAAAGAACCACTTTCGGCGCACGTGCTGGTTCACACACAAGCTGAACAGAAGAATTTCTACGATCAGTTACATTTGGGACCACTTAAAATTCATATATCATTTTCAATGGCTGGTTCGGAATCGAAAGCTCTGCCCGGAATTTTATCAACTATTTTACAGGGCGTTGGTGTGACGTTAACTGATATAAATGATGTAGTATTCCGATTAGCTTTCTTCGAACGAGAATATTGTTTTTTGACACAACGTCAATTGGTATCGGAATGTGTGTCTCATTATTCGGGCCAGGCAGTGAAACAACTCTACGTACTTGTACTAGGATTAGATGTTATTGGTAATCCATATGGGTTAGTTGTTGGATTTACAAAAGGTGTAGAAGACTTGTTCTACGAACCATTCCAAGGAGCTATTCAAGGACCGGGTGAATTTGCTGAAGGCTTGGTACTCGGTGTTAGATCATTGTTTGGTCATACGGTTGGTGGGGCAGCCGGTGCCGTTTCAAAGTAATAATGTTTTGTTTATATGCTATTAAGGCATCAGCTAATCAATAAAATATTTTTTGTAGGATTACCGGTGCAATGGGTAAAGGTATAGCCGCCTTAACATTCGACAAAGAATATCAGAAGAAACGACGCGACCAAATGAATAAAAAACCGGCCAATTTACAGGAGGGATTGGCACGAAGTGGCAAAGGTTTGGTTATGGGTGTGTTCGATGGTGTTACTGGTGTTGTAACAAAACCAATTTCTGGCGCTCGATCTGGCGGTGTTGAAGGATTTTTCAAAGGTTTGGGTAAAGGTGCTGTTGGTCTTGTGGCTCGTCCAACGGCGGGCATTGTAGATTTTGCCAGCGGCAGCTTTGAGGCTGTAAAACGAGCAACCGAACTAAGTGAAGATGTAAATCGATTACGACCTCCCCGATTTCTACATTCAGATGGTGTGGTACGGCCATACAATGTGAAAGAAGCTGAAGGTAGTAAACTACTCAAAGAATTAGAAAAGGGAAAATATTCCAATACCGATAGTTTTGCACATCTTGAGGTAATCATTGATAAACGCGAAATACTTCTACTCTCCGATCATAGAGTATTGTACTTAACGAAAAACGAAATATTTGGTGGATGGCAAGTCGACTGGACATATAGATGGCAAGAATTAAGCACAATTCGATCATCGGAACGTGGTGTTGAAATTGTATCGGCGGCCAAAGAGGGCAAAAAAATGCTTGGCTTCTTCGGATCATCAGACAATGCTAAAAAAGTTATATTAATCCCGCAACAAGCACGACGCGCTACTATCACACAAGTTATGTTAAATTTAAAAGAAAAAGTGAATTAAATGTGCCTCATTGAGTTACTTATATAATTTTATACCATTTACCTGCTATAAGTAAAAGTTTCATAAAAACATTATATAATTTTTTTTACACTTTTAAAAATCTATTTATGTGCTCGCCTACACGATTAAAATAACAAAATTGAATTTATATACTCAAAGTTAGACTATTAATTAAGAGATGGCGCAAACTTTACCAAATTCATTACGAAAGCATTCGTAATTGTTTGATTTAACAAAATGAATTAATCTTTTCTTTATTTTCGAATATTATTTTTTAAAAATAATTTTTTATTATAATTTCATATACATATTATTTAAATACATTATAATAAATTAAGAAATACCTCAGAAACAAAAATCGTTTTTCGTTGAAACGTTTGTTGTATGAATTACAATACAATATAACTGATTTATCGTAATAATTTTGAAAATAAAATTATAGTTTTGGTTTTATTAATTAAATATTAATTTATATACACATATATACATATATATATATTTTATATAAATCATCTTAATCAAACAAATAAATTAAATAAAAATTATATGGGTAGTATAATTATTTCGTTCGCTGTATAATTTTATCGTGGACACACACCATTTTCCGGTGTGTCCTGTTGTTGCGCAAATTTCTATTCTTGTAAAACGAAATTAAATTTTGATTACAAATTAATTAATTTGGTTTTTTTTTATTGAAACTGGAAATATAAAATATACACATAAATAATAGTGCTAAGTATATTAAAAATAGATATAATAAAGTACAAAATCATTCTCCGTATATCAAATTTATACGTTGCTCAATTAAACGTATAAAAATTACAAACGAAAAAAAAAAATTAATAAACAATTTAATTTAATTTGATTTTAATTTTTTATCGACGATAGATAATTCAAAATGAAATATTACGAGTATGATAAAAAAAAATATATTGTAGAATCACTTTGGGTTTTATTTCGATATTAGCGTTGAATGTTAATTAGATTTTTGGTAATCGAATTTGATTTATTTGCTGTGTGCACTTATACATATTTGGTTTTCTGGCAAAAGCTTTTTAAAGTACCGTTATTTATTATATTATGCTGTGATGAAGTAATAAGGAAATTTAAAATGCAGATATTGAAGCCTTTTGTTGTTGTTGTCTTTTTGGGGCTAACAAAATATATGTTACCTACATTTGTTGAATACGTAAACTCGATGGTATTATCATAGATCGTACACAAAATACGTTCGATTTGCGTAGGTAATTGTAATTTTATGATTATTTTAAAGACGTCAATTTGATAATGGTAATTCTGTTGATATTTTACTACGATTAGATCATCATTCGTTAGCTTTTGTTAGCAAATTGTTTTTAACTGTTCGATAGTTTAATGGTGACGATATGTCTTGTGTTTCTCATAATTTTGAAATTGTTGAATTATGTTAATTTGTTTGGTGAGATCAATTTTCTTAGGTCATTGATAGTACAAGAAAAGCATAGGAAATTGTTCCTGAGCATACAACTATTGGTATCTCGATAAAATTGGTAACGTGACGAAAATATCAGCCCTGTGGGTGAAGGCATCCATGTTTCGTAAATAATATAGGTCCGTACTCCCGACATGAAACTGAGACCGCAAATGGGGAAAGAATGATTTACTTTGGGATCTCAAAGTGGCAAGCACATTCTTTCCTGATAAAAACATACATTTGGAAACATTCACGTAAAGCATTCCGAAATTGACCATGTGTTGATTTCTAAAGGACGGGCTCGGGTTGTCCAAGACGTGAGATCGTATCGGTCGTCAACTAAATTCGCTTTTATTTGAAACCATTATCTGGTGACTGCAAAGCTACGATGGATTTTTTCGTACAAGTCAGGGAGGACAGGAGGAATATACAATGCGATTCTCCTGTGAAGGTCTGATAAATGAATTAACGAAACGAATGCGGTACTTTATACATGGCGTGAACATTTTTCTATTACGATCCATATCGTTCACCAGGAGTTGTTTGAATTAATTCAGAGCTCTTGATTTTCGGCGGGCTTTCTTTGTGGAATTGTCTTTTCGACCTTGTTCGATTAATATGGTGAAATGAGTGAAAAGTGGCCGCGTTATGCTCTATATTCAAGAAGAGTGATCGCTTGAATTGCGAGAATTATCGCGGTATAGCTCTCCTTTGCTAAGTTACTGTCTTACATTATCTTGGAAACAATTACTCCTTTGGCAGAGCAAATTATCGGTGAGTACAAAAGAGGATTCCGTTCAAATCGGTCAGTCACTGACCAAGTTTTTTCGCTACGGATGATTCTTTTAACTCCTTTGACTCGATCAATCGAGATAGACTATGGTATGCGCCTTAAATATTTAGGAATACCAAAAAATATGTACATCTGTGTAAAATCGAAAGGAGATGTGCTGTCCCCGATACTTTATAATCTCATGTTGGAATACATCCTTGGTAAAAGTTAAACACCTCAATATCTTAATTCGACAATCCAATCCATATCTGTGTGGTTGGATTAAATGGCAACGGAGTGAAAGATATACTTGATTCACTGAAACAGTGTTCAGTATCCGTTGTTCTCAAAATCACTGAGTCCAAACCAAATATCTGAACTCAGGTTTTCGAGACCAAGACGCAATTGATTTTAGTAGTGGTAATCACACGTTTCAAGGAGGGATGAGATTCAAGTATTTTGAATCTCTCATTACAGAATAAGGTATTTGGAGTAAAGTCAATGCACCATGGTGCATTCGAAAAAGGAAATTGGAGATTCCGGATATAAAACACGAAATACGGAGATTTGCAACGTTGCATGAATCAAGGCTAATCGAACATGTCAATGCGGAAGCCTCTCGGCTACTTGATAATGGGCATTTGGTTAGGAGACTTAAAAGAAGCAACTCCATCGAGTATGTGAGCAGCTAACTACCAAACCACAGGCATTGGTGCATCGCTGGATCAACAGTGAAATTAAGTTTTTAACAATTCATATGTAAATTGCTAGTTAGTCTAGAAAAACTAGTTTCAATAATAAAAAAAAAGAAATAAGAGAACTTACCAGTGAATTGGTTAGAAGTTAATTTCGAAGATTATTCAGAAATAGCTGGCGTACTGTAAAATGAGAAATCCAAGATAGGTGAGTATCATCACTCTCTTGAAGTTGGAAATTATTCCAGGACTCAATGCCATATATTTACATATTAAAATCACCCAATCGTGACTGATGTTTAGACGCCACCTCGGCAATCGAACCTGAGTCCTCCGAATGACAGATCAAGCATGGTACTTTCTCTGCTACGAAAGCGACCACCACCAACACTTGCTGGGTAACTAATGGCCACTATAAACAAATCGTGAATCAAGTTGAGGCCTGAGAGACTTAATAGTATGCGCGCGTACGAACTTCGATTTTAGATATGCAGAGCGTGCCAATTAAATTATTGACTACATTATTCACGTACATGGCGTACATTCATTCGATAACAAGTTGTTTCAAAATAAAAACAAATTGTTTAAATATTCGAAACGTTATCAATTCACATATAAATAATTAAAATGGCGTCAACCTTTCTACTTTGACACGTTCGTGTAGCAGGTTGGTTAGCAAAGTTTTGATTTATTTTCGTGTACATACAACAATTATATGATTATGATACGTTGTTTTGTAACAGCAAAATTATCGAATCGACATTATCACGTTTTTTTGTACGTACGACTTTTTATATTTTGCCAAATTTTTGCTCAAGTCGGTCGGTTATCAACGGATACTATAAACACAGTACAATTATTTATGTGTTATCATTAAAAACACCGAAATTGAAATGGAAAACCGTCAAATGAACTCTTATATGTGTGTGTGTATAATTTTGACATATCTATACATACATCAATGCAACGATCTAGTAGAATACATGTGTCGATACTTAATATACTTTTGTGAAAGCCGGTCTCTTTAATTATTTTATAGCGAGTGTGTATGTATAATGTCGTGTAAACCGCATCGCCATATCTTATCGATCAAAACCAGCTGTTTTGTATATGGCACACATTACACATCATGTCCGGTTTGATTAGAACAATTGCGAAAGTGATAAGCATGTATTAACACAATCGAGGTTTGCGGTTTTATCAAATACTTGAAATATTTGTAATTGAGCGCCAATAAATTATGTCTAGATTACATGGGATTAAACGATAGTATGGGCACATTCTCAACTTCATATAGTATTGAGATGAATATTGTGCCTATTGGATAAGGGACATGCAAACCGGTTACCTCATGTCTCCTAGCAGAAAATGAGTTTTCATTAGAACCTCTTTTGCTTCCTGGTTCATACTTTGGTTTCGATGGTAAACCATTATATTTCCACAGAGTAATGTCTTAAGCCTATAAGCGGTTGACGTAAGATACGTCCTCACAGAAAAATCTCCATCCTAATGTCATGGGACGACGAATACTTTTCTAGTACTCTCTTTGATAGAACCAGTACAAGGTCTTCAGTTTTCAAGCTTCCTAGACCATCATAGTGTCCCAATAAATTATGGATTTATACTGAGAAGACTGCATGCATATAATGTCTTTTCGAGTTATTTTTCCGATAAAGCCTACTAGTTGACTCGATCCTCCAGCTTTCACCTGCAATGGCTTTTCACAGGGATGAGTTCATCACATTCTTTGGTGAATTCTGAAAGCTCATAAACATATTCCCCGTATCGGTTAGAGGTATATGTGATTAATTAGATATGTTGCAGGTCTTGATATAGAGGTGGCTTTAGTTATTTTCAGTTGAGTGTTGAAATTTTGATGTGTGGGTTTTGGTATATTCTTGAAGTATAAGATGAAAGCGGATAAACTGGATCAAATAAGAATGAATTGAATGATGAAACCATCTGACGAGCTGTTGAGCCTAGAGAGAAGTGTATTTTGCTGGCGAATTGTAGTTTTTGCTAGTTATATGGTTGATAATGACTTTCCTGTGGATTTGTTCGAGGTCGTGATGAAATAAGACTTCCAAATAATTTTTAACTATATGGTCTCGTAATTCATAGATCTATATCGTTATCATGTTAAACACTCATCTTCTCATGTCAGCAACGGTTTCGTAGTTTTTAAGCATTTCATACAGTAAATACAGAGCAATAAATTTGGGCGATGGATATTCAGCTTTGCTGTTATTGTTAAGCATAAGAATCGTGCTTGACGATGGCTGAACAAATCTTTAAGTTCTGTTCGACAATCCAAAATTGCTTTCATTTCCTCACCTTTAAATTATTTTGACCGTCAACTGCCTAATTCACCGCCCTTGAACCGTTCCGATCTGATGAATTGAATGATCGAACTTCACTATTTCTCACGTAAGATGGGGTGGTGATCGGTCCCTCGGATCAATGGTGTTGAAACGCCTCTTTAGAAAATTATATGTAGTGTAGTTATCACCATAAGGCATAAGTGAGGCTACCATAACCCATCCTACACATCTTTGAAATAGTCTGACTGGTGTTGAGCTATACTACCTGATATTAGATATATTTGATTGTTGAACGTACTTCAAGGCTCTGATATTTACATACCAATGGACTACACTGCCACTAATGGGTCCACGGGGCAGATTCTTTCTCTGATATACTACAGCACTCTAAACAAAGGAACAGAAGCAAGTTGAAAGTAGTTCACTGATGACAAATTAACCATATGTAATCGAGTTCGGTCAAAAGCCGGTCAGTTGCAAATATATAGTGTATGCAGTCGTCCATTGCCTTCAGACAATGAACCAGCTAAATCCAGTTGATTTCGCACTTATTTAAGTTCGACAACCACTGTAAAAGAAAACAATCGAATTGATTACTTGTTTCTAATTCTTGTTCTCCAGACAAGCATGAATCAACCATGAACAACATTGATCATCACCATTTCAGGAAAATATTAGAAGTTGTTGAAAATGTATCTGTACTCCACGCTTGATCCAAGTACAATTCATGCACCGATACACTTTAGATTACGCATACCACTAGTGTACGAAGTGGCAGAATGGATTCCATGACAAGCCATAAGTTTGAAACTTTTAAGTTTGAGTACAGTGGTATAAGTTTTAAAAGCAGGCCACCAAACAAGTGAAGCATATGTTAAGATAGGCAACACTACTGATTATTAGCAAGAATATTTTGGAAATAAAGCCCCAATATGCTTTTGTGAGTTTGTAATCTAAATTCGTCTTCCAGGATAGTTTACTATCTGAAACTACCCTAAGATACTTAACGTCGTCAGATCTGGTAGTTTTCTAACCGAAAAGAGAGGGAATAGCCACAAACCGTTTAAATATAATGCGCCAGGTCCTTTATGAATCAAGTGATCTGAACACGTTCGGACAAAATTTTCAGAAACTTTTAGAACTAGATCATCTATGTTTAGTAAGTAATTTCGTGACTAACTGAACCAGAAGTCATTTAGCTTAAGTACAAGTCTAGATTTGCTGCAGCGGCAAGAAACAATTTATAAATAAGTGATCTTTCGATCCTATAGTATCAAGCACTTAGTGGAGGCCTGAATAGTTTGTTATAAATCTGTCACCAATATGTTCAGCAATGTTGTTTACAGACTAATAGATCGAAATGCTTTTGCCTCAGTTTAATCAGACCTATAGAAACTATACTTTGCTCCTGCTCCAAGAATAAGGAACAGTACTTACATGATTTGAAAAGATGTATTAGCTGATAGGAGCCTCATCAGGTTCTCAATACTATTGGCCAATTCGAAGTGTGGAGAACAAGTAAAGAAATTACGTTCCGAGGCAACAAGTTTTCTATAAGATTTCTGTACCATTAGGTAAATGTATCAAGTCTACAATTATCTGTTTTGGACAAGATTTTACTTAATCTATATCCAACTCAATCGATTAATTTTGTATTCCGTTAGGGTTTCGACGTGGTTCGTTGAATTAGCGAGGAACGAATTACCCTCCAATTAGGTTCCTAATGGTCATCGAGAACAAACTGATACGCGCACTTACCTTCAATCGTGCAGAGTTAATGGGAGGGGCAACTTAAATCTATGTATAACTAATGCAAACTGTTCATGGCCAAATGTAGAGCCGACCACTAATTGGTTCGAAATACTGACAGTATCGTATATACAATATATATACATATACGTATGTACTCGTATTATGTACAATGATTAGTAATTACTTTTGTTCGACAATTTTATGGATGTTAAACTCGGTTTCGTTTTTATTTTTGTCTGCAAATGCAATTTCAAACCATTTTGCTCGCGTCTTGCAGTTTAAATTACTTTTATGTGCAGCAGTAATTTCCACCTTGGCAATATGACCCAAAAATTTAATAATTTTGTATTTGTAATTTATCAAACAGCATTGTCATACATTTTAGCACCGCTGCTTGCCTGCATGCCTGAACGATATACAATAACTATATATACATTCATACATTCACTTTTGATTTAGAATAATTAAACTGCAATTGATGTCGATTTGAAAATATTTAAATTGTTTGTTTGTCTCAATCGTTGCAATCTTTTTTGCGGGCTCAAGGCACTCCCACCTGGTGCGTGGTTTGCTTATTTACGTCCTACTTTACGGCAAATCGTGGACGTACGGCTTTAGGGCTGAATTGCGTAAAACCATCTAGCACATTGCATAGCTCCATGTCAGGGTCTATCTAGCAGTGAAATGGGAGATGGGTCGAAATTCTGTTCCTGTTCCAACTGCCTCAGCTCTGTATAGCCACTATGCCCTTGTGCGATATATATGGGATGTGTATGGTGGTGCTGTTTGAGTTTCGTATTCTTATCGACGTATATTATCATTGGGACACATATCACTTTGTTTTGTTTTCGACTGCTTATCGTAAGCACAATAGAAATTAAATTTTTTTGTGCTTTAAATAAATCATTTATCACGACGTTGAAATTATTAATGATTTGGATTTAATTTGTCAATTTTTTTCTGTTATGATTTCGCGTTAATTAATTTGTATCATTGTTGCTTTTTTTTAATTGATTAATAAAAAAAAATTGGTTTTTTGAGTTTTTGAAAAAAAAAAATTAGCACTCACCTTTCGTCGTTAAGACACACAATTATCGCTTTCTTTGCTTTTTTCACTTTTCGAAAGATCATAAAAACGTCCAATGGATTGTAAAAGTTCAAACGATTTTTATTGATACGAATACTAATTATTTTTGTGATAATTAAAATTTAATTCCAATTTTGATTACTCGTGTTGAAATTTGGTAATCTACCGGCTTGTGAAATTCACAATTCAACCGTTTGGAAACGTCACAGTAGGAAAAAAGTTAAAACGGAATGGACAGGAACCCTTCATTTGATTCATTGGACCAAACATTCATTAACCGACCGTTTGCTGATCGTACACGGATACGAATCGGGAACTGGAACATCAGAATTCTAACGGAGACCTTAAGTAACTAAGAAAATGAAACGCTATTACATCGAGATTCTATAAGCGATGTAAGACCAATGATATTCTATGGTACGACACACAAATGAACAAGACATTAATGGAAGCAGTTTGATACTGATCAGATTCGGAATAGGAACGCACAGCAGCAGGAACCTGGCAACTGTTATGGATAAAAATGCGGTTGATTCTGTGCAAAACATTAAAGACGGTCGCGAGTGGCATCTCTGAGTCAGTTGAATAACTAAATATTCGTAATTGAAAAGCAACATGAACGCAGTATACATGCGAAATAATAAACAAATGAAACAATTGAGTATAAATACGCGAACAGAAAGCGTCGAGTTTTAGTTTGAATTGAAGTGAAATAATAGTGAAAGTAAAACTAGTAGTGAGATAAAATTGGTGAAAAAGATAATTGTTGTGATAGTAATAAACTTAAGTGAAAATAAGTAAGCGGCATTTTATTCCAATCCAGTGATCGAATCTTAGTTTGGTTGGAATTTCAACTAGGGGAAACTTATACGTAATAATATTCATAAATACACATCGACATCACCGAATGGCAGAACTAAAAATAAGATATATCATGGTTAACAAGAAATTCCTCTCGTCACTACAATATGTCAGGAATTTCAAATAAAGCCAGCAGCTGTGAAATGCTCGAAAACATAGAAGAAATTTTAACGCAAACATATTGATAGATACGGAAACAAGAAACATTTTCAATGTACCAACTCAATCTCCATATAGAAATGAATCCATCAGTAAAGAACAAAAATTGAACAAAACTGAAGAAGCCTACATCAAGACTTCCACGGAATTACTCGGCTACCAAGAACACAATCGGATACATTACGGATTAGTGATTAAACATGGGAAAAGATAGAGGAATGCCGTCACCTCAAGTAACAAATATACCAACACGTCGAGCATGCAAGCCATACACCAGTGCGTAAGGTAAGTCACCGGAAAAATGTCAAACACCACCTATAGGGATCCTGGTCAAGTATTAACAACGAATGAAGCACAGTTATTCCACCAACAGTGTGGGAAGTTAAAAATGCCATGCAAAAGCTAAAGAACAATAAGGCTACTGGACCAGACATTATAATCGCCGAAATATTCAAAGGAGATTTATCTACAGCTGCAAGCACACTAACACCAATAATCCAAGAAGTGTGGAATTCTGGCAGAATACCACAAACATTGAAGAAAGGCTTGACAATTAATACCCCCAAGAGAGGTGACCTAAGAAAATGCAAAAATTGGCGAGGTATCTATCTCCTCAATACAATAATAAACATCTCGCTATGATCATCCCTGACAGAATCTGTGTAATATCAAAATCTGTGACTATGTAAGATCAATGCAAAATTCAGAAGGTAACATCAAATCAATCCGCGTCATCACTGAACAATCCAGAAATTCGCCATTGCATCAGCTGTAAGTCGATTTCGAACGCCGGATACTATGAAAACCGAATTTCAATAAAAGGCAATCAAACTGAAAAAAGACTAAGGCATGAATGTGTTCTCTCGTCGATACTGTTCCTATGTATATACAATGGGAATTAATCAATGGTCTGGACTATGAAGATGAAATATGAATGCATCCGGAGAAATCGGATACCGCCATAATAATAACGAACCCCAACTTAAGTTCGCGGATACGAGATAAAGGAACGTGCAGTCACTTAGAAAATCAGACACGGCTGACGGTCTTATTTACAAGTATCACAAGTAGGCAGTTACCATTATCTAGTCTTTGCAAAGCTACGAAGAAAATTTTTGTACAGTCAAGTAGGACCGTGGAAAATATCAATCCTTTGAGGAATTCACCAATTCCTCATAGGATGGATGAGGAATTCGCCATGTAGAGATTAAAAAAACGTACACTTGGAGTTGATTGCATAATTTCATAGCTCTTGTACTTCGGAGGCATAACTTTGGTATATGACAAAATAAACTTAATGAATCGAAGAATGGAAAATGGCCGCTCAATATTCAAAAAGATTACCACTGAACATGTTAGAACTATCGCGGTATAGATCTTCTTTACACAGCATACTTGCTATACTGTCCTACATTATTTTAGGAGAATCACTTCTCTGGCGATGTAAACTAGATGTTCCTAGATTTGAAACAAGCCCATGAAGACTCGATAAATCCAGAGACGATGGACGTCTTTGAATACATCCGTAAAAGTGAAACACATCAAGACAACAATATATATTTCGAATATAGCTCCACTGAAACAGTATTGTTCTCCGATTTGGAGACCAAGCCATGTATAAAAGCAAAAGACTGGAAGTAATGCGTCTCTCAAAGTAGAATCTACTTAAAAGATGATGGCTCATACAATATGATGACGAGCTGGATCGAATCAAAACAATAGAGTCTGATTCTTAAGATGGTATGGGCCGGCAGTACTCTTGAAATTGGTTGTTAAAGTTAAAGATTAACATCGTCATATATCCAGTTAATAAATGCTAGATTTTCAGGCCGACTAATTGTCTACATGTCGTTGAGGACTGCGCCATGGCTGGTTTTGATTTCTGAAACTCTTCTTATAGCTTGTTGGTAAAACGGCTTGTAAGACTGAAATAGTATTTCCAATAAGAAAAAAAACACTAAGATTGCCCAGGTCTGCATAGTATAGCGTTGGAACAGATGAACACTTATAGAACAGCAAGTTCTTCAAAGAGCAACGTGTTTCAAATGATACGATGTGATAAGGTTCTCAAAAAGAACCAGTTGTGCCAAGTTTTCTATGTGACTGCAGCAAAATTGTGGATTTCAAGTAGGGACAGTCTCATTGGTGTGGATGCGAGTTAGAGATGGCTGGTAACTGGTTCTCCATTTGATTTGTACCTGTCTGGCTCAAACCTGTTTCCGGAAACACCTTTCTTGCCCGAACTGCAATGTAATGTCCATGTTAATAAGGTTTGGAAATAATTGAAAGTAACTGGAATAATTTAAACCCGGACAGAAAAGAAAGTACAGGGATATTAATCGAATTGAACACAAGGTATTTGATGCAGTCTAAAATCGGACAGCTGCTAATGAAACGTCAACAAGTCCCATGCGATGAACATGAGTTCTGAACCAACCATGGCCAGTGAGTATAGAAATCAGTATTCTTAACACGCTGAGCAGGAGCAGTGGACCACGACAGTTTTAAATTAAATAGAAGAAGCGTTTTTAATTGTTTTTAACACAGTGAAAATGCAAAGGAGACGCTGTCAATCCTTACCAGTTTAGAGCTGGTATATTTCCCAAACTGTTAGTGGTTCGCAGACGTCTAATAAAGGCGACTCCTGGGGCATACTATGCAGAGGTGGTAAATGGATAGAAATTATTTAAAGTTTCCACAAGCCATTGTCGGCCCTAATACCGTGTCAACAACCTGAAGCTATCAGTTTCGGTTACGAGCCAGCCCTTCATATTGTTCTAAATAATTAGAAGATGACAGATTGTTCTCTATGCCGGTCGTCCCCGACAGCAACCTCTTCGCCTACACAACAAAGATCATGATCGATGATAAAGTATATTATTCTTTCTAGATTCCTGCCAGATCTATAGCATTAAAGTCACCAATCTCAATTGATAGGTTGGCTAATCTAATATGCAAGCGTAGCTTACACATTCGATTAGGAACTGCTTAGTAGTCCAACACAGCCTTTTTGACCTGTGGCCAAATGAGGAATCTAGCTTCAAGATCTCCACTGTGTATATAGCAATGTATAGCCTTGAGATAGTTGGTACCACTTTTATGCCATCATAAATGTGATAAGACTGTCAAACGCCCCAGGTTTTCTAAGTGAACCGTTCTGTAATCTCGTGTCCGGGTACTTAAACGAGTGTTCGTTGTTGTTTTGACGGTATTCCATTTCATTTGTGTTGGTTGACATTTTTAACGCTTCAAATTTTTTAAGAATGCGGTCTGTTATTGTGGTGGTATTGTATGGGTTTTATGTTTCGTTTGAAATATTTACAAAACATGGATGCCACCACTCACAAAAACGACATGCCAAGTTAGATGCCCTATATCCGGGAAATTTTAAAGCAAAATAACTCGGCCGTTTTCATTAGACTAGAAATCGATCGAATACTATAGACACTGATATGATAACAATTAAATTTTGTTTTTATTGATAACAAACGAATATTTATAAATTAATTAACAGAATCTATAAATTCGCGTTATCATACGCGTTATATTGTTGATTATATACAATAACAAAGTTTATGGCTAATTATAATTATTGTTTATTGTCACCCACCAACCGACAAATAATGGCCTTTGTAGTGTCCAAGCTGCTAAATCTTTTGTTTCGTGTTGGGACGATATAGATTGACACAAGCTCCCCTTGGCATGTAACATGATAAAAAAGTGAATGTTAAATTACTTCACAATATACGCCACGGTTTACGCATATTGGGTGTACGTGTCTAGTATACATAAAATGCAAGACGAAAGAGAAGTAATAAAAGAACAGCAACAACAACAACAACAACAGTAACTTAAAAAAATGCCTTTATGACCTTTTGAGGAAGATAACGTGTATAGAATGGATTATGAACGATGTGTACATATATAGCTAAGTATGTAGATGTATACCAGATACTCTTACTTAGACGAAAGGGAATTGCAACAAAGTGTTTATAGATGACACAGATGACGCATATAAACAGGTCGTCTCGTATACATCCTGGTACTGTCCTTGCAATAAGTATATACGATTGTAATCTCGTTTATATGTAGTCCAGTTGTTGATATGCAGGGCATCCGACAAGGCCAACCTCTATTATCTTGCCTTACCTTTTCATATATAAGATTACAATCTCAACACGCATATAACCATATATTATCTTGAGACAACTTAACGATACACGAGCGATAGTTGCTATTTTTGTCGTTTTCGTATTAACGGGTTTATCTGCAATAAGCTGCAATATAATTGCACGGTTAATTGTGTGTATGTGCATACGAGTATACTTACACATTTATGTTCGTTCGATATACCGCAATCTTAATCATACATTGTTATATATCCATGCAAACCATAAAGACATTTATGTGAATTGAATATAAATCGATTAATTTAATTTAATTTAATTATAATTATTTTGCTTTGGTTTGAGTGTGCTCCAATTTTCCATATAGTTTCCATGAAAATGTTTTAATTTGATTTTTGTTTAATTTCTTAAGTATACACGACCGTGTCGATCAGCGCTATCTCATCTATTATATAGAACGATATTAAGCTTCAGTTAGCCTGTGCCGTGTCAATAATCTGACTTCAGTGTGGTTTCGATCACAAGCCAGCATTTCATATGCTGTTGTAAAGAACCATACCTTTGCGACAGGTGGCGTTGACACAAACATCTTCTGCACCATTCGCTATGGATCAGTACGCAGAACTTAGCCGAACCAGTCTGCCATAACTCTCAATTGTTGGCAACACTGTTTTGTTCGATATACGACAGCTGACATTTTCTTTGTCATTATTTTGATTTCCCATTTCACACTGAAATGAAAAAAAACATTCTGTTCGCCAAACTCATCGTGCCTTACGTCCATTTTATGGTCGTCCTAATCGTCCATTAATACTCTTAATGATAGTACGTATTCAGTAAGACGACAAACAGTGCATACCGAACACACGATCGACGCTGTAAATGACATAGACGTTGTATGCCGTATCATTGAGGAAGATCAAATTCAACCAACTCGACTTCGTTACTTATCAACCGCAGATGTGTCCATCCAAAAATCAACTTGTGTATGAGTCCTCATCCGACTGTCGGCCAATGCGCTGAAACTTAAATTCAATCGATACATAGGCCCTTGTGGCTTTAAAAACGATGATGAGATGAATGTTACAGTCAACGATGAATGGTATTGAGACATGATTTTTGATGATTGGAAACTGTACCAGTCGTTCAAGTATATCTCTTTCACTACATTGTGTTCTGTCATCTCACAATGATGTATGTATGTGTTTGGTATTACCAGATAACAGACTCTATTGTTCTAGTTGTAGGTTGGCCTAAAATCTACGTCTGATATAACTACATCACGGGATGTTTGATATCCTATTTATCAAAAAGGATGTAGATACAGCGATTTCTGAATCTCAGAAATTTTCGAATTTTCGGAATACCCGGCACCAACCAGATTACAGCAAATTGATCCAACGGTAAAGATCATGATTTCAACGAAGAGGATGGATGGGTTATTGTGCTCCTGGATAATATGTGTCTGGTAAATCAATCAAACCAGACCCGCAGATTCTTAACTTATGAGGAGAGGTATATAAGACTCAATAGTTTTGGAAGACTAATGTTTGCCAGTCTTACGTTTTGTGAAAAGAATCATGAGTTTTCCAAGTGTTCACTTAATAGACACGCTACAACTAAGTTAATCGCAATTTGCATGTGATCACATAGTTCATCCGTATATTTACCAACCAACATTATGGCGCTGTTATCGTCATAACCGTGATAGTAAATTTCGTTGTCGTTTAATTGAACTAGCAGTGAGTTAACCACAAGACACCACAAGAGTGGAGACAGAATTCCTTCGGATATCCTTTTTAGGCGATCACCGTAGTCCTATCATTGCCTTAGTCTGCAGTAGTTCTCTTTAACCTGTGCATGGCACTAAACCACCGCACGAGTGTGGTCTCCATGTCATATCTTTCAGCTGCCGAGATCATCGCCTTGAAGGAAGTGTTATCAAATCCGGAAACATCGAAGTTGAATTCGTTTTGTTGTCCAGCACTTCATGAAGTGCTGTTTCAACAGATTTATCTTTTTGGTATATGAGTTAGATCAACTAATCGCTCTAAATATTTAAGTAGAAAAAAAGGACAGGCAATATAATTAATAGGTCAAAAACGTTTTGAATGTGGTTTTCCATCCGCCGCGGTATCAATACTACCCTGATTTTTCTCTATGGTATAGGAACGTATGCGAAGGCCAAACTGGCTCCGAAGATATGTGCAAGGTGAACTAGGATAACTACCAATCCTTCCTGTTTTTGTGTCCTTTTATCATATCCTTCACTCAGGCTTAGTTGGCCCATTGTAACATCCTACTTTTAACTTAACGTTTTTCGGCTATCGGTCCAATTTTAAGTAGAAACCATCTGCACATTGCATAGCTCCATACCAGCCTATAGTACTGATATGGAAGATGGGAGGGCCCATGGATTTTAAACTTAACAGGAGGTGTCAGATGTGATCATTCACAACACCGATCGCACCGCCCAAACGATCGATGGTGAAAAATTCCTTTTACATCCTGCCCTATCAGGATTCGTATCCGGTACATCTCGCTCCATTTGTCGCAGCTTTAACCACTGCGCCACTTGGGCGGTTTGTCTTTCCTATCGAATACTCGCAAATATTTCATCCAAATCTATAGTGTCTTAAATTTACGTGGATGTATATGTTTTTGCAAGCTTTAATTTAACCTCGTGCATATATATATTTATATATATATATGTATATATATATATATATATATATATATATATATATATATATATATATATATATATATATATATATATATATATATATATATATGTATATATAGGAAGCTATAGGATCTCAAATTACCCAAACAATTATATTTATATAAACTACACTACCACAGGACAGTTACCACAGGTGGTTATCCTTCGTTAATATTGGGTACAGGTACAAATAAATGTGGTATATACTAGTGAATGGGGAAAACGTGATTGCTTATTTCACTAAAAGAGTCACTCAGTTTATACCCTGCGCCCAGATAGTTTCAATATTTACATCAACGATATTCGTGTCTCTCATGAGCTCTTGAGATTCTAAGAACAAAACAGTTCAAGCCGATAGTTTTCCATGTGCCATTAGAAATGCTCGGTTGCCAAAACGTGCCGCTCTTTAATGTTGTAACTAGGTACTTAAACGAGGCTGTGGTGTTAGTTCTTTTTAACACTTTAAACTGTTGTGTTATCTGATTTGATTGATTGCCCAAGTAGATACTATCCAACCAAACAAGTCACCATTCATAATAAGTTACTCATAGTGTCATGATTTCCTTGAACCAATTTATTATTCTTAAATTTTAGTACTTGATGACAATTACCAGCAGAATTTGAAACGCAATCAATCATCTGTCAATTGGTTTAATTGCTTCGTGATGTCATCGAAGGCCATTTTATCGTGTTGTCATCGAAGATCATTTTTTTTAACGAACGATCCTTAATTCGTTTAACTAAATCGTAAAAAAGTGATCATCATTGGCATAGTAAATTTCGAAAACGGCGATACTGACAAAAACTACATCAAGCAAAAAGTAGTCGTATCATTCAGGGGAGTTGATTACATTTTTGTCGTCTTTTAGGCGCATTTATATTAAAATAAATTTTATCCATTTTCTCGGTTCCTGGACAATCGCTAGATAATACCAAAGATCAGTTTCAATCTTAATCTCAACAACTGCCCCCTCTACATAGTTACGTAACAAACATAAATTTATTATAGGTCAAAATCCTTTTAATATCGTCTTTCAGATGCAATCTGGTTTAAGCGATCTTTGAGCAATACAGGGTTTAGTATTTGGGAAGAAAGTACCGCAGATATATTGTTATATCTATCAGTTATGGGGGTTATTTATGTTGTGATAATCTACGATCTAGAATCGCTGTATAGTATTCGCAATATGAACAGTTCACAATACAAAAGAAAATTAACAAAAAATGAAAACATTTCGATTCAACTATATCTGTAATTCGCTAGAACTTTTGCAACACGACTTTATATGAACATAATGCAACATACATCAAGTTCGGTAGCATATGCCTCTGATCTGTTCTATCAAGCAGTCATTCAATGACGTCATCATCAGATCTGAACCGGCATAGAATACACAAGATGCCATACACTTAAAAAGACTCTAAGTCTTTAACGACTCTAAGTGTTCAGCGTCTTAGCTATGAATCAATACCACTCTGGAGTTCAAGCATAACTCCTATCACTGTCACGTGAACTGCCTAGATTTACAATAGTAAAGATTTACAAATTTGAGGCTAAATTAGTCCTGTAAATTAATCAACATCTCATAGACGAATACTAAGAAAAGTGATCTGCAATCCTCTAGATTCTTTATGATATAAAAGAGGCAATCTTCCAGATAGTTTTAAGCTTGTAACGTCACAAATATTAAATTCTACATGGACGTTGTTGCTATCTGAGTCTTAACAACTGAAAACAAGAGCAAACACAAACTCTCTCAATTTGACTTTCTTATTCTTGTGAAGTTTGAAGGTCAAAGGCACGGCAAAGTTCTTCGGTGCCACGTTGCACAACAAACTAAGCGCTACATTTAAAAATAAATACTTCGTTTTATAAAAATGCCATTGGCAAAAGGTGTGGGTTATAGAACCTCGCATTGTACAGTGACCTACTTTACTGCTTGCGATCTGAGAGCCAATGGCCAATTTTCACAATGAAATGTCAGAGAACTATTTCATTTCTTTCACTAGAGATTATCTTCGATTTACTTTTTCTTGATCTTTGGACAAATAGACTTCTGGTGACAACCTGGTGAAGACGTTGTAATATTTACTGATCAAAAATATTTTTAGCTCTTAATGAGATGACGGATAAGGCAAAGTTTCATCGCCTGGATATTTCAATGTAAGATGGAATAATCAAGAACTTTTTCGAGGTAAACTCAAGGACTATGCAGATGACATATGCCTGGTCGCACACAAACACTCAGACATGGAGCAGAAAACAACAGCTTTTAGATTTAGCTAACGAAGTTAAACATGACCACGCCGATACACATCAACATGTTACATAAAATCTGAATTATTGTTCTGCAATACCAAGGTACAAATGTTCAACATGTGTGTGAAATCAGCACTACTGTATGAGTGTGAGACACGGAAACAGTAGTGCTCGTAAATAAGAGCCCTCGACGAATACTGAAATGCTTCTGGATTAACACCATAACGAACATTGAACTGCATAGCAAAACAAATCAGTCAGGCATAGAGACCGAAATATAGAGAAGAAAGTGGAGATGGATTAGCCATACGATGCCGAAATCACCAAGTAATATAACGAGAATGTCATTGGACTGTAACCCGATGGTAGAAAGATGATGACATGGAAGCGAACAATCAAATTAGGTAAATCGCGGGAAAAATAAAAGCTGTAGCCCCTAAAAAAGTGAGTTTCTATAACATTTAATGAGTCATATACATATTTATGCAAGTATCAGCTGTGAAAGTGCAATTTCTATTAAATAACACAACGTACACGAAGTGAATAAATCTAATCGATATCCTCGTATGAAAACATACATTAAAATGAAAATCGAAAAAAATTGTACAAGCGACTACCTGTTGTGTCACAAGCACAACTCAATTCCCATTTCAATTCGCAATCATCGCACGTATGAATCTCGTGTACACCGACATTTATGCACATATATACATTGATTAACTGTTTATACTTTCTAAATTTTAAATCATCTTACCATTTTGTATACATACAGTTTCTTTGTATATAGTTTACCAATGAACCAACCTGCCTCTCCAGCAAAAATTAAATGAATTCATTGTACAGCTCTCTTCATCGTGATTCACATTTTACATAATACAATTCATCCACTTCGTCTCTATATATGAGTATACACACTAACTCGTCCGTGTGTACAACGTTTATTAGCACTAAGTCGTGTTTGCGTTGGCTCTTCGTCGTTCAACATTTAAATATGGAAATATTCCAAGAAAATTGAATGCCAAAAAAAGCAAAAGTAATCGACATAGGTTGCATTTATTAATCCAATTTTTGTATATTATATAAATAAATAACATAAACAAATAAGACGGAGAGTAAAATAAAATAATAAAAAGTTAACTTAACAACAACATTCCAAAAACAAGTTATTTATTAATATAATAATTTAAGAAAATTGTCTTAATATAATAAAATATAATGTTGTCATGGTGAACAAGATATCGAAACTGTAAATTTACGAATTAAATTGTGAACAAACAGTGCTCTAAGAACCAAGTCACTTATGTATCACACTTATCTCGCCATTGTATCGATTACAACTCATATATCTATTTAGACATATCACTCATTCACTATATATTCATCCATCAAATGTCGAAGACGCACATATATAACACAATTTCAGCGCGATATATAGTGACAAGTTTTTGTCATATGTCAATTTGATTGGATCACAACAGAACGATCGAGCAATAAATAAACATTTTTGTTTTAACAAAAAAACAACACAAACGTTACAACACATTTTGTTTAACACACATAAAGTGTGCCAGACCAAACCAAATTCAGAATTCTGTTGCAATTTCATCAATATACAGCACAACATCTTGGCTACCAAAGTAAATTGATTACTTATATATTTGCGCGGAATGAAAACAAATGAACTTTCCAATTAAAATACAAAAAAAATAATTGACAAATACTTTCCTAAGACATGCCTATGTGCGGTGTATGATTCAATAAAACGCCTCAGGCTTTGGGATTTTTAGACATTCAAATTATATTTTTAATAATCTTTGGAACAAAATTTAAACATTTTTTTGGTTGATTTTGTAAGTCAATGAAGAGAAAAATTTGTCAGCATTTATTATAAACAATAGAATGTAATTTAAAAGATGTTGGCGTTTGTAAAATTGGACAGGGTGAGCCATCGTTAGTTATTTTGTCAATCAATAAATTTTCTCCTGCTTTCGAAACGAACACTTATTTGTGGAACCTAACTTGTTCAAATTTATGAATGTTTATTGAACAATTTTTGATCTAGTTGTATTTGCGACTGTAGCCAATCTAAATTGACTGACGTAATTTTTCACAATTATATGTATGTGTCAAATGTATCTTCTGTCACAATAATTATGTGAAATCAATTTGAAGGGGTTTGCCTACCTGTTTAGGATAAGTTGGCAATAAGTATCAACTTAAGGCTAGTACTCAGTTCAAAGTGAAATTAAATTTTACCGCGGTCTCCAAAAATTTATTTATTTTCACGTGAAATGTTTTTGGAGGATGAATGTTTTTGGAGAATTCAAATGTTCAAATTTCACGTGAAAACCATGGTTCGAATCATTATTTTCGCGTGTAACAAATTTGTAGAGTTTATGCGCGCCATCTTTGGTGTATTGAGATAACTATAGTTTTTGCGCTAATGAACTGAGTACTGCTTGAGGCTAGTACTCAGATCAAAGTGGAATGAAATTTTACCGCGGCCTCTAAAAATTTATTTATTTTCAAGTGAAATAGAAAGGATTTTTTTTGGAGAATTTAAATGTTCAAACAATTTAAGTGTTCAAATTTCACGTGAAAAAAATGGTTCGAATCATTATTTTCGCGTGAAACAAATTTGTAGAGTTTATGCGCGCCACCTTTCGTGTATTGAGATAACTATACTTTTTGGGCTAATGAACTGAGTAGTGCTTAGTAAAAGCAGAAATGATTTTTTTCATAAAATCACGAAATCGATCTGAGTACTAGCCTTTAGTGAAAACAGAAATTAAATTTTTCATTTCTGAGTTCACTTTGGTAAAATCATATGAAAATTTCACGTGAAATCGATCTGAGTACTAGCCTTTAGAAATAAGCCCTAGTATCTGTTCTAAAAAATTCTTTGACACATGAAAGTCAAAAATGTGTCATTTGGAGTCGCTAACAACACATTTTGAGTGTCCAAATTTGTAGCGTTCAATTGACAAATTTATTGATCGTTTTGAACAGACTAGTTCAGTGTGGAAGGTCGTACATCGTATCATACTGTTGATGAAAGTTCACAAGATACATCGTTCACAAGAACTAAACATTTCACGATGTATTCATTTGTATCCATATAAAATTACTAACTCTAAATGTGAAACCACAAACGTTATTCTTTAAGTCATTGTTTGGTGTGGTTTATGGGTTTTTGGCATCATTAGGCTGTTTTTCTGTAAAAACGAACAGGAAAATTCCTTTATTGTGCATGGCGAACGTTATAGTAACATGTTAACCGTTTTTTGTGGCCCAAAATGAATTAATTGGGTGTAAATGACTTTAGTTTCAAGATAGAAAGATCATTTGATGATCGCATATTTACAAATTGTAAAGTTTCAAATTGTGAAATGTTGTAGGGTTTTTTCCACTTTTGTCGACATCTCCAGTTTCTATTTGGAACAAAGTTTTGTTGTCATCTTTTCCAAACTGTTTATTTATTCGCTCGAACCTCATTTTTGGCTGTTGTCCGACTTCTTGGTTCCTATAGCTTTATCGATGTTCCCTTAATTGTGTTAGTCACAATTTAGTTTCCACAATGCTTCCATTTTATAGTTCTTTTAATTGACTGGTATTGGTGACATTTTCGGGACCTGTAGAACCGTTAGCAAACCTTCTCAAGGATCTTTCCATATACTCCTGATGCAGTGGCGCCTGGTGGTGAAAGTGTTCGTTATGAACCAGTAACATCAACCAGACATCGTTCACAAGAACAAAACATTTCACGAACCATATAACGACGCATTCAGTTGAACAATACAAAATTCAACTAACTCCAAAATTGAGACCACACCAACTTCATCCTTCAAGAGACACTGTTTGCTGTGGTTTATGGGTTGGTGGCATCATTAGACCGTTTTTAATTGAAAAGAAACAGAAAAATACACTTACAGTGTATAAGAAACGTTTGTTGTAACATGTTAACCGGGCTTTTGTAGCCTAAATTGTATGAATTGCGTGTCAATGATTTTTGGGTTCAACAAGACGGAACAACATGCCACACAAGTCACGTAACAATCCATTTAACAAGATATGTAACAAGACATTGTGAAGTCCTTTGGCCACCAAAACGCACGGAATTTCAACACTATCTGATTATTTTTTATGGGGTTATTTGAAAGGTACGCAAACCATCTACAAACAATTAAAAAAATTATGAAATTCGAATGCAAGTCCGTAGGCGAAGCCGTGGTGGACGTATGAACGAAATTGTTTTTCATCATAAATGGCCAACCACTTTTCATTATCAAAAAGAAGGTTGACTTTTCATTCTACAATGTGTGTTTTACTTACAAATTAAAAATGGAGTAACAAATGACTCACCTTGTATAATCGATATCCTCTCTCTCTCTCTCTCTCTCTGCCGTTATTTGGCTTAGTTTATTGCACAAGAAAATTCATAACTAATTTCTATGACACTTGTTTTTGACTTACTTTATTATCACTTGCCAATATTACGGTTAAAAATCCCAAACTGAACTGTATTAATATTCTAACAGGTGTCACTGCAGTCGTCAAACTACTCTCCACCCAAACCTCTTCGGTGTCCTTAAGAATTTTCCTACCCATGTTCCACTTTTGTCGATATCTCCAGTTTCTATTTGGAATAAACTTCCCTTGTCGACTTTTCCAAACTATCTCTTTATTCGCTCGAACCTCATATTCGGCTATTGTCGGACTGCTGGGTTTCATTATCGATAATTAGTTAATGATATATTGTCGGTTTCGACACTGCTTCCGTTTTGCAGTTCTATCTAATTGACTGCCATTGAAGACATTATCTACACCATTAGGCTACTGCCTTTCTACATTTCAACCACGAGAACCGTTCGCGGACCTTCTCCTTTATTCCACGGTGTCTCCTTTATTCCACGGTGGACGCCACTTGCTTCTATATGACACTTGCGCAATATCCTCCGTGATGGTTGGTGCCCCATTTTTTCAAATTGCATTTATAATTCATCCTCTCTTGTTCCGGCATCTTCCGAATATGTCCGCACTCAGAAAAAATACTATGACCAAAATCTTAGTAATACAATTTGGTTACTTTAATACCAGTATTTTTGTTTACATCCACCAATTCGCTACTTTAATTTAAAAAATAAACATTTTGCTACTTGGTTAAAGCAATAATTGATCAAAATTTAGTTAACCAAAATATTGGTACGTGAATTTGGTTAAATTATCTTAAAAAAATAGTTAAACAACCTTAGAATATATTTTAAATAGCAAAGTTAAGTTTTTTCATTAATAAGTTGTTTAGACCAAACAATTTAACAGTGTAAACTATGTTTTTACTAACATTGACGAAACAATAATTATTTGTCAGAAAATTTTTAAAAGAATTTTGATAAAATATACCTTGATTAAAGTAACAGCATGTTTTTCACCAACAATTGTTGGATTTAACCAAATATTTAGTTCAAATGATCAAAATTCTTGGTTACCAAAAAACGGAATTTATTAAAAATGCAATTTTTCATGTCAGATTGTGTTGCTTTTCTTCAGTGAAAACACGTTTGTGCTTCCCAATTTTGGACGATACTCCAAATATAAATAATCAATTTTATACTGAATCAAAAAATTATGAGTTGTATCTGGATTTATTTGGTAAGCAACGTTTTAGTTTTTAGTTTTGGTTCACATTTTGAAAATATTGTTCAATTGTAGCTGCGGAGAGAAATAATTTGTTTAAGTAACATGGGACCACACAGTGGGCCGCCTCAAATGCAAAACATCTGGCCCGAATACTTTATCAAAGAAGTCATCACTCAAAGCTTCAGCATAGTCAGTTGTGCTTGTAAGCTACCACCACAAAATAGTCAATAACAGTTCCAGTATTAATTTATTTTTTAATTTTAGAACTCAAATTTGCATAAGCCTGTCATACAAAAATGACTGTCATACAAAAACGCCGTTTCGGCGGTTAAATTAAGGCGAATGGTTGGCCAGCTCGTCAGCGGATAGGTTAATAAAAATTTGGGGGAGAACACAAACTGGGCATAAGCGAGTGAAAATATGGACAAAAACATTAAAATATGGGAATTAAGCTCTAGGAATGTCTTAAAACACTAGAGGGGAACAATAACTATGTATTTTGTTGTAATTTTAAATAGTACGGATAGTTTCGACGAATCGGTACGAAAATGGGATGTAGGAACTGCTAAATATTTAAAAACACTTCCGGCCCATTCAGATCCTGTTTTTGCGGTGCATTTCAATCATCCTGTTTTGGCGGTGCATTTCCATCGTGAAAATTTCCATCACACAATTGTTTCATCTAGTTGCTATGGTTTATATTTGACATGTGATACAGTAAGTGGGCAATGTTTAAGAACACTGATTGATGATGATAAGTGTCCGGGTTCGTTTGTTAAATTTTCGCCAAATGGGAAGTATATATTGGCTTACATTTACATTTGACAATACACTGAAGCTGTAGTGTTAATCGAAAGGCAAGTGCTTCAAAACATGAAAAGAATGTAATCAAAATGTATTTTATTGAATAAAAATTGAATATACTAACATTATGTGTTGTTTAATGTAATATTGAATTTACCCTAACCAATTGTTAAAATATACTAAATTTTTGGTAAACTAAACAATCAAGTGATCTATACAACCTAAATAATCTCAAATATTGACGAAATAATAAAACTTGTTAAATCTAACTAAATCGTATGTGAAATTTACTTTTTGTTTGGCTAATTTAACTTTTTTATTTAGTTATTAAAAACGATTATTTTTTTTGATATTTAAAAAAATAACCAAATACTTTTGGTTAAAGTAACTTAATGTTTTATGTTAATAACCAAAGTTTGGTTGTTTAAAATTAAAAATTATGTTTACCAAGATTTCAGTTATTTATTTTACTAAGGCGTTTGGTTGGTTGAAAAATACTAAGATTTTGGTTTAATTGGTCTAGGTTTTTGGTGTTCTTGACCCAAGTTTTTTTCTGAGTGGTGGAAATCCCACGTTCAGTCAATGTACTTTGTTCTCCGATCGATTCTTCTTCCCACTGGCTTCTATAAATTTCTCTAGAATATCAGCCACCAGTTCTTCATGCCAACATTATTTTTCCGTATTGTTCTTACGTTCAATTCTCCAGCACTTTTTATAGTAACTCTGAGGCACTTTCTTTTAATGCCACTATTAATGTTGCTATAATGCTTAATCTTCTTCAAATCAAGCTTTTCTTGTGGACTCTATTTCACTCTTGAGTTTGAACATGTAAAATCTTCCACCAGGGCCAAGCGACAACCCTTTCACAATTTATAAAGATTATTGTGTGAAATAAGTAAAGTTGATGGTTTGACTAAATTCTGGTTTTTTGAATTTTAATCAGTGTTGAACCGTGGACCTTTCATGGCATTGAGTTCTGGAATAGTTTATGACACTGTTCAATTTTTATTTATATGCAAGGAACAGTTATATTTTAGGTCTCCTAAAACATTCATTTATTTTAACTCACATTGGTCTCAAGGTAGGAAGTAAACCATTTATTTGACACTCCTCTTTTTACAATATCAAACAGATTAGATAAACAAGTTTTGTGGTTGACAATATCGAAAGCTTTGGTAACATTTACGAGCAAACCAGTACAATCTTTATTCAAACTACATCATGTGCAAAAATTCGTGAAGGAACCCATGTTAGTACTCACATTGAAACTTTATTTTTAACTCTGAAGACCTACAAGTAACATTACGATCTCAATGCTCAAAAAGGTGAATAATGTTTGGGGGTTTGAGTCTAATAAAAGTGCATATTAGGCCTTTAAATAATTCAAGCTGAGAGCTTGTCTGTGAAGGCAAAACATTTGAAACTTCTAATTAAATTTTGATGGAGTTGTGATTTTAAGGTCTACTATGGAAGGTATCAAGGTTAGAATATTGTTAGATCTAAGACGAGCAAATAAATGGTCAATAAATATAGCTGATTATTTTAGAACACGTATAAGAATTGTCTCCTACCCAAGGTACATACTCAAATTGATTCGAATCCACAAATGATTAGTTAAATAATTATAACTGAGTTTTTTCAAAACCCGAGCGTTGCAAAAGTCACGGAGACCAGTGATAAGTGCAACTATATTTCATAACCAATCCTTTTTAAAGATGAACCAAACTTGGTTGACCCTCCAATACTAGCACTTAGACTCTTTTTCATATAAAATATTATACTCCAATAACCGTTCAATTCTATTGGCAACGCGAGAATTCATTTATCAAACATCTAGGTAGTGGAATTCGTTATCCGGTTTTTAGTTTCCGTTTGAGTATAAAATGCACAAGTTTAAGGCAGCTATCAACCTTTACTTGAAGGAAGGGTGCAAGAGCTCTTACAAGGACAGTTACAAGGAACTAGGACAGTCTAAAAGTCCACTCTGCACCCAATTAAAGCTAAGTTTAAAAAAAGAAAAAACACTCAATCGATGCGACATCTATCAGAATTGTTTAAGTTATCTTTAAATTTTACTTAAACTGTTTGCACGCAATTAGGTTGTATCATAACAGAAAAGTTGCACGCATTGTAGTTGTGTCAAATTGAATGCACAGATATAATTTTACATAACACTATACCAATATTATTTGTCAATCCAGTTCGATATTAATTAAATATTTTAACAGATTGTCCGTTTTCAAAACGTGTTAATGAGATGAACAAATTTAATAATATTACAAATGGGAACCATCCACAATGCCGCGTTTTAAAATCTCGTGAGGTACAAAGTGACGCGTTTTGAAACGTCCACAAACAAATTGCCACAATATATCAAACGATACAATATAATTCTTCTAAACAAACTTGTTTTGCTGAAACATAGTAAAAAATTTCCTCCACTTAATAGAAATTAATAATTAATTATCTTATAATTGATTAAAACTCGTCATTTTCAAACGAGACAATCGGAAACGTGACATATTGAAACGTGACATTTTGAAACGTGAAATTTTGAATTCGTAATTTTATACTATATACCCGGTTTGCTGGGCCAGGATCCGCTTTTGTTTTTTTTTAAACTACACTGTCAAAGTTTAGTCTTGCCCTTACACATATCTTTCGTTCATTTACAAGGTGGAGCAAAAGTAATGCCATATTGTGATTTGTGAATATGCCATAGTTTTTGCAAATGTCTGAAGAACTCGAAACTACACGGAAAAAAATATTTTGATTAACATCATTATTGTAGTTTGGTAACTAGATTTTTGTGATGTTCATTAAATTTTTACTGATCTTAACTTCTTTTTGAGTGATATTGATTTAATGAATTTATTGAATTTTTATTGACTATTGATATTCATAAAGAACGTTTTCTGAAATTCATTATATATACATTTTTGAAAAGTTTAGTACGTCAGAAAAAATTTGTTCATATCAGTAAAATTTGGATTGATTTTCACAATAATTCTGTAAACATCAAAAAATTTTGGTATTTATCAAATACGTTTGAATTTAACTGTCATAAATGACATGCTTTTTTTAAAATCAAAAATAGTTCGAGTAAACATTGGTAATAATTTGTAATAGTTTCCTCCCACTCTCCGTCTTTACTGGTTTAGCATTGATCATGCTATAAAAGAGTAGGAATGCTTCCTATTTGCCAATGAGACAGACATTTGGCTTATCTCATGTCGTTGTTTAAATTTACGCGATAGTTGTGACATTCTCACACTGCATGAAATACTTCAAAGGTGCATTTTGGGGTTTTGCTAGATATCAACTATAACCGTGGCCAGGGAAGAAGAAAAAGATGTTTACTGTGAAGAAGCTTAGAACACCTGGATTCTGTTGCTGAAACATTTCTAAAGGAATGAAATGAAATATAATCTTTAGTAATTGGGTGGAAAAACTCTTCAGTGCACCTTATTGAAAGAGATCAAACCAAACAATAATACTGTTTGATGTCATAATTTTCTATATAATCAACAAATATTTAACATCACAAACTTATTGTAAAGTGAAAAAGTGTTAACACCCATATCTCAAAATCTATTCGTGAGACATAAAAATACATAAGCGGCTGTTAAGAGCCCTTACTAAAACTAATATATATAAATATATATATATATATATATATATATATATATATATATATATATATATATATATATATATATATATATATATATATATATATATACATTACATGTTATTCACCATTTGTTTTAATTGGCGTTAATAAAAAAGATTTTCATCAAAATAAATACTGATTTTTACTTGTTTTTCAATGAAATTCATTAAAGATTTAATGCTCGTAGTTATTAATTTGTTTTATGATGTCACAAATATTCAATATGAATATTTAGTGAATATCATTTGCCAGTTTTGTAATATTCACTACAGAAAAAAATCACTAAAGCAGTTTAATTTTAATCACCATTAGATCGACTGGAGCAGTTTTTAATGATTATTATACTGTTTTTTGGTGATTCTCAGCCTAATTTTTTTTTCCGTGTATGTTTATATGGTGTTTCCGGTCAATTTTTTTAACAGAGTGTTGTCACTGAATTTTATCACTTGGGAAAGAAGACGACGATTTCGTATTCAAATGAGCGATAAAGTCAAATTAAAGAAGAAATCCCCACAGCCGGAGGTTTTGCGAGCTTCAATTTAAAGTGCCGTAAAACGGCCATCAACTAAATAAATGGTCATTTAACCGATTATTTTACGCCTTCAAATACACTTTCAGTGAAAATAGAGTACAATGTTTTTGCATTTCTAACAAAATGACAGCCAATTTATATTATGACGTAACTTTTGCCCCACCTGTATAATACTACTTGAAGTCTAAGTTATTCTGCTACTAAGTCGTTAACAAAATGTCAATTGTCTATTAACCTAGTTTTAAACTTGTTTATCATTCATATCTTATAAGCATTCTTGTAACCTCTATTGGGCAACACCCTAGTGGATAGGAGTAGACTCACTGGATAACTTTATAGTTGTGCTCGCAGGCTTAAAATTAAAGCTGTGAAGTGGCAACATAGGCGATAATTCTTTTGATGTCAACACAACTAGAAATTGAACATGTTATAGGTTTATGTGAACATTCGAGAATTCCAGCTGAATGAATGGAAAAGCTATATGGTTCTGTGCAATTTCTTTGGCAATTGTGTCAACCAGTTTAAATTAATTGTCATATTGTTCCAGATTCAAACATAGAGAATTAATTAGCTGTGTCATTTGATAGCAAGATTAATTCGACCTGTTATAGCATTTGACAACAGCGGGCAGAGTAGCAACCGAGAAATGAGTTGGCAGTAGAAGCTTCAATGATTTCACACAAGTTAAAATAATAAACTTATCATGTAGCCTGGATGTTTCAGATGGCTCCTAAATTTTAACACAATAAAGTCTCAAAGATCTGTTTTTGGAATTTCTTAGTTCCTATCTATATTTATAGATTTTGATTGGGGTTGTTTGCTGTACTTTTGACCTCGATGGTGTTTGAAGTTTGTCGTACTATAAGAGGAGACGAACCGATAATATAGCTTCATTGAAAGCAATGGATACCGTGTCTACCAAGACCTTCTGTTTCCACCCAACTCAATTTATAAGTTGGTTAAACATGAAGTGTACTTCAAGTGCGATCGTTAACAATCTACAGTATCTCGGCTAACAATCTACATTGCAAATATATAGTACAGTGAAATGTAATCGCCCAGTGGCAATATATTAGTCACCTACAGATATTAGTCAATGCTAGTTTCTTCTACATCAGCATCTCAAAGCCGAAGTACAAAAGTAAGGTTCTTGTATCAAGACGGTATTTATATCCTGAAGTGCGTAATGGAACTGGTAGTTCTAACCTGTAACGCTCGTTCTTCTTGAAGACTTCAGCTTTTGTAATGGAATGACAGTAATTAAACTATAATTAATGATGATGATCTCATTATAATCAATATATAGGTGATTCCATATAACATTTTATCATATCCATAATTGAAGATCAATGATCTCATCTTTCATTTGTGAAAAAAAAATTAATTAATCCATTAACTATTATTTGTTTACATTGTTGATCCATAAAAAACTATTTAGAATTTTTAATACAGTTTTGACGTTAACGACATGTAGTTAAATTTTGTGTGTTTCATCTATCAAAAATCTTAAAATGATATCATTCGAACGAATTGATTTTGTATAAATTCAAGGCCATTCAAACGAGTAAACAAATATCGAACTATCAAGGAATTTTCATATCATATATAAGATGATAACAACCAATCTTATTGCTTCCTCGTCTTGATATACCACAAATTCCCATCAAATCATGTTGAAATAATTTATTGAAACTGAAAACCGGTATATGTATGTTCTATATAGGTAAATGTCCATGTTTCGAATGTATATATACGAACAACCAACCAAAAACTAAATTTACAGTCAATTACACACATCATTAACAAAAATTTATGAAATCTCTGTCGAATAATAATGCACAGATCAGTAAATATAATGAATGAAAATTTATAGTGATGACATATAGAACCATAATATAGACGAGTATGTATGTACACAAGAATTTTGTGATAACCTACACTCATTGACGTCATATAGACGAGTATACGTTGGAAAAATTTGATTTCATTCATTGTGTAAAACAATTCGGTAATCGAATTATCTGCAAACACCAGTTGCTGCATACGAACATTTTGTTTAAACCGAACACACGCATTATTTTAGATTAATGGGTAGAAAGTGAAATTGTTACGTAGGAAGTGTTATCTATTATTTTATCACATACGAAAGCTTCACAGCTTTGTTGTCTTTTCTATATGGTATTCGTTACATATAAAGGGGAGTGATGAAATCACTGTATATAATAAGCCAACTTATAAAAGCTTTTAAGAAATCAGCTGCGCTTACTATATAGTGAATCCGTAACCCAACTTTCAATATTGTTTCGCGCGTATTCGCATTTGTCAGTAAAAGTGATATGTGCCGTCAAGAAATTTTAACTTAATAATTTATTGTTTAGTACTCTTTCGTTTGTTTTTGAGAGTGGCCACCCTTATTGGTCAAAGCAAATTGTTCCATTTTTGTTGCGTTTGTCACTATTGGCCGGTATTGCGATAATTTCGAAACGAACGTCTGAGGCTTGCTAGCGCACACTTTGCTTATCAAATAACTCCACAAAATGAAGTCCGTGGGGGTCCAATCTGGAGATATGAGGGCCAGTCAATATTGGCCCTTTTTGACTTCAGACGTCCAGGGAATTGTTTGATTTGAAGTGACATGGCGCACCATCTTGTTGAAACCATTAACCATCAAGCCTGTTTTCACGCATTTGTGGGCAGACATATATTCCACTGAAATCGATATCTATCGACTGTTCCTTTTTTTCTGAACTAATATGGCCAGCCAGTGTAAAATGGGCCTCATTGGTTATAACAATTTCCTTCCAAAAAACAGGTTCAGTGATGGTCTTACCTTTTTGTTCTTATATAAATCGATGTGGACTGTCTGTCGGCAATATCCTTTGTGTTCACAAATGTAAATCATCTGACGCCAAAATGCTGAGCGCAGTGACGATACGACACTTTCTAGTTCTGACTAACGCTCTATCTGTCGCTTCGCTAGTTACGTGGACCAGTTTATTGGAACGTCTTAGTCGTTGATGAACGGCATGTTGACGATATATCACTGTCCCGTAATCAACAAAATTCGACATCAAACCACAAATAACTACTACAGATAGCCAAACTATATGGAGAAATCATGTATATAGACTGAAATAAGGGGAAATAATTGTACCCTGGATGAAAAGGCTATATTTGAATTTTATTGTCTCTTTTATTTTTTTAGCATTGATATTACGATAAATAAATATTTGTATATAAATTTTGTATAAAATATGATGAACTCATTTACTGTACTGAATGAAACTAATCGCAGTGGCTTGAAACATTTATTTGATTTCTTGTATGCATTTGAACTTAGTATTATAGATTTTATTGAATTTTATTTATCGTAATATCAATGGTAAAGGAATGAAAGAGAAAATAAAACTCAAATATAACCTTTTCCTCCAGTGGCCCTATTCTGGTTTTCCCAGAGAATTGGGAATTTTTGACGTTTTTATAACAGTTGGGAATTATTTTTCCAAAAAGTGTATTCTGGCTATTGGTAAAAATATTTCGTTTGGAAAAAATAATTCCCAATTATAACAGTTTTGATGTTTATTTTTCCATGTTAAAATTGTTGGGAATTCATATTTCTTATGGTAAAATACTCATTATCATAATACTAGAGTATAAATTTAAATTTTTTTATTATTTCTTAAAAGCAAAAACACCTATTTTTTAAAATTTGGTCTTATCTGCCCTAAAATATAAAAAAAATTAGCTCATTCATAAATACTCATAGAAAATAATTCCGACCCTAAAAAATTTTTTCAAAAGACAAAACACCCATTTTTTTTTTTTAATTTGTTATTCATCCATCAATATTTAAATCATATTCAAATATAATAACATAGCGCACCATGAAAAAAACCATTAAAAAGGTACTCTAGTGGCGAACATTTAAAACTATTTGTTTCACAGAGGGGAAATAATTCCCAGCACGCCAGAATACACTTTTGGGAATTGGGGAATAAAATATTGGGAATTATTATAGTTGGGAATTGGGAAATTTTTTTTCCCAATTCCCAATTCCCAATTCCCAGGGAAAACCAGAATAGGGCCACTGTAGTAGTTATTTGTGATCAAACTATGAATAGTATTGTCAAACGGTGCCTGGTTGCCACGATATTTCTGACGATATGTACGCTGATTTAACACAACTGAACAACTATTTTCAATGTTTTTTAATGTATAGCATCATTATTTCGGAGTGTTATTTCGGTGTATGGATCGTTTGTTAAATATGTTTTAATTTGATGTTTCAAAAACATGTCTTATCAGTCAATCGGTTTACAAATGTCAAAGTTATTCAATTATCATATCGACTTAAAAGGTGTCACATCCGTTATACTTGTCAACCAGTATTCATCCATTCAACAGAACATCCATTTCAGTACGTTATGTTTGGTGAGATTCGATTTGACCTTTTCGGTCAAACAGTCATTCAATGATCCCACTCATCAGATCGAAGCTGACAGATAAAAATTAAAAACTCTATAAATATAAATAATAATATAGAAGTCATTGACAACTGACGAATACCCTGTTAAAGGCATAACTCAACAGGTTTCTGATACGAAAGAATTTACCGTTCTTCCTTCAATGGCAGCCCGGGCTACCCGCTCAAAAGCACAAGCACTTCATTCTCATTCTGCACTACAGTTAAAAATTTTTTTTTTTAATTAAAGAAGGTGGTAATTATTCCAGAGCTCAATGTCAATGAACCGAACCCGAGATCCTCGAATGAAAGCGAACAAGCACAAGCCAACTGCAACAAGAGCGACTACAGTACGTTTGTTAAAAATCGGAAATGTTTCGTTTAAATATTTGTAATTCGCTAGAATTGTTGTGACACGACTTCACGTTATGCAAACATTTTGCCGTTTATATACAAATACATACATTTTGCTATTATCCATCAGGGATCAGCTAATGAACATTTTGTCGTTAGGTTGTTTTTCTCGTTAGGTTGTCGCTGGTTGTAGCTTAATGGTTAAGAGAGTTTCTCATCACGCCGCTGTCTCGAGTTTGATTCTCGCCGTTGACCAAAAATTAAAATGCAACGGATGCCTTTAAAAATGCGATTGTCGTTTGTACAAATATTCGTTGGGTCTGACCATCTACAATGTGCACCAATCGCGTTGAGACGGTTGGTTTTCTGCTGTCTTTTTGTCAAAATCAATGTGATTATCAAATTATCTGTGTTTTATTATTGAAATTGTTGCATTGCAATGTCATTTGTTAGGGTTATTTAGTATTATGGATGGAAAATACGAGAGTGTTCATTAACACTCCAATTAAGTTACTCAAGTTATTCTGACCAGTTAAATGTATAAAATTAAACATAAAGACAATATCAATATAGAATAAGTTTTGAGTTAGCTTTGAAGGTTACGTATGTGGAACTTGGAGAATATAAGTTTGTCAGTCTGTCTGTTTCTATCTTTGCAATCTTTTTTGCAATGTTGGGTGTAAATTACACGATATTTTACATGTAAAAAACAGGTTATTTTCATAAAGTTATTTTTTACATTACATATATAAAAAACGATTTTATGTAAAAAATTGACTCGCCATCTCTAATTAAATCTAATTGTAACTAAAACACCATATCTGTCAAAAAATCTTCTTACTATTTTATGAATAGAATTTGTGATGTCTTCGTTTTGTATATGTTATTTACGTTTTTGTAATTCACGCTGTTTTTTACATAATTTAAAATGTAAAAAACGTTTTTTACATGTAAAATCACAACAAAAGTGCTTTTTTGTAGCTCAAGACACTTCCAAAACTTTCATAGTTTGTTTATTTACATCCTAATTTACGCCATTACACCGCACAATCGAGGACGTACACCTAAAGGTGCGATTTACCATCTGCTCATTCATCGTTCCATCACAGCCTATAGTATTGACATGAAAGCTGGTCCATAAACTCTGCACTCCAACTGAGGTCATAGATTCACTTTTGCTGATCTCCCGCTCCATCAGCTAAAGCTTTAACCAATATCAAATCTTCTATATAAGGTGTACATCCGCGCGCGGTTTCATCTTGAATTATCTTATTAAAAACCGGTCACGTTTCGATTACGCACAATAAAGGCCTTCAAAACTTCAACGATGGTTTGACATCGATAAGAAATGTAATTTGTAGATAACTAACGCTCAAAATTGTTGTGTGATTAAATAAACACCCGTTCTCACAAATAATATTTATAGACGTCGAGATACTTATCTAGATAAAAAAATATATATATTATTTTCAACAAGAATGTTAATGAACGGATTTGACATTTTCCAAACCCATTAAAGTAATTTTTCTTATATTAAAAGTAAATAATTGGAAATCAGTCAGGGATTCTAGTATTGCGTTTATCAAAGTGTGTATAAAATAATGTTGTACAACTGTCCGCAGCCATTTGGATACTCAGCTTTAGGAACCAAATTATGTTGTCAACGAAAACGTGTGCCTCAAAATTCATCACTGTCGTATTTACTTAACATTTTATTAATTCTTTTGTCGTAATCCAACTTTTCAAAGTTCGATTCTAAACATCTTGGTTTTGTTTTTTGCTGCATCTACAATTAGTTTGCTGTAGTTAGTGCTGTACCTACATACATAAACAATTTGATAATCCAAAACAGCCTGCCAACAAGTAATATGATTTCTGCTATTTTATTTCTGTTACTGTTTGTACTCGTTGTTGCTGTGTTACTTTAATACTGTTATTATTATTGTTTGCCGTAATAACACTTAACCACCAAGGTCGTTCTATGGACATTCACTTTTTTTTTCATTTAATTTATTTTTAATTTTTTTTTATTTATGCGAAATATGTAACGTGATATAATTTTAGTTTTCTTTTTCAATTTTTTTTGAAAAGCTGAAACAACTGCTTTAGTATTGACATATAAAACGGTTTCTATCGTGAATATATTTTAAGGTTTTTGTTTTGTGTCGTTTTGGTTGCATACAATTCGAATCGATTTTCGGTTTTAATTGTTTTACGGTTAAATGTGGATTTTTTGTTTGTGGTGTAATGTTCATATATCAATAATATTGTTGATTGGAGAAATATGTGTGAAAGAGGTACGAACAATGAGGTAAAACAAAACCTAGAATGCATTCGGTTCCAGTTCTGGTAATTATTGCTAATTGCCAATGTATTTGTTTCCATAATTTGATGAAAGGAAAATGCATCTCGAGATAGAAACGACATCTTATATGATTTACATATATTTTAATGATTCATCCAGTACATCGCCATGATATAAGCAATTAAAGTCGTTTTAATTATTATTAACTAATATTAATTATTAATTGGATACCTATTACGTAATTATATGAATCATAAACATGAAGCTAGACATAACATATGCTTATCGTCAAATCAACTTCATTATGTTATGTTAACAGAAAATGTCGTTTTATCAGAACAATTGCCAATGAAAACAATCATATAGAAGGCGAGATAACCATTTAAAAGAATTTTGTTCTCGGAATTTGTTTTGTTAATATAGAAGTTTTTTTGACATTCAAACACAAACAAGCTGTTTTAAATTATTATGTAAATTAGCGTGAATTAAAGTGAATTTTAAATAAAAAATATTCTGTTAAGCCGAAGCTTGACGTTTGCAAATATTTAACCAATGTTTGTGATTTGTACAAAGAACATTGTGCAGCCACAAAATAAATATGAGCATCTTGTTGATTGGCCCAGCAATCGGTTTCGTTTAGAAAAGTTTAACGGCCATTATCTACGTTGACTATGTTGGGCACACATATCGTTAGGACAATTAAGTGATAAAAGTTGATGGATGGTATGAACCGATGCTTTTATGAGTTAATTTTCAGACAATGGTGTTTGTTTACAGAACAATATCAGAACTATTATAACAAATGAAAAATAATTATTTCAGATAGTAAGTTTTACCATAAAAGTCTGGAAATACGAAAAAAGGAAGTAACACACTTCTGTAAAGTTTTTTAAAAGTCACGTTAAACCCAAAATGTTTTGTTAAAGCCATAATGCTGCACAGAAATAAAAACGTTTTATCTATATTTGCTTTCTGTTAAAAGTTTGACGAAGAAAAATCAAAAACTAACTTGACAGAAAGAAGGCCTTTCAAGTACGAAAGAGATCTACTTTACTGTGGGATTGATAAATTTTAGAAAAGTAATAGTTGTTGTTGCTATGAAGCAGAATACATAAAGTATTGACAGTATTTCCAAACTGTTGAATAGCTGAAGAAGTAATTGAAGGAAAGCTTATCAATAGATAAGATCCATTTCCAGCAACTATAAAAGACAATATAAGTACATTATCGGAATTATTGACTATTTTACTAACTGATCGGAAACTAATGTATTGCCAAATCATGAAGAGAACCACTAAAGTTAAACACGGATCAAGGTCAACGCAGCTTCGTTTAAACTGTAAAAGTAATTATAAATAAACATATAGCGAAAAATTATCATAATCCTATACAGTTTATTGTTAAGTACATAATTACAATTTATGAATCAAGTGGAGTTTACATAAACTTCGTAAGTTAATATTTTGTGTATAAAGTCTGTGGTTGCATCACTAATCAAAACGATCACAAGACGTAATAAATGGTTATAATTTGTTATGCATGTAGTTTATAACTAAACGGTACCATATTAAGTGATTAACCACAGCTTCGCAAGATATCAATGACTGGTCATTGTGCTTTGAGTTTTTTTTATAACAGTAAATAAGGTAAATATTGTTACGACTTTCAGACGGTTGGCATCTGGTTTACTGGCACCTTAAAAATGAAACCAACAGATATTTGCCACTATAGTCCGGGCTGTTCACTTCACTTGTCTTAAGATACTAAAGATAAATTTGAATGAGAAATATTTTGACGAAGATGTTACACGTTGATCTAGTAATTTAGCAGTTTGATGAAAATGTTGGCTGAACCCTATAGACAAGTATTCATCGAAGTAACGCGCACATAGTAAACGATTATTTTACAATGGGAGGGATAGATCTCTAAACTCGAAACAAGTCTCTTATCTCTACAACTTCAAGATTATCCATAGATACAAACAAATGTTCAATTAAACTGTGAAAGCTCACTCTTATTACTAATTTGATCCAAAATATATACGAAATATGAGCTAGCACTAAAATTGCATCGACTTGCGTTTTTTCCGTAACCGCACAGTAATTGAAATAAACATTTTTGCAACACCACAATAACGCAAAATTGCGATCGATGTATACGATTACGCCAATAAATTTAACACTAATTATATATATTATATAGATACGATTGTTTATATACACATATAACATGTAGTTATAATTTATCGATCAATAAAAATTCATTTAAAGATGTACGTAATCTTATCATTCTATTTCTACTTTTGTATTAATTTACTAATTAGCACTACACGTTAGTATATACTTGACAAGAATTGATCATTAAATTGATATTGATTTGCCTTTTGTGAAGCCGCGATATTTATTTGAAAAGAGATAAGTTTTGCGTATATATAGTAAATATGATCAATAATGATCTCTCGGACACAAAATGAAAAACCAGAATCAGAACAATGTTTAAAACCAGAATTGGCTTGGTGGTGCGCACAGACAATATAAACACGATAAGAATCAAATGAAAACGAAACACAAAACTAAAATAGTTAACAACATGCAACAAGTTTAGTAATTTGTGTTTCAAGTTTTTTTTATTCATTATTAAATTCTTAAATCCGGGTTGATCGCATATTCGGTTGAACTAAATAATCATACGTATATATACTCGCTACCGTTCCTATGTTACTTGATCGATATCGATATTGATTTCTCTAATTCCCTTTATACTATAATTGTATACACTCATACCAGACTCAAACACACACACACACATATTTATACAAATGCACAATTCACAATGAAGGCTTTTGTTTGTTTAACCCCGTCGTGCGGTTATACAATTTCTAATTTACTATGTAAATACAATGATTTAAATTTTCGATATTAATTATACAATTAATTATTAGAAACGGATCATTAATCTACTTATCTGTTTTGTTTTGTTTTTGCAGATGACATCTTGCTAATTTTTCATCATTTCCAATATTATATATTTGCTAATATACACACTGCATAATTGGGTCTGTATGTCTACATAGTAACAAGCTTGTTAAATGCAACGCACACCGGTATCATAGTGACATCTACAATCAATGAGGTTAAGTAGTCGACTTGACATTTCGAGTGATCGTGTTTGCGACAATGTATGAAATTAGATACGCATGCTACGATCATGCCATACATTGGTGCACTTATGAGAAACAAAAGTGTTTATGTTAGACATGTTAAAACATGATTTGATATATATACATACATACACAGACCACCGTCTTAATCTGGTTTCTTTCTTGAGATTAAGATACCTGATTTTTTTTTTATAATTTTTATTTATTATTTGGTTTTTGTTGTTTTCGACAATCTCCTTTCTTTTTACTGATATTAATAAAAATAAAGTTTATAATAAAATTCAAGAAAAAAATAAGAATATCCTTGACATCATAACTTGTTTTTTATTAATTTTTTTTTATTAAATTTATTCAATAATTGAATCCCAATCTAGAACTATATATCCAGTTTTAAATGTTTTGCTTTTGTTGTATAAAAATTAACAGCCTCACCCAAATACGAGTAAAAAACGCGCAACTTATAATTATCACAACGTCAACTGTTTCTTGTGTAGTGTAGATTACTTATTGTTATTTTGTAGTTGTTTTTGTTGTTGCTGTTGGTGGTGTGGCGGAACGTGGTATGGTAACAGATTTTAAAACAAGGTATAATTACTTGCAATTTCGTTTTATAAGGTGATTTTTAATACGAGAGTTTGGATTAAGATTATGCCTCTATATCTCAAATTATTAAGCTATAGATGCGTTGGCCCATAAATGCTCTAGTTCCTTACGTCTGGTCTTCCGTGTAGCAATTCGAGAGTCGTACTATAGCTATAGCTAGTTTATATATACACTGCAAATTTCAAAGATGCCTAACTAACTATAGCGAATCAAATTATTATCCATTCCGCTTATAGCTATGAGTAGAACCAATTTTGACGTCAATGAAGCTAAACCTAACGAATTGATTATAACCTGAATATTATACGCCGGACTAATATACGCACAATGCTCTGTCGTTAAATCACCTCAATTTGCTACATGCTGCAGTTTATCACTGACGATTCCATAGTCTCAACTCTATATTATCCAGTTAATTGCAAATCGAGAATGGCTCAATTTATGGAAACACTTATTGAAGAATTAACCCGTTGGATAGTGTATTCAAAATTTCTCCTAATGTTTCTACTGATCCATCGCAGACAGCCTCGCTGACGTATTACCCATCATCTGTTTATTGAATATATAGGAATTATGGACGAAAATTCAGGTTTTCGATTTTAATGAAACTGCTAACAAGTACTTTTGTGAACTGAATAATTTTCAAATCGTGCAGGTTTATTCATAGAATTCCTCTGATAGTAGGAATTTTGAGACTGTGCTCAGTAATTTTGAGACTCGCTCGAGTGTTCCCACCAAACAATCTCTCCAAAGTTTTGAAGTGAATGGACGGTAGATTTATAGGTAAATCTTAATATAATTCTGGCCATTAGATCACACCTCGTATCAAAAACGAAAATTACTTCTTTGGTTAAACAAAACATCACGCAAATTATGTAGACAGGAAACATGGTCTAATAGCAAGTTGTGACTGTGATACACTCTTGAGTCATCCTCTGTTTACTTTTAAGAAATATACCAATAGGTAGATGATATTATAAGACATGTCTATTAAGCTTAGGGCGGCAATATTTACGGTTAAAATGTGGTTAAACCCCTTACTCTAAGTAGATCAATGTAATTGCGGTTCTGACGCGTATAAATAATAAATAGGCAGTTGATCATTAGAAAAACATTATAATTACGAAGGTGATTTGCGAAGTTAACTGTCGCAAATTTACAATTGGAAAAGAGATGCTGTGGTTTCCAAATTAACTATCCATTTTATTTAAGTTCACCGATTTGAAACCGCAAAATTTAACACGATTTTAAAGAAGACAAACAAAAGTATGTGGTTATTGTATTGTAAGATTATCAGATTATTGATTGCCACTAAGTAATCGCAAACGTTAATTTATTTCATGTGTAAACAAATTTTGAATAAACATAAACATTTTAATTTGTTGTTCTGTCAAATTTACTTACGTCTTGAGATTAATAAATTATTGGTTAAAGATAGGGGGATTTTGCAAAATCTGTTTGGCGGAATATAGTTCCATACCTGAAAAGAATTACATTTATTAAGTTAAGTTATTGCAACATTGGTCCGTTGGGTTCAGTTTTGAATCTTTTTTTTTCCAGTATGGATTTTCCAGTCTCCATTTTCTGATTATAATAGGCGTTCTAGAAACTTTAATTTTAAAATCCTGTATGGTACAAGCTTCTAAGGACATGGGAAGGTTTATCAAATTTCCTTTGACAAATTTTGAAGTGTTCAAACTGTATTTTGACAATGCGTTCAGAGCCATCTAGAACACAGAGCCGTAATAATATGACACATTTTTGGTAGAGTTTTTTAGAGGAGTTTCATTTTACACTTTCCCATAAGAATAATAAATCACATATTTTGGAAATAATTTCTATGACTATTAATTATATATTTGATTTATTTTTTTACAATTTTAAGTACATCAAATGTTCAAGATACTTATATCTAAAAATCAATTATACGTAAATATCATAATAGTTCAATAAAACATAAACTATGCATAGTTTGCATTCAATATCTTAAATCCATATTGAGACGATTCTGGTTCAGCGTGAAGTTAGCAATGAAGTTAGAATAACTTTTCAGACGTCTCTTGTGTGTGGGTGCTGATAGTTTTGGAACCTTAAATTTGCAGCAGACATTTTTACCTGTTATTGGTTCTATTGATTGGTCTGAAAAATATAAATATAGAGTGACAAATACTTATATATTCACCTTTGCTCAGATCAAGTGTGCAATGTCACGATGTTTTGATTGATTATCTATTTGAATTGATTCCCATACCTATACACGATGTATTAATTTAATGAAGTAGGCGATTATTTTCCAGGTTATATCCAGTTGAATGTGGGAAAAATTGCAAGTTTAAACTATACAACTGTCAATTTTTGAACTTGTTCCATCATTTCTCGCCTGCAGTTATTATCTTTAAGCACAAAATTAAATATTAAGTCAAATTAACAATTTGAGCTAATTTTTGGGATTTACCTACCGGATACACTGTATATGTTTTACTCAGGCTTATATATGTCAAATCAAGATATAAACATTATCTGTCTGTATGAATTTCTTTAATTCATTTGTAATAAAATTGTTAGAATTATTCTTTATTTCATTTCAAAAGAGAATAAACCGAGAATCCGGTTGTCGGTCGCAACCAAATGTATAAGTATAACAAAGGTTTAATTTTATTGTTGCTTTTTGTCGCAAATCTATATAAATATACGAGGAGTTTATATTCTCGTCTATATGACAAAGTTAAGTCAAATGTCAATGTACGGGATTTGTATTTATTTATATATTTGCAATAAATAAAATTAATATTTTTGTAAGGTGATTATCTAAGATCTCACTTATTATTAAATAATATCGCGGATTCAATATGTATATATATTTAATAGTAGGTATATACGTACTTACCCAAACAAAATATACCAATGCCCTGTAATACAATTATTGACCTGAATTTTGCATTAAAATCAATCGTATAATTTTAAGTCGCGAAACTTTCAAAACAACAAAAAAAAACTTGTTTCGACTTAATATTTTGTTTTACATAATATTTGGTTCGACTTAAGGAAAACCAAAAAAAATCTTAAAATTCTGTCTCGTATCCAAAAACAACACAAAATATTGAAACACACCTTATGCACAACCAATTATTATATAGTACGTAATAATTAATGCAACCAAAAAAAATTGTTTGGCGCCCAATGTGGGACATTTTAGTTTTACGCATGTATCCGATTGTATGATTTGTATCGAAGCTGCATTTTATAGTGTGGCTTGTCGAAAACCTTTCGAAAATCCATAAAATATTTTAGATTTTGATTGATAATAATATAATATGAATAGATATGACCTAGAGCTACTATATATACATTTGACAGGTTGATTAATACAGCGACCTCGATGAAAGCTTAATAGTAGTGAGTTATATTTAGTTATGATTTGTACATAAATTACCTACTTATATATATAGAGTTTTTTTATCAATATGTTTAAAACAACCTTAGTACCACAATGTATGATACAGTATAATTATGTATACGGGCCATTAGAGTGATCGTCAATAAGTGGCGATAAGAGTGCATTGCAACAAATAGATTTTATTCCATTTCAATTGAATTAGATTTATATATATATATATATATATATATATATATATATATATATATATATATATATATATATATATATATATATATATATATATATATATATATATATATATATATATATATATATATATATATATATATATATATATATATACTCGAACATATTATTTTTTCTATAATATGATAATACAAGAAATTTGTAATTACATATTTTAATTAAATCAACAGGTTATATTTTAGGTTAAGTATTCAATTAAATAAAAAAAAATCAGTCTTATCGTTGTTTTGTACTCAGCCAAAGTTTAAATACATAGCACACGGTTTACATACGAATAAATTTTATTTCATTCACAAAATATGACAAATTCAGGTTATCACTTTATGGTTTTTAGGGTATAATGTTTATAAACATGTGCACTGGATATATAGCGCGCGGGTGTTGAATGCGTCTGCGCGCACATTTTAAACTATCAATCGTCGACGATATGTATATACAATATAAAATATGTGCAACATGTTTATAAAAATTCCAATCACACATTTCAAGGATGTTTTCATGTAATCGTGTGTGCACACATAGACCTCATTACCTCATGTAATTTGGAATTGGAATTTAAAAAAAAATACTAATAAAACGAAAAATTTAAATCCATCGTCATACCATGCATATCAATTAGCCAATTAGTTTTGTCACCTTTTTAGATAAAATTGAATATTTAATGATAAGAAAGTTGATTTAAACCGCACCGATTGGGGGGCGTTTTTTTGCATTTATAAATATGTTTTACTTTAACTAAACTAAGAACATAAAATATTACTGTGGAATAATTGTAACACGTTGGGCGCCAGTACTTAACAATGTATTACTATACAGGTACGTACACTAAATGGAACTATTGCACCATAAATCTAATTAATAAAATTAACAAGGAATAAAATATTGTGCAACAATTTAATTATAATGTTGTATTTTGGCACACTATATTATATATTGTCACCTGAAGAATAATACAACAACATCATATATGCACAAATAGCGAATAATAATTTAAGTTAAGCGCGAGTCGTGATTCGATTATAAAATTCGTTTTGGAAATAAAAAATAAAAACATTTTAAATTCTCTTCTTCTTGGGTCTTCTTCAGAAATTTGTTCGTCTTATTTCATCAGCCTCAGAAATAAAAAAACCAAAACAGAACACAGATGCATTGAAATTGAAAGTGAAATACTAAGGTTGATTTATATTCGTAACATTTTTTTTTTCGGTGCACTATTACCGTTACATTTATACTTTTCTAACCAATTTGAACAACAACACTGTATGTGATTGCAAATAGCTGCTTAAAATTAAATTCGTGTATGAAAGACGTTCTAATTTTCTAATAAATTTATTTTATGAGGTAATCGGTGCAATGAATTTGCAATAATTTTTTTGTTGTACAAAATACTTTTGTTTTATTGATCTTTTCAATTTGTTTGATAGAGCTAGACAATTTTATTTTATATATTTGAAAGTGATCATGTTTGAAATTGAATTATATAAACAGTGTATTAACATTGACAGTGTGCGATCTATCGTAATAAAATATTGAGTTTATTAATTTCATTGATGAATGTAAATCGGTTTGGGTAGTAAAAAGTTCAATAATTTTTAATGGGGCCAAAGCACTCTTAATTCGTTTATAGTTCTTGACCATAGAACAAATGGAAAAAAATTAAATAAGGCGGAAAGTACTCCAGTGCTCAATGCCACGAAGGGCTCACGGTTTAACCCACATTCACACATATACTTCGACATTAAAACACACAATTGTGATTTTGGGTCACCTACTTTCTTTGCCAACGAGAGTGACGGATGTAAGATGATTTGGTTCTGGAATTATCGACTTAAACAATTGGGATTCGAACTCTTTCGTTTCTATTCCAGATCTTCGCATATAGTGAGAATATCAGTCTTAACCGTCTTTTCATAGTATAGAAAATTCTTTAATTATTCTTTAGTTGATAAACGGCTCCACAATGTGTGCTATAAACGAATCAGGAATTATAAAGGTGGAGTATATAAGTTCAAGTCATGTAAATGGTCCTGGTCTCTAACCTCTTTGCCTACAAACTAATTTTGGAGTGGGAATTTTTCGCTCAATGTCTTCATCGAAAATTTTCAGCACTCATTACACCAATACATACAAAGATCATATACAACCTGTTTTTCGTTTATTTTATTTTATTTATTTTTTTTGACAGGAGCTCATTACATTAAAAATTTGTTATATAAAATGCACACATACTTTGATAAAACAGCGCTAAAAGAATACTCGTTTAATCCCGAGAGGTTGTTGTGACAACACAAAACAACGCCGAAGGAATACCCGTATAAACACCACCAATAAATGTCACTTTCCTTTTTGTCCCTTAAAGCCTAATATGAAATTTTTCGATTTCGGTTTTTTTCAATATCGAAAAAATTCGCCCCATTATAAAACTTTAAAAATAAAAATTCGATGCGAATTTTTTCGAACGCACATCAAATAAATTCGCCCTATTATGAAACTAAAAGGAAAAAAAGTCAGCGAACTTTTCCGAACGCACCGAAAAAAGTCGACTGCTATTTAGTTGGCGAATTTTATGTACGACTGATGATCGTCTTTGTCAAACTTTGTAAATAATTATTAGTGTTTATTTAAAAAAATTATTTTTAAAAATAATAAGGTGTTCAAATAATAATAATATAATAATAATTATTATTGAGTATAATTTAAAGAAATTACTCCAATATTGGCTTAAAAATTTCGATGTAAGTTTTATTCTTAATTATTTATGTTTAAATTGACGATTTTATGCTATCAGGACTTATCGAATTTTTTCGATTTTCGAAAAAATTCGAAACCCAACTTTCATATTAGAACAAATCCGCATCGAATCGAATTTTTTCGATATGGAGAAAAATCGAAATCGGAAAATTTCATATTAGCCCCCCAGTGGCCCTATTCTGGTTTTCCCAGGGAATTGGGAATTGGGAATTTTTGTCGTTTTTATAACAGTTGGGAATTATTTTTTCCAAAAGTGTATTCTGGCTATTGGGAAAAATATTTGGTTTGGAAAAAATAATTCCCAATTATAACAGTTTTGACGTTTATTTTTCCCTATTAAAATTGTTGGGAATTCATATTTCTTATGGTAAAATACTCATAATTATAATACTAGAGTATAAATTTAAATTTTTTTATTATTTCTTACAAGCAAAAACACCTATTTTTATAAATTTGGTCTTATCTGCCCTAATATATAAAAAAAATTAGCTCATTCATAAATACTAATAATCATAATAAATAGTGAATGTAGAAAATAATTCCCACCCTAAAAAATTTTTAATTGTTTTTCAAAAACACCTATTTTTTTTTTAAATTTGTTATTCATCCGTCCATATTTAAATCATATTCAAATATAATAACATAGCGCACCATGAAAAAAACCATTAAAAAGGTACTCTAGTGGCGAACATTTAAAACTATTTGTTTCACAGAGGGGAAATAATTCCCAGCACGTCAGAATACACTTTCGGGAATTGGGGAATAAAATATTGGGAATTATTATAGTTGGGAATTGGGAATTTTTTTTTCCCAATTCCCAATTCCCAGGGAAAACCAGAATAGGGCCACAGGTGATACTTAACGTAGACGATGCGATTTAACATAAGCGGGCGCCTATGTTTAATCGCATCGTCAACTTTGTTTTACTGTTGTTGAACCACTAACATTTTAGGAAAGAAAATCACATTTTAGGACAGAAAACAAGAACGTGCGATCAAGCAACGGATGCACTTAGCACCATTTTTTGAGCTAGAATATTACAGTGACGATACCTTGAGAAAGTTCAGGAATAGCATCAATTCAGGTTTGTTTCATACTAGAAATTCCTTGGTTTTTATCGAAAAGAGACATAAATCTCTAAGATCTGGGCCATTGGCGCTTTGCGCTTACATTTTCTTCTGGCGGGCTATTATGAAATAAACCAATATCGTATTTTGACCGATATCGAAATTATCGATCTGCCTCGAATTTTTCATTTAGTGAAATTTTTTGGTCATGAGGTCAAATTTTTGGTCAATATAAGCATGAAGTTAGCAATAATGCGGTTTGTAATTCACTTGAAGTTGCTAAATTTTATATTGTATTTGTGGTTTAATTTATTAATGACTTATAAATTCGATAACACAAAATTCGTCAAATAAATAGTAGTCGGATTTTGATGGAAAATCCGATTTCCTTTTGTCAACGGATTTTTTGATATCCGATTTTCATAATAACAAAATTATGTAATTATGCTTTCGGATCCTATATCCAAATGTTCATAAAATCCCCCTAATCTTCGTACAAAGCTCTACTGTAATCATTTCTGATTGAAGAAAGGAAAGCGACCAATCCAAGAGAACGACTCCAGTTCTCCCGATCCAAAAATATCACTAGGATTTTTAGATGACCTAATAAATTTCTTGTTTTAGTTTTTCCTCAGACTGCATCTTTAATATGTCAAATATAGTTTTTAATATAACAGATGGTGAAATCGAAGTATTAATATATGCAAGTTATGCCTGGTACTTTATTAAATAAAGTTTGTAGAATTACCTCTTCAATCCTTAATTACTACTCTAAAAATAGTTCAGATAATGGTTAATTACAATAAGTAGATCATCTTTGGTTTGAATTCACAAGTATACTTTATGATAGTATTCAGGACACACAAATTATTGAAGACTGTCAATATATACAGAATTCACTATTGCTTTACTATCGTATTCACATCACTTATACAGTTCACCAAATTAGGACAGGTAGTGTTACGATCGTTTTGATGGTATACGTATTATTGATAACATATTGATTCTTAATCAACATAGAAAACACTAAATTAAATATTGGTGACACTGCAGATTCACTGCGAATCGATAAAACATGTTTAAGGTGATTTCTGCGAATGCGGTTTGCGTTGATAATCAACGTGATGATTGTTGTTCAATCACACGGTGTATAAGGGTGTACAGAATAGCATAATACTTTTCTTATAGGTAGTATTTGACTCTGAATGTAAATTTGGTACCTCATTGACTTTTCATCTAAAATGTATAACATATTCGAAATTATCGTAATTAGAGGAACTTACAATCCAATTAAGGTACACAATTTAAATCTTTCTGATAATATTATTTTCCATTCCTCAATTCGGTTTATATAAATAAATTCACTTGATGCATATAGTCATCGTTCTTCTTTCAAGTGTTTCGAATTAATTTCACGCAGCTCGTAGACCGTTGTAATATTATAATTGTTTTGTTTTAATCTTATTTAATGCTTATTTGTCTTAAAAGTGATTACGTCTTGCGTTTTTTGTTAGGTTATGAACAATTAAGCGTATGAACAATCAACAAAACGAAACAACACAATGACTTTTGAATAAGAACTTGATGAAAACATTTGATATTTTATGATAAAAATATACACGGGCGACTAGATTTAATTATTTGAAATTTCGATGACTTCGATATAGTAAACTTTTTTGTTTCTGTACATTTTTTGAACACAGTGTGCCGTATATTCAATATTATAGATTCTCTGTGTTTTCCAAATAATTTTTTTTGTTGGGTGGCTGCTTCCGCACAATTAGACCGGCGATGGTCCGTTGTGATACCACTATATGTATGGCTATAGTCCAATTTACGTAGAACCCATCTGCAAATTGCTTAGCTCCATATCAGCCTATAGTATTGACATGGATGATGGGACGTCCCATAAACTCTACAGGGTCTCTAAATGTGTTCATTCACGTCACCTATCGCACCGCCCAAACGATGGATGGTGAAAAATCCCTTTTTGCATCTTGATTCGAAACCGGTACCTTCCGCTCCAACTGCCGCAGCTATAACCACTGCGCCATCTGTGGCCCTATTCTGGTTTTCCCAGGGAATTGGGAATTTTTGACGTTTTTATAACAGTTGGGAATTATTTTTTCCAAAAGTGTATTCTGGCTATTGGGAAAAATATTTTGTTTGGAAAAAATAATTCCCAATTATAACAGTTTTGACGTTTATTTTTCCCTATTAAAATTGTTGGGAAGTCATATTTCTTATGGTAAAATACTCATAATCATAATACTACGGTATAAATTTAAATTGTTTTATTATTTCCTATAAGCAATAACACCTTTTTTTTTAAATTTGGTCTTATCTGCCCTAAAATATAAAAAAAAGCTCATTCATAAATACTCATAGAAAATAATTCCGACCCTAAAAAATTTTTTGTTTTTCAAAAGCGAAAACACCTATTTTTTTTAAAAATTTGTTATTCATCCATCAATATTTAAATCATATTCAGATATAATAACATAGCGCACCATGAAAAAAACCATTAAAAAGGTACTCTAGTGGCGAACATTTAAAACTATTTGTTTCACAGAGGGGAAATAATTCCCAGCACGCCAGAATACACTTTTGGGAATTGGGGAATAAAATATTGGGAATTATTATAGTTGGGAATTGGGAAAATTTTTTTTTCCAATTCCCAATTCCCAGGGAAAACCAGAATAGGGCCACTGGGCGGTCTTTCAAAATATAATTTTTTCGAGATTAATTTTTTAAGGAGGCTGATCGTCAATCTAGCGACCCAATATGCTAGAAAAATGTACAAAACAGCACCATGTTAGAAATATGTATACAAAACATTCACATACTAGAACAAACACGATAACGATGCCATTATTGGCATATATAACAATATTAGTACTTAGGGGTCACCAATCAGGTATCGACATTAATCTAACATGTCTCTGGTATAGATTACTAAATTTTGACAATTCTCAGTATAAATGTTGACATAATATGACATAACATTACGTTAATAAATATTTAAATAATATAAATGTTTATTCATCTTTACTAAGTGTGAAGTCACCGTTCTAGTTCCATTAAACAAAACAAATATTTATAATGAATTTCTCTCAAATGTCAATGCATAGCGAGATCAATTGTTTTATATATTGATTGGTTAAGTGATCGATTGTACATAATAATAAAAATGTGTACATTAAATCAAGTTTCCGGTTCGTTGTACAAATTGAGCACGTGGGCATTTTATTATAAATAAACAAATATAAACTCAATCGTAAATATTGCAAAAAAATTAAAATAAAATATGTTGAATCATTGAAAAATATTTTTTTTTGTTTTATTGATGAACTTGATAGCGCATAGTGTATTAAGAATAATATATGTATTCATGTATGCTTAAGGTAAATGACATTATATAGTTATTAGTACTATAAAAGTATATATACGTTTTATAAATACAAAAAAAATCGATAATTATAATCCGAAGATATTATATATCCTCGTGATTCATGAATGACGTATGTTGTGCTATGTCTTTAAAGTATTTCAAGGTTATATTGATAAATCTCCCTCTCTTCGGTTGTTGTTGTCGAAACATGTGATTGGAAAATATTCGACCAAGAGTGAAATTCCTATAACACAGTTATGTTATGATATATGATATATGGTTGCTCGTATAAACAGGCATAATAGGTATAAATGAAATCATAAAAATGTCCACAAATGGATTCACGTGACATTTGTAGTTGTGTTATTGTATCAAACGAACTTAACCAAAAATAACAAAAATAGTTTTTTTTGCTATAATTGATTTAAACTAATATATAAATAAATAAAAACATTTTTTCACTATAAATAGACCGCGATAGAGTTATTTCATTCATAAATATATATTTAATCCTTTTTATTAAAACAATGTGAAGGAATTGGCATACACGATGCCGACAAATATTTACAAACGAACACTATACAAAAAACATAATCGATCTTTGCCTTAAACTATCGCGTCACATATCGCGATGACTAATTCGGTTGATTGGGATGAATCCGATAGTGTTGTAATCTTTGTGGTACAGTATCTTTAGAGTGCAACATTACTATTTTAAATCTTCTTGGAAAATTTTGCGAAACAGTATAACAAGTAATCATTAACAACTATCGCGTCAATCCATGTAGGGTTAGAAATACACCATGCCATATGTCTATTATTACTTGACTTCAGTCCGGATCATCGTTAAGAGATGGAGCTCAAAAATTCGCTCGGTTAAATATATTTGCAGATAACACGCGAATTGAGCAGATAACACGCGAGTACTGGAACACCGAGGTTAATAACTATGGAAACGGTATCTTTAAAAATAAATGTCAGCAAAAGTGTAAAGAGAAAGAGAAGATTTTCTTTCTTTTTCTTGAAACTCGAATTTTCGAAAATCAAATTTAAATTTAGTTTAGATGTTGTTTTGTAAGACGATTAAATAAATCATAAATTGTAATTATTTAGTCATATCTCAAACAAGAATAAATAAAAATATTACTTATGTATAAATAATAATAATAAAAATTATGTGTCATTCCTACCCTTTTGTTTACTTTTAGTTTTTGAAGTTTAATTTTTTGAACTCGAAATTTGAGAACACTGTTAGATACTTATGACTGAGTTATTTTCAATGTTAATTTTATAAGGTACCGTCTCCATAGTTATTAAACATTGCAATGCTCAAATTGCAATAATTGTGGCAGTAACAAATTGAACTATTAGATTCATTCGAGCTCTATAATTTAATATAGGTATAGGTTTGCTGTTTGGCGATAGCAAACTATTGAAGAGTTAAAAATCTGAGTTTTCTAGAATGAATTAAAATTACGACTTTATTCGCAGGCCATTATTATAAGTAAAACTCTTGAGTTTAAAAAGATGTAATAGTGTTTTATGTGTAGGGCTGCATATGAGCCATTTTACTTAAGAATTCAATTCCATATTGATACAATGTTTTGAAGAAACTTCACATATATATATATATATATATATATATATATATATATATATATATATATATATATATATATATATATATATATATATATATATATATATATTATATATATATATATATATATATATATATATATATATATATATATGATATGATATGATATGCTATGCATATGATATGATGAAAATATCGACATATAGATGCTTAAATAACGAAAAGTTTAGTATCCACACCTAAGTAAATGTGAATCGACCAAACTATCCTCTATAATTAAACACACATTTTTAAATACACCGTCGAACAATACAATATGACGTCATCGTTTATAATTTGAAATTTATTCCATGCGAAATTCCTGATGGCCTATCTTTATAGAAACGCATAATGTAGTACAATTACCCCGCGTGCTCGCGTAACCGTGATTCAGCCAATTTAAGTGTTCTAGTTAGATTTCATGGTACTACGGTCTAACCTTAACCTTATCCTATTGTTTGTTTATAATCATATATTTGCTTCTGTTGTGTTTGTTATAATAATTTTGCGAGACAATGGCATTTATCTGATTTCTATGTGCATAAACACGAGAAATAGTTTTTGGTTGTTTGAACTTGAAAGTAAAAAAAAAATAAAAAGGAAAATAGTTTTTAGCGGTAATTATACAAAGTCGAACACATACCAAATGTTCACTCTCGATTTTACAGACCAAACAACATTCTAGTGACATTTAAAATTCTAAAAAAAAAATTTATAATATCGAACGCAGCGACTAAAAACTGATAAGACGATTTTATAGCATTAATTAAATGTCACTTGCTCATTTCGTTATTAATGAATGCAGCCTATAGTTTTTGTTGTTAATCGTGTAGTAGCTTACACCCATACCCATTAAGTGTATGTATATAATATATATTTAATCGATCGATCACGATAATGATGTGTTTGTTATTAAGTCGCTGGTATATAGCGCGAATTAAAGTAAAATAAATGCAGAAAACCGAAATATCTATTTAATTTATTGGTTTGCGATCGTTTTTTGTTTTTTTTTTATATTCCGTTTCGTTCGTTTACTTAATGTTTTAATCATGATCTAAACCTCGCTTAAAATACAAATATTACTTTGACCTTAGACGAATGATTTAAATTACAACAAAACAAATAAAGTAGAAAAGCACAAACACGAAATGTATATATTGGAGGAGATCAATCGTTTGTTTTCGAAAAATGCGCCGCATCGTAGTAAACATTAATGTATGCATGTAACCAGTCTCGAAGAGTAGGCGATACGTGAAATAATATGATCGCGCACAACCATAATAACATATACATACATATAATGTCAAACGGTCGATAATTGTTATAATTTTGCATCGGGCAACCTTGATCAATTTATTTTAATTTTTTGTTTTATTTCTTTTGATTTTCTTAGCAGAATATAAAAATATAATTTATTATAATTATGTAATTATATTAAAGCACAAATGCCCAAAGGCGATAAATGATTTGTTTAATGTATGTCAGAGATAACAGGTATCATGGTGCTGCAGTACGTAATCAAAATTCTATATTCTTCCTATAGCAACACTAAATTATTTATAATCAGCACCTATGTATGTAAATTTGCATTTTAACACCAGGTGGTGTTTAATTATAGAACACGGAGTGTAATGAACGCAAATTTTAGATGCTGATTAAATGGCGTAATTTAGAGCATGGTCGAAATTGTAATTATTTTTGTTTCTAAAAAATTGATTAATACAGATAATAATTGTTACAATAATTAATCAATTTAAATTTTTACTATACATATATAAGATAATTATTATTATTATTTATGGGAGATCAATAGATCATATAATATACTGTTGACTGTTATAGTTAATCGAAAAATTAGGTCAGGTGTTGTTGTTATGCATATACACATTATATCGCAACACTTGATAGTATTTGATTGAACGTGCAGTACAATAACGAATGATTTATGTTGTGATTTGTACAACTGGACATTGTATAAAACAAATGAAATCAAATACATATATCAATCAACACCTACTAAACAGATATTCGTTTATATGGTAGCCGGACCATCTCACATAAATCAAATGATTTGCAATCACATATTATATAGCAAGTCGTCGCCACTTTATTGCGGTGGAGTAAAACTATCGAAGAATTCCGTATGGTATAGTATAAAAAACTGCGCTTCGTCGAGGTTAATTAATTCAAATGTGTATTGATTTCACCGTCAAAATTTTTCAGTTTTTATTTTTTTTTAATACTTTTTGGAAAACTAACAATGGTTGCATTCAGTTTAATGATTGATTCAATGTCACATTCTCTAATCAACATACCACAACCGTTTTTTTTCATATATGGTTATTTATTTTATTTTACGATCTTTTATTATAGTGTTTACCCAATTTGTCATAATTCATATCTACAATCAATCAGATATTTCTAAACAGCGCTAACCAAAAATCGAAAACTATTTCCCTTCAAAAATTTATATGGTTTTTGTATCGAAAGTGAAAGTTTTGGTTGCAAAAGATGCGAGATTTAAATGATAGTCAAGGACGATTTTGTTGGATATACAATAGAAAATATTTGCAGCCAATTAAGCCCCCAGTAAAGTTGTTTATTTATGTACACACAATTATAAATATCTATACAAATACGGAAATGTTTAAAATTTGCACGCCTTTGGCGAATATGTGTATGAATAGTCCGGAAATTTTAGACGCGCCAACCAAAACCAAATGCTCTGATCCCTTTTTAAAAATAACCAAATTACATATGACGAATTGGATTAGATTATAATATACTTATTATTATTATTAAATAAAACTATCTATAAAATGATACAAGGACATTTGATTGTCATATCATCCATATAGTGTGGCGCGCGAGTTTAGACTAAAATATAACATTGAAATTCTTAATTTGCAACGGAATTATTACTACACAAGAAAAATAACACACAACTAACTTTCAAATATCCGGGTATCATTAACATGTATGTAAGTATATATCGAACGATCGAATTTGCGATCAAATATTAAAAATTTATTTATTTTAGTAGATTATTGCATATACATATCTAGCACAGAACACTCTATGCGATATGCAATTTAAAATCAATAAATATGGATTCGATTTTATAATGCATGCTTTTGCAAAGTTGTGATTGTTCGGCATAGTATCATAATCATACTGTAATGGAATAGTCCCGCTACGGTACAGTAATCTTCACGTTAGCTCAATTGTAAAGATTACACTGGCTAAAATAATATTTCTTCGATACTCGAATTTAGTACTGTTTTCATCTAATCGGATGGATTCTCGATCTTCTGCGAGTGGCACGTTTGATTGTATTCTAGTAGTTTCTACTCTTTCATCATTTTATTGCCATTTTTCACATCTACAACTGACTATCATTGCCGCTTGAAAGGCTTAAGTGGGGAAAATAAACATAGAAATGTAAGACAACAGCTTAAAACTGGAATCATCTAGGTCGCTTATGAATTAATATAGTTCAAAAAGTATCAGATGACACAATAAGAGCTACAAACAGAAACTCTACACTCTCTTTTACTCTCTGATTCGTCATTCCGACTTGAAGAGTTATTATATTACACAGAACTGTAAATGACGAAGAAGACAAAGAAACAAGAACCTAAGCAAAATCAGTATAGTAGAAAATGGAGCTGGAACTGGATGAACAGTTTACCCCCTATTTCTGCAGGAACTGTCCAGTGGCCCTATTCTGGTTTTCCCAGGGAATTGGGAATTGGGAATTTTTGACGTTTTTATAACAGTTGGGAATTATTTTTTCCAAAAGTGTATTCTGGCTATTGGGAAAAATATTTGGTTGGGAAAAAATAATTCCCAATTATAACAGTTTTGACGTTTATTTTTCCCTATTAAAATTGTTGGGAATTCATATTTCTTATGGTAAAATACTCATAATTATAATACTAGAGTATAAATTTAAATTTTTTTATTATTTCTTATAAGCAAAAACACCTATTTTTTTTTAAATTTGGTCTTATCTGCCCTAATATATAAAAAAAATTAGCTCATTCATAAATACAAATAATCATAATAAATAGTGAATGTAGAAAATAATTCCGACCCTAAAAAATTTTTAATTGTTTTTCAAAAACACCTATGTTTTTTAAATTTGTTATTCATCCGTCAATATTTAAATCATATTCAAATATAATAACATAGCGCACCATGAAAAAAAACATTAAAAAGGTACTCTAGTGGCGAACATTTAAAACTATGTGATTCACAGAGGGGAAATAATTCCCAGCTCGCCAGAATACACTTTTGGGAATTGGGGAATAAAATATTGGGAATTATTATAGTTGGGAATTGGGAATTTTTTTTTCCCAATTCCCAATTCCCAGGGAAAACCAGAATAGGGCCACAGTAAACTTATTGGATATTGGTAAATTTTTTTAAGGAATATGGCATAAAGGAATTTACAAATCGGTAGAACCCAGTTTATGAAGTTCTCAGTTTTTTTAATTCGCGAGTTCTCCACGGATGTCGCATCCATCGTTCAATTTACAATCAGTTTTACTCAGGTCGTATATTCTTAGCACTTTTAACCTCTACAGTGATCCTTCTACGAATATTTTAGGCTGTATATTGCGCCTACTATAAGATAATCAGCATATAGTTTTGTTCATAGTATTATTTAGGGGTATTTAAAAATTTATTTTGTGTTTTCTTGGTCCTTGGACTAAAATACTATTTGTGTTATATCCATAGATGGATAATCCCAGGCAGATGAGATGATTCCATATAATTATTTAAATGATTTGTGTAGATCTATCAGGAATTACGCACTCCTCCTCATATAAAAACCACTTCTAATTTACAACAGCGTCTTAACAGATAAAGCTAATCCTAATGTGTACATAAAGCCAATACATTTTAACAACACAAATTAAAAACTAACAGAATTATATTTTCGATATAATATATAAACGGTTAGTGTATAAGGTGGTGGTCGGTGGTAACAAATAAGTATATGTGGTTGTATTTTGAACACTCACGTATCCGATTGGAAAACAACATGTAATTAACAAAACGTAGTTTATACATATTTGAGCGATACTTCTATTGGTAAAAGTAATATAAAATGGATTAAAAGCTATGTATAAAAAACTCTTAATTTCTGTTTTACCAAAATGAGGTTGTTAGATTGCTTGCGGCAAGGCCGTTTACTCTTATAAATTTATATACATGTATTTATAGTATTATGTATATATAGATATACGATTTGTATTTTCTGCGGCATAACTCTAGTTGAAATTGAAACTTTACACAAACATGTATATATATATATATATATATATATATATATATATATATATATATATATATATATATATATATATATATATATATATATATATATATATATATATAATTAAATCAATTAAAAAGTAAAATTGAAATATATTACGCGATATGCATAACATAATATATTCTTTATGAAGAATAATTTTGCGCGATCGATTTATATGAACAGGATGTAATCGATAACTGTATGCTATTCTAGCTTTTAATGTACATAAAGACAATATATTTATATATTATTATACCTGTATCTCGTGTATATGATAGTATACCGTATTATGTAATCAATCAATCAAATAAACGATTCGAAAGTTGAGAGGAGAACGTTATAAGTGATCGATAATACGCGATCAATGTCATAAACACAACTCAAGAAGAATATATACATGTATAGTGGCGCCGCCAAAAACAAACAATGATCTGCTTTTCTGTGGCGAGGTTATATGTTCAATGCAATATCGAGCGCAAAATATGTTTTAAGCATTGAACCGAATTTCACCTGGTTTTGGCTGAAATACCGGAAATTTTTTTCATTTTAGTTTTTGAATATTAAATGGCGCGCGCACTGTGCACAGACACAATGTTATCTAATCAAAATACTCTTAAATAATTAACAACTTAAGTGTTTTTTTTATAAAGTGCATCTTATCCGTAACCGTTTTTATGGGTTTTTGTTGTTTGCTTTTATAATACGATCGAATGAGTGAATCAATTTGCACATCGCAATTTTGATTATTATTACGATTAGATAACTGGTTTTTAATTAGATAATTATTAAAATAGTTAGGAATATTTAAAATTATAAACATAATAACATAATATAACAATTAACTATTAAGCATATATATATATATATATATATATATATATATATATATATATATATATATATATATATATATATATATATATATATATATATATATATATATATATATATATATATATATATATATATATATATATATATATATATATATATATATATATATATATATATATATATATATATATATATATATATATATATATATATATATATATATATATATATATATATATATATATATATATATATATATATATATATATATATATATATATATTTAATTATAATTTATGTCAAGGTAATCCCTTTTACCCGATAATTCAAATTAAATAAATGTATTTGTATATAAAAAAAAATGTATATAAAACAAAAACTAATAATAAAATACATATCATAACGCCATTTTGGAAACAAGAAAACTTTCATGAACAAGAAAGAACATGTAATATAAATAAATTTGATCGTATCGTGTTTGATTAACTTATTGGACTCCAATGTGGTTGTGAAGAAATATATTTATATATTTCTTTGGGATCGGCCGCCCTCCCAATTAATTGTTAGGAATCTTTTAATGCTAAGACTGTGTTCGGAATCCGTAACATATGTTAAAAATACACAACTTTTGTTAAATAACATCGGACTACCTAAACAGAAATTGTGAGTATAGACGGAATATGTCTCAAATATATGTCTAAATTCTGTAATAAAAACTATTAATTATTAAGGCTGTGTCAAAGATATAGTTCGGTTAATCATATAGTTCGGCAATTTACAATTTTAGTACAAATTGACATCTTATGTCATGCCTAAGTTGAATCAACTCTCCAATCCCGACGTTAAAACTGCTAAGGTGACTTATCTAAAACTTGTCATGCTAAGACTATTTTATGACTATTTTATGACCAATCTTAATTGCGACTCTGATAGTATGCAGTTTAAAAAATCAGTCATAAAAATTCTCGTAAGGTTTTTGAAGACATATCATTCAATAATATTTCGTAAACTGTTCAACTCTATATATTGTAAATTATAAAATTTATATATTCAGCTGGGAATCACCGGTTCATATGTAACAAAAGATATGTCAAAAATATTTTGGCTTTGCATTATTTTTTTTTAAACACCTCCCTTAATAAAACCATTTTTTTTTTTTTATTTTTTTTTTTTCGGTTTTTACAGGCCATTATTGGCCCGTACCGTGTCAACAATCTGACTCCAACGGTTTCGATCACGAGCCAGATCTTCATACTGTTGCAAGCAGTTGGAAGATGCCAGATCGCTTTCTACGCCGTGGAGCCATCGTCGCCGACAGCGACCTCTTCGCCTACCGAAAGGCGGTTCTCCCTTTAAAGATCGCTGTATCATTCGTTTCGGATCAGCACGCAGAACGTGACCGAGCCAGCGTATTCGCTGTCCTTTGATTTCATGCACGATATCAGGAATTTGCATTAAATTCCTGATCTCGTGATTGAAAAGAACTCGGTAAGTGCCATCAACGTCGCGTTTTGGGCCATATATCACACGCATGATTCTTCTCTCGAATGTTAGAAGCCATCTTTCGTACTCATCCGTCAAGGTCCAACTCTCACATCCATACATGACAACGGGTCTGATCAACACTCTGTACAGTTTCAGCTTATCCGTATTTGCAAGATATTTTGATTTCAGCAGTGGACGTAGAGGATACAAAGCCCGATTGCCAGCGGCAAGGCGGACCTTGATATCCTCGCCCACACTATTATCGTGAGTGATGAGAGATCCAAGATACTTGAATCTCATCACTCCTTCAAACGTGTGGTTTCCACTACTGAAATCACTTGCGTCTTGGTCTCGAAAACCCGAGATTAGATATTTGGTTTTTGACTTGTTGATTTTGAGACCAACGGAAACTGAACACTGTTCCAGTGGATCAAGTATCTCTTTCACTCCGTTGCCATTTAATCCAATCACACAGATATCATCTGCATAAGCAAGAAGTTGATTGGATTGTCGGAATAAGATATTGTCCTGAGGTGTTTCACTTTTACGAAGGATGTATTCCAACATGAGATTAAAAAGTATCAGGGACAGCGCATCTCCTTGTCGAACACCGGAATTGATTGCAAAAGTTCTCGATAGCCTGTTCTCAACTTTAACACAGCATTGTGACTGCGTTGCTGTCATTTTACACAGATGTATATATTTTTTTGGTATTCCTAAATATTCAAGTGCATACCATAGCCTCTCTCGATTGATCGAGTCATAAAAAAAAAAAATAAAATAAATCTATGGCTTAGAGGCCGTAAACGGCCCTTACCGCGTCTCAGCTGAGACCTTACGAACCAATTTTAACGAATGGTGCACATTGTAGGTGGTCAACCCAACGAATGATTTTCACACAAACGCATTTTATGTCATCCGGTGGCATGTTAATTTTTGGTCAGCGGCGAGAATCGAACTCGAGACCGCGGGGTGATGAGAAACTCTCTTAACCATTAAGCTACGACCGGCGACATCGAGTCATAGGCTTGCTTGAAATCTAGGAATACCTGGTGTACATCGCGAGATGTTTCGTAGTACTTGGAAAGAATCATCCGTAGCGAAAAAACTTGATCAGTGACTGACCGATTTGGACGGAATCCTCCTTGGTAGTCACCGACAATTTCCTCCGCCAAAGGAGTAATTCTTCCCAAGATAATGTATGACAGTAACTTGTATGCTGTGCAAAGGAGAGCTATACCGCGATAGTTCTCGCATTTCATGCGATCACCCTTTTTGAATATTGGGCATAACGCGGCCACTTTCCATTCATCAGGCATAACTTCATTTCGCCATACCAATCGAACCAGGTCGAAAAGACAGTTCCACAAAGTTAGCCCTCCGAATATCAAGAGCTCTGAATTAATGCAATCAACCCCTGATGAACGATTTTTCTTTAATCTCTGCATGGCCATTGTGAATTCCTCATAGGATGGATCCTCAATGAACATCGCCGCGGTCTGTATTTGAGAGTATTCAAATACAGCTTGTGATACATGTGGAACATTAAATAGATCAGAAAAATGTTCACGCCATGTATCGAGTACCGCATCGACGTTAACACAGAGGTTTCCATCCTGGTCCCGAATGGCAGTTGACCGAGATCTTAAGGTATGGTGCAATTCGGTGATTCCTTTAAAGAAACCACGCGAGTTGTGCTCATTGCTGAGTTGTTGTACTCTTAAGACATTCGCGCTTCTTCTGTCTACAAATGCGTTTAGCTGTCCTTCTAGCAAGAACTGCCTTGTTTTTCCTTGCAATTGTAAACCGAGTCTGCGCTTCATTGTGGGCTATATTGCGTTGCTCAACAGCAATACGACACTCCTCATCAAACCAATCATTTTTGGGCGTAGTTTTCACTATACCGAGAGTGTGCTGGGCAGCATCGACAACCGAGGTTTTCAATACTTCCCAGACACTGTTCACATCATCAGATTGGTAGTTGGATCGTAAAATGCTATTGCTGACAAGATCTTGATATTTTCGTTGCGTTTCTTCATTTATCAGACCTTCACAGGAGAATCGCGTTTTATATTCTCCTGTCCTCCTTGACTTGTACGAAAATTTCCATCGTAGCTTTGCAGCAACCATAAAATGGTCACTGCCTACGAATTTTGTTGACGACCGATACGATCTCACGTCTTGAACAACCCGAGCCCGGTCTTTTGAAATCAACACATGGTCAATTTGGCTTCGGGATGTTTTACGTGGATGTGTACAGGTTTCCAAATGGATGTTTTTGTGGGGAAAGAATGTACTTGACACTTGGAGATCATGTGCGATCGCAAAGTACATCATTCTTTCCCCATTTTCGGTCGCAGTTTCGTGTCGGGAGTACGGACCTATGTTGTTACATAAGTCGGTCTGATTTCTGCCAGCTCTAGCATTAAAGTCACCAATCACCAATCTGATATCGTGCTCAGGTATAGAACCCATCAGGTTATCCAAATTATTGTAAAATGAGTCTTTATCTTGGGGTTGGCCTACATCAGTGGGCGCATGTACACATACAATTGACAGGTTGGCTAATCTCATGTGCAAGCGAAGCTTACACATTCGACTATCGACTGCTTGGAAGTCCAACACAGCCTTTTTTACCTGCGGCCCAATGAGAAAGCCAACTCCAAGATTTCCGAGGTCATCTCCACTAGCAACGTATAGCTTTGGGACACATGGACTCCACTTTTAGGCCATCGAGTTTCTTGGAGCGCTACGAGTTCCAGCCGATACTCCTTCATACATGTGATAAGGCCGTCCAACGCGCCAGGTTTTCTTAGTGACTGCACGTTCCACGAGCTGATCCTCAATCTCGTATCCGGGTACTTAAGCGGGGGGTCATTGTTATTTAGGCGGTATCCGAATTTTTTTGTTTTTGTTGACATTTTTAACTGTTATATTTTTTTACGGATGCGGGTCGTCAGCCCAGCGATCCAACCAGATTTAGTCGCCTCCTACGACAAGCTCTGGATACTGTGGTGGTATTCTATGGATCTCATGTTTCGTTCGAAATATTTACGAAACATGGTTGCCCCCACCCACAGGGCCTAATAAAATAATAATTATAACTAATCTAAAATATTTGAACTTTTAATGTTTTTTTGCATTTATACAACTATTTAGTACAGTATTTCAGTTTACCAAAACGTAACGAAAACACGATTAAAATAACAAACAAAGGTTTAGTACAATTATAGAGTTTTACTTACAACAAAAAAATTTTAGTGTTATACTTTTTTATGTGAAAACTGTTTGCTGGGTACATACAACAATTTGAAAATTTTGTTTGTTGTCCTTTGATTGTAATAAATGGCGCCAACATATTTTCAATTAACGCAAACGCATCATCGACTACAAAAACATAGGGTACGTTCTTACTTAGGAAATACTTACGAAAGCGTATTTGTAAATTTTTTTGCCAAATTTACTATTCCTAAAAACCTTTTCGTCCTCTGCCGACTGCACCACTAATATTACTCGTTATGAAATTGTATTTAGAGTCGCAAATTGCCATTAACACAATCGATTGTTTTTTTATAACTAAAAATCTCTGATCCGGAGTGACATAGTGCCAAAAATAAAATATAAAATGTTAGTTAAATAAATTCTTCAATTATCAGATTACATTTCATGAATTATGACGTGTTGTCCGTCAACTACCCCTTTGCAGTGAGGAAAATTCCATCTCTATTGAAAACGGGAAACATTTTGCTTTTAAGCAATTTTGTTATACATCTAATTATTTTACCATCAATTCTGTGAATGCTTGATTGGCAGCATTTGTAAGCCAATGCCAATGCTGTGATTCCCCCCGTTACAAGATATCTAATTCAAAAATAATTTTATAATGATTAATTCTAAGAATTACCTTAGTATCACGACGAACCTGAAACTGGAGCTCAAAGTTTTCTCACAACATGCTGTTTTTCAATTAATGGCCCAACCATAAAAAGCAGTTCGTTAAATTCGGTATAGTTCAAAAATAGCTAAAAACCCATTTTTTTTTTCTATTATTTACCTATTTTGCTCATTTTCGTCATCACTCCTACTGAAAATAATATTCTCCGGATCCAAATACAAAGTAAATTGACATTTATCTACATACTATTAAATATTAGCAATTAACAGTTAAAAAATTCAACTGACATGGAATAACTAATGAATATTTTTTGGTTTTTTTGTTTCAAAATTTGTCAAAATTATGCTATACAGTTTCACTAAAAATAAATAATAAACAAAAGCATTTTCTTTTTATCTTTTGAAATATTTGATAGTTTAAAAATTTTACTAAGCCTACTAAGATGGATTTATTTTGTGTTTCATCCCGAGCGAGTATCCAGTGTAAAACAAGTTGTGTCGATATAAATCTTTTCAATTTTACACTTACTTTGTTTTCAGTGTAAAAATTGATAAACCGAGTAAGCATGGAGTATGCTCAGTTCTCAATAAAAAACACAGTATATACAGTAGGGTGTAAAAGTATTCAGGGTGAATTAAAAAACGTCGATATGGTCAGGGTGAATTAAGAAACGGGTGTTTCTTTTAAACTGAGACGATCAAATATCTCGAAAAATAGCCGCTCTACGGCAAAAATGTCCATAATCAAAATTTATTCATACCGCGGGGGAAATACATTAGTGCAAAATAAATTTGTGAGTGGACGAGATAAACATAAAACTTCAAAGAAAGGGTCTCACTTATAGGTAAATCACATTTATAAATATTTTAATCTTTAAATGTGCATCAAAGATATTAAATTAAAAGCTTTAAAATAAGATACAAAATGGTAGTTAAAATTGAATACTTAATAGGATACAAAGGATGTATTAAGCTCAAATTGAATTATGGTTATGGAAACCGTATGTTGACTATATTTTCTGTTTAGATTCAACAATGTAAGTTAGAAGTGATAAAAGCAACATCTTATAAAGAACAGGTGTTAAAGCTTTGATATTATTTTATGTTTGACAATGGTAAAATATGGATTAAACAGAATTCCCGCCTCCAATTGCTCGTCAGTGAAATAAAAAAGACATCAATGAGTGTTACAATTAACAAGTTTTTACTCGTTGTTTCAAACACCTTGGGAAAGGTATAAAGGTTTCATTAATATCTATCGTACGATGTGTACATATTTAGTCACATGGAGAAAAACTTAGTGGAATCTGGATTTGCTCTATATTCAAGTTAACTTAATATTATAGTTTGAAAATATGATTCTGTTACATTAAGGTTGTTAAAATTAAGCAAAACTCGTTGAACATGGTACTGCTCTTAAATAATGAGCAAGCTCATATAAACCAAATTATTCAGGTAAGATTGATGCTAATATCTGCTCGACTGTAGTTTTAGTGCTGAAAGACTTTTCCATTTTACAATGCGTCTAAATAATTTTTATATCAATACAAGAGCTTCAAGCTCTAATGCTAATGCATAGTAGAAGAATTTAGTCCTCAGTTGTCTAGGTCGAAATTCTTGTAGAGACGTGGTTCAATGATAAACATTTTCGTTTACTTAATTTAATTATGTTTTGAAAGCGATCAATTATTATGACAACACATAATAGTTACAATTTGATCATTTTCCCATGGGAGACCTGTATATCCACATGCCCTCTAATCAACGCACATTTACATATTTATAATTTTAAAACGTTTAACAGCGGTGCAATTGATATAAAACCAACTTATTTTTATTGGGTTATCAGAAAACGCATAAATTTAACAACCCAACTAGTAAATAATTTGATAACTCTATTATGTTTTATAAAATATTGTCTCCTTGTCTAATATAAAGTAAATGTATAATGTAAAAGTCGACTGAAAAATGATAAATATATGTTACGATGTCGATGAGTTATGCATAGGTTTGCGCCCGTCCAAAATATAAAAGTACACATGCCTCGAAACAAAAAAGTTCATTCACATCTGTATATATATACGAGTATATATAGGTACACATAATTTAATGTAATTTCGTTGGTTGCATAATAAGTGCGCGAGAGAAAAGTAAAATGCCAAAAAACGACCCCCTCCCCAGCCGCCGCAGCCAATACAAAGATTATAAAGTTTAAATAATTTTTAACTTTTACAATTAAACAAAACCGTAATTACAATTTATTCATTTTCCTGGTGAAAGATGATTATGCTCTGCCATATAATAATACAAACATAGCGCAAGTATAAGAAAAGATTGTTACCCTTTCATTAAATACAGCCAACAAACCACAAAATGAACGCTCCGTAACTAATTTAACGAGAAGAGAGTTCGTATATGTATGTATGTATATAAATATGCATATTATGTATATTCGTATTTGTAATGTACAACACTTAGTTTTACAGCAGACATAAGTCATTCAACTTTATTTAATTAATATTTATTAATATTATATGTATGTACCAATAAAAATAAATTAAAAAGTAAAAAGTCCAATTTGGTCTTTGCTGTTTGTAGGTTTGACCAATTTAATGGGAAAGAGTGGTAATATATCTCGTATTTCGCTATATAAATCATACATATATATAAATGCAATTGAAAGTGGATTAATTGTGTTGCCATACAGAAATAACGATCCGCGATTCGAATGTGTTATGCAACACCAAAATTAAACTGATGATCGTCGTCGTATATACACACGCTCCATTGTTTAAATTATATCATTGAGGACTGTCTCCAGTTAAAATTAGAACTATAAATTACTTAACTCTCGATATGCATTTCGATTATATTGGATATATTCGATAGTTATGCAAATTATATATCATGAGTGACGATCAGTGTTAGCTGAAAATGAAAGTTTTTATTAGTTTTGCTTCTGCTGCTTGTTAAATTAAATTTTCACGAATCTTGATCATGATCTATAGTGTACATCTTTCCGAATTTCACTATATATACAACGTATAATGCACAATGCTTTAGTTTGATTAACAGCTGGCCGTTGTTTTTGAAATATAATATTGAAATTAAATTAAAAATATAGGGGGCCATCTTTAATTTTCTCTTCTTCGCATATTTTAACAATGCAGTTCGATATCCTACAATATATGTATTTTCATTGCGGATAGGCTTACAATTTAAAACTTTCTAAAAGTAATGATTTTGCATATAAAACTATTTATGGAATTCAAATTACAAATCAGTCTAAATTCTCATGAAAATTCGCAGAAAAAATTTGAAAGATGTCGAGATAGAAGGTTAAACAAAATTAGAAGATTAAGAGATTTCGAATGAACGATTTAAGGCTTAATTTCAACCTTAAAGTATAAAGCAAGATGATTTTGGTCAAAGGAAGCAAAGGAAATTTACCGGAACAAAGGAAACATTTTGTAAGATACCTCATCCGAATATTAATTAATTTCCAGTAAACGTTTTAATCTAACCATGGATTCATTAATAGCCAACTGGGCACTCAAAACACATAAGAAAACAATTATTTTGGATGGATTAAGTTATCTCATAAACTGCTTTAAGAGATCATGTTGCTAGATAGAATTTAAAATTTAACCGCATCTTATGCAGCACACTACTTAGAGGATATACATTAAACATTTAAGAGACAGGTTATTATTGGTTTGAATATGATGGAATATGTCCATCTACACATGGGTCATAGATGTGAGTTAACCAATAGAGTAGCAGCAAACCTGAACCAAAAACTTCCGTCTAAGACCATTCTTGCAGTTATACGTCAATTAATTAGATTAATAAGCAATTGACCCTGAAAAATAGCGAAATAGATCCAAATGGCACCACTCGGAAGTGTTTTAAACGTCTTATAGAGAGCGTAGTAAACTACAGAATCAGTTCAGTTCCAAAATTATAGTTTTTAACTCTGAATGACCATATTAAAATTAAAATCTAGTGGTACGACAAATAAATTGAAATACCAACATCGTTAATAAAGTTAAAGTTTGAGTAACTTAACGCTCAATGCTCATCCTTTAAACTAATAAAAAATAAATATTCAATTAAAAACTTTTTTACCTTAACTTTTTTTATACCCACATTATTCTTAACAATTTTTTAGATTAATAAGAACAAAATAAAGCAGCAGGATACAAATAATAAAGTATAAGTTGCTTTTACGCTCACCCCTTAATGTGGGCTAATGATTATATTTAATACATTATACCTCTCCACTGGTGAACACGTATACGAATCAACGGTTGGAATAAGTTTTAAAATGGATCGCTTTTTTCGGTGGAGCCATAAAGTGTATCATGTACAATTAAGCTCTCGGTTTATCTTTTTTCAGATTGTTCAACGATACTCTCGTGACGTTATAGAATTTTGCATCACGTCTCATTATTGTATCTCAGAGATTTTTTTTAAGGGAGTTAAACCAACCTTAGTTTGAAAAGGCTGTTGACGTAATTTTAATAAACCCTTTACTTAGCATACGGCGAAAAATCTCGTAGAGCTTATGCTAGATCATTTTCATAACATGCAGGTTTTACTTGTTTGTTGCAAAGTCATTCTCTCTTTTGTTGGTTACATTTTCGGAAAAAAACATTTTCAATGACTGCTCAGCATCTCTCAGCAACTTGTCTGTCAATCATTGTTATTATTATAATTATTTATGATATTAATAAATACAATGTTTCGATTTATTTTATAATGTTCGCTAATACAAACCTGTACAACCTTATATTTGGTTCAAAATTGTTATATTCGGTTCAAAATCCTTCACACACGAGAGTTGACCACTGAGGTAAAATAACTATGGAGGCGATTTATTTAAAAACTAATGGGAGCATAAAAAAATATTTTGTGTAACAGAGAAAGACATATTTTTTGCGTTTTCTTGAAACTCGAATTTTAGAAAATCAAATTTAAATTTAATTAAAACGTTATTTAGGAAGAAGGTTAAATAAATCATATATTGTAATTATTTACTTCATAGGTCAAAATAGAATAAATTAATACATTAGTTATGTATGAATAATAATAAACATATTTTCTTCCAATCTGTTTGTTTATTATTGGTTTTTGACGTTTAATTTTTGAGCTTAAAATTTGAAAACACTGTTAGACACTGTTAAATTCATCAATTTTTCGGTAATACATTTTAAGAATGAGAGGCATATATAAAATGAGTGACAACACTATAATAAAAGTCTCCATAGTTATTTATCTCAGTTGAGTTGATTGATTTAAGCCTGATTTTCATTATGAAAAATTACTGACATATTAGTCAAAGTAGGATAAAAATAAAATTTTTCGTAAAGTGCGAGAGAAATAATAAACTGAAAAAATTACTATATTTAGTACTGGAAAAATGTTTATGGATGACCAATCATTTCTATGCAGCCATATTTAAAAAGTGAAGTCATTTTTTAAGTATGAAGCACTTTATAGTAGTTTTTTATGGTAAATTCATAATTTTAACATTTTGTTTTGTGTCATTCATCTTAATTCATTGTGGAAATAATGAATAATTATGTTTAGTTTTTTGTTTAATTTATTGTTGTGAATTCAAAGTGTTTTTTGTCTATTTTTCAATAACAAAAAAAATTAGAAATTTATTGGTTATGTTAAAAGCATCTGTCAAAATATATCCATTTAGTTTTCCTATAAAAACAAGTAAAAAAATGAACCTCTGTCACTCTAATGGTATTTTTGATTTTTTCTCTCTTTCGTTTTTTCAGTAAAAAATACTGGCAGCATTTTCTACATAATGGAAATCAGACTTTATAGTTGGAGATAGAAGGCACTTTTAAAAATCTTGACTAAGAATAGCTTTCAAATTCCATTTAGCACGGAATGTAATATGTACGACCGTCTAGCTGGCCTCCAAGCTAGGTTGTTGTGTTGATATAATAACCCTACCGAATTAGCTTCCATAACTTCTCGTTATATCAACGTATACTGCAAGAATTAATAGCATGCTGGTACTGTGGTCTCGCTTAGCGGACCACATTACAAAGTACCTCAACTGTTTAAAACCAATAACGTCCCAGAATTCGATTAACCCAATATCCGGACAAAATTTTTTTTATACGTTCAAGAAATTATTGAGCAATCATTTTATGAGCTTGTTTACTATAAAATAGTCTTGTTTAATGGCCCAATAAAATTGGAATGATACGAATGAGTACTAAATGTTTTTTGTATATGTACATTAAACAATATTAAAAATTAACTTTAATAATTATAAAATCTCGTTCATTTTCATTTTGCAATACATTGATTGTATCGTGTATATATACAAGTAAACAATTAAATTTGCATAGATGTCCAATTGTGTAAACTATACAAAACGCTGTTCAAATATACGTATACGAATATTATTGAAAATATTTACTCGTATACGATGGTTGCTAATATTGATAGAACACCTGCGTTATTTGTATGTACATATGTTTGAACATCGGAAGTAAGACGAAACAAATTAAACACGAGTGCACTTGATGGTTGGTTGTGAAAAAAACAAAAGCAAAAAATAATAATTCATCAAATAAAATCGAATTACGATAACGTGTGGAAAAACCCTGATATAATTACTATCGAATGTCAAGATCGTGCATTTGTTTTTGTTTATTGCTAGCAGATGAGTTTTTGTCTTGGTCGATATGAAAAATTTCACAACCAAACAAAAAATGAAAGCACTTATCGTGTATTTGGTTATGGTTATATTATTTTGGGAATAAGTTTGTTAATTATTTGATAAAATTTTGACACTGGGTTGATAACTGTTTTGTAAATATTTATTATTGACGATGCTAAATCGCGATCATAAAATTGATCCAATACAATTTCTTTGTTTACTTGATTTGCGAACCTGAACTATGTATGTTTATAAGAAAGCACAGTGTTGTTGCTATATGGTCCTTCTTCGAATTATTTTTATATAAATCATATATATAGCCCATGTTACTATTTGTAACGCCAGGTCATTTCCTTATTGGGCGAGCTTTAACCAGTATACCTGAACCAAATATAATTGATCCTAAAAACATTAACTATCTCAAACGTTGGGAGCTAGTTAATCATTTGTATAAACAATTTTGGTCCAGATGGTCAACTGAATATCTTCAACAACTCCAGCATCGATATTATTGGAAGAATGAAACAAAAAACATCCCTATAGGAACGATCGTCGCCATTAAAAACCAAGGCCTACCACCACTCAAATGGAAATTGGGTAAAATTATAGAACTTCATCCAGGCTTAGATGGTCTAGTACGAGTTGTAACAATAAAAACTGAGACTGGTGTAATAAAGCGTGCTATTGCGAATGTTTGTCCATTGCCAGTTGATGTTGAACAACAGAGTGTTCAAGATGGGGGAGAAATGATAATGACCAGCAGTTGATCATCGATTAACATTGATTTTATATGAATTAAAATATTATTTAATCCTAATCTATTTAACTTTGTAACTTAATAACATAAATATTTATTTTGTATATCACTGTATTATTAACTTTAAGATTGTTAAGTTTTATGGTTCAATATTCTTCTTTTTGTTCTAAATTAGTACAATTTATATTATGTATTACATTTGTTCTGTCATTCTGTTAAAACATTCTGTACAAGCAACATTAAAATATATAAACCTAAATTCAATCTAAAAATAAAATAAATCTGAAGCTTTACACGAAGTTTAATTCTGAAGTCAACTTTAACAAATTCAACGAGACGAAAAACGCTTCGTCTCCATTTTCACCCTTTACTTAGCATACGGTGAAAAATCTCGTAGAGCTTATGCTAGATCATTTTCATAACATGCAGGTTTTACTTGTTTGTTGCAAAGTCATTCTCTCTTTTGTTGGTTACATTTTCGGAAAAAAACATTTTCAATGACTGCTCAGCATCTCTCAGCAACTTGTCTGTCAATCATTGTTATTATTATAATTATTTATGATATTAATAAATACAATGTTTCGATTTATTTTATAATGTTCACTAATACAAACCTGTACAACCATATTGCTATATTCGGTTCAAAATCCTTCACACACGAGAGTTGACCACTGAGGTAAAATAACTATGGAGGCGATTTATTTAAAAATTATTGGGAGCATAAAAAAATATTTTGTGTAACAGAGAAAGACATATTTTTTTCGTTTTCTTGAAACTCGAATTTTAGAAAATCAAATTTAAATTTAATTAAAACGTTATTTAGGGAGAAGGTTAAATAAATCATATATTGTAATTATTTACTTCATAGGTCAAAATAGAATAATTAATACATTAGTTATGTATGAATAATAATAAACATATATTCTTCCAACCTGTTTGTTTATTATTGGTTTTAGACGTTTAATTTTTGAGCTTAAAATTTGAGAACATTGTTAGACACTGTTAAATTCATCAATTTTTCGGTAATGCATTTTAAGAATGAGAGGCATATATAAAATGAGTGACAACACTATAATAAAAGTCTCCATAGTTATTTATCTCAGTTGAGTTGATTGATTTAAGCCTGATTTTCATTATGAAAAATTACTGACATATTAGTCAAAGTAGGATAAAAATAAAATTGTTCGTAAAGTGCGAGAGAAATAATAAACTGAAAAAATTACTATATTTAGTACTGGAAAAATGTTTATGGATGACCAATCGTTTCTATGCAGCCATATTTAAAAAGTGAAGTCATTTTTTAAGTATGAAGCACTTTATAGTAGTTTTTTATGGTAAATTCATAATTTTAACATTTTGTTTGTGTCATTCATCTTAATTCATTGTGGAAATAATGAATAATTATGTTAAGTTTTTTTTTTTAATTTATTGTTGTGAATTCAAAGTGTTTTTTGTCTATTTTTCAATAACAAAAAAATTAGAAATTTATTGGTTATGTTATAAGCATCTGTCAAAATATATCCATTTAGTTTTCCTATAAAAAAAGTAAAAAAAAGAACCTCTGTCACTCTGTATTTTTGATTTTTTCTCTCTTTCGTTTTTTCAGTAAAAAATACTGGCAGCATTTTCTACATAATGGAAATCAGACTTTATAGTTGGAGATAGAAGGCACTTTTAAAAATCTTGACTAAGAATAGCTTTCAAATTCCATTTAGCACGGAATGTAATATGTACGACCGTCTAGCTGGCCTCCAAGCTAGGTTGTGGTGTTGATATAATACCTCTACCGAATTAGCTTCCATAACTTCTCGTTATATCAACGTAAACTGCAAGAATTAATGGCATGCTGGTACTGTGGTCTCGCTTAGCGGACCACATTACAAAGTACCTCAACTGTTTAAAACCAATAACGTTCCCAGAATTCGATTAACCCAATATCCGGACAAAATTTTTTTTTATATAATACGTTCAAGAAATTATTGAGCAATCATTTTATGAGCTTGTTTACTATAAAATAGTCTTGTTTAATGGCCCAATAAAATTGGAATGATACGAATGAGTACTAAATGTTGTTTGTGTACATTAAACAATATTAAAAAATAACTTTAATAATTATAAAATCTCGTTCATTTTCATTTTGCAATACATTGATTGTATCGTGTATATATACAGGTAAACAATTAAATTTGCATAGATGTCCAATTGTGTAAACTATACAAAACGCTGTTCAAATATACGTATACGAATATTATTGAAAATATTTACTCGTATACGATGGTTGCTAATATTGATAGAACACCTGCGTTATTTGTATGTACATATGTTTGAACATCGGAAGTAAGACGAAACAAATTAAACACGAGTGCACTTGATGGTTGGTTGTGAAAAAAACAAAAGCAAAAAATAATAATTCATCAAGTAAAATCGAATTACGATAACGTGTGGAAAAACCCTGATATAATTACTATCGAATGTCAAGATCGTGCGTTTGTTTTTGTTTATTGCTAGCAGATGAGTTTTTGTCTTGGTCGATATGAAAAATTTCACAACCAAACAAAAAATGAAAGCACTTATCGTGTATTTGGTTATGGTTATATTATTTTGGGAATAAGTTTGTTAATTATTTGATAAAATTTTGACACTGGGTTGATAACTGTTTTGTAAATATTTATTATTGACGATGCTAAATCGCGATCATAAAATTGATCCAATACAATTTCTTTGTTTACTTGATTTGCGAACCTGAACTATGTATGTTTATAAGAAAGCACAGTGTTGTTGCTATATGGTCCTTCTTCGAATTATTTTTATATAAATCATATATATAGCCCATGTTACTATTTATTTGTATATGCATAACACGAAAAGGTCGTGAGGTTATCATTCGTTGTGATGCAATTCTTTTTTTTTTTAAGATTCAATCGAAAAGTTGTAAAACTTAATACTTCACCTAGTTAAGTTTGTTTATTTGTTGCTTACATACAAATAAGAATGAAGAATTTGATATTCTTAAGAAAGTAAAACGAAAAATTATATAAAATAAAATAAATTGAAAATAAGATCGCTCGCTTCAGGGTTTAACAAAACAAAACGGTTTGTTGTTGCATAATATCGCGATTAAGTAAAAGTGTTTTTTTATTGTTGTTCTTTTTAAATGTAATTTGTGTACGTGCGTTTGTTCGTATTTAATTTAACAATCACAAAAGTGTCTGAATGGATACGGCCTTGGTGATGGAGATTTACATTAGCCGATCTAAAAGAAAATTAAAATAGTCAGTCATGACACTAGTAATCGTTATATGTATTGCACGATTATAAAAAGCACTACCAATCGATATGACTCTAAATGAAGATATGCGATGATGATAGTAGGCTTTGAAATCACGATTTACTTTTGTTTCATTGGAGATTGAACATAAAATCGTTTTTGTCTTTTTGGTTTAGTAATATACCATGTTTTCATGGTGGAGGAGTTAATCAGTTTTATCTCGGATTATCTGAATATGGAAAAAAAAATTGAGTATACAGTTTCCGTTACAGAAAATAAAATTGAAATAATAGAAAAGAAAGGTGACATTTTTTAAATAAACAAAAACTGAATTAAAAAACAAAGGAATTGATGATAAAAATTGTGTACAAATTAAATGGAATAAAATGAAATGTCAAAACTGAACGAAATTTTATTAAATGACATTTGAACTGAACGAAATTCTAAATTCGGCTTATCCATGTAAATACATGTAATGATAATCGATTTTCATCGACCAACCTTTGGTACTCGCTAGCATAGAGGCAAAGTGGTGAAATTATGTGTTACAGCTTCTAACTACTCGTGAAAAATAGTAAAAGCAGTTTCGTGTAGTTAACTTATCAAAGACAAGAACCCAACTACTAGTACTTAAACACGCGGTTTGTTGACTGGAAAGCGATTTATAACTTTAGTTGTAAACTAGCACTGAATTAGTAAAACAACAAGAAAATTAAACTTATTTTCAAAAGTTGTCTAGCGGAATCTGTAACAACACTATCAATATGGCTTTCGCCAGTATATATATCCAAATTAATATTTTTAATATGTGTCGTTAAGATGATTTTATTTAAATAATTTATTATTTTAACAGTTCATTCTATTAGCATGAAATTCTTTGCTCTGTTATAAAATAATTGAAGAAGGAGGAAAGTATTTCAGAATTCAATGCCACTAGGGCCCACAATTCACTTACAGATTATATAGTTGCTTTCCAATCGACCAACCGCTAGTGTCCGCTATTATTTTATTGCCTCTCTGATTTTACAGCCAATATTATTAAACATATTGTTCACCTTTGTTATTAAACTTGCTAGTGTTTGCCAGACATTTATTTGACAAGCTTTGTTAGTTTTGGTTTGTCTTTACAGAAGGTACATCACATATGTTTTGATTGGTATTGCATTACATGGAAAGTGTTATTGCAATGGTGTTTTTAGAATTTTGTAAGAAAATATCGTTAGGTTCGCATTCTTTTTATTGTATAGACGTTTTCGGTTGGATAGTGTGCAGGATTGTTCAAGTCTGATTGGTGCTCCATATAGTTTAATATAGATTTAATTATTCTAGATAATTAATTCCACTGGGTTTACCGTTGACAATTTGTATTAATCATTATCCTTGTTAAAGCAGTGACTTTTTTTACAGTCTTCTCACTCACATAATGAAAGCTAACGAGAAACGAGATATTGACTTTGACCCACTATCACGAAATAGAATTTTAATAGAAATCATTTGATTGTAATGTTCTCACTAATAGAAAAATTTTGTTTGAGGATATTGATTGTCATTCAAAATCACACTACCTGTTCGTGAGTGACGACGATGCGTTTCATTTGAAGAAATTTCCCGTAGTTTTCTCTGACGAAAGAGGTAAATAACTTAATGTTAATTTAAGAATATATAAAATTATATAATTTATTTAACAATCTAGTCTGGTAGGAAGCTACAGATGATCCCATTTTTCATATACGAACTTTTACTTTTAATATCTTGGTGGACGCATTACATACTTTTCGCGTTAAAGTCACATCCTGCAATGAACTTATCTCACAGAGATCCTCAATTTAATTTACTAACAAAACTACAGACACGTTTTTTACACCATTTCGAGTTAGTATCATAAATGGCGTATTCTCTGATCTTGAGATAAAATTAAATTTTTTTCCTCGCTCTTTTGTTAAAATATATTTCAGAAGAAAAATTCTTGAAAAAAGTTGAACAACGCTGACTAGCATAAGCGCTCTTCACTTTTAACACTTTGGCTGCCAATGTTGTAATGAGTATACACTCTAAATTCCACCCAACCGTGCCAATGTTGTTCTAGACATACATCCGGAATTCTGTTTTCCTATGCCAATGTTGGTATAGACATACATCCAAAATACCATCTTACTATGCCAGTGTTGTTGTAGACATACATTCTAAGTGCCATCCAAACACACCAATGTTGTTCTGGACATACATTTCAAAATCTTTCTCATACGGCCAGTGTTGTTCTAGACATACATTCCGCAGTATGTGTTTCTATGCACGTGTTTTAACACTGGCGTATAGTAAAATAAAATTTGGAATGTATGTCTAGAACAACACTGGCTTAGTGAGATGAAATTTGGGATATATATCCATAACAAAACTGGTGTGATTGTGTGGAAATACGAATGTATGTCTATAACAACACTTGTACAGTAAAACAGAATTTGGTATGTATGTTTAGAACAACATTGGCATGGTTGGGCGGAATTTAGCGTGTAAGTTCATTACAACATTGACAGCCAAAGTATTGAGTGCCGGCATTAAGAGAGGAGTCCAAAAAAGCTTGATTTGACTCAAAATTGCAGTGGTTTAATACTATTTCTAATGCCAGTGGCTTATCAGTTAGAAATCCCATGTTTCGATTATACCCACGTTTGTTTTCATTACTGTCAAACAGAGACAAAACAGTTACGAGTTGCAACATTATTCAATTTCTCAAAGCGAATGCATGTATCGTGCTACTTAAATGCAACAAGGATATCTGTACTAAACGAGACAGACTTATTCAGTATTATGCAAAATTATAATGTACAGTGCAAACAACAACAGTAGCAATAAACAATATCGAATTACGTACATACAAAACTGATTTAAATATAATTTCTTCATGCGCTAAAATTTTAAACAAAAACAAATGATTTATTTTGTAAGAAATAAAACCGAATTTAAATACAAGAAAAATAAAATTATATAATTTAATTTTATGATAAGTAACTGAAATAAAGTTAAAAAAAATTCTACTTAATTTTTCGGCATTCTGACACTTTTCGTATGCGTAAACTTTTATTTTTTATTTTCGTCTCAAATTGATCTTGCAAGTAATTTAGTTTTTGTTTGTTTTACAGTACAATAACCCCTACGGTAGATATAGTAAATGAAATACATTCGACTATGATACTCGTACAATCGTTGTAACGATTTAACCCACTTAAATTGTGATTGACTCCGCTAATAAATATAACTACACTTATATAAACAAGTAAATAATATAATTTAATTATTAGTTGATTGGTTTATTAAGCATAATTCCAATAACCTTTATCTGTATCAGTTAATTTGTATCAGTATTGATGATAATCATTTTGTTGACTATAAACTAATGAACATTTATAGTCCTTTATTCTCACACACATTTATATAACACATATATATGTATGATGTTAATCAAAACATGCAAGTGTGCAATTTATATACGTTTATAAGCAGACATGCATGCACCCTTGAATATTTATACTTTTTAATAACTTGCAATGTTTATAAACTATTTTGTATTGCTTATCTAATCATAATTAATATTTTATTTATATATTTTGTATGAATGAATTTTGTTTATATTTAAATTGTTAATTATTTATTTATTAATTATTCGTTGCCCTTTCTTTTTTTCCGATTAACAACAAACCTCTACTCCGTGTCTACTCTTCACTCTTTTTTCCACATGGAAAAAAGAGGATTCTCTAATCAATTTAGCTCAATACTGGCTGATTTTATAGTTCGTTTATAGCATGTACGTCATTGCGTTTAATGTAGATAAGCTAATTTAATAATATTATATAAACCCATTTTAATCACAAAACACTAGAAGAGTCTCAAATATCACTCCCGAATATGACAGTTTTTCGTATTTAAATGTCGAAACTGAACTAGTGATCCTAAATCACATTTTATAATTCTTTTAACTTTATGCAATAACCCTCATACAGTTTTTTTGAGATGTGGGGACGTCCTAAACCTTAGGTAGAACTATAAGTCGGGCAAAATAAATTATTCTAAATTAATTATATATAATGCTTTATAGCAAAAATACGATCATACTAATCAAGAAGATCAAGAGAAGAGTTCATTAATTTTTAAGGATACACCCATATTTTAGTTGGAGATTATTACGATGAGCATAGTACGTAGTGCAACTAACCATTTGAAGAATTCAAACAAATTCTGTATATTCACTCATTAACAGGTATCATTGACCAATCTGAGCAATGCATAAGTTCCATAATACCAATATGTAGTGTTCGAACACAATGATGACTGTATTTTCTAGTTAGATGATGAAAATTTTAATTTCATTCCTTTGTCTCTGTTAGGATTTGAGAACCCGATACCTCTCGCTCTAAAGACGAACAATTTTAATCACAGTGCCGCATTTGGTCGGTTAAAAAAATACTTAATTAAACATTTATACCTCGAATCTTATATCCTTCTGTAGATGCGTTGACGTTACAAGCTACCACTGCGCAAAAACGATGGGTGTACAGAGCAAACTGTCATATTCGCTCCTCTTTTAGCTCCGAATCAAACATATGTTAACATCAATCTTATCTTCATCGAAAGCAAACAGGTAAACACTTTTCCAAGGAATATAAAACAAAGAACTTCCTTTATGGACACTAACAAAATAAACTTTTACGCTTATGTGATCCCTATATTTACTAGATGGCATACGTGTTCATACAGTCCAGCATTAAAGTTACTGGTTTAAACTGAAATCAAACGTCATAAAAACAATAATCCGAAAGCGTCATCATTTTATTACTAATCTGGAAAAATTAATTGTTTCGACAATGCAGCATATAATTCGACTCGAATTGTATCTCATTTTAATCACCGATGATAAATCAAACGATTAACTGTGTATCGAACGAATGTAAACTCGTATACAATGCAATCAATCGTAAACAAAAATATCGTAAACATTTAAATCGATTTATCAGATGATTTCGGTATAGTTGTCGTGAATTCGAACTATCAACCTTGTAATATAAACTGTAAAATTGAAACAAATGGTACGATTTATTTGGCAAATGCAATTATTTATCCACATCTTAAATCAGCCAATCTAAAAACTTGTTTCGAATAACTGGAAATTGTTTTAAGAATATTTAAGCAACACTCATGTTGAAAAGTAAAAAACACTTTTGATTTCAAAAAGATATAAAAAACTCCATCGATTGATTATATGCAAAATACAACACCAACAATCGTCGCGACTCGCGATCTTATTTAACTCTAACTATATAGGTATATACGATTAAATCCCACTCAAACAAATTAAATGTGTAGCTGTGCTGTGTGCGTTGTTGGTGGATTTTTCGTGTTCTCTTAATTTTGGAATATATGTATTGTTATTGTTATAATTTGAATATAATTCTATCGCATAACAAATGTATATCCGTTTCTGTTAGTTGGATTAAAAACATAATTAAATCGCATTAACCAAGGACAACTAGCTAATATCTGATATCCTGAAAAGAGAACAAAATTGTGAAAGTTATCGTACTTGTACGACGAAATGCAGCGCATTAAAAAATGGAACGCAAAATCCGTTTACTGATAGTAATTTATATTGCGACTCACATAACCATATGTATTCACACAAGGTTCTTATATGATTCAAAAAGTATAGATAACAGTTTGATATTAACAACAAAACTCATTGATAAAACTGCAATTAATAATATTAAGCTTATTAAATATCCACGAGTATTAATGCTTGTAATTAATTTTCAATTCATATTCAATTCATATTCAATTCATATTCAATTCATATTCAATTCATATTCAATTCATATTCAATTCATATTCAATTCATATTCAATTCATATTCAATTCATATTCAATTCATATTCAATTCATATTCAATTCATATTCAATTCATATTCAATTCATATTCAATTCATATTCAATTCATATTCAATTCATATTCAATTCATATTCAATTCATATTCAATTCATATTCAATTCATATTCAATTCATATTCAATTCATATTCAATTCATATTCAATTCATATTCAATTCATATTCAATTCATATTCAATTCATATTCAATTCATATTCAATTCATATTCAATTCATATTCAATTCATATTCAATTCATATTCAATTCATATTCAATTCATATTCAATTCATATTCAATTCATATTCAATTCATATTCAATTCATATTCAATTCATATTCAATTCATATTCAATTCATATTCAATTCATATTCAATTCATATTCAATTCATATTCAATTCATATTCAATTCATATTCAATTCATATTCAATTCATATTCAATTCATATTCAATTCATATTCAATTCATATTCAATTCATATTCAATTCATATTCAATTCATATTCAATTCATATTCAATTCATATTCAATTCATATTCAATTCATATTCAATTCATATTCAATTCATATTCAATTCATATTCAATTCATATTCAATTCATATTCAATTCATATTCAATTCATATTCAATTCATATTCAATTCATATTCAATTCATATTCAATTCATATTCAATTCATATTCAATTCATATTCAATTCATATTCAATTCATATTCAATTCATATTCAATTCATATTCAATTCATATTCAATTCATATTCAATTCATATTCAATTCATATTCAATTCATATTCAATTCATATTCAATTCATATTCAATTCATATTCAATTCATATTCAATTCATATTCAATTCATATTCAATTCATATTCAATTCATATTCAATTCATATTCAATTCATATTCAATTCATATTCAATTCATATTCAATTCATATTCAATTCATATTCAATTCATATTCAATTCATATTCAATTCATATTCAATTCATATTCAATTCATATTCAATTCATATTCAATTCATATTCAATTCATATTCAATTCATATTCAATTCATATTCAATTCATATTCAATTCATATTCAATTCATATTCAATTCATATTCAATTCATATTCAATTCATATTCAATTCATATTCAATTCATATTCAATTCATATTCAATTCATATTCAATTCATATTCAATTCATATTCAATTCATATTCAATTCATATTCAATTCATATTCAATTCGTATTCAATTCATATTCAATTCATATTCAATTCATATTCAATTCATATTCAATTCATATTCAATTCATATTCAATTCATATTCAATTCATATTCAATTCATATTCAATTCATATTCAATTCATATTCAATTCATATTCAATTCATATTCAATTCATATTCAATTCATATTCAATTCATATTCAATTCATATTCAATTCATATTCAATTCATATTCAATTCATATTCAATTCATATTCAATTCATATTCAATTCATATTGGGATTTAACATGTAAAACACGTGTAATTTACATAAGGTTTTACATTCTTAATGTAAATAACGTAAAATAAGAATTTATGTTAAAAGCAGACGCGCCATCTCTTATCAAATCTAATTGTAACCAAAGCACCATCTGTTACAAAATCTTCTTACTATTTTTTGTTTGTTTTTTGTCTATTCTGGATGTCGAAACGTCACAATAATATTTATTTTAGATTATAATTATTAACAGATTAATTTAGTTGAAAATCACCTAAACTAACTCGGATGAAGGTAAAAAAAACTATTTTCAACTATTTTTAAAATTAGGGAACTCATTCAACCCTCATTCAAGGGTCCACGGTTCAACCCACATATTCATTTACACATTAAAAACACCCAATCGTGATTTTTGATCACCACCGGTAACCGAACCCAAGACCCCCGCTCGAATGACAGATCAAGCACGGTTTCTCTGCCACGAGGGTGACCTTTTAAACTAATATGATGTCGACCTGGAAACTAACCGATTATGCAAATACGCATTTATCTATATTAACTAATAATATGCAAATCGAACGTCGGTCAATTTTTGGCATTTTAACATAGATGGCACTGAGAACGGTGTTGTCTTCACTGTGTTAAAAAATGTAAAAAACCTTTTTTACATGTAAAATCTCAACATTGGTAAAAACAATAAGTCCAAATCTATAGTGAATCGCAACGTGTAGCCGTAATTATTGCCGATTTATAGTAATATTAAGGTATATACAGTAATGATATTCCAATATAGAACCGGATTACAAACCTCGGATGCTTATTGAGTCTTGCTAGGCAGAATGATTTAAATATTAGTTTGGTTTATGAACCTCGCATCTGATCTTGAGTATCCAAAATACTAAACCTTTGTGAGTTTCATACCAGATAAAATGGGAATGTATTGTACTAGCACCTATATCTTTCTTAAGAAGCTTAGTTCATTAATTATAATTATACGCTAATATTTGCTTTAACGAACAGCGCGAAACCCCCTTATTAATTCATAAATTCTTAGAAATTGTGTGATAAACTTTATCATAATCAGAGAAACAGATGACCAACATATACGATCCCGTATATACAAATACACAGTTTATACGTCAGTTGTGTTCGTATATACATATAAACAAACTTTATTGAGTCTATATTCCACGAAATGATATCAAATGTAACGCTGTAATTACTATATAACAATAACAATAACAAACTAATAACACAACAACACAATATAAAGTCGAAAGAAGCCAAAATACCTTTTTTTTCTTATTTTTGTACAGAATCATGAGTTTCATATTTCTTATGTGATCTGTATACACAAATAAGAAAAAGGTTTGTAACACAGTTGTAATACAGTTTTTCAACTACGCATACATAATTCTATATGAAACACTAGACACCCGTAAAATTAACATATTAAACATAAAAACCTGTACTGAAATCAAAAAAAAAAAAAAACAACATCCAACCTTTCGAAAAGAGCCAAAACCGAAGAAACAAACAAAAAATTCATCTTAAAGCTCCAATCAAGTTGTAAACAAAAACAAAATCACACAAAAAATCGCTTAAATATTTTTCAAGGTTAAGAAGTTGAGATTTTTGTTGTTAGTGTTATATGAATGTACCTATAACTTTGCACGATGTTAAATCGCGGTTATTGTATGGAATTTTTGTTGTTGTAATAATTTTTTTTTTACTTTTTCAGAATAAATTTTGTAATATCATAAAAACAAAAACAAAAAATTATAAAAATTGAAAGTTTAAGACTTGAAATTGGATTTTTTGTTTTTGTATTTCTAGATTGGTATTATTGAATTTGAAAGGAGTTTTGTGCGCTTTTTTTTTAGTTTATTAGCGCTTAACATACATAGACATAAAGTGGAATTGTCTGTACGCGAACTTATTAACTAAGTTGCTAAGTGAATTTGAACACAATTAAAGAGTTTTATGTCAGAATATCATACCTGTATGTGGAGCAGATTTGGCTACATACGAGTATGTAAATGTCAAACCCCAACAATATATGTGTTTTTAGGATGAGCGAAAAGTTTATTCATTTAAATCAGATTATAGGATGATTGATGCTGTGTGTTTGCTCTAAAGCCGAGTATAAATTAAGAAATTAAGAAAAGCCTATTTAATTTTCAACTGTGGGTGTAATTTCGTTTGTGTATATCTTTCGAGCTTAGATACGAGTAAAATTTATCGTTGAACAGTGGTGTTAGAAGAATAATGGTAAGATTATGATTTAAGATTTAATTTTATTGCGTCTATATAATTTCATAACAAGCTACGCCTGTCAAATTTACAGTTAGCTATAATTGTTGTAATAATGTTATTGTTCTTAAACTTAATAAATTTTTAAAATGTATTAGTGGTAAGATGTCGCTAAAGCAACAATATTATGCCTGTTATAAGAACGTGCAATCGACCCGATGCAACATACATTAATGGTATTATGACTAATTGTGTACACACTTAAAAACAATTATTAAAGAGTAATGCGAGACAGAGAAAACAAAAAAATTATATGGAGACACACTACATCGACGTTTATGGTTACAATATTTTGTATGTCTTATAGTAGAAAAAAGGCTTTTGAGCTCCGAAAATCAACCTTGACACGAATCTCTTCTTCTCTCAGGAATAAAAGCAAAATAGATTTTGTTAATTCAGAGAGCTCATTAATAGCTTATAATTTTGATCAAATTTGTTTTCATATTGGTCACTTTAACATGGATTTTAAATGATTTTAAGCATATAGGCAAAACTGAATAATTTCACCATGAATATAGTTTGCATAGAAGTCTTATAGGATACATTATTATATATTCGTATTCTATTTAAATTAGAATTAATAACTTCAATTTCAATCTTCTTTTGAGAATAAGGTTTCATTATGTAATTCGTCGGTGAAACTGTGTCATCTGCTTTAACAACGGTTATTGTTTTGTTAACTGAAGAGACAACAACAAATATTCGATGCCACATCAGGATGTAGCTAATTTCCCACAACATCTAATCGTTACTCCAACATTAAAAAATACAAATCTGCAATGGGCGGATCGACAATATCCATTATTTAATTTTTGAAATAATTCCAGCTTTTGTATGAGTAACAAGAATAATATGATTCAAATTCTTTGATGGTCCTTTTACAATGCTTCCGGACAAAACATAAATTATAAGGTTTCAAACATTATATGTCATAAACCGAACTTACGTCACAAATACAATTTTTGATTATTAAATTGATTTTAATGTATTTTATTTCAAAAAAAACTTCCGGAAGCTCTTATTGGATCACCCAATAGTAATTATTTTCTGTGTTGATGATTTTTACCAATAAGACATGGTGTTTGCTGTAAAGTTTTGTCTTTTTTCGTTGTTATCTGTACAACTTGTTTTGAAGCCGGACCATTCCCAACTATCACTCAGTTCCCTATCTTTCGGCAGAATCAAATCGAGGGGGTATACAACCCCCTCAATTTGATTCTGCGACATGCCAGCCATTAGAACTGTCATGGAAGATGGGTCAGTTCGAACTCGATACCTATATAGATGTCGGTTAAATGCGACGATTTAATTTAATACACGGCCAATGTTACAATCAAAATACTTAGAATTAGTGTTTTCAAAAACTAATTCGAAAAATTGTCATGTCGATTGACCCAAACCTCCTTTTTTAGAAGAACTCCTTTTTAAGGAGAATGTTTAAAGAGTATTTATTAAGAAATCTGTTACAATGATATTATTGAAGTTACTAAACAGAATATAGGCGAGAGGTTCTTCCATTTATTCACGAGTTATAATAAGAACGATAGAGTACGAGCCTAAACCAAAAAAGCAACTATACTAAAAAGAAGACTCTTCTGACATTTTTAGGCCATAAAGTAATTGACCTTATACTTGCCCTAGTCTCACGGATTCTTAGTCGAAAAGATCCACACTCGATATTCCTAGAAAGTAGGAATTTCAGGCAAATTATACAGACCCCACCTAAACCATAAGTACATCGATCTTCAGGAGTAAAAATAAACAAGTGCAAATTGTAAATAACCTTGAGTTTTTATGTAAAGAACCTTACTAAGAGAAAATTGGGACTGCCATAAAACCTCTCAACAAAGTCATAAAATCTGTTAAAACAAAAGACTGATATGTACAAGTATCATCTAAATGAAGTTAACAGTTTTACGACAACCACATTACTTACAAGAGTAAATAAGAGCTCTAGAAAGTCAGATAGGGCTCACACGAAGTCAGAAAGCCTCATCGTTTACTATAATGCAAGTTGGGGTCTGGTCCTATCAGATAACCCTATATAGAAAAAACATATGAGCAGGTTTATGAGAAAATTTTAATAGTTTCAACAACTTTAAATTAATTAATGCTAATTAGTGCTAATTAATTAACTAATAAATTAACTATTCAATGATAATCAGGTACAAGTATATGATCCTTTGTTAGAATGCAGAACATATCAACCGACCCACCTAGATTTACCTGGTAACGGCATAAGATAAATTGGGAGTATTTCAGCACCATTAGTATACCTAATAAATTGACTGAAATTTATGTAAACATGTGGTTTTCATGGAAATGCAATTTCCCACGCTTCTCACATTAAATAATTTTCCGGTCGAATTTTTCCAAAGTTCAAAATTATATGGATCTAATTGGATACATGCTGTATATTTATATGCTGAATTTATAAGAGCACAGCATGGATGGAGTGGATATGGAAATGGAGAGGTAAAATAATTTTTATTGCGCAATAAAAATTTTTTTTACTGTTTTTTATACGTTCGATTTTTGTTCTGAATGGAGATATTTCAAGGTCATTTTAGTTTTAAATGTATGTAACACCGAAAACGTTTTTCATATTTAGTAGTATATAGTATATCTACAATATACAAATAAGAAATATTGTACCCTGCCGTTTACACCTGCAGAAGATTAAGAAATCAAAATAAATACTTCACAATAAGATCACCTACGCATTTACTAACAAAATCTATTTCCATTTTATATTTTATCCCAAAAAACACACTCATGATATTTATGTATAGAAAATCATTAGGCAAACACCCACGCAAACATTGGATCTGGGGTGCAAAATAATAAAACAACCAAAACAGAACAGAACCACACTATATACATACATATACACTTTTAGTATCCATTTCTTGTGCTTGCCGAGTTCATTCATGAAAATAATTTGAAAATGCGCAGTATCAGTATCACAAAATGTATAACTGGAAAATTCTATAAAAGCTTTCAGTATATCTATATACATACATGTATTATACACAAAATATATAGATTTTTTTTTTCATTGACTGAAATAAAAATTTTCCTCCCACGTAAGCAATTCAGAGCGGGAACATTAAACTCGATTTGCGAAAATATGACGTAGTTCATTTTATACTTGGTGTGACGTCAACGCGACCCCCCTCCACCAACCCAAGTGTTGATTACTATTGTACATATATACTGTTAATACTCTAATTGAATGTTTGTTTGGTTTAATTAATTTGCGTATTCTGGGAAAAACCATCGAATGTATCGCGATACAATTTGATAGTGTCAAACGAGATTTGAAGAGACTCTTGATATTTGTTTTGTTTTGCAGGACCTAATCAGCAAGACATGTTTTGTGATAACACACACGATAAGTATATAAATAGTTTTTGTTTTTTGTTAGACGGTTAAAAGATTTAATTATTCTTTTTTTTTTTAAATTTATGCAATTCAAATTATGTGATTAAACTTTTTCTTGTTCGCATTTGTTTTTTTTTAATTAATCAAACCATTAGTCAAATGTCCAAGATAACAACGCTGTATGTATTATTTCGTAATATGAGTAATGTATGAATTGTACATTACGCAATTGCGCATACGCAATGACACTGTGTCTACAACGAAATTTTGTTTCAGATCAACGATCGTTTTAAACAAAATACAAGCGTATAAAAATTGTTTATTGACAGTTTACGCAACCAACAAAAATATGATCAACAATTTTCATACAAATTACGGTTATATAGTTGTCAATTAGCCCCGATTATCATAATGACTCTCATCTCATGATTTTCTTTTTTATTTTTTTTTTTTTAAATAATTTTATCGCTTCATAAAATTTCGAAACTTAATTTATGAACAAAAATACAAAATTATTGTTGGGATCATAATTTTGTTTTCATTCATTCCACCGCTGATTTATGTATTCAAGTCCACATCGAATTATTAAAGTGAAATTTTCATCGAAATCAACCAACAACAAAAGACAAAACCGCACGAATTAAATGCTAACTATGTGTATGTGTTTGTGTACATGAAGAAGGAAGCAGATTATTTTTCTCTCGTCTTCTCAATTTTTTTGTAATGACGTCAGCAGGCGGAAAATCAATAGCAAATTTTCAATGAACATCGCATTTAATGTAGGTTTCCTTTTAGATTTTACTTATCTTGTAAGTATATATCTTGTATTTTTGGTTGCATTCAGATCTGCGTGCAAAACTGTCAGATTGAATAAATCTATAAAATTGCGCAAAATGTATGTACAGTTAATTTTGATGTTTTAATGTAAATTTTTTTCAGGAACAGAAACAAAAGAATAATTTTCCCCGTTAACAGAGCCACCTACGCAATTTTCTCGATCACCGCTTTACATACATATGTATGGACGTATTACGTATATAAATATAGCAAGTAAGGAGTGAATGAATGGATTATGAGAGATAAGAGAAAATCGTCATTGTGGAAAAATCAAATATTTTGTTTTCTTGTTTCGAATTGTTTGTGTTTTTGTATTGATAAGAGCAAATGACGTCAATTTTCATAAATATATGTACGAAAATTCGCAGATGTTTCATTTCGAAATTTCAGACTTCCGTTACGTATATACATCCTATATAATTGCAGCGACAATTAACAAATATTTATATATAAACTACAAGTGTAGAGTTGGCCTAGTTTTTCGAACTCAATTTATGCGGATTCTATATTAGATTATCTTCGTGATTTTGACATAAAGTATATACATATGTGATCATTTATGTAATGGCTGACAACTCAATTTGTAACACGCAAGTAATTTTGTAATATTTGTATTATTAGTAGGTGAAGAATAACTCATAGTCTATCTTCCATGTCAGTATATAGGTGATGTTTGGGTTGAATTCACTGTCAACAAATTATGTGATCTCGTCGTACGCTAATAGCGAAATTATATGAATATTGGGAACATAATGGTAAATAAATGAAACAAAATATAAGCAAACCGTTGTGTCCCCATTAACACTGATTATATGCTGCTCAGGACCAATTTGTTTTATAGTAGATTCTTAACACTTATGATAATTTTGGTCTACAAAAAAAATTTTAAACTCGAATTCAACTAAATTGTATTATTAGCTATAAACCTGGCGAACGATCTAACACTGTCCTCTGGGTATGGATATATAATGGTATGGAGCTACACCCGTGGTGTTGGACCGACTGAAAGAAATAACTAAGTAAATTGGATATTTCAGAGTTGTTTAATGGAATTTTTCTTATTATAATATTACTAGGAGTAGACGTAACTGCAAAAGTGACAACAAGCCAAACTAATGTTTTACGGTTGTAGTCCATGCGTAGCATCTCAAAAGCTGAAGTGCCTTATATGTCTATAGATGAAAATTCCTGCAATTATGGTTCGTAATCTTCTTTAGACAACCATAATGGAAGTATATATACATTATAATAGAGATCTTATGAATCATTAAATACGTATTGATGGGCACTGGAGCATCGGAGTGAAAGAGATACTTGATCCACTGAAACAGTTTTCAGCGTCCATTGGTATCAAAATCAATGAGTCCAAAATAAAATATATGATCTCTGGTTTTAGAGACCAAGACGCAAGTGATTTCAGTAGTGGTAAACACACTTTTGAAGGCGTGATGAGATTTAAGTATCTTGGATCTTTCATTACTTACGATAATAGTGTGGGAGAGGATATCAAGGTTCGGCTTGCCCCTGGCAATCGGGCTTTATATCTTCTACGTCCACTGCTGAAATCAAAATATCTTGCAAATGCGGATAAGCTGAAACTGTACAGAGTGTTGATCAGACCCGTTATCATGTATGGATGTGAGAGTTGGACCTTGACGGATGAGTACGAAAGATGGTTTCTAACATTCGAGAGAAGAATCATGTGTGTGATATATGGCCCAAAACGCGACGATGATGGCACATACCGAGTTCGTTTCAACCACGAGACTAGGAATTTAATGCAAATTCCTGATATCGTGCATGAAATCAAAGGACAGCGATTACGCTGGCTCGGACACTTTCTGCGTGCTGATCCGAAACAAATGATACAGCGATCTTTAAAGTGAGAACCGCCTTTTGGTAGGCGAAGAGGTCGATGGTTCCACGGCGTAGAAAGCGATCTGGCATCTTCCAACTTGTTGAAATTCATATTAAGAATTTCTCTTATGTGTGACTTATTCCACTTTTAAATTCAATCAAATAAAAATTGATAAATACTGAAGATGGCAACTTGATTGCCGAAATATATTTATAATATAAAAAATAAAAATTCTACTATAAGGAATATTTTTGGACTTAAAATATCAAATTTTTATTTGATTGAATCTTCCAACTGCTTGCAACAGTATGAAGATCTGGCTCGTGATCGAAACCGATGGAGTCAGATTGTTGACATGGTACGGGTCAAAAAAAATTGATGCGCACTGTACATGTTTAGCCCAACGAATGCTTTTAGACATAATCGGTTTTTATGTCATGTGAAGTAGGTTTAATTAGTTATAACTGGCGATCTTATATTATTTTAACTAATTTAATCGGATATAGATTTAATTTTGTGTCGAATAATGCTTGAAGTGGAATAATATTTCTTACAATTATTCCATAATCAACCGATGCGATTGAAGTAATTTTCACAACTAAAGAATAAATTGGAAAATAAAATCGAGCATTTGAGTCATTGTGTCTATAGAAGTCGAACTTTTTATGCGTTCAGCATTCCGGCTAGATCATTTTTAGTTTCTGAGTAAGAGTTAGCTTTAACATTAGGATTTATTTCATTACCTTGCTATTGGCCTTTTGTGATTTATTTTATTTTGAAATACCTCAACTTTTGCAACTAAAAACTTATAATCCATGATGCAGGCAAACATTATAAACCTCAATTCTAGGCACGGAACTGCTCAAAGAAATAAAAAGTATTTTGATAAACTTGTACTTTGATGATGAAAAAACCAGGTGATCTTCTCAAACCTAATTGTCTTAGTAGAACCTATCTTATACAAATACGTATCCTGTCGAGGTGACTTATTTTCTTTCTCTTTCTTACAAAAAAATCTAAATTGATTGTAAAAATGTATGTATAAAATAGTTTTTAATCTAGTTGATTTGTGACAGCCAATCAAAATTGATTATTATACCGATACTTATTTGAACTTCTGTTCAAATAAGTATCGGTTTTAAAAATATCCTAAGGCTGTTTTCTAATTTGATAATTATTGCCGACTTATTAACTTATTTGCCACCATCTTAAATAAGTAAGCAAAACCATTCGAATTAATTTCACTTTCTTATTTTGACAGATGTTTTATTTTGAGAGTTATACTGTCAAAAAATTATGATCATCAATTTTGATTGGATAACTAACAAATAACATAATAAAAACAAAATAAAACTAACAAAATAAAAACTATTAAAGTTAAAGTAACCTCGTGAGGATTCTTATTTCAATAGGATAGGTTCCACAAATAAGTAATCAAGTACCTCATGTCGAAAACAATATCCTTACTATTACTTATTGCAAAAAATTCAAATTGAGTGTCAAAAATTATAAACAAAATATTTATTGATCTAGTCGTATTTATGACTGTAGCCAACATAAATTAATTGTGAAAATTTTTAACAGCTATACATGTAGCTATATTAATACTTTCGTCAAAGTAAGTGAAATCATATATGACCTGGAGGGCTATTAAAATAATCCATATAGGATCCGAAAGCGGATTTTGCTATTAGAAAAATCCGCTATTATGAAACTAAGAAGACAAAATGAAATCGGATTTTCTGAAAATAGTATGTCAAAACCCGAATTTCATTTTACGTTATCAAATTTATTAATTTTGTGTTATCGAAATGTAGCTGTTTTAAGTGAATAACAAAACGCTTTACTACTAACTTCATGCTTATACTTCGATAAAATAATTTCATAATAAGCAAAATCACAGCGGATCGGTATTTTCGATATCGGACAAAATCCCAAATCGGACTATTTCATAATAGTCTGCCTTAAGTCAGCATAACAGAAGATGATTATTTCTAGGACAGTAAAGGTATCATTTAGTAGAGTTAAAATAAAGCAGAGTTTTGTACGCTTTCCAAAATCCCAATCAAATGTTTCTTTATGTTTTGTTGTCGTATCATTATTGGTTCCATTGTTTTCTTGTTTAACACTGGTTGACTTAAAAATAATTTATTTATGATTAATGAAACGAAGAACTACATATGGAGAGAATATAAAAGGAAAAAGTTTACTTCCATTAGTATCTTATATAAGGTCATATAACAGGGAGACTACGGTTAGAACGAGTTCAAATAAATTCATGGATTAAAGCAGAGTTCTCAGAAAGAGTTGCATGTTGGTACAAAGAAAAGATTTTCACATACATAATGACAAAGTTGTGATGACTAAAACAAAATTCGTATCCGTTACCAAATTAAAAACAAAACATTGTTGTATTTCGCTTGTGTCGCATTCAGGGTCGTTGTGTTTAACGTACGCGATTTAACAATGTACAAATTTTGCGCAACGTACGATACAATCATACCAATTGTTTATATATATAATATATATGAAAATATTTACAATAATTGTAAAATCACAGGTTTACGAGATGAAATAGTTTTCATTCATTTGCCATTTATTATATATATATATATATATATATATATATATATATATATATATATATATATATATATATATATATATATATATATATATATATATATATATATATATTTAAAACATATACAAATACCTAGACACACATACAATTGTACATATTTAAAATGTCAAATTTGTGATCATAAATTGCATGACAATGTTTTCATTGATCGAAATGGCGGAGGAATGGTCATTTGTCATCCGATCATATACATTACACTTAATTCAATTTGTTTGTAATAAGTTTTATTTTTAAGTCGTTTGACGCGTAGGGGTCGTCATCGCAAAACCAATCTGTTTATTTTCTTTCTATATATCTAATTTATTTCATATAATCTCTATATATAAGTTTATGCCCAATCCAGTACATAAACCATAACCGCCTACACTTTTTTATATATAATTTTTATTTTTTATTTTAAAGAATATAATAAAAACTTGTTCTAGCGACGTTTGAAATGTCATAAGTTAGGTTTGCGTTTCTTATTATTTTACAATACTCGAATAACAAAACAAAATTGAAAGAATACTCTCGCATACATATATATGTATGTATATACACAAAATACAACACCCAACAAACAAACAAATATATAATCAGCACCTTATTTTATTCGATCGTATCGAATGATCAGACAAAAATTACAGTTCATTAAAACAGAAATGCAACGATCGCGTATATTTAATTAATGTTTGTTTGTTTTTTTCTATATGCGGGCATGTTTATGAGTACATATTCTGATATCGCGCGCAAGTAAGTATATATGTATATAAAATAATATAATATGTATTTTGCTGACATAACCTTGACATTGATGGAAAAAACGAATTATAAGATTTGCTCAAAACGAAGAGTAAACCGTTGGTTCTGGTTGCATTTTTAACTGTGATACTGTTTTTTAAGTAACAAAATACTATAATATGTACATTTATAACGCCCCACATAATATTATACACTACGTATTATTATTATTATTATTATTATAGTATTACAACAAATGTGTAGTTAATAATATTATGCAATATACAAAAAAATGGATTTCTGTTTTTTGTGCCTTTCCCTCGGCTCATGGTAACACGCATTTTGCGATTTTATAATAACACAAAAAAAAATTATAACACTTAGGTAAATTACTGTGCACACCATATTACTCGCATGTACGTATACAAAGCCCATAACACATATATGAGCAATAATAGTATAACTCCCCACCTTTGACATTTATTTGACACTCACAAATTTACGTATTTACAAAGAATATGATATATATATATATATATATATATATATATATATATATATATATATATATATATATATATATATATATATATATATATATATATATATATATACATATACATATATGCGAGTGTACGACAATTGAGCTTCGAAGCACGTTTGCAATTTAGTTGTTTTTGCAAACGACAACGAATTAAAGCTATACATATGTATGTGTAGATACAAAATGAAAAATATATATTTTATTTTACTTTTTACACTTGTAAATATTTACAAGACCCGATAATATATACATTAGAACACATTTGTACATATTATACGTATAACAAGAATTACGTTAGTACGCGAAAAAACACTTGTTTTTATACTTAAAACAATAAAACAAAAACAAAATGCATTTGTTTTTAAAATATAACGTATAAATGGCCGAGCGCATTAATCAATGAAAAAAATGAACATAATATTTATATACAAAGCACACGATATACGGTCGTCAAATGTAATCAAAATATGCCTTCTTATCACTATGTGTAATATTGTAAGTGTCATGTGGTTTTAAAGTTCACCGATTCTGTTTGACTGTAATTGTAAAAGCTTTGCAAAATATCTATATATAAAGTTTATAATGATAAGTTTATTCACTAGGAGTGTGGCGTTGAATTTCCGGTGCACTTTGTAATTAAAGGCAAGTGGAGTTCGAGATCCGAGCAGAAAAGAGTACTATAGTAGCATTTACAAATACTTTAAACTATGTTATAGATACATATTCCAAACGGTTCGTCGGAAGCTGCTCATTATCTGACACTATTGAAGGTTTTTTGTCGCATTCGCATATTCACGTTTGTTTCATTGACATAACTGTATTACAAAAGTTTTACAAAATATTTCCAATCTTATTAATAAACAACTCTAGATAAGAAAATCGTTTCTTTCGTTGGTCAAAGAAGGTCAATTCGTTGATAAACTGGCTTATGAACTCCAATTGTTGGCTTAAACAGCTAAGACGATTAACCAGTTTGCACTATTTAACATAATTGTTTGTTGAATGTAGGTTAGAAAATATTGAGGGCCACCACATACTTCGGTACTCAGGGCACATCCTGATTGCTGTTCATACTTTATTGCAGTTTTTTGCAATATTAAAGTTTGAAAGGTTATGTAATTTTCTAGCTTCGTTTTAGTATTAATATTCACCTTTATTCTCTTAGTCGTGTCACTTTGTGTGTCACGCCAATTGTTATGTCACGTGATATCTAATTTTCTTTTCGCATAGTCAATCCATGTGATTTGATAAGACAATAGTCACATAGCTTATTTATCTAGTAATACTAATAAATTTAGTAAAACTCACTGTAAAAATGATTAAATTGTTGTTTTGGGCTGCCAAATACTATTAACCCCTTGGGTAGTAGCTCAACATTTTCTCCATCAGAAAGATGAAACATTCGAAATAAAGAAATAAATGTATTTTATTGAAATATGAAAATTAGATAATAATTCCATAAAATTTAATTATAAATTACTTCGAAAACTGATTATATTTTAATTATTTTTAAGTTTGATTATATTAATTTCATAAATAAATACCCCTTACGCTTTATTTTTATTCATCATCACTTCAAATTTTTCAACGCTGTTAAATCGTCGTTCCATGTGACACACAACATGTAAAATGTGATAAATGCCACATCAAACGAACATCAATCGGCTAAGGGAATACCGAAAATTGATTGTCACATCAAATGACAAGTGATACGGCTAAGGGAATAGAGGTGATTATTTGTGAAATCCTCCACTAAATTAAAAATTTGTATGACCTCCATTTCACTGTTATACAAACCCTTTATTCAATGAGCCAATCAAATATCATTCCCATCCAGCTAAATTTGCTTTAGTGTTCCAGTTTCCAGCATTACTTGTCTAACTTACTTCTTCATAAAAGCTCAACTATGTTCAATAGGATTCATATTTCTGGGCAATACGGTGGCCATTGTCTTGCTGGAATATGAAGCTCTAACTTCTACATTGACATTTGCATCAATAAAACATTGACTGAATTAACATTTACATCACAATGAGCCTCTCATCTTCATGTAACAAGTTTTTTTACCCATTTAGGTCTAGTGTTTTTGATGAAACAGTTTAAAGTGTCTTTTGAAGTGACCTATGCTTTTTCATTGTAGTATATATTAATCTTCTTGGGGCAGAGATTTTGTTTATCAAAACTTTGGACTGCATTGTTGAACCAGACAAGATAAACATGTCTATGAGAGCAGCCACAACTGTTTGGATTTCGTTGCACATCACTATATAATGTTTTTCTAATCTAACTTTCTTGCCAGATCAGAATACAAAAAATTAAAAATTAACTTATCAATTTAGTTATAAATAATTCGCAAATATTAAACTCCATTATTAATCAACTAACAACTCAAATATTAATCATTCGCAAATATCCATATCCATATCTTCAAGATTTGACAACAAAAACTCATTTAACATGGTTCTGTATCGATTTCCATTCACGGTAACGCGTCGTCCTTCCTCATTTTTAAAGAAATATGGACCGATGATCCCACCAGCCCATAGACCGCACCAAACAGTACATTTATCAGGATGCATTGGTAATTCTTGAACGGCGTGTGGATTATCTTACGAAGAGAATTTTACGGTAAAAAAATGGATCTTCGTTCAATTGATTTAACGACCAATCACTGAATTCACGGCGCAAACGATGGTCGTGTGGCTTTAATTCTTGCACCAATTGAATTTTGTATGGCACCAAACCCAAATCTTTACGTAAAATTTTCCATAAAGTCGATGGACAAAGTCCAATTTGCTGAGCACGACGACGAATCGATAAATTGTCGTTTTCTTCGACACTGGCCTCAACGACCGCAATATTTTCTTCTGTACGAACTCTTCTCATTCTTGTCGGTGGCTTGGCATCCAAAAGAGTGAATGTAGACCGAAATTTGGTAATTACGTTCTTTATGGTGGTCTCTGACGGACGATTATGTGCACCATAAAATTCACGAAGTGCTCTATAAACATTTTTAATTGAACACTGATTTTGAAAATAAATTTCCACGATTTGAAAACGTTGTTCTGGAGTTAACCTATTCATAATGATTTGCCAAACAATACTGAGTAGAAATGCCACTTTGAGCTGTCAAAACAACTGTCATAAAATAAAACGACATCTATCGGAAAAACAAACCTCCTAAAAAAACACCCGTTACTATACCAAAATGGCCAACCCTAACTATATGGTAATATTCATTATAATGGACAATTGTTTCAAAACATATTCAGGCTAAAAATATATCTAGTCGTATAAAAATATGTATATCAGCGCTCCAAAATCTTCAATATAATCAATATCATATCTCTATACTCTCGACCTGGTCAAAATAATATATACTGGCGATGTGACCTACAAATGATTTACAAGAACAACTGGTTGTGACAATTGATGAACTATGATACCGATATGGAGATTTAGCCATACCTTATATGTACAAGTTGTTTGGGACGTTGGGATAGAAAGCTTTTTGTATATTTTTGCTTTGTATATTTTCTGAATTGGATCAACTAGACATTCTTATTATTAATCAGTTTAACGGCTCAGAATAGAATGTGAAGTACATATTTAAGATTGTTGTAAATGAATGAATGAATGAATGACTATATTTCATTGTTTAAGAAGGTATCATTAATTTTAGTAAAAGCTTTAAGAAAACCTTCACTGTGAGTATAGATCACATCATGACGCATTATTATAGATTTCAACAGTTTGTTCCATATTGAGTTCTTAAAATTATATCTACAATGCTTGTTTGTTCCGATCAGGAAACTGTCCTAAAGTTTAATACAATCCTTTTATATATATATATATATATATATATATATATATATATATATATATATATATATATATATATATATATATATATATATATATATATATATATATATATATATATATATATATATAGGGTGATTTTTTTGTGGTTAGGATTTTCATGCATTAGTATTTGACAGATCACGCGGGATTTCAGACAAGGTGTCAAAGAGAAAGATGCTCAGTATGCTTTGACATTTCATAACTGAAGCCGAACGATCTGCCACAACGTCGAATTTTCAGTGAATGGGCCCTAGAAAAGTTGGCAGAAAATCCGCTTTTTTATCGACAAATTTTGTTCAGCGATGAGGCTCATTTCTGGTTGAATGGCTACGTAAATAAGCAAAATTGCCGCATTTGGAGTGAAGAGCAACCAGAAGCCGTTCAAGAACTGCCCATGCATCCCGAAAAATGCACTGTTTGGTGTGGTTTGTACGCTGGTGGAATCATTGGACCGTATTTTTTCAAAGATGCTGTTGGACGCAACGTTACGGTGAATGGCGATCGCTATCGTTCGATGCTAACAAACTTTTTGTTGCCAAAAATGGAAGAACTGAACTTAGTTGACATGTGGTTTCAACAAGATGGCGCTACATGCCACACAGCTCGCGATTCTATGGCCATTTTGAGGGAAAACTTCGGAGAACAATTCATCTCAAGAAATGGCCCGGTAAGTTGGCCACCAAGATCATGCGATTTGACGCCTTTAGACTATTTTTTGTGGGGCTACGTCAAGTCTAAAGTCTACAGAAATAAGCCAGCAACTATTCCAGTTTTGGAAGACAACATTTCCGAAGAAATTCGGGCTATTCCGGCCGAAATGCTCGAAAAAGTTGCCCAAAATTGGACTTTCCGAATGGTCCACCTAAGACGCAGCCGCGGTCAACATTTAAATGAAATTATCTTCAAAAAGTAAATGTCATGGACCAATCTAACGTTTCAAATAAAGAACCGATGAGATTTTGCAAATTTTATGCGTTTTTTTTTAAAAAAAAGTTCTCAAGCTCTTAAAAAATCACCCGTTATATATATATATATATATATATATATATATATATATATATATATATATATATATATATATATATATATATATATATATATATATATATATATATATATATATATATATATATATATATATATATATATATATATATATAGATATTATATATCAGTTTTGATTATTGATTGATTACGAATATTGATTTACGAATTTACATTTTAATTCAAAACCATGATTAATTCTGAAATCTCGAATTAAAATTTAAAACCGATAAAAACATATTTACAACTATATACGAAATATCTAATGTATTCGCTCAATTTAAAACTAATTGACTTATCAATTCTATAAAATAACAATATGTAGTGAGTGGTATACAGGGTGTCCCCGATTGGGATGCTGATCCGTTACGGGCTGATTCCTTGGTTCATTTCATGAAAAAAATCGTATGGCAGGGGGGGGTCAATTTTTGATATTCTTTGAGATACAGCGCGTTTAAAAAATTTGGTTCGGAAAAAAAGTACAAGCGGATATTAAGCTGTAACTTACAAAATTTTTATCGGACAGCAACTAACAAAGTCTCATTTGACGGACAACTAAATAGGCTATATTTAAGATCTCATTGGCTATCTCGCATCTGTATCCATTTAAGAGCTATGGCGTTTTAAAGTTAAAAAAATAAAAAAAAAATGATATTTTTTTTCATAAATTTGAGTTTTTCTCAAAAAAATGCCCTAATAAATTTAGGGCATTTTTTACTTAATTTTAATCCGCTATGATCTCCTCTACAATCCCTCAATACATTATTTGTACCCATGTGTTATAGTTTTTTACTTATGAGACGAAGAATGAAAACACTACCCACAAATATTTTCTGTTAAAAGATAATGGTAGTGTAAAAATTGTAACAATTTTTTTTCGTTAGTAAAATAAGAGGCGATGATTAGTAACTCATTTGTTTAAATGTTGAAAAACAAAAATTAAATATTTTATTAGTTGTGAGAAACAATCTAGTGTTGTGTCGTTGATTCAAATGAGAAAATAAAATTGATTTAATAAAAAACAAATAAATCATAATAAATTAAATATCACAATGGCACAGTTCTCGGGCGAGGAGTACACGGATATCCATTTTATTTATGGATTCTGCGATGGTAATGCAGCAAGAGCTCGCAATGAATATCAGCGAAGATTCCTAACGCGTCGCGTTCCGGACGCGAGAGTATTTATAAATACTCATAGAAGACTGCCAAACATAATATCAACATCAAATATGCGGGCCGAGCCCCATGCAGTCTCATCCAATCATTTGGATGTCGATGAAGAAATCATAAGAAATGCAACAGCAAATCCAACTGTCAGTATACGGAGGCTCTCCTTACAATTGAACGTCTCTCGCCACAGAATTCATGAAGTATTGCAGAAGGAGAAACTTCATCCGTATCATTCAACACCCGTTCAAGAACTTTTACCGATAGACTTTAGTAAAAGATTGGAATTTTGTAATTGGTTAATTGAAAAGAATTTTGACGATGATAGGTTTGTGAAACGTATTCTTTGGACGGATGAATCTCAATTTACAAGAGACGGTATAACAAACTTTCACAATCTACACACGTGGGCTTCTGAAAATCCACATTCGAAAAAACAAACATCCTTTCAGCATCGCTTCAGTGTAAACGTATGGGCTGGTGTAATTGGCGATAATTTAATTGGACCATTCATATTACCATCTACTAGCGAACGCTATTTACAATTTTTAGAAAACGATTTACCACTGCTCCTTGATGATGTTCCACTTGCAAGCCGATTCTTGCATACATATCAACATGATGGTGCACCTAGTCACTGCGGTATAATTGTTAGAGATTTTTTAAACGAAAATTATCCAAATAATTGGATTGGAAGGAATGGTCCAATTCAATGGCCTGCAAGATCGCCCGATCTAACTGTGTTAGATTTTTACCAAAGAGATAGAAACAAAAGAAGAACTAATTCAAAGAATACACACAGCGGCTCAACAGATTAAGGAAGAATTACCAAGAATTGAAATTACGAAAGGTATACTTAATCGAACATTAGCCTGCATTCAGCAACAAGGAGGACATTTTGAGCATCTTTTATAAATTTTTATAGTTGTTTTATTATGACACTGAATTAAAATTAATTTTAAAAACATTCTAATTGTTTTTTTTTGTTTAGAAAATACGGTTTTTATAAAAAAAATATAGTTTTAAATAAATATTTAGGGAAGTACATTTTAATATTTGTGTGTCGTGTTTTCATTCTTCGTCTCATAAGTAAAAAACTATAACACGTGGGTACAAATAATGTATTGAGGGATTGTAGAGGAAATCATAGCGGATTAAAATTAAGTAAAAAAAAAAATTTTGGCATTTTTTTGAGAAAAACTCAAATTTATTAAAAAAAATATCATTTTTTTTTTTATTTTTTTAACTTTAAAACGCCATAGCTCTTAAATGGATACAGATGCGAGATAGCCAATGAGATCTTAAACATAGCCTATTTAGTTGTCCGTCAAATGAGACTTTGTTAGTTGCTGTCCGATAAAAATTTTGTAAGTTACAGCTTAATATCCGCTTGTACTTTTTTTCCGAACCAAATTTTTTAAACGCGCTGTATCTCAAAGAATATCAAAAATTGACCCCCCCCCCTGCCATACGATTTTTTTCATGAAATGAACCAAGGAATCAGCCCGTAACGGATCAGCATCCCAATCGGGGACACCCTGTATATTATATGAACATTCAACAATCAACAAAAAGCCGCATTATCGGTTTACAAGATAAATTAAAACTCGCATTTCCGTACCAATTGCACAATGGACGCATGAGTTCAACAAGTGAACGAAATTTTAAGACAGTTCAGCATTCATAAATCGAAATTACAAGAAACGCACGTAATCTTACAATGTATTCGTGATCTTCGTGGAGTTTTTCCTTCTAAGAAACAATAAAATAAAAAAATTCCGATTATGTTTTGTTAGTAAGCCCCATTCTCATCCCATAACGGAAATTAAATTTCTCGTCAATCAAATTTCTTATGGAGGAACAGGACATTATTTCCCAACAAAACGCGCATGTCACTCTATGAATATACCATAATATTATAAAATTCATCCCATTGACCTTAATTTACGAAAAGTAAAATGATTTTTCACATTTTTCGTGAAAACTATACACTTAGTTTTCGTATTTCATTTCAATTAAGTTCATCTATAAAACTATAAAAGTCGTATTTGTACGTTAGTATGTGTTTGGAAAGTCTACACACTACTTATAAATTAATTAAAATTTATCGCATACACAAACCGAAACTAATCGTACACATACCCAAACACATTCACGTAACGAACATGTACGTATAAAATTATTATATACATATGTATGTAGAGAGTAAAGTTGTTTTTCTTTTTAAATTTTGTTTTGTTGTGTTTATTTTTTCTATTCTGTTTTTCAATTTTTCATTTCGTTTTCGATTGTTCACGAAGTCGATGTTAATACAGAATTTTACTTTAATTCCGAATTCAGTCGTTCAGTGAGTGTTGTCGTGTTCGCATTGCTGTTTTGTTTTGTCGTTTTTTTTGAAAAAAAAACAAATTGTGTTGCTGTGTTTTTTGATTAGTGTTATATGTGCGCTGTGAAAAGAGTGTAAAGTTTCCAAAAAAATATAAAGTAAATAACATAGTATTTTAATTTAATTAATTAATAACATATATATTTTGGAAGTTACAAGTTGCAATAAAAATTAGTTTTTTAAAATTTATTTAATATTTTTTTTTTAAATTTTTTTTAATTTATGTGATATTTTTTTAATTATACTTAATATAAAAAAACAAATGAAAAACTGTAATAATGAAATAGAGGAAAAATCGCGAAAATTAAATATATTTCAACGCTCGAGAACATTCTAAAGAAAATAATATTATATAAAAACGAAAACGACAACAACAACAACGTACACCACACTAAAATAATCTATACTCTCCAAATCGAAACATTTCGATTTTTTTTTGTTTTTAATTTAATTTTGAATTATACACCGTTATCCAAGCAAGTACGTCGCCGTGCAACGCAAAATTAATACACGTACAGTATACAGTAGTATTTAGAAGTGATTTAACATTTACATTACTTTGAAGAGTGAAAATCTCGCAAATAAAAAAAAAGTATTTTTTTGTATTTTTAAAAGTGAAAGTGAAGACACAATTTTATTTTATTATTAATTAATTTCAAATCTTGAAGAAAATATACCAAAAAATAAATAAATAATAGAAAAGAAAATTTTTTGAGTGAACGTGATACAAAATAAAACAAATTGAGAAAAGAAAAGTTTTAAAACAAAAAATTTTTTTTAAACTTTTTTTTTACGAAAACCAGGAAACATTATAAAGTGGTTCATATGATATCGGCTTGGATAAACCCTTACAATGAGAAGGTATGTGCCAATTAAAGCCTATTAATAATAGTATTAATTTTTAAAACATATGGCTGTTATTACCATATGGTTGCGTATCTGTACATATTTGGGTCAACCCAAAGTTTTGCTCCTAATTTAATTTATTTTTTCGCACGCCATATGGAACAATTGAAACCCATTTCGTCATTTAGTTTAGAAAAATTTTGTTTTCACTACTCACTTTTGCTATGCATAAATAGTTGAAATAACTGTCGTTTCAATAATATATGCACTGCCAGTAGCAATAAAGGAAAGTGAAATGATGATGAATGATTATGGTGTGTCTAAAAATAAATGAAACAGGATTACCCCCTATATGGATATTATGTGTGTATGTATGTGACTTTGATCGATTTAAAATATAATGATATAGGCATACGCAGTAAATTATTTTATTAATTCAACCGTGTTACATAGTTTCTCCTTTTTTCTAATGTCTGAGAATTAAATTCAAATCGCGAATCGAGCGGTAAATCTCTATAGAGATTCAATTCACGTGATTCGTGTGCCTTTTGTTAACGCACAATATATATATGTATGTATGTATAACCGCAACAACGCCAAATAGAAAAGTAATAAAATTATCTATATAACCTTGAATTATTTCAATCTCGCGTAATAAACATGTTACGCCACGTTTTTCGTTTTTGTTCATGTTTTTTTGAAAAAATTTAGAATATGTATTTCTTTCACTATATGGTTTTATCAGTGAAATTACGACCTATAAGTTCTCGTCTCTAATCGCAGCATTGATATATATTTCGAATGAACGTGAATGACCGAAGTTATAATATGTTATATAACATATCACATATACTGTATACTATTTATAAACTGTCTCTTTTCACATTTCCTTTCAATTTTATGTGAGAGAGAGGGTAATTTTCATGTGACCCTATTAAAACATATGTTTTATGAGTTTTCCACATTACATGTACAGTATATGTGTATACGTACACTGTTTAATGGAAATTAAATGTTGGCGTCAATCTCATTCTTTTTTTTTGGTTTTGTATTTGTATATTTTTCGTCGTTTAAGTTCTCTCCGTTGTTGTTGCTTGAGCGTTCCATGGTGTCGTCGTCGTCAAATTGCCGGCATATTAAAATATATGTACTCTGCTATATACACACTACTCTACACTCGCTACGCACTAATCCCATATGATTTATTTGATATGTTCGTTTTTGTTTTGCCATGACAACATCATCTTTTTTTTTGTTTTGTGTAGAAAACATTGTTACCGTTTAATAATTTACATGAGATTACATGTGTGTATAGGCTAAATATCTGTCGCGCCGTGGGACCCAAATAACTATAAACATTAATTTATTTCTACATATATATTTTTTTATTTGTTAAAAAACTTTCATCCGGTCTGGTTTTATTTTAACTATGATTTCTGATATAGAAAATTAATCCATACGCTCAATTTCACTTAATAAACCGTTAAAGACTCTAAAGAGGAGGAGGTACATATGGGAGATGAATGGCCGTATATTGGAAAATACTTCATCAAATTAGCCCTAATAGTCATATTATTACACAATTAGGTTATTAACACACATGTTGCGCTTTCGATTGTTATAAACGTACTATTACTAATACGGATATGAAATGAAATTAATTGTTGATCTAATTTGGTTATTCAATAAAAACAAATATTGTTAAAAAAACAAGTGAAAAACAAAAATGGAAATAGTAGCGAAAAACGTAGTAGTGTCCAGTAAGTAATAGAGCCTACTAATTTATCTTCATCTATAACAATTGTGTTTTTTGGCCTCAACTTCATATAGGGTCGCAGCCCCTTACGAATATTTTGAGCGCCATCCTACATGGTTAATTAACTATATAGTTAAGTATTTATTGTTTCTTATTTAATTTTAACAATATGTACAATATATTATGATTCATGAAAAGTAATAATGTTTCGCCAGCAACTGAATATACATGTGTGTGTGTATATGAAGCGAGAATTTTATTTTGGGATATTGAAAGAAAATGAAAAAATTTTCTTCTTGGTCTGTCGTTGCTATGGGAAAAAAATCAAGATAATCATAAGAAAATGTATATAATATACTTATATATATATAGTTAGTGTACAGATATAAGGTTAGCTTATGAACGGTATACAGTATATAGGGATGACATTGGCGGTTGTCTTTATATCATATACAACGCAAAATTGGCATGATATTAATAAACAGCAATAAAGTTCAAGTCAGTTAATTACAGCTTCTATATACTTTATCGTTAAATAACCGGCATATTGTGGTCGGTATTATTAGCATACCTCTATTGTATGTGTGCATACATCAGTATGGTATCTAAAAATAAAAAAAATTTGCTACATTGATATCGATCCAAGTTGAATTGTTGTGGTGCCAAAAATACATTAAGATTTTTTGCCATATTTGCCCTGTTACCTATATAACACATAACGATTTTCGTGTACTTGTTTGTCTAGATCATCGGTCGTTGGACAGTAATCGTTGTTGGGAGTTCTAGTTTTTTAAATCTTGGTTCCATTAAAAACAATTTTAAATAAAAATGATAATATATGCCATTATAGCTAACAAAGCAAATTGGTTTGTATTTTTTGTGACTTTCGGGGATTTTTGGGTTTAAATTTGATATAATTTGTGTTCGCGATATTAAATATGATATACACGACACGCATATATGTGCACTTATATTGATGGAAAAGATGTTTTACGATCGGATTTACAAAACCATTATACAAAAATAAACTAAAGAAGTTAGAAAAGTTTGTTGATTACATAGCAATGTTGGTATATAGTTTGAATTTGCACGTCTTAAAATAAACAAAATGTGTGTTCTTAAGTTTTTCTTTTGAAATTAAAAATAGAAAATTTATCTTAACCGAACAATATGCAAATCACGCGCACATAAATTATGTTATGTTCACGTGGTGTAAACTGTAAACCATGTTGAATTTTCTATTTATAACTGAAACTAAACCAAACCCCTAAACTGTAAATCGGCGCACCAATTAACCAAAAAAATTTTGTATTTATAAGAAATCCACTGTTAAAAGAAAGTTTGCACATATAAAGACGAATACTTTGAATATTTTTTTTTTATCATCTTACAGTAATATAAAATATTTGAATCTGATTAACACAAATTTTCTTTGTAGTGCTGCTTAAACAAAATTATTTAAATTTCCAAATTTAAATATATATATATATATTATGTTTTAAATAAATTTGATTGATGAGCAGTCCCCGGAATTCGTAATAAAATAAAAAATGATTTTGAAAATTAAATTCCAATCATATCATTGCGCGCGCTACGCCATTTAATATAATGTCAAATTAATTTTTTTGGCCTTCACACGTACTTCATCATCGCGCATCTATATACATATTTATATGTATATTTGATACACGATGATGATCAAGTGATTTGAAAGTCATCGTCGTAAAGTGAGAGTCATTTTGAAAAAAAAAAAATATATATATATAATATAAAATTCGATTTTGAAAACTAAATAATAATAATAATTAAAATATTTGAGTGAAACCGTTGAAGTGCATTTAGAAATATTTGTTATGTGTGTGCACATAGCTAGATGGATAATTGGATTACACTTATTTTTACAACAAAAATCGTTTGTATATACACTTATACAGATTTTATTTATTGTATATGGGAAGCACGTGAATTACCATTTTTTTGTACATAAAATATTTCCTCGAACAAAGATCAAATATTTTAACTCGACTCAATGCTGCAACCTCAATTCAACAAACGAATCAGTCATTCCCTCTTGTGTGTGTGTGTGTCTAACCTTTCACCACAAACCACAACAAATAAAACAAAGTAATGCATAATTTGGCATTTTATCTGACATATCGGATAAAGATGTCGCAATATAGCGCAATATTTATTTTTAATCTATGATGATATTCACTTTGTTTGGCATATTGTACACCGAAAGTACTAGAAACTCGCAGGTTTATATAGTTAAACGATCAAGTGCAATAACAATAACACGCATACCACACAAAGTATGTGTGTATACTTTTTGAACTGATAAGACCAAATATAACAATACACAATAAATAAGTTTACTTTCGTGATAACGCTACAACAACACGAAAAAAATATAAAAAATGTGATAATGATAAGTAATATTTGGCCCTAATTAGAATTTGAAGAACACACAACGTTATACCACACCACCAATGGTGATCGACATAAATAATTTTTTTTTTTTGGTTTTTATGGTGACTTCCGCAACTTTGTGTCATTTCTTGTTGACCAACGACTAATTTTGATATACAGTGGAATATTTTATCAGTTTAGGTTTTATTTCCCTCTAATACTATCTATATATAATTATTCAGTATATGCACTGATTTTGTAACAAATTTACACATATATTGTAGTAATTTTCGTAGCAACTTGTGTCATACCAAAAGCTTCCCCTCTTTAACACATAAAAGTGATTGTAAAAGAGGTACATTTCTAATAAATAACATAATAAAGAAACTAGCTAGTATACTATGATGCAACCGTTCATCATCTTGTCTATTTCTCACTATGTAAAACATACTTTATCTGTATACCAGAAATTCACAAGAAACAAGTTTTGTGGACTACGTGTGGTGTATTATATATGTAGTTGACTACAATAAAATACAACAATTTTATCTATTTATCGTCCGTCTGCAAGTGAAAGACGTTTATGGTTTTGTCATGTATTAGGTAATGGTCGACAGACGGAATCCGAGTTGTTAGAACCCTATATATTTAGCACATACGATGGAAAGTTGTGTTGAAGGATACATACATATACTGCACCATATCGTACATTGTATAAAAATGTTGACCTACTAATTCCTTAGCGCTAATTTTTAACGGTGCGGTGAAGTGGAAATGAATTTAGTTTTTTGAAAGTAATTTAGAAATTAATTAGATTTGTTAATTTTGTAATGTCTGATTGTTGTTGGATTATAATTAAGTTATTATGGGTCTTTCTCTATATACATATGACTATATGCGATTAGATAATCGTCTCGAGTTCTACTTTTATACATATTTAAAATAAAAATTGGTATCTCATTGTTCAATGTATAGTAAGTATATACACGGTGGATTAGTTGTGAAATACAATGTTTATTTAGATAGACAGCTGTTTAATTTAGTTGAATGTGTGGTTGGTTATGTTGAAAATGCACCGTAGCACTCCACGTGCAATAAACTAATTTTATAATTAAAATTTTTTGATTAAGTTTAGGTTAAATTAATTATAAACCAAATTAATTTAAAATATTTCGGTTATAAGATAAATGTTACGATTTTTTGTGTGACCATTTTTTGAATCACTCCGAAGTATTTGCTAATTCTTTTGTAATTCAGCACAAATCGTTTCATATATTAAAAAAATTATATTTTTCACTAAAATTATAGATAAAAAGTTGTAAAATTCGTAGAAAAATATTATCTAATCATGATTGATCAGCAATTTATTATTGTTATTTGTATATACTTGTATATACATATATACTTTCTAACGTCACGATATAATTATACAAACAATAATTCCACCGGGGGTCATCACGATCAAAACATATATCGATGACTGTTTAGTATAATATAATAGGATAAACGTGAATAGTAAATTCTCTCAAAATTTATATTGAATCAAATGTCCATACTTGTGACTATATTAAAACAATAAATCGTCACAGATTTGACAATTACACACAAGTAATTCAAAATAATAATAATAATAATTGTAATTTGTTGGTGTTGGTAGATAAAACGATAGTATTCGAAATAAAATTGCTATATAGTTTTGATACACTATATAGATGTCACATTTCTTGGTAATCTTTTCCATACAACACGTGAAATTCCTATTAAACAAGCTATAGTAGTAGTATGACAACAATACAACCTTATAACATATTGTTGTGATGAGTTTCGAAACGAAAATAAGTTTCGCTATATTTCTACTGTGTAGTCTGTAATTAAAAAATTACAGATTTAACAACTTTTTCTCGGTAAATTAATATTTTTGACCAATTAATCAAAAAAAAAAGAAAAACGCCCAACATTTAAAAACTCTAAATATTAGAAAATATATAATGTTTAAAGACGCGCTTGCGAACACTTTTTAACCGACGATTATAGAAAGTAGATTCACTCTCTTTTTTTTTGTGTTGTGAACCAACAACACACATTAAAATCGAAAAATTTCTTTTCACTTTTTCTTCCAAATTTTAAACGTCTCGATTTTATTTGTTTGTTGTATTTCATTCATAAATGAAATTACAATTGATTATGAAAATATATATAAAAAAAACTAAATAATTAATTAATCGCGACAGTAAATGTAAAAAAAAATAAATTTCTAAACAAAAACGTGCGATGACCCAAACGCGCGTCTCTTGTGTGGTGCTTGTGTCGTCAAAACTAAAATTTATATATAATTTTTTGTTCAAATTTCACTTAATTAAGTGAAACCATATATACTATATAGTTTATGTGTATCTACATACGTTTCGAATTCATTAATTTTCAAACCGTATTAAAATTGATTACATTAGGTTATATAAGTGGCTTAGTGATAAAGATCGCGGATCTAGTACACAAATGTTTCAAAAGCACGTATATGCCTATAATAATGTGTGTGTGTGCATCATGTAATAAACTTAAGACAGTTTCGATTTTTAATTAGCATTTTGCTCTGTCTTTACTGCCCAAAAGTCGTAGTTTTTAAAACTGTGGCAATTGTAGCGAGGAGGTACCTGGTTCGAATTTCAACTCATCTTCCATGACAGTTCTATCGGCTGGCATTGAGCTATGCAATGTGCAGATGGTTCTATATACGTTAATCTGATCTTAAGCCGCACGTTGGGACATCCAATGGGCATATTGAGCCTGAGCGACGGAAGTCATTTGTTTTGGGATCCTCAATAACTATAGCTGATAAGGTCAAATGGGTTCGTTTTTTTGAATGACTTATTTATGATATACAAACATCTAGTTTTCGAACCCGGATACTGCGGTGCCGATATCAGCAGCTAAACGAATTTTAAGCTCAAACCCTCTACTTATATATATGAGGCAGTACATTTTTCGAAACTATAAGCTAAGTACTATAGAGGCAGGCTGGGAAATGAATTTTCCACCATTTGATTACGATCGGTGTGTGAATGATCACACCTATGATTCCAAGTTAGAATGCAGAATTCATATACCAACCCATCTTCCATATCAGTACTTTTGCCTGGCATGGAGCTATGCAATGTGCAGATGGTTCTAAATACATAAATCGAACCTATAACCACACTTTGGGACATCCTATGGGCCTATTGAGCTTGAGGGACATTTGTTTTGGGATCCTCAATAAAGCTATAAGGTCAAGTGGGTTCGTTTTTTGAATAAGTTTGTTTGTGATATAAAAACAGATCTATGTACATAGTTTTCGAACCCGGATACTGTAGTGCCGATATCAGCAGCTAGATGAATGTTAAGCTCTAACCCTCTACCTATATATATATATGAGCCAATACATTCCAATACATTATTGTTCTTAAAGGTAGATTTACATATGGCACAGTGGTCAAAAACTGCGATAGGGTGAGGATGGAAATTGGATTTTTCACTATCTCATTACTATCGGTGTCTGAATGATCACATCTATGACCCCCAGTTGGAGTGCCGAATTCATGGGCCAACCCATTCTCATAACAGTGTGCTATAGGCTGGCATGGAGCTATGCAATGTTCAAAGGGTTCTACGTAAATCGAATCTATGGCTGCACGTCCTCGATTTGAGTATGTAAAATAGTCAAACAGACAGACAGAAGGTATAGTTTCAAAGATAGAAACAGACAGACGAAAGGTATAGTTTTCGTTTGATTCACCAACTATTATTGGGCAAGATAAATATAGACGTTAAATATATCTTTCCTGATTTAACGTAATTCGATACTCCTAAAGTATTATGCTGATCAAACTATTTCGTCTGCATTATATATTTACTTGGCTGATAGCCCCGTCTTATACCAACCTTGAATAATTAGTTAGAACGCAGCGACTCATTCTGCAACAGTATTTGCATTTTGTTTCGACTCCATATTTTTCGTTTAACATATTGACACTATTTTTACTAGCGTCGAGACATCGAATTTCAAAATAAATCCACAAAATTTACATTTAATTTGAAAAACATCTAATTTGACAGATAATCTCAGACATGAATTCATTTACTACAAAAAAGTCTATCCGATTTGAGAATAATTTAATACAAATACATTGTTTTACATCATATATTCAATTGTTTTTTACTTCTTGTATTGAATATTGATCGATTACTATATACGAGTAAATAGATTGATTGCTCAATTGTTTTTCAACAGCTAGCGCTTTGACAGACATCAATCATTCCATCGTCGTGTTTCAATTTTCTTAGAAAGTGACTGATTGTTTTTTGTTTATTTTATACGTATTTTGTCTGATCATATATGATAATATTGCGATCGTGTTAATCGTGAGTTTCGTATGTTATGAAATAGTCGTAGATTATATGGAAAGATCAAAACCTTGAAAATAATTCATTTGTGTGTGTGTATGGGTATGTACAAGTTTACATTTGTTTTAGAACATTCTTTATATTATTAATTTTACGGATATAACAACAAAAAGTATCTCGATCGAAGAAATGACGTAATCTGCGCGTTTACAGTGATGATCAAAATTTTCCGGACAGTTTTTAATTAAGGAAATTAATGTAATTTCACAATTCATGAAATTGGCGGTATGCAAAAACATACTACAGTGCGAGTAGAATAGAGCACCAAGCAGATACTGGGAGGGGGAACAAATTACTAATTCGGATAGAATATTCTTGAAAAGGGAAATAATGAAAACCTTAAAGAAACTGTTGGTGAATTGAACACAAAATTATCAGGTTTTAGTGGCACTATCGTGCGTCGAAATATCAGATTGTAGAGCTTGAGGTTTGGATCACGTATTGCAAGACGCAAACCACGTTAAAAACAGAAACTGTTCCAGTTATATTTGTAGACGAAAGTTAAGTTCAACATATTTAACAGTGACACGAAATAAAATTACCCTAAGTACATATAAAGCTTATAATGTAAGGTCTTGGTGCTTATATAATTGCCCACATGTATTGGTAACTCCTCCCCAAAGTCCGGATCTAAACCCGATAGAGCATTTATGAAATCCAGTTAGTGAAACAACTCGGTTTACAGATAGTAATGGGTTGCATACTACATTAATTTCCCAAACTAATATTTGTCCGGAAAATTTTGCTCATCACTGTAAATGCGTGCGTATATGTGTGGATATGTGAAATGTGAAAACTTTTGTTTTATAGTTTTAATCAAATATTTGTTTAATTTAGAAGTTAAGCTGTTTTTGTGTTTGAGTTGAAGGTTTTTGTTTTGTTTTATTTACAATTTGCTGCTGTTGAATTCTTAGAAATAAATTATATAGTATTTAAGTTGATAGTCGTTATTGTTTCGGTTACCTAGTTTATTGTGTTTCGTATTAATAAGTATATATGTAGGTAGAGGAATGATTATATAAGCACGAGTGTGTGTATTTAACTACATATATGGAAAATTACTATTGACTATATCAAACTAGTTTGAACTATTGATAATATTTGTCGCCGCCTTTGCTCTACAATACGATTTGTGTTACTATATAGCGCTAATCGATTAACATTTACGTGAAAACATATCATCGAATGGCGAACTGTTCAGCTTAAAAATTTATATAATTAGTGAAAATGTAATGTATACTACACATCATACACATATACTTGTATATACATTTTAGATTGCGTGCCTGGAATTTGACATTGATGCTCATGTGTAAAATAAAAATATTATTTATAATTTGATTTGTATGAAGAGTTTTAGAAATTATTTATACACAATTATGTATAACTTTGTTATCATATAAATGTATCCTATATATGTACATATACACAAGTACATGGTTTTCAATAGGTTTTTTTTACCCCAATCTCCTTTCTATTTTATCTTAAGTGGTATATAATAGAATTTTCAATTTCTCAATAATCACCTGAAGCACACAAGATATATGTGGAAAAATTATCGCGAGACCGCGTTTTTCGTCATATAATTTCGAAAATTTTGTTGTGTTTAAAAATAAATCATTTTAAATTCGTTTAACTTTCAATTTTTGTTAATTTTGTAAAAAAAAACAGAACAAAAATTATTTGAACAAAGACAAAATAACCGAAAAAATTGACTAAGGCAAGCAAAATTACTACAATACGGCTGGAAGTCATTGAACTGAAAACTATTTTTTGAATTAATATGTTCTATCTGTTGTATATGTAATGAAGTGTGTGTACTTTTGTTGGGAGTGGGGAGAACATGTTATGCAATCTAATGAATTTTTCGGTTGTAATTATTATAATAAAGAGTTGTGAATGGATCGCGTATTTATAGTTTAATCGTAATTAGTTTCGGGTGATTTGCAATTAGACTTTGGGATTTAATTTGTGTAATTTGTTTATTAAATTAGGTAATTTTATTACATAAGTTTTTATAGTTCGAGCTGGTGTAATTTCGTCAATTTTTACACTTACTATACATCAGAGTCATTTCAACATTTTTCTAAACAATTCTGAATTCTGAACTCTGATGCGCATGATCAATTGACTATAACTTACTTTCTCTTCAAATTTTTAACTTTAAAGCGCAGTATTGACCTAAATTTAAACTATGTGCGCACGATGATGATCAATGATGTGATGATGATGACAATCAATCAGCCTTGATTTTACATTTTTTTTTTGCATTGTGTGCTTTTTGGCAAAAACAATTAACTTGGATATATATGTATGCGTTTATAAAATCGTGCAATATTATGCAATGTCGCGGGTTTATTAAATATATGGGAAAAATATAGTTGTAATTTATGTATTATGTTTCTCTCTCCTCCATGTAATTACGTATAGTTACTTAGTGCTGCGGTTACACACATAAACTAGTAATACAAGTTTTGTTTTCGTTCTTCATATATCATATGTACATTTAAACCCAATCCACTGTGTGTACACTCTACATTTATTATTTAATTTCAACTTTCGTAACATTGAATTCTGGGTCATACAAAAAATGTTTTTTTTGAATGTTCGATTTTGTGTCGGATACGCAGACAGACAATGAATGAAGACGATGATGATGATGATGATTGGAGATATATAAACAATTATCGATCAAAGTGGTATTGAGATCTCTCTATATAAATCCTTGACTTGTGTACGTCTCTTAACTATATAGGTAAGTATAAATTATGCGCACATAGTGGAAAATTATGCAATTAACATAAAAATATTCATATGTACATATAAGTATGTAGTTGAAACGGTAAAATTGTGTTAAATTGCATAATACAGAAAAACGCACGCAGTTTGATATGATCGATTTGTTTGATCAGCTGTTTCAATGTCGATCATGTTTTAGCTTTATTTGTAAAATACTTTTCTATATTTAATTAATTAATTTATATTATATTTTAATTGATTAATTAAAAAAATGAAAATGGAATTTTGTTTCTATATGGTCATACATATATAACGTTAAATTGCCTTTATTATGTTGATAGGGTAACGCGTTAGCTGTCATGTTTTACATATATGCTTGGTACAAATAACATTGCCGATGTAATTTATTGACCTACCTTATGTCTTTCATTATGATATCGACAAAGTACAAATATGTATATACAAAGGTTTATCGATCGCTTAGCGCACATGATCCGCATCGCAAAGTGTATTTGCACAACTATGTTGTTGCTGGTAACTTTATCGCTGTTTTATAGTTCCTTGATCTTGACACATCGCACATTTTTATTTAAATTATAATTTTTTTGTTCATATATAAAAAGAAATGATTACATAAAAATGAATGTACAGTACGACTTTGGAAATTAAAACACAATACACACCCACAAGTATATATAGTTGTTAGGATTTTCAGTTGAATATATGTATGTAGTGTAGCTGTTTGTGTATATAAGTATTGTATAAATGAATATATGTATGGTTAAAGTCGTAAAATTTACAAAAGAGATAAAATATATAATGATGCGAGGATTACATATTAATCTGGTTGAAATTAATTGTATTTGAACGAGACGTGATTTGTATAAATTAACTATAATGATTTAATTTTTTTTTCGTTTTAGTGCGGGACTTTAGAAGTGCCCGATTCTTATAACCATCACAATCCGGATATGATGGATCCATATTCGGATTATGAAACACAATCAACATCATCGTCGTCCGATGGTGGCATTGAAACTTCACCACCCCTAAGTCCACACAGTTCAATGATTTCATCATCGGCCTCATCCAGCAGTTCCACATCGTCCGCATCGTCCACCCTATCATCATCTACATCAGATATTAATGGTTCATTGGATAGTGTTGATCAATCGGCACAACGTCTAGCCGTATTATCGTTCGAACAAGTAAGAAAATTAAATGATGTTATGGACGATATGGTATCGATACATGGACGCGGCAATTTTCCAACATTGGAAGTAAAACTTAAAGATTTAGTCACATTGGTACGTAAAAAATTAGAAATGGATGTCACACTAGGTGGTGCTGGTATGATTGTAAAAGATATTCGTCTTAATGGTGGCGCTGCTAGTCATGTTTTAGCCTCAGAACCACAACCATACAATGATGTTGATTTAATATTTGCACTGGAATTCAGTTCAAATCGCCATTATGATCGTGTCAAATCGGCTGTTCTCAATTCACTATATGATTTATTGCCGGAGGGTGTTTCACGGCGACGTCTAACACCGTGCTCATTGAAAGAAGCATACGTTGGCAAAATGGTTAAGGTAAATAATAACAATGACGGTGATCGATGGAGTTTAATATCGCTTGGCAATTCGCCGGGAAATAAAAATGTTGAATTAAAATTTGTCGATACGATGCGTCGCCAATTTGAATTTAGCGTTGATTCATTTCAAATTGTACTCGATTCCATATTACTATTCTACGATTGTGCCCAATTGCCAATATCCGAAAATTTTTATCCAACTGTGGTCGGCGAATCAGTCTATGGCGATTTCCAGGAAGCTCTCTATCATCTACAAAAAAAATTGATATCAACACGCCAGCCGGAGGAGATACGAGGTGGTGGCCTATTAAAATATTGTTATTTGCGCGTTCGAAATTATCGCCCCGTAAATTGTGATCGTATCAAAACACTCGAACGTTATATGTGTTCCCGTTTCTTTATCGATTTTCCCGACATTACCACACAAAAATGCAAATTGGAAGCCTATTTGCGCAATCATTTCTGGGACGTTGACGAGGAACCAATCCAATATCAATATTTAATGATACTACACGAAGTTGTTGAAACATCAACCGTATGCTTGATGGGGCACGAGAGAAGGCAAACGTTACATTTAATTAAATCGCTGGCAATGGAAATTTTATGCCGCGAACAACAAAAACATCAACACCAACAGCAACAGCAGCACCATCATCAGACACAAATAACATTACCACCACAACCCGGACTACTATATGCCAATGGTGTATATTATGCTCCAGTGATACCAACCACATATTGTACATGCAATTCAACATGGCTAACAACGTGATCACTTAATCATTATTATGTTAAGCTAAATCATAGATATAGTCGTCGTTATAATATTAACTCTCTTTCTACAACACCATGTGAAGATAAATTTAATTTATTTAGTTGATAAAAAAATAAAAAATTTAAAAAAAAAAATTTATAAAAAGAAAAAATACAAAAAAAAAAAAATAATGAAATAAAACTATAAATATATTTTATTAATACATAAAATAATATAATTATAATTTAATAAAATAATGAAATTGAAATTTAGTTGTTTAAGCCTTAAAAAATAATAGAAAAAATACATCTTAATTCTTAAATTTTTTTTTATTAAGAAAAATTTTGTGATTAATTATAAGACAAAAAAAATATATATATATCTATATATTTTATGATTATTAATTAAATTAAATTAAAAAAATGTGAGATTAATTGAAAAAGAAAAATCAATTATTATTGTGCAAAAATTATATATTTTTAAAACTGAATTTGCGGACCCCCCGTCCATTTTGGCTTATTATATTACTTTACTATTATTATTCTAATTTTTATTCAAATATTATTATATATTTTTGACAGAAAATCTGGAATAAACGTTTATTTATATCAGAGTTTCGTCGAGTGCTTCCAGCATTTAGGTCTTCCTTTAAAATAAATTTAAAAAAAAAAACAAAAATTTAACTAACGATACAACTAAAATGCATTTAAATCATAATAATTAATCACACGAGACGATTGTTGAAAATATAAAAATAGAAAAGCACGTAGAATGAGACAAAAAAATGAAATTATGTTATTATATTTTGTTTTGAACATGGAAAAAGTTTTGACGCCCAACGTGGGGCACTTAATATGTATAGAATTTACAGGTTTTGGGTTGCTTATCCCACCGACAAGTTAAGTTTTTGTTATGTTTTACTATTTAAGTTTTTGAAAAAAAAAATGAATTTTTAATGGCGTCGGTACGCACACAAGTACACACAATATACAAATTAAAAAGAAAAAATTAAATTAAAATCATAAATTGATAATTAAACTTATGTTGCAATACTTCGTTTTTCTGTGATTAATTTCATTTTTTGGCCATCATTCTCGTGATTAATTCTTTTCTATTTTTTTTTTGTTAAATATAAATATGGATATATTTATGTGTTTGTGAAGAATATGCAATAATATATCAGAAGAAGAGAAAGATTTTTTTTTAATTAAAATTTTGTGATTGAATTATAAAACATTGAACACCAATTTACTTTTTCAAACTCACTTGAATTGTACTCAAAAAAAGTAAAACAAAGAAAAAAAACATAAAACAAAACTATGCGATCAGCCGACTTCGTTTTTAAAATCTGTGGACCAGTCTTCAGTGACTTAGAACTATAACAATATACGACTCTCTTCTTGCTGATCCCTAAACACTATATTTTGTTAAACTACTATACTTATTGTTGTTTTGCATTCATTCCTCTTATCCAATAAAAAAAAAAGAAAACGCGAAAAAAACAAAACCTTGTATAATTCTTAATAAATAATAATGTTCTTTTATAATTTTCTGAGAGAATAAATAAAATATTGAAATACAAACAAAAAAATGGTGGATGGGGTTTTTTTTATGTTTATGTTTGAACTATTATTATTATTATTATTTTTTATGTTATTTTAAAACTTCCTTTTTTCATTCCAAAAAAAAAAAACGAATTAAAAAACAACTTACCACGAGTAAAGTTAATAACTTTTACCATTTTAACGATTATTAAAATTATTTTTGTTTGTGAAATACTTATTTCTATAGTATAAAATAAATGTACGGTTAAGATTTATATATTATTATTTTATTATTTAAATAATATAATATAAAACAAAAAAAAACACTGTTTAGTATATATACGTAAAAAGAAAACAAAAGAAAATTTAAAATTTCTTTTTCTCTAAATATACTTTTTATTTTGATTTTAAGAGTAAATTAAATTATAAAACTAAAGAAATATATAAAAAAAAAACTTATATTAAAAATCTCAAAAATACAACAAAAAAAATCATAATACTTAGACTGCATAATATATTATAATTTATATATAAATAGTGTATATAAATGTTTATATACGCGACAATGTATGGTGTGTGTGTATATATGATTTATATATATAATTTATAAATAGTTAAAATATTTTAAATAAAAATATCGACAAATCAAAAACAATCAAAAAATTAAAAAAATGAATAAAAAAATTATAAAAAATTATTTGTTTTGTTTTAATTTTTCTGGTGAATAAGTGACAAAAAGGTGACAATTTTATAGGCAAAAACTATCAAAATTAAGGTAATGGTCGAAATATTTATTGATTACATAAAACAATAGGTAAGGAAAGGAAGGTATACTATTTAGGAAAGAACCCGGTTACAGACACCTCGCAAATCGTTACTAAACTACTGTTAGCACAAGGAAATAATCACATTTCTAATCTGCAATCGCCAATCGAAGAATCTAATAATTAATATGATATGATAGGAGAACAACACACCTAGGTTTGTTACCATAATCCTGGAATATGTTCAACAGAGTACCAAATAGATATCTGAAAACTTATTATATTTCAAAATTATACGATTTCAGGCGCTGCCCTCATCTCAATACTGACGGTTATAAAAAAAGGGAATGTTAGTCACAGAAAGGACTCATAATTACTATTGTGAGTTGGGTAGGACCTTTCTAATTTCAACATAATATGTAGTTGTGTTACCTCAACAGTTAAAAAAGGAGTATTCCAGATAAATATCCTAGGTAGGGAGTCTTCTTATTAACAGCTGTATGTAAAGTTACGTCTGTATATTTCCCAATCCATCTAGTGCGAGGCGCAACATTTATTCCTGCGATGACCATACAGCATTACATATACATACATAATGATAGATCGTCATAAGCTGTTTATTCGTGAATAGGGAAAATTATTTATAAAAATAAATAATGGAGTAAGTTGTGTTTTAGCTATAATCTGAGCAATCATTCCATACCTTATGCGTCCTATCCTTATGTCCGTTTTTATCTTTCTAAACAATTGTTCGCCCAATATACATACAAAAGTAGATTTCTCCTATAAGATACTATGATTGAAACAATAAAATGAGTAAAATGGCAATCCATTTCAGAAATTGTTCCAGTTTGAATGCGTTCGATATGAATAAACTTCCTGATTAGGACAGTCATTCAAGCAATCTTCATCCAACCGTTTTTATCTCAATAAAGAAATCATAACACCGCTGCACTCACATACGTACCTCCACCTACTAATCTAACGCGAGGCGAGTGGTTTAATATTCACAATAACCTGACAGCACTTTATACGCATACCATACAAATTGGTTTCGTTAAGAAACACCACCAATTTTAATCAGATCGCTTGATGACATACCCTAAATCGAACCGTCAACACACTAGCTAGTTACATTCCATTTAATCTAATTTTTAAAATACGTAATCTTACCAGTCACTAGATAACTTTTACTGAATATGTATATTGCCAATATAATGAATTTATAATGGTAGTGACCATATTAGTTAAAACATTCTTCAATCCTTTCTACCATTAATATACATGGGGGGGTTACAGCAAAACTTTACCAATTTTAAAGTCATACTTAAAGCATTACTACATGCAAAACAATTGAAATGTCAAAACGCTATGAAAGGGTTTGCTGTATGTCTTGTCTTACCACACGCATAAAGCAAAATATGAAATATATAGGAAACCGTGCTATACGAAACAAAATCAAATATACGTCATATATTTACAATTATATTCAAACAAAACCTCATTTACTATAAGCCTGAATTTACGCATACGTGTGCTGTAAGAAAATAGTAAACCTTTACCGGTATTGGTGAATACTTTTCTATTCGTACACGGTTGTGAATGCAGTATAGAAAAAATAAACAAACGCATACTACTAAAGTATTATTGATTAAAAATTCAAAATAAAAAAGCTAATGACAATTTTCATTAGTAAAAAATATGTACATAATCAAATGCAACAGTCTCATTTTAACACAATAGTGATAGTAGTGATGGAAAAGAGAATAAAAAAGCCCAAATGATACTTTACCTGTATTAAATATTATACACATTGGCGTCGGTTTCGCGTACTAAATAAAACGAATTATACGTCATATGAAAACGTTGTTTAAACGGGCTATTAAGTTGTAGTGTGTGTTTTTGTAAAATAAAATCTATTATTAATAAAATAAAATGGAGAGTAAAAAAAATAGTCCGATATCGAAAAATCTGCTGTGAATTTTCCTATTATGAAATTGTTTGGTCGAATTTGTCAAATATAAGCATGAAGTTAGCAATAATTCTTTTTGAAATCCACTTGTAGTAGCTAAATTTTATTTTTTTTTGTGTTTTAATTGACTAATATATGACTAATAAATTCGATAACACAAAATGAAATTCGTCTACGAAATTGCAGTCGAATTTTGTCATGCGGAAAATTCGACTTCGTTTGGTCTTCCAATATCGAATTTTTCGAAATCCCTATGGGTATTAGGTACAGTTCGACTAGACAGGCGATCTTTGTACATTCGATTTTTGTTTTAAAGTTTACTGTCGTTATGAGCTCAAACTCGTGTAAACTTTTCCACAACATTTTTGCCTTGGTTAATTCTAGGTGTGTCGTACCAAGTCGATATTATTTTCAAAGTTTCAAGAAATTCTGATCAATCTAAATTACTTGTAAAGTCAGCTCTGGATGAAACAAGGGCTTTTAAATGTATTGTTCGTTCTTTTTGTATATAACCTTAATCGCAGCCATTTGTTCGGATACCATTACTGAGTTTCCATCTCTACCGATTCCGATTTGAACAACGAGCTGCCTAATAATATTTCCAGTGAGCTTTCAGAAAATGTAGTAAAAAATCTTAAAAGTAATTATGGAGTTTCTGATCATGTAAGTAAGTTATAACTAAACGAAATTGGGATATTGCAGTAATGTCAGTTTTTTAGTTTAAAATACCCGTATAATAGTTTGTCATCTTAACACGTTTTAAAATAATAACCCTGATTTCGTCTTCACATACTTGAATCAGGCAGGTTTGCGTAGTATTACTTATATAAGTTGGATTGAATTTTTTGCTTGGCGGGAATGCTATTCTCACCTTATATCATGAGTAGACTGGATGAATTTTAAAGTAAACATATAAAAGACACTATTAATGTCAAAACGAAGGAAGGAACAATTACTTACCCTAGAGAAGTCAGAGAGTTGCTTATTGTGGTGGCAACCATATTTAATCCAAGCAAACCTAGGTGGTTAACAGTATCATTTTGATGATCTTCTTGAATGTGGCTTAGTCTTTTAAAAAATAATATGGAATGAGGAATAATAATAATATGGTAGTAATAATCAAAATATTTTCATGTATGGATGTGAGAGTTGGACCTTGACGGATGAGTACGAAAGATGTCTTCTAACATTCGAGAGAAGAATCATGCGTGTGATATATGGCCCAAAACGCGACGTTGATGGCACATACCGAGTTCTATTCAATCACGAGATCAGGAATTTAATGCAAATTCCTGATATCGTGCATGAAATCAAAGGACAGCGAATACGCTGGCTCGGTCACGTTCTGCGTGATGATCCAAAACGAATGATACAGCGATCTTTGAAGGGAGAACCGCCTTTCGGTAAGCGAAGAGGTCGCTGTCGGCGACGATGGCTCCACGGCGTAGAGAGCGATCTAGCATCTTCCAACTGCTTACAACAGTATGAAGAGCTGGCTCGTGATCGAAACTGTAAGAGCCAGATTGTTGACACGGTACGGGCCAACAATGGCCTGTAAAAACCGAAAAAAAAAAAATAATAATGTGGAATATCTTATATATATATACTCATGTACATATAAGATATATACTTCAGAGTCAAAGGATGTTTGTCTATTTCAGATGCAAACGATTAAACCAGAAGCTCTTCAAGAAACTAAACTCGAACGAACGTTAACCTATTGCACACTTATAATCTTTACCTATATAGAATATAGCGTTATCGCTACATTTGTGAACTATAATAAGCCTGTTGGTAAAAACAATGATAATCTACAAACAACCATATTACAACCATATATCTGGGCTGAAATTTAAAATAATTGACAGCAAATCGATACACATCATACAAAATGAAATACAAACCAGTTTATGCAACTCTCTTTACCTTTAGTGGTTAAAGCTGCGGCAGTTGGAACGGGAGGTACCGGGTTCGAATCCCGATAGGTGCAGGATGGTAAAGGGATTTTTCACCATACGGTTACGATCGGTGGTGTGAATGAACACATCTATGACCCCCTGTTGGAGTGTCGAATTCATGGGCTAACCTATCTTCCATGTCAGTACTATAGGCTGGCATGGAGCTATGCAATGTTCAGATGGTTCAACAAACAAACAAACAACTCTCTTGGCTTGTGGAAACAATAGGAAATAAAGTTTTCAAAGGCATTGTCATTAAGTTTAAAATAACATAATCAATGATTAAGTCACATTTTACCGAAGTTTTCCAGTTAAATTATGTGTGCACCGTCCGTCTTTCACTAATCACAAACCCGTTTCGATTGTCAAATACAATACATAGTAATTCATACAAATTCAATGCTTAATGGATTATGTGGATTTTATAAATTTATTTTCTTGCCCCACTCCGCTTACATATATGTTTAGTTTAATTATTTTCTATATTCACATTTCTCGTTCATGATTCATCTCGTTACGTCTATTAAAATATGGTCTGACGAAAATTTCGTCCTAGCTGCTATTATACTAAATAAAAAAGCTCCGAAAACGTTAACTAATCTTAGTCTTAACTAACATTACAGCTACCAAATACCGTTTCCGACACGTGCCAGCCTGTGCATCAAAAATACGTTTGCATCAATTTGTAAAAGAACTGACTGGAATCGGACGTAAACGAAATGGAACGTTTAAATACGTGTATTCATTTACAGGCAACCATATTACGTAAACGGAACGGAACCGGTATGGAACGTATAGTGACCAACCTTTAAACAAGGAAATAATCATAATAAAAAACCAATCGTGTAAATACAATCGTTAACGTTGAGAGGAAGTCGTGCTTAGTTCGTGATGCAATCCGAACGTCAATATTTTATATGAAAACTCGATTCAAATTGCGCTCGACTCGATTAAAAACAATCAAATGTCTTAACGGTTGTATGACAAGTTTTCATCGAAAAAAAAGAAAATTAATCGATTTGTATTGAATCAGGTCAAATATCAGAACACGCTTCGTTTTTATTTATGAAACCAAGTAAACAGAGTAATTAGCAAAGGCACTCATTTTTAATCATATTATAAGTAAAGCTTCATATTCGCACTTTTTTTTATCTCTATATAGTCGAGCGAAAATTCAATATTTAGAATACAATTTAATTAATAAAAATCAATAATTTGTGTTTGATTTTATTTTAATAAAGTATTAGGAATGTTATCAGTAACACAGTGCCTTTGTATTTGTTGTGAAATATCAGCATTATATTTGAAATCTAAAAGGCGTTCGGACAGAAAATGGGTCTCGTTGTTTAATGAAATCTTCGAAAATACGATTTTACAAAAATGGTTGTTACTTCACGCAGCTAGACTTGTATTGGGATCACATAAATGACTTCCCCAGGCAGGTCGACGAGAGTAATATATTTCACCTACAATCGTGTCGACGAGATCGTGAAGATATGCTGGTATTAAAATTGATATATCGGTTCTATAGAGTGAACCGTTTTTGAACTATCCCCTCACAAACAGAACGCATTGATAAGAAGAATTTTAAAAATGATTGGGTTGTTTGTTTTGCAGTGTGGTTCAAACTTATTGTGTGAAGGTTGTTTACCTTACTCAAGAACACGCCTTCTGAACAGCAACTTCGAATTCGATCATCTGCTTTAGTAAGGCATAAGCCAGTTCTCGTCATCTGTGTTATTGTTAAATAATGTCCGACATAAAATGTTATGTAGATAAATTTATCAGCACACTTATTGGCCTTCGGAATGTTGTGCAAGTATTTGAGTGCTTCATGAATAATGATTTAGACTTTGTTTGCTTGTTGTGGTAGTTAAAGAAAAAGACCAAACTCAATCAGAACTCATTTCGAGAGAAGAAAGCCAAGTATCACCGATTAATTTGCAACTTGGCCGAATTACATTTTTCCATTCACACACGAATTAGGTGTTTACTTGCTAAGCAACACCAAAGTTATTATTCAGTTCACGGATTTCTTAGCTTAGCAGATAAGTTATCTGGTTAAAAAAATTAGTTTCTACCTTCGTATTTAATGTACTTTTCACTATTTCTATCTTCAGCTATTGAATTCGTTGAAGATTTATAGTTTGTTTGCAATCTTGTAAGATGGGTCGACCCACGAATTATACACTTCTACAGGAGGTCATAGATGTCACACGACTGATCGTACTCAGATGATGAAAAATCACTTTTGCATCCTACCTCTATCTGAATTCCAACCCGCTTATGCATTCGCTACATCAACTGTAAATCTAATAATATTTAACGAATATTTCACTTTTCAATTTTATTCCCATCTATTGTTGAATGGACAAAATACATAAAATGAAATATAAATCAACGCCATCTAACGAAAATATAAAATGTTACGAATGTAATTTTACTGTAGTAGCGATGGCAGAAACTATAGAATCCATCCACTTGACTGATAGCACAAAAAAGAAGCTGCAATAAAATAAAAACTGCTATACCCTCTGAGGCGAGCGATGAGTGTAGACGTAATTTTCACTCATTTTTCTGTCTTTTGTTGTCAAAATTAATTTTTTTTGTTGTCTTTTTCTGTTTTGTGTAACATAATTTGATTGTTTTTTGTTTTGTTTTGTAACTTGTCTAATAAGATTGCATAAAAGAAAAAAAAATATTGTGTTTCGGGTGGATAAATATTATCTCAAAATTAAAGAGCGAAAAGAAAAGGAAAATCAATTGCCATTTCCGGTTCATCTTAAGCAGTGTGTGTGTTAAAGTGTTAGTGTTACTGTGGTGTAATTTTGATTTCTTCTTGTGTTACGAAAATTTATTTGTTTTTTTCTTGTTCGTCGATATTGTGGTGTTATTTTAATTTAAACAAAAAGGATTAATTTACAGTAGATTTTCTTGCATTGGTCCTGTCAATTAAAACTAAGCAAATAAAAATACATATAAAGGTGAGTAGATTTTGTGTAATAAAAAAATTATTTATATGGGAGGGGTGTTGTGGGTAGTTGAGCACCTTTTGAAGTTCTCTAGCGGACTGGTAATTTTTAATTTTGCAAAACACTGAATAAAACCTGACTTTGTGGGTGATTTTAATTCTCTTTCAAATGACATCATGACATTGAATTATTGTTTAGTCTTGCAAACATGCTTTTGTTTGACATCGGGGGAGTTTTTATATTATAAGATTTGCGTCAATCTATTATCGAGCAATAATATACATACGTAAAATCTGGGTTTCATTCATTTATATTCATTAAAAGTGAGTGAATTCTTCCCAAAACAATGAAATAAAATAGTGACGAACACAGTGTGAATGTAAACATGGAACTAATTCAAGAAACGACAAATGAATTTCATTCAAGGTTATTCATGTATTTCAGAGTGGATTGCATAACACGTTAACTGTCATGTCATTCTTGTTTACAAAAAATTAACGGTTCATCGCGTTTTATCTTCACTCTTCATCTACTAGCTGTCTATTTGATGTAATGGTAACGGTTAATTTTTTTTCTACTTACATCAACCTACATCCAGTTATTTATTATATTTTTATGTATTCTCTTTGTGTGTGTTAAGGAAGTTGGATGTAAAAGAAAAGATCTTTTTGTAGAGATATAAAATAAGTAACACACAAACAAGCAAATCTTATCATTGATTTCTTTCATTGCTTTTTGTTCCAACACAAGTACATATATATAGCTTTGTACCAATAAATTGGGTCACCCATTTTCTGCATCAATAATCATTATATAAATAATAACATAAAATTGCAATACATTGTTGTAACATAAGTATGTACGTCACAAAATTTCTATGACGCCATTTTGATCAGTATTTTCGATCTGCTTGAACGGTTCTGTTTTGTTCGAAACTTCCGCACACTCAATACATTTTTTTGTGACATGTGTGTGGTTGATAAAAAATAAATGAATATACAATTATACAATTTCACCTATAACATCGCACTAACGACTATCCACTTACATAGATAGACATATGTACGCCTCACAACTAGCAATAACTAATTTACATACAATACCTCATTAAATACTGTATTTTATCAAAACAGTTATCAAAAAACGAAAAAAGACCGAGACATTCGTAAACTCACCTATCTATCCTTCGTGCAGTCACGATTTGCCTGCGAGTTTATGTTTAACTTAACTGTTTGTATTTTCATTTGTTTTGTATATTTATTTCGTGACGTATGAATTATTTATCAGTTTTAAATTAGAGTTGCAGTGGGTGAATAAACATTGGTTATACACTACACATACATACATAGATAAAACCATTCGAAGGTAATTATAAAACTGTGTGAGACTATGGGGTCAAATTGAAATGAATAAAAATGATTTGGTTTGGGTTGAGTTAATGAGATATTTTAATGAGCTTGCTAGGAGTTGTTATTTTTAGTTTTACAATTGGCCAGGGAAATTGCAGGTTTATGTGTTACTCATTCCACTGTATGTTATGACCACAGTTAATTCGTTGTCATTCATCCGATATTTTCGTCGTAATGCCATTATTATATGCATTGTTATCATTAAGCAGGATGGCCGAAAGCTACTGTACTCACCTCCTGGATTCCATTGTAGATTGAATCATCTAATCTCATACAAAAAAAATCTAAACAAAGTCTACTCTAAACGTTTATTTACGTCCTACTTTACGCCATTAAATAGCCAGATCGAGGACATACGAATAAAGGTTCGATTTACGTAGAACTATCTGCACAATGCATTTAGTGCGGACATGAAAGATGGTTTCGGCCCATTAATTTTGAACTCCACCAATAGTCTATAAATATGTTCATTTACATCACCGATCGTTATCATTTTGCAGAATAAATGAGATTATTCGGTCGTGAGTTTTTCGATATTTAATTGCGATAATTAACTAATGACTTTTGGGCCACCTGGTGCGTGCAATCTGACGTCATTGAATGCTATTTGATCGAAATGCTATTTGATCGAAGTGCAGCTCATATTAGCGGTGTGGGGTCATATCGCAACAGTTTTAGAAATTCTTTATTTTTGTGACAGAATCAAGAATTTGCATTTGGTTCTAAACGTCACTGATTTTACACTATTAAAACTCAAAGTTCACTGTAGGTTGAATGAACTTCTCTAGCCACATATTATTGTTCAATAGCTTCTAAAAACCAAATTCAGAACTACATAAGTTTTCCCTTTCGTGAAGAATTTATTGGCTTTGATTCTCTTTCATGTTGATATACATGAAATAACCGAGATTTTGTGGTCCGTCTAATTAAGTATCATGTATCTGATGACGCTACTACTGACTTTTGAGTGGAACTTGGAAATTCGAATAAAAACTGCTTTTCTAGTAAGGGTTATCTGGAAAGGTATTTCTTCATTAATCCTAACAACTTTTTTCAAGAGCTGCCCATGATTAGTTCCAAATGATAGTTTATCACTTTTGACACGTGTGTCATCCTTTTCATCAGAAATTTGTCGTTAAAGACTAGTGAGGTTATATAGCCTAAGTGCTTTGTTCAAAATATGAAGAGACAACATGCATGAAATAAAGAAGTTACTCTGATCACACGAAGTTGTATGACGAAGCATTGTTTAGTCGATATACAAATCATGCAGGCTAGGTGACAAGAAGTTGTTTATATAATAGGTCTCTAACGCTCGCAGTTGACGGTTATGGTAGTGCCAGTTCGCTTTGGAAGAAACAAGAAGTGACATGCTGGAGATTTGTATGGTGTGAATAGGTATCTTTCCAAATCCGAAAGTTTTGTTCACATATTAGCATTCATTCAAAAATGGTTATCATAGGTAAAGATGATTGTTTGGTGGTTTGTTGGTCAACTCAAATTGCATCAGAGTCGAATCAGCGAAAACATGATGTTATCTATGATTATGGTTCTGAGGTGAGTGGTATTGCATACGGATGCAGACTCATGTCTGGACGCTAACATTGCCAAGTTGAATTCGCTGAAAGACCTTTTTGAGATCTCCTGTTCATTCTCACGCACAGAAGCAATGTTTGAGGCAATCATTACATTTCGGTAACGTACAATTCCTGACTAATGATTATTTATCAAACTGGTTGATCCAACCAGCAGTCGAATGAAATAAGGAGATTTCCACACGTAACGTTTCATTGAAATTGGCCATACACTACTGATCGATGCTCAAAAATATTGACCGAATGTCAGATATATTTTCAAAAATATTGTCGAGCGTGTTTATTGAGAGACCTTTTCTATACGGCTTAGCTAACAGAAGCACTAAAAACTAATGATCATGTATCCCTGAACCACATTTCTTGTTGAATGACTTTGTTAACACCGAAAAAATGGCTTCCATGTCAGTAACTATATAGACTGGCATGGAGCTATGCAATGTGCAGATGATTCTTCGTATACCGAACCTTTAGTCGTATGTCTTACATTAAAGTATGACGTAACATAGGCAAATCGTGACAGTTTTGAGCCCTTAAACAGATTGTAAAGATAAAAACAGACAGACAGAGACTAAGTTAACAAACAATATTACAGAGCTTTGCATGAAAGCTTCCTTAACAAATTCAACACTTGCGCATGGCGTATGGTGTATGGCATCCATAAACCATAATTCACCATAATTGCCATAATTATTATCAGACACTGTTACGGCGAGCGTAAGAAGCATCAGGCAGCAAATACTTAGAATTAGAAAATTGAATTTAATGTAATTTATTATTATACCTTTTATTATTATGTAACCGCGCTTCGCATATTAGCCGAATTAGTATTAAATGACCGCTTCCCAAAACGCAGGAACCAGTCTTGTTAGTTGCAATAAAACCATCATAGAGAGACAACCCATCAATCAGTTATGTTTGCTACCAATGGAGGATGAGGGGATAACAACATCTGATGCTGGTTTTCTTTAGTTTTCTCTTTGAAGTTTTTTCTAAGGTTTTCCCAGTGTCCTTGAGCAAATGCTGGATGTTAATTGTGAATATTAGTATAGAGCAAGGTTGTAAAAACATAACTGACCGACAAGCGAAGGAATATTGAGGATCGTTGTTCCTTAAGGCGCCAGGTTGCTACGGCAAGTGTAAGAAGCTTCGGGCAGTAGAAACTTAGAATTAGAAAATTGAATTTAATGTAATTTATTACTATACCTTTTATTATTATGTATCCGCGCTTCGCATATTAGACAAATTAGTATTGAATGAACGCATCCCAAAACGCGGGAACCAGTCTAATATAAGAACTCGTGTATGAAGTTGTAGAAAAGAAAATAGAAAAATCGAGAAAATATTTATTTTTTGTTAGTTGCAATAAAACCATCATTGAGAAAATTATTACGTGGAAAGGAAAACTACATCGTAGGCGAACACAGACACTACATAATTTCTCTTCTCTGTTCCACATTTCTATGGGGTTATGCCAACAAACCTCAAAAACATAACGCATTTCAAGACAACATTAAACGTTTGATGTAATAAGGTCGTTGCAAATAAAATCCCAAGAATCCAGTCATCCTGTCCTAGCATGAAAATTACCTGCTATATCGACAGACATTACACTATTCATTTTGTAAACAATTACTTAATTGTTTTGTGGTTTCAATTCAATGCCACACATGTGAATAATTCAACAAAAAATTTATCCATACGTTCATCTAATTAATAAAATCTGTCGAAAAGTTTAGTGTCGCAGTGCTTCACCATTTTTACATTTTACTAAAACAATAAACTGCAAGTACGTAAATTCGATTATAGCATGTCTATAAATTATAATGTATACGTATCATGTTACAATATTAATACGAATGTAAAAAACTATTCACTATATTATAGTTATATCATTTTTAATATCAATATTTATTCTACTATTTACGTTTAATTAAATAGTTTTATCATTTAAATAAGAAATTAGATCTCTTATCCATCCGGTCACGGTAATTTTTTTTATAAGTATTCTGTCATTTGTCATTCCATTGTTGAAGATGCATGTACTTTGCATTTGTGTATACTTGTATCTAAATCAATGATCCCCATATTATTCAACTCTGTGTGTCTATATGGTTTTTACTACATGCTATTTACATCACGATTTCATTATCTCGATAATAAATTAATTCTGTTTCTGTACACTGATGATTTATGACTGTTTAACATATTTTGTTCGTTGGCTTGGATAATGGACTCTATAATAGTTGTGCTAGAGAATTTCAATTTGATTATTTCGTTTTTATAAAATAGTTGTTATAGTGGCTTAAGTACTTAGTGTTCTGCTGTTGTACTGTCAAGGTTTATTATAAATACTTATATAATTAATAATATTTGTGTGCCGTGACGTCTGTCTATATTTATTGTGTGTGTGTATTATGTTCTTTTGTTGTAACGACATCAACATTAAGTAATTAGAAAATTTGCACTTAAATAAAACTATAAATCCGGTTGAAATTTTATTATTTATGTTCTTCACACCTGATTGGTTTCCAATTATAATTATAGTCTTTAAATTGCATGCCACTGTATATTTGTATTCTATTGATTTATTATTTAAATACCTAAATAATTGAACTATTTTTTTCATAATGTTACCACTCTCCTCAGTTTGAACTTCTCTAGCCACATATTATTGTTCAATAGCTTCTAAAAACCAAATTCAGAACTACATAAGTTTTCCCTTTCGTGAAGAATTTATTGGCTTTGATTCTCTTTCATGTTGATATACATGAAATAACCGAGATTTTGTGGTCCGTCTAATTAAGTATCATGTATCTGATGACGCTACTACTGACTTTTGAGTGGAACTTGGAAATTCGAATAAAAACTGCTTTTCTAGTAAGGGTTATCTGGAAAGGTATTTCTTCATTAATCCTAACAACTTTTTTCAAGAGCTGCCCATGATTAGTTCCAAATGATAGTTTATCACTTTTGACACGTGTGTCATCCTTTTCATCAGAAATTTGTCGTTAAAGACTAGTGAGGTTATATAGCCTAAGTGCTTTGTTCAAAATATGAAGAGACAACATGCATGAAATAAAGAAGTTACTCTGATCACACGAAGTTGTATGACGAAGCATTGTTTAGTCGATATACAAATCATGCAGGCTAGGTGACAAGAAGTTGTTTATATAATAGGTCTCTAACGCTCGCAGTTGACGGTTATGGTAGTGCCAGTTCGCTTTGGAAGAAACAAGAAGTGACATGCTGGAGATTTGTATGGTGTGAATAGGTATCTTTCCAAATCCGAAAGTTTTGTTCACATATTAGCATTCATTCAAAAATGGTTATCATAGGTAAAGATGATTGTTTGGTGGTTTGTTGGTCAACTCAAATTGCATCAGAGTCGAATCAGCGAAAACATGATGTTATCTATGATTATGGTTCTGAGGTGAGTGGTATTGCATACGGATGCAGACTCATGTCTGGACGCTAACATTGCCAAGTTGAATTCGCTGAAAGACCTTTTTGAGATCTCCTGTTCATTCTCACGCACAGAAGCAATGTTTGAGGCAATCATTACATTTCGGTAACGTACAATTCCTGACTAATGATTATTTATCAAACTGGTTGATCCAACCAGCAGTCGAATGAAATAAGGAGATTTCCACACGTAACGTTTCATTGAAATTGGCCATACACTACTGATCGATGCTCAAAAATATTGACCGAATGTCAGATATATTTTCAAAAATATTGTCGAGCGTGTTTATTGAGAGACCTTTTCTATACGGCTTAGCTAACAGAAGCACTAAAAACTAATGATCATGTATCCCTGAACCACATTTCTTGTTGAATGACTTTGTTAACACCGAAAAAATGGCTTCCATGTCAGTAACTATATAGACTGGCATGGAGCTATGCAATGTGCAGATGATTCTTCGTATACCGAACCTTTAGTCGTATGTCTTACATTAAAGTATGACGTAACATAGGCAAATCGTGACAGTTTTGAGCCCTTAAACAGATTGTAAAGATAAAAACAGACAGACAGAGACTAAGTTAACAAACAATATTACAGAGCTTTGCATGAAAGCTTCCTTAACAAATTCAACACTTGCGCATGGCGTATGGTGTATGGCATCCATAAACCATAATTCACCATAATTGCCATAATTATTATCAGACACTGTTACGGCGAGCGTAAGAAGCATCAGGCAGCAAATACTTAGAATTAGAAAATTGAATTTAATGTAATTTATTATTATACCTTTTATTATTATGTAACCGCGCTTCGCATATTAGCCGAATTAGTATTAAATGACCGCTTCCCAAAACGCAGGAACCAGTCTTGTTAGTTGCAATAAAACCATCATAGAGAGACAACCCATCAATCAGTTATGTTTGCTACCAATGGAGGATGAGGGGATAACAACATCTGATGCTGGTTTTCTTTAGTTTTCTCTTTGAAGTTTTTTCTAAGGTTTTCCCAGTGTCCTTGAGCAAATGCTGGATGTTAATTGTGAATATTAGTATAGAGCAAGGTTGTAAAAACATAACTGACCGACAAGCGAAGGAATATTGAGGATCGTTGTTCCTTAAGGCGCCAGGTTGCTACGGCAAGTGTAAGAAGCTTCGGGCAGTAGAAACTTAGAATTAGAAAATTGAATTTAATGTAATTTATTACTATACCTTTTATTATTATGTATCCGCGCTTCGCATATTAGACAAATTAGTATTGAATGAACGCATCCCAAAACGCGGGAACCAGTCTAATATAAGAACTCGTGTATGAAGTTGTAGAAAAGAAAATAGAAAAATCGAGAAAATATTTATTTTTTGTTAGTTGCAATAAAACCATCATTGAGAAAATTATTACGTGGAAAGGAAAACTACATCGTAGGCGAACACAGACACTACATAATTTCTCTTCTCTGTTCCACATTTCTATGGGGTTATGCCAACAAACCTCAAAAACATAACGCATTTCAAGACAACATTAAACGTTTGATGTAATAAGGTCGTTGCAAATAAAATCCCAAGAATCCAGTCATCCTGTCCTAGCATGAAAATTACCTGCTATATCGACAGACATTACACTATTCATTTTGTAAACAATTACTTAATTGTTTTGTGGTTTCAATTCAATGCCACACATGTGAATAATTCAACAAAAAATTTATCCATACGTTCATCTAATTAATAAAATCTGTCGAAAAGTTTAGTGTCGCAGTGCTTCACCATTTTTACATTTTACTAAAACAATAAACTGCAAGTACGTAAATTCGATTATAGCATGTCTATAAATTATAATGTATACGTATCATGTTACAATATTAATACGAATGTAAAAAACTATTCACTATATTATAGTTATATCATTTTTAATATCAATATTTATTCTACTATTTACGTTTAATTAAATAGTTTTATCATTTAAATAAGAAATTAGATCTCTTATCCATCCGGTCACGGTAATTTTTTTTATAAGTATTCTGTCATTTGTCATTCCATTGTTGAAGATGCATGTACTTTGCATTTGTGTATACTTGTATCTAAATCAATGATCCCCATATTATTCAACTCTGTGTGTCTATATGGTTTTTACTACATGCTATTTACATCACGATTTCATTATCTCGATAATAAATTAATTCTGTTTCTGTACACTGATGATTTATGACTGTTTAACATATTTTGTTCGTTGGCTTGGATAATGGACTCTATAATAGTTGTGCTAGAGAATTTCAATTTGATTATTTCGTTTTTATAAAATAGTTGTTATAGTGGCTTAAGTACTTAGTGTTCTGCTGTTGTACTGTCAAGGTTTATTATAAATACTTATATAATTAATAATATTTGTGTGCCGTGACGTCTGTCTATATTTATTGTGTGTGTGTATTATGTTCTTTTGTTGTAACGACATCAACATTAAGTAATTAGAAAATTTGCACTTAAATAAAACTATAAATCCGGTTGAAATTTTATTATTTATGTTCTTCACACCTGATTGGTTTCCAATTATAATTATAGTCTTTAAATTGCATGCCACTGTATATTTGTATTCTATTGATTTATTATTTAAATACCTAAATAATTGAACTATTTTTTTCATAATGTTACCACTCTCCTCAGTTTGAATTCGGATAATTGATGCCTCAAACGCTGATCAAAATTAAAACGACCAGAATTTAGTCAAACATAAATAGTGAAAGATTAGCCACTTGCCGCTGGTGAGGGTCACTAGTCACTAGTCTTCACTTTTCACTTTAAAACTTCACTGGTTAAAGTAAGACTTGGTCGATACTGCGATTTAGCACTGCTTATATACAAATTGGATGGAATCTCGATCTTTTCATTCTGAAGATCAATGTGTTGGTGCCTAAATTTCAGTGTACACCAAGAACTCGCTTTGCGTTGCAGATACGTACCAAAACAAATACGTTTTTCTATAAGAAACCATGTAAAAATCAAAGATAGTTTCTAACAGTTTTTATTAAAGGAATATAAAAGGATATACGGTTACGACTCTCACGGTTCGTATCCTGATTATTGACGATTCGAAAGTGGATACAAATTAAAACGACCAAGTCAAACTTTCACTTTCTTTATTCCACACAATAGATTGTTAACATTAGTCGCTTGCACTATGACATTTATCTTGCGTGCACATCATTTATTACCCAATTCACTTATTCACTTTAATTCAAGACTATGTTCGTCACTGGTGGGGTTGTAGTCTTGCCACTAGAAGAGATGATATCTTTCAACTTCTGTTTTATTTTATCTCGCGTACTATAACCACTCGTGCATTAAATGCTATGAGCAGGAGTATTATATGCCAAAATTAATGTCTTGCAGTTTTAATTCTCTTTATTCACATACGCTTTTAATTTATGAAAAGTACAAACCCAGGCTTGAAATAATAATGGAGTCATCCACGCTTTTTTATTTGATCGCCAGTGGACAAGATGCCGATCCTTTGAATAGCACCTCTCATAGCTATTAGATTTTCTGATTGCTAAATCAGAAATGAGCTAAACTCACCATTTGAATTACCATTTGAATTGACCTTAAAGAATAGTCAACTGGCCTTTGCTGGCTTTACATGGTTTGGGTCATAACCGTCCTCATGCTTTTAATTCATATTTGAAACGATTAGCAGAGATGGTCTCAAAACCAGCATTCATCTTTAAACACAATGCCATGCAGATTTGCGTCAGTTTTAAATATTTATATTATTTTAATTAGTAGTAGATTTTTTTAATATCTTGGAATAAGCTCTTGGCTTTTGCCTTGGGTATTTTATGCGCAACAATTTTTGAAACCAAATAGAAAGTTATCGAGTTAACGTCTAAGTATTAATGGTGTTATAGATTTAGCGGCCTCTTTCATTTTATTTATATCTGAGCTTGAATAATTTGCTAACGCTGCAACTTAAAAAAAAAACGCAAAATGAAACGATTCAAAGCGAGGTTTTAGTGTACATTTCGAGATGTTTCCATGCTTCATTGTACTAGTGTATGCATCAAGTTTTGACTCACTCGCTGCATTACGATGATGTTGACTCGTTCGCTTTCTATTGTTTCCCTTTCTTCATCTCGTTACTACCTCTTAAATAGTATGCGACTATCATTATTCAAGCGATAATGATAGTCGCATACTAATTAAGAGACATTGAAGAGAAAACAGTTGCTTTCTAATCGACCAACTGCTAGTAGTTCAATTCTTATCTTTGCTCAATAAACTATAGGAAATTTAGCAAACACACAAACCGCACTACTAGCGGTTCACTAGCACGTAGCAGCGGTTGGTCGATATTAGTTATAGGTTCTTATCTTTGCTAAATTAACTACTGTTAACTGTTTTTGCTATTTTTCACGACTAGTTCTAAGCAATTACGCATAATTTCACCACTAGGCGGCTTTGCCTTTTCGTTCAAAAATTATTTGAGATATATACACAATAAACTAGTCGCTTTCAAATCGACCAACTATAGTACCCGCTAGTACTTCGGTTCTTGTCTTTGCGAAATTTCCTATAGTTTATGGAGCAAAGATAAAACCGAACTACTAGCAGGTACTAGTGGTTTGTCGACTCAAAAACAATTTATATTAATACCAGCTTCTCTTTTGACCACTACTACACATACCGCATACTATATCCACTCGACCATTAGCTCCCACGTCGTTTACTGCGTTGATAAGTAGGCATACTCTACAATAATTTTTAATTAATATTTTTATTACACTTGCTGACGCCATATTGATCACTTTATAATTATTTTTTGCAATTTTATTTTTGTTTGATGTACAAAAGTGCAGTCATTGAATATATGTATATTATTGTACGTGGTTTCTAAACCGATTAAATAAATTTTAATTTCTTTTATATATTCGTCTTAACTATCTAAAGATTGTATTTATTCATGAAAACAGTGTAATAAAATTTAATGGTTCAGAGAACGAGAGTGTTCATAGAGATAAGTAATTATGGTAAAAATTTATATTAATATTATGCATAAACGATTTCTTATGAAATTACAATAAATATGTTCAAGATATTGTTAAGTCAATATTGTCAACTTGTTGAGAATTTTGTCATAATTTTTTGTTTGAATACGTACTTGGGTGTAACAGGTATCGTCAATTATAGTTTAATAACTTTGTTATTTACAAAATATATGTATTCAAACTCAATATTTTTGATCATTTAAAAATATTATTTCAATCAAGATTATTAATCATTATTCATCATTTTTTGTTGTGTAATGATTCTTATTTATAGTTTTTCAGTATTTTTGAAGTAACAAAGATCGACCGATTGTATGAGTGTATTTGACCTAACCTTGATATAGTTTGCCAAAATGCAAAATCCTCGCCAGAGTAAACACTCTAAGGCCGATTTTTACTAGGTGATAAATAACTTATTGACTCGAGATTCCCTAGTTCTCATATCTACCAGCATATTTGATAGCATCCAAGTGGCCATTTTTTGGTTATTGCCGAGGAATAAAGAATACCAATTTAGCATCAGTTGTATTCCATATATCAAAATGTCCGCTGGTCTGATCCACATAAACGACTGATTCTTAAGATTTGCTAAATAACTCACAGTTCCTGTTAAACAGTCAATTTAGCGGTGAAAAACTACAACGTTATTTAATTTTCCAGTAAGATATTAATCCAAAAGACACAGAGCTACTTTACATTAAAATGAGTCAAGATACTTTCCAGTTCTTGTAAAAATTATGAGGTGTATGTTGGTTGATCATTTTACTCGGTATAAGACCGGGGTAGTCAAAAACATTTTCCATCGACCTGTGGCATGTAGGCATTGTTAATGTATACATAGGTTACTTTGATTACTATTGACTTCATAGATACTTTCTGTAGCTAATTGATTGATTGTCTCTTTAAGCTGTTCCAGTTGTTAATGTAGAATAATTTCACTAATATTTTCGTCGATTTAATAAGGGTCAAAATTATTTCAAGAGAACTATCGTCAAAGGTGAATTAGATTGTTTCCTAAACTATTCAAATCAAGAAAAACCTGTGGTGTTTGTTATTCCTAACTATGTTAAACAGATAAAATAAAATATGATTTACTTAAGGCATAAATTAGAAGTTTTGTTATAAGTAATTACTTTCCAAGATGCATTTACTTATAACAAAACTTCTATTCCTGGTCTTATAATTCAAAAGATGACTTACAAGCCATATATCACACGAATGTAATATTAAAAGCCATCTTTCGTACTCATTGGTCAAGGTCCATCTCACATCAATATATGTCAACGGGTGTTATCCTTATACGCAGGCTAACTCGCTGTTGCAAGATTACTAATTCCGCTGCAACTCATCTTAACTCATCTTTATCCGACTCGTTGCTGTCGCTTGTTAAATTGTTTTCTAAACTTCTGTAGTCATCCACACATTATTCGAAGTCACTAAATCATCTTCTGTACCGTCCATCGCGTTACTCATTCCACATTTTTTAAAAGTCTTTACAATTGTTTCTTGTCATATTATTTCCCAAGAATGTTTCACCGATGAAAACACTTCAGTTATGAATATTTAATCGGTTTAAACAGATCTTGAAATGGCTTTTTAACACATCAAGAGACTGTAATTGGTTTGTAAGGCATCCAGGAACGACTGTTTTTTCTATGTTCATTTTTCTTAAAAGGTTTTTAGTTGAATCTATTGTATGGGTTTGAATTGCGCCCACACTTACAACTTGCGTGACAACGCACCTGGACGTTTCCCCCATATCCGCTGTAACCATAATTTAATCCTCATTTCATTCATCCAACCTTTGTCTTATACGATTCCACAAGGGATGTCACTTTTCGTTATTGTCTTTTTATTACAGATTAACATATGTAGGTGGTAGCTTATTGCCATTCGCACAACATACTAAAACTACAGTTTAGTTGGTTTTTCCATAACTTATTCTTTTTATTGTTATTGATTTGGTTTTGAGTCTTGACCTTTTGATTCTGCAATATTCGATTTGAAGGAGCATCAAATGAGCATTATATTAGGCAATTTGGCTATGATTAAAATTCCATAATTTTAGACTTCATAGTCAATTGAAAATTTTTGGCATAAATAGCTCGTGTCTTCATAAATCTGAAGCGCCAATTTTCCTGAGTTTTCCCTATTAAACTATAAGACAAACTATGATTTTAGGTACGATAGTTAAGATCGTTCTAGATAATCTATATAGGTAAGAGACAAATGCAAAACTTTCATAACATAATACCAGGAAATTGATTTGCTGCCCAAAATTTTTCAATAACAATTTTTTCACCGAGATCCCAGGGCTTCGGGATTTTGATATCCCGTTCGAGAAACCCTAATAACTAAGCCATCTGGTTTGAAAATACTGTAATATATTTAGTTATAATAACAAAACAAGTGCACTTTGATGAGTTTATATACTGCTTTCCTACAAAGTTGATCCGAAAAAAACAATCCTTTATCTTCGTCTTTTTTATCTTCTCTACATAATTGCCATTGATTTCAATGCATTTCTTAAGTCTATGATTCACTTCTCCAAGTAGTCTTCTCTTCCGGGTTTCCAACAAATTTTTGAAAATTTTTGTTAGGCAGTCTTCGGTATACCATTTTGAAGTTATCGTCTGATTCTTTTCAAAAAAAACATCTAAAATTCGTGGAACCCATCAAGTAGATTTCTTCTTATAGTCCAGATTATTATTTAATATTCGCGATACAGCCATGTCATTCAAGGCCAATTCATCAGCAATTATTTCTTGTGTCAATCGTCGATCTTCGTCAACTTTAGACTTTACCAGAGCCACAGTAACGTCATTAGGGGAAGATTTTGGTTGACCTTCTCGTTCCATATGCAATTTGTGGCTTTAGTTTACACAGAAAACCGAAGAGAATCACAATGCATTTCCAACTATTTTGAGTTTTCTCGTCTCCATTTTAACCGATCATTCTTATTCTTCAAAGATTTCTCATAAACAATTGCAACGGTTTTGGTATTTTTTTTTGTAATATTTAAGAAGCGCCTACTAAGTAAACTATTGTTACACCCCCTCGTATTTTAAAATATCACGTTTGGCTTATAATCTCATTGGCACGCTTTTTTAGCACTGTATTTAGTTAAAATGTTGTTAGTTAGTTCCTTGCTTAAATAACAGTAGAACCTGCCGATTATATATATGGTGGCATCGCTTCCAATGTGCCCACATTCATCGGATGTCCTATTGTATATTTTATGTTATCATATCACAAACATAAATTTATGAATATTGTTCTGTAACATAAAAATTAATTTAATTATATTTCATGACAATCAGTATATAACCATATTTTATTGTCATTGGTTGAGAATCGTTGTACATACCGAGTATATTATATGTCGACAATAATATACAAAACTATATTCTAATCCATTCGTTGTATATTTCTAATAATAATATTTTTGCATATCATCGTCATTGCCATTTCTCCTCGTATTGCCGCACCGATGATAATAATGCCACTCCACAATCCATATAGAAATATATCGACTTCGAAATAGTATATATGTACAACGACGACCTTATACTACCCATCGTAATCTATTTATTTATTTGTTAAATGTATATAGAGATATAGAGCTCCTATGTATATAGTGTACTGTATATAATATTATGTATGTAGATAGATTTGTGTTGTACATAAAATGTAGCAAAACATTAAGTATGTAGATAGACAAACATTTTGATTTTTGTGCTTAGTCGGAACAAATTTCTAATCAAAAATTCTTATTTTGTTTGTTATTTGTTTCAGCAATGAAATTTAATTCGAATAATAATTATAATGATAAACCATTTGAGCCAATAAATTTAGTGCCCGATTTGGTGAGTACTAAAAAAATATTGTTTGTGTTGTGTGTGTATTCTATCTGGCTACAAACCAAAAATTTGGAAAATTAAATTTTTTTTCTTTTTCATTTTTCATATTTCAATTCTATTTAGATAATATCAACGACATCGATATCATGTTGGGGTGAAAAAAATGAATCACAATTACGTCCAGCCGACTATAGTTCAACACTAAATGGGCCGCGACATCGTACTAGCCCATTTCCATGTTCAGATGATATAAACAATCGATTTGCAATTTGGTAAACATTTTTCTTTTCTTTTACTTTAAGAATTTCGTTTTGTTTTTGTTGTATGATGTGTGTGTGTGTCTGTATGATGTGTGCTGTTGTTTGTCTTTAAAGTTGTTTATGCTAATGGTATGGCTTTGTGTAAGGCACTTATTATTTTACGGCTTTTAGAAGCAATTGTTACTCTGTATATCGTGTCAACAGTCTTACAGGGAGCACGATATTAGTAATTTGTTTATATTTCTGGTCTCGTGATTGGAAAGAACTCATTATGTCAAAACATCATTATAGTCTAAAATGCGCTAAGTACATTCAAGCGACACATTTTGGTATATTTTATTGTTCTTAAGGAAGTAAATTACGAAATGAAGATTATGCTAAATAAAACTACCTGCATTTTTTAAGGTGGATTAACCATTGAAAGAGAAAGATACTAGGTCTACTGTTTAACAAAAGTTTCAAAATTTATAAGAAACTATATGGTCTAAAAGATAATCCACTTCACTGTGCCTCAATTGCGTCCAATAGTGGATTTTTGAGCAAATTTTTACTGGAAAGTTTATAGCAAAGAATTTTAGACAAAAACAGAAGTTGTCTTCCGAATTAAAGCGACTCTCAGAGAACTCTATACATCGTTGTTTATATTAGCATTAGAAAGGATCCCTTTAAACGTATGAAAAGTCAAACGAACCGATCTTTTGCAATTTTTACTATAATGTATAAATATTATAATCTTTGGATTAAGGTTTATGTCGCCATACCAATCGAATAAGGATTGAACTGTATCCAATTCTTATATGTTTAAGAGTTCATGTTTTAGTTTTTATTTGGACATTTATAAGATGGTATTAGTCAATAACGTATTAGAATTGAACATGGTAAGAAAGTAAAGTATTTTCTGGGTCCTTATGAAACACTGGAGTGCTTTGATTCGGCCTTCAAAAAAATGTTATTATTAAGTAATGAATTAAATAATTATGCTATGTCTCTCTCTTGCAATATGGTTAGTAAGACATGGTGTGCCTGACTTTTCTTGGCGCAAAATTTAACGTCAAGATGTGTAAAAAAATAACATAGAGTATGTCGATTTTGTTAAAACTTTTGGCCAATATGTTTATACACTCGTTGTCTGCTTAGTTAGTTCTGTATGGGTCTCGATAAAATAATGCATGATGCTAACTATTTGTACTAGATACTTTCGATTTTATTAATTTAAATATAGAACATTCCTAATAAATGAACTATTTACCAATTCTCGTCTGTAATAACCCATTATAGGGCTTACGGCCCGATAAATACGGATAAAAATCTAGATATTTACTAGTCTCAAATGTACGTCGCACACTGCAGGCCACCTAACATTTACAGCATATTCTAGTTGAAGTCTAAGATAATCTAATATAAGACTTTAATTTTCAAAATCGTGGAAAATATTAACGATAGAGGTACGCTAGATCGCTAGGGGTAACACCAAACGTGTCTGAGATTAACTTAGACCTTTTTTTTCAATTTCTGAGGATTGAGTGCGGTTACTAAAGTACGATTTACAATAAAAGATTGGAGAGACCAAATGTATACAAGCATTACGGTACCTTGGAATGACTGATGGTGTCAAACGATTTGGCAACTACTCTGTATACTGCATCTACTTGATTTTCTATTTCTTTAATCGTGTTGCTGTCATTTCGAGTTATAGTTTTCGATATTTGTGCAGTTTGGTCATTTTCCAGTTTTGAAGACAATTTTCTTTGTTTTAACAATTGATGAAAAAGTAGGCAAATTTGTGTACCTTCCAGACCGCATCCATCTCCAAACGATTCTAGTGCCTTTTAAATTTATTCTACTTTAATTTAACGTGCAATAATGGATACTACTGTCTTCTGGTATATAAAACTTTTGGAAAACTGTGCAAACATGTTAGATATGACTTGTGGCTTACAGGATTTTTCTATAAAATTGATTTGATGCGGATCCAAAACTATTTTGGATCATGCCATATTTATCTTCAACACAAGATATGTTATTCTTAGTTAGTAGTCATTCTAGTTAAAGGATTAAGCTTTTAGTTATCAAAGGTGCATTGCTCTTATGAATCACTTCAGCTTGGTTATCACAAACATTTTACTATCTTAAACACATTTTTGACATACCATTTCTGGATAGTTTTTTTTATTCTAACCTTTCAACATCCAATATGTACTCTTGCATTTATTCAACAGTTTTAATGAAAGCTCTGCATTGACTACGGCCATAGGATCTTATATTTTTAATGAAACTATTTTTAATGACTTGTATGCTAAACGGTGCAGAATGTTTCTGATTGCTTAAGCGCCACTTGAAATCTTTTCGAATTGAGTGTATTACCAAAAATGTGTGTTCTGTAAGTATAGTTTCTCGCTAGAGCAGTTTCGATCTAATGACGTTATTCAATAGCTGAATGATCAGTTCAACTTCATCATGGAAGAGGTAACTGGATATGATATTTATACTATGAAATTCACTCGAAAAATTTTATAACGTGACAATCAAGAATTCGTACAAATTGACGTCTTATCAATTCAACAAGAACTATACTAGTAACAGTGATATGCAGTTTGATTTCTGCTTCCCGACCATATTCCAACATCTTATTATGCATGTAGTGCGATTTATGATGACTTGTGTTCACTGACTTGACCTTGGAACTCTTCCGTTAAAATACACAACCACACTCAAATTCTCTCCAGCTTTTGATAAACTTAACTATTTCTTGTGAGATTCAATGGAAAGTAAATAACAATAAACCAATTAAGTTATAGGAAATGTAAAGAGTATCCGGATAATAGAAAACTACATTGTTTCCGTGTACAAACTATAACTTTGTATTATGGAATAAGTTTAATGATAGAAGAATAATTTATTCTTTTGTAAATGATATAATTTGGCTGGTTTAAATGTAATCGGACTATTAGTCAATAAAATTGTCTAATAATTCGATTAAACCGGCTGATTCAGAACCTACCAATGACTAACGATAAAGACCCTTCCAACTCTTTCGCGGTTCGCTTGTTTACGTCTTACTTATCACCAAATCGAAGGCATACCACATATGTCCGATTTACGTAGAACTATCTGCCCATTACATCACTTCATGCCAGCCTATAGTACTGACATTGAAGATTAGAGTGGCCTATGAATTCGGCACTCCAACAGGAGGTTATTGTTGTGTCCTTCACGCCACCGATCGTAATGGTGACAAATCTCTCTTGCATCCTGCCTCTATCGGGATTCGAATCCTCCCGCAACTTGAACCACTTGAGTCATTTGGTCGGTATCATTACAAGTTTGTATATCTTAATTTATGATGCAATGAGGGTTGGCCAGAGTAAATCTTTTGTTTATGACATTCTTAAATTTTAATCTTTACCTTGAATACTTCAAATATAGTTGCTTTATTTTCTATTATTTTTCTATTTGTAAATTCAATTTAGTGAATTAATGTAAACTGTTTTTTTTCACAGAATTCGTAATTAAAAGTGTAAATTGTTTTATTTGTGAAAAAGTGTCATCAAATCTCGATGTACGTAACACAATGGTAATGAACACGACAGTTGAACGACACAATCTTCAGTATACGTTTTCTGCTGTTAGAGCGTACATTTGACTTAAATTTCCAAATTTTTAATTACTCTCTTGTTTTTTATAAAATTATGTGACAGTTCACTAAAATATTTCTGGTAGGAAAATTAAGTCTAGAAACGTTTAATTATAGAAATCAAGTTGATCTTCATCAGTATTTTAACATCGAAATGTCGATGGCTTCTGAGAAATGAAATATTGGCATGTAGGTTGTTATATGGAAGAAGTTGAGGTACATGTTTTTGAAATTATCAATATGCATAATATAGAAAGAGGGAACTGACTTCTGGAACTTTATTAGATTTTTCAAAGGCATTTGATTTTTTAAGTCACAAGGCTGCTAGATTAGTTATCAATTATTTATCGGATTGTTCACAGACAGTTGTTGGTAGTTGTTAATCGTTTGCACCCTGCTCGAAATTTTTCTAGGTCTATAAATTCCTCATTTTTTGTTAGAGATATTTCCCTCTGGAATTCTGTTCCATTCAGTATTAGGAGTTTGAGATTTGCCGAGACATTTAAACCTGCTAAAGTAGTAACTTTAAATAATTGAACATTAAAGAAAACCAAAAGTATTTCAGAACACGATGCCCGAAAAAAAATAAATTCGTTTTACTGCTTGCATCTAGATTTTACATTTATCATCCAGGTAATATGTTGCAAAATTCAAAAAACCTGCCAGAAATAATAGAGCTAAACGTGGTAAAGGTGGTGTCGAAACTACCGATCGATTATGTGCTACATATAAAAATCAAGGAATGCTCGTCGATGACCTTTGGTAATATTTTATAGTCTTTTCAATTTATCAGGTTAAAATGCCCGCATAATACTATTGTCAATGGAAAATCCAACACTGCAGAGGTCACTATTTATAAAAGATCTTCATACAGGCTCATATCGATCAACGTAGTGTCAATAATACGTATTAAGGCTAGTACTTAGATCAAATTGAAATGAAATTTTACCGCGGTCTCCAAAAATTTATTTATTTTCACGTGAAATAGAAATGAATTTTTTTGGAGAGTTCAAATGTGCAAACAGTTCAAATTTTCAAATTTCACGTGAAAAAATGGTTCGAATCATTATTTTCACGTGAAACAAATTTGTAGAGTTTATGCGCGCCATCTTTGGTGCATTGAGATAACTATAGTTTTTGCGCTAATGAACTGAGTACTGAAATTTTTCATTTCTAAGTTCACTTTGGTAAAATCGTATGGAAATTTCTTGCGAAATCGATCTGAGTACTATAGCCTTTACCGAAAAAGACTTAGGCTGTTTTCGAAACGTATACTTATTTGAAACTTATTTGTGGAGACATACTTATTCGCCGCCATTTTGAATAAGTATATGAAACCCATTCGAAACCAATTAGCTTACTTATTTTGACAGCAATATCAAAACATTAAAATTGACACAAAAATAAAAATTTATTGAAAAATTGTACAACATTTTTAAGTGAAAACATAGCTGTTCAATTTTATATTTATCTGGTAGAATGGAACAGACACCTTTATTGATCAAAACTTAACGAAATTAAGCTGATCAATTTGCTGCTGTTGAGGATTCCTTCATGAAAATAAAACGACAATGTTTAAAATCAACTAAGCAATTTATGTATTTGTATAAAATTATAATTAGAACTTTTCTAAGCAAACATTCGTCGAATTTCTTCTGGCCCACAACCTCTTACTTCTGTTTTATTGGGAGGAAAATATGCAGATATCAGTAAATTTAGACAAGCGACTATTTAGTGTCTGTAAAAATCAAAACCATAGAAATATATTAATATAATGAAAAAAACTTACATCGGCTAGTGTTTCGCTTACACATTTTCATTTTCCTAAAACATTAAACTTCTGTATTCATAAAATATTTTTTTACTTTATGAGTACCTATGACAACTGACATTTTGAAATTTTCAATTAGATTTTTTCGTAAGAAAGAGACAGAAAATAAGTCACCTCGCCAGCATACTTATTTGAATAAGTAGGTCTCCACAAATAAGTTTCAAATAAGTATACGTTTCGAAAACAGCCTAAGACAGAAAAACATAGTAGATGTCAGGTTTGCAGCTCTTTAAAAGGACTGCAAAACTGAACGCATCTTGCTGCAAGTGGAATATAAATATTTGTAGTAGCTACCCAATTTCGATGTGTACCGAGTGTAACACTGAAAGGCACTAAATTGAGGAATAGTCTCGATTATTCAATGAAATGCATTAGAGATAGTAAAACAATTACGTTGTTCGTTCGATTTCAGCCGGAAAAGTTTAAATCTGATTTCAGAATGACAAACATATGTTAACTTAAGATGTGAAGACTGAATGAAGCACGAGTGATATGTTTAAAACATTCTATTAATTTTTTATATACGTCGTTATGTTATGAAACGACGCAAAACCTCCGTTTTATTTCACTTGAACATCGCCAAACGTGCCTCGGCACCCAACGCGCATTTAAGATTGTTTTTACATATTCAAATGTTCGTGTAATATATTGTGCAAACCTTCATCTGAGATGCCTACTACCTCAGATATCTCGTGCGTTTGCACTCTGCAGTCTTGCAATATTATATCATAGATTTTGTCAACCATTTTTGGTGCGGTGACTTGATTTGGGCGTCTTGAACGTTCGGCTTGAGTTGTGCTTGTACGACCGCAACGAATATCAGCAAAGAGTTCCTATAATATCTATCAAGCTTTGTTTTGATTTGCGTAATGGGTTTTCAACGTAAAAAATAATAATAGTGACAGATGGTATTGACACATGACATATATATTGTAGCGCCATCTGTTGCAATTTTACCAGACTTCTCACTCCGCTCTCGTATTTTCTTTGCTGTATGAAGTTTTTTTTTAGTGATAATACAGGTATTTTTTAAGGTGATTAAGAGTTCTATATCTATATACTGCACACCTTAATGAATGAGATCGTTTTCAAAATGGGATGTGAAAATATTTAGTAAAAAATTTAAGAGATACTACCTCCGGCACTATACCCACATTTAATCATAAATGCCCATACACATCAACTTCAAAGTAATATTCGGCGTCTTTAAAGCCGATTCCTGGACTGCAAACAATAGTTGGCTCGTACCGATGAGGTAACATATTATTCAAAGGGCTATTTCATAGGAAATGGATTCGGTTTCTGTTCCTGCTCTATAGGCCTTATTATTCGACAGCTCTAGATTACATTTTCGCTTGACATTAGTTCTAGTTATAGCCAATAGAGCTTGCGATTTCTCGAGAAATGATAGAAGAATAATGCCTTAAGATTTACTTATCATTAAAGAAGTGGATTTTGGAAACACAGTTCGATTGCTTCAACCAATTTCAATCGCTTGCCAATCCCTGTATAGTGAAGTTATGACATTTTTAATCATAATTTGATAATTATTTTCCTCGAACATTATGAACATAAGCATTTATCACGTTCTGTACACAGAAACTACTGTTGAAGAATTATTAAAATGTAGAATGGTAACTAACAAGTGAATAGTTTATTTAATTATTCCAACATTTGTGTGTCAACAAACAATAACATTAAATATTTCTAATTTTCTAAATACATATTCGTGAGGAAACACTACCGTGGATTTATGCAAACTATGTATATACGAGTATGTTTAGTGGTTAATAATTCTACATGCATGATCACGAAGACGAATAAACTATTATCATTTATAAACTTATTAGTTATTCGTTTATTACATCTCCCACTATATAAACTGGAGCAATAATTTAAACTATTTTTTATATTAATTAAATTAGCAGCATATGTGTCAATTAAAATAATTATACGACAAAAAGTGTTTGTATTTCAAATCGAAATCTAATTTAATTACCACATCATAGAATTAATTTAGTGAAGGCCGTTCATTACCAAATCACGATGGTTTTATTAAATAAATCAAAACCTATTAAAATCAGACTCTATTATACGACGAGTGTACATACTCGTTTAGTAGCAAAACCATCAAAATCAATTCGATTCTAAAAATAACGTAAAATGTTTGGTTTCTTCATGTGGTGGCAGTATATAAATATAGTGTGGTTGGTGGGTGGGTGTATCGGTGGTATATCGAGGTTCAATTTTCTTTGTTTTGTTGTTTATTTTTCTTTTTGGCACACAAGAAGAATAAAGAACAATCGTAAAATATGAAAATTCCAAAATAACCTATAGAATGGTAACATGTTGTGCCATATATTCAGCAGCAGCAGAAGCGATATTCTCTCTTCAGACCTTTATTGAATATTATTGTATTGTATTAGGGTTTTGTATTGCGTCAGCAAACAAAAATTAAAATTTCATTTAGAATTTTTATGTTGGTTTATGTAATTTATTGAAGTTTTGCAATTCTGGAATTCAGAGCAAGGTTTGCAGTTAAGAATGAACGAAAGAGTAGCATATTTTGTTGGAAATTTTTTGAGTTGAATTGTATACTCATTTAAATTACATGTATTATATACAGTTATCACCCGCTTTACGGACAGAATGCGTTTCGCAAAAACTGTCCGCAAATTGAAAATCCGGATATTCAATTATGTTATAAATTTCAACTATAATAACAAGGAGATACGTGGCTTCCAACTATCGTCTGAACTGCTGAACTATTTATCAGAATATCGTTATGATTTATTCAGCACATTCTTAGCAACAGAGTCTCCAGTTGGTTTGGTTTCTTCAGTGATTAGTACAATATAAAGGGATTTCTAATAAGAGGTTTCATTTTGATATTTAAATAACGAATTTTCTTATGAGAAATCAATGAATGTTTATTTTTTGTAAAGACGACATAAAATTTGAAAACGATATCAGCTAAATGGCCGCCATGGCTACGCTTGCAGCACCATATCCTTTTCATGATATTTTCCATGGCCAATTCGCACATTTGCGGCTGTATGTCCTCGATAATTTTACGAATTCCATTTCTCGAATGGAATTCCATTTCACGAATTTTTGGGAGAGTTTTCTGTTTTTCGTGCATCGTTGATTCTTTCTGCTAGTATTAACAATCCTTCATTGGAAATGTCTTCATCATCACATTTCAAAAGTTTTTGAAAATTCGCGGCAGGTAGTAGGCATTAAAATTTACTGCCTATACAGTAAAAGATTTATATTTCGCGGTAGAAATATACCTTGATGTTATCCGCGAATTTCTTTATTTATAAGCCCCCGCTATGTTGATGTGTATCGGCTAGTACAATTTTTGAAAATCTGCACTAGCTGCTTCCTCTACAATTATTAAATTATACAAAGAATGCCACCTATATTTGACAGCTCCCCATCAAAGAATATAGTATTACAATCAATATTATTCAAATGGACCAAAATACTGAAAACATTCATAGAAACTCATGTATAGGTTTCATGTACATAGAGTCATTCCTTTAAATAATGGTTACTTCTACAACCGCACCTTAGATTCATGCGTCTGGAAGCGATAAAGAGTCTGGCATTCACAACCAAATACGAACTCATTGTTCCATATATTACAAATACTATGGTCGTCACGATACAAACATCTGAAGTTCGCTAAAACTGTTGCATAGTAAAATATATATTATCAAGTCTAAACTCCAGAGACGGAGATACAAATAACACAAAAATGTTCGACATCATATCTATCGAATATAGAATCCAAAGTGGTGCATCTAAAGTGGTGACCCCGATGTGATTTGAACATGTAACCAGTATACGACTTTCTAAGTTTTCAGTACTACCATTCAGGAAAGGTGTGTATATGTTCTACCAACACGGCAACTCTTATAATTTCTATAAATACCATTTTATCTGACTATATAACCATAAAACTATCCTACAAAATAGAGTTGTCCAGGTAACTTCGGGTGCGTGTTGCAACATAGCCTAATCACAAAAGTGAGTGGAAATCTTACAAACAATTATAGCTAGCAACCAAATAATAACGGCAATGACGACACAATCATGTAACTCGTTAGAACTGTTGCAACACGAATTACACTATATATACAAATTGTATAGTGCAAAATATCAAATTTAGTCACCTAATGATGGAGTTGATATTTTCCGATAACTTCAACTCATTATTTTTGAAAGTGGTCTTGCTTAACAATTACAGCTTCTATTACACACACAAAGATGTCCTCCGGCTACGCACACTTACTTTACTGCCTTTACCTTATTACTACCACCTACATATTATTGGTGGAAAGCACGTACTTCTAAAATTTAGTGTTGTTGTTATATAAGCAAAAAAAGAATGGGAGAAGGGCATAGTCTAGTCGGTTTATGTAAAAACCCCTTTTCCTATATAGACAAACAGAATAAAAAAACAGAGACTGACAATACATCTACACCAAATCTTATATAAATGCACCTACTCTATAAATCACCAATCTTATGTTGTTGTTGATAGTTTAGAGTTGTTATTCATAATTTCATCGTTAAATTAAATGTTTTTTCGCACTAATAAGACTTCCAAATATTCAAACGTCTCGAACGAATTTAATTTTTGAATTCATAATAATTATAAAGAAATTGTGTTACTTCGTTTGTCAAAATCTCTTCAAATGAGAGGTTACAGGCAATGAAGAGGAAAAACAATTAACTAAACAGTTTTAGCTGGGTAAAAGAAGGGCTTCATGTTGAAAATATTTTCTTTTGTTCAAATATTTCATAAAAAAAATCTTCTTTAAAACATATTTTGTACTGCTAGAACGACACCTTAGAATTTCTAAAATTTAAGATCCGAGAAGCAGTTAAAATTGTTACTTTTCTTGAACACTGGCGACTTTTACGTTATGTCACTGTCGTGGCAAATTATTCTTTGTAATACAGATAATTTTGAACCAGAAGGTGGGTCGTCATGAAATTCAATAGCACAAAGTATAAAAACATCCCTTGGGGCATGTACGATTTGTTCCGAAGGTATTCCCAACATATAGCTTTTTCCAGGAGTACAATTACTGATTAGTATATTTACTTTCCAATTTACGATCCACCTGTTAATTGTGTTGAAAACAAAATTGATGACTCAATATTGGAACTAATTTATTTAATCATTTAATCAACACAAACGCATCGATCTAAATATATATCAACGATTCTTTGTTTATATTTTTCCCGTCACACTGGCTCGTTTGGCCTATTGTGACATCACCTCGCAGACGCACACTCTCAGTCCCAAAATCTGTTTGTTCTTTGAATGAAGTCTAAGATATCCGGTGTTCTCAAAGACTCAACTCAAAGAGTTGATCATCAATATATTCTTCTCCTCACTCACACTGTATGCAGTTTACGTTGTTCCGAATGTTCATTCAGAACATGTGATTATTCAAGAAACATTGCCCTCTTAGTATATCCAATAAATATAGATTTTCGATAGGCCACAAGAGCTGAGACTGTCCCATCTCTTCTGGTGCAGACCACCCATATGGTGGTCGATATCTGTGTTAAGAGACAATAATGTCACCCATCACCCTGAGTAGGCTTAGGTCCGTCTCAAGTGGAAGCGGCACCTTAACGGGGTAATTCATCAGCCAATACGTTCCTTCGATAACCATATGACTGGGTATACAGTGAAGTCTAACTTCATTGAGACTGTCTACTCGATTCTAGGTAATGTACCCAAAACATTTTTCGATGAGTAGTTTGTCACAAAGAATTGCAGATACGATAATCTCTGCAATTTATCTCCTTTGCATAGAGTGCGGCTTTCAAACTTGCAGAAATTCAATAACGATCATTATATTGTCACCGGTGGGGTAGGATGGGTTGTTGTCGCCAAAATGATGAGTGCATCGACACTTTTGACAACTGACCAACGTCCTCTCTGATTACTTTAACCAGTTTAATGAAACGTCTGGTCGTTGATGAACGGCATGTTAACGAATTCTCATTGCCCCGTACTATACAAAATTAGACACCAAACGATTAATAGTGTTGTCAGACAGGCACCGTTGGTCACACTATTTACGATATTAACCACTATCCAATAATTTTAATTGTGAATCAATGCATAAATCCACTTAACCAGCATCCAATTTCTATATAGACACAAAATCGTCTTACAGTGCGGTAAAGTTGAGAATTGACATTTCCAGGGCAAATGAAAACATAAATATACGTTGATCCCAGAAGTGACAATTAATAGATTGAGATCATTGATAATACTTTTTATTTGTGCTCACTGAAAAGTATAAGTTGCAACCATAAATGCGATTGGCAGGATCAGTTCATGACTCGTACTTCCCATTTCCCATAAAAATATATTGTTGCATGAGAGGAGTATGGCAAAAAGGTATAATAAAAATGAGAGAGTGTGGCAAAATCATCGAGTACGGTTAATTTCGATACGGTTCATTGAAACCTAAAAAAAAACATTATACCAACGTCTGTTGCTGTAATACGAGGGCTGCCGTAAAAGTTTTTAGTAAAAGCGTTTCAAAATATTGGCCTTTAAGATCTATTACACTATGCAAAATACACTAAAACCATATATTGAAATAATTTTGTCACTTCGAAGATGAGCTCCAAAACATATTTTTTTAAACGCTTCAATCGTTTCTTCAGGTGATAAAAATCGTTACTCACATATCTTATCTTTGATTGTTGGGGACAGGAAGAAGTCATTGGGTTTCAAATGTATTTGCGGATGATCCGTTAATTGTATCGTTTGAGTGCCCAAATACAACATATTGCTTATGAGCTTGCATTGTCGTGATGCGCCGTTCTGGATTATTTTCTCTCAATTAGTTGAGAACTTTTGGCAATCAAATGGTCGTATACCAAGCTGAATTGATTGTCTTTTGATTTTCAAGAGTCATAGGAGCTATACATGCCGGTGGTTGTAAATAAACACGCTATCATATGCTTTCCAACGTTTCGAGCTAGCCCAACTTTTGTTAGTTTTTGATTTCCCTTTTCTTTCCGGCTCATATCTGTGACTCGTTATCTGTCACAATGCAACGTGCACATAACTTCCGCATCTTTAAATGTTCATGTAAGTTCGTATGCACGCTGACGTTACTAATTCCTAGGCATGCCACGATTTCACGATAAGTCGCGTGACGATCCTGTTCAATCAGTTATCTCACAGCATCCATGTTTTCTGGCACAACAACTGTTTTTGGACGACCTTCACAAGGTTCGTCTTTGAAGCGAATATTAGCGTTTAAATTCTTTTTATCAATTATTACCCCTAGCCAAGGATGATACTTCGTCAAAAGTTGAATGAAGTAACTCGAATTACTTTTGTTGAGCTGGTCTCTTTCAAAAATGGTAAAAAATTATAAATATTGCGATGCGAGCTGACAGATGACTTCTGCGAAACACTGTCAAAAGTGTTACACTTTTTGACTGACATAGAGATCTCCATAGGAAAGCATTAGTATTATCCTTTTTTTTAATTTCACGGCAGGCCTCGTATAAGCCCGCATCCAATTACGTTGCCCAGCATAAATTACGATAGACACCACACAATTAGAATGGCGTACTTCCTCGATACTGATTCAAAAAATCGAGAACAATTCGTGCAAATTTAACACAATAAATAATAAAGCTGATATTATTTTTTAAGTATGTACATATATAGCAAGAGGTCGCTCCACGACGATGGCTTCACGGCGTAAAGAGCGATCTGACATCTTGCAACAGTATGAGGAGCTGGGTCGTGATCGAAACCGATGGAGTCAGATTCAATGGCCTTTAAAAGCCGGCAGAAAAATAGCGTAAAGGAGGACGTAAATAAGCCAACCGCGATAGATTTGAGAGACCGTTGAGCCTCAAAACAGATTGCAAAGATAGAAACCGACAGACATACAGATATTATTTGTCCACATTTAAATATTACTTTACGATATGCCATAAAATTAATTATCTGTGAATCATGTACTTGACTAAAGTCGGAGAAATTGTTTGATTCCGCATACATAAACACAACGTTTAATGCAAATTGTAAGTAACGACTTGCAAATATATGTACATACGGGTAATATTGTATTTGCCGGTTTTCCTTGATTTCGAAGAAAAGAATTTATTCATTTGCAAAATGGTACATGTATATATAATAAATAAATAATTATTATTTGATACAAAATGTCGTTTTTATATTGTTATAATAATACTCGTACATCGTGCAATTAGTTGAACAAATATTTACAAAATTGTTCTTTTTATTCACGAATATAATTAAATAAAGAAGAAAATCAACAAACGATTTGTGAACAAATATTTTGAATGGCCTTAAAAATTGGTACCATGGTCGCCCGATATGACGTTATTTAGAGCTTTAAGTGCAACCAATTATGTATCACAATATATTCATTTAATTGCAATTGTTGAATTATAATTTTTGAAATCCTAACTTCCGTCTACTTATTTTATTCGAAACAAGTGATTAGTAATGGAACAATGTTCCGTGAGAATACCTAACAAAATCCGTAAAGTGCGTTTATCATAATTCAAGAAGTATTGTGACCTGTGCTAATTTTTTGTTCCAAAAAGATTTTGGATAGGCGATACGATTTGAGGTTATTCCATTTCTTCTGGTGCAGACCACCAAAGTGATAATCGATATCTCTCTTAAGAGATTATAGGGCCATCCCTACAACGAGCTCAGGCCCCACAAAAGTGAAAGCTGCACCTAAACGGGCGTATTTATCAGCCGATACGTTTACTTTGATACCCATGTGACCCGTGGATATCCACGAGTCACATGGATACCAAACGAAACGTGGTTTAACTTTAATCGTGAAGTTTAATTCAGTCTGTCTGATCCAATAAAGTTAAACTTCACTAAAACTTAACAAGGCATTAACCGTCATCTTAACAATTTTTGATGAAACAGTATTAGAGTCAATCGCCTTTAGAGAAGCCTGAATGTCAGAAATGATCTCTGCAGTTTATTTTATATGGATAAAGTGCTGCTCTCAAAATTGCAGCAATTTCCGCCTAAAATACAGTAGTGCACGTACCAAGAGGGCTAAATAATTTCACCTTCGGATTTAGCATGCATATAACCAGCCAGATTACAGCATATACTGATCCATTTGTAAATCTCATTATATCCCAACCGCAGACACGTAGCCATCTCAAGAGCTACAGCGGATATAGTGTGCAATAGCGCCCACAATACCCAGACAAACAAGTGTTTAAAGTCAGTTTACCTCCATTATTTACCAAACAACTGTTTGCATTGCCAGTAAATGTCCTCTTTCATTTGTTTTGCTAGGTATAATCCTCCGTTCTAACTAGATCCGCAGATACCTAACTTCTGAAGAGAATTGGGTGGTATGAGCTCCAATTTTTGTAAGACTTAAGATTTAAGTCTATTACTTAAGTTTATATTGTACCTTGTGCTGATCGTTTCACACACCACTCTGCAGCTTAATATATGAATGATATGTAAATGTCAACAGGAGCTATAGCAATAACATTGAATCGCAATCACGTACCGCGATTCGGGGGTTCACTCACCGAGTCAATTTGAGCTTAAATTCTCAAAACTTCTAACCGTAAGTTAATGTAGAACTTTCGAATTATTCATCTCAGATATTCAACTGAGATAATTTACAAAAAAACTATTCAGCTACCCGATGAGTTTTTCATCGATAAAATTCTTATAACCAAGTTTACCAAGTAATCCCAGTTATTCAAAGCAGTTCAACAAGACTATACCAAAACGATTTATCAACCTCCAATGACAGATTAAATTTGATTCTAATATTCGGATGAATGCATACTAACGAATGCCAATTTCCATGGTAAAATATAACACTTACCAGTATCCAAAATTCCAAACCTTGTTATTTTTCCCGAAGAGTTGCTATTTATCAAATTTATTAATCGGTAAATTTATACTACAAAAATTGAAGGTCGTTAGTTATTTCATAGCCAAAGTACACCACGAATTGCGACGGATATAAGTATAACGATTTGGCAATAGTTGGATTTACAGTTATAACCAAATCGGCGATTCCTCTTAGCCAATCACTGAAATCGAAATACCAAGATAAAAACAATAAGTAATATCGATCTAAAACCTAGGTTCTGACTATGTTAACGACTAAGACAATATAGGAGCTAGACTGATTGCATGACTGGCAGGCACCAATGATAAAGTAATCACAAAACCACGCTTCCCGAGATGGTTTTTAGGGGGTAGAGACACTACTGCCAAGACAAAGAGGGATGGTGGTTAGGTATTCGGCATTATATAGGTTTACTTTCTACAATGGAGTCGATCAGGTCCGAATGCGGATGAAATGGTACATCCGAGGAATGGAATCATTGTACCGAATATGCTTTATCGAATCTATCGATTCACAGCATCCAATAGTGCTGGAGTAGTGTTTGTAAGAAAACTTCTGATTGATCTATATTTATATGATGAATTTATAGGAATACCAGCTGCTACAGTACGTAATATACTATTAGTCTAAAAGAGAAACATTATGGATATAGTGCAGAAAACGAACATTTAATAAGGCGCTCGATACCGAATTTTGGCTGAAAAGGGTTGTGGGTATCACTCAGTTGATAATTAAACCTGAACCTGCTCCTCGTTGCACTAACTGTTTATTAAATCTCTGGGAATAAATGGCAGCATTAGAAAAGAGTACTAGAAAACGCATCAGAAGCATTAGAAAAGGCGTAATTCAGGATTATTTAGTTGAGAATATGATAACGACACAAGATAAGTGTATAGTAGGTTGGCTAAATGCTCGCGGGTGTATTAAAACCACATCCCGTTAGAAACATGGATAACAGAGGCAAAAAAGTCTGCAAAGTTTCTACACCATAACCCTGCCGGCATCTTAACATATTGTTGGTATCAGGTTGAGTCCGAGCAAGCTTCTCTTTAGACCACTACTACATACTCTAACCACTCGTCCGTCGACGAGTATTGCTTTGATTTATAATAATTTTTTCTTAACGAACAGTTTTAGTCTTATTTTGAGAATCTGAAGAAATGTGTAACTTCAATGGCACACTGTAAAATATGCTAATTCTTATATGTAAATGGAACACTCTTACTTCCTTATGTGTGTGTGTACATTGATTTAATTTGCATTCAACAATGTCTAAAGCTTAACCCTGCAATACTCATGTGAGAAAAGTCTGGATTTGAACATTCTTATTTACTTACGTATTAATGTACTTACGTATACAGTAAATATAAATTTACAGACTTTATGACGTACACAAAAAAGGTGCTTTCTTGTTCAACCGCAACAACAAGAAACACCATAGCAGTTAGCATGTTTTCAATATATATTTATATACAATTTTTTATTGGAATTTTATAATTGAATTTGATATCGAAAATGTTACATTACTGTAGAAATATACCATGCGTGCAGTTAATGATGCGTTTGAATAAATTTGTAACATGAAAATTTGTATAAACACACACCACAGCATATTAAATTATTGAGCGCCGAATTGAACGATAGGAATTATGTTGATGACGTATGTTTTGCCAAGTGGCGTACCACTATCGTATATGTACACTGCTTCCACACACAATAGTCACCACGATGCTAAAATGTTTATAAATAAATAAAAATTAAATTAATTTGTTTGCTGCTACACTTTTTTTTGTTGTGGAAAATTATGAGAATTATTAATTTGAAAACTGCCGCTAGGGAAATCATCATTGTTCACAAAATCAACACAATAATATTTATATTAATTTTTCATTTTATTTTTAATTTTACAGGGAGGGTGACATTTCATGTTTACAAGTTGACGCAATTACAAATACAACCGACGAAAGTTTAACCGAAAAGAATTCAATATCAAAACGTATATTTCATCGGGCTGGACCAAAATTAAAAGTCGAAATATTTAATGATATTAAAGGTATGTATGACATTAAAGGGTACGATTTTAAAATATCGCCAAATTGACCATGAGTTGATTTCAAAAGAGCGGGCTCGAGTTGTCCAAGATGTGAGGTCGTATCGGTCTGTAACAAAATTTATTGATTGTGACTATTATCTGATTATTGCAAGGTTATGATGGACATTTTCCTACAAGTCAAGGAAGACAGAAAAATATGCGAGCCGAATCACCTCCGAAGGTCTCATAAATGTAGAAACGCAACGAAAATATCAAGATCTTGTCAAGCAGCTTGCGATCTATTTACTAGTGTGACGGAGTGAACACTGTCTGGGATGTATTGAAAATCTCGGTTATTAATGCTGCCCAACAAACTATCGGCATAGTGAAAACTAGGCCCAAAAATGATTAGTTTGATCAGGAGTGTCGTTTACCTGTTGTGCAACAAAATATAGTTCATACTGAAGCGCATGCTCAGTTTTTACATTCGCAAAGAGAATATAATGCGGTTATTGCTAGGAGGACATTTGAATTTGTAGACAGCAGAAATGCGAATAATTGAAGGTTTAGGTATTAAGAATACAACAACTCATTAATGGGTGCAATTTGCGCGGTTTCCTTAGAGAAGTCTCCGATTTGCATCATTACTTAAGATCTCGGTCAACTGCCATTCAGGACCAGAATGATAACCTGTGCGTTAATATCGATGCGATACTCGATAATTGCGTGAAAATTTCTCTGCCCTACTTATTGTTTCTCATGTATCACAAGCTTTATTTGAACACGCTCAATACAGCCCGCATAGTTGTCCATTGAGCATCCATCCTACGAGAATGGATCATCAATGGACATCTTTGCGGTCATCCTATGAGAATGGATCTTCAATGAACATCTCTACGGTCATCACGGCCATGGAGAGATTAAAGTTAAAACGTACACCTGCAGTTGATTGAACTTTGTCGAACTATCTATTCGACCTTATTCGATTGGTATGGTTTATTATCTCGGTATAGCTCTCCTTTGCACAGCATACAACTTACTGTCGTACATTATCTTGGAAAGAATTACTCTTCTGCCAAACTGGTATCGGCCCAAACTGATCAGTCACTGATCAAGATGTACACCAGGTATTCCTAGTTTTCAAACAAGCCTATGACTCGATCAATCAAGAGAGGCTGGTGTGCGCTTGAATATTAAAGAATACCAAACAAATATGTACGAGTACATATGTGTAAAATGACAGTAACACAGTCACAATGATATCTCAAAGTTGAGAACAGGCTATTAAGAACGTTTGCAATTAGTTCTAATGTTCAACAAGGAGATACGCTGTCCCCGTAAGACAATATATTATAATCCAATCAACTTTTTGTATATGCAGATAATTTCAGTAGTTTGAAAGTGCTGAGATTTTAGTATCTTGGATTTCTTATTACTCACAATAATAATGTGGGAGAGGCTATCAAGGTTTGCCTTGCTGCTGGCAATCGGGCTTTGTATCCTCTACGTCCACTTCTGAAATCAAAATATCTGACAAATGCGAATAAGCGGAAGTTGTACAGAGTGTTGATCAGATCAGTTGTCATATATGGATTTAAAAGTTGGATCTTAACGCATGAGTGCAAAAAAGGGTTGAGAGATTGATCATGTGTGTGATATAGGGTCTATAATACGACGTTGATGGTACGTGTCGAGTTCTTTTAATCACGAGAAGCTTGAATTTAATGCGGATTCTTGACTTACGTCCTAACTTATTGCAGTAGCTATGTTCAGAATTTAATTCACGAGTTTCAACATTTTTCTCACTATCAATATCACTATTGGTACTAGACCCAATCTTCGCTGCGGGATTTGTTTGATCATGGTGAGTTTATTTTGTATAAAATCTTAGTCTGTATGGTGTCGGTATGGTCTGGGTTCTTGTTAAAATTGCTATAATTTTTAATTGAATAGTTTCTCGAATAGTTCGTAAATTGTGTGTAAGTTCTTAAACCCTAACATCGCGTTTGAATGGAACCCAAAAAAACTGTTCAATCGCGTCAAATCAATCATAAATCCGCATTGGTTGTATTATCAGGGTGCAAATAACTAAGCACACGATTATTGAGTGCATTATAGATTGGTTCTGGCGTGAAGAACGATTGTACTGGAATCCGACCTCATAATTGGAGATTTCAATATCTCAGAGACTGATATTTTTTCACTAAGATATCGTGTGGTACTACCGACCAAATGGCGCGGTGGTTAAAAATTGGAGCGGGAGGTACCGCGTTCGAATCCCGATAGGGGCGGGACGCAAAAGGGATTTTTCGTCATCTGATTACGATCGTTGGTGTGAATGAGCACATCTATGACCTCCTGTTGGAGTGCAGAACTCATGGGCCACAACTCATCTTTCATAATAGGCTGGCATGAAGCTATGCAATGTACAGATCGTTCTACGTAAATCGGACCTATAACCGTACGTCCTCGATGTGGCTGTAATGACGTAAGGTAGGACGTAAATAAGCCAACCGCGAAAGAGTTGGGAGTGCCTTAAGCCTCAAAAACCGATTGGAAAGTTAAAAAACAAACAAACCAAACAAGATATCGTGTTGGTTTTTTTAGAACTAAATAGTTATCGAGGTGAAAAGTACCTCATCTGAAAATATGGCACTAAGCAATAAAAAATATCGACCCAGAAGCCATTGTCTAATACAATGCCTGAGTAAGGTGAACCATGTAAGGGAGTAACAAGCTTTGACTTTCATGTCACGTCGAAGTGATTTTTTCACTTTAAAAAAAAATTCAAAATTATTTAATTTTGTTAGTTTAAATCAGCTTCAATATTTAAAAAATGATAAGTGGCAGCCAACTTCAACATCAAAATGTGAAACCCTAAATTCAGACTGGTCTGAACGATTTAGCTCCACTTTAATTTCTAGTCCTGCCAAAATAGTCAACCACACTTCATGCATAGCAGGTCTCCAGGCATAAGAAATAAAAAGAACCAAAGGATGATTCATACTTACTCAAGGTACCAACTTAAAGTGAATTTTTAGATGGATGATAAGCAGCTGATAATTTTTAACCAAATCTAAATTTTTGTATATTTTCAAAAATCTATAAATTGCACATTTTATTGCGAATGAGCTTATAAGCTCAAAATAAGGTGTGTAGTTTACACAATTGTAAATAAACAAATAAAAAAAATAAATAAATAATCAAATTGATATTATGTTTAAGATTAAACCGAGGTCATTCTTCAGAATAGTTGAGATCTGTAATGAGTTGCGATTTACAGGTTTAAACTAGCGAAAAAGTTGTTTTATCTATCAGTAAGCACAATAGATATGTATTTAGTTTATCAGAAAATAATCTGGGTCTCTGGTTACTCGGTAGAGGAAGTAACTAGACATGAAACGACTAAACAACTACTTTTTGAAAGAGTAGGTGTGGCTAGGTCTAGGAATATAACAACAAACTTATTTACGTGCTAGATGTAGCTAGACACTCTGCCTGTAATGGAGGTGCTTTAGCACCTTTGAATTATGATTATGATTAATTGTGATTTTATAATCTTCTCTTTTCAGAATGCAAAACTGGTGAAGTACGAGTAACACAAGGATATCTACTACCGGCTAGATATATAATTCACACAGTTGGCCCAATCTACAGTGAAAAATATAAAACAGCATCAGCGACCACACTACACTCGTGTTATCGGTTTGTAAATGAACAACCGTCTAAATTACAAATTTGTGTATATAATTGTTCTTTATTTTTTGTGTACCACCCATTTAGGAACGTCCTGTGCATGTTGAAAGAATTAAATTGTAAATCGCTGGGTTTGTGTGTGATTAGTTCGAATCAAAGAAATTTTCCGCCTGATCTAGGTGCCCATATTGCCTTACGTAAGTATTTCAAAATATGTATTAATAAATTGAGTTTTAATCGAGTTTTATCCTCCCACCCATTCCACACACATACAGGTACAATAAGACGATTTTTAGAACGCTACAAAAATGAAACAATAATTTTATGTTTGGATTCGAATGAGCGAGGTATTTACGAAGTGCTAGCACCATTATATTTTCCGCGCGATCAATTAGAGGAAAGTAGTGCACTGTGGCAATTGCCCGAAGACATTGGTGGTATATACGGTGAACCACAAATACCCGGACGACAAATTCGAATAATACATAATCCTCAACATTCTGTTATGATTGGTGGTGAGTATATTGTAATACAAAAAGTAGTTTTATTTTTAGATTATTTTTTCTAATTCCGATTTCAATTACTATCGGTTGTTGTGTTTTCCATTGTATTCACTATTATTCGATTTTAATGATTTTTTGTTGTTTTAGTTAATAGTTTTGTCTGTCATTCCGATGTTAATAGGTATTTTCGATTCGTTTTTTATTTGTATATGGAATATTATTGTAGTGTGGTTATTATGATGGAAATAACCTTGGAATTTGTTTGTACAATCCAAAACCTCGTAATATGGAAACGAGATCATCATATACAAATTTCTATGTTGTGTGCGATGGATTTCGGCCATATTTCTTATGCTATATACGAAAATTGTGGAAGAGGATATCAAGTTCGCCTTGCCACTGGCAATCGGGCTTTGTATCCTCTACGTCCACTGCTGAAATCAAAATATCTTGCAAATACGAATAAGCTGAAGCTATACAGAGTGTTGATCAGACCCGTTGTCATGTATGGATGTGAGGGTTGGACCTTGACGGATGAGTACGAAAGATGGCTTCTAACATTCGAGAGAAGAATCATGCGTATGATATATGGCCCAAAACGCGACGTTGATGGCACATACCGAGTTCGTTTCAATCACGAGATCAGGAATTTAATGCAAATTCCTGATATCGTGCATGAAATCAAAGGACAACGAATACGCTGGCTCGGTCACGTTCTGCGTGCTGATCCGAAACGAATTATACAGCGATCTTTGAAGGGAGAACCGCCTTTCGGTAGGCGAAGAGGTCGCTGTCGGCGACGATGGCTCCACGGCGTAGAGAGCGATCTGGCTTCTTCCAACTGCTTACAACAGTATGAAGAGCTAGCTCGTGATCGAAACTGTTGGAACCAGATTGTTGACACAGTACGGGCCAACAATGGCCTGTAAAAACCGGAAAAAAAAAATATACGAAAAGCATCTAGAATGTCTTATTAATATTATCAAATATGAACAAATTAAGCGATGGTTTGGTACAAATCTTTAATCAAAACAATAACTAGTTTTAAATAACTATTTACGAGGGGAGTAACAAAAGTTCGCTTAGTTGACCGGCAAAAAAAAATTCTTTTCATATTTATTCTTAATCTTCTTTTTTTTATCTTCTCTACATAATCGCCATTGATTGCAGTGCATTTCTTAATCCTATAGATCCACTTCTTAAAGTAGTCTTCAAAATCTTACTTTTTAAACTTATCAAGTTCAGGATTAACCACATCAATTATCTCCGCATTACTGTTAAAGATCGTTACTTGAAATTTTAGATAATTTTTGGAAATAACTAGATATCACAAGATGCCATATCCAGAGAATATGGGGATGGGCGTATTTCTTCGATGCCAGAGATTATTGTGTAGTTACCGTCTGACGCTTTTCCAGAGGAACAATTTTGATCGGGTGAAGTCAACTAGGCATCATTAATTTTCTTCATACTGCTCTCGGGACTGCTCTTTGGTTTCCGGATCGTACTTAGAAAACCAAGATTAGTGTCACCAGTAACGAGTTAACTCAAGTTGCTAGACTGTCCATTTTCGAATTAATTTAGGAAAAATTTATCAAAATGAACTGGAACTTCTTCTTGGGCCTCATTTAAAATTCGTGGAGCCCATCGAGCAGATTTCTTCGTGTATCCCAGATGGCCAATTCATCAGCGATAATTTTTTGTGTCAATCGTGAATCTTCGTCAACTTTGGACTTCACTAGACCCATAGTAACGTTATGAGTGGAAGATTTTTGTCGACCTTTTCGAGGCTCGTCCTACAGAAAAATATCCCATCTAGTATCTTCGGAACCACGTGGAAGCAGTAGATACGGTGAAATTTCATATGCAATTTGGCATTCATTGAATATTTGTACCCTGTGGGTGGGGCATCCATGTTTTGTAAATATTTCGAACGAAACATAAGACCCATAGAGTACCATCATAATATCCAGAGCTTATCGTAATAGGCGACTAAATGTGGTTGGATCGGTGGGCTGACGACCCGCATCCGTAAAAAACAACAAATGTTAAAAATATTTACAAATAAGCAGAAATCGGATACCGCCAAAACAACAATGACCTCCCGCTTAAGTACCCGGAAACAAGATTGAAGATCAGCACGTGCAGCCACTTAGAAAACCTGGCGCGTTTGACGGCCTTACCACATGTATGAAGAGTATCGGTTGGATTGTATATTGCTACACAGTGGAGATGGCCTCGGAAATCGGAGTTGGATTTCTCATCGAACCACTGATGAAAAGGTTGTTTGGACTTCCAAGCAGTCGATAATCGAATAAGTAAGCTTCGGTTGGATATGAGATTAGCCAACCTGTTAAATGTCTGTGTAATTGCGATAATCTGATGGTGGATAATCAGCTTGGTGACTTTAATGCTAGAGCTGCCAGAAATCAGATCGACTTATGTAATAATATGAGTCCGTACTCGTGACACGAAAAAGCAAGGATAAGGTATTAAGAATACAACAATTCAGCAATAAGCGCAATTCGCGTAGTTTCTTTAAAGGAATCACCGAATTGCACCATACCGGATTGTCAACTACCATTCGGGACCACGATGGAAACCTCTGTGTTAACGTTGATGCGGTGCTCAACACATGGCGTGAACATTTTTCTGCCATACTTAATGTTTCACATGTATCAAAAGCAATTTGAATACCCTCAAATACAAACCGCAGAGATGATAATTTAGAACCCATCCTACGAGGAATTCATAATGGCCATGCAGAAGTTAAAGAAAAATCGTTCTCCAGGGGTTGATTGCATTAATTCATAGCTCTTGTTATTCGGAGGGTAAACTTTGTGGAACTGTTTTTTCGTCCTTGCTCGATTAGTTTGGTGAATGAAGTAATGCTTGAAGAAAGTGGCCGCGTTATGCATAATATTCAAGTAGGGTGGTATCCTTTGCCCAACACACTATCACATTATCTTGGAAAGAATTACTCCTCTGGTGGCGGAGGAAATTATCGGTGACTGCCAAGAAAGATTTCGTTCAAATCGTCATTCACTAGTCAAGTTTTCTCGCTACAGATTATTCTTTCCAAGTACAACGAAACATCTCGCGATGTACACCAGGTATTCTTAGATTTCAAGCAAACTTATAACTCGATCAATCGATTGAGACTATGGTATACGCTTGAATATTTAGGAATACTAAATATCTGTGTAAATTAACAGTAACGCAATCACAATGCTATGTCAAAGTTGAGAACAGGCTATCGAGAATTTTTGCAATTAGTTCCGGTCTTCGATGCGCTGTCCCCGATTCTTTTTAATCTCTTGTTGGACAATATCTTATTTCGACAATCCAATCAACTTTTATATGCATTTGATAAAGGGAGAGAGGATTAAATGGCAACGAAGCGAAAGAGATACTTGATCCACTCGAACAGTGTTCCGTTGGTGTCAAAATCAACGAGCCCAAAACCAAATATCTAATCTCAGGTTTTCGTGACCAAGTCGCAAGGTTTTCATAAGTCTTATCAAACAATGGCAACGGATTTTTAACAAATACATATTTAAGAGTCGCCTACTAAGCGAACTTTTGTAACCGCCCTCGTATATTGTGACGTATAATCGTATTTATATAGTAAGTATTACAACCTATTATAAACAAGCCAAAGCTTAATTTAACCCTAGAACATTGTCTTAGTATATAGTTTCAATAATGAACCGAATCATTAATTTTAAACGATAAAAGAAATCACAGTGGTATGCTAATTACAGCATTAAGAAATAGTTTTGTGAAATCAAAGTCACATTCATATTTTCTCGGTCACGTGCGACGTTACCAATTATCTGGTGAGGAACAAACCTTAGTAAAGCTCGCACAAAGAATTGATTTATATTTATTATCCACAAACAAAATTAATTTTCTGTTATCACTTCTTATCGATAACCTAATAATATTATATGTGATAACACAGCGTTAGTGTGTTGAGGTATAATTGATGGAAAAGAGTAGGTATTCAGTGTAACAAGAGTAAATCGAAACAAATCGAATTTTTATTCGATAAAATCCGCGAGATTTAAAAACATAAATCCGTTAATTTAATAAGCACAATGTCTATAGTTTTTATTTTTAGTTTTTCATTTTAATGTTCCATTTTCAGCCCATAATTGAATTATGTAGTATATGAGTGTAGATGTAAGATATATCGCGATGCGCGCGATTTTCCCTTTTGTAAACCATTTTACTGTATTCATGAATGTGTAATTTGTGTATTATTATATTCGTCTGAATACAATTTTCATGAATTGGAAATGAGTGGTGTGTGTGTTGGAATGATGTACATACACGTTAGGAAAACACTATAATTATATTTATCGGTTTGTGATAAGTGAATTTCAAATAATTTTTTTTTTCGTACGTAAAGTAAAATCAAAACGCGAATTTCGAATATTTAAAAAAAACATGTTAGATTAGTCTTTTTGTTGGTTTTGTGGCGATCGAATGCGCGAATATATATTTGTGATACGCGAAGTGAAATTTATTTAATTTAATATTTCCAAAAAGTTATTTAAAGTGTTTTTTTTTTTGAAAATACATAGCTATGAGTGTCTATAAACATAAAAATGGGGGTAAGTGTGTTGTTGGGCGAAGGCATTTCATAAGCTCTTTAAAATAATTACGACAATCTCAATCTACTTACATACCAGTATATTATGATATCGCGACAGTGAGTAATTAAGTTATTTCAAAGTGTCAAATCAGTGTAGTTATCATTATAATTATATACGGGCCCATGAGTAATCGAAACTGGTTTCAATAAATTTTTGTGATAAATGCGCAAATAATTAATAAATTTTGTTGGTTTACCATAAATTACCTCATCACATACCACCTAAAACACATACACAAACGAACATGATGAACACATAGAGATTATTAAGCTGTGTCACGATTACTATAGTAAACACAAGTGTTTTCTAAATGTTAACGATTTCGATCGCCAACAACCTGGTGGTGCAATACGTTACAAAACAATACAAACTCTTAGTTATATGAAGACAAACGAAAAGTATTACCTATACATTAACATCGATTGATACATAATCTAATGTAAATTTTATGTTTTTATCTTTTTCGATAGTTGCTAGTTTAAACAAAGACGATAAATAATTGAGCAGTTGAATATTTCACAAAATAAGTAGTGGGTTAGTATAAACAATATATTGAAGCTACACAATGTTACAAATATTTAAGACTTTTCGATTGTTTAGCTTACCTCGTCTGTATATCTAAATGACTCATTCTAGGTTGACACTCGTTTGTTCGACCTCAAGTTCAACTCCCACCATTCATAATTAGCTGTCACGATTATAGCAACAAGCATCATTATCACTATCCTACACCAGAGACCAATCACCAGAGACCATAGTAAGGAAGATAAAATGCCCACTCAAGATTATCTCTTCAGAATCACAATGATGAATTACGTATATCTCTATTTTACTGTGACACTCCTGCACTTATAGGCATGGACAGTATAATTACGCCGTAGTGTGTGTCGCGAATTTCTTCTCTACTGGAAGAGCTATGATAGAACCACCTATCACTAATCACTAGGTATGTAATTAAAGATTTAAGTAAGTCTAGAGATGCGCACCATCCGTGAAAAATTCTACCCTATTACTGCTATGCACGAAATTAATCCGCTGCGAAAGAGTTAATTGCTCTTTCGATCTAAAAAAATGTATAATTCATTTCATTGAATAGATCTTTATATTCTGACTACCTCGATGACACCGATGTCTTTGTTCGATTAGTATGCTCCAGATTGTCTTAATTCTAGGATATATTCTAACAAGTCGTGTCTATAATCACTCTACTCAATCAGTATTTTGTTCACTTTATTATCACTTAATCTTATCACACAAATATCTTCTGCATATTAGATGATTTGAATAGTTTCAGAGATACTATTCCTAAGAGCTCTGAATAAAAGCAATCAACTCCAAGTGAGCAATTTTTAATTAAATATCTGCATCGTCTTTCTGAATTCATCATGCAAACTGAAAGTCTGCTTGGTGAAATCAATGATTGCAGTATGCAATACTTTCTCAGACTAGTAACTATAGAAAATGCTATTGTTGACAAGAATTCGACACTGGCTGGAAGTCCTTATTTACTAGACCTTCACAGAGAAAACCCCTATAACTCGTAGCCTTTAGAAATCAATATTTTGGTGCCTTTTGCAAAACTACCGAGGTTTTTTTTGTTATTGGCAACTATTAGCTACATTTAGTCTTCTATGTCTGGATAAAAGTTAAAATGATAATTTCATGGCACTTGACTCCATCGTAGATGAGGTAGATGAGTCCTTGACTCTATCGAAAACCTGTGATACATCTAAATTACAGTAGATTTGTATTTTTGAAACATAACGCACGTATTCGAATCGAAAGCACCTGCTGATAACCAAAACTCCAGACGGCTTTATCAGATTCGAATTGATATCTATTATATAGTGTGGGTGACTATTCGAATGTTTGTAGAAGATCTATAGAATGGGTTAGGATTAACTTTAGATTTTATATCGTGATCTTTTGTTAATTCTTCTACCATTCCAAAAAAAGTCGATCCCAACGGTTTTAGCGTCTATGACCACAATATGAGATTTGAAAGATGAGAAAATCATTTCATCGTACTTGAGTGTAATCCACCTTGATAATTTCCTCCGCTATAGACAGTACTTGCACATTAAGAGTTTTAATTTTTAAATACAAGGACATATTGAGCATTAATAGCATTGATCTACAATCTTAAACACGAGTTGCTTTAAAATTAAAATTACCGGCTGTTATTTCTTTAATAATTACATTAATCTTAGATATTATTCATATACAGTGTACATTAGGATAATGAATGGATAATAACCAAATTGCCTTGCCTAAAAGTCCTAATTTACATACATTAAAATTATGTAAATTTTCTTCCTCTAATAACTTTGATTGGTTTACCTTTGTATTATTCATAAATTTCAAATAGAAAAATTTAGTATATAGGCCAACCCCACGCCCTATCCACGCCGCAATAATTTATGTCCTTTAAACCGCCATCAAATTGAATGCACTCTCGTGTACATGTACACAAAATTTGAATCATTACTATTTTATAATACTATAAATAATAAAATTTACTAAAACATTTTTGTAATTTGTATGTAAAAACTACTAAAATGGTAAAATCGATAATTCAATTACGATAAGATAAGTATCGCGACATTTTTCTCCTTGTTTGTGTTTCGATTGTTCTTTCGAAATCACAAATACTGAAAACTATAATACAGTATGTAACTCCTGTGTGGATGTGGACACACCTTTGCGCGAGTTAATTATACTCGTATGTATATCGAATTGTATGTGCTGCCACAAGAATTAAATGGTTCTACTCACGCGGAATGCTCTACCTTGGGTTTTGAGAAAACCAACAGAAAATCGAAAGTGTGAATAACTAGCGGAATATAACGAAATGTATAATATATCCTACGGAAGTCGTTAATTTATTCATTTACAATAAAAAAAAAATCATTATACCTACCAATCGTAGACATGCGATATACCCGCCCGACACACCGCAAAAAACATGTAGAAATTGCGACACGAGCGATTAAGATATTGGTGTTGTGGTGATAAGATTCGATCTATTTTAATTGAATGATAAAAGTTTTGTTTTGTTGTTCAGGCCATTGTTTATTGTGTCGATTAGTTTGTGTAGTAAGTGTTTTGGTGATGCGATACGTCTTTCTTACACATAATTGGAAAGTTTTTTTTTGTCTTGGAAAACCAAAAACGCAATTAGTTAAATTAGAAAAAAATCTAATCTTCTAAAGTGATTTAAATTAACATTCTTTAGCTACCTATGTGCATCTGGTTGAGTGACATAATTGTTTGTGATTTTGTTTGATTTATGTAGATTACCAGGCAACACCAATTACAGTTCTTGATTTTGATATAAACGTCACAGAAACCAGAGAAATGTTGTATTTTCTGTTGTTTCCTGATCAAAATAATTCTCAGTTTATTCTAATTTGAACCATGTTTCAAAAATTGATCGGGAGTCAAAAACTTCTCTGTTTCTCGAGACTCGCTGATATCTTCGCCTAGTCTCCAATTAAATCACCATTCTTCCTTCTTAATGTGCGACCAAGCCGTTGCAATTTCTGTGAAGAATTTTGATTATGATTGCCTAACATTGTAGGAGTATCAGCAGTTTTGCATTTGTGGTTCGTTCAAATAATTTTCAGTATCTGTTTCAAAAATTTATGGATGAAGACCTTAAGTCTACTGTCTAATTGTATTATTATTAATTAGACATGTTCGAGTACACTAGGCTTATTCTGAAGAGTTCTGTGCTTTAGTGGACTTTATAAATGTTTAGAAGTGCGCCCGCATCTGAACCACCCCAGGTTGCAATATTGAAATTAACTATGTTCAAGGTGTTATAAAGTATTTCAAATGCTTCTGAAATTATACTAAAGGCTCTTTCGAAGTCCAAAGAGATAGGCAACAATACTATCTCTTCTATAATGCGGACTGAATTAATGTGGTCGACAATGAAATGGTTCGGCCTGGATATAGCTTATTCGAATCGTAGTGGTATTTCTACAATTTGTGAGATGCGTTCAAGTATGTTTGGGTAACTCTCCTGTTTTGAGAATCGTACCTTCATGATCCAAACATCACTACTTCATCTGGGATACCAAAGTTTTTTAAAACAGTAAAATTATTTTAACTGCTTATATAGGTTGCCTTTTTTTGGCATCGTAATGATAACGAAACCGTTCTCCCGAGAGTACTGCGGTTTCATCAACTAGGGCAGTCAATTTGCCTGAATTAAATGTCTAAGTGTATCAAACTCATGAAATATGAACGATACTTCTTTCTGCTTGGAGATTGAACAGATGCTGTTGCAGGATTGGTTTTACTGACCAATGGTTAAGTGTCGAAATCATTTCAGTCCAACATCGTTATCATTCTTTAGAGACCACCCACAAACAATTTCAACCAATCAACACCCATTAAATATGAAAATATAATTATTATGACACCAAAATTAAATCAATCAATATTTCGAGTTAAGTTCATGCAATTCGTTAGCACTGTCGCGACACCACTGAACGCACATTACGAACATGAAGTCCGGTAGCATATGTCTAATGAGATGGTTTTTATCTTTTCGATCAATCATTCAATGACGTCATCATCAGATCGAAACCAGCCTAATGAATTATGATATATAAGCAACCACTCGATTACATTTACAACTCATTTCAAATGCTATTCAAAATCATAAAGCTACACGCTTTACACAACATTATCCAGTATCAAGTAGTGAAAGCAAAACTCGTCTAAGTTCAATAAATCAATTTCTGGCCAAAACAAAATCATTACCGCTCATTGTGTCCCTGTTGTCGCTCTTTATCTTCGAAGAAAATTGAGTCAATAAAGCATGGGGTTTGGAATGGCAGAGACTGAATGGAAGGTACCGTTAGAATTGGGTAAAATATCGCGAGCTATCTTCAACCTGTATACTTCTAAACTGCAAAAAGATTCCAGAAACCAAATGGTTTTACAATTTGCAGATGATTTCGTGATCAAAGGTAAAACACGCAGTATCGAGCTAGCCTTCAATAAAAATCAACTCAATTAAAAGTCAACTAGATTGGAAAGTGAATACGAGTGCATCGTTGTGCTTTATAGTGAATTCAGACAGAATTAGACAACTTATGAAGCTTGAATGTGATCAAACGAGTGACAACCGAAATAATGTGCACTTTCGGGCGTAACTGATATGCTACAGAAGACCTCATGTAGCAGAGTGATATTGGGTGTGATTAACTCAACACTACACTCTAAGTTCTCTAATGGATGATTCACCTCTCAATTATAAGAGATCCGTTCACAATGAGATAAACCCCTACAATGTGTGTAGCTGGTTGAAAAACAGTCGCACGTTGAGGTTATTTCATTATTATGAGCTACAAACAGCAGTTTGTCTGATTACAAGGTTGTCCTAAAATAGCAAACTAGAGATTTATTTTCAACTGTGAATGGTCGTTTCACGTCATTATCTGAATAAATTGAACTTTGTTATCAAATAATACAAGATGGTTATTAAAAATCTTATCGGATTAGTATGGTTAATGTTCAGGTGGTGAGATCGGTGGTGAACTGAGCGTATCAAAACTTCGTAACTAGGCCGCCCGGGCATTGTCTATTTATCTCTGTACTAACATAAATTTTTTTTTTTTATCAAATTGGATATAATTTGATGAATAGTCAAAATACGTATTAGTATCATGTTGATTTCTTAGAAAGCACGCCATTATTTATAAAAAAAGATCAAATTTAAACAATGCACGCGACACGATGATAATTACTAATGTTGTTATTATTACTCATTCTCATTATTGAGATAAAACAATCAAGTCTCAGAAATGTGATATCTTTTGTTTGTTTCTTATCTCTGTAGAATCTGTTATGCCCGAATTTTTTAATGTCTCATCTATACTTAGAACTTAATGTACCTGTATTCGGATTCTGACGTGATAAACCTTCTACTGCTCGAAATCAAACTCGATAAATTTAGATGTAAAATTATTTCGTTCAATGTATGTACTACAAAAAAATGCAATCATTTAGGCGATTTAGTTTTGTGATTCTAATTTATATTCTTTATGTTTACACTAGTGTACACACAGGCCAATAAACACAAGTATCATAAAACAAAATCTTAATTATCATCAACTAGTAAAATAATTAAAGAATGGAACAACAACAATCTGTTTTCACTGATAAGCGATTACCTTGGTGTTATTTCAGTATCTAAGCAGAGGAAGTGGGATGAAACATCGTTCATATCATAAAACTCAGATAGAACTATGCCAATCGATTTTTATTTGTTATTCTAGATTTCGATCCAAAATTCATATAAGTCTTGAATTGTGTGCCATAATGTCTCGATTGAAAATCTTCGCCTTTTGGTCGTGACAATTGTTTAGTTAATCATCATCTTACCGTATACCATCCATATACGAGTGTACAATAAACGAAGAGAAACTGTGTACCAAAGTTATTTTTATGTCTCTGATTTGTTTTTGTTTTTTTGTTGTCGTCTTAATACTCAAATAGAAAATAAATTCTGTAGTAATTTATATTAGTAGCTCAGTTCTCTTGCTTTTGTTTTGATAACATGATAAAATCTTAAATTTAAAAAATTATATTTTATTTGCACAATCATCATGATTAACGATTCATTTGAATTTTCATGTAAGATGGCGACACAATACAAAATGGCAGCTCACTTATACTAATAACCGTTTTTTTTTTGATATATTTTCAGCTGACGATGATTCGGATTCAAGTCCACATGATTTCGATGGTGGCAGTATTGATTTAGAATATGGAAATGGTCACGAAAGTGGATCGAGTGGTTTAAGTTCACATTTGGGCATTGGACATCATTCATTTTCACAAATGCAGGTAAATCAATTATTATTGTATACACCTCAATTATATGCATTTAACACATTGTTGTTTTGTTGTAGGGTGATCTGGATCGACAACGTTTACTTGGCGATCGGCCACGTGCTAAAGTATACGAAAGTGTAATTGAAGATGGATTAGAGGGTCTTGAACATCAACAAAGGTAAGATATATGTTTATACGAAACGAATTTACCTTGAAAGTATTGACTTACATCTTAATAAAAGATGTGAAAGAAAACATGTACGAAATTCGAGTGCACAAAAGATAATTTTTGTTTTGTTAAAGAGAAATGATCTCGTTTCTTTTGTTAATTTGGCGGTTGACTTAGCAAAGTAAATATTTTGACTTTATTTGCCAAACAAATGCTTTTTTTGAAGAATTTGACTTGAATCAATCGTTAGTCAAATATTTAAGTATACGATAAGACAATGTGGTTTAAGTTTATTCATCATAATACTATGTATTCATAAGAATTCATAAATAATCATTCTGATAAACTAAAATAAATTGATCTTTGATCACACACGAGTAAAATCCGATTTACACACATTTTATATACATACATTTTCTATTTAACGATTCCACACTCCATTTTGACTTGTAGCAATTAAAAGCAAACTGTTTTTCCAATTCAAATCGATCGGTTTCGAAGGTCAACAATAATGTCCCCCATAATAAACAACATAGTGAAATACATTAAATTTAGAAATGGGTGGGCTATTCTAAAACTTGAGAGTAGTATATTAATGGATACAAATCGACCATCACAAAATTAAAATTGCATTAATTTTATTACATACTAAGCAACTACTTTGACATGCAATCCAAATTTAAAATGTAAAGGTCGGGAGATAAATGCGAGTTCGGACGTCATATAAGACCATCGTTATTGATTTATATTATTATTTCAGTATAGTGACGTCATTACATAATAGTATAAAAGGATCAGCTGTTGCCGTTTTTTATATTCTCCCCTAATTTGTAATTAGCGCTCGATTCGGTTATGATGATACTAAACTCTTAGGAAGTAACTTTAAATCGATTTTTGTGTTGTTTTAAACGTACTAATTTTTTGTAATATCTACGTACTAATCTCATCATTTTTTCCCCAATTCTCCACCAAATTCTCCTCCACATAAAACTCGAATGAGAAATCTCATATACAATATATATATGGTTGTACTCTCATCTCATTTCTGTTATTGTGTGTGCAAAACTCAGTAATTCTTGTAGACGATTGAACATTTTCATTGAAGACAGTTGAATTTTCACGACATAGCCGAAAAGTTTATAGTGTATTGTGGAAGTGAAAAATATTATATTTTGAATAAAAATCGATTTTTCGACAAAACATCATTGACATAACGCGTAACGTGTTGTTTCTTGTGTGGTTCACTATTGTTGTTGTTTTTTTTTTAAATAATTAAAATATGATGGCAATGATAGAAGGCACTTCTATCGATTTGGGGGATCCAATGCCAGAGAGCCCTACGGGAAGTGTATCGAACGAAGCTGTTCATATAGAAACACCTGAAGAAAGGTTAGTACGTGTTTGTGTGCGGGTATAATTATTATATCAAAAGGAAATTAATCGGAATAAGGATAATCGAATTTCGATTAGGATTTTTTTTATATTAATGGCGTCTCTGTTTTGTATATCATTCTCCACCATGTTGGAAAATTTATTTATGTGTTTTTCACATTTTAAATCTAAATATATTCTCACTACATGAAGTATAAACAATATAATTGTAATCGAAAATTACTGTAAAATTACAAATATATAAAACAAATTACGATTTTATTGTTGTGTACGCGAACGGTTTTGTTAAATCGATTTTATTTATTCTCACATTTTAAATAGTTTTCTGCTCTATATCTGACTAGTTTTGTTGTTTTCCCATATGCATGCACATATATAAATATTCAAAATGGCCTGTTGATTTGAACGACACACTCTGGTGATAAGAAAAAAATCTGGTGTGTACATATACAGTGTTTTGTGTATAGATTTTGTCCAGTTGCTCATACTCGTCTAATCGTTGGTTTAATGTTATATTTTTAACTGAAACTACGTCATACATTGGTCACTAACTATGCCTCTGTGTATAGCATGTGAACATGTATTCGAAATATTAAAAATAGATTTTAAAAATAACACGAAACGATTCGAGCATATATATATATATTGTACATTATTATGTATTAATGCATATTTTATGCTCCAACCGTAATATATTATATTTTGGGGCCGTTTCCCCTCTGTACAAAAGTGATTATTAAAAGCAAAATATGTACATAATGTCGAATTAGTCAGTCTTATTGACGTCATTCATTTTATATCGCGATTTGTCTTTGTTACTCTACTAATATACGTTTATAGCTTGGATGAACAAAGTTTGCAACGAGTTGAGTTGTAATCATATGTTTGAATTTTGAATATGGGTCGAATCAATTTTGTTTGTTGTTGTAAATATGCAAGAAAGCACAAAAACCGTATAAAGATTTAACTCACATTGAACATTTTTATTTCAAATGCTTTTGTTTCCTTGCCTTACACTGTGTTGATTCAGACCTCTGGCTATCGGACGTGCTCTTTTGCATCACCATTTGACATTCTCGCTATTCCTGAATGAAGCATATCACCTGTGTGCTATAGAATAGTTCAAACAATTCGAAACTAAGAAAATTTTGCCCGCATCTATACGTAAATGATGGTAAAAACCTTTCTAAATTCAATTTCAGAATCCGAACCTAGTAGTGTCATAGTTTACTGGTACTGCATCATCATCGGATAAAACCAAATTTCGTGGAAATTGTGTGTTATTTTTTCAACCTAACGATATGTTTTATTTATAATTATGGCTGGAAGCTAACTATGTCTAATTATTATGATGTGAGTGGTGTTCGGATTAAAATTTAGTTAATTTATTTAGCACATGTAATAGTTTAAGGCAATACAACCCTGTTAGTGTCACTGGATGACACGGTGGAATACTATAGAACAATCTATCTAACTAGACGTTCCCATGTTAGTTATTATGCGGCTTGGTCCCATTTCATTAGATTCCAATTAGCTTCGTAACAGACTCAACTAGCTCGGAATCATCTTCCTCTTGTGGTTGTGGTGGTTCTGTTGGATCAATATGACGATGATCGTAAGCAGTTGGATTATCATTATGTTGACCCTGCTGTTCTGGATTATTATTGTTGTTATTTTGTATTTGTTCAATATAAACGTTTATATCGCCATTATTATTATGTTCTTGATTGGCACCATCTACATTAACCACATTGATGTTGGACGGTGGTTGTGGAGCTTTTTGGTTTAATTGTTGTATGGGTGGTTCATGTCGTTCCAACCAATCGGTAGATATGATTATTTATGTCTATACCATCCAAAATTTGTTCTCTTAACATTTGGTCTCTTAATTTGTGCACGTTACAATGAAATACCAGCAATATTTTCCGTTGAAAATAATTCCCATGGCATATACCATAACCATATCTAACGAGCCCGAAAATAAAATTCGATGTGTTCGATATGCTGCTAACGGAACGATACCTAACCACGCCAACGCGACTAGGATATAATGTAGCCAATATTTTGGCCAAGATACCTATGGTGAAAAGATGTTTTCTTTTCACTCTTTTTGGAATTTGAACGCAATACTTCCCATTGTAATTGACGATATTTTAACCGCTAGGGTCTCAAATTGGGCCGATTTTCGATAAGAACTGTTAGTTATAAAAATTAGATTCGTTTCATAATCCGTGGTTGGGCTAATTTAGAATACGTCTACAACAATAATCAACGTAATTAAATCGTAATTTATCGCAATAAAGTCATGGTTTCACGGTCTGTGTGGCAAGTAGCACTGTCTTGTTGGAACTAAATCTAGTAACGAGCTTGAATTTCAGGGACCAAATAGTCTATTATCATGGCGGGATAGAGGGCGCCATTTGCGACGTTCTAGCCAGCCTCTCGTTTTGTCTGGATGTAATTGTACCTCCTAAACCTCTTCGAGTTGCTATTCAGCCCAAGTTCTGCCCAATTTTAGCTTATTTTCGTACACAACGAGCTAGAAATGAACCTCATCGCTGAACAAAATTTTTTGTCGAAAACGATGGATATTCTTCAAGCTTATCAAGATCCCAAAGACTGAAACAGTGACGATGGCTTCAATTCTTGCACGAGTTGATTTTTTTTTGTTTTTGTTCTTAAAATCCTTACGTACCATACACCAAGTTGTTGCATACGCCAAGCCAAGCTGTAGATAATGGCGCCGAATCGTTTCATCGCGGTCATCGCGTATACTCTTAGCAACCGCCACTATATTTTCTTCACTTGTGCTGGATATGTTCTATTTGGTCGCTTGGGTTTCAAATTGGTCGATGGTATAATCAATTAGAAGAAACCAGAACACAGTCTGCGCCGTGAAACCATCGTCGCCGAAAGCGATCTCTTCGCCTTTCGGAAGGACAGCTTCTTTTAAATGTCGCTGAATCATTTGATGCCAGCGTTCTCGCTGTACTCGCCATATAAATCGAATTAGGTCGAAAAGACAGTTCGACAAAACTAAGCCTCCAAATATCAGTTCGACAAAGTTCGAGTACCGCTTTGTATCGAGTACCGCACCGATGTTAACACAGAGGCTAGCATTTTGGTTTCGAATGGTAGTTGGCCGACATCTAAGGATATGTTGCAATAGGGGCGACTCCTTTAAAGAAACCACGCGAATGGCGCTCATTCCTGAGTTGTACTTTTAAGATCTTAGACATCCACCATTCACGCTTCTCTTGTCTACAAATTCGTTTGGTTGTCCTCCTAGCAAGAACTGCTTTATCCTTGCGAATGGTAACCGAGTGTGCACTTCATTATGGGCAATATATCGTTGCTCACTGTCTTCCTTGATTTGTTCGAATCTATCGTATCTTCAAATTTTTGTTGAAGACCCAACGTCTTGGACAACCCGAGCCCGTTCTTTTGAAATCAGGAGATGGTCAATTGCTTAGGTATACAGCCTATACGATTATCCAAATTATTTCAAAATGAGTATTTATCCCGGAGTTGACTTACACAGTGGGCGCATGTACACAGACGATTACCAAGTTGGCTAGTTTTATGTGCAAGCGTAGCTTACTCATTCGATAACCGACTGCTTCACAGCATCACACTTCGGAATTACAAAGAACATGTTTGTGTTTAATGTATTAAAGTCACAAACTTTTAACCTTTCACCCTACCGTCTAACGTCTAACAATGTTAAACCGAGAAAATCTAATCTGGTTTAAAAATCTAATCTTTCCGTTACACTTTACTATCAAACGCATTGCAATTTTTAATTAAAAAATAATTTGCGATTTTAATTTAACTTTAAGTCGTTTGATTGATCTTAATTGCAAAATTAATCTCAATTAATTAATTGACGTCTTAACTATTTATGAATTAAACATATAACCTATCCAGATAAGTTGTTTTCATTGTGACGAAATTTGTATATCGAGTGATTCAATGTCACAACAGCGAATTTAAATTTTGTCAGTCAAATGCACATACAGATAGATAGAGTACGTCATCATGTGTGTAAACACAACATGATAGATTATGTGTGTATACGCGATTAACATGAACTTGGGGATTACACAACCTTATATGATTTGTTTTTATATCAGATGTATCTATTATTTTCAATGTGAGTCTCGATTAGCCTTACATGCGAGTATATAAATACTCACGTATTAATTTAAACAATAATAGTGCTAATTATATGGTACTGTTTTGGACACAATGCCCCTTGTTAGTTGTAAGTCGAACAAAAGTTGAAAATAAGAGCAGATTATGTATCAAAATTCAATTAACCAAACATTTATTTTGCGTTTTAAGAAACGAACTAGTGTTTACATTGAGTATCTCACTCATGTAGGCGTGGATCTCTGATGCGTCAATATAAAAATCTATTTATATGATTATATTTTACGGTCTGACAATGTAAATAAACAAGTAAAATATAAATTTGCTACTCACTGTGTGTTTGTGTGTAGTATGTGCTACCTTTGCGCATTGCAGATCACAATAAAATATTCTTATCTATCTTACAGATTTTATACTACTTTATGTCATATCAACAATGCTAATTAATTTTTGTTTTGTTTTTAATTTCAGATATGAGCGATTACTACATCGTGCCCGTACAGAGGATTTAACAGAAGTTTCAGGCATTGGATGTTTATATCAAAGCGGTGTCGATCGTTTGGGCCGACCGGTAATTGTGTTTTGTGGGAAATGGTTTCCGGCACAAAATGTTGATTTGGAAAAGGCATTACTATACTTGATCTATCTACTTGATCCCATCGTAAAAGGAGACTATGTGATTTCTTATTTTCACACATTAACAAGTTCGAGTAATTATCCATCGTTACAATGGTTGCGAGATGTGTACTCTGTATTACCATATAAGTAAGTTTTATGAGATTTGTCATGTAGGTATTGCTTAGAGAACAGGCTATCGAAAACTTTTGCAATTTGTTCTGGTGTGCGATAAGGAGATGCGCTGTCCCCTATTATTTTTAATCTCATGTTGGAATATATCAAGTTTTTGCATATGCAGATGATATCTGTGTGATTGGATTAAATGGCGACGGAGTGAAAGATATGTTGGATCCACTTGAACAGTGTTCAGCTTTCAAATTTTTGATCTTTGGTTTAAGACACTAAGACTCAATTGATTTTAGTAATGGTAACCACACGTTAGAAGAAGTGATGAGATTTTAATATCTTGGATCTCTCATTACTCTTGATAATAGTGTGGGAGAGGATATTGCGGTTCGAAATGCCGCAGGCAATCGGGCTTGATATCAAAACCGATGGAGTCAGATTGTTGACACGTTACCAGCCAACAATGACCTGTTAAAATCGTTTAAAACCATTGCTTAGCAATAAATTTAAAGTATGCTCGTTATATGGCAGTCGACTGCTAAATATGACATCTGCCTACCAACTATACAATTTTGACGATTAAATTCGAGCAGTTAAGGGTCGATTTAAGTCGTCAAAATCGATGCCACTTCATCACCTCTAGAAATAGTCTTTCGATCATCATAGTCGAACCCACTATATAGGTATTAATACTCCGGCGTCAGTTCACAAAATCTTGGAGGCCAATTCACGGATCCCTATCTTAATATGATGTTCTCATTAAAATTTTCTTTCAATAAATCGATGGCTTGGCTCGCTGTGTACGTTCACCATCCTGTTGAGTTCACAATTCGGTTATATCTATATCTCACATTTTTGGCAATAAAAATTCCTTGACGTCCTTCCGCATTTTTAAAGAAAAACGGTCTGATTATGCCCCTTGCTCATAAACCGCATCAAGCAGTCATCAGTCCAAATACGACAATTTTGTTTGTTGACTTATCCGTTCAGCCAAAAATAAGCTTCATCACTGAACACAATGTTTCGATTATAAAACGGATCAATTGGAAGCTGTCTTAACGTCCATAAACTATATCGATTACACAAAATAAGGTCAACCGGCTTCAATTCTTGAACAAGCTGTGTTTTGTAACCAAGATCTCTTCAAAATACACTACAATGTGTTCATATATCATATGACCCAGAGCTTGAGAACGACGACGAGTTAATTGATTGAGCTCTTCAACTTTCAGCTACAGCAGCAATATTCACATTAGATCGACTTGTACGCACTCTGGTCGAGTGATGAATATCCAATAATTGTTTCGCGAATTGTGGCGTTCAGTTGGACGATTATGAACACCATTAAATGGTCGAAGAGCACAAAAACTGAACACTGATTTTTTTTAAATAAATGTCTACAATTTGTAAACGTTGTGCTCGCGTTAGTTAGTCTATTAATGGTGAAATGTCAACGAGTAATACAATTGTCATATGAACAAACACAAATGTCATATGAACATGACACTGCTCCAGTGTCATGTTCATATGACATTGTGTTTTACTTGTATGACGCATAAAACCAACGATAATGAATCCCAATTGGAAAAAGTACCTCCTATTGGATCACTCTTTGTAATAATCAGTTTGGAAAATTATACTTTACACTGAGTGAAAACCTGGCGGTTTGTTCCATATTGGAGGTAAACACAGTCGTCTGCGATCATCTGCAAATAGAGTTATCTTTACTCGGTTTGTAGCTTCTCCAGCAATAAATCACCAAATAATCTTAATCCTAGAGTTCGAAAATAGTCCTATTTGATAATCATGATTAATTGATCGTTAGTTAATTTGTATTTGTTATTTTATTTTTTAGATACAAGAAAAATTTAAAAGCCTTTTATATTGTACACCCGACATTCTGGACCAAAATGATGACATGGTGGTTTACAACGTTTATGGCACCAGCGATAAAAGCAAAAGTTCATTCATTACCCGGTGTCGAACACTTGTATTCAGCAATATCAAAAGATCAATTAGAAATTCCCGCCTATATAACGGAATACGATATGGCAACAAATGGTTTACACTATTTCCAGCCAACACCGCAAAGTATATCAACAGCAATGGGAACATCATCTTGAAGCGATTACTGTTCTATGTATAGTTTACGTGACTACATCTTAGTTATGAATAAAATTTCAATTTTCCGTTATAAATCAGTATTAAAAAATTGAAATTTTGTTTTTATGTAATTAACCAATTCTTAATACTATTTATAAGTTGTTTATAATTATTTTTATTTTTTAATGTCTTCCGAATTTAAATAAATATTAAAAAAAATAAAATATATAAAAAAAATTATTTCAAACTCGATTTCAATTCGTATGTCTCCACAATATCAAAGATTCAAACCACAGTTTCATAAACTACATATTAGTGTGTTGCCATGCTATTATTGGCTTAAACGTTCAAATAGGAGGCTGTTTCAAATAATTTAATTGGCTTATTTATAAACATTTTTTATTTCGAATTTTTAAAACAAAAGGAAAAATTAGAGTTGTTGTTGAATAAATAATTATTATATACATACATTTAGGCGTAATAATTAGTTAAAGTAATTATATTAAATAGTAAACATTTCGGCGTTTTTTTTTATTTTAAAAATTATAGAAACGTAAAAAATACTCGCCATTTTGTATAGAAAATCGTTAATTAATTAAACCATTTAATATTAATTTTTAAATGAAAATATATCAAATTATATTATTTCGCTTCTGAATTTTGTTTTATATAAATGATTAAGATATTTATGCTGTTTGCACCCATCTTGCCTGACCTTTTAAATAGAATACAACAATTTCTTGAGTCGATCTCTTTCACATAATAAATATTTTGATCTTATGATTAGATAAAAAAAAATACAAACAACCAAATTTAAAGTTCAAAAGCCTTAATAAAACAATTTAAAACTTAAATCTAGTGCTACGATTCGTTTGGTCTCAAGTGAATATCTCCCACTTTCTGACCAATTAAAACTCATTTAAAAGTATATGTATCGTGTCAATTTTATTTATTTATTATATTTTTTTTTTTAAACAAATTAAGAAATATATAAATATTATCAAATTATCCTCCTGTCTTTTCACATATTTTAATTTCTACAAAACTAGCCAAAAGTGCTATAAACAATATTGAAATGCATAATAATAATATAAACAAAACACCAAAATGAAAATTTTATTCACTGTAAATACCAAAAAACCCGTTGTTGAGTTAATTAATTAATTATAATTTTTAGTTAAAATTTCAATAGAAGTACAATATAAACTGAATTTAACTAACAAACCTTAATAATATATGTATAATTGAAGAAAGAAATATAAAACACATATAGATATATATACAAAACAAAATGTTTCAGATTTATTTTTATAATAAATCTTTATAGGTATATTTATAAAATATAATATTAAAAATCATTCTATTTGTTAATTTTTGTTTAAGTTTGGTTTTTCCTTTATTGCGAAAATGTTTCAAAATATATAAAGAAAATGTTTTATTTGAAAATAATTTTAATTGTGTTTTACTTGTGTGGCAAAATCGAGATGGTATAAAAAGGTAATAAACTCAGCGAGCTCTTTCGTAATTCCTCTTTTGTTCTATATTTTACGCCGTGGCCAGACAAATCGCAGCTATTCGATCCATTTATCCAGAGATCGACTGTATACTGTCTGATTCAACACTGGGCTAAAATGGTTGTAAGAGAAGAGAAATGAACCTATTACTCTGTATTGAAGTGTGGTGCAGCTTGTGGTTTATACATCTTCAATGGCAGCAATATTGCATGGTATAGAACTATCTTGTCAATTTTCCTCAAAACTTCAAAAAAATCCAATATTTGTTAAACTTTTTTAATGCAGATTCATAGTCAATATCAATACTTATCAGGTGGTACATTTTTGTATGTATAGGTGCCATCAAATATCTGAGAAATAAGTTATTGTGAGCATGAAAATTAGGGTAAAAAAGAAAAAACCGGTTTTATTAAAAAGTGGTATTCCCTTCCCTGCCCTGAATGATAGCAAAAACTATAAATATACAAAGACTTCCCATAATAACATAAAAAAGTATACATTTTCAAATTGATGTTTTACAGTGCAACTTCTAAAACGAAAAAAATTTTAAAATGAGAAACAAATGCATACAATTATTTTACTAGTATAACAAGGTTTGGATTTCAGACTTCTTTGATGCGATCAACCCAAAATAAAATTCGTCGTACCCAAAATAATTTACTTGTAATTTGTATGAAATGGAAAGTCTTTGGTACGACGTACTCCTCGTGAACTTCCTCAATGTACTGTTGAAATGTCATTCTTCTTGATCGACAGCCAGTATTGGCTCGGGTGATGAATATAAGATCTGTTCTTGTCTCTAGTGTTATGCCACCCCAGAACATGCACGATCCACCACCATACGAGACACGTTCTTCAATGCAACATTATGCATATCGCTCTCCTTGTCTTCTGTATAGTCCCGTTTGCTGGTCTGTGTGCAGTCAGATTAACTTCTCAAAGTCGTCTTCTAACTTTCCACCGACTGATTTCGACTTTACGAACTTCTTGGAGCCACCGCCCCAGTTGAACCGCATTTATACGACAATTTCGCAACGATGTTGTAACAGGAAAGTGGTCATCACGCGAGGTCGACCGTATTACTGTCTGTCTATAATAATATAGACAATAATACGGTCCCATCTAAAGCCACCAGTTTCCTGTTAGCCACACTCAACGAATGGGGAATAGACTCAAATTTAGTCGTAGATCCACTTCACTTTGGTGCTTCCTCGCATTAATAACCACTTGTGCGGCTTCGTCTGGTTTGGTATCCATTTCTTTGCTCCGGTTGAAGACATCATTATCGCTCAGGCTAGCGTCGATGTGCGAATGATTACAATTTCAAGTAAGATATTTCATGGCATGCTATTGTATTGATCTGCTTGAATTATTTTTAGAATTTATTTCGAAAGCCTGCTGTATGCATTTGACAGAAAATAACTTTGTTGGCATGGTACAAGTACAAAAAAAGGTATTGCTGGATAGCTATTGAAATAGACTTTGAATCTAATAACTGTTAAACCTTCTTCGACAGGTTTTTATAATCTGAGCTACCGAATTGGTTTTCTAAAAATTACTAAGCCAAAAAAAATTTTCTTTATCTAAAACGCAAAACTAGTACATAATAGAAAATCTAAACGAAACAACTATCCATACTAGCTGTCGCAAAGTGCTATTGAGGCGGTTCAAGAACAAAAAACCAAGAGATTTTGCTCATAATTTCTTCTTGCCAGATTATATGATAAAATCAAAAAAAAAAAAATTTAAACGTTTTTGAATAAACACAAAGGGGTTAGCCTTATCGTTTTTTTAGCCATAAAAATTTTTGGTCTCCGATTCCAACGAAATCATCCGTTACAGACATGCGGTACCACTTAAAAATAAGAGCTGTGCAATCAGTTTCATAATTTTATTTACTTGACCTGTGTTTTAGTGAACTTTACGATGTTACTGTCTAATATCTTCGGATATAACAATGTTGTTTCAAGCCTTGCGTATCTTTGTATATTGATACACTTCGAACTCATCCTCTACTTCTAGGCTGATTGTGTTAAAGGCCACTTGCAGTGAAAATATATGATGAACATCGAAAATATGGACGTTGAATCAAACCTCTTGCTTATGGGTGGTGATGAATCTGATCTCTCACCCAAATTCAAGTGTTTCACTTTAAAAATATCGAATGGTGAATGATTCTCAAACCTACTATGTAAAAATTTATTTAGGGTTTCGTTCAACTTGTTTTAAACACTTCAAGCTCACATCTTGTTGTACGCAGTCGGGAAGTGCCGTTGTTAGCGATCAAATTACGTAAAGTTAGAGGATTCAGCTCACTACTCATTTAAAGATGTTTTCAGCGAGAAGCACTATCTGAAAAATTTGGTTAGTCTGATGATCTTGACGAGCAGATATGTTATGGGTTTATAACTAGTTGTCCGTAATAGTTAAGTCACCCATACGGATTTTATAAATTAACTGGCCATTAAAGACCTATTGGCTCTATTTGAGCAAAATATTCTACTTAAATGGAAGACGATTCGACCCAGGATTTCTACCCATAAACAAAAGGTCATAATAATCTATCAATTAAAGACCGTAAATGGCCCTAATGGAATTTCAACCTTAAAAGAACCAATAAATACGAATTGATGCAGAATGTAGGGTCAATGCTTTTACACACACACATTCGCTTTTTATATCATCCGGACCAAGTTTATTTTGTCTTAACGGCGAGAATCGAACTCGAGACTGTGGTATGCTGAGAAACTCTATTAGTGGATAAGTTATAAGCTACAACCGGCGACAGAAGGTCATAGATGTACGTAGATCGCTTTACTCCGCCTGCCCTTTATCGTGGTTCAAACCAGGTACGTACGTTGTGGTCCATATGCGACAGGTTTAACTAATTCAGAATTTGGTCGTTATTCTGTCCTATTACCGCTATGTAGTCCGGTATTCCGACTTTACGAAGTTCTATGTACTATATATTTATAGTGAGGATCAACGACGTCATCTGTTGTATCTAAACAGATCACAAACGAAGATGAATGTAGTACATATTTAGACGCGGACACCGTACTAGAGAGGGCTACTTGATGTTTTTATTCGGGTCGATGGAATGAAACTGTACCGGATGTAAAACCATTAATTAATAAGAAGGTACTGTCTTTTCATTCATTACATTAAGCAGTTATGATTACTGCTTTACAATCTAAATCCAGCACAAACAATACTTTCACCTCTGATCTACTTTGCTTCTCTAATTAGGGTCCTTATATTAAATCCTTTCTTGAGATTTGGCATACTTAATCTGGACTATCAACTTAACTTGGATAAAGTAAAAAGATTTGAGAAGGCAACAACTATCACACAAGAAAATAAACAGTTCCACATTGTGCACTACACATAAGATAGCTTTCGATTCAAATACGCGAAAATAATCATTTGAATTTATAAATACTTATCAAGTTATCAGTAAGAGTTCATACGCCATAACACGAGTCGGCTTATAAATGATAATTTTAGTGGTTTTAAATAAAACAACAAAATTGATTGGTTGTGGTCATACATGATAACAACATTTGTATTTTAAAAATACTACTTCCTTGATAATCTTAAGCCACCGAGTAGATTAAAAAATATCTAGCTTTATAACTGAACACCTGTCTTATTAAAATTGTTGTTGTACCAAACGAGTCTCAATACAATTTAGAGAAATTTTCAAAAGTTGGCTTAATAAACATTACGGTCTTACGGACATTTTTAATGCTGGTGAAAGCAGAACGATTTCATCATCTAGTTCCTTAAGGATTTGAGTGATATCACTTTCATTTATGGTCGTATCTGAATGGCTGTTCCTAGCTTTTGCTGCTGTTACGATAGTATGCAATTCTCATCCGGTTTTTGTGACTTATATTTACTGCATTTCGTTTTATAGGTTGTCTGTCTTTTTAAGATATCTGCATGGAACACATTTTTTACCAGTTTATACAGGCCATTGACCTTTACCGAGCCAGTTTTTAATATTTTTGTAAACAATTAGATGATACCAATTCCCTTACTATTCTGTGGGGCCATCATCGCCGACAGCGTACTCGCTGTGCTTTGATTTTATGCACAATATCAAGAATTTGTATTAAATTCCAGAGTTCTTGATTGAAAAGAACACGGGATGTGCCATTAACGTCGCAGTGCTGGCAAGCATAATTCTTCTTTGGAATGTCAGAAATGGCAATTTTGAGATCCAATTACCAATCTGATGAAGTGAACAGTTTCTGGGAAGTATTGAAAACCCCGGTGGCCGATGCTTCCCACCACATTCTCGGTATAGTGAAAACTAGGCCCAAAAATGATTGATTTGATGAGGAGTGTCGTCTTGCTGTTGAGCAACAAAATATAACCCACAAGAGAGTAGTTTCTTTAAAGGAATCACCGAATTGCACCATACCTTAAGATCTAGGTCAACTGCCATTCGGCACCAGGATGGAAACCTCTGTTTTAACGTTGATGCGGTGCTCAATACATGGCGTGAATATTTCTCTGCCCTGCTTAATGTTCCAAATGTATCACAAGCTGTGTTTGAATACCTTCAAATACAGACCGCAAAGATTTTCATTGAGGATCCATCCTATGTGGAATTCATCATGTCCATGGAGAGTGTTTAAGCATAGGAGTTGAATGTTGAATTCAACTTATAAGTTGAATTGACTTACTAATTATACTTCAGTGTAAAAATTAAATTCAGTGTAAAATATAAAACAATTACACACTGAAAGAACCAGTCTGTCTTAGTACGCACAAACTACAGGTTGTGCTCAAAAAAGAAACCAAAAATAAAAGGTATTAACAATCAAAAAACGTGTTGAAAATTTATTGACCAACAATTAAAATAAAGTACAGTCCACTTAACAACGATTACAAACATTTGGTCCTTCGAGCCGGATTGGCACAGAAATATACTACAAATGCATATTCAACACGTGTACACAGTCTACTTGATGGAAATGTTACACCTACATATATAATCAACATCCATCACACACATCATAAATCGAATGTAGCTAAATATATGTAAAATCCATCACACACATCACCTATAATATACGGATTTATATAAAATTTGGCATCGATAAGATTTACATCAATTTTTACAACAATATATGCGAAACATCGCACTTCACGATTTTCATCATCTTTATACATCGCATTTCACCATCATCTGCATTCATCTAATTTCATCATCTTTATACATCGCATTTCACCATCATCTGTATTCATCTAATTTCATCATCTTTATACATCGCATTTCACCATCATCTGTATTCATCTAATTTCATCATCACTAAAGGAGTCAGGTCATATTGATTTTATTAGTTTTATAAATTTGTAAATTATAAGTTCATAATATATTGATTGTGGATCATATCAATATTTGATTGCGAACGAAATGTCGGTCGAAATTGAAAGGTGTAGAAATATTATAAAGAGTGTTAGTAGTCGCGTGAAATATTTAGCGGATCAGTTAGATTTACATGAGTCAACTGTGACTAAAGTCGACCTTGAGTCCATGTTGGATCGCATCAAGGGATTGTATCACAGGTTTGATGATGCTCAATTCAAAATCGAGGAATTCGAATTAACGGATTTAGATTTGGTAGCGCATAATGAATTCGAGACGAGTTGTCGGTTGGTTGAGTCCCGTATTCGAACTCACTTAGATAAATTCACAAATATGGCAAACGATCAATCGTTTAATTCCAAAAATCAAAAAATGTGCACTGTGCCGTTACCAGATATTCCACTACCTAAATTTGACGGTTCATTCTTATCATGGGTCAACTTTCGACAGACGTTTGTACAGCGGGTACATAACGAGAACCGGTTAGATAAAAATCTTAAATTTTCCTATTTGGAAAATTGCTTAAAAGGAGGTTCGGCTTATCATTTTATCGAATCAATTCCAAATTCGGATGCAAACTATGAAACAGTTTGGCAGTCTCTATTTAAATACTATGAAAATGAACCTAGAATTCGAACTTTGCATATGCAAGAGCTATACAAACTGAAACCAGTTCAGAGTGAAAATAGTGCAAAGGATTTGCAAATGTTCATTGATGCGTTTTGGAAACAATACAATGCATTAAAATCATTACAAATACCCATAGATCAATGGGATTTGTATTTAGTATTTCACGTATCTCAGCTAGTTGACTCAATATCACGGCATCAAATCGAATTAAAAAAACCATTCGAAAGAGATTTAACTATACAAGAGGTCATGGATATCCTCACGCAACGAGCTCGAGTATTAGAGGCTTTATCTCCCATCGAGTGCAAAAGTCAAAATGTACGATGTATTATTAATAAACCCCAAAGGTCAAAATATTCTATGGTCGTGGCAGATTCAAAAAATTCCATATCCTGTTTGTATTGTAAATCCAATCATTTCATTTATAAATGTCAAACCTTTAAATCGTTAACCTGGAAAGACAAAATCCAGTGGGTAAAAGAAAATAAATTATGTCTTAATTGTTTTGGAGCCCATCATATTTCAAAATGCAATTCAAAGTTTTCCTGCTACACATGCAAGAAAAAACACAATTCGTTATTACACATTCCACAATCAAATGTTAATCATGATCAGCTTGACACCGATATGGTGTCAAAGTCGGTGTGTCCTGACAATCGTACCAATTCAAATAACTCTAGTGGTAATTTAAAAGTCACATCTGACAATGTTCATCAATTATCGAAGATAGATTATGAAATTGAAAAGTTTAAAAACAATAATCAAGAAGCAAGCACGTCATCGAGTAGTCATATGGTGACGAATGAAGAAATCGAGTATGATCAAAATATTTGCCTTCATTCAACAGAAACTCAAGTTTTATTATCAACCGTGTTAATTTGGGTAAAGAACCCACATGGTACACGCATTTTATGTCGCGCGTTATTGGATTCTGGATCTCAATCCAATTTTATTACGACAAGTGCGTGCCAAAAATTGGGTGCTAATAAGCAGTCAATTCACATTCCAGTGACGGGAATTAATGCTAATATCACAACAATTAAGCATAAGGTCAACTTATCGATCGAATCTCGAGTTCAAGATTTTAACCGTGATTTGGACTTTTTGGTTCTACCCAAAATTACCGGTAAACTACCGTTACAACCGATCCAATTCGACTTCAGTAAATTACCAGCTAACTTTCAGTTGGCTGATCCGAAGTTTAATGTGCCGGAACGAGTTGACATACTATTAGGTGCCGAAGTATACGCTGATTGTTTTAATGGAGAAAGGGTTCAAATTAGTAAGCAACTCCCACCATTCCAACAATCAGTTTTTGGGTATGTTATTTGTGGAAAGATGGCAAGTAAAGTTCCAACAGTATCTGTATCCCTGTTTTGCTGTAGCGTTGATGTGTTACGAAAGGAAGTTCAGAGGTTTTACCAAATCGAAGACGTCAAAACCAAAAACAATTTCTCAATCGAAGAAAAGGCGTGCGAAGCAAGTTATACCAAAAATGTAAAACGAGATTCTCAAGGGCGATACAGTGTTGCGTTACCTATTAAGTCAAACATTTCAAACTTAAATAACAATAAAACCAATGCTTTAAACCAATTTTACAATTTAGAGAAAAAATTAACCGCAAATCCAGAACTGAAACAATTATATTGCCAGTTTATGGATGAATATGTGTCATTAAACCACATGCAACTAGCAGAACAGCCAGAAGCAGACGTGTCATATTTTTTACCACACCACGCGGTCTTTAAAGAAAACTCAACCACTAAAAAATTACGAGTTGTATTTAATGGCTCATCAAAATCATCATCTGGTCTGTCCTTAAATGATACATTAATGACTGGACCAACAATTCAACCAGAACTATTTTCTATTCTCATTCGATTTCGAAAATTCAAAGTGGCTTTAAGTGCAGACATTACCAAAATGTACCGACAAATAAACATTCTACCAAAATATCATCATCTTCAACAAATATGGTGGCGAAGTTCTCCAGAATCTCCTTTAGCGGTTTATCAGTTGAAAACCGTGACTTACGGTACCACTAGTGCTCCGTTCTTGGCGATTAGAACCCTAAAACAACTTGCCATAGACGAACATCAACATTTCATAAAAGTATCACAAAATCTCCTACAAGATTTCTATGTTGACGATTTTTTGGGTGGAGCTAATGATTCTGCAGAAGCCAACATTATAAAATCAGAGTTAACAGCATTGCTTGCAAAAGGCGGCTTTGAGTTAACCAAGTGGTCGTCCAACGACAAAAATGTGGTTCCTATTTGGGATCAACCACTAAATAATGTTGTTACCACTTTAGGAATTGTTTGGAACACTCTCCAGGATACTCTTAAAATTTCAATAGGAAAACATACCCAACATTATCAACCATCTGATAACTTAAATAAACGGATGGTCTTGTCACAAACTTCACAAATTTTTGATCCTTTAGGCCTTTGTGCCCCCGCAGTGTTCATTGCGAAATTATTTTTACAAAAATTATGGGCTATTCCAAATCTTAACTGGGATAATGAAGTACCTGAACCGTATCGTTCTGAATGGATGCGTTATTCAAGCCAGTTTCCATTGTTATCAAATATCAGTGTTCCGAGAAGTATAATACAATCAAGTAAATATATTCGAATCGAGCTCCATGGATTCGGAGATGCATCTGAATCTGGATATGGATGCTGCATATACATTAGGACATTAAATTCAAAGGGCAATTATCACTGTCAATTACTTTGTTCTAAGTCAAGAGTCGCACCCCTCAAGACACAGACCATCCCACGTCTCGAATTGTGTGCTGCTCTATTGTTGTCACAACTTTATGAAAAAGTGCAACAGTCCATCCAAATCAAATTTGATAAAGTAAAATTGTGGTCTGACTCGGAGATCACACTTTTCAGAATCAATTCATCTCCAGCAAAATATGCTACCTTTGTTGCGAATAGGGTGTCACAAATCCAAGATATCGCTCCACCTGAGTTATGGTCACACATTCCTTCGGAATTAAATCCTGCTGATTTGGTATCACGTGGGATGATGCCAGCTGATTTAAAAAATTGTAACCTGTGGTGGAAAGGTCCTCCATTCTTATTAGAAGCTGAAGACTCTTGGACTATTCCAAGAGTGAAATTCACGCCTAGTAACGATATCGAATATATAAAATCGCACGCTTTATTGGCAGTGCCAACTCAGAAAAACTATCTCATTCAGCGATATTCGGATCTCAATAAACTACTTCGAATTGCCGCTCTTTGCTTGCGGTACTACCACAACACTAAATCAACCGTCGAAAACCGATGGTGCAATGAATTGTCATCAGAAGAGATAGAAAACGCACTCAAAGGTCTAATTAAAGCCGTACAGTCAGAAGTTTTTGGAATCGAAATCAATCAACTCAAGTCAAATAAGTTAATCAAAAAACATAGTTCCATTTTCAAATTAAATCCCTTCATTGACGATTGCGGTATATTGCGTGTAGGTGGCCGGTTGGCGAATTCCCTCCTCCCGTTTGATCAAAAGCATCCCATGCTTCTGCCATTAAATCACAATTTCACAACAATGTTGGCTAGAAAGGAACATTCTAGAAATTTACATGCAGGACCACAAGCTTTGCTCTACTGCTTAAGACAAAGATTCTGGATTATTGGAGGCAGGAAGCTATGCAAAACTATTGTGCACAATTGTATATTGTGCTTCAGAACCAAACCCAAGTCAATAACTCAAATAATGGGTCAACTACCCAGAGACCGTGTCACGCCTTCTCGTGCTTTCGAACATGTCGGAATCGACTACTGTGGACCGTTTAATCTCCGCCAACCTTTTCGCTCAAACATCACTACTAAAGCATTTATTGCAGTTTTTATCTGTTTCACAACGAAAGCCAGTCATTTAGAAGTCGTTCACGACTTATCGACACAAGGATTTCTGGCAGCGCTGCGGCGCTTTGTATCTAGGCGAGGTCGGTGTGCTAACATTTTCAGTGACAATGCTACCAATTTTATAGGTGCACAAACAGAATTGAAGGAATTGAAACGAATATTCGATTCTGATTCACACAAGCACGAAATACTCAAATATTGTACTGAAGAAGGCATAAATTGGCGAACTATACCGCCACGGTCCCCACATTTCGGCGGTTTGTGGGAAGCGGCCGTAAAGAGCGCCAAATACCACTTAAAACGTTCAATCAAAGACATTAAATGTACGTTCGAAGATTTAACTACCTTAGTTACACAGATTGAAGCGTGCCTCAATTCAAGGCCGCTGTCTCCAATGTCTTCTGATCCATCAGATATGTCAGTACTCACGCCTGGACACTTCCTTATCGGAGGTCCGATAAATGCAATACCGGAACCATCATTGTGTCATCTTAAATTTAATCGTCTATCCATCTACCAACGACTTCAATATTGTTTGCAACAGTTTTGGAAGCGCTGGTCTGCCGAGTACCTTACTGAATTGCAACAAAGACACAAATGGGTTAATCCGAGTGCAAACGTTGAAGTCGGTAATTTGGTATTATTGAAAGAAGATAATCTTCCACCAATGAAATGGATAATGGGACGTATTGTAAATACACACTCAGGTTCTGATAACTATATACGTGTAGTTACAATTAAAACCACAACAGGAGAATTTAAACGCGCCATTTCGAAAATTTGCGTGTTACCGATAGAAACTCAGTTACTCGATCATGATGATAGCATCGATGAATCAAACGGGTTTCGAGGTTTTGATTGAGTGATCCAACAGTTATTGCTCCAGTATTCAACCGAACGTATATTATATTATTTTCGACGCAATCAAACAATCAAATTATTATGAGTTGTAATATTAGTTACGTATTAGATTTAGTTATCATTGTTATTCCTGTTAATATTATATATAAGATTGTAAATGTCACCTTGTAAATGAATACTTAATTGCTTTGAATTGTATCCATATTTTGAAATCAGTCATTTCAAGGTGGCCGGAGTGTTTAAGCATAGGAGTTGAATGTTGAATTCAACTTATAAGTTGAATTGACTTACTAATTATACTTCAGTGTAAAAATTAAATTCAGTGTAAAATATAAAACAATTACACACTGAAAGAACCAGTCTGTCTTAGTACGCACAAACTACAGGTTGTGCTCAAAAAAGAAACCAAAAATAAAAGGTATTAACAATCAAAAAACGTGTTGAAAATTTATTGACCAACAATTAAAATAAAGTACAGTCCACTTAACAACGATTACAAACAGAGAGATTAAAGAAAAATCGTTCTCCAGAAGTTGACTGCATTCATTCATAGATATTCGGAGGGCTAACTTTGTGGAACTGTCTTTTCGACCAAAAACGATGATCGCTTAAAACGCGAGAACTATTTCGGTATAGCACTACTTTGCACAGTATACAAGTTACTGTCATACAATATCTTGGGAAGAATTACACCTCTGGCGGAGAAAAATTTCGTTGACTATACACAAGTTCCGTCCAAATCGGTCAGTCACTGATCAAGTTTTTTGATTCTTTCCAAGTACTACGAAACATTCTACGGATGATTCTTTCCAAGTACTACGAAACATCTTGTGATGTACAACAGGTACTATTAGATTTCAAGCAAGTCACTCGATCAATCGACAGACGCTATGGTATGCGCTTGAATATTTAAGAATATCAAACAAATACGTACATATGCGTAAAATGACAGTAACGCAGTCACAATGCTGTGTTATTCGACAAGGAGATGACTTTTGGTGTTCGAACCAATAACACAGCGATCTTTGAAGGGAGAGCCGCCTTTCGGAAGGCGAAGAGGTCGCTGTCGCGACGATGGCTCCACAGCGTAGAGAGTGATCTGGCATCTTCTGGTTGCTTTGCAACAGTATGAAGAGCTAGCTCGTGAACGAAATCGATGGAATAAAAAAAAAATCTTAGATTAGTGTATCGGGGTTAAGGACGATCAAACTTAAAGATTAAAGACTTCTCTTCGTATTTTTAAGCTTCATGTTATGTTACAATTTGTTAGAACCTGGTTTTACCCAGTATATAAAGTAAAGATGTCGTCGTACTACTACTGACGATCCAATTTTATTAAATAAATAAAAAACCTGGTTTTATTAAAAATAACTGATTATTATTGTAACTTTTATTATAAATGCCAATTTACTTAAAATTCTGCATATGCAAATTATTCATTAAAACTCTCACCGCTATTTTCCGCTGCTTCCGTTTCCCTCTCCTCAGCATCATTATCATCATCATCATCATTGTCGCTCGGTGTATCGTTTATCCTACAGCGTCCATGTTTGGAAATGTTTTCTAAAATCTCATTATGCGTATGATTGTTGCAGTAAAAGAGTGACACCTCCTTTTTTAAATCGGAAAATAAAAGAAATTTGCCTGCCTGACATTGGGGCCCACCAACCTTTACAAAATTACAACGATAATATTGCTTTCGATCGTGCTTACGTTCCGTTTTTGAATGCAGACCCCATTCTTTTTGTGCTTTCATATATTTTAAGGCCGTTTTAGCGTTTTTGAATTTTCGCTCTAAACTGTATAATTTTCGTTTCCACGCTTGTCTCGGTTTTTTTGGAGCTTCTCTCGATTCATTTTGATCAGCAGGCAATTCTTCTTCCTGGGCAACATCCTTTTCTGTATTTGTATTTCTAGTTATAGAATCGTTTTGACTACTGTACCTATCATTTTCGTGTGGTGATCCTCGCAAAATTTCATCATGCGTGTGATCCGTAATTGAGGTATAAACTTGTACCTTTGACGACTCGTTTATCAAGTACTTGCGAGCGGCACACTGTGGTCCACTTCTACTAACCAAGTTGCATCGAAAACGTTGACGATACCCCTCTGAAGTTTTACCTGTGAATGTAACGCTCCATATTTTTTGACTTTTGAGGTAATTCAATGCGGTTTTTGAATTCCTAAATTTCTTTTCTAATACATAATTTCGGCCCAATCCTCTACCTCTCACTGGTTTAGTCGATATTTTGGGTGTCACTGGTTGTTCTACCTCATCTTCTTCTTCTTCAATCACAACATCAACAGCATATAGATTTTCGTTTAATGGCTCATCATCAGTTTCATCGATTGCATCGTTTGTTTCGGCAATGGGAAGAGTATCCTCCATCGGAATCTCTTCTTGATATTCCTCATTCACTTCTTCTGGACAATCTGCAGCTAATCCAGCTAAAATCGATTCGTGGGTATGTTCATTGCGACCATAAAGCGCGACCTTAGCTCGTTTGGAATAAAACACCAGATATTTTTGTGCTGCACATTGGGGTCCCGTTTTCTTTACTTCATTGCAACGATAGTATTGTATCTCATTCCCATTATTCGCTCGTCTTTTACTATATATACTCCATATTTTCTCTTTCTTCATGTGCTTGATGGCATGCTCGGCATTCATAAAATTTCTTTCGAAATGCCACAAATTTTGTTGTTTTATTGAGTCGTTCGGAGGGACTTCCTTAATTGGCGGTTCGGGTTCCTTAACTGGATTTTTTGTTATTTTTTCTTCAATCGCATATTTTCTTTTCCGACCTCTTTTCTTTACTAGTTTGTACGGTACTGGATGTGTATGGGAACAGGAACGATTGTAGAGACTGACTTCTTGTTTCGAATGTTGAATTAATAAACAGCAACGGGCCTTACATTGTAATGCTCCTTTTCTATTACCACGTAATTTACATAAATAATATCGTCGATAACCGGTTGCACTTTTGAGCGAAGAATGATGCGTCCATGTGTTGTCATCTTTGATATACGATAGGGCTAAATCTAAATTTTTAAACTTTCGATCAAATACATAACGTTTCTCGTCTGTATCAAGCGCTGTAGTGTTCCGCTCCTCGTTCTCCTTGTTATCGTATTTAATTGGTTTCATTACACGTTCGGATTTTGGAAATTGTTCCAATATCAACTCATGTGTATGACTATTACATCCATAGAGAAGTACATCAGTTGTCGGTGTATTGAAGAACAAGTATTTTCGTGCATCACATTGTGGGCCACTTTTTTTCACTAAATTACAGCGATAATATTGTCGAAATCCCGATAACACTTTCAATTTACCACAAATACTCCAGATTTCTTTACTTTTCATGTAGTCTATGGCCTCAGCCATATTCGGAAATTTATTTTCCAGTTCCCAATTATTTCCCCACGTACCTTTTGTGCTACAACTAAGTTGTTTCGTCTCTGAGTTCAATGGTTTAGTGTCTCTTGAATTTTCACTGTCGACATCGTCTTCTTTATTTGATGTGTCATCGTTAGATGCAGTACCTTCTTCATTAGTGCCACTGTCAAATGGGATTGGTGAACCGGGCGTTGGTGAAAGCGATACATGCGAATGCGCGTGACATCGATAAATCGAAATTTTATTGTTTGCCTTGTCGACAAACAAATGTTTTTGGGCAGGGCAATGTTTGTTAAAAGATCTAATCATACATCGATAGTAACTCTTCGAGGATCCACCATGTCTGAAATTTTGTTTTTTCCACATATTCCAAGTTGGTTTGTTTCGCATATAAATCAAAGCATTTTTCAATCTCGGAAAATGTTTTTCCAATTTCCAAGGTAGAACCCGTTTTTTATTTCTAAACGAATATTCGATTAATTTCGTTTTGGGCGACTCGCTTCTCGTATTAGTTGGTGATGTAGCTGGTTCGGGTCTGGATTGTTCAACACTGGTAGGATCCGATGGTTCTATCTTCGTATCGTTATCGAATTCTTTCAAATCCAAATCAACATTTATGTGACTGTTTAGTCCATTGCTTTTCGGATGATCGCGATACAATTTATTCAATTTTCGATCAGAATCATTTTTAATAATTGCCTTGTGTGTATGGTCCAAGCTATTTGTGTAGAAAAACACTTTATCGTTTTTAGTGTGGTACTGGGCATACGCCATAGCTGCACATTGCGAAACTGCCGTATCTTCCACAAGACCACAGCGATAGTTGCACTTTAGGCCGATTCCATTTAGTTCTCGATCTTTAAGTTTCCATATTTTGTGCTCGCCCAAATACAATTTAGCCAAAGCTCCGGATTTAAATGTTCTGTTCAAAATCCAAAAGTGATCATTATTCTTATGTCCATCGGACGATGGCGAACTTAATCGATCGTTCGAATTATCATTATCGATTATGTTGTTCTTAATTTCCTTTCTGTGTAAAAACCTTTTCCAATTCCGTGTTTTATTAATTGTTGACGACGATCCACCATTCTGCGCCTCATTATCATAACCATAGTATTCATAATTGTCTTCGTTTTCGTAATCCGATTCTGGCTCCTTCTTGATAACAACATCTTGAATCATTTTCTCTTCATTACCTTCATCATTGTTATGCATCGCAAGAATCATATCGTGTGTATGTTCATTTATACCGTAGAGTGAGGCACCGCCCGTCACATGATCGATCAAAAGATATTTTTGTGCTGCACATTGGGGCCCAATTTTGCGCACTCGATTACATCGATAGTATTGTTTGTCCGTTAATCGGCCACGTTTCTTACTACATATACCCCAAACACCTGTTTGCTTCATATACTGCAAAGCAAATTCAGATGTTGCAAATTTTCGCTCCAGAAACCATTTAGTCGCAACCGTGCTAGTACCATCAACTCTATTAAATATTTCAACCTTAGGTTTTGTTTCAACGGATTTCGTGGCTATACATTCTGTTGCAGATTTATTGACAATTGTGTCACTAGGTAGTTGATATCCATTATTTTCTAAATGCAATTGAATTTCGTACTTTGACAATCCTAAATCAACGAGTTCTCTCACTTTTTTACGAACATTGCGGTCAGAACTAGATTGACGTAATAATATGGTGCCGTGTGTGTGCTTCTGCCGATTGTTGTAAACTAAAAACGATTTACTTTGTTTATTGTATTCCATCGAAACTTTGGCCGCACATTGTGGCATTTTATTCTTAACTAAATTACATCGATACAGCGACTTCATCCCGAATTGAGTATTGTACCGTACACGAAGACTCCAGTTTTGTTCTTCCAAATATGATTTAACGAGCGCTTCACTTTTGAATACTTTTTCCAGAGCCCATTCTTTATTACGAATCACAATAGTTTTATCGGAACCACCAGCTAGCGAATTTAGGCTATCATCGTACGACGAATTATTCGATATTGTATCTTCAAGCATTTTGTCGGGCAAGTATTTCTCTTCGACATGATAGTTGAAATTTGAATTTTGCATAAATGTTTTTAACGGTTGACCAAATTCACTCCACTTTTCAAAACTATCATAATAATAGTTTTCAATCACGGATTCTGAGTCTTCATAATCATCGATGATCAATTCCTCTTTAACGACAACGTTATCAAATATGTTAAGAGCACAATTTTTAACTGTACACTTTTCCATTTGATTCAGACAATTGTGCAACTTTACAACCGTTCCTATATTAGACTTCTTATCGTCAGTTTCATGTTCATCGGAAGACGAGTCGTCGATTTGTGATGACGCACAAAACCGATTCCTATTGCTCAATGTATAGTTTTGACATAGTTGGTTGTCTAATGACGTCGATGGATTGAAATACATCTAAAATGAAAATATCAAAAGTAATTTAGAGTTCGGTGGCATCACAACGGATAGGGGAGGTCCAACATAGTGAACAACAACACTATCATTTGGGATATGTGTTTTGCATTCTATAAAATTTTTCCAAATACTGGAAGTCTATTATGCTTAGTGGAATAGTGTAACAAGTTGCACTTCTAAATTAGGGAACTATTTAAACTTCAAAACACAAGATTTCGAACGATTTCATAATAAAATGAGATGAAAAATGCGGATAACTCATTCTGAGGTTGGCACATTACACCCCACTTTTACGATTTGGAACAATATTCGATGTAACTTAGATTGTTGTGAATCTGGTTTTATTTAATCAAAAGCCCTTTTTAAATGGTTTTACAAAATCAAAACATACAGTGCGACGTACTCTCACCTTAGCTCGAAGGATTGTTTTCCGCCAACCAAGTGAAATACTATCAAGCTAATTGACATTTGATAGTACAAAACAGATTACAAGAACATTTCAAAATTAAAACACATTTTACACGTTACATTAGCGTTACAAAAATCTATATAAATTTTCTTTATAAAATCGATAATTCACTAATTATCTGTCAATAATTTCTTTGGTTGTTAGTTTATCGTAACAAAATTTTCATGTGTGAAATAATTTTTCTTAAAAAACTTGTATTTGACATTTTGTATAAAATGTTTGACAGATGCATGGAAGTCAAACTGTTATAAGTAAAGCATTGATTACACGATACGCACACATATTTGGGTTTGGTTTAGCACAATATGAGAAGGATATGTGTTAAATGAATATGATTGTTCACCAAACAATATATGACAAGGAAATAAAACTGATGAATGAATGACAAAGGACGCAATTACCGGTTTTCACAATAAACAGTCTTAATAAACTAAAACTACATTAATTTATATACATGCCGATTTATGTGTCATATTATTATATTATATTCACCACAGTTCACAGTTTTAAATTTTGCCGTAGTGGCGCTAGTTCAATTTTTTTTTAAATTTTCACATATTTGACCGTTTTTTTATAAAGGTAAATATGATTTACATTTTTAAATATTTAATCTTAAGTGTGAATTAAAGTATAGCTAAACAATCATATACATATAATAAAAATGAACGTGCAATTTTTTTCTAATATCTTAAGAACAAAAATCTAATTTTGAGATTATAAACCATAACGAACAGATAGATTAAGGTGTATTTCATCGCGGACACCTGGAAGTGCAGAATGTTGAATTGTAAATTCAGGAAGATTTGCTTTTGCCGGTGTTGTTTCGGATCCAACTACTGGAACTTTGTAAGTTGAATTTTTGTTGAATTGTGGAATAGTCCTTTGGATGAGGGTATCTATGTTTCGTAAATATTTCAAACGAAACCTAAAACACATAAAATATCACCACAGTAACCAGAGCTTGGCGTAGGAGGCGACGAAATCTGGTTGGATGGCAGAAGATCAGCATCCGTAAAAAATACAAGTGTTCGTTAAAATCTCCTAAGTAACAAAGAACCCCAATAAAATACTCGGACACGAGATTAAGGATCGTCACATGGAACGTGTAGTCACTTAGAAAACTTGGCGCGTTGGCGGTCTTATCACATGTATGAATGAGTATCGGATGGAACTCTATACCTGAGCACGATGTTAGATTGGCGACTTTAATGATAGAGCTGGAGAAATCAGACTCATGATCTCAAAGTGGCAAGTACATTCTTTCCCCATAAAAACATCCATTTGGAAACATGGACACATCCACGTAAAACATCTCGAAGCCAAATTGACTATGTATTGATTTCAAATGATTGGGTTCAGGTTATGCAAGACATGAGATCGTATCAGTCTACAACAAAATTCGTAAGCATTATCTGATCAGTGCAACGCTACGATGAAAATGTTCGTATAACTCAGGAAGGGCAGGGAAATATACAACACAAGTCTCGTAAAAGGATCTTATTTCCAGTCTGATTAAGAGAACACTGTCTGAAAAGTATTGTAAACCTCGGCTGTCAATACCGCAAACCACACTCTCAGTATATTGAAAACTAAGCAATACCATGAGGAGATTAAAGAACAATCGTTCACCTGAAGTTGATTTAATTTTATCGAACTGTCTTTTCTACCTTATTCGATTGGTATTGCAAAATTAAGTTATTCCCAAAGAAATTAAAGTGATCAGGTAATCCCCAGAAGGGTGATCGATTAAATAGCGAGAATTATCGCGGTGTAGTTGTTGTTTGCACAGCATGCAAGTTACTGTCGTACATTATCTTGGGAAGAATTACTCCTCTGACCGAAGTAATTTTCGGTGACTACCAAGGAGAATTCCGTCTAAATCGGTCAGTCTCTGATCATGTTTTTTCGTTACGGAAGACTCTTTCCAAGAACTATAAAACATCTCGCGATGTACACCAGGTATTCCTAGATTTCAAGCAAGCCTACGACTCGACCAATCGTGAAAGTACATCTGTGTAACCACACGTTTCAAGGAATGAGATTCAAGTATCTTGGATCTCTCATTACTCACGATAATAGTGTGGAAGAAGATTTGAAGATTTGCCTTGCTACAAGCAATTAGGCTTTATATCCTGTATGTCACCTTCTATAATCAAAATATCTAGCAAATTCGTATAAGCTGAAATTGTACAAAGTGTTGATCAGACCTGCTGTCACGTATGGATGTGAGATTTGGACCTTACGGATGAGTACGAAAGATGGCTTCTAATATTCGAAAGAAGAATTATAGGTGTGATATATGGCGCAAAACGCGACGTTGCTGTCACATACAGAATTTTTTTCTTTCACGAGATCAGAAATTTAATATTTATGATTTACTGAAATCAGAGATAAAATTAAAGGACAGCGAGTACGCTGGCTCGGTCTAATTCTGCGTGCTAATCGTGTGGCACCACAACTTAAAGAATGATCTACCATCTTCAGAAGATTGTTGACACGGAAGGGGCAAACCAATGTCTTGTAAAAAAACGGACTCTTTGTTGTTTGTTCGACTCCATCGTCATCTGCCTTGCATTGTCGTTATTGTTATCTTGATCGCGATAGGCACTGACTTTTACACTTGTGTATGTTTATGATGCGTTGAAGAGATAGCTTAATGGTTAGAATACTGTTTCAAACCGTTTTCTCCAAATTAGCTTAGCTGGAAAATTAGCCGATTGTTTGTAATGTGAGGTGTGTTACGATAGCTGAAAAAGAAAACGTTGAGTTGTGTATCGATATTATGGCCTAACCGTTCGTTTTTGAGCAGTCTTCTTCGTTTGAGAACACTTTAGAACAGTTAGGATGGCGTATTTTTAATATCTGTGGTTACGTAGAATAACATAGTATGGACTGTGAATTGATGTAAAGGTTTAAAAAATAACCGCAGATAACACTGTTTATACTCTAAATATTTTATCAAATAATAGTATAAATTTTATTCTTGTTTTATTCCACTCAAATTATATTTCGTAGAAATTTTTGAACCAAAACGCTTATCGAATTATTCACTATAAAATATAAATTATTAATTGAATGATATAAAATGAAATTTAATTAATGAAATAGATCAGTACACGCGCTATTCCGAATAGCTTAACTAGTAAACAACCAAAGTTAGTACACTTGAATCAAACATGAAACTAACAATTGCAATACTAGTCATTATATCAATTTACAACCATAATGTATCATCGTTGCAGCTAGAAGACGTGAATTATATTCTGGATTTGGCTGCAATTATACCAAAAGTATCACCACAACGATGTCAGTTTTGTCGAAATTTTGTCGGTGCTATCGTCACACACTTACCAAATTTTAAATATCCAACAATTCAAAGTTCATTGCACTACGGCTGTCGATATGATGTGGCGAACAAGTGTTTTCAAATAACAAGTCGACGAACGGTTATATCAGATGCTATATACTACTGTAAAACTAATGTAGACTGTACGTGTAAACAATTGTTGTTTTGTTAATTTTGATTATTTGTAATAAACGTGATCGTCAGAAAAGTGTATTTGCATAATTTGTTTAGATCAAATTAACTTCCAGATGGTGTTTTCGTGATTTCTACCTGTTGAGATATCGTCGACGGTCTGTGGTCATGTTTCATGAGAGATAGTGTCTAGAGTAACACAATTATTTAATTGTTGTGCTTGCCAACAGAAAGCTTTAACGATAATTAGTTAGTGTCTTGTGGAATATGTTATGTGATTTACGTGTTTGCATCATTTTATCTCATATTTCAGAGCTGTGTCTGAATTTATCATCACTTATCGTCATTGTTAGTTTCTGAGATTTTTGTTATCTTCGGTAAATGTGTCGATTAATGGCTTGTTATACAACAATCATCTCCAGTTCATGTATTCAACTTCCGTTTTGCCTTAAAAATTAAGAATATAGGCGAAGGGGAACTCTGTTAACAAATTAAAAGGTTAAAATACAAATTAGATAAGTTGCGGCTTTTTCCAATTGGTTTAGTGTTCTTGCTTCGATTGTAGCAACTCGTTGTTGTTGTTGGATTACGATTAACTATTCGTTTTCCAATTTGCAATTTTTTGGCCTAAATTATCGCTGGTTGTGGTTCTTCACCAAATGTTTTTTCTGATCAATGCATCAGCATATTGCATTAGTTTATAAGCCTTGTGGTTTTAGTCAAATTGTTGCAGATCGAGATCAAGTCATTTTCATCGTTGATTAATTAGTGACTCTGTGGAGAGATAAAAAAAAGTGAACCTATTTGGCATGGAGATTCTAGAAATGGATTATGTTAACCGGAGTTGTTGCACGATTAGAATGTAGAAGCCAACGTGTTAGCATCCTATTCATCGAGAGACGCAATTTTAAAGTTTTTTCTAGAAAGCATCAACGGATACGGTAGAGTTCATCATGTTAGAAGAAAAACTTGACTTAAAATCAGAATTCCATCAAAAACTAAATCACCAACCTTCAGTTCAAATTTGATTTGAATTTTACGCCATTTTATAAGTTGCTTCTAAGTGGCATTGAAATCGGTCCATTGCTTGATCATTGCTACAATGTGCAACAGACTGGTCAAATATGTATTGTAATCAAACACTTCGGATGTTGACAATCATCCGAAGTGTTTGATCATCCGAAGTGTTGGCTGACAAAGGATTGATGTATTAAAGATGGATTTTATTGTTAACCGATCTCTTATAATGAATCAGTGGATGTTCAATATAAGCAGGAATACAAATCACTTGTTTCTCTGTAAAGCTTTGTTGTAATTATTTCGACTGTATACGAAGAAAATGTGGAGGATATAGAGACCAAATTATGTTGGGATTATAAAACGATATATTGTTCAGAAAATGAAGAGTAAGATTAAGTGAGTGGGTTTTGATGTTGTTGACATTTTATATATTGCCATTATATGGATGTAAACAAGACATAATTCTTTCTAAGACGTATTCTTGATAGGTATTATTGTGTCACCATTAGTTCGAATGGAGGACACTGACTCATCACCCTTTACGATGATTTTTGAGTAGATAAATAAAGAAGCTTTTTTTATCAGTTCATTTATTTTAAAATATTCCCCACATACTCATTAAGTCTATGACGGAATTGTTCACAAGAAGAATAACTATTTCGTATCAGAAAATGGTTGCATGGCCTCCCTTTTAAATTGTAGCAGATTGAGCTAAGAATCACTTCTTTCATGCAATTATCGACAACGGATTTAATTAAATAATCGTTTAATGTAAATTTGAAACGGATTGCTTCTTCGATTTAATGGTGGCTTTTCCTTATTTTTGAATAGTTTTAGATGCTTGGCTTTTTGTGTCTGATTTCAAGGCAGTTTCAAATTAATCTGCTCTTTCCATACATTTTAACTTCGAAACAGACTATCGTTTAACATGTTTCTAGTGTTTACTACAATATGACTTTGTGCTAGTGTTTGGCTTGGGTGACTTGAGATTGGTAATCATCAATTCACCCTTTTCAACATCGATTAACCTTGTATTTTAACCCAATTTGTTAACATTTGCATTGGTAGTTTAAAAAAACTGTCTTAAACGAAAAGGCCTGACTTTTCCTACAATATTAATCTCTCTTAGACATATTCGATACGATATGCCCGTAGTTATTTGAATATTTTGCACAATCTTAATGAATCGGTACTAATATTGATGAACCTACTTAATTTTGTCAAATCACTAACGGCGTCGCTTCTTCTCTTATTGTTAATGTTTTAGCAATCAATTTTCTTTCGGTTTAGGATGACATCATGACCTTTTACTGTTATCCATTAATTGTTTCTTTCGTCCGTAGTCTAAAAGATGTTGATTTAGAGATTTTTACAATATAGATGATTCTGATCTAGCACTCTCGTATGTAGCCCTATTGGTTGGAATAGCATTTCAATTCATTTATTAATTCGGTTTTCGACAGTTGTGTTCCTCTTAAAACCATTTTAATTGAACCTAAATGTCCTGCATGGATGTCCCAGGAAATTACAAATGTAATCAGATTTAGGGTTGATAAATTTCGCTCATGGTAAAGGTTAGAGAATAGTCAGATATATTTAGTTTACAAACAAGCTCGCAATAGCGTAGTAAGATTGATAAGTTCAGACAAGAGTAATTTTTTCCAGGATAAGTTAGATATTTCCATTTCGTCTAAGTTTTCTAGGCGTAATTTTTGAGAGTTAGATCTTAGTAGGTGTAGAAGTAATGGTATTATGGATTTCAAAGCCTTGCAGTCAACTTTGATTAGTCCTATTGTTCTGAAGAGTGTTCTATTTTATCAAATATTTCCGTTTAGGAGTTACAGTTTGCTATTTAGAAAGTTAAATATGAATATTTTGATCTTGATTCCAATTCCAAAAATTAGCATACCTATTGAATTATTCCAGTTTAGACCTGTTAGTATTTTAGGTTCCAGTTCGAAAGCTTTTAAGATAGTTATTAAAAACCATATTCAGTCCCATATAATTAATAATAGTTTACTCAATATCATGCAATCTAGGTTTAGAAACTTCCATGGTATAAATACGGCGATATTGAATCTCAACGATAAAATTCGGTGAATTATAAACAACAGGAAACTGATTTATCTCACTTTTGATTCTGTAAATCGCAGGATTCTTTATAACAAGAACAATTTAAATTTTCCATTTCGACTGCTAGTTATCAATTATTTATCTGATAGTTGTTATTCTAATTTTCTTCCAGATACTTAAGTTGTTTTTCAATGTTCGGTACTTGATCCATTGTTCGTTTCACATTTTCGCTGATGATTTTTGACATTTAAAGAAATAGTAAGTTAGATCAGCATTCTATTGTTAGTAATATTTCTCTGGTTAACGATCTCCAAATGCTAGTAAATCGCAATCTATTTTAAATGGGCAACTACTGTAAGTAATTTGGGGATAGATTTTAACAAAATTCTTACATTTAGCAAGAAGTTAGCAAGAAGATATTTGGTTTACTTTGATTTCTGTAAAAAGTGGTAGGCTTTACGGATAATCAGTTTAAAACAAGAATGTTTAGGTCTTACCTTCTTTCGGAGTTTCTCTATGGTGATGCTGTCTTAATTGGTACTTGCACTCGTTTTATATTCGGAATTAGGAAATTTGACCATATTTCACCCTATTCTAGGTTTGTTTTTGGTTGTATTTTAACTAGTTTTTAGGAGCTTCGGATTTGCGGTTTAATTAGGATTCAAATATTATTATTAAGCATGTGGTATTACCCCAATCTTTGCTTGCTCTTTGATCGAAATTCTTGTAGGCTTTTAAATTCCTAATTTTTTGTTCGAGGTATTTATCTATGGTATTCAATTCCATTCAGTATACAGAGTTTGAGAAATCAAATCATTCCAGAAATCAAAATTTCTAGAATGGCGTCAAAGAGTGATAATATAGGTAGTTCTAAGATTTTTAATGTTGCTCCTTACTGCTCATCCCTTTTTGAATCATATCCTTCTCAGCGTGCATTGCCTTCTTAAAAAAATTATAAACATTAAATAAATAAATATACAATGGATAAATAATGACTCACATTCCTTAAAAATTATTTTCAAAAACTTAATGAATTAAACAATAAATATTTTACTTTTTATAAAATAATCCTTTTTTAATGATCTGGTTTTTCTTTAAAATTTTAAAATTTTTTCTTTTGTATATTTTTTAATAAACAATATTAAACATAATAATAGAATCTAAGATGGTTAAAAAGTTTTATTATATTTTATAATTAAAATTTTAATAATAACGATTTATTTTTACTCATTTTTGTAATAAATGTGCTAGAATTAACAGACTTTTGTTTTGTTATTTAAAATATTCCTATTTTTATGTTCAACTTTATAAGTTTTTCTCATTACATATTACTAATAATTATTATTAAATGAATTCTTGTTTGTTTTGTATAATATATACATCTAAAATAAATTCTTGTTTTAAAAGATAATTAAAATTCTATATAGATATACTCATTTTTAAGTAAATGAATTGTGTGTTCAGAAGAAGGTGGTTTAGTATAAGGTAGTATTGATATAATATATTTTTAGTTTCGATTTGATTAAAAATTTTTTTATAACAAATTAATAATAGGAGCGATATGTTAGCAAATGTTTTATTTATCATGTATAAGTAAATTGTTTATATTATTTGAATGATTATGAAATATTGTGTAAGATTTGTTTTAAGATGTAAGTGTAATGTATTACATATAATTTGTTATTCATAATGATTTGTTTTTGTATTGTCGCTAATTGCAAAAATTTTTTTAAATCTCTATTTTATTAAAGTAGAAATTGCCGAAAAAAATTTATTAATTTTAATTAATTATATTTTTTATCACAATATATGTTTTTATTTATTTAATTATTCAACATATTGTCAACAATTTTTTGTTTTATTAATTTTAATTTTGTATATTAAAATTATTTGTGTAGGTCGTAATTATTATTATTATTACATTTGTTTTAATTATTTTTTTATGAAATGCTGAGGGGTTTTATTATCATGTTATTAAGTAAAAGGGACTTCTCAAAAGGGACAATCTCTTTGGAAGATTTAAACATGTATGTATTTAAATTCTTAGTATTTTACATGAAACAACATCCATATCGGATTCAGGGCTCGATTATATATTTTATGATTTGTTTTATATTATTTAATATATTTGTATAGTATCCAAAATTTTATTGTAAATTTTATAAGATTGTTTAGTTAATCTAGTTACCTAGTTTCGTACGATATGGATTCAAAATCTATTTATGATTTAATTTATACTGACACAGGACAGTCTCATCAGGCAATACTCAAATTTTTAAATGAATGCGACTTTTCATTATTCGATTACGATTGATGATTTGAATAAGAACATCAGCGTTGGAGTGCAGAATTCATAAACTACTGACACATCTTCCATAGTTAGTACTATAGGCTGGCATGGACCAATGTGCAGATGATCTATGTAAATCGGAACTATAGCCGAGAAGTAAGTCTTTGAACCAAATGGTATACATAACAGATTATTCAAGACATATGATAGAAGAATGAAACAGGTAGAACCACACCATAAATGAAAGAAATATTAGCAGATAACAATATGAAAGAATATAGAGAAATACAAGAATTTCTGACGGAGATAATGGACTTTATATATAACCTAATCGTAAGAATAAACGAAATGTGTAAATCCAGACTGAGCCATAAGTCAATTTTTTATGCCAACAAAGTTCGGTAGAGTGTAAATGACAACCGTGAAACATCGATTCGGAAACGTGCCACTCAGCTATAAATGTCCAGAAGTCTTCACTGAGTAGAATAATGCAAAAAAACGTATTGCTGTTTCGGTACAAGATACAAATGGTACATGGAAATATTTGCATACAACCGTTTAAGATTTTGAACAAAATTGACCGAATTAACGGATGATCCTGATTTTATGAACGCATTTCCATTTAAGTGGTTATGTTAATAACCAAAATTTTAGATCCGGACCACTGAAAATCCAAATGATAAAACTGTGTCCGTTGTATTCAAACAGAAAAACAGTTCGGGGTGCAATATCAGCAGACTAGGGCCCGTACTTCTTTCAAGATGAAGATGACAATGCATTGAGTGTAAATGGTGGCCTATGTTAGAAAATTTTTTGTTTCCTGAAGTGACCTGAAAAAATGTGGTTTCAACAAGACGGAGCTTCGTCCTATACTACAAGAGAAACAGAGAATTTGCTGCGAACGGTTTTTGGTAATTGTATCGTTTCACGATTTGAAGTTGTTAACTGGCCAACACAGTCCCTCTACACACCGGATTTCTTTTCGTGATGATATTTGAAAGATCGAGAAAACGCAAATAAACCACAAGAACTAAAAGACAACATAATAAATGAAATTATTGCGATTGGTCAACCGGTGTTGGCTTCCGTTATGGACCAGGTTTCAGCAAAGAGCAGCAGCTTGCGAAGAAGCTGACATCTAATAAATATTATTTTTAAAATTTAATTTTTTTTATCGCCATCTTTATTTATTTCTGTTTGGAATGGTGAAAAAACTAATATTTTCTAGTACCATTGGATGGAAAACGTCCTATCACCGCCTATGTAGTCTGATGAATGTGCTTGTCAGATTAAGAAAATCACAATGATTGCGCTATGTTATTTTACTGGTAGGAATAAATCCCTGGGCTGGCATTTTCATTCCACCGGACAGCGTGTTTGCACAGCTCGAAAAAAATAAAAACTAAGCAAACATGGTACAACGTTTTGTGTTGGTAAAGATGGCCTAGTTCTTGGTTTTATAACTAAGGTAAGTAATCACTCGGAACACGGTACTTTAAATTCATGGAGTCAAAAGGAATGATATTAACCAAGAAACAGAATGGAGATTGTGTAATAAGAGGAGAAACATTTTATAAATATGACATTGGTTCAGAAAAGAAGTAAAACAAACAGATCAATGCGTCCACCAGGAGTGGCCGAAAAAAAGAGAAACTGGCAGACAGGCTTTAATAAGAACATTTTGGGGTTGAATGAAAAGAAAATCCAACTTTAGATTTTTACCAAAACGCGATGCGAAGTGCAGCTGAAGAACTAGTTATCACTAATCGAAATGAAAATGCAATTTGTGAGGAGATAATTATTTTTCAAAATTAGTCTTTTCTTGGACTTTCTTAACAAAACGAGCTTATTCCTGTTTTATTTCAATAATTTACCCAAAACCAATAGTTTTTCTATTTTCAGCTTATCGGATATTATTTCTTAAATCAACTTAAAGAATAAAAATAAGTATACCAATCAAGTAAGACGGAAAATACACCGGTTTGCTTCTAAACGACACAACATTAGTATTTAAAACTTCAGTAACTTTTGAAGACACTATATTTTGAAATTATGATTTTTTTATCAGTGATTTTTAGTTATGAAGTAAATTTTGAAATTGGTGGATATGTAAACAAATAAAATGGTCGAATCTGGTGTGTTAAAAACAACTGTATCCACAAAAAGTAATTGTTTGGTGTGGTTTTTGGTCTGGTGGATTGATTGGTCCACATTTCTTTGAAAATGAAACTGGACAGGCTGTTACTGTGAATGGCGCTCGTTATCGAACGCTGTTAGCTACTAACTTGACATAAACCTTGACATTCATGTCAAGTAGACGAATTTTTCTGGATGATGTCATCGACACGGCTTTTTAATGAGAAATTTTAAAAATCTGGAAGAAATGAATTGCAGACATGAGTTAAATGGCGATTCACGATAAAGTTTCAGAAATTATATTGCCGATGGATCAGTTTTAACTCCATTATGAATGAGCTTAAAGCTCAAATTGGAGTTTTACTAAATTCAAAATTATTGTTATAAGTAAATAAATAAATAACTTTTTGTTTGACGAATTGGAGCATATTGATGTGCATAATATGTACAGAACAGAAACAATCAATCATTTGAAAGAGAAATTTGATGATAGAATAATTTCTCGAAAAGGAGCTATTAACTGGCCATCAAGATCATGTGATCTAACACCATTAGATTTCTTTTTATGGAATTTTTTCAAAAACAAAGTTTACGCTAATAATCCCCAAACCAGGTAACATCTGAAAAAAAATATAATCGAGCAAATTACTCAAAATGAACCACAATAATGTTAACATGGGTTGGGAAATTTTACTAAAAGATTGAATTCCTGAAGAGTTGCAAAAGGCGATCACTAATCGGACACTTTTTTCCATTATTAACTGCCAGCCATTGTTTTAGTACGTGCTTAAATCGACTAAAAACGTTAAATAGACGAATCGTAATCTAAGTCCGAAGTATCAGTAAATTATATAAAATATCCGTTTATAGTTTAAATGTGGCGTTTGGCTTGATAGCTATGTACTCAATACAATACCACAAAATACTTTGTGAAAGTAAACAGTCAAGTAAATTATATTTAAGAATCGTCTGGTGAGTGGCGAGATAGAAAATCTAACAGTTTCTTAACAATTATATATTACATCACTCAATCTAATAAATATACCTTACTAAGACTGTGGCCCAATACTCTTGATGATTTTCATTTTGATGTCAAGATACATACTTGTATGTCGAGTATTGAGCCCGCAGGCCAAATAAATGTTTGGATACTATACAATTTTCTGATATTATGCCGGGACTATAATCGCACGCTTTGATTTCTTCATCTAATTCTTATCACAACATGGCTACTATACATATACTTGTATAGAAACCAAGACTGTCTTTATAATTCTAAATTATGTATTGTCAATATGTCTTTATATAGTTCGTTTATTTTATAAGCGCCTATATATGTAAGTACCTATATAATTGGTTCTATTGTTAATGTGCTCAAAATTAACTACTTAAGCTTAAACAAATAATAAAAACTTTTGATATGTGTTTGAAACGATAGTGTCGTCTGTGTAGTGTGTTGTTGAAAATTGTTTTTGGCACAAAAATCAAAGCAAATTTTTTATAATATACTTTGTACTATTAAAAATTATAAAAACTATATTATTTAATAAGCAAATTAATTTGTGCATTATTTTTTACCATAATCCCAACAATAATAACTATATAACATATATATGTTTAAATTTATTTAATATGACTAGTTTGAAACCAGAGGTTATTATTCGGGTTTGAATTTATACTTTTAACGATTTGTTTGTATTTAAAAACTAACAACTAACACATAGTTTCATTGAATGGAGGATCCTTTTCATCATCCGTTGAACTTTTTATATTCGACGACAGTTTAACAATTTCATCTTGAACTAAATTTGTACTAATTATAGGAATATTTTTTCGATCGTCCTTACTCGGCTCTTCTGTACTCGAACTTGATTCTTTTAGTATGTTCGAGAATAGATTCTTTGGTTGATATGCTGTTACCGGTCCGGGTCCAGTTGCTGGTTGTTCTGTTGGAACATGACCTGCTTTATTTGCGCCACCTTCAAGACTTGACTGTTTTTTTAAATATGGCAAACGATGTGGAATTATATCACCCACTGCCCCACCATCATTTTCGATAACCGTTGTATTTTGACTATTTTCTATATCGAGTGATAAATCATTTGTCAGCGAACTATTATCGATATTAAATGAACTATTTAACGATGTATTCGTTTCATTTGAACTTTGTTTGATCACTCGATACGGTTGTAGCGAGTATTCGGTATCCGTACTCGAATTCTTTTGTAGACTTTCGCTCGATTTTTTAAATAATTTCGCCTGATGATCACCAATAAGGACGGGATTTAGTAAATATTGCGTTGTTGTTTGTCGATCGATCGATATGGTACGCGTCTGTGTAATTCCTGTATCGTTTAAATTATCCGACGAACGTTTAGTGCCTGTATTTGTCGTGGAATCTTCGTTATTGATAATAAGCGATCCACGATTCGATTTTGATGGTGTGATTGGTAATTCAACAGCTGTTTCACGTCGTAACATTCGTTTCTGGGTTTGATGCACTTCCATACCCGATGCATTATCCATCGAATCGTCGGTTGCATCTTCGACCGAATATCGAGCTTGAAATAAATGCTCGAGCATAACGTAATCGGAGTCTTCACACTCTTTTAAATGTTGTTTCTCGATTAGAGCAGCAAATTCGGGATTAGTCATTTCGTTCATATTTCGTCCGTGTTCGTTGCCGCCACGTATCGAAATAGTTGGGGAGGCAATCATATGGCACACACTTTCTAATTCGTCTGTGATCGATGTGTATTCAGAGTGAAATTGTAGCAATAGATTTCTAGACGGTTTAACTGAAAGCGATTTCGTTTGTGGATAAGGCCCTAAAATTAGAATAATGGCATTAGTCGAAAGTAGAATGAAATTTGGAATAAAATATTTGTTTATGGTAAATTATAACGAATTCTAAAGTTACTATTGCGTTATATTTATGTGCCAATTGAAAGCGTGTTCGATCTAATATTGTGTGGTGTGGTTAAAGCTTCTAGTGTCAATTTTTGTTTGTATTCATTTCCCCGAAGTGTATTATGGTAGGTTTAATTCTTAACTAGACCCTACTACTCTAAATCTTATAACGCAATAGTAACGAACTGGGGAGACATTCTCATACACAAACACAATAATAATTGGTCGCTCCACTAAATTATTAACATAATAATATATGTAATTTAATAATATACATTTACCTGTTTGATTAACAATATCACTATCGGGTTCTGATTGGGTTAAACTTAACTGTCGCCGTGACGACATACCAGCCGCTTGTACTAATTGATTTAAGCTTAATTCAGAACTACGATTATTCAGAATACTCATATCATAAGCTGTACAACTTTCTGAATTTCTACGACCTATTGAGGAATTTCTACGGCGTATTGCTCTTTGGCGTGCACCTGTAAGTTCTACTTTTAGGAATTCTAAATGACACAATAAAAATAAAAAATAAATTTTTTTTCGTTTTAAACTAAGTATTTGCCAATTCGAGCATGCAAACAGAAAAAAAAATTATAAATAAATAATCGTATGTATACTAATAAGGATAACCTAATAACCCAATACTACTTTAACAATAAACCAGGATGTGTATAAACAAATGTCCTTACCTTCAAAGTTCATATCGACAATATCTTCGGATGAGTCACCGACTAGTGTATGATTATCACTATTCTCACCGAGTGGCGTTAGCGTTTCTTTACTTTCCGTACTTGTAGTTCCCTGTTTGATATGAACAAGAGGCGGTGGCCGTTTTATTGATTCAACACTCGTTTTTTCTTTAGGATTAGTGTCAACGTTTATTTTTGTTTCATCATAAACATCCGAATCGGTCGAGTTGTACGATCGTTTACGGCTTTTTAACGTTAAATCATCGTTACCACCTACCCCGGATAGAGTTTTTTCATCTTCTTCCGTTACGGGTAGCACATCAAAATGTACACCATCCTCGAATACATAAACATCGGGACGAACTTCGGTTAGGGATCGATTAAATTTTCGACGCGGCTGTATTTGTAGCATATTATTTCCATTGTCTGTTTCGGACATAGTACGAATACGCATATCTCGACTAACGTTACCAATCGATCCTTGTAAATTATCCTGGATCGATGTATGCGTCGACATAAAACGATGTATAACTGCTAGCGTGGACAATATTTGTTCGGTTGACTCTTCCATTTTTCTCAAGCGAAATTCAATATTTTGTATCGTTGCCGTTTGCATGTTTTCCTTTTGATTGATGTCCTCGATTTTTTGGACCATGTGCTCGACCCGTTCCGTTGTCGTTTTAATCCGCTCGTCATTCGATTGATTTAGTATGATTTCCTGTTCGCGAAAATATCCTTCGACGCATTCCTCTTCGAAATCATACAGTCGTTCCATGTCGTCTTTTTCCAAAAATAATTTCAAACCATTATCGCGCGGCCCTTGTAAACCTATATATGTATTGTATGCGAGTAAAATTGTGATATGAAATTAAGAAAAGACAAAAAGAAAATTACCAATTTTAATAGAATCAAATCTTAGGTTAACATAATTTTATGTATTTGTTACCAAATTCTGTACCTTTCGCTTTCCGTATGCAATATTTAAGTAAAGAATAAAAATGACAAAAAGCAATTAATGGCGGAGGAAGTACTGGTTTTAATTGATATTCCATAACGACAGTAAATCTTTGGAACATCCAAACCTAAATATAATTTTTAAAAATTTTCGTTTATATTTGTTCAAAAAAACCATTTGGCATCTTATATTTAATTGGTTAGAAAACAACAGTATTATATTGTGTTAATTAATATTTTATTTTAATTTTCTTTTTTGTTTAATTTTTCAAACGATTCGTTGTTGTTTTCCAAATTTCCAATCATGGTTTTTTCTTTGATTTTAATACTATGTGTGTGTGCGTGCAACACAAGGATTCAGATTACAAAATACTATTTATATACATAATTTATTGATATTACCAGACCTACCGTAATAATAAGACTTTTGATCTTCGAAGATTAAGTAAAAGAAAATGATAAGTTGTTTTCATTTACTACAATCGATCGAGTGTGAAATGAGTGTGGTGTGTTTGTACGCATTATAATATTTTTAAAGTATGCTACAAAATTTTAAGATTTTAGTTGTTAAGATAAATAATTATAATAGTAAGATTATAGATAAGATTTCATATTTAATGTATAAACAATAGTACATATAATGTGGGATGATCTACTAATATGAATGTGTAGTTGGGTTGGTGAAATGAACATTTTGGGGTTCGCGTCAAAAGTCTTGGGAACATTAGGAAGTAACAAAACTACAAACAATTATGGAAAAGAAAATCTCTCCTGGATACGGGGTTTCTATTTGGGACAGCTTTTACTGTGTCAGTATCATATAATTCAGTAAAAACAATATTTTAATTATGGTGAAGTTCTGGGTCGGTGACTGCAACGACCAAGCATGTAAATTCCAATTTTTCCGTACCAGTGAGACAAAAGGTTGGTCGAAGTGCCGAGAATATTGTAGAAGTCCAAGTATCCATTATAACTAATTCAGTCTATTCCACGGCGTTGTCAAGAATTGGGTGTCGCTCAGATTACACTTTGGAGAATTATGCGAAAGGATTTTGGCTTGCAGCTTTACTTGATCCAGTTAACACAAGACCTAAATCCACTCGATAATATGAAGTGACGTACAATCTCGGATTGGTCTCTAAAAATGTGGACAGAATATGACCATTTTCATTGATTTCAGAATAGGACCAAAATCAGGTGAAAACCGTCATGTGCTTCAAGAAACACCACTTCATGCACACAAAATAATCACATGGTGTGGTTTTCATGGTTAGATATTAATGATTATGTGGTTTCAACAAGACGGTGCGAAATGGCACACTGCGGGTCCTACAATCGACTTATCTAAATTCGATAAACGTGTTGTATCCAGAAATATTCCTGACGTTTGGCTGCCTTGATCGTATGATTTAGTACGTCTAGACTAAATCATTGGTCTATGCCAAGTGGTCGAGTCATCGAAAAATGGGTTCAACGAATCAATACCTGCACACGTGTCCAAGGTGGACACATGAACAACGTCGAATTCATACATAAATGTTTGGATTGTACTTTAAGACAATAATAAAATGTACTGTCAAGTTCTAATAAAGATTTTCAACAGATGATACCGTACCGTAGTACCATATCGCATCGGGGAAGATTGTTGGTAACTTATTTTCAAACCAATATTTGTTTTCCTTTTTGGATATTTCATCGGAATTTTAGGGTGATTATACTTTATCGATTTCAATACCTAGGTACTGGTTGGGATACTTTGGTAAGATGCTTTTTACGCTGAGGTTAAATATTGATGAGAAATTTAATTTATTAATACCACAACAAGAGCAAGATATTGTGCACTGTGCGAATTAAAACCGATTGATACCTATCGTAACATCGTGATGAAAGATGGAGTCACTGTTTCCGAAATTGTATAGTTTAGTCTTAGCACACTATCAAGATTGATGGCAAAACCTAATTTTCATGGTGGCAACGTAATGTTTTGTATTTGTTGAGATCATCTGGATGTAGTATATAATTAAGTACTTCCAAACCCATCACTGGTGAACGCTATAAACAACAATTGGTGCAGGAAAAACTACTCGAAAACACACGACAGCACAACCTCAGAAATTTTCATTATGGGGCAAAAGTTAATTGCATCATTTCGAAAAGGAGTCTGAAATGGCAGAGATCGAAAGTCAAAATCGGCTGTCTATACGAAATTTAAGGACTTGATTAACACCAGCTTCCACACCGACTAATTTCAAAAATTCGGTCACCGAATATTTTTTTTCTTCTCTCTAGTCGACAATTTAAAGATCTTTGAATACCTTTCCTTGTGGCTGTACTGCATTAGCTCCATCTACAACTTCCAAACTACTGTTTTTCACTAGAAATTCAATAATTTTGTTTTTTTATTCCTGTAAAACAAATTCATCATAACTTCAGCAGCTTTAAATCTACCGGTAGATCTATTAATTTTCAAAAGGTAAGTGTGAACGATTTTATCTGCCATAAATACATTGTCTAGAATAATTTGTGGCATTAAGATGTATGAGACATCACTTTTCACGAGAGTTTAAGATAATTTCTCAAAATTAGTTATTACCAGTCCTAGCCAGATTTCGCTAGAATTCTGAAGTTAAGAATTTGACTTCGACCGTTTGTTTCTTGTTAATTTTTTTCACTGAATTAAGCAAAATAAGGTAAGGTTGAGTTGCATACATTAAGCAACCTTACTTACTTAACCTTACTAATCTTATCTATTCAATTACTTAATCTAACTCAAAAAATTGATATTTTATCTTGAAATGATCACATAAGCTAAATGGAATCGGAGTCGATCATTGGATTTGCTTTAAAGTGTTTAGAAATATATAGTTATCTGTTCGTTATATACACGCATTTTTGGCTGAAGCATACAATTGCATGCCCGATTTTTTTATTTGGTATCTAAATCACAGTATATAGCCTTCATTATCACAGTCACTTGGAAGATATTAGTCACTTTAAGATATGATTAAATAATAAGTGAAAACGAACAAGCATAGGAATTCTGGCCTTTAAAATAATATGAGAGCAATGAATCAGATTTTGAGTCAAAAACATTTTATCGAGTTGTTAGTTCGTAACCTCAGAAGTTCGCTTGAAGCGATATAGTGTTAAACGACTACAAACATTAATTATGTTGAAGTACATGTATGTTGAGTAATCGATGTGAACAATGAAATTAGCATCCTTAATTAAAATTAAAATTTCCAATTAAGAACTCTGTTTCGAAATGTTCTCTTTCTAAATAAATACACAAAAAAAATGTGATGATGCGAAAAACCCCAATTTAAATTATCAATTTCACCACTGGATGTGAAAATAAAATAATGTGCGAATGGAATAAAACGAAAAAAAAATTGGAATGGAAAACAGTTGGGGGTGTTTCCAACAGATTTCAGATAATAATTTTATTTTACGGAATGAAATAATAAAATATTTTATTCAATCTTGTTTGGAATATTAGGAGGCTATACAAAACTTATAGTGTGTTTCGGAGATAGATATTATAGAGATGAGAAATTAACAAAAAAAAAATTATAAAATTCAGAAAATTAAAATAAAAATATTTTAAAAATGATTTTAGCAATTTACACACACATATAGGGGTTATCGGGTGTACTTACCTGATGTGAAACAGCATTCACTTCAATAAAAATATTGTTGAATACCGCAATCAATAGATTGATCAATAGAATATTTGCTATCAATAGATACATCGACATTGTTATCGGTGTTACCCAATGCCCGGTTACACACGGTCCTTGTTTAGGATCCTCGCCACACGGTGGATCAATATCATCAGCGAACACTTCACCATACAACATGAAATATGGTTGATAATAAACCTGTGAAGAACAAAATTTATAATAGCTGGAGATTGCAATAACGATTTTAGTACTCACATCCCGAACTAATTTCCAACTGGCATCATTATTTGGAAATAGAATCGCTTGTCGACTAACACCAAAACTCATCAAAACCACAGCCAATAGAACAACAAAATATATCATATTTTTAACCATTTTACCCATCATAGTGACGAGGGGACCTGCAAAATAAATTGTTGATACGCATAAAATATTTCGAACGTACTAATACGAGAGGAGTAACAAATGTTCGCTTAGCTGACCATATTTATTCTTAATCTTCGTCTTTTTTATCTGTTTAAACCTATAGATCCATTTCTCAGAACAGTCTTCAAAATTTTGCTTTTTAAGCATCCAGCATTAACCGCATCAATTATCTCCGCATTATTGTTACAGACCTTCCCCTAAAATTTGTATTAATTTTTGAATATAACCAGAAATCACAAGGAGCTAGACCCGGACAAAATGATGATGGGTGTATTTTTTCGATGCCAGAAATTTCAGAATCGTGAGCTGGCGCGTTGTCATGGTGTAAAAAGTAACTCCGCAAAACCTCTTTCTTCCAGTTTTTTCAACAAATTTTTAAAAATACAATTTAGGATAAATATAGCAAAATGTCAATGTACTTTGTTAAGCGGATGTCTTCGTGTATCCCAAATGATTAATTTAATATTCGCGATACAGCCATGGCATCCAAGGCTAATTCATCACCAATGATTTCTTATGTCAATAGTGGACCGTCGTTAACTTTGGACTTAGAGCCGCAGTAAATCCATCTGAACTCTTCGGAATCACTTGTACATTTAGTATTCATTGTATATTTTGTGCTTTAGTTCATGCCAAAAACCGAAGTCACATAGCGAATTTCTGTTTGCGTTGGTGATGCAATTTCGTCTGATGCATCCTCAACTATTTTGCGTTTTCTCGCCCCCATTTAATACGATTCTGTATCTTTGAAAGAAGTACCATAAACCAATTGCAAGGGATTTATTTTCTTTTAAAGAAGTATTTAAGAGTCGCCTTCCAACCGAACTTTTGTTACTCTCCTTGTATTATTAATCGAACAATTTTTCGATCGACATCTTACCTAAATATTTATTAACGCCTAAAATATTTAAAATTCTTAAATACCAATAAATACTATCCAAACAATAAATCACACGTCCGATGTCCATCGTATTTGGTCGGAATCGTAATGCAAGTCCTATTAAAAATAATATTATCGCTGCGGCATCACATGGATTCCACATGTTCCATGCCCATACCGAAAATTTATGGCTATATAAAACGAAAAATAATAATTTTTAAGATATAGTTTCGATCGGTGATTACAGAATTAACACGGTTGGAATTTTCTGATGTAAGTGTTCGAAATCAATTTAATTTAATATCGACTTTAAATCAATTAAGATTAGAGATTGACCTACAAGCAGGAGAAGTGGATTATAGTTCAAAATCTAATAGCAAATGTTGGCTATATGAAATTGGCTAACATTGTTAAGCATTGATATTTTTTTTTTTATTTTATATTTTATTCTATGCTATCTTTTTGGGGCTCAAGGCTCTCCCAGTTCTTTCGCGGTTCGCTTATTTACGTCCTACTTTACGCCTTAACGGCCAAATCGAGGAAGTACGGCTATAGGTCCGATTTTCGTAGAACCATCTGCGCATTGCATAGCTCCATGCCAGCCTATAGTACTGACATGGAAGATGGGTCGGCCCATGAGTTCTGCACTCCAACAGGGGGTCATAGATGTGTTCATTAACATCACCGATCGTAATAAGATGGTGAAAAATCCCTTTTGCATCCTGCCCCTATCGGGATTCGAACCCGGTACCTTCCGCTCCAACTGCCACAGCTTTAACCAAAGCATTGATATTGCTACAATTGACGCATTATTTGTGATTAATAGTGCGGTGTACACTATTCAAGTCTTTAAGACGTTGCCCTTTAATCTTAATGTCATTTGAGTGCATGGCTATGTAAAAGTGTGTACTCCTTTGGACTTAGGTCAAACCTGCAGAAATTGATCAAACTTCTATTATTACATTGAGAATCGCAAATAAAATTTTGGTCAAGATAACTTTAACAGAAGCTTAATATAGGAGAAGTTTCGGCAAGATAATCCGTTTTTGATTTTCAGGGTAAATAAGTCAAAATAATAAATCTAATAAATCGCTAATCCAGATAACTAAAAGTGATTATGTAAACAGTAATACTTGAATTAATATATTGTGCTTTGAGATTACAAAAGAAAGCGAACGGCTATCTGTTAATGACTATGTAAAGCTATACCGATCCCAATTATTAAAGTATTTTCTCTTATGGTTGAATATTTCTGTCTTTTATAACTCGACACTGTTTATCGAATTAATTTGGGCCCTAATCAGAATTTGGAGTGTGCTTCAATAATTTTGGCTCATGTAATCGGTCTATTCATGGTCTTTTTTCAGGGTTACTTACAAGATAAGATTAAGAATCGTAATAAATTTTACAAAAAACTACGTTTACATGCTCAAAGCAGCATAGGGTTTGCTCTGGTAGATTGACCGTTTCTCTTCTGTTTTTACCAACGAACGACATTTCGTTTATCATTGATAGTAAATGTGATAGTGGTCGTATACATGAGCTTTAGTAAGGCTACAAATTAATTAGACAAACATTTATTTTTGGAGAAGTTACCATTTTAGAACTGGTATAATTTACCCATTATTTACTTATCGTAAATACTGGCAAGCGGTCTCTCAAAACTTTTGGAGTAGCCTAAGGTACTCAATTAGGGCTAGACATTTTTATTTTAATTTTATTTTAATATTCGGTCTTAGTTATGCAAATAATTTCAAAATTATTAAAGCGATCGCAACTTGTGATACTTTTGAAGGAGGTGTTTTCTCGATCATGTTTTGTTGTGGATTACGGATATGTTGGATATGTTTTGTTGTGGATCAAATTCAAACAATTTAAAAGTGTAAATCATTTACAAAACAATCCGATAGTTCAGTTTATAACTTTGTAAAAAAAGGCCAGGTTATTATTGACCACGATTCTTTTAAGAATATGACTCAAGGAATATATAGACTAAGTACGAGCGCGTAGTCCTCATTCTGTTGAACTTAGTACGTAACAACAAACGGAAAATGGAGCTTCCAGATCGATATCTAGTATACATATTGTACACAGTTAACTATTTCACAAATTCTATTCGTAAAATAGTACGAAGATTTGCTAACAGATGGTTCTTTAGTTACAATTCGATTTGATAAGATGGCGGTCAGTTAAAAAACGATTTTTACATTAAATCTGTTTTTACATATATAATGCAAAAATAGTTATGTAAATTACACATTTTACATGTGTTAAAAACTCGTGTTAATTACATCGTACACATCGCCAAACTATGGTTTTGGTAAAAACATTTTCAATTGAGATGTGCGAATTATGTTCGGAATTTACTCGTGTTCTTTCAATTGTATTATTTTGAGAAATTTTCACGTGTTCATTTGCTACTTTTCAAAAATTTACCGCATTGATTCAGCATTGATACATGGTATTGATAAATGGACGCTTTGTTTAATCAACTGTTCACGCAGAAGGCATAACTCGGCAACGTGCAACTTGAAGGAGGTGTATATTAGTGAATGAATATTGATTAGCAATTATAGGAATAAATTGGCATTAATCAATTAAGAATACGGAGTGTCTATATTGAAACTTTCCCGAGTTGCAGTTTTTAGTTAGGAGAAAAATTTGGTTGCTATTTAGTTGTCATTGATCATCCTTTGATTACTGTTTGATAAAAGAAAAATTTAATAATATGTTATTAAAATTAAATATAACCTCCAGATTTAATAATTTTAAAGTAACAGACACCAGTCTAGTAAGATTCGAGAATTTATTATTAATTAAGATTTTATTTCTTTATAGCAATAAGTTAAACCTTTGTATTCTTTCGTCCCAAATTTTAGTGTTTTCGAACCTATCATAAACGTGTAATTGTTTTTTTTACAACTTATCAAGGCTTAGGGTACATTCATCAAGAACCACATCATCATGCCCGAGTTAGGGGGATACATATGGCAGCGGGATAGTCAAACTAGACAAATTCTACAACTACGTATAACGAGTCTGGAAGATCGAAAACGATTATATTAAAGTTGTTGATTTTTATGATCGGCAATTTCTTTACTATCGGCAATGAAAAAAAAAGTCTATCAAAATTTCATAGCCTCCGTGAAGCATGGTGAAACTCAATAAGTAAAATTGAAATTCTAAACTGGAATGAACATCAGAAATATTGCTTTCAGGAACAAACAAGAGATTCAGAAAAGAGAAAAAGAGAGAACCGTTTAGATTCTAAATAATCGATTTAGAAATGTGCTACATAGTTTCATTGAACAATGGCTTATTCCAATAGAGTAAAATAATTTAATCAAATTATATAATATTATATAATGAATTACCTAAACATAGCTTAATTCCATTCAAAATTGCTAATTCTATTTGCCGACCTTTTTATAGTGTCGACATTTTGTTTATTTTATAATAAACTGTCGGTTTGAACATGGCCTTTATTGTGACGAGGCCATGTTCAAACCGAATATTACTTAATCAATACAGTGAACGCACACGGTATACGTAGTATTGATCTGATTTGAATCCAATCTAAAACCAAGGAATATTTTATTACCTCTTCGATGGCTCAAGAGGTAATATAAGTCGCTTTCAGGTTGAAAAGTAATAATAAGATAAAGAAACAGACGACATTATACAACAAGCGAATCGACATGATGAGAACGGAACCAGTGAAGTGATAAAATTGTATTGAAGACAAGTGTCTTAGCACTAGACAAGTGTCTTAGCCCCACCAGTGGCAAGCGGATATTATTTAATAAATAGTGAACAAGAGAGTGTATTAAATTATGTAGAAACGATTAGTGACATAGGCGAGAGTAGAACTTCTTTTCATGCACGAGATCAGGAGTTAAATGTGAATTTTCATATCGTACATTAAATCAAAGAACAGCGAGTACACTGGCTCACGTTCTACGTGCTGATCGAACGATATAGTGATCTCCAGAAGGACTGGCTAGTGATCGATACCATTGAAGTCAGATTGTTGGCACGGTACGGGCCTATATAAATCAATTTAAAAAAAAAATCAACATATCTTATATAAAACGAACACTTATATAGAATGTAATCCAATCGTGTAAAATAAAAATTAATAAAAATATTTACGATATTTGTGCCGGTTCAGACGAAACAATTTCCCGTACTTTTTCACAACCTAATGTAATTATATATAATATCGAATACAATTCCTGCCAACTTGGTGTCGACTGCATTCGAACTAAGACGGTATACGTAAATAATATTAAAAAAAACATGTAAGCCATCTGAAAAACAAAAGTTAAATACAAAATATTAATAAATTAATTAAATTATAATTTTTGAATAATTTGTATAAATTATATTACAGAATCAGCCCAAAATTTTGTTATCGGCGCCGTATAAAATTCATAAACTTTTTTCTTTAAACGCAACGGACGATGCTGTTTTAGTTCATTGTCGAATGGCAATTGGTGATATTCACGATTTGGTCCTATATCAGAATCGGTCAATGATACCTAGAAATTATATAGTTAGTCAATTAATCGAAGGTTTACAGTTACAGACAAGATATATTACATCAAGAATGATTGATTTATTAAAGAGAAGTGTTATACTTGATTTCGTTATGCTTAACAGAATAACAATTCGAAAAGCGAATGCTATTCTGCTACTGACGGGATACGTCAATGCTTTTCAGAACTTCAAGTGTATTATTCATAACTATAACAAATCAATTATCCTGTATACAGGGTGTTTGATAGATGAATCGACACAAAATGAGAGACGATGGGGTCATTTTACTACCTGTCACCAACAGGGCCTCATGTTCTTAGTGTCACGGTTACTGAGATATGTTTCTTTTAGATTTCTTTTCAATGACCCAAAATTTTGAGTTTAAATCATCATCACTTTTTATTTGTGTTCGTAATTGCACGAAATAATTTTAAAAACAAATGAATTATGAGCTTATTATTTATCAACAATTGTCAATTTCAAAAAGTAAATGTTCTGGTACGGTTCGTTGATAATATATCGGACTATCATTTTGAAAGACTACTGGCACATCTTCTTCTAAAACTGGTATAATGAGCTCAAGTAGTTCATTTTCTAGAAATTTTAGATAAATATTGCCGGTCAGGCGTGTCAGTAAAAAATATGTGCCGACTAGATGTGGATCAAAAACGGCTAACGAAACATTTACATTCAACTTGTTTTTATCTTGTGAATGATTTCATCTTTTGTGCCTCAATGGTGTAGGTTAACAATTCCCTCACAACTGAAATTGGACTACGACCTGGAGTGTAATAAAATGCATACAATTTATCTGCCCGCAGTAGCATCGATCTGATTATTTAGACTGATAAATCTCCAATGGTTGTGGTAGGGTCGCCTTCTTAAGCGTCTTATGTCATTTTATCGACTGCAACATTATGATATCCATGCTGTTAAAGTTAAACATTTTATATTATTCGATTAATTGTCAATTGAAAAATATTTTCCAACATTTTCAAGCCAAAAAAAATTATTAACTAAAGAGATTGATTTTATAAAGATTTTAGAAGTTGCAACACTACAGGTTAAATCGAATTTTCCCGAGCTCCATGAAACTTGACCCACAATGGTTTCCATTGATAGTTATTGAAAACCCGTTTAAAATTAACTCACATCCAGCCATAACACTCTAGAGGTTAATTTTTTTATAGTTTTTTGAATTTATTCAATATTACAAATTGTTACGGACGCAGGAGACATCTCAGTCAGTAGAATAACAAAATGTTATTAATTGAAAAGTAAAATGAATTTATTGGCTTTAAATTGTCGGAGAATACTTTGCGGTTGACAATTAATCGAATAATAGTTACTTTCCAATCGACCAACAGCTAGTGAACCGCTAATATTTCGGTTCTTATCCTTGCTAAATTCAATATGGGTTATTTACCAAAGATAAGAACCGATCTACTATCGGATACAAGCGGTTGATCGATTGGAAAGCAAGTAATATAAAATTTTTAACTTTCGGCTGGAATAGAAACTATCTGGATTATCGATTTTTTTTATTTTTTCCGGCTGGAAAATGTCGGCAAACTTAAACAGTATATGATATCCAATGTTCATACGATGCTCGTGGAAAGTTTCAGTGTGCGCTAAACGTCGATGAGGATATCACCTTTGATATATTTTTCTTGCTTAACGTGCATTACAATTAGCACGGCCATAAGCCAACAACATATCAGCATATTCTTTGTTACTGAAGTGAGCAAGCTTAACATTTTATGAAAAAAAAGTTGACAGTCAACGCATATAAAAGTCATAAGTCATTTAAAAGTTATTTTGTGTCATTATGAACACAAATAATTGATTGATAATTTAAATTCCAGATTTTGCACCATTGAAAAAAATGATATATCTTGCAAGAAATAATATTTAAATCAAGGCATTCAATGATTTCAAATTAAATTTAGAGGTGAGCTTCGTTGCGGTATTAGATGCAACTCGCTTCACTGTTGATGTTGGTCTTAAAGTCATCAATCATTGGTATAATTGTTCTAATCCCTTTTTTGTTAAATCAAATGATTTTTTTTTTATTTTTAAATTACAATTCTCGGAGCTAGTAGAACCTAGAAACATCTCCAATTGAACTAATTCCTCTGTACAATCCTTGATCTAGACGATCATAGTGCATGCTATAATTAATATAAAGATCGATATCGTTGTGCGATCCAGATGAATTTCAGTTTCAAATCGTGAGCTCTTCGTAGCATTGAGTTCTGGAATAATTTCCGTTTTCTTTAATTTTATTCTTTCAGTATTCTAACGAGTCTTGCAATCTAGGATTAACTGAAGCTTATTACTTTCTTGTACGATGACGGTTTGTTGTAAAATATTTTGTGAGATCCAGATCTTCGATTTTTTTATGATTTCTCTTACTTCTGATATTACAATTCTTATGCTGACATTAAAAGTACGAATATTTAAAACATTCTCGTCCATATCTTCGAATTGTATATTGTTATCTGAGAGAAAGCTGTTATTAATCTAACTTACGCTGCCTTCATCTGATTATCACAAAGTATCTCGTCTTCAGTCACATGATGTAAATTATCATCATCAACCGGACCATTAGTTTTATAAAATGTATTAATTACGGCTAGATGAATGGCATGGTTATAACATAATTGCGACTCTGATTTTATCCTTCGTCCATATTTTTGCATTATCAAAGATCCGTCATATGCAAAACAAGATAAAATTTCTGTAATTTTTGTTCTACCAGTAACTGTAGTCTTGCAAGTATTGAGATATTGATTGAGCTCGTCTTTTTAATCATCATAAAATGAACAAATATATTTTTCATCACTGTATTCCTGGATAAAGGTATTTTAAATCGATATTCTACTAATGCTCTTACAACTGAACGAACAAGTAAATTTATATGTAATCCATCTTCCACTGCACATCGGGAGAGAATACTTGCCAAATTCTCTTTTTTCACAAGATAAACAAGATTGTTCCTAATAATTGCTTCGAAAAACTTGGTATGGATTTTTATTCTAACCACATCAGATTCAGCGCAGCTTCAAATAGTTAATAAGACCAGAAGTCGATGACCCTAAATGATCTGAGTAACCGATTAATCGAAAAACGGTTTGCCATTCCTACACTTAAAACATCAGGTCCTATAGGGGAAAGATAGCCCCAAATAACACCACACTCATTTCTCAAAAAATTGTGTCGGTTCATCTACCAAACACCATGGTTTTGATAAACAAAAAAATTATAAAACCAAAATGTATAAAATGAATTTTCAAAGTGCCAGTTCTACGGTACTCATTTCAGTTTTATTATTTTCTAATAATTCCTACTGATTTGTAAATTTCCAATTCCAATGCAATTAAGTTTTTTTTATATATACGGATAGTTCATGAGTTAAACCTATAATAATATAGTTATTACAGTAGTAAATAGTTACAATTGATTTTATATAGGTCAGGGTTAGTAACACACACGCACACACACACATACATTTACATATAAATAATGTTTAGTCGCGCATAATTATATACGAGCATATAAAGTTTAGTAACATAGTAATTATTCACTACTAATTAGCTATATATAAAAAAATATTTAAGAGGTTTGACTCATGAAGTACAATAAGTTTTATAACTCTACATTTATTTAAAAAAAAAAAATATTAAATTTTAAAAACATGCAAAACTAAAAACAAAATAATGTTCATTCCATTAAAAATTATCAAAAACTAATAAAACTTCATATCGCTTTAATTTTTCTTTAATTTTCTATGTCTAAAAAACTTTGTAAATTTGTAATTTTTTTTATTAATTAACTAACTTTTGCCACCTCCTTCACAGAAAGCCCTACCTAGTCAAAGTTAGATTTAATTTGATTTGTTTTAGTTTCTGTATTTATTGTATATAAATTTTTTAACAACTTCATTTTAATTATAACAAAATTATATATTTATTTTATTTATTTATAATTTATGTGTAAATATAGAAAAATAGTAAATATTGGGGATGTGAGAATATAATAAAATAACGAGTTTTCCATTTAGGACTTGACAACGTTGAATTTTCACTGTGAACTAACCAAGTCAGTCAGTGTCAAAACATTCAGTAAGGTCGACATTTTTACCATGGTAAAAGAACACGAACGAACAACTTTTACAAATAATTAAAATTTACTACAAAAATATCCTACCAGTAGACAAGCATAGTCTAGTGAAAAAACTTGAGTCTTTATATTCATTGCTGGGTATTCCCGTGCCAGACAGACAACGGGTGTTATATTGCGGCCGATCGAGTGTTCTTCAGAAATACAGTGTCCCAAAAATTGAGCATTGTTGCACTTGCACCCATAATTGGGATTTTACATGTAAAAAACGTTTTTTATATTTTTAAAGTAAATTATGTAAACAATATCGTAAATTACATAAAAAGTAAATTACATTTATAAAAAATATTTGCAGCGCCATCTGTTTTAAAATGTTAAAAAATTTCTAATGCTCAAAATCAATCCTTGTCGTTACAAACAAATCCGATAGATCAGTTTATGTCTTTGTCAAAAAAGTCCAGGAATATGTCACAAGGAATATGTAGACTAAGTATGAGCGCGAAGTCTACACTTCGTTGAAAAATACGGTGAATGGGGACTATGAGGAGATTGTCGGGCATTAAATGACGTTTCCATTCCAGATCAATATCTAATACCACATCTCCAGGACTTTCTGGTAACTAAATATTTAGCAAATGCAGCAAAATCTTTTCAGTAAATATTGCAGAAAGTGTAGCTCGGATTACAATTTTTTTTATTATTTAGACGATATGATAATTTTATCTGATTTATTAGAGCATTATTTAACACATCTTGACACAATTTGTAAAAGGTTGTTGGCATTCAGTTTGTTTATTATACAATTAACATATTCTATTCGTAAAATAGTAAGAACATTTTTTAACAGATAGTGCTTTTACAAAAGTCACTATTAGATTTGGTAAGAGATAGCGCGTCAGTCACAAAAAACACTTATCTAAATTAACCGTATAAATCACATTGTGTAACTTACACGCCCAACTGTTGCACCCTTATAAGATCTAGTTAATACAAGAACTAAATCTATTCGATCATAAAAAGCGACGTACGTTCATGGATTGAGCTCTGAAAATGTTGGCAGAAGATGACTAATTTCTTCGCAAAATCATATTCAGTGATGAATCGCATTTTGTGGCTGATGAAAATGACCGTCACGTTACGGTCGATAGAGATCGCTACAGAGACATGTGTCAATGCTATTTCTTTAGCCGATGACATGAGTCATTAATGATATACTAGACATTAATGATATGTGGTTTTAACAAGATGGTGCGACATGACACAAAGCGAGTTTTAGCGGGCTACGTTAAATTATTGGCCTATGCCAACAAGCCGGCATTGTTAGAAGAGCTCAGAGAAAATATTAAACATCGAAAATTGGATTCAACTAATAAACCCCTGCAAACGTGCTCGTGCTCATGAACGATGTCGAATTCCATACATAAATGTTTTGATTGTACTTCAAGCCAATGATAAAATTTTAGTGATATCTGAAATGGTTTGCGTTTAATTAATAAAAAAAATTGTCAAGTCCTTATTGGAAAACCCTTTATATGTAAATAAAATAGTGTGTAGTATTATTTAGTGCATTGTAATTTGTAATCTAAGTTATATATTTGTATTTAATATGATATATGACAATAATGTACAATACATAAAATCTACAACCAAAATGATCATATAAACTGGCCGAAAACATAAATGATCACAAACTAAACTGTCTGATCGAAACATATACATTTAACCAAAATCAATAAAATCAAGATCCAATAATCACTATCGATACATGACAGCTTTTCCGAATTTGTACGAGTAAATAGTTCGAATTCAAAAGTGAACGTAGAGGATATAAAGCTCGTAGAGGATATAAAGTCAGTGGCAATATAACTTTTTGGCGCTTGCTAAACTCAAGAAGTCACTTGTGGGAATATGAAGGTCACTATCGAAACTCTAGAGAAACTTGATGGAACTCATACGAGTACAAATTAGGATGCCTTTAAGGTTTTAATAAAACTTATTTTTCCGAAAGTGAGAGTTTTTATATATTAGATGGGATTCAATTCCTACAACAACTACCAAATTTCAGAGATTGGAACTTGGTTTTGCCATCAAGTGACAATAGATAGAATCCGATGGAGCATCGCTACTTTATCGAAATTTAAAACACCAGGTCAAGATATCCTAGACTTAATATTGCTAGGTCTCCCACAGGAATGACAAGAAATCATCCTAGACCATAACTTGGCTCTGGTATACGTTCAAAGATCATGGAGAAAAGTCAGGGTGGTATTTTTCGGGAAGAATGGAAAGCCAGGTAAAAAGTTTTCGATCTATAAGCCTGTCCACTTTTCTACTTAAATATTTACAGAGATTGGTTGGTAAGTATACTTAAGGATAATGCACGCTGGTTGAAACGGCGTTTCCGGACATCGAAACATTTGTTCGTTTGTTCGGTGTTTAGTACCATGCTTATGTCAAGGAGAATTACTAAGATTTAGGAAAACTGAAAAGATTCTTTTTACAAGATGCAGGACTCTGGGAGAAAGTTAAGTTTCTGGGGTTCTGGTTAGATCGGAAGATTATCTGGTAAGGTGAAACTATCTATTCTCCTTGGTAGGTACGCTACTGTCTTTCAGACGGAAAGTGCTGCAATTTTAAGAGCAGCACTCTATGCAAATTTGTTTGAGGCTAATTACTTTGATTTGACTAGACAGTCTGAAAGAAGTAACATGAATATCAAACCAAACGTATTGGGTGATAAATTGATCCGTTTCAAAGCTGCTTTTACTTATGTGGACATTATTATTTCTTAAGAGAGATATTAACCATCACGTTGGTGGTCTGCACCAAAATATGTGGGACAATCTCATCCCTTGTCGCCTATCCAAAATCTAATTTGGAACAATAAAACAGCAAAAATCTTACTATGTCTTTCTTGAATTATAATAAACCCACTTAGAGGATCTTGCTGAGTATTCTTAAAGAACATTATCCCAGAACATATTCCAAATGAATATTCGGAACAACGCAAACTGTTTGCAGTGGGCGAGAATAAGAAACTGGTAAGCATTTTAAGTGCTCCTGTCCTTCATACTCTCTTTAAAGACTACAATGCTTTGGATCACGGTTCCTATTTGAATATCAACTGACGATATTGAGGATACTGGCTGTCTTGGGGATACTAGATATCGAAGAACAAACAGATTTCGGGACTGAGCGAGTACAATTGGGAAGTGTTTTCAACAATGGACCTACCGCGCCTGAGTGACGAGGAAAAAATAGCATATCGCTTTGAATTTCTTTTTGAACAAATGATTTATAAGTACTTATTATAATCTAACGCAAAACATCATATTTGCATTTAAACTGCCTAACGATAAGGATGAATATAAATGATAAGTTTGTTTTGCAAAATGAGTACAGCACGTGTATGCTAATTTCCTGATATAATATGTTCCTGGTATAATATTTAACCGTATTCGAAAGGTTAAGATAAATTTGATTATAACAAACATCTCAGAAATTGGACATTATTTGGAAATAATTTAAAATTCCAAGTGATAAATAATTATAACCAAAGATATTCAGCATCAATATTATAATATAATAACTTTTTTGATGTTCATGGACGAGTGAACAGCATACTGATGAATTGCTTCACAAACAGCAACTTGTTATTTAAAACGATCTGATTAAAAGTGTAGAACAGCCTGATATATTAAGAGAATACATAAATAAGAATATCTTAAATCGAAATCGTATTGTTGGAGTTAAAAGCTTTTTAGTTTTTCTTTTAACTTATTGTACAAATAAAGTTTGAAATACTTCTTCATTTGTTCGTTAGTAAGTATATTCTGCCAATTCATGTATAGTTGTGTAAAGTTGAGCTAAGATATAGTAATAAATTTTGTTAAGTCAAGTCAACACCATTATGATTTCTAGTCCATTTATGTGATTAATATCATAACTGTTGGTGTTAAAGAAAATCCTGGTCTTAACAACCCTTTTCCTGAATCATTTTTCTTTAAAAATTTTTTATCTATTCTACCATAAATATACTCAGTAGTTTTCGGTGAAGAAAATATATTTATTCGAAGACATATTTTTGTACTACATTTTGTTTCGACCATTTTATACGAAATGATAAAAAAAGTTAATTTATATGAATAGAAAAGCCAAAATTGTCTTATTGTGTGGAAAATTAAATTCTTACTTATAACAAAAATAATAGATAAATAAAATAAAATGTATTTTGGGTGAAAAATTTTACTTTTTTTTGTATCGATATGGTTTATGAGTTTTTTGTGTTTTTATTTTGTTTTTGATAGAAATTTGAAGACGACATACTTTTCCGTTTTCTTGCACTTTGGTGTCTCTCATTGAATACGTATCAGATAAAAGAGCCTAGAATAACAAACAACACAAACAAGCTTATTAGAAATTTGCATTTTTCATTGGTTTTCCATTAACACATGTCTTCTTTATTTTTTTTATTAATATTATTGTTATTATTATTATTATTAAATATTATTATTATTTATTTGTTTGTTTGTTTATATAGAACAACAACACAAAAAACACTACACATAGGTATTATATGTGTGTATATGTAGCTAGGCGATTTTAAAAGTTAAATACAAATACATAGAGATAAAAATAACATCAATTTTGAAAAATATCAATATAATTAAAAAACAATAATAATATATAAATATTATAATAATTAAATATATTGTGTAGAATCTTGATTGTTTAATTTCATCTTAATTACACGAGTACCTTACAGACATCCCAAAAATATTTGTTTAATAATTGCTTATAATTTGTATTAAGAAGGAAGCTTAACTTTATAAATTCGCCGCCATTTGTATTTTTGTACTAAAATGGTTTCCGTTTATTGACAGCTGTCAATGGAGAAGCAAACGATTGACCTTCATTGTTAAAAATTATTTTAAATTTGGGGAAAATTATGCAGAAGTTGAAAGAAAATTTCGAACAAAATATGGAAAAAGAAATTGTCCAACAAACTCCACTATTCGAAATATTGGGAATAAATTTGAAGAAAGTCGTACAATTCAAGATCTGAAGAGAAGTAACTTTGAATGGTGCTCTGACTATGTGGAATGGTGCTCAGAATATGTGGTTTCAACAGGACGGAGCAACACGTTATATAGGAACAGAAACACACTCTTTTGAAAGGGAACTTTGGTGAACGAATAATTGAAGAACTGGTCACTTATCTGACATTCTTTTTCCATAATTAACTAACACGCGTTTACGTTAATATTAAAGTTTATCAGAAAAATTAAAATCATAACAAATTATTACTTCCACTAGGTAAACAAACGTGTTAAATTGTTTACTGCATAAATCAACGCCATGCACACACATCCCATTTTGAGTACAAACTCATTCAGACTGGGATAACCAACATTGAGCTATACTGTCTATACTGTCACTCTCGGACATCATTCAATTTTCATTAGGACGTATCGACAGATCTAAAAATCCTAACACTGAATGGAACAGAATTTGATAGAGAAATATCTTTAAGGAAAAATTTAGAATTTAAAGACCTTGACGAATTTTGAGCAGTTTTATCGTAGTTTATCGTAATACGACCTGATAAATAATAGCTTTTGAAGAGATAATTTAGTTTTTTAGATTTGAGAAGTTTCCTAATAATAACGCAAACCTAGTTAATTACCTAGTTAAATAAAAACTAGTTAATTACAACCAAGAAGAAAACTAAATAGGGTGAGATATAGTCAAGTTTTCTTATTCCGAAAATAGAACGAGTGTAAGCATTAAACATCATTTTAGAATAGTCATATTTTCTAGTCATATCGTATTATTAACATTAACTTAATGCTCATTCTATGTAAAAGTGTTGTTAAACTTTATAACCAAACAACCAACAGTAGTTGAAAACTATTGTTGATAGTTTGGGGATAGTTTTTAACAAAAACCATTAATCTTATCCGTGTATGGATGGTGTTAACCCATTTGGTATGTTTCAGGAGAATGTGTCATTTGTGAAGATAGTCCAAAATGTCAGCGCCGAAAATAAAAATAGGCGCCTATGGCAATACTATTTAATTCTATTTATACTATACCGACATTCCACTATAATTATAATTACATTGTCAAAATCTTGATAAATATAAATTTTAAAATCGAGGATTATTTGATCATAATTTATATGCTTATTTAAATTTAAAATGAAGTCAGGAACTATTCGTTGGCCCAACTAGAGGTTCACATCATTTGATAGATGACTGTTTAAGGTGCCCTTACGATTATTTTTAGAATTTTTGTATATCTAGCGGTTGAGATATAGTCCATAGAAGTCAGGAACTATTCATTGGCTCAACTAGCGGTGCACATGACATGTTTGTGACTATATCGCAAGACTCCATCATAGAAAGAGCACGACTCCATCATAGACAACTTTTTGTTTCAGAAGAGATAGTCTAGTTTTAACTTTTTGTCTAGACGAACATTGAGTAAAAGAGACAACATGATACCAAAATAAAAAAGACGCAAATAAAAGCCACGCTTGGAAACAAACAAATATGTCAAAAACTGTTATGTTTCAACAGTTGATTGTTGTTGGAATCATTCTGAAATTTGAACATAGTATGAATCGTCATAACAAAATTATCGAGTGCATTAATGAATGAATGAACGAAAAAATTGAAATTGAACTCAGCTTAAGCGGTATACGTAGCCGTAGTCAAAATAGAAGCTGGTTCGAATCCAACCGAGGACAATAACTTTTATGAGTTTATTTCGGAGAGCGAGAAATATTATCTCATTAAATAACAATCAAACGAAAAAATAGATAACACTATTTAACAAGCGAATCAACTTCTGGAACGAATGAATACAAATCAGTTGGAAATACTACTACAGTGACGCATGGAAACATCACGAATTATACTACACCGAAATTTATGCAGTACTAGATTGACTGTTGCGAGGAGAACGGAAAAATCGAAAATCTCACTGATTTGTAAACAAGCAGTGCTAAATCGCTGTATCGAACAAGTTTTGTTTTTACCAATGAAGTTTTGGTGGTCTGAATACGAATTGAACCATGTCCTTAGGATTTTGATACGTTTGTGAAATCTTGTGGTGAGCACGGTGATGACTTGTTCCTCGTTTCAATGGTTGCATATAAATAAGACTCACGGTATATTTAATTACATAAATTATTTGTACTAATATTTTACATAAAATATTCACAATATTTGTATTATAGTGTATTATATTAATTAAGAAGTATTTTTGATGCGTGTTTTTATTTCGATTCGATTAAGGAATTCTGTGTCATAATCAGGATATTTAATTAGTTATATTTAAATTTGAAATACATTTTTTAATACAAGTTATCGTACTAAGGAACAGAAAAAAACTTATTACAAAATCAATGAAAAACTAACGAACATTGTTTTTCAAAGTTAACTTGAATTATATAAAAAAACTATTTACATGAGTTGTATACTCAACTATTCATTTAAGGTGCCAGAAATTTAGATAATCAATCACAAATAAATTTAAGAGCGAGGTGTGAAGAAACACCAAAATATGTACCATGCGACACCACAAAGTATTAAAGTGTTTAAATAGTGAAGTGAAGCCTAATGTCACAGTCTCCACCAGTGACAAGTGGCTAATCTTTTTAGTCAACAATCCGGATACGAACCGTCAAAGTCGTAATTATATTATATTAGTCACTATAGCAATTAATTAAAGTTGTTTGCTTGTCGTGACAGTCACTTTTTACACTGTGTATAAAACTATCATGGTAATAAATTTATCTGGACTGAGAGTAAAAGTGTCATGATAGTTGATATTAGTGTTGTCATCGTTTTTTTGGGTTAACTTCATATACATGAGAATGAGACTTTTCTATAATGATGTTTGAGTGCATGCCCTCGTTTTATTTTCGGAACTAGGCAATTTGACCATATTCTAAGCTTGTTATTAGTTATACTTTAAATATTTATAAGTTTCGGGTTTGCGTTTTTATTAACTGTTCGAAATTCTTCTAGGTCTTTAAATTCCTTATTTTTTGTTAGAGGTATTTTTCTATGAAATTCTGTTCCATTCAGTATTATAAGTTTGAGATCTGCCCAGAAGTCTAAATTAATATTTCTTGAATGGCGTGCTAGAGTGACAGTTTAAATTTAATTGTACGAGTAAGATTATTAAATTTTGTCTGCTCTATGTTGCTCATCCCATTGTGAATGAGCTTGTCCTTAAAATGGGATGTGTGAGAATAGTGTTGACTTATCCCAGTCAACCCCAGTGGTAATCCTTCTTAATAAAAATTATAAGCATTATATAAATAAACAAATAGCTATTTCGGACGGAGTACATACAATTAGAAATTTGTATTGGAATGCGATTGTATGCAAATTATATTTTATATACCAACAATTATCCCATCCGTTTTATAACTAGGTTTTTGATGGTAATGGATTTGAATTAAAATTTCAAAGAAATTTTCAAGCATTAGTGTAATATTTAAATTCTTTGTTTACATTAATTTCTAGTTGAGATACTCCAAAATTTGTATCCTAAGTAACATACTCAATTATTATAAAATGTGTTTGGGTTTAATATGTTTTGTTATTCCATTTTTATTGTAATACTTAGACGACTTTAGACAAAAAACAAGATTCTTTAATTAAAACTTTGTTCATTATTCTCGACAGCGGTCAAAAACAATCAAGTTTCTACACATTTATTATATTGTACAATGAAAACAACAACAAGCATAATATTTAAATTTTTAACACAATTTTTTGTATATATGTACTCGTACGACGAGTACATATATCATAATATGTAATTAATAATTATTTTGGTTTTATGTTATATAACGAATATTGTGCCGAGTAAAATCATTTTTCTTTATTATGTGAATTTTCATAAACAAAAAGGATAAATCTTGTAAAAAACATAGAATATATAGAATGTATATGTATATACATATAGAGGGATTAGTTACGGTGGCAGTTGAAAATAATGTATATATATATATATATATAATGTATATAAGACACACAAAAATAATATATAAGTAGTATACGAGTACATAAAACATGTTCCCGAAAGATTATTTCATTAGAAAAATTTTGAAATAACCCTTCAGCGATCTTTTGTTTAAAAATTTGTACCCGATAAAGGCACAAAAATTTATACATGCCCTAAAACAGTTTTCTGAATTATTATTATATAATTTTTTTTTTATTTAAGATAAAATATAGGATATAATATAGATAGATAGACATTCAAAAGTGTGATTCAATAAAACAAAATAAAAAAATAATAGATACAGATGAAATGTATATATAAGTCTGATATTGAGATCTACCTGAGAACAAGATTGATTCCCAATCTTGTATTTTAATGAAACTGATAATCGTCTTTTCGGTGGATTCTAAAAAAAGATTGTTACATGTCCTGTATATAAATATTTATATATGTATGAATATGTAATTTATTATATAACTTCACTTATTATTGTTGTTGTTTTGTAAAAATAAATTTTAAATATATTTACATATTATACGTAAATAAAATCTAATCGCTAAACTTACCTCAGCATCCGGATGCAACTTATCCTGGTCTTCATAGTCTAAATTTTGATTTTCCAAATATTCTTCTTCCGTTTGAGGCATTTGCTGTAATTCTTCTTTCGACTTAAAATCTAATTTATTAATCAACGGTGGAAACAATAATCCTAGAATCACTTTTAAATTAGTGTTTTTACGGGTACGCAAACCGCCCATCCACAAATCAGCTAATATAACTTGACTACATGGATGTGCCAATAGGGCACGATGATTGGCTGCTACCGCCAAACTTAAACAACTTTGACTAGACCACGAATTTAATTCACACGTTAATAAGCGTTGTGTACGTTCAGCATCCTGTCGATAGCAAAAATCTAATAGTTTAAGACCACGGCTTTCGAATTCTTTTGCATAATTTCGCAATTCATCGTAGATTTCCGTATCTAAATCATCTTCGGCCGCCTCGTGTGCCATTGCTTTGTACAATTTACACGCGACTAATGATTTTGCTAACGATTCTTCGCCATGCGTCCACATAAGTAGAGCCATTTGTTGACGTTTGGTTAAAACAGCCCAGATCAGTAGCTCATTGAAAGGGAACTCAAAAAGTGCCATTTCCGTTGTGAATGGCAGTAAACCAGTTACTAAGCTCATTGAATTAGCACCTGGCTGACGTTGAAATGTTGACGATTTACGATGTGTATTTACATAACTATTCATAACTTTTGCATAAATTGGACGAAATTTACGGCGAGTGTAATACGATCTGGAAATTTGCCAAAATAATATTTAGTTACGATTTAAGATAAACGTAAAATAATTAATACCTATAAGCACCACCCATTAATTTATTTATAACTAAACCAATATCATGAAGCGTATAAATATAACCTTTTGGAATGTGAGGTCTAACATCACGCAAAATATAGCCCAATGTATTCGCTGGACCATGTTTTGTATTATAAAGTTCTTCTAATCGCGGAATTGTTAAAAATTTTTTCATCGAAACACCATTCTCGAGCAGCAGTTTAACAAAATCGATACGATCATGTTCTAACGCTTGCATCATGGCCTCGTCGAGAGCACCATGAGGCCATTCTTGGCCATAAACAAATATTTCAGACTTTGCTATATCGACACGGTTCCATGTTAAAGCTAAACTTAATTGTTCGGGCGGACTCAAATGCTGCGATTTAAATAGAGCGGTGAGTATTGTTTGATCTAATTCTTGGGCTTCACCTTCGGGTTTCTCTTGTATACGAAACACGGTTATTAAATTTTTATTTTTCGTACACAATAGTAACTCATTATAGAGACATTCGGCTTGATCGACACCAACATCAAATGTTTTTTGTATCGTATTCAGTAGATAGTCGCGCATAGATTCGAGAACAGTTTGTTCGTCACCTTCAGCAGCATACCTTAAATAAAAATTTAGTGAATACGAAATCGATTTTATATTTGATAATATACGTACTTGTGTACGAATGCGATTAGATCGGCTGCCCGTCCCGAACCATCACACACAACAACGGGCACAGGTGGCACATCGGTTACATATTCTAAAACAGCTCTTATTGTATTCGTCCCGCCTTCTATAACAAGACACACAACCGGTGTACTTGAATGTGTAACTAATAAAATAAAATAAAATTACAAATTTACATTTCGTTATTGATTCATTTGACTTACATGGATGTAATTTTAACGTTGATATGTATTTCTCCAACTTTCGTCTTAAGATAATTTCTGCACCATATTTACCTTGCGTTCCGTTATCAACTAATAAAAAATATGCATGACGATTATTTAGTACAGCTAATTTGGAACGAGGCGAGCTGATGCTGTGACATGGCACATCACGATTATGCCCCAATAGCTCGTGGTTACGTTCGACAATGCCCCACGGTGCTATACCGATACTAACAACTCGACCAGTTCGTTGCTGACCTTCCAGAAGCAAAGCGTCGCCTACTTGTTTTGTTACTCCGGTATTTGTTCCACCCGTAAATATCCATGCCCCCGTTGTTTTAGCCGCCTTTAGTAATCCTTTTCGTATTTCCTTTAATTAAAAAACGATAAAGCTCGTATAAATGTGTGTCGTGTGAATTTGCATGCAATTCTCCACCGAGATGCATGCAATACAATATCATGCATGTATATCGAATCAACCATACTCACTTTCTTTAATTTAGGTTGAAGTTCAAAATTTGCTTTACCACCTTGCACCGTAATTAAAAGCTTTGGTAATTCTAAATTCCATTCCCTTGTGAATAGCTGTACTAATAAATCAGGCCGTGTATCGAATGACAATCGAACATATTGTGCTTTGGTTGGATGCGGGCCACCTTGAAATTCTATTGTACCATATGCATCAGTCGGATGTGTTCGTGTGTATTGATTAGGATTCCATATATCGCCTGGTAGTCCACTTGGTATACCGGGCACAACGGGATGTGTTACCCGAGATTGGCCACAGCAACATCTTTAAATATAAATTATTGAGACGTTGGGGTAAATATTTACAAATATGTTACGTAAACAAAAATATAAAAGATACGCGCTGTAAAAGCAATTAAAATTGCTTACAACAAAAATCATATTTCTTATGTGTACTGTATGGAAACATAAGCATAAGAAAAATAATTATTTCCTTTTTGGACGTTTTGGAAAGGAAAGTATTTCAATTGCATCAGAAAAATTGTATTAATTCATGGCATGAAAATTATTACAAATCATTAGTTGCAAAACCCTGCCAAATAATTTCGAGAAACTTAATTTTCCGATTTGATTCCTTTAATGAGAGTAATTTCGCAGTCATGTGCCGTTTCAATTCAAATAAGAAAATTTTCGTTTTATTAAATTTTCTGTTTCTCGTTTTGGTACGATACGCGATATATACAGTAAATGTTTTTCTTAAATTATCATGAAAAATGATTGCGTGCAGTAAAAATAAGAATTATGTGTCAGATTTAATGGAAATTCCTTATGAACGAGTGGTATGATGGTAATGAATGGCGCGATTAAAAGTAACATAACATGTGTACGCGGTTTGCTTTATAAATATATGTACATACATATATGCATAAAGTGAATGTACTCGAATATCAACGGGATGGAAGTGGAACTAGACATAAATCTAGTTACGACTAAAATAATTTCGTTAAAGCTTCTTAACTCTTTACTGTTTGTATATGGTATGTAAACTAACAGTAACTTAGTATCACTCTATAGTCATCATTTTTTCTATCTTTGCAATCAAGTGGAGAACAAGTCACTCCCAACTCTTTCTAATTTGTACTTTAATTTGAAAATGTTCTAGTTTCCAGGGTGGTCTTTTTGTGATGTTTTGTCACACTTTTATATGACGGTTGGAGACTTTTTTCGTGATATAGAAAAAATAAAATAACTCTACAAACATAATCCTGTGTAATAAATTTAAAAGGGAAAATAATGAATTTTAAGGAGAAATGAATATTTTCCAGTGATAAATCAGTCCTCTGGATCGCTTTGGATAAATTGACGTTTCGCATAACCACGAAATTAATTATATCAATTTTTATATGAAGTGGTTGAATATGTAGTGATAAATTTTTTTTAATAGGGTAATATGTGAAGAGAACTTAAGTTAGCATGACCTATGACTAAAGGCTAGTGCTCTGATCAAAGTGAACTGAAATTTTACCGCGGTCTACAAAAATTTATTTATTTTCACGTGAAATAGAAATTAATTTTTTTTCGGAGAATTCAAATGTTGAAACAGTTCAAATGTTCAAATTTCACGTGAAAAAATGGTTCGAATCATTATTTTCGCATGAAACAAATTTGTAGAGTTTATGCGCGCCATCTTGTGTGGATTGAGATAACTATAGTTTCTGCGCAATGAACTGGCAGTACTCAGTTCATTGCGCAGAAACTATAGCTATCTCAATCCACCAAAGATTAGTGAAAACAGAAATGAAATTTTTCATTTGAGTTCACTGGTAAATCGATCTGAGTACTAGACTAGCTTTAACAGTATAAAATGTTGGCATTTAATACTGTTAAGGCTAGTCCATACGTCAGTACACATTAAAAGTAAAAATCTAAGCACCAACATGGGAATTTTGTGGAAAATCTGATGTAGCTTTAACTGATTTGGACCTGCTGTTTTCAATATCGATTCATTGGATGCAGTCACTTAAGTAAGACTTAAACCATGCAACAAAGTTATTTGAGAAACCAAATGAGTATAACCGTTCTAGTGCAATACAATGGCTAATGGAGTCAAACGCATTGACAAATTCAGTGTACTATTGAATTCAATAAGGTGTATAGATGTTGATCTCTTTGGCATGAATCCATGTTGGTACGGCGAAAAGTATCGAGTCACCACTTCTTTAAAGAAATTGCATATTATAAGTTAAAATAATTTGGGTAAAGATGAAATTTATGTTATATCTTTATAACATGATACATCGCTTATATCCCCAGTTTTAAATAGTGGGATTATTCTGGTTATCTTCTATTTTTAAGAAACTCTTCCAATCTCAGCGACTGATTCAAAGAGGAAGTTTCAAACTGGTGTAATCTTTCAAAAAGAAGTAGGTATTTGGTTAGGATCGCAACCATCGCCGACTGTTTTCAGAGCCTTGTTTATGTCTTAATTGTGGTATATGGTACCTCAATGGAAGTGGTGGGGATTTTTATACTTATTAACGTCTTCTGGTTTAAAGACAAAAGTCCAATTAATAGAAGGAAAATCACGGGTGAAAATTAAGATAATGTCGGATTAGTTAGACAATAATATGAGTACACAGCATACAAATGTGTACAATAGTACTGCACCACAAACTTTTTAGTGCTGCTTTCAGGTGAAAGTTCACATTTGTAGAATAATACATACTGGCTGGAAAAAAAACATCGGAGCTTAGAATCTCTGACTCCATTAAGGTTCCGTTGACTTGCATTGATTGCTCTTTGTAGTAATTTATGAAATCGGTTATCTTCTACTGGAGTAACTTATTGAAATGTGAGTGTGTCAGATTAAACCATGAGCATCGTAGAAACCATGAACGTCGTGAGTATTATTGTTAGTTTACATAGCGTAGCACAAAAAAATCGCATGTTGATTTTGATCTCCCACGGTAACCATTTTACTACTTTCACTCAACCGAGCTACCAAACCTATAGTAAACCCGCATATACCATCATGTAAGTACTGTAATATAGTACTGACATAGAAGATAGGTCGGTTCATGAATTCTGTACAACAACAGGAAGGTCATAGATGCACTCATTCACACCACCGATCGTAATCAGATGGTGAACAATTCCTTTTGCATCCTGCCCCTATTGAGATTCGAATCCTGTAACTTCCACGACACCATTTGGTTCGTTCACTCTGTCATTTTCCTTGCCTTAAGGAAATCCGCTAATCCGTTACTGATTATGTCTTATTGAATAACAACAGCAAATAAAGTTAATTATTTTTTTACGTACATAAACGTAATAAAAATAAGAGAAACGTCGATTCAAAAAATTATTTTTGGGTTATTAGTAATTATTAAATATAATTACGTTAAGTAAAAATTAATGTAAGACGGTACTTAATTATTATTAGTTTTTTGTATTCGGTGTTAATGATTATGTATTTAGACGCAAATGGGGTGGTGCTTATTAATGAGGCATGGTTTTCGGGAAATAGAGGATACATAAATAATTATTTTTCATTAAAATGTATGCTTGAAAGATGTGTATCATAACCGATGTTGCTTGCGAAGTAAAACGTCAGCCACTATATTGGGTTGACATACTATTTGTTAATATGGACGTTTAATGGATCAGTAGCACTGAGAATATTAGGACTGTTAAAAAGACTAAAGCCTTCGAACTATTAATAAAACTGAGAGAAAGCTGACAAATCCTACAGGAAAGAAAGGAAGGACAATTTTATTTATATAATTTCAACATATCAGCAAGAGAAAGAATATATAATAGATTACAATATAAATGAAGCAGTCTTTTTCATTAATATTAATATTCTCACATCCGTCGGAAATCTAATAAGTTCCAACTTCCATAAAAGCAATTCGAGATAGAAGTAACCTCACAACCTACTATAAATCTATCAAAATTATTACACTCATCTGTTAGCAGTTGGAAAAAATTCAGCGAACCTTTGATACAATTTATTCAAAGTATCGGGACGGGAAGACAGAATTGGTAGCTCAGGAGAATATTGAACCAAACCATCCATACCTGAAAGAACGCCGACAAACATAGCGTGCCTATGAAGATTTCATTGAAGAGTGCCAAGTCATCAAAGTTAGCAATTAAACTCCATCAACGTGTTTTATCACCGACAGTGAAAAAAACTAAAGTCAAGTGTCCAAATCCATGTTGAACTGAGCAACAAAAAACCGTTCTCGTTTGTAGTTCAACCTATTAACATATGTAAAAACCGCCGCAATACCATCAGAAACGGATAATATATAACAACACAGTGGCTATTTTGTCAACAAGACGTTGCAGTGCGCAGCATGTACTAGGCAATGGACGCCATTGAAGAAACAAATTGCGTCACTTGACAATGCAATACTAATCGAAATCGATAAAGAAGAACCCTTCAAATATATGGCTGAAAACTATTATGGGATATTTCAAGATAAAATGGAATATATACCTTGCTAAGATTGTAACAAATTGTGCGCACTGAAAAAGAACAAGGGCCAGTGTAAATATAGAACTACCTCATGTCGAGTTGCCCGTATTCTCGTCGAATACAAAAACTGGTCCGTTTTTAATGAAATGTTCACCAAAATGATCCACTGCAACCATCAATTGTTTCGACACAAAAAATGGCGTTTATAAAATTACGAGAGAATTACGAACGAGCGTGGGAAATCTGCCAAACAAGTAAACAAACGATTAATATAGCCACTTTGTATTTCAATACAATACTCACGATGACCAACATACAGCATGCGACGACCGCATGGATTCGATCATTACACGATACTATAGTCGAAATGCTACATAACATCTAGAAAATCTATTCGATACGCTAATTGAGTACAAAATAATGAAAAAAGTAGATGCCGAGACGCTATTGAGCTACATGAAGGCGGTCTCATATGCCCTAGACTGCATGAGGGCATGCGAGAGTTTCTGATACGAACGTTCCAACCATTAGAGACATCCATACACTAAAGGCCGAACATAACAAGCCCAAAGTCAGAGACAACCGCAGGATTTTTCTTAACACGAAATACACTAACGTCAGGCAACCAATTCAAGACAACTGCAGATATTGCGATGAATTGGGACATGCGAAGACTAATTGCGCCCATTATATTCAAATAACATCTAAATTCTATAAAATGGCCTAAGGGACATAATTAACCGCGTCTCAACTGAGCCCTTACGAACTATTTTATACGTATTTGTGCACGTTTAATTGTGCGATGTGAAACTCTCTTAACCATTAAGATACAACTGAAGACTAAATTATATTATTGAATTAAAAAAATATATGTACATATATAAAATTAATATAAGTGAAATTTCCTACGAAAAGAAAATGGAAATAAATGATGTTCACACCGGCTCACATCCCATGAAACAAAAATTATTCAGGCGTCAATTCACCAAAAAGCCCAAAAACTTTGACTGAAATTTATGAAAACTTTCGGTAAGCAAATTTCGATTTACCATTTTGCAGTTACCCGTTTTCCAGGGGAATAGCAAATACAAATGTTGATCGGGTGCAGTAAACTGGCATCATTACTTTTGTTGCTTATAGCTTTTACGGGGGCATTTACTTCTGTCGGACGCCATATCATGGACTGCTATTTGGTTTTCGAATCGTACTTATAGAACCAAGATTTGTGTCAACAGTAACGAACTTATTAAAGTTGCTCGACTTCCCATTTGCGACTGTATTTAGAAAAATTTTAGCATAATACATCTCTTTTTGGGCCTCATTTGATATTCGTCAAGCCCATCGAGCAGATTTTTTTCGTGAACCTTAGATAATTTTTTCGTGTATATTAGATGACAGCCACGTGATACATTCTCGGGATTCGTCCTCTACAGAAAAATGTCCCATCTAGAATCTTTAAAACCACTTGTAAATAGACTGTAGAGACGATGTAATCGTTCCATATGCAATTTGACATTTATTGAGTATCTGTTGTGGCTTTAGCTTACACCAATAACCGAAGATAATGACATATCAAATTTCTGTTTGCATTGGTGATGGAATTTCGTCTGATGCATTTTCAGCTATTTTACGGCTTCTCGTCTCCATGTTGACCGATCGTTTTGAATTTTTGAAAACAATTGTCTTATAAACCAATTGCAAAGGACTTGGTATTTTTGGGTTTTTTTTTTAAATTAAGAGTAACCTACTAAGCGAATCCCTCGTACAATAAAACACCAATTACATGTTGTCAATTTCAAATATTGGAATGAATATTGGTGGTAAACAATAAACTATACCAAGAGGTCTGAACCTTAGATCCTCATTACAGAATGTCTCCAAACGTTGTAAAAGTAGGTCCTTCATAAAACATTTGGATGCAACTACAGTATGTGACAATCAGAGTGCTAATCTTACATTATTAAATTATCATCAAACTTGAATAGATCCCATTCACTTGAAAGAGGAAAAACGATTGGTGGTACGAATTGGTTTCACATTTATAAACTGTGTTAACCAGATTAAGTTACTTGCGGGTATATCTCTTTCCAAACCTAGAAAAATGGGTCGATGGAAAGAGATTTGGCTTAAAACAATAAAATCATTACTGGAACGAAATCCTATTTTGAACAGATACTAACCTTTTTCTTCTAGCCGAGAGCAGATACTTATCATACGAGTAACGTATATTTATATTACTTGACAGCAAGAATAAATCTTTAAATCTCTAAATATTACAACTTAATTGTATAACAGAAAAATAAGCTTGTTAAAATTGTTATATCCTTGTTTGGTATTTTAAGAGTAAATGTCTAATTTAAAATCCAGGCGTTAATCACAACCAACCACAATATATAACATTTACACATTTGTTTATCTTAAACAAGCGTGATCTTTGGTAATTTAACATTTTGGGAAATCAAATAAAATAAATAACCTGTGTACCTGATCGGAATTCATTTTCTTCTAACTGTCAAAAATCACAACCTAACGATTTCTTATACTCGTACTTTAACTGCCATGGAAAATAACTAATGTGGGGAAATTTGTCCAAAAAGAGGTACGTGTTCTAAACAACTATAATTAAATTGTATCGACGATGTCATCAATATCGGAAAAATTCTAAATTATCGAGAGACATTTTTCTATCAATATACAATTTACGAAACATCATACATTACCGGAAAATTGTGTATAGTATGTTCAATTCAATATGTGAACAAAATGTATGTATGATAGATAGGTACACAATTTGATTACATAAGGAAGTGATAAAATTGAAAAGTGTAAATCAGCATTTACAACAACTTCAACAGCGATGAAAATGGAATTAAGCTTTTTTTTATCATTTTTGAATTGTATTATAAAACGTATGTGTATGTATGTAACGATTTCTTTCATTTGTGTATACATATAAAACAGACGTTTATAGAACGAAGAATCTGTTTATTGAATTTTGACGATTTGTCTAAAAAATAATAATATTTGTATATTGCATATATAAAAGACGATTCTGAAGATAATTTAAAGAAAAAATATCCTTATTATCTACAGGGTATATCCAAAAATTTTTCATTTGGGTTGAGAATTAAAATTTGGAATTATAAAATAATTTGAACGTTCAGCATTTTTACAATGGGCACAAGCTTTTGTTTAAACCAATCCAATCACTATTTTATGCTTCATCAAAGAACATTTATGTTACTAAGCCTATAGGAAGTCTAAAAGCTTAGGATGAGGAGCTTTAGAACTTTTCCCAAACCCACCACTAGTATTTGGCCATATTCGTTACATTTTACAATATTTTACAATTCTTTATATGGTTACTAAACACGAAAAATTGAGAACTGCGACACTCGAAAACCATGGTTATAATTTTTCCAAAATCTTAAATGATTGATAACTCGAATAACTAACATCGTAGAACAGTCAAACGAATGAAGGTCGCCGCTGTTCCTACTCTTCGTATACTTCGAACGTGCATTTGACTAAATCAGGAATAATATTTAATAGCTCATTCGATACAACATTCCCAAAAGGTATTCAATGGAGATCACTAACGCGACACAATGATCTGGATTACACAAATGACATTTGCCTGCTAACACATAGACATGCCGACATGCAGCAGAAAGTACAGAAAGTATTAATTCAAGCTAAGAAAATTGGTCTCAAAAATAACATCAGTAAAACCATAATCATGGGAGTAAACACGATCAAAAGTATACGCCAATCGAAGAGGTTAAAAGTTTTGTTTATCTTGGTTATACTGAATAGCAAAAACGGAAGACACGGAAGAAATATCAACCAACGCATCAACAATGAAAAAAATTCGTTGAACGAAGCATTAGAATTGGAATGCATCCGATCTTCCGAGAAAAACGTAGCAACGATAACGCAAAATGATTGTTTGCGTGTGAGATTAGGGTGGTCATTTTGTGGTGCTTTATCATGTTTTATATCATGGTTGGAGACTTTTTTGTGATATAATAAAAATAAAATAAGTCTACAAACACAACCCTGTGTAATAAATTTAAAAGGGGAAATAATGAATTTTAAGGGGAAATAAATATTTTAGAGTGATAAATTGACGTTTCTACATAACTCCATAAGTAATTATATCATTTATTGTATGAAGTGGTTGAATAGGTAGTGATAAAATTTTTATATATTGGTAAGTAGATCAATACAATTTAGTTAATGATATTGGAAACAATTTTAACATAAAATATTACAAACACTAAAAGTGTTGACTGGTATAAACGAGATGGAAGATATTGTTGTCTTTTTTACCAGTTTCAATATACGACGTGAAATTATTCATCCATTATTTACTTTCAGTAAGCTACGACAATTTCATTATATTATACTTTTTATCACTAAATGTGATAAACCACCACAAAATGACACAAAAATAGTTCTGCTTATGGGTGTGAAACATGAAAACACAAGAAAAATAAAATGTTATGAAGAGATTGATATCACACTAAGAAAGACCCCGAATGATACAACACGAATATCATTTAAAAATAATTCACAATTAAGGAGGTAAGTTGAAAGGCAATAGCAATTACGTAGAAGAAAACAGAGCTAGTCCAACCGAGAAGAAAACACGTAGAAGAAAACAGAGCTAGTCCAACCGAAAAAACTTGGTAAAACAAGGGGAGACCGGAAAACGATAGCCTCCAATGGAGTCAGATTATTTAGAGTCCAGTCTTGTGGATGCCCATCTGTGACATAATACAACTAATAAGTTACAATAATCGATAACCGATGTCCAAATAAGATAGACAAAGCGAAATATAGCTTAAAAGAGAATGGAGAACTTAAATAGGCGATGTAGAGCTGCAGTGAAAATATATTAACGCGATTCAGATTGTAGTAAACTAAGAGAGAGCTTAAAAGTAGTTGAGTAAATTAACGAATAAACGTTAGGGAAAACTTATATCAAAACTTATCAGATATAATGCAAGAAGCCATCTTCATAAAGTGAGCCAATATGGTGCATACAGGAACGCTTAAACCTAGATAAAAAATGTCTTTGACTAGCAGTACATCGCGGTTAAACGATTTAATTTTTGTAAAATGTCAAATATGTAGGAGTAATTCTAGATCAGATAAAAAGATCCTGACTGAAATAGGGATCTGTGATGATTAAAACTGGTCATCACAGATCCCTATTCCAGCAGAGATAGAACACTTTGGCTATTTCTAAGTCACTATGAGGTGAACACTGCCAATTTAACGAAACAAGCATGAATGCCAATGATATGTGTGAAAGTTGGTTTAACCAAAGATCTTAACAATGTGAACCGATATTTATGCAGTTTAAATGTATATTTAAGCATATTTGGAACTTTTTAAACTAGATAAGACAAACTATGAATAGGATAACTCTTATATGTAATTGTATGTTGCTGGTCTGTGTCGAGCTGATACACAGGCAAGAGCTATTCGTTTGTATAGGGCATTCTTTTGTATTTCAAACGAGTCATATATTGGTCCTACGTTAGGTTTGTAAAATAAAATTTACCTAACTATAATTTGTGCTTTCAAATTTGGATTTAGGCCAATTTATCTCTCACATAAGTTTATTTCCGAATGTTAAAAGCCAATACCCATTTGTTTTTATCAGAACATGATATCGAGTTGAATCAACAGGTTATATATTGACAGTTATCTTCTTCTGACAAACGTTGTTTAGTCTGGATCTAATGATACCTCTTGAACTTCTTCGGGTTGCTCTTCAGCCAAAATACGGCAGTTTTGCCCATTAAGCCAAAAAAAGGGTCTCCTCGCTGGACAAAATGTTGGTCGAAAACAGTGGCACTTTTAAACTTTTCAAGACGCTTTGTCAGACTAGGTCTTTCCATATAGTTAAAAGTCAAACAATACTGAACAAAAATACCATACCACAACGTTTGACACGACTCACACTTGTTCTGTCATTATAAAAAGGAAAACTTTCGCGCTACTCTGTATAATATACATATGTTATTTATGTATCCTCAAGTAAATGATACATTTAATGATGATATCAAAATAAATTATAATTGATTTTCTAATACACATATTTCATCTATAATTTCTATAAAGATATAATTCCCCATCTTATGTGTGTATCGAATTTCTTTCGTAAGCAGTTGGACGAATTAGAGAATTATTATAATATACTCGTATACTAATACCATATATAAATTTAAATGGAAAAAGAAAATAAATATTTTCTTTAGATTACAATAATAAACGTTATATGTATTAACTAAATTAAAGTGCAAATTAAATTAAATTGTGTATACACAAACAAATTATATTTATCCATTATATAAAACTTTATTTTCATTTAAAATAATTTTGCAAAATACTACAATTGAAGTGTTAATTAACACTTTAATAGAGTTTAAGTTTGTTTTTAAATAATAGACAGTTTTATTGTAACTTGAAATATGCAATCGTTGTCAATTAAAATAAAATATCTGAGTGTAATAGTATGAATGTACCACCGAATTAATTAAAGAAAACTGAGAAGGAAAAACTTTTAATTAAATGTATTGAAATACACTGACGAGCAAAAGTGGATGAGTAACCGAGAATTCTTAAATTTTCAGCTTTTCCATGTCGACTAATAACAGAACCGACTAAATAACAGAGCCTAAATATTAAAAACTGAGCTTTAATTAGAGGAGGTTGAATAGAAGAAAAAACGTAAATTCTCATACAAAATATATGGAAAGTAAACATTTTTTTAAATGAAATATTTCAATGAAAAGTATAACAAATTTAACATTTTGATCTTCAAATCATATCAAGAATATTTATATTATGTGTCATTTAAATATTTTTGCATAAAATCAAGTAAATATATCATAAATAATTAAATAAATATATCATTGAATTCAAATTTCGCATAAAAACTTTTAATATGTATACGCACAAATACATACATACTATCATATGAAAAAAAAACATATTCTGTTGTATACGCATGTGCAATATGAAATATCGATCGCGTACGATGACGATCAATGAGAACAGACTCATCTCTATTTGGAAAAATAAAAACTGCTACTAAAGAGCTACTTTGTTTTTGACAATAAACTTTTTGTTTATCAAAATTCAAAATTTTGAAATTAATTCAAAATAATCAAAAATAAAAAAACATATTTATTCTAAATTTAAAATATTAACTCATTTACTTAAACTTTTATCTTAAAATGGTTAAACTACTAGAATCCCACTATAATTTTATAGGAATTAAAACTAGAATCGTATAGTTGAATTATATTGTATCAAATTTTATCATAAATGTTATTACATTTAACAGGATTAAATACTATAACATATTTCAAAATCCGTATTAAATCGAATGTTTGCTGATAAAGCATGTAGTTTGTCAAGAAACTTATATATGTAACAATTTTAAGGTTAGGATTTTTTTTCGAGTTGGAGGAAAATTAGATTTTATAAAGATATATATGTATGTATGTATAATCTATATAATCTATATCATTGCCATATACTTACATATAAAATTTAACCGTTAACTTGAATTGGTAAAACCAAATCCATTAGACATTTTTTTTTAAATCTAACGAGTTTTTGTATATAAAAAAGTAACGCCCAGCTGACATCTATTGAACGATTTCGAAAGCACATCTTAAACTACATATTTTATCCTGAATATATTAAATTTTAATAGATTTACTGTTATCTATATTGAATATAATAATTATAATTAATAATTATTATGATATGTGAAACAAATAAATTAATTTTACTATGAATGACAGATGTCTCTTTTGTAAACCTTTTTCACCATGTCATGTTTCTGGTTTGTTTTTTAGAGAGTTTACCAATAAACACACCTCATTTTATTTTTTTTTTAATTTAAATTATTGTTTATAGTAGTATTTAAGTTTTATTTATGTGCAAAAATATAATTTCTTATTGTTTAGTATATTTCAATACAGCTACGGATATTTTTCTGCAAAATAAAAGTAAACGTGTGCGGTTAGATTAACAAAATGTACCGCTTTTATTGGTATGCACTTTAACTTCAACATCGACATCCCATACACATATAAATATTTTACTGTATATAGAATTTCTTAAATTCATATTGAATTTTAATTTATGTTTTATTAAATTATTAAGATATTAGGTAATTGATTTTCAGATATAATTAACTTCAACATTTTATGTACTTAAAACTGTAAAAACAGAAATCAAATATATATTTTTTTATTGATAAAAATTATTTCGAAAAATGTGATTTTTCCATTGATTCTTATGGGAAAGTGTAAAATGTACCTCCTCTAAAAAAAGCACAACAAAAAATACGTCATATTCTTAAGGCTCTAATAAAGATGGCTCTGCTAATAATCGTTAGCAGCTTGAACCGTTATTTATTTAACTAGATTTCCAAAATTCATAATATGAAACCATCCACATTCTCCCAAGGCTGTTCGTTTTACAAAATTTCAAATAACCGTTTTCATTTTAAATACAAATTTACAGTTATGTTTTACAGTTATTATTTCGTTAAACATGGAATTTCGTTATTATTCATTAGTTATTCATTCGTTGAATAGAACGAGTTTTAAGTAAACAAAACTGTAAGTGAATGGATATTGGGCAGCCCAAACGCGCATCAAAGAATTGGATTTGTCAATATTGTCAGTATTGTTCCACACCTATAAAAACGTAAAATACCGCTTAAAGTTGCAAAAGAGCAAACAAGTTGCAGTGTAGACTGTAGACAATTGAAAACGAGTTATTTCGTCAAATGAAAGCAAAATAAACCGTTACCAACCAGATTGAAAGGAATACTATTGGCACATATCTGGTAAAAATTATTAAAGCACCAAATCAAAGAGACTATGAAATATGATGGAGGAAGTTTGATGATTAACTTGGTAGAATATTGTTTTTTTTTGATAAAGATAAAAGGAATAATGAACAAAGAAATGTATTTAATTATTTTAAAAGAAAATTTGTCAAGTTTTATTTATGACACGTGCCTATCCTTATCGACGAAATGGTTTTTCAACAAGGCTGTGATCCCAAGGACATCACCAAACACGTGCAACAATGATTGAATTACAATGTTAAAATGACCAGCATAAATTCGATAGAGAATTTCTGGGCAGTTCATAAAAGACGGATGTGAGAAAAAAACGCGATGAAGCTCCAAAAACATGAATGAGCATGTTGGGAGCAGATAAGCGCTGAATGGGTAAAAATTCCATCCTCTATTATTGAGCATTTACCAGAAAGTATGCCGTATTATTGTGTAAGTATTGTGCTATTAGTAACTGAAAATATAAGAATTTCCTATTTATTCATTCATTTTAGCTCGCCACTGAATTTCATGTTTAACACTTAAATAACCGTTAAAAACTTTCGTATATAACAAAATAGCTTCCGATAATTTTAATAGTATTATCTAATATTCTATGGCTTAGAGGCCGTAAACGGCCCTTACCGCGTCTCAACTGAGACCTTACGAACCATTTTTTTTTATTTTTTACTTTAACGATTGGTGCACATTGTAGGTGGGTCAGCCCAACGAATGTTTTTACACACAAACGCATTTTATGTCATCCGGTGGCATGTTAATTTATGGTCAATGGCGAGAATCGAATTCGACACCGCAGCGTGATGAGAAACTCTCTTAACCATTAAGCTACAACCGGCGACAGTGTATCGAATAAGTTAATAAAATATCTTGAGTTTCTAATTAGGGCATCTAATATCGGTATAAAGAAAAACGGCAGAGCGGATGGTGATAGATACCAATACAGAGCAATCAATACCGATATATAACGGTACATATATCAACTTACATATTTTACTTATATGTTTTAGCTAACATGACGACCATCGAGCTAAGAAAACTTCCATTTTTTTTTAATATGCAGCTTTAATTGGGTGTAGGGCGGACTTTTAGACAGTCCTAAGTCCTTGTAACTGTCAGAGCTCCTGCACCCAACGGGCGGTCCTTCAAGTAAAGGTTGATAGCTGCCTTAAACTTGTGCATTTTATACTCAAACGGAAACTGAAAACCGGATAACGAATTCCACTTCCTGGATGTTCGATGAATGAATTCGCGCTTTGTACCTTCAGTTCGAGGTTTCGGCAGCTCCACCGTAAACCTATGCGCATTGACCGTTCCTCGTGTTACCCGTCCTGGCGTATAACTAATGGTGGTATTTTCTCCTTTAATTCTGCAGAACATTTACCATTTATCAATCTATAGAACACGCAGAGCTCTGCAACATCTTTGCGGTGTTGTAGACTGTCTAGATCTTTCGTAAGTCTGGAGTTTCGCATTATTCGTATGGCACGCCGCTGAAGTCTATCCAGCAACTGGAGAGCAGTGCCATATGCTTCACCCCAAACTTGACAGCAATATTCTATACACGGTCTAATAAAGGTTTTATATAACTGGAGAACTTGATGCTATTTAAAAAACCGTCTGCATCTATTGAGGAACCCGAGTTTACGTGAAGCTGATTTGGCCAATGCGATAATGTGTTCATTCCATTTTAAATTGTTACTTATTTGAACACCAAGCAGACGAATTGAGTCACAACCCGCTAAGAAAATCGCTTAAGGTTTCGACGTTCCAAAACCACCCGAATCCATTAACCAAATAGTTATGAAATATCCTACTAAAATTAGAAACTCGATAATAAAATAACTATCAGAACTTCAACCGTAAGAACCCCATTTTGTCTTACGTTTGACGAGTGGACTTCTGTAAAAAATAGAAGTAATTTGAAAATTAATGTTCATTCTCAAAACAGATTTTAAAATTTCGGTTTAACACGAGTTAACGGAGATTTCCCAGCAGAACCATGTATTAAATAAATTGACAACATATTAAAAGGCCACGGATAGTGCTTCGGTTATGAAGAAAGTGGAAAGATTGATGTCCATCGACCAACAAACAACTTTGTCTATCGTAACAAACAACAGCCATGGATTCGATGAATATAGTAATAATTTGGCTCCATTGTAAAGTAAAGTGAGAAAAGTTATAAAGCCGACAAAAAAATGAATTTTTTCGAGTTTAGGTAAAAACTGAATATGGAAAAGAATTATCGTTAATCTTAGAAAATAAGATAACATGAAATAGCTTACTTTTTAAATTAAAGAATTCCATTCAAAAATCCTTGATAGTCTTAAATTCAACTATTAACATCTGATAATAAGAATTCATATTATCAACAGTTTCCTTGTTGATACCAGAGAAATTAAATGTAGATGTTGATTATCGGAGAGATACCAATAAACTATCAACTTATACTACTTTGGCATTTTTACTGAAAAATTAAAGATACAGATTTTAGTATTTCGATTTAAGATAAATGAGATGACTGAGCTGTCGCAAAGGTGATAATAGCATAATATATTAACTATGCTATTATCGTTAATATATGTCGTATCAATGTTAAACTTGAACCAAGTCCTTTCGATCGGGCGTATGACCATTTAGTAACTAAAGCAATTATATATTTGATCGACTAACTTAAATAGGTAAATAAAATTGACCATCTTATCCAGTAGCTTTCATATTCTTTATTAATGAAATGGAAAGACCAAAATTCGATCAACTTCAAATGACGAAACTTTAAATAACTTATATTTTGTAGGGCTAATACTACAGCGCTATTTGCTAATGCCTACTATACAACGTCAAAACAATGTGCCTCTTGTTGAACTTATATTTATTCTGGTGCGAAGTTTTTTGAAATCCACACGGCATATTCTACGTCGATTAACGATTACCAATGTAATATTCACCAGCAATCGTTAATCGATAACAAAACTTCTTCCATATTAGCTATTATCACTGTGCTAAGCGCTGAATAAAGTTTCAAAAACGAAAAAGTTCATTTTAACAAGATAACATCATATACACAACTAAACAGAAATGAGGATTATGAAAGGATTTCTTCCAGTTCGTTAGATTTCACGTTTTAGGGATACAAGAAAAAACTCATCTGGATCATTCGCCAAATAATTGAAAATTTAGAACGAAATACTAAAGTTTGTGATGGAAAATGCAATAAAAAGGATTAACTTTAATTTTAAACATAGTGTTACATCAAAATCTAGATTTAAGTTTATTTTCTTAAGTACAGTATGTCAATAAATAATACGAGTATAGTATATAGATAATTTTAACGACAAAGGATCACCGGGGCGCACAATTTAGATACTTATCGATATATTTAAAAATACTGATCATTAATAATGCAACTAATATCTGGAGATGGGTAGAATGCTATTAACTGGTAAAACAAAATCTTAATACACGAGTTTTTAATATATAAGATCTGTGAGAAATTTTATGAACCTTTGTATGAGTATCTGCAAGAAATTGTCGACTAACTTTGTATATGATCCGAACTAAGGTCAAATAAATTTTATTTCATTGTTATAATCAAACAAAATCAGTTTCAGGTTTCAAAGCGACCAAAGACAGAATCACTGGTATACTAGGAGGAAATTCTGCTGTCAATCATAAATTAAAACCGCTTTTGAATTATCACTGTATCAGTTAATGGAAAATCCTCGAACCTTTTAAGATATTGGTGCGTCAACTCGGAATTATTTGGCACTCAAATAAAAAAGGCTTGTGATATCGCGTGTTTTTGAAAATTAACTAAATAAGAATTTTTTAAACTCAGTTAGAAAATTCAGTGCTGAACAAAATATTGCCAAGGTTTTATTAATCATTGAGATTGTTCTCAGCCATAACATAAACAGAGTCCCAGTAGATATCAAACTGGCTGGTCCTTTTTACTTCTAAACACCATTATAGTAACTAATGAACCACAAGAAATTCTCACTATAAGCTGGAGACAAGACTAACATATCAGAACTACTAAAAAATGTTGGAACGACATTTACACAGAAGAAGTGTTAATGTAAACAGAAAACTACACTGAATACGAAAATATGCGCATTTTAAAACCATCAATTATCAATAGCTTTTTCTCTTATTCAAGAAGCTATAGAAATCGTTTTCCGAGAATGACCCATCTACAGAAAGAAGCCTGAAAGTGACAAATAGCAAATGCGATTATGTGCTACAAGGAATTGTACAAGGATTCGACGTAACAAACCAAGCAAACATCCTTAGAGACTATTTTATTAAAACAACTACAGCACACTATCCATACTAACTTGGTATGTGATTGTCTCCCAAATATAATTATCAATCAATTGGTATCAATCATTGTTATCATTGAAACTGATAAAAGAAACATAAATGAAGATTTATACTTTTCCCCAAATTATGATTAAAAAGGGCTAATGTTAGAGGTTAATACGAAAAAATGTTGATAATTATCAAAAATTGCCATCATTTGTTCAAAGAGTTCTCTTATCAAAAATCACGCGATCAAGCGAAATATTGTATTGCAAGATATTTTAGGGCGCTCCTTTTCTAGTTAAGTAAATTTATTTCAGAGCTAAATACAAAGATGAAAAGCGCGAACTTATTTATCGAAATCTGAGAAGTGGAATTCGTTGGCCGGTTTTCAGTTTCCGTTGAAGTATAAAATGAAAAGTTTAAGGCGCAGCTATCAACCTTTACTTGAAGGATCGCACGTTTGGTGCAGGAGTTCTGACAGTTACAAGGAGCTAAGACAGTCTAAAAGTTCGCCCTGCACCCAATAAAAGATAAACTTAAAAAAATAAAAAGACAGCCATATTATTTAGAGATTGTGGTTGAACGCGACTAAATCTGGTTAGATCGTTGGCTGACGACCCGCATCCACAAAGTTCAAATGTTGACAATGTCAACAAAACAAACAAATTCGAATACCGACAAAATAACAACAAAACCCCGCTTAAGTACCTGAACACGAGATTAAGGATCGGCATGAGAAACGTGCAGTTACACAAAAACATAGCGGGTTAGCCAGTATAATAAATTATATAATTAGAGTTATTGTTACGGCTTCCTGTACATCTTAAGAGTGTCTTATTCTTGGTAAATAATATTAAATTGACGAATTGCCAAATATTGTGATGTACCTATTTTATTTACGATCTATAAATGATGTTAACTAGAGGCTGTCACTATTGACAGTAGTAAAGTGATAATCTAGGAAATTATTCAAAAAAATTTAGCCTGGGATATATCCTCTACAATTATAGACATTTTACATCTTACAAACCAAGAACAAATTTCCAATTTAAATAAGATCTTTCGATTGATACATTTCAATCAATTCAAGATACTACATTTCTATTTTGTTTCTATAATTTTATGAGAAACATAATATTTATCATAATATTAAGAATACATATACAGTTATGAAGAAGTTATATATAATATATACATATAATATGGGTGAAAATTGAAAATAATACCAAGCAACGGAAAAATAATAAAAATATGATTGATGTAAAAGAAATCAAATCAAATTAATGAATTTTCTTTACTTTTAGACTTACGTATGTTCATAAAGCCTGGAAAACAAAGTCTACCTACATAGAAAATACTATCAATTGAATGAAATAGAAACAAAGCTTTCAAAAAATAAGTAAATTCAATTTATACAGTACTCGCATTGATAGATGAGTTTTGAATTGTATCAAAAGAATATTATTGATATAAAATATAGACAATTTAATGAATCATTTAATTTGTTTGATGTACCAATACACATTGTCAATATGTTCAAAATACGACATATACCATCCACTTCAAAAAATATTCGAATATTATTCTCATTATTTCGATATATGTTATACCACATAATATAATATCAAAGCGATCTTATAATATATACCAAAAAGCTCTAACTTAGATACGAGGACAAAATGTATAATATAGCTTTTGTTTCTTATCTTTGACATTGGTTTTTGGGGCTGAAGCTTTTCCAACTGTTTCGCGATTTAAAATAAATTATCTAATTTGATATCCTCCAAAGTCAATCGATTACGTAAACCATGTGCACATTGCATTATTCTATATACAAATTAGATGACGAAAATCCAATTAATTCAAACTAAGTATTTTTTCATTTCCATCTGGTACACTCATGCAAGTTTAACCGCTAATATTTTAGATCAGTTTAGATCGGAATTAAAATGGTCGTACAATGTTTGCGAACAATGTTTAAATTATATAGACTGAAACTCAAAATAGAAAGTAAGAAGGTTTGGGTCTTTAAAAATAAAATTACAGTACTGAAACCTATTGTCGCCGGTTGTAGCTTAATGGTTTAGAGAGTTTCTCATCAGCCGTTGACCAAAAATTAACATGCATCGAATGACATAAAAAGTGATTGTTTCTAAAATAATTTGTTGGGTTGATCACCTAATACTATGTGCACTAATACGTATTAATGGTTCTATACGGACATATAGCAATAGATTATTTTTTTACTGCAATCTTAAAAGTTTTATATCAATGTGCCAGAAAGCTTTACACAAAAAGCATTACAGTTCTTTCGATCACCAAAGATAAGATTTACTAAAATTAATTTTAAGAAACGTTGATATGAGTATAAACAACAACATCAACAAACTTTATGATAGAAAGGGTGCCTGATATTTCGAATTGGTCTATATTCAACCGTAATGTTGACAAGACAAGTTTTTAACGATAAGTCGAAAAGTATAATTTAATCATAATTATTGATAATGAGATTCGAAGACACTAACTAATTCGGCTACTCGTTAAAGAACGTTAGTTATAATATGCTGGTAGGGAATCCAATACCGGTTTTCGGTAAACCGGTAAACCGGGTTTACCGTAAATTTTTAATTACCGAAAAACCGGTAAATTTTCAAAATTTACCGAAAATACCGAAAATTAAAAAAATCATATTATAATTAGTATAATATCTTTTCTTACTTTTACTGTATAAAATAAAATATATTCACTTATTTAATTTAATAAAAAATGTTCTTATTATATTCATTCTTTTTATTTATGGATCTATATGAATAGGGCTTTTGATTTAATTTTATACCTAGATTTTTAAACGTGCTGATATAAATCTGCTTCATTTCATTCATTTCATTACGCAGATGTGACTAGACTTAAGGTTAATTCATGGTTAATTCGAGTGTGTCAACACTAACTTCAATCGTCCTATGAAATTTAATTTCTTTAATGCTTGAAATTAACGGAACGGGTTATTTAACCCCTAATTAAAATCAGAAGTATTCTATACCCAAACTGTAGGAAATTTAGGTGATTAATTCAGTAGAAATAAAATAACTGCAGGACAATTAGTGAAAAGAGTCGCCATCCTGCTAAAGAATTGAACATTTCTTCGCTGTTTTGTGATGGGCATTTTGTATTTCGGTTGTCCGTTCGTCAATTGGGCTGTGGAACGCACAAATAATTGGAAGAAAATGAACTGATTTACTAAAAAATCTTTTGAAAAAATTAACAAATAGCCGCTCTAACATTAATACGCGGCGTTACCAGGCCATGATAAACGAGTGTTTGTTAAAATAGACAAGCAGGATATTTGGAAACAACAAATAACCAGTCGTAACGGAGATATCAAAATAACATGAAGCATCTACGATTTGACTCTGAACGACTTTTTTGGTAGGAAGCCGTTAAGGATAATACGTATTACGCTTATCATCTAGAGATTATCCAAGATCTAGTAGATCAAATTATATTAACCATTGACGTGATAAAATGCCAAACAGTCGAAAATATTCTGAAAAATAGGGGTTGGCAGAATGTAAAGCTAATAGTCATTTGAATGAAATGGTGTTTCATTCTTAGTGATAAAGTATCTCTTTCTAATAAAACAAACCGCTTTACAAAACATTCGTTCGTCTTTGTATTTAGAGCCACATTAATTTGTGGGCCGCCCTTTATGCTATGAGGTTATGTAATTCCAAGAAATGAGTTATCTGTTAAGCTTTTCTTATCTCTCACAATACAAATAGAATGTACAGCCATTTCAGTACGAAATATTAAAAGCTCAATTTTTACTTTGAGTTTCATGAAATTAAGCTCCCTTTCCCAATTCCGGTTATATACTAAGATGATATAGCCAGTTGTTTTCATATTGTAAGTTGAAAGCGCTTTTGTTAGAAATAAAAGCTTTCTGCCAATAAATATTGAGAGAATCCATTTTGGTGTTTTAAAACGAACTATCAACGAACTACCAACAAAACAATATTTATAAATTAAATTTATAAAATAGATTGTTTTTATTTATTCTATTATTGTTATTATTGTAATTATTGTAATAAATTTTAACTCAAAAATGTATTTTTTCTCAAAAAAACAAAAATAATAAGTAACTATTTAAAATATATTAGATGTTTCAATGATGTTTTTGTAGATTAAAGAATTACCGAAATTTACCGGGAAACCGGTAAATTAAGAAAAAAAAATACCGAAACCGGTAAATGAAATTTTCGGTAAATTTGGATTCCCTATATGCTGGTATAGTGTTATATGAAATATGCAGAAGATTTACGATAGTACAGCCATAAATCATAGATTTGGTAAGCAACGTTGTATAGAAGGTCGTTAAAATGGCACTAATCATAATATATTGAAATAGGAAAAACAAATAAACAATAACGAACATAAGATAACTATACAAAGATAACTTTTTCATTTAAAGTACGTAATTGTCAATAAAAAATTTACTGACAGAGCCAATTATACAGCGATGTGGTTTTCAGAATTATATAAATATAAAAATTAGAAACTATAAAATATGAATTTGAAAAGTGAGCGAAATGATAGTTGCTACATCATCGCGACAGCTCAACGTTCCATTTTCTTGTTTTGCACACCTAATTATGGTAGTGTTGGCTATTTGAAGGTTGAGGTCGTTAATTAATTCGTAAGATTATAGATACAACGTATTGAGTCAAGATACTGTTTCCATTCGAACTGGAATAGAAAACATAGTAAAATCACCATTATAGTATTATTTGAAGTGTTCTCTCAATTAATTTGTTGAAAATGCTGCCAATCACACAAATATTTGTGATATACAAACAGTAGAAATTTCTTAGAATCATATCAATACCAATGCTCATTATTCCAAGGATCAAAATTAACTGATATAAAGTTGTTGAGATAAAGTCATTTAAAACTATAAAAATAATACAAACATAAATTTGTGGAAATTTAATCAGAGTGAAATTTGTTTTAAAAGAAAACATAAGCCCTCCGAGTGGTCGGAACTTACTGCAGATAAATTAAGCATGATCCACTTCACGTCGTATATCGCTTCGGATAAAAAAGACAACAATATCTTCTATCTCGCTTTTACCAATTAACATTTAATACTGTTTGTCACATGTCATATTAAAACTGTTTAAATATAATTAATTAAGTTATATTTATATAATTACCATATTGTAAACTTTCTATTACTACATATTCTACCACTCGATATAAAATATTGTAACAATTTCAATCAATCTCGGTTCACCCTATTTATTAATGTATCGGTTATGGTAATAATGATTTACCTGTGTAATGCCAGATGTAAATTATTATATGTATATTTAAAATAAAACAAAAGAAAAAAAAAATTAAAAAAATTAAGCATAGAAGTGGGAGGAAGAAAAAAACGGGAGGTTGATGGTCAGTAGTTGATAAGAGATCAACCAAAAATATCATTTTTAAAATCTATGTAGATACTGATACATAGAAAAATAATGTGATAAATGATAAACATTAAAATCAAGACTCCATAATTATATATTGGTGAAAAATTGTATTTTTTTTGGGTGTTAATCGAAATCCCAGCAGTGCATATACACAGTAATCATAATAATAAATATAAAAAAAAAATATATATATGAATAATGAATATTGTATATTAATAAAATAAAATTCTGATAAAAAAAAAACTAATATATGTTATAACAAAATAAAATAAAACAAAATGGAAATTAAAATTAAGTTATATTAATAAATACAAAAACAAAATTTGTATAAATAAAAATTATATATATAGTGCTTAAAATTAATATATATACATATATAAACTTTGAATTAAAATAAATATAATTTAAAATAAAAATAAAAAAATAAAAAACTGTTTTGAACAAGTTCATTGGAGTTCGGTGATCAGCTGATTAAGAATGCGGGGCCTATAAAGAATCCGCAATAATTTGATTGTTGGCGTTCAGATCAACAGTAACGAGACCATTTGGAAACACATGGATTTTGGAATACAAATGGATGAAGGTTAACCTCTTTACAACACGGAGTAAAACTTAAGTATATGTCTTTAAATTTTTTTTATGTTTAGTCATATATATATATATGTATTTGATATTGAATGTATATGCATCTGGAGACCTACAGTCATATAAATAATTTTTTTGCATATAATTTTCAAAAATAATAGTATGAATTTTGGTTTTGGGAATAAAAATTAATTTAGTAATGGCGAATTAATTGCGATATGAGGTGATATGAGAGTTGTGTAACCGAATGTAGAGTTCCACCAGAAAATGATATTTGTAACAGCAATTCCAATAGTTTTGACCAACGAACCCTATTCTGACCAGAGCTTATCCGCATTTACTGGTGGGGTCAAAACTGGATTGATTACAATATGGTTTAATTATTCTGGGGTTATGTAGAAATGTAGAAACGTCAGTTTATCATTAAAATATTTATTTCTCGTTTTAAATTCATTGCGTTGTAGACTTAATATTATTTTTTATTTCGCGAAAAAAGTCTCCAACCGTGATTTAAAAGAATGATAAAGCACCACAAACTGACCACCCAGTTCAGGGTGAACTGGTGATAATTTATCATTTTAAATCCAAGAAATTGGGTTTAAAATAATAAATTAAGAAAAAGTCCTCTCAATGGAGAATAAAGGTTTAGGTATGTATTGTGTAGCTTAAATGGAAAACGATAGTTTTTTAGGTAATAAATGTGTTGTGATTAAAAATTGGAATTATTAATTATTGTATAAAACTGATGATGAAGGAAATGTCAAAATTAGGAAAGGTGGTGATTAAATTGGTAATGTAGTTATATGATGATTGTGAAGTGTATAAATTGATGATTGTGAAGTGTTTTATAGACTGATTTTGTTTATTGGGTGTAACTTAGTACTGCAGTACTGAGTAACTGAGTTACCGTTACATTGGACGAAATTATATAATGGGTGTTTAACATTCGTTTTGTGCAGGAATATGGAAAGATGCAACTTTGAATAAGTAATTAAAAAATCTGTTTATTCATGTTGCGAGTCAAAGTCAAAACCCCCTTTACTTAAACCCAAACTTTACGCATTCATTTAAAATATCAACCTTTAAGCGGTTTTGGTAAACATTTTTCTATTCGTTCACAATTGCCAATACAGTAATGAAAAAACTAAGCAAACGCATACCACCAAATTAATATTAAGTAAAAGGAGTAATTTTGAATTTTTTTATGTGGACTTTTTCATTTACCAATACACTCTAAGGTTGATATGTTCATTAGATTGTGCTCGTACAAATAATACAAGCAGGCTTGCGTAAACACACACTTTTCTACGGCTTTGTTGCGGGTACATTGGCGTATGTTTGGATATGTGAAATTATGTGCGTGTATGTTTTTGTTTATGTATGTGTGTATGTGTATCAATGCGTGTATGGAAATGTGTGTATGGAAATGTGTGTTTGGATATAGGTCTGTGTATATATGTATGCGTGTATTGTTACTTTCGTTGTGGTGGAAATGGGAATCTTTATAAGATCTCACATGTGGACCAAATCTAAAATATGTGAGTGTTGGATACCGAGTTTAAACCCCCATGGTTATGGAGTTTTACAGGATTGTGGAGAATTTTCATTATATTTTGTCATATAGCTGATAAAACAAAGGTATAATCAAATAATCATTATAAAATAAAATTTAGTTAATATAAATAATAATTGATTAATAAAATTTCTTTATTGAGATGCTACGGTTCAAAAGAGTTCTCTTGAATGAATCAGGAAGTTTTTTCATTGAACAGCAACTCCGCTGTTAAGATGAATTATGTGTAGGAATTACCATCAACTAGTAAAAAATAAATTGAATATTGGAGAAAATATATGAAAATATTAAATGTTTTACAGGTTTAAATTTTTTAAACTTGATTAAAATACATACTGACCATAGTTATGACAAGTGACGACAGATTGGAGATAGAGGTTTCCAGTTAAATAGAAAAGTAATATACTGTCTTAGTATTATAAATTGTGTTCTAAATGTAATTTAAAATAAGCTAATTAAATTAATTATCTAATTAAATTAATAGTTAGTTTATTTCAGTATTTTGTATTAATGTTTAACTTAAAATCAAAGAGCATGAGAGCAGATAGGTTTTGCAGACTGGAGACTGCGGCTTGGCAATGCAGATTAATAGATTCGAAATGTGATTTCCTCTTGCTAACAGTAGTTTAATAACGATTTGCCAGTTGTCTGTAACGCGGGTTATTCTTTTCTAACTAATATGTTTTCCTATCCTTAATTATTGTTTTAAATGGCTATCCTTAATATTGTGTTAAATGGCTGTAGAAAAGGGAACGGCGTTATCCGGGAATCTTACATTCCAATCAATCAATTAATATAACAGGAATGATATTGAAATCGAGAGAATATAAAGTGATGAATTAACAGTCAAGATAATAAATTAGTAATCGTTAGGTGGGAGGACAACCGTACTGTTCACATCAAATTGAATTTTATTTATGTTGAAAAACTATTAAGATGGAACAAAAAGCCAAAATTATGAATATAATCGAAATACCGCTGTTGGAAGTAATTAGTAGATATACAGGGTGAGTTTCCTAATAAATGCAGGGCTTTTATCTCGAGAACAATGCTAGATAGGAGAAAATTACTCATAATGAAATTTATTAAGAGTCGAGGGGGACGTCTAGTGGTGATCTTCAATGACCTTGAAACTCATTAGTTTCGGAGATATAGGCTAAAGTTAGGTTTTTTTTAAATTAGAACCTATACTTTTGAGTGTTTGTTTTTATTAAGCAATTAAAAGTAAACACTTTTTGCTCACACATCATTTTTGTAAAGTGTATGATTTCAGAGATATGAGCAAAAATTGATATTCACTAAAGCAATCGAATTTTCTCTAAGTTCTACAAATCAAAATAGAAATATCAAATGTTCTTTGACTTATTATGCAATTTTTTTGTTTTATTACTTTGTGATAAAATTACAATTATCTTAGAAAAAGTTTATCATGTTGTACACTAGGAAGCATTCGACATGATGATGATCTACGGTGAGTGTCAACAAAATGAAAGCATGGCGATTAGATTATACGCTGGACGACATCCAGATCGTCGGCACTTTAGAAGAGGTGTATTTAAACGTTTAGCAGATAAGCTGCGCACTACCGGAAGCATAAGAAACCAAAGGAAAAGTCGTGAGTGTCCTGAGGAAATTGTTGTAGATGTGCTAGCTGCAGTATCACAGGACCCACACACATCAACACGAAATATTGCACGAGATAGAGGAATATTTCAAACGACCGTGTCTCGCGTTTTGAGAGAAATAAATGATCAAGAATTCAATTTTGTCTTTGGGCGAGGCAACAAATTGAAGAAAATCAAGATTTCTTTCGTCTTGTCATGTGGATTGACGAGGAAACGTTTAAGAGCGACGGTAATGTGAATAGGCATAATTTACATTATTGGAATGACGTGAACCCACATTGGATGCGTTCCGTTGATCATCAACATCGTTGGAGTGTAAATGCTTGGGCTGGAATAGTTGGATCTCGCCTAATTGGACCTTTTTTTATGATGGAACACTTACTACACAAACATTTGTGAATTTTTTATAACAAGATTTTCTCAATTTATTGGAAGACATTCCATTACGAGTAAGACAAGAAATGTGGCTTCAGTTGGATGGTGCGCCTCCCCATTTGGTATAGCTTCCCAAGAACAACTAAATTTAATGTTTCCGAATAAATGGATTGGAAGAAGTGGCCCTACTCCTTTTCCAGCAAGATCTCCCGATTTAACATGCATGGACTTTTATTTATGGGGAAAAGTGAAACACTTAGCCTATTTCAATCGGCGTACCACTGCTGAAAATATGAAACAAAGAATTAAAGATATTTTTAGAAATCATATTTCAGAAGCTGAATTAGAAGCAGTTCATCTAAATTTTATAAGACGAATAGAAAAATGTTTGGAATCAAATGGCGGACATTTTGACATGAAAAACTTTTTCTAAGATAATTGTAATTTTATCACAAAGTAATAAAACAAAAAACTTGCATAATAAGTCAAAGAACATTTGATATTTTCTATTTTAATTTGTAGAACTTAGGGAAAATTCGATTGCTTTAGTGCATATCAATTTTTGCTCATATCTCTGAAATCATACACTTTACAAAAATGATGTGTGAGCAAAAAGTGTTTACTTTTAATTGCTTAGTAAAAACAAACACTCAAAAGTATAGGTTCTAATTTAAAAAAACCTAACTTTAGCCTATATCTCCGAAACACGAGTTTCAAGGTCATTGAAGATCACCATAAGACGTCCCCCTCGACTCTTAATAAATTTCATTATTAGTAATTTTCTCCTATCTAGCACCGTTCTCGAGATAAAAGCCCTGCATTTATTAGGAAACTCACCCTGTATATAGTTAAAATATAAGACAACTTGATCATTAATTAAGTTACTAATATCAGAGAACTAATATAGATTTTAATGAAATCGGGAAAATGAATATTGTATTATTTTATAGGCTTTGCTTTTCGTTCTACGGACTGGAAAATATAAAATAAATTGAGTTCCAGCTTCTTAATAGTCAGGACGGGACACGAGAGGATCCAAAGATTGGGCTCAGACCATCCAAAATATTTTTGCTTTAGATACTATAAGCCAGTTATCGGATTAATACTATTTTGGGCATCAGATACAAACCTAAACAAAAGTAACTATAGTTTAATATAATAAAATTTATTGTTTGATTTTTAATTTTATGTACCTCCCAAAAGCTAACATCATCTCAAATTTAAATTTAAATTTCCACTCTAAAAAACTCAACTATACGGATTTTTTGAATATTTTTAACACAACACCACTACGATTTTGACTCCATCTTAATCTTTAGAATATTTATTAAGTGTGTTAATAATTGTGAAAAGATGGTAATATTAAAATCAATCAATTACATGCGTATATGCCTCCTCTCATCGACGCATTTAATATAAAAAATATGTTTTCCGAACAGGAAATTCTTTTCCTTAACTAAGTTGCGGTTCAACTGTAATTATGAAACTTCCGAAATGTTTACATTTCCCTTTTTCCTAAACAATATTTTTATTTTACATTTTCTATCTTTAATTAATATAATATTTTTTATATATATATAAATATAAATGGAAAAAATATGTTTTGATATAAAAATTTGAAATATTTACTTAGTACAATTTGAAAGGATATCTCATCTATATCTTTAAGAAAAACGAACGATAAGAAAAATTCTTGACATACCATATAAAAACAAATTACGAGAAAAACATTTTCCGTATACTTACATATATTTTATTTATATATACGTATGTATGAGTGAGTGAGTACCCAACCTTAATACTTCGGTATATTTTTTGATCTTTCACATATATGTGCGATTTTAGAACTCCAAAAATACAATTTTTGTATTTTCCAAATTACATGTGACTGTGAGTGAGTACATTATACATAACTTTTATACACGATTTTCGTTTGATTTCGATTATTTGGAATGGACGGGGAGGAAAATGAAAAACAACATACATACATATATCAAATTATCCATTCCGGGTCAGTTATCAGTGATATTTAAAATTTGTTATCTAAGCACACAAAAAGGTAGAAATATCTTTTGAGTGTACAGTGGAATTTTTATGTGTGTACTATATCGTGTAGATAAACACAGCTGAAAAACGAACGTTTTTCCAATGATTTCGCTTGTTGCAACCTTTCATCAACATTGAATATTTATGAAGGATAAACACAATACTATAACACAAATTCGTTGATAATGGGGTGGAATCAAATAAAAAAAAAGAAATCCTAATGTTTTACAGTAGATTGATTAGTATTATATGTCGGTGGTATATAGTGGTTGGTTTTCTACTTTTGACTTTGCTGTTCCATTTTCTTTTCAGTGTAATAAACCAAAAATAAAAATGAAATTTCCTTTCATTCGTATATACATTTTTCGGCATTAAAATGACTGACAATCTAGGATTACTGTGTGTAAATTAAAACAATTTTCGTAAAAATAAATTTATATACCATAATAACAGACTCAATTGATTGAACTGATGAGGTTTTTCTAAATATAGAAGAATTTTATGAATGGATAGATCTTTGGAATTAAAATTTCAAATTAAATATATAAAATAAAGTATAGACGACTATAAGAGGGTTCTTTATGATTCCGTAAGCGTAGTAGGTTTAAGTGAATTTATTGGTTTGATACAGAGATAACATTGGCGATGGCTCGTTGTATTCAAAAAATATCTTGCAGTCATATATTAAAGAAAAGAGAATTAAATGGGTTTTGGTCCAGATAGTATAATAACAGGCGGTATAATTGACATGACACCACTCATGAGGTAGATTAGCTTTATGTGAAGGAGCATAATATTACTGAAAGTAATATGTATGTCCATCCATTGCATATTGGGTGGCTAATTTTTTGGGTGGCTTAATAACGCCGATGCAGAATCAATCTGTTTGTTAAAAGTCCTGTAGTAAGAACATCGGTTCATCTCATAATAAAATTTCATCACCAATGTACCAAAAGAGGTTTTGGGGTTCTAAAGCTTTCTTCTGAGCCACAATTAACACACTAATTTTTTGTGTTCTTTTACAAGCATACATATTCAGATGCTACAAATTCACTACAAAATTCTGGGTGGAATAAAAAAAGCGTAACAAAACAGCTCAAAGTGAAATTTCATTGAGAACTAGCAATATCAAATATCGATAAACCGATGTCGATTAACCGACAAATTGACAAAATCAACTAAAAAGTATACTATTGATAATTTTTAAGTTTTAATTTTATAGACAGTTGCGATAGAAACTGTCTATAAAATTAAAACTTAAAAATTATCAATAGTATCAAGATAAATAAGCTAACTACAAACAAACAAACTGCGAAATACAAACAAACAATGTTATCACTAGATTCTTTGTTAGGCATCTTTTTTCATTTTTTTTCGTTTTATTTCTATGCCATCTGTTTATTTCTATGCCATCTGGCTCAAGGCACTCCCAGCGGTTCGCTTATTTACCACCTTACCTTACGCTTTGCAGCCAAATCGAAGACGTACGGCGATAGGTCCGATTTAACTAAACATCTGAACAGTGCATAGCTCCATGCGAGCCTATAGTACTGACATGGAAGATGGGTTGGTCCATGGCCCCTATCGGGATTCGAACCCGGCACCTCCCGCTCCAACTGCCGCAACTTTAACCACTGTGCCACCTGGGCGGTTGTTAGGCACCTTTTTTGATGATAAACCTCATCAACCATAGCTTGGTATATGTACATTTCTTAACTAATTTTTTTTACGAACGTTATTATCAATAATTATTTGTAAACTATATCAATACCGCGATAAACATAAAAATGTCTTTTAAAACAGTCTATATACTTTTATTAAATCTACAAACATAAAAACTCTTTCCACGTTTTAGATATATACACTCATACTTTTATCATGCCCAGATCTGTTACTCAGAATTTAATTTATGAATAATGGATTTAGTTCGAATGAAAATATTATTTTGGATGTTATATTATCCAAATTTAAAATTCATAAAACTATTCCAATGTTTTGCCTTCTTATAAAGTTCTAAGTAAGGTATATAAAGTTAATTCAAACCTAAAAAATGGTTTGTTCCATTGATAAATAAGTATTGGTTTTGTCATTAATTCTCCATTACAACATTGCTATCAACCTGCAATAGTTACAGTAATTGCAAGAATTAAAAAATATTTCTCTGATATATTCTATTAACATACACATAATAGAAAAAATGTTATTGCCAAGTGTAATTTTGCTGGCCGTCTGTTGGGCCGGAGGACAAATTTGCACAAAACGGCGATGGTTATAAATGAAAATTTCCACGAGTGAATTGTGAACTTATCCGGCAGAACACAACAAAACTTTTAACAACTTTTTAAACTTTTCAACTAAAACTGCGAAATGGCGTTTCGTGTCGAAACATGTTTTTTAAACAATAAGAATGAAAATACCGGACAATAGTTTATCCTGCTTCAGATTTGTTCATATACATTGATATACTATGAGTGGCAGTCACTGTACTGTTGGGCGTGTAAATTACACGATGTAATTTACAAGGTTTTTACATGTACAAAACGTGTTATTTACAAAAGGTTATTTTTAACTTTTATATGTAGAAAACGTAAAATATGATTTTATGTAAAAAAAAGACTGACGCGCCATCTCTTATTAACTCAAATTATAATTAAAGCACCTCTGTTAAAAAATCTTCTTACTATTTTACGAATAGAATTTGTGAAATAATTTACTGTACTACCAGTTTTTATTCGACTACATACTGAATCAATAATTTTCGATTATGAGCAAAGCGAAAGTCGGTCAATTTTTTGACGGTTTATAATAAATGGCACTGCGATTGATGTCTTTTGTTTTTTACATGTAATTTACGTTTTGTTGTAATTTACGCTGTTTTTTTTAATAATTTAAATAAAAACTGTAAAAAACGTGTTTTACATGTAAAATCCCAACAGTGTAATCACGATTTGAAAATCTATTACAAGCTTTGTGACTATAATTAAATTATTTCTTAGATAAGTAATTTTTGTTTATTTTTTTTTATTGTATATTGCTGAAAATGTGATCAGAATTTCAGCCGGCAGCACTGATTTTTACTGATGCGCCAAGCAAAATTGATATGCGCCAAGCAAAATTGATCATGTTTTATTTATGTTATAATGCATATCATAATGAAGTTAAGATATGTAGTAGAGAAACATAAAAATAAAAGGTTATGAACGTGGTCAATTTAAACCAAAATTGAGAGGCAATTGCACGATTTTTTATATATACTACTGAATATAATTCCAAGAGATACATTCGCCATTAAGGATTATTTAAAAATTATGTTAACCAATGTATAAAATACTTAAATAACAACACTAATTAATACTAAGTTATTTAGTTTATTATTTTTCAATTTATTAAATCATTCTTCCATTTTGTGTTGACAGAATATAAAAATATTTTCCATCAACCGAAAACTAAATGAAAAAAACAAACTGAACTTAGTCACGATTTAAATATTTGTTTAGTTCTATGTAGTGTCACCACTGATTCTGATCAGCGAAATTAGAAATAGAGAAATGAAGCAGAATTCTACATGTCGAGCAGAATACATGTAATTAGCTTTGTATAAACGTGTGTATTCTAATTTCACTGCTGTCAGAATTCTGATCATATTTTCAGCATAAAGAGTGATTTTAGAGGTTTACATTGCTTAGTTCTTTTGGCACCGCGTAGCTAATGGGCTGAAGCAAAAATCGATATTGATGTTGATTTTTCAAACAAAGTTTTATTTAGCGACAAAGCTCACTTTGGTTGAATGACTACATTGATTAACAGAGTCTGTTGAACATGAAGTGAAGATAATCCACAAAACTTTGCCGAATTACCGTCACATCCAGAAAAAAAAATCACTTTTTTGTGCACTTAATAGGCTGGCGAAATCATCGTTTCATATGTCTTCAAAAACAATTATGGGCGGAATGTCTACGATGAACGGTATAGAAACATGAGTTCTAACATTTCTGTACCCCAATTCGCTGGCATAAGTTCTGCTGATATCCCAACAAAACGGGCAACAACACACAGCGCGCAAGACACAATTAAATTACTCAAAGAAATAATTGACGAAAGATTTATTTCACGTAATGACCCTGTTAATTGGCCACTGAGATCGTGTTATCTAACTCTATTAAATTATTTCCTTTGAGGATATATTAAGTCACTTAATGCTACTTAGAGATTGCGCCATCTAGCCGCCAACCATGGCGGCAACATGGCCGTCATAAACTTATTTATCCATTAAAGCTAGTTTTACTTTTTTTTAAATTGTGAACATCGTTTAAGTTGACTTGTTGCATTTAGTAAAAAAAATTGCAACCCTCCTCACAATATTACTATTTTACTCGTTTTATTTGAATATTCTTAGAAAAGGTAAGACCTCAGACTGCGGATCAAAATTCATTATTCGATAACGAACTATTACCTTATTTGATTCAAGTGTTGATTAAAATACAATAAAAGTTGATTGTATATTCTATTTATTAGGCATTTTTTCAATCTTTTATATTATTTTTCCAATTTTCCTAAATCGATTGGTTGAACATTAAAATAATTCAGTATCAAATCCATTGTATAATAAATAATACATTTCAAGTTTATTGGTATTTAATATGCGTTTACTTACTTGTTACTTACATATTAAATTTTTAGAGAGCGTTTTTAATATTCGTTACAACTTAGAAGAAGGAGATAGATTTAATTGAATTTTCATTTCTTGTGAGACATTAAATATTAATTGATTTTTCGTCTAGAACAAATATATATAGCTACATATATTCCTTACAAGTTAATACAAAATTGTAACATGTAACATACACGAACATCGTATTAAATAAAGCACAATGAAAATGACGCTCCCTATCGATCGATCCGATGAAAACAAAACGATCTATGACAATTAATTGTGTTCGGTATTTTCACATTTAAAGAAAAATGATTAACTCAAACGTTTTGTAGAGACGGGAAATTTTCCTGACCATATTATGTAAAATTTATACCGATTCGACAAAAATCTTTGAAATACTCGTATTAACTCGAAAGAGGCACGTCATCCTAATAGTGGTTAATTTAGAATTTAAAAGAGAAATCAAATTTAGAATTTAAAATTCTTTTTCTTTTGGATAAGGCTCACCCAATTAGTCACCCAATTGATTTCGACGAACTTCACGTTGAGAAAATATAAACATTTATTTTGCCAGCTAACACAACCGTATTAATATAGTCTAAAGACCAGGGAGTGATATTCAATTTTAAATCGTATTAGTTTCGCTGAACTTTAAAAAAACTCTTCACAGCCACTGAAGTGATTGATAATATAACAATGAAAGTGTTTTGGAAAAATTTCACTATACTAGACGGAATATAATTTATTGCATTATCCACTAAACGAAGAAGCTATTACTAAAAGCATGAACAGGAGTTGGCGCAAAATATGGCTCGAATGTATACAGTACGAATTGAGGAAAGAGACAAGTGATGATAGTTAAATGTAATACATGAGGTAGCCGGTTTAGCGGACACATTGAAAATCGAAGGAATGGAAGTCAATAGATATTAAGAAGATACTATTGAAATATTATTAACAAGAATTATTGAACTCGCCCAATGAAGGAATGACATATGCCGAATTAATGGAAGTTGATTTTGTTAATTAATTGAAGTTGGACCAGTATATACATAGCAGCAATTCATATAAAGAAATACAAGAAATTATTCCCGAAAGAACCCCACCTAACGTTTAGCGCAGCTATACAATAAATTGATTAAGCACTGCAGATTTTTGTATGATTTTTGGATGATGGTTCTTGGATGAATTCAGGATTATTCTAATCAGGAACGAAGTTCTTAAGTGAGCAGTGCAGTGTATTAAGGTTTCCCAAATTCTTTCTGTCAAAAATATTTTAAACTGTTCGAAATGTGTCGAAATTCAGTTTGAGTCTCTTCGGGTGGAACCGAATAGAGGTGCAAAGCGAAACCTTGGAGTACTAGTGTGCAGTGTTATCCATAAACTGGTTGTTACACCGACAGATTCATCAGATTTTTTCGTTTGGTTGACTCCAGCTTGGCCATTATAAAAAGAATCAATATAAATTGTTTAACTTTAGCCTAGCCTCTCTTAGGATTATCCTAAAATATTTTATAAAATAAGCAATAGCACTTTTCGAAAGTATACTTTATACTTTACATTATGCCATTAATTGCTATTTTAATGTAGACCGAGGTTCACAAGAACTGAGATCTATAGTTAAACGAATTCTACAGCTAAGATATCGTATGTGTGCATCAGGTTCAACAGCGCTGAAGCTTATATAGAAAAAAACCGATTGAGTCACGTGCTAGAGATTATGCATTATATCTTGTTCATAGAGTATATGATCCACAAGCAAACAAAGGCTACATTTTTTTAAAGTTCAATGGTTCTATCGTGATACCGCTTACGAACCTACAGTATTAGCATCACCTTATAATCTCCCTAAGAATATTTAACTATTATTAAAGCAATGTGTCATACAATTGTTGCATGTCTATATATTGAAGCGGCTTCTAATAGAGGAAGATGAAACAATGACGTCAACGCATCTAAAAGTTTAAGATGTTAACAATTCCCTCTAGATCTATAGTCTAGTATACTATAGATCTAGATTCTATTGATGTATAATAATCCATCAGAATGTACCAAACCGAAAACGAATTCAAACGAAAAAGAAACGACTGACAAAGCTATTAGAAAAGTATTTTTAGACATTAGATCATAAGTTCATTTTGAAGTTCGTAAATTTCAATTTTCTTCCTTAACATAAAAGTTAACAAACCAACATAATTTTTAAATTTTTAACTACGAATCGTGTGAAAAAAATATTAGCAGACAGATTGATCCTATAGTAGACAAGCAATGTTACGAGAAAAAGACAAATTGAATTTTTACGATAGATTTGAGTTACTTACTTGACAGTAACTGCTGGATCGGTTTGGTTCAATATTAGTCTTCTGTCCAACATACGAATTCTACATTACTTTATTTTTAAGTTTGTTCATTTCGGAATTTTTTGAAATAATAAGTGGGCTAATGTTGATATTAAATCAAAAGTATGTGCATTCTAATGGATGGTCTAGTTTAGTACTACTTTCAATTCTGTTAATAAATTTTCAAACAGCTTTGACATTAAGATAATACTATAACAGGTGCTTATTGGACAGTATCATGAGAGTTGTGTCAAATTGTTTACATTATGATTTAAGATATTTCAAAGGTATGTCCAGTTCGTTCCAAAATGTACGTGCATAGATATTATTTGTAACTAAACAAAACGAGTTCCGTTTAATTTTGTAGTGACCTATAGAAATTGAATTTGTTGAGTTTTGAAATTTGATGTTCAACATTGTTTAATGAAGTATAAGAATAATAACATTCGCATAAATATATTGTGTATAGGGCACATAAAATAAAGCGAGACTTTAATCAAATATAAAAAAGAAATAAAAATCAGAATAATCGAAATAAATCTCGAATAGATGTACATCATCTTCAATATTGAAATCCAATAATTTTAAAGGAGCAGTTGGGAATTTTACGACAGTACGACAATATTACAGTGTATAAGGAACTCACAAATCATAGATAGGATTTATGCATAAAAAATCCTTCCGCATGATATCTAAATATACTCGTACCAGTGTAGTTCAGCATAATTAGCAATTTTACAATTTATATAAGGATTATGCTGAACTCATATATTTTAAAAATCGCACCAATTAATCTAAAATTTACTGGATATTCATCATGATTTTGGGTTTTAAAGATAATTAACCGAATTAAAAAAATTGTCCGTAATTAATTTGAGAAATAAGCGCGGCTACACATTGAACGATGGCCGTTTAAGTTTCCGGTTGATTTTACTATTTACATTCATATTTTTTTAAAATATAAAACTCATAGAGATACTTTTTAAGTTTCTACACCAAAACGCCAAAAAACGTGAAAATACTATTAAAATACTTGAATCAGTGCCAGTAAAAAGTGGGACACCAGAAACTATAAAATATATATTCCTATAAAAAATATAGCACCAAATATGCTAAAACCATACTTATTGCCTATAGTTACCCAGTAAAAATATGAATATATATATATGTATATATATATATATATATATATATATATATATATATATATATATATATATATATATATATATATATATATATATATATATATATATATATATATATGTGTGTTTGTGTGTGTATGTATATTATATTATATATACTGTCGCCGGTTGTAGCTTAATGGTTAATAGAGTTTCTCTCCACGCCACGGTCTCGAGTTCGAAACTCGCCATTGACCAAAAATTAATATGCGCCGGATGACATAAAACGCGATAGTGTGTAAAAACATTCGTTGGGCTGACCAATCGATGTTCACCAATCGTTAACATGGTTCGTAAGGTCTCGTTGAGACGCGGTAAAGGCCGTTTACGGCCTCTAAGCCATAGACATATTTACACAAATATATATATATTATATATATATATATATATATATATATATATATATATATATATATATATATATATATATATATATATATATATATATATATATATATAAGTAAAAATTGAAATTATAACGGTATAAGATATCTTTACAAACTAGAAGTTACAATGTCACACGTATGTATCAAAGATCCATATTAATTTTATACGACGAAAACGCTTTTACCCCACACGTATATACCTATTGCAGAGAAAAAAGAGGAAAATCTTTCAATTTATTTTTTTACGATTATTTCATTTTATTTTCATTCTTCTTGTATATATTTCTTTTATACATACAATAAAAAAAATTATTCTTAGATAAGAAATTTATATGGTGGAAAACAATTAGGCAAAAATATTCTATATTTATTGAATTTTCATGAAAATTTATCAATGATATATAGCTGCCCAGCCCAACACGTAATTCACCTTAAAATTTGTAAATATTCTAAAGAAAGGCGGAAGAAGGAGGTTTTCAAGACGGTATCGAATTTGTCAAAATCATTATATATTTTTTGATAATATTTTGGGTAACAGCGGTAATTGGATAAAAATGGGATGTATTACAAGTTGGGAGAAATTTGGGTTAAAATTAAAAGGGTTAAATTTAAATGTAGTCGTATAATTGAAAAAAAATTTACTCGAGCGTCAAAAAGCGATATGTCGTTACATACATTGACATATATACAATTTGGGTGGTTCTGGAAATTATCATTTTATGATTATTTTTGTATAGGTCGGGATGAGAATGATTCATAATGATTAAACTAGAAATTACGTTATACCACGACTAACATTATGATATGACTATAGTTTTGTAATCGTTGAATATAGTTTTGCATTATACAGATTAACTGTTATAACTTAGTATTTTACCGACCAAATGGCGCAGTGGTTAAGACTGCGGCAATTGAAGTGGAAGGTACCGGGTTTCGAATCCCGATAGGGTCATGACATCTTTCCGTGTGAAAGGTAAATTGAATCTATAGCCGCACGTAGTGTAATGGTGAACCGCACGTAGTGTACTTCTAGTTTCTTTATACTTTGATTTGTGTGCTTGTTCTTAATCTTTGCTATGTTTTTGGGACTCAAGGCGTTTCCCAACTCTAACTTATTACGCTATTAGAGGAAAATCGAAGACGTACGGCAATATGTTCGATTTACAGAGAACCATCTGCACATTATCCAGCTCTAGCTTGGTCAGCCGATAGTAATGACACGGAAGATGGTTAGGCCAATGAGTTCTGCATTCCACCAGAGGAGTCATAGATGTGTTAATTCACAATATAATTGGCACAATTATACTAGATCTATATAGATACATAATATATTGTAATGAATATGCCCCGGAAGTAAATGCCGAGTGGTTATAATACGCGGCATATGTAGTTGTCACCGTTTGTAGCTTAATGGTTAAGAGAATTTCTCATCACACAACATGCACCGGATGACATAAAAAGCTATTGTGTTAAAACGTTCGTTGGACTGACCACATACAATGTGCGCACCGACCGTTAATACTGGTTCGTAATCTTGGAATTCGTTATCCGGTTTTCAGTTTCCGTTTGGGTATAAAATGCACAAGTTTAAGGCAGCTATCAACCTTTATTTGAAGGACCGTGCGATAGGTGCAGGAGCTCTGACAAGGAGCTAAGACTGTCTAGAAGTACGCTCTTCACCCAATTAAAGCTTAATTTAAAAAAAAAGGTCTCAGTTGAGACGCGATAAGAACCGTTTACGGCCTCTAAGACATAGATTATTATATGTATAGTAGTGCTCAAAATAGAGGCTAAATCGAATCTAACTGTAGAACAGGCAATTAAATAACACTATATAAAACCGGTGAATCAACATCATGAGAATACAGCGAGTGCATCGAAATCAGTTGTAGACACTAGACTGTGAGGCGTAAAAAGATGGCGAACCCAACTGATCTTTATTTAAGCAGTAACAAATCTTCCTATTTTGTTGGAATACATACTTCGTAAAAGTGTAACACCTCAGGACAATATCTCATTCCGACAATCCAATCAACTTCTTGCTTATGCAGATGATATCTGTGTGATTGGATTAAATGGCAACGAAGTGAAAGAGATACTTGATCCATTGGAACAGTGTTCAACTTCCGTTGGTCTCAAAATCAAAGAGTCCAAAACCAAATATCTCATCTCTGGTTTTCGAGACCAAGACGCAATTGATTTGAGTAGTGGTAACCACACGTTTGAAGGAGTGATGAGATTCAAGTATTTTGGATCTCTCATTACTCACGATAATAGTGTGGGCGAGGATATAAAGGTCCGCCTCGCCGATGGCAATCGGGCTTTGTATCCTCTACGTGCACTGCTGAAATCAAAATATCTCGAAATGCGGATAAGCTGAAACTGTACAGAATGTTGATCAGACCCGTTGTTATGTATGGATGTGAGAGTTGGACCTTGACGGATGAGTACGAAAGATGGCTTCTAACATTCGAGAGAAGAATCATGCGTGTGATATATGGCCCAAAACGTGACCTCGATGACACTTACCGAGTTCTTTTCAATCACGAGATCAGGAATTTAATGCAAATTCCTGATATCGTGCATGAAATCAAAGGACAGCGAGTACGCTAGCTCGAACACGTTCTATGCGTGCTGATCCGAACCGTATGATACAGTGAACCATTAAGGGAGAACTGCCTTTCGGTGGGAAAAGAGGTCATTGTCGGCGACGATGGCTCCACGGAGTAGAGAGCGGTCTGACATCTTCAAACTGTCTACAACGGTTTGAAGAGCTGGCTCGTGATCGAAACCGATGGAGTCAGATTGTTGACATGGTACGAGCCAATAATGGCCTGTAAAAACCGATAAAAAAAATAAATCTTCCTATCGGACAAGTCGTATTTTAACCGGTGAAATGTTTAATAGTTTAAAGTGTAGAGAATTCTAGAGACGTAGGCCTCACGAGTGGCAAGCGGCTAATCTTGGAGACCAAGCATTGGCTTAATTCCTCAATAGATTTTTTAAATCGCATCAAGTTCTCCAAATATATAAAACCTTTATTAGACCGTGCATAGAATATTGCTGTCAAGTTTGGGGTGGAGCATATGGCACTGCTCTCCAGTTGCTGGATAGAGTTCAGCGGCGTGCCATCCGAATAATACGAAACCCCAGACTTACGAAAGATCTAGACAGCCTACAGCACCGCAGAGATGTTGCTGAACTCTGCGTGTTCTATAGATTAATAAATGGTAAATGTTCTGCAGAATTAAAGGAGAAAATACCACCATTTGTTACGTCAGGACGGGTAACACGAGGAACGGTTAATGCGCATAAGTTTAAGGTGAAGCTGCCGAAACCTCGAACTGAAGATGCAAAGCGCGAATTTATTTATCGAACATCTAAGAAGTGGAATTCGTTGACTGGTTTTCAATTTCTGTTGAAGTATAAAATGCACAAGTTTAAGGCAGCTATCAACCTTTACTTGAAGGATCGCGCGTTGGATGCAGGAGCTCTGATAGTTACAAGGAGCTAGGACTGTCTAAAAGTCCGCCCTGCATCCAACTAAAACAAAACGTAAAAAAAAAAAAAATCAGTGAGGACTGTTAACAGTGGCAAGCGGTTAGTTTTAGATAAAAGTCGTATTTTAAGCAGTGTCATATTTTAAAGTGTCAAAGTCAAGTAAAGACGTGTCATAGTCCTCACCAGTGGCAGGCGGCTAGTCTTGAATAAAAAAGTGAATTAGAGCACGAGATTACTAACGAAGCCTCCACCAGTGGCAAGCGACTACTCTTTCACAGTTTATTGTGCAAAATAAATAAAGTAATAATCGTTGACTAAACTCTCGTTTTGCTATCTGAGGCGTAAATAATCCGGATATAAACCGAGGGGAGTTGTAACAATATCTCTATATATAGACCTTTTTAATTACACTTATGACACTCATTTGCAGTTACAATACAAATAATTAATACCAGTCAAGTATCCGACTTAACACTCCAAAAAGTATGACTATGCATCATATAATCAGTTATATATAAAACATGACCTACAGAAATGTTGTCTAGGGGTCTTTATTTACTCAATGAAAGTCAAATCAGAAAGAATCATTTGACTTTGAGGGAGAACAATTATTTTTTTAACCCACAAAAGTTTTATTTAAATATAACAAATATTATCAACAACAGTCACAGACTATCTTTTTACCGCTTATAAAGACGTCATATTATTAATTGACGACAATTGGTAAGAGAAAACGGAATATACAATTCTAAACTCATGAATTATTAATTTCGATAAATAAATAAGGAAAAAAAATTAGAATTTATAATTAAATATGAGAGAAAAATGTATAAATATGTATAATCATAAAAAATAACTCCAGCATTGACGAGTTTGTAAATGGGAAAAATAAAATGAAAAATTTTTTATTAGAAAAAAAAATAATATTAAAAAAAAAACTTTTATTATAAAATTTGATTATAAAATTATTATAGGTATGTATTATACCTGCGACCTAAATATGATATCTTTCTAACAAAATCTAATATTATTATAAAATATTTCTTTCAGTCAAATTTATTTAGTCCTCGATATCTTGTTCGTAGTATACATTATATACCTCCTCAGGCATTCATCCGCCGCCAAATTAACTCCCATAAAAAAAAATTGCAAAGAGGAAAATCTTCAACAAAAATAAAATTATTAAACAATTTTCTTCCACAACAAAGAACAGTGGAAGAAGCAGCGGCAGCAGAAAAAGAGATTTCTAATATTTACAATACACTTGAAATGGTTTTTCAATTGAAAATTATCATTTTTGTTGTTGTTATATATAAAGAGTAATCCAATTGGAGATTGTTTTATCCAATTGGAATTCTCATTGGGATTTATGGATGACAAACTGTCATGTTCATATCAGTGACGTTTCACCATGAATAGGCTAGTGTTCAGTAAAAAATTGTTTTCGTGCTCTTCGACCATTTTGTGGTGTTCTAATTCGTAAAAGTATTAATAAATTTCGAACTAGACTGCATACAATTCGATCTAATGTGAATACTGCTGCTGAAGCTGAAAGTTTACGTGAAGACCGCAATCAATCAATTCGACGCCGTTCCCAAGCAGTGGCTCTCTTATATATCGCACATTGTGGTATATTTTGAATAGAGATTTTGCAAAATACAGCTTGTTCAAGAATTGTAGCCGGTTGACCTTTCTTTGCGTTATCGATTTGGTTTATGGTTGTTGGAACAACTGATTCGTTTTTTATTTGTCAAATTGTGTTCAGCGATGAATCTCATTTTTGGCCGAATGGATACGGCAACAAACAAAATTGTTGGATTTGGACTGATGAACAGCCAGAAGTGATCCAAGAACTTCCAATGCATCGTGAAAAATGCAGTTTTGTGTGGTTTATGGACAGGTGGCATCATCAGGCACCGTGTACACGTCATATTCGCAAACTACAAATGATCAATGAATTTTTATTGCCAAAAATTCAAGTAATAGAGGTGTAGTCGACTTGTGGTTTAAACAACACGGTGCAACGTGCTATACAGTAGACCAAACCATCGATTTATTGATAGACAATTTTATTGAGAATATTATATCAAAAAAGGGACCCGTCATCTGACGCCGTTATATTACTTTTTATGGGAGTATCGGAAATTACTTGTTGATATCGATAAACCACAATCGATTCCTTTTAGAAGCGAACATAACACGCGTAATTGGCGGAATGTCGGATGAAATTCTCGAAAGAGTATTGCAAAATTGGACCCATAGAAAGGATCATTTATAAGAGTCAGTCGCAGACAACATTTAAAAGATATTATTTGCAAACATAATATTAAATAAACCGTAAAGCTCTTATTGGATAACCCTTTATATGTATTTATCATCGAATCATAATGAGTATTTTACGAATGATATACTTTTGATACAAAATACATAAAATATTTATGTATAAACCAACAAAATTATAATATTCTCTTGAGTTCGTCACAATCGACAAATAATAACGACAAATTTGCATAACACTAGGATTACTACATACATGCGAGTACATATTTGATTGAATAACAATGTTATATGGAAAATTAGATGCTTTGATTTAATAATTAAATGGATATATTGCAATTGATAAAAAATCAACGACACTAACTAAATTACATGTTTGTTTTTATAATTTGAATAATTTTTAAAGTATACCAGCTAACAAATTGCTAGGGGAATAACACGTATTTATAGTATAGGGTGGGTCAACATGGACTAACTGATTTGAAATGCTTATAATTTGTTAATTTTATCAGATAAGGAATTTTATGATGTCATCATACTCAAGAACGTATAAAAATTGTTGAAAAATTGTTAATTATTAAAAGACAAAGACAATACCGTCAAAATTTTAAAACTGAGACTCTCAGTGTATACATGATAAGAAGCTTAATGATCCGTTTTGAGGATCGGGTTTTAGTAGTTGATTAACCAAGAACAAGTGTTTCTCGATCTGTATACACTGCACAAACTGCGGATGTTGGGCGAGAAAGTGTCCTTGTCGGGACTGAGTCGGGCATTTCCCGAGCATCGGTAGAACACATTCTAGAAGTTAATCTAAATATGTTTTCAAAATAACTACCGAATTTGCGGTACGGAGAATCTGAGAGCATTGGTCAGCAAAACTTACACCCTCTTAAATGCACTGTTGGCATAATTATGGCTGATGGGATTATCGGCTTATAATTGTTCGACAATTAAAATGAACAACCAGAAAACTCTGCGGTATATCGGACTATGTTGGATATGTTTTCGTCCGGTAGTTCTCAATATTCGTGACATATATATGGTTCCAGCAAGATGGAGCTACAGCTCATACCACGAGAAAAACAATAGGGATTTTTTGATAACCGAATAATGCTTAAAGATGCTGATAGATTATCACGTGGCTTTGTGGGGTTTCTTTAAGAAACGGGTTCACGTCAATACATCACGAAATATTAAGGAACTAAAGCAAAATATTTGCAGTTAAATTGCAAAATTGAAGCCAGAAACGTTGTACATTGTAATGCAAAATGTCTCAAAAAGAGCCATTAACGACTTACAGGAAAATGGAAGCTACATGTCATTTTTCACTCATAGCTTTAAAAAAATTGATAATTTATACTAGAATTTAAAAAAAAACTTAGTCAGCGCAACTTGATCCACTTTGTACAAATACCTAATGTTTGCAAAAAAGCTTGATTTCAACGCTCAAACGAAGAATTTTATAATTTTTGGCCCGTGCCGTGTCAACAATCAGACTCGATCGGTTTCGATAATAAGGAAGCGTTTTCTTACTTTCTTACATTTTCTTAAACAATAGATGTCAGATTGCTCTCTACACCGTGAAGTCATCGTCAACGACAACATTTTCGCCTACTGTTGCTTTAAGGATCGCTTTATAAATGTACTCTGAGCTCAAAAATCATGTATGTATATTACAATTAACATGCACATGATTTTTGAACTCAGACCTTAAGTGTTTAAACCACCATTTCTTATAATAAGGTAATTATTATTTACGATAAATCAACTTATACAAATGTGTGGATGAGAACCAGTTTAAACACTTCAAAATAATAATTGGATTTGGGAAATATATTCGTTCTTCCATGAATTTTGACCATAAACCTTCTGATGGTGATTTTTTTAGGTATAGGGTTACATTTAACTAACAAAACTCGCTTGATGAGCATTTGTGACACCGATATCAACCAAATGATCATACAGCATATATTAATCTAATACAATGTATTATGGTGTATCATGTTTATTGACGTTGCCTAACACAATACCATGGATTTTAACGTTTCTTCAGTTGATGTCATTCAAACGTTCAGGAGTCCAGTATAATGCGTGCTTGTCCACCCCTTACGTAATTCAGTTTAGTTTTATTTTATTTGACTTATCTAATATGAACATTATGTGGATACAATTCACCCTTGTATATATCATTTATTGGTTATTGGTTAATAGGTTCATGAAACATGCAAACACATCTTCTTTAAAACTTTTTTTAATCAACCGACAACTTTTACAAGGGATTAAAAAAAACATTATTTTTCAATCAAATTTTGTTGTATCGAATTATAATCGCACCTCTAGGTGCACCCCACATTTATATCATTTACGTGAAAACTATATTCAAACTGAAGAAATATGATAATTTTCTAATTAAATATCAATTTATATAAGCTCACAAAATCCGATTTTAATAATCATATTTTTCATTTTACATATTAGTTAGGATAAGGGAAAATATGGGTTGGTTGCTCTGGTAACGGATGGCAACCTAAAAATAGAAATATAAACACATATTTCGCGATCTATAATTCTAAAAATAATATTTAATTACAATAAAATCTGGTTTTGTGTGTGCAGTTCTCGTCAAACTGAGAAAAGGTTAAGGGTGGCTTTTTTGCCATCGATTGGAAATTTAAAACCCGTAAGCTTGTGGTATAGCTCATGGTAAGTTACTGTTTGTCTGTACAGTTTGCACATCGAAATTGAAATTGGTAAGACGTTTTAGCATCATTACCACAATATTTTTTACCAAGCAGATAATAAATCGTACCGTACCAGTATCACGTCGATAACAGAGATTTTTAACAGATTGTACACATACACAATATAATATCGTATCGTTCATTTTTGAGTTTCAATCGACCATAATCAATCAACATACAAGAATCTAACTACTAGCGTTTCAGTAGCGGTTCGATTCGGATCAGCATGAGACAACGTTGCGTTTCGGGCCTTATATCTCACATAATTTTTCTCTCGAATGTGAAAAGCCATCTTTTGTACCCATCCAGGAAAAATATGACCCGATACTAATATGTAGATTTAAAACCTTTTGTACTAATTCAGTCACATAAAACCACTAAATAACTATGGAGACGGTATCTTAAAAAATTAATATTGAAAATAACCAAAAATAATGGTAGAGTCTTTTATTATAGTGGTGCCACTTATTTTATCTATGCCTCTCGTTATACAATATAAGAGGTATTATCCTAAATGTGATGAATTTAACAGCGTCAGTAATAATTATCTAACAGTATCCCCAAATTTGGAGCTCGAATAATTAAACGTCAAAAACCAAAATTAAACAAACAGGTTTGAATAATACATCATTTTAATTATTATTAACATATTCATTTATTTATGTTTACATATGAACCAAATAATTACAATTTTATGGTATATTTAACAACCTCCCTAAACAACGTTTTAACTTAATTTAAACTTTATTTTCGAAAATTCATCTTCCTATTACTGAGAAACAAAATGAAATGAAATTTACCGCAATCTCCAAAAATTATTTATTTTCACGTGAAATAGAAATGTTTTTTGGAGAATTTTGGTGTTTGACATATCACAACTTATCACAGAAGTAAAAATCACAAATTATTCGAAATATAACAAATTTTAATCACAGAACTTTATAACAGATTTATTAAGAAATCATCAGAAACGCAAAAACGTCAAAAATTCACGAAAAAGGTTAGGATCATTATTTTCGAGTGTTAGAAATTTGTAGAGTTTATGCGCGCTATCTTTGATGCATTGAGATAAATATAGTTTTTTATAAGCTGATGCTTAGCGAAAACAGAAATGAAATTGTTCATTTCTGAGTTCACTTTAGTAAAATCATATGGAAACATTACGCGAAATCGATCTGAGTACTAACCTTTACACACCAAATACTTTTGTTTACTGCCATTAATATTTTAAGATACCGCCTAAAGGCTAGTACTCAGTTCAAAGTGAAATGAAATTTTACCGCGGTCTCCAAAAATTTATTTATTTTCACGTGAAATAGAAATTAATTTTTTTTGGAGAATTCAAATGTTAAAACAGTTCAAATTTCACTTTCAAAAAAATGGTTCATTATAATAGAATCATTATTTTCGCGTGAAACAAATTTGTAGAGTTTATGCGCGCCATCTTTGGTGTATTGAGATAACTATAGTTTTTGCGCTAATGAATTGAGTACTGCTTAGTGAAAAAAGAAATACAATTTTTCATTTCAGAGTTCACTTTGGTAAAATCGTATGGAAATTTCACGCGAAATCGAACTGAGTACTAGCCTTTAATAGTTATAAGTAGTATCTTAGTGCATAAAATACCTCTGATATACTTTATACAACTAACGTATATTCTTGAAACGCCTTGAATTGATCTTTTCACCATTGTGGTTTTTTTATGAAATGTCCGTTTATTTCTCTCTTCAACAAAAGTGAGAACATATAATTTTTTTTCATTTATAAAAATCAGTTGGTTTAAATATTAGAAAAAATTGAAACTATTTTTATAAAATAAACAGTGTATCGGTTAGTTGGACGAGCGTTTGTTGTTATCTGCTTGTGAAGATGTGTGGCTTATGTGACGCTAATGGCGAGGAAAATAATATTGTATCTGCAACCACGCAGATGATTTTTCGTTGATGGTGTTGTCAATTGGAAAAAGTTTCCTGCAAATCAATAAACGCGAGCTTCTAGCTTCAACATTTAAAATCTTTCACCGGGATTTACGAGATATGCAATTTTTAGAATAGCGGATATAAAATTTAGCTTTCTGGCTTATATTTTTTGAACAATCGATTAAAACTAGCTGCAGCATATTCAAGGCATCCATGATATTGAAAAGTTTTTTGTAGAACATTTCAAATATTGTTCGTTTTGATGACAAAAATACTCAAATCAAACGTCGTTTAAGAGATAAGATAGCACCTGTAATATGGAAGAAATGTGTGGCGACCTTACTTAATTTATATAATCGTACTGAAAATCTCACAGTACGAATAATTGGTTTCATTCTGGAAAAGATGCAATATACACCTAGTAAACTGGCTAAGTATGACATTTATTCTAATAATGCGTATGTAGATTTATTATGGGAACAAGCAGGGAATAAAACAGGAAAACTCAGGGCATGCAAATCTTAAAGTAGTGGTCTGCCAAAAGGATATAATATTAGAGGTAATAATTTTTTCAAAACCCTATGATTTAACACATATGTTGTTCAAGAGACGCTTGACCATCCTAGGCACAGTACAAACAATAAACCCGAGCTGCCAGTATTTTTTATCAGTAGTAAAAATCATAGTTCTTCTTCCAATTTTATTTCACAGTTAATGCAAAGACTGATAAAAGATTATTCAATGCAAGCTCTCGAGGAACCATTTATCTCCAATTGCAAGCGGATGTTTAATTGTGGTGACTAGACTAGGTATTTAGATACAGAGTATATCACGATAACTAAAACTATTTAAAATATAACAAGTTTTAATTAGAGAATAAATGGAAGGTTTTCATTCCATAAATGAAAAGTTTAATTTTATTAGACTAAAGCCTCAAATGGGGATAAGCTTTAAGTCGAAAATACCTCATGCCAATGCAAATGAGACCTGGTCTATTGCGACCATTTAAAATAGTAATACCGAAATGAAGTCAAAGAAAAATTATTCATTCACAGTCAAGTTCAAACATTTTTAGATGATCCCTAGTCAAATAGATTTTTATCAATTACTAAGCAGATTCTAAAAATAAGGTTTTACAGACTTTCAAATTTCAAAAGAATCTTAAATTCCGGAATTGAATTCTCAATTAAATGTTTCGGTTCTTTATCAAATTTTTATTCTATATAGTTGTAGTGTTTGTCTTTAAACATTTAATCTAAGTTTCAAATCCACACATTGAACTCGAGCCAATTCCGTACCTTAAGTTTTTAAACGTGAACGACCACTAAAGAATTGGTCATGTTAAATAGACGGCACGATTCTGTGTGTACATTGTAGATTACAATAAGGAAATAGTCAAACAATACTTGTTAGAATAAAAAATACTGATTAAATGTTTTACTGATAATCCACAAAAATCTACAGATGTTATAAATAAAAGATATTTACAGAATTATATGCTTCAAAGCATTAATGAAAATCTTCATCTATAAATATGTCTTATGTATACAAAATCTATTGTAAACGCAATCAATAATTCTTATATAAATCACCAATAAATTAATTCAATCAGACAAACATAGTTTTACTACGTATGTGAGCATTGGGGATTAAATAATGGTCACAAATACGAGTATTATATAGAATTCACGAAAATCCTTAACTTCATTAGATTTTATATATCATCGATATCTTATTATTTATGCATTAGTTACTAAAGAATGAAGAATAAAATAATATCTACAATCTATAATTCCTTAAGAAATAATAAAAAAAATATCACCCCATATTACAAAGTGTTAAAGATGATAAAATAAGATAAAATCTTTATGGTAAAAAAATATTTAATTGAGTTTCTTTAGTTGACACAAAGTTGACTTGGAAGTTTTTTACAATGGATATCTAAAAATTACATCAATTTATTTTTAGTTGTTAATTTTGAATAGGGAGCTTTTTCACAACCGTAATTATGAACTGTTTGGTATACACATTAAAATATGTATGTCCACTCGAGAAATTAAATTCCCCAAGTCAATTATGTAATCTTAATAAGAATATTAACTATATTATTCCGGTGCACGTAAAGGATCACACATTATTACAAGTAGATCCATCCTTTTACAGAAGCTTGCTGTACGAAGATAATACATTATTTAAATGTTCTTCCGGCACGACGGACATATTTCGTGTACCCTTTCGACATATGTATGCATATTAAATAAACAACTATGAATTTGCAAATAAAAGCTTCGTCCAAGCTTGAGAATTTTATTTATAGTAATTTTTTAATTTCAACTATGTGAACATTTTATATTACTCGTATGTATAATGAATATATGAATGCAGATTAGTTTTTCTTTCCAAATGGGCCAACATAGTACCCCATTTGTTATAATAATCATATATAATATGAACAACTTTATCATATAAAAAATATATGCTCGAATATTATCATAAAACTACTTACTTGTCTTCATCCTTTGGGTTCTTAATAAATTTAATACATTCTCGCTTTTGAAAATTTGCTTCAATCCAACTTCTAGCCGAATGCTGGTAAAAATAAAAAAAAACGAAAAAAGTTAATTACAAAATAGGGCAATATGTTAGTTTATGTATAATTAGTATTTTACAATTAATTTTTACAAATATATACATTCTATAATATTATTAACAATTTTTTTTATTTATTTAACTTATTAACTACAAATAAACGGCTTGCATGTGAGTAAGGCGTAGGCATTCTCTTGTTAAACAAACAAAAAATTAATTTCAAATCCTATGTCTAAAGTGGACGATTTTATAAGAGCTGGACGATTTGCCTTTAATGACAAATTGACTTTTGTTTGGTTTACAGTTTTAATATTTTGGAAAAATTAGAAAATTGTATATTTCATTCCAAGTACGTATATAATACACCAAATTGTGCACGTAATGGGTGCTCGACTGAAATGATCTCAATGAGACATGTTGCATAAAAATTGCACCACCACACAGAAAAACGTATGTACATGTTTCAATTTTCACAAGAACTATACTACCAAGAAATAATTCACAACATTAAACATCTCTTAATTGAATTGTAGAGAACAATGAAGTGGGTGTTAATTTTCGTAACAAAATCATCTTGCATAATGTATTTATTCTCAACTAAATGGGTAGATACGTCAATAAGAAAAATGTTTGTACATGGGATGGAGAAAATACAAGACATTTTTAAGAATGACGCGTTGTCACGAAATACTGTTTCCAAAATGCTACTTGTTTCTAAAAATTATGAAAGACAATTATGTGTCAAATGTGGATGATGGAAAACTTTGTAAAGGATATTTCTTGACAAAAAACTTTGCACATTATATTTGCCTAATACATATTGTATGCTACCTACACATAATTACAGTAAAACCTCTATGTGTTTAACATATCCGTGTCTAGAACATTTTCATTCAATCCTTTGAAACCTCATTTCAAACATTCTTAGAATGTGCGAAATGAATTGCACCCCAACTAATAAATGGGGAGTTATGCTATCGCAAAGCAATAGTCAACAAATTTTATAAGGCATTCTCTACTTTATGGTTGCTGGATGTGAATCAAAAGATTGTTTAAAGGCCGACGATCATGTGTTCTTATTAAAGTTAAAGTCATATGTTGAAAGTTTAATAGTGAAGAAAATAAAAAGCTTAAACCACTTCGAATGACACAAAAAATTCAATCACTTCATCAAGAAATCATTAAAAATTTAAAAGGGTTACATCAATATAATCTACTAACAAAGGTCTTAACATTATTAATGTTCTTGATTCCATAACATGGACTATTGATTCGTGGAAATGAATATAAATGGGTTATATCAAACAAAATGAATTTCAAGAAGCGAAGTTCTGGCCATTCATTGAAAATGTAATTAAATGTATAATCTAACATACAGATCTTTTATGTACTTTCACATTTTTAATTATTTTGCATTTTATCTAATTAAACCAAATCGTATACACCTCTTATTAAATCATCCTTAAATAAAATAAAGTCTCAAAAACTTTACAAAAAATAATTGGGCTTTACACTCAGCTTGTATGTATATACACATTTATATTTATGTACATACTTTGTCTTTTTCATTAACATGTTTATGAGGGTTGAGCTTTTCACTCTTGTACATATATACCTGAATATATATATGTATATATATATATATATATATATATATATATATATATATATATATATTTATATATATATATATATATATATATATATATATATATATATATATATATATATAATAATTTGGTTTCTATAAATTAAAAAAGTTTATTTGTATATATAATAATGGATGATGGGTCCTCCTCTTATCTTCTTTTTTCAATAACCGCACACAGTGCTTTTCATATTTTGAGTTTCACCATACAATTTATTTTAATTAATCGATAAAAAAGGAGCTTATTTTAAAAATAAAAAGGTATCCATATACATAGTACATACGTATGTAATGGTGGGATTATTTTGCACGTATTGATTATTTAGAGATTAATTAAATGTATAATACAGTGTACTTTATTGCTCGATACTTTGCCCCACAAGATTTATTGGCACCCCTAAATTTTCAACATATAGCATCAATTTCTTATACACACAAGTCGATTAGGACGTCGGCAAATAATTAAAGAAAACCATTATATTTGTATCTTTTGTTATTTATTAAATGAATAAAGATACGTTTATGAAATCAAAGCGCCTAAATACATACAGTCCCAAGAAAATACCTCAAACAGGTCGAACTTTTGTTTTTGTAGTTTATATTTATAGTAGTTTACATTTTCTGACTATAATTTAATGAATAAAAAATTCAACTAACATATTTTATTACATCGAATTGTAATATATATAACACACATATTAATGTCACAAATATTCATTAAGTATTTTGACAATTATATAAAAAAATAGACATTTTAAATTTAATTTTATATAAGAACATATAAACGAGATCAATGACGTATGAACTGTCACTTTATCGATATAAAACAAAACATTTACTTCATGTGCTGCATGAGAGATGGCACTTAATAATTTTTAAATAATTTATCACTATTTTTATACAAACCGGTGGACATTTAAAAAATATGTTTTCATAAGAGATGGCGCTATAAAAACATTATGTTTTTGACAGTGTGGATTTATCAACAAATATTCATTATTTGAATGGTTTATATAAAAAAATTCATATATCAAATTTTTTTTATTATCTAATCTCTATCTAATCTGTTTTGGGGCTCAAGGCACTCCCTACTTGCCTAAAGTGCTGACATGGAAGATGGGTCGGCCCATGAGTTCTGCACTCCAACAGGGGGTCATAGTTGTGTTCCCTCACACCACAGATCTTAATCTCATGGTGAAAAAACCTTTCTGCATCCTGCCTCTATCGGGATTCGAACCCGGTACCTCCCGCTCCAACTGCTGCAGCTTTAACCACTGCGCCACCTGGGCGGTAAATTATTTATTGTTATGTCATTGTTAAAATAATATTTTTATGGCCAACTAGACTTTTCACCAGTAACAATTGAAGATACCTATACAATAATGGTATTTGATATATTTAAAGTTCAACAAAAAATTTATTTACACTGTAATGTCTAATTATTAGTGACATCAGTAATGGATAATTATTAGTGACATCAGTACCTACTACGACAAAAAGTGATAGATATTTACTCAAAAATTACCGCTGTTCTAGTCATTGCCGGAGTGATCTCAATTGATCTAATGGCGGAAGAAAAGAAACAAATTTACAACACCAAAAATCACCTCGGCATTGTAGAAGCAAATCGAACGAAATGAACGAAAAGACTTTTTTTTTATATTTTATTCTATGCTATCTTTTTTGGGGCTCAAGGCTCTCCCAGCTCTTTCGCGGTTCGCTTATTTACGTCCTACTTTACGCCTTAACGGTCAAATCGAGGACGTACGGCTATAGGTCCGATTTAACGAAAAGACTTAATAGTAACCTTTGTGCGTGGACAGAGGGAACAAATGGAGAAGTCAATTATTTTGTGACATAATATTTTGGCAATGGGTATTTCCGTTAAAATTCCTTCACCATAAAAAAGTCGAAAACCCGTCGTCATGCATATAAACGACGATGGGCAACACGAACGAAATGAACGAAAAGACTTAAAAGTAACCTCTGTGCGTGGACAGAGGGAACAAATGGAGAAGTCAATTATTTTGTGACACAATATTTTGGCAATGGGTATTTCCGTTAAAATTCCTTCACCATAAAAAAGTCGAAAACCCGTCGTCATGCATATAAACGACGATGCGCAACACATATTTTTTACATGAAAGAAGAGGAAAAAATTTAGATTATAAAACTACCACAAAACAAAACCTTGATGCAATATCGAAAAGTAGTTCTGGGATGATCTTATTTCTGAAATGAGGAGGTTTTCAATGGATATATTTCCCTCCTTTACACGGTAAAAATAATTGCAATAGGGTTAGTTATTTTTGATCATCATATTATTACTTCCGACGCTAATTTAACTTACTCTTTGAAGAATGCACTCTTCGAAGAACCTGAGTTAAATACATAAGGTATAACACATCGCTAGTGATTACCTCCAAAAACATATCAGACGACAGACAGGTTTACAACGTCAAGTATACAATAGCACAACTAAACAGAGACGCTTTTAAATATGTGGAAGGAAGAAAACGGCGCACTTAAGTACGACTTCAGGGCATATCGGCTTCATACGACACAAATCCACTTGTTTTTATAATTAAATATTATCAGCCATTTTCTAAAATTTTAATAATTTTGTTACTTTAATTATCGTATAATTGTAAAACTTTATTTATCGTATAATGTAAACTTTTCGATACATTTTAACTCATTACACAATTAAGATAATTTTATGACGAAATTAATTTATTGCTTAAGATAAAATAAAAATAATTAAACAAATTATTTTTCCCCGTAAATTATTCAAAAAAAAAATTCAATAAAATGTTTAATTAGTTTTAGATTCTCGTAGTGACGAAAAATATTATGTTCCTCAAAATTCGTTGGTAACCCTCTTATTGATAATGTTCAAATATTTAAAGACTGAACAGGCTTTAACTGGGCCTTAATCTCAAGTTTTAAGGAATATTAATATAATAAATAAAGTGACTAACGTATTATAAAATATGTTGCTGTCACAATAATAATAGTGCTAATGGTCAGCAGAGCCCAGTCCTCCTTGAATTATGACAGACATAGTTTGAGGATGTTGCTTGGTATCCTCACGGAACATTATAATCACATATTCCGAATGAAAATGATGGTACATTGCAAACTGCGAACAGTGTGGAGGAGGAGAAGAAGAAATTGTTGAACACTTTTTGTGCTTCTGCCCTTCACACTATTCCCATAAAATGCTCTGCTTTGGATCACGTTTCTTATTTGAGGATCAACAGACAACCTTGATATTTTGGGCTTCATCATTCGAAAAACAAACGAATTCAAGACTGAGAATGTACGTTCAGCAAGTTGGGAAATTTCGTATTATCAAAACAGATATACGAACATATGTAAAAAAAAATTTGTGTTAGTGCATGATTGGAAGATTGGTTTTAGTAAGCTTTACAAAAAAACAGCTTTGAATATATGTTGAGGAAACAGACATTTCAGTCCAAAATCTAAATAAAATTATCGATGATTCCAAATCGGAAGACTTACATCCAGTGAAAGAAGAACGCTTCTTACAGCTTGTGTTAAAGCAAATGCTGAAGAGTTTTTTATCACTATGTATAATATGGTAGACAAAATGGTTCAGGGTGAATAACTGACACTAAATTTTATAACTGGATGGAACTATTAATTTAACATGTACGACAGATGAATTATTAACTTGAGTTGTTAGATAGGTCAGTGTATATGATGTCATGTTGGAAAAATGTCTATTGTTCAAAAGTCAAAAAGCCATAATTGAATCATGTTATAATTAGATTTAAATGCAGATTCAAGATTCAATGCAAATCTTGAATCAAGTGTGTTAGACCGCCTATAACAAAAACACGCCAACTTAAGCTTTTGGTAATGTCATTGAAATATTGCCCAAATATTGATTACGCTCGATGTAGCTTGAGTTCTGCTCCAAATTGTAAAATAGTTAAGAGTATAGTTTCTAACATTCGAGAGTAAATTATGCTTGGGATGTGTGTCTAGAGAACAGTCATTGTTTTGCTTTTGGTCCGTTGCCCGGAATTAATTTGACCTGCCTTTGTGAACGGGTTATAGATTTCTGAATCGTTGTGACAACTAACATATTATACTGAATGCTGAAATATATTTCAAAAAACTAAGATGTTTAGCTATTTACGCGAATGAAACGTTATATATTGTTGGTTTAACTAAAATACGAATGCTGGAAGGATGAATTATATGTGGAAGTCTCAGATGGTGATGGTGTTAAACTATCGTAAAGATTGCTTGAGTACAACCAATTTATTTCATATAAATAATTTATATTTTAAGAAACGAAATTCATGTAATCTAACTATCACTAAGAAGATTGGTTGCGAATTAACGAATAATAGTGAAGTATGCTATTATGCTGAATAAAAATAGAATGAAGATAGCTCAGAAACGATAATACCTTCATTCTTGATAGTGACATCTATGAGTGAATGATATAACTATTTTCTATAGTTAGCATAACATTGTGGATAAACCGGTAACGTCGCGGAATCATATTGACTTGCATTTACAGAAATAGGATTGGCGAACACTAATATGAGTTGAAGGAAAAGTCTGGAGTAAGCATAAGGACATTTTTGCTAGCTGTGTTATGTAAAATGGCTTCACACTTTACATTTTACAGCGGGTAAACTCCTACAACGTATTGGAAAGCATGGATATTCTAAAAATGTGAGGGACAAAGCTGGACTTCATACATTTTTCATTTGGCATTGGAACGCATATCTTATAATGTGTTCCAAATTGTTTCCAGTTTAGTTAAGTAGTAACATGCTGTTCTAGGATTAAAAAGTGATGTCTAATCTAACTCTATATTGTTTGCTTAAACAAATAACAAAACAAATTATACATTTCAGTGCCACAAATTAATTATGGAATTGTGTATTAATGTTCGAAATTTAATTAGTAAGAATGAGTTAAAAAATATGTTGCGGACTGGAGAATTTGGATTGGCGATTGCAGCTCTGAAGAGTAGAAATGTTATTGTGTTGTGTTAACAGTTTAGTAACGATGTTCCAGGTGTATGCAACCAGCTCGTACTTTTCTAACTAACATATCTTCCTATCCAATCATGTTATCAGGGAATCAGTCATACTCATATCAATCAAACCAATAAATCAATAATTTTACAAGGAAACGAAAATATTAGCTCGGTCTAGTGATTTCTTAAATATGAGTAATTTTTAGTGGGAGCGGACTTAACTAAAATCTATTATTCTTGTCAATAAATCGCCAACAACAGATTTGTAATGTATAAGCAGCACCAAAAGCTCTGATTGTATAAATATTAATCTTAGTGGCGCTAGTGTACAAACGGAATAAAGTATGAACCTCAAGTGGAAAAATTATAATAAAATTTTATTTAAAATAGAATAAACACACTTATACACTCACATGAATAAAATATCTTATCACATGCCTAGTTTTATTTTTATTAATATTATCTTTAAGTGTTAATATAACAAAACCTTACCTCATTTAATAAATTATTAATATTTAATTCAAATAAATTAGAAAATCTTTGTTTTATTGAATCAATTTTATTAATTTTATTATTTTTCATTTTCCCCATAGTAATTTAAATTTCTAAACAAAACATGAAGTCTGAAAAAATTAAATTTATCCCCAAAATCCGCAAGAACCGCTGTATATATAGTCATATACACAGAAAGACCGCGCACACAATTTCTATTATTTTAAAATTAAAAATACATAAATTTAAATTATTTAACAATTTATTATAATAAAAAAATAATTAACTGGAATATATTTATATATATAAATATAGGGTGACCAGTCGCACGGGTGGATGGTGTGTGGTTTAGAGCTTTTATTTTTTTATGTGTGTTCTCGGAAAAATATTAAATTTTGTTTGCGTTACGACGACAGCAAGCAAAACTGTTGGTTGGGTAGTTTTAGTTGGACTACAAAAGGTTTAAAATCGCTAATTTATAATAACTTATAATACGACAGGAAAAAACAAATAATTATTATGATAATTGTGTAACAACAAGAAGAAACCACCCACCTTAAACAGAAGAAAATCCAGTGTATATTGTAACATTAATAATATTTTTTTCGATTTCTATCTTAATATATGTATGTGTATATAGGGATTAAATTTAATTATGTTTTTCCAATATTTTCACAAGATACACGACGCGGGGAAAATGTATAACAACAACAAAAATTAATATTTAGTAACTCACTAAAAAAATAAAACTTGTATAATTATATTTTATAACATTATGAGGGATGTTGGATTACCACTTTCGTTAAGCGAGAATGAAAATCTACTAATTACTTGAGCTACTTTTATTGTCGAGTATAAAGTCTTAAACTTGATTTTTATCAGGTTTTGTCATCTACTTATTAACGTATGTACTCGTAAATTTTTTTATCTTAAAACAATGTGATTTATATTATTGATAACAAATTATAAGATTATACTTGGTACAGTACCACTGTATTTTTTTCTATACGTACCTCTGCTAATCTTTAAGAGATAAATATGGTTATAATAAAATCTTATCTCAACTAAATAAGCATCTGAATAATCAGCACAATTATAATGTGGTTAGTACTTGTACATGTATATAAAAATTTTAGTACTGTCTATATAACGAGTATATACATATACTAGTACATTGAAAGTATCATATACGAAGGGAATAACAAAAGTTCGCTTAGTTGGACCAGAATAAAAATAAATCTATTCGTATATTTATTCTTAATCTTCGTTTTTATTTATCTTCTCTTCCTAGGCCTAAAGATCCACTCCTTAAAACTGTCTTGAAAATCTTGCTCTGTCATCTTATCAAGTTCAGCACTAACTACATCAATTATCTCCACATTACTGTTTAAAACCTTTCTCCTCAAATTTGTTTTAATTTTCAGAAACAACCAGAAATCACAAAGTGAAAGATCCTAGAAATATGGTGCACATCCTCTTTCTTCCGGTTTTCCAACAAATTTTTGAAACTTTTGGTAAGCAATCTTCGGTTTACCATTTTGCAGTTACCTTCTCACCTTTTTCCAACAAGATAGCAGCTACAACTGTTGATCGGGCGAAGTAAACTGACATTAATACTTTTTTTCCTGATTTTTGCTGCTTTGACGAGTGAGTTTGCTCCTGTTGGGCTCCATACCATGGACTGCCGTTTGGCTTCCGGATTGTACTGATAGAACCAAGATTCATCACCAGTAAAAACTAAACTAAAGTTGCTAAGCTACCCATTTACGAATTCATTTAGAAAAAGGGAGCAAAATGCATTCGATCCTCTTTTTGGGCCTCATTTAAAATTCGTGAAACCCATTGAGCAGATTTTTTCGTGTATCCCAGATGAATATTTAATATTCGCGATACAGGTATGACATTTAAGGCTAATTCATCAGTAGTAATTTCTTGTCTCAATCATGGATCCTCGTCAACTTTGGACTTCACAAGAGAAGTGAAAGATTTCCCACTTGGAAATCTGGTATTCATTGAAAATTTGTAGTGACTTTACACTGAAAATCGAAGAGTATAGCGAATTTCTGTTTGCATTAATGATGGAATTTGCGTCTGGTGCATCATCAGCTATTTTGCGTTTTCACGTTTCGAATTTAACCGATTGTTCTGAACTTTTGAAAGAAGTCTCATAAAGCAATTAAAAGAAAAGCAAAGGTATTGGTATTTTTGATTTTTTTAAACATTATTCAAAAGTCGCCTACTAAGCGGATCTCTGTTACTCCCCTCGAATAAAATATGAAAATCATTGCACATTTTTTTATGTTTTTCTCTTTATTGAAAATCCTCTCAAGCGGAAATTAAGGCTGGCGGTTAAAGCTTTTTTTTATTGTATTAAAATCAACTCATCTCTGTTCATCTTTTATAACCGCATGATTGCCGATCGTAAACCTAGCTCGTATTTGTTTATTGGTTTGTTCCACGTTTTCACAATATCTCCTTATAAGGAGAGTTATATACCGGTATCTCAAGACAACCAATTTGGAACCCAATGGATTGATTTAACAAAAATAATTTCACAATCTGATTACATGACACCAATTATTTTTGGACAACACCTTATCAGATATAAAGATAGTTAAATCTATGGATCCAGAGTGTTCCAACAGTTGTTAAAATCTTCCAAATAATTATAAAACAATTGCAGCCTCAAAGTAATATTTATGACTTAACCAAATTCGACGCGTGTTCTTCTAAATATATTCTTCTAAAAATATATTTCTTTCACCATGATGAATATCGAAGTATAGAGATATCGTTTTGAGCAGTTTTTAGATAACACCGGCTTTTTCATCATACCATTACGATCGGGGATGAACACATCTACGGCCTTATCTCGGAGAGGAGAATTTATGTTCCGATCCATCTATCATGTCAGTCCTATCAGCTGTTTTGAAAAAATATGCAAAGAGCAGATGGTGCACGTACTACCAGTGCTTATTGTTCGAAAAAATTATTAATCATTATAGTAGTATGCAGGGGCCGGCACTCGAAGTAATACTAGTGTTATTGGTTTTGCTGGAAAATCGCAACCCATTGTTAATGAGCTTTGACATTTCCATGTTAACAATATGTTTGTGTATCGGACTATTACACATTACAAACTGATTGCATCAAAAAACGCCATAGAGGTGGACATTAAAAAAAGCAACATCGCCATAGTTCGTAATTGGCGAAAATTGTGTTTCTTCATAGCATTGGGCGAATTTAAAAAAAAGGAAATACGTTTGAAGCCCTACAAAATACAAAAAGGATTTAGCACTTGAATAAATTGCAGTTTGCCTAGCGAGAGCAATGTTATTAAACCATTTGCACGTTGGTGGCGAGCTTAATAATTTGTTATTTTCTGATAAAAAGTTTTTTACGGTTCAACAATAAGTCGATAAACAAAACGATCGTATTTGGCTATACATCAAATGACAAGTTAACCAGCGAATTTCTCTACGAAAGCAAGCACTTTAGTGATGATTTGGGCCACAGTAAATGTCACTCAACAAATCTACCAGGAAAAGATTTTAAAAGATGCTCTATTATCTTGAGTACGTTTACAATTCAGTAAAAAGAATAAGCCGTTTTAACAAGATTCGGGACCATCCCATAAAATCGTGAAATTCAAACCTTACAAGAAAAACTTCATTTATTTATTTACAATTATTTTGTTAGTTGAACATTTCATTTTGAGCTTATTAGCTCATTTATAATAATGATGTGCCATTTGTAGAATCCAAAAAGGCATATATAACTACAGTAATTTATTATTAAACATAGGGATGGTAAACATTTATGCTCCAACAATGGCCGGCCATCACACGCAACACGAACATCACAAGACAAACTCATTATCAATCATGAACATCAGTAACATTTCTTCACAACAATGGCCGCTATGTTCCTCGGACTTAAAGCCAATGGATTTTTCCATATGGTCCATTCAGCAGATCAAAGTATTGACGACTTAAAGATTGCTTTTTGCTGGGAATGGGGTAAAATATCATTACACCACATTTGTGCAGAGTGTAAGGCTTTCTTGGACAGACTCAATGCTATTATCCGGGGTAACTGTGGCTACATCGAACGTATAGATAATACGTTTATACTTTGATTATCTAGAGATGGGGATCATCTTTTATGTATTATTTTGTTTTCAGTGTTTATATAACCAGAATTATTTGTTCGTCAATAGATAGACTTTTTTAAATAGATGCATGACTGTAATCATTCTATAGTAAATGTATTCTTGGAAATTTCCGAATTATGCGTCTGCCAAAAAATGTGGAATCCAACGTGCACATAGCTTCCATTCCTTTAAATGGCCATTTAAGATCGTATGGTCGCTCGGGTTACTAATTCCTATATAGGCATGTCACAACATGTAAGATCCTCTTAAATCAGTTTTCTCATAGCATCAATGTTTTCCGGCAAAACAGCGTTTTTGGGCGACCTTCATGAGACCCGTCTTTGAGTGAACGAGCCAAGGATGGTGTTTCGTCGGCAAAAGTTCAACCACTGCTGTTAAGTTAATCTTTTTCGAAAATGGTAAAAAATAATATAATTTTTTCATTGAATTCGAATTTTTCAAGTAAATAAAAAATAAATATCATGATCGATGCAAACTGATTTTTGATTTCTGACTTTTTAACTGACAAAGGTCTTCAAAAAGTATTCAATCATTTAAACGGCATCATACTTACTTTTCCCAAAATATATGACCAAATTTTTAATGAATTGCAAGTCTTTATATCTGTAGATGAGGTACTTTTTGACATATATTCTTAAAACTTAAAATACAACTATTTGGTTATTAACGTTATTCGCAAAGTGCAAATAATTAAATTCCAAAAAAAGATCATCGAAGTAGACAACAAGCATGTTTTGTTAGGCTTCTGAATTATTCCGCATTTTCCAATCCTTGTGTGTTTCTTACAAAATTTTCAACCATAGCCAATATGCAAAATTTTCAACCGTAAGCAATTTTCTGCATATAAAGCTCCATAGCAAAAATTGTTCAGTATTATTATATTTTTCTATTAAATTTTCAATAATCGTTCTGTTCACGTGTCTCATTACTTCTAAAAGCTCTCGCTGCAAAATATCATCGTTTGATGGCCAATAAATATTTATATACTAGAAAGATTTACGAGTACATACATACAATATAATAAATCTAAGTAGTACGCTAGAAGATACAACGTCCAGACAAATACTAATACTTTTAAAGAAGAGATCAATATCTTGTTCATCGCATAGACAGACTCCCTCATATGAGAGTAAACTCTATCATAAAGAATTGTTTAAAATATATTTAAGACTACCAAAGTACCATATGGATATCAATATATATTTTTTAAAGTCATCTACCTTCCATTTATCGCTGTAAGCAAAATTTATTTCCAACTAATTTTCAATCATAAAAGTTTTTTTGTTACTTTTATATTTCAAATCATAATCAAATGCATTGAATCACATCTGTGTTATTCTAGCGCAAGCATGAAAACAAACCACATTTGAACATTTCAATTGGAACATTAATGATGCATTAAACAAGAGCATTACTTCAAGTAGTTAACAAAAAAAATGTTTAAAAGTTGTTCTTTCCAATCTTATGTTTTTTTTTCTCCTTCGTTTAATCTATATTAAGATTGAGAAAATGAAAATGTATACGAAAACGAGTATGTATATCGATGGTGGCAGACAGCAAAAATTGAAGTAGCTAACTTTAACGTGAAAAGTTAAACATATTTTGGTGTAAAATTTTTATAAGAGTTTTGACTGTTAGATAAATGAGTTTTGTTATTAGAATTTATGTGATTGCTCTCTTTATTATTCACGGTTTGTGTATTAGAAAGTATATCTTATACACGTACGTAATGTGTCAAAAATTCTAGCAAATTTAAGTATGGGCACTTATAAACGTTTGAGACTCTTGCTACAAGATTTGTTATATAATGTCAGTGTCTTACGTCTGACTGAACAACGCTAATACAACACATACAAAACAAATGTTTTAGGATAAGATATCTACTATACAAACTTAAAACTTGAGGTTATTATAAGCCATAAAACAGAATTCGTCCTTATGAATCTTTTTATCCCGGGCTCGGATTGTCCAAGACGTGAGTCAAGTCGGAGAGCTCATGGGAATATAATATGCGATTCTAATGTGAAGATCTGATAAAAGGAGAAACGACACGAAAATATATCAAGATCTGTTCAGTAATAGCATTTTGCGCTCTAATTACCAGTCTGAAAATGAAGTGAAATTTTTTAGGATGTATTGAAAACCTCGATTGTCTATGCTCAAGCTCGGTTTACAATCGCAAAGCGAAATAAAACGGTCTTTGCTAGGAGAAAACCTAAAGGAATTTTTAAACAGAAGAACCGTAGAGTGGTGGAAGGCTAACCGTCTCAGTCAACTACCAGTCGGGATCAGGATTGAAAACAATGTGTTACGCCAGGACGGATAACACGAGGAACGGTTAATGCGCATAGGTTGACGGTAAAGCTCCCGAAACCTCGAACTGAAGGTGCAAAGCGCGAATTCATTTATCGAACATCCAGGAAGTGAAATTCATTATCCGGTTTTCAGTTTCCGTTTGAGTATAAAATGTACAAGTTTAAGGCAGCTATCAACCTTTACTTGAAGGACCGCGCGTTGGGTGCAGGAGCTCTGACAGTAACAAGGAGCTGGACTGTCTAAAATTTCACCCTACACCCAATTAAAGCTTAATTTAAAAAACAAATAAAACATCGAGGCTTGATTTTGAGGGTTAACTGGAGGAGGGTTAATGTAAAATACTTCATATTTGGAATATATATTATATCACAACTGTGTGGGGGAAATTGAACAAAATAATGAATTTGTTGAAGTTTGGTTGTTAGTTTTAATTCCCACGATTGTAAAAATACGATGTACAAGTATTAATTACCAAAGGTCATCACAATATTAACATAAAATTCAAATTAACGAACAAATTTGTATTTTATCATTTAAGATTTTGATAGAATTTATTTTCCTACAAAAAGGATTCGAATACTTTTCAAATCAAAAATCATATCCCGATTAAGGTTTTATTCAAACCTAGAAAGCTTTCTTTTAAGTTTCATATGAGGTTCATGAGCAAGGATAATGAAACAAAACAATTTTCCAATTCTATATTAAGGACTTACAACATATATAGGATGTAAAGAAAAAATCATTAAATTATCAATTTTAATCTATATAAAGCTTCTTATACACATTAAAGACAAAATTTCTAACTTTCACATAAACTCAAAGATACTTATACACTTTTCTTTTTCTTTTGAACCCAATTACGAAATCGAAAAAGTTTGATCAAACATTTTATTTAATTTTTTTTTTTTTGGTATACAATTGAATTTGCTCGTGTAGATACGAATTTTATGTGATTTCTGTATTAAGTTATTTAACTGTGGTCTCCCTATAACCGGTGTGAAGTTTTTAACGTTAATGAAAAAGTGTAGCTACACAAAATAACAACATATTTTTTTAAGCTACACAAATTAACATATAAAATGTAGCTACATAACCTCTTAGTTAAAAATCTAAAATAATTGTAAGCCACATAATATTGTATTATGTGCAAGGTAACTATAATTCAAAATTAATATCAGTTCATTTAAAAAAAAATGTAGTGTTTTTAAATAAACTCGACAAACAAAAATAAAATTAATCTGGTATAGATCAGAATAATTTTTATGAAAATCTCTAAGAACTACATATATCTAAGACGATTTTTCTCAAATCTCAGAGTTTTCTCTATATAGCCACTAGTATTTTCCAAAAGTGTGCACATACACCTATCTAAAATGGTATGTGTTATGAAAATAAAAAGGGTTGGGCTCCTCTGGAATACATCAGAATTTATATGAAAATCTCTAAGAACTGTATATATACTTAAGACAATTTTTCTCAAATCTCAGAGTTTTCTCTATATAGCCACTAGTATTTTCCAAAAGTGTGCATATACACCTATCTAAAATGGTATGTGTTATGAAAATAAAAAGGGTTGGGCTCCTCTGGAATACATCAGAATTGATATGAAAATCTCTAAGAACTACATATACCTAAGACGGTTTTTCTCAAATCTCAGAGTTTTCTCTATATAGCCACTAGTATTTTCCAAAAGTGTGCACATACACCTATCTAAAATGGTATGTGTTATGAAAATAAAAAGGGTTGGGCTCCTCTGGAATACATCAGAATTGATATGAAAATCTCTAAGAACTACATATACCTAAGACGATTTTTCTCAAATCTCAGAGTTTTCTCTATATAGCCACTAGTATTTTCCAAAAGTGTGCACATACACCTATCTAAAATGGTATGTGTTATGAAAATAAAAAGGGTTGGGCTCCTCTGGAATACATCAGAATTGATATGAAAATCTCTAAGAACTACATATACCTAAGACGGTTTTTCTCAAATCTCAGAGTTTTCTCTATGTAGCCACTAGTATTTTCCAAAAGTGTGCATATACACCTATCTAAAATGGTATGTGTTATGAAAATAAAAAGGGTTGGGCTCCTCTGGAATACATCAGAATTTATATGAAAATCTCTAAGAACTGTATATATACTTAAGACAATTTTTCTCAAATCTCAGAGTTTTCTCTATATAGCCACTAGTATTTTCCAAAAGTGTGCACATACACCTATCTAAAATGGTATGTGTTATGAAAATAAAAAGGGTTGGGCTCCTCTGGAATACATCAGAATTGATATGAAAATCTCTAAGAACTACATATACCTAAGACGGTTTTTCTCAAATCTCAGAGTTTTCTCTATATAGCCACTAGTATTTTCCAAAAGTTTGCACATACACCTATCTAAAATGGTATGTGTTATGAAAATAAAAAGGGTTGGGCTCCTCTGGAATACATCAGAATTTATATGAAAATCTCTAAGAACTGTATATATACTTAAGACGATTTTTCTCAAATCTCAGAGTTTTCTCTATATAGCCACTAGTATTTTCCAAAAGTGTGCATATACACCTATCTAAAATGGTATGTGTTATGAAAATAAAAAGGGTTGGGCTCCTCTGGTAAAGATCAGAATTTATATGAAAATCTCTAAGAACTGCATATATACCTAAGACGATTTTTCTCAAATCTCAGAGTTTTCTCTATATAGCCACTAGTATTTTCCAAAAGTGTGCACATACACCTATCTAAAATGGTATGTGTTATGAAAATAAAAAGGGTTGGGCTCCTCTAAAATACATCAGAATTTATATGAAAATCTCTAAGAACTACATATACCTAAGACGGTTTTTCTCAAATCTCAGAGTTTTCTCTATATAGCCACTAGTATTTTCCAAAAGTGTGCACATACACCTATCTAAAATGGTATGTGTTATGAAAATAAAATGGGTTGGGCTCCTCTGGAATACATCAGAATTTATATGAAAATCTCTAAGAACTGTATATATACTTAAGACAATTTTTCTCAAATCTCAGAGTTTTCTCTATATAGCCACTAGTATTTTCCAAAAGTGTGCATATACACCTATCTAAAATAATATGTGTTATGAAAATAAAAAGGGTTGGGCTCCTCTGGAATACATCAGAATTGATATGAAAATCTCTAAGAACTACATATACCTAAGACGATTTTTCTCAAATCTCAGAGTTTTCTCTATATAGCCACTAGTATTTTCCAAAAGTGTGCACATACACCTATCTAAAATGGTATGTGTTATGAAAATAAAAAGGGTTGGGCTCCTCTGGAATAGATCAGAATTTATATGAAAATCTCTAAGAACTGTATATATACTTAAGACGATTTTTCTCAAATCTCAGAGTTTTCTCTATATAGCCACTAGTATTTTCCAAAAGTGTGCACATACACCTATCTAAAATGGTATGTGTTATGAAAATAAAAAGGGTTGGGCTCCTCTGGTATAGATCAGAGTTTTAATGAAAATCTCTAAGAACTACATATATCTAAGACGATTTTTCTCAAATCTCAGAGTTTTCTCTATATAGCCACTAGTATTTTCCAAAAGTGTGCACATACACCTATCTAAAATGGTATGTGTTATGAAAATAAAAAGGGTTGGGCTCCTCTGGAATAGATCAGAATTTATATGAAAATCTCTAAGAACTGTATATATACTTAAGACAATTTTTCTCAAATCTCAGAGTTTTCTCTATATAGCCACTAGTATTTTCCAAAAGTGTGCACATACACCTATCTAAAATGGTATGTGTTATGAGAATAAAAAGGGTTGGGCTCCTCTGGTATAGATCAGAATTTATATGAAAATCTCTAAGAACTGCATATATACCTAAGACGATTTTTCTCAAATCTCAGAGTTTTCTCTATATAGTCACTAGTATTTTCCAAAAGTGTGCACATACATCTATTTAAAATGGTATGTGTTATGAAAATAAAAAGGGTTGGGCTCCTCTGGAATACATCAGAATTTATATGAAAATCTCTAAGAACTGTATATATACTTAAGACAATTTTTCTCAAATCTCAGAGTTTTCTCTATATAGCCATTAGTATTTTCCAAAAGTGTGCATATACACCTATCTAAAATGGTATGTGTTATGAAAATAAAAAGGGTTGGGCTCCTCTGGTATAGATCAGAATTTATATGCAAATCTCTAAGAACTGTATATATACCTAAGACGATTTTTCTCAAATCTCAGAGTTTTCTCTATATAGCCACTAGTATTTTCCAAAAGTGTGCACATACATCTATTTAAAATGGTATGTGTTATGAAAATAAAAAGGGTTGGGCTCCTCTGGTAAAGATCAGAATTTATATGAAAATCTCTAAGAAATGTATATATACTTAAGACAATTTTTCTCAAATCTCAGAGTTTTTTCTATATAGCCATTAGTATTTTCCAAAAGTGTGCACATACACCTATCTAAAATGGTATGTGTTACGAAAATAAAAAGGGTTGGGCTCCTCTGGAATACATCAGAATTTATATGAAAATCTCTAAGAAATGTATATATACTTAAGACAATTTTTCTCAAATCTCAGAGTTTTCTCTATATAGCCATTAGTATTTTCCAAAAGTGTGCATATACACCTATCTAAAATGGTATGTGTTATGAAAATAAAAAGGGTTGGGCTCCTCTGGTATAGATCAGAATTTATATGAAAATCTCTAAGAACTGTATATATACCTAAGACGATATTTCTCAAATCTCAGAGTTTTCTCTATATAGCCACTAGTATTTTCCAAAAGTGTGCACATCGACTATCTGAAATGGTATGTGTTATGAAAATAAAAAGGGTTGGGCTCCTCTGGAATACATCAGAATTTATATGAAAATCTCTAAGAACTGCATATACCTAAGACGATTTTTCTCAAATCTCAGAGTTTTCTCTATATAGCCACTAAAATTTTCCAAAAGTGTGAACATACACCTATCTAAAATGGTATGTGTTACGAAAATAAAAAGGGTTGGGCTCCTCTGGAATACATCAGAATTTATATGAAAATCTCTAAGAAATGTATATATACTTAAGACAATTTTTCTCAAATCTCAGAGTTTTCTCTATATAGCCACTAGTATTTTCCAAAAGTGTGCATATACACCTATCTAAAATGGTATGTGTTGTGAAAATAAATAGGGTTGGGCTCCTCTGGAATACATCAGAATTGATATGAAAATCTCTAAGAACTACATATACCTAAGACGATTTTTCTCAAATCTCAGAGTTTTCTCTATATAGCCACTAGTATTTTCCAAAAGTGTGCACATACACCTATCTAAAATGGTATGTGTTATGAAAATAAAAAGGGTTGGGCTCCTCTGGTAAAGATCAGAATTTATATGAAAATCTCTAAGAACTGCATATATAACTAAGACGATTTTTCTCAAATATCAGAGTTTTATCTACTTTCACTTCAGAAGTCAAAATATCTTGCAAATCGGATCTGCTGAAATTGTGCAGTTTTTATCAGACCCGTTTTTTTTTATTGATAAGAGATTTGAATCTTGACAGATGAGTTCGTAAGCTGGCTACTTACGTATATTTGAGAGAAGAATTATGCGTGTGATATATGGCCAAAAATGTTGCAGGCTCATACTTAGTTCCTCTTAATCAACAAGAAATCAAAGGTATGCTCTCTCGGTTACGTTCTGCGTGCTGATCCGAACCTAATGATTCAGCGATCTTTGAAGAAATAGCAGCCTTTCGGTAGGCGACGTGGCCGCAAACAGTGAAGATGGCTCCACGGCGTAGAGAGGTTTGTTATCGGAACCGATGGAGTCAGATTGTTGACACGGAACGGGTACAAACCAGTAAAAACGTTAGTAATTAATTTATTTAATAATTTTTTTTTTATGTTTGATTTTATTTATTGATATATAATTCAGAGTTATTATAATTAGATTAAGTAAATAAAATAATAAACTAATAATTAGAGTATAACAATATGGCCGGATTAACACTGGTACTTCCATTTGTTTCCATGGAGATAGATGATAAATCATCGTGTATTTCCCACATTAGCTGATTTCGTTTAATATATGATATGAAATGGCCAGACATTTTCGAATTTTTCGGTTGTTGAAAATGTATTAACGCCTTAAGGAAGAGTTCCGATCCCGATAAGTTAATATTTTGGCTGATTTCGTTCAGTTGTATGTTGTATATGTTATTATAAGGTTGCACATCTAATATAGCTATACCATAATTTGTGTAAAATTTAATGCTTCTTGATTGTTGACATTTTTCACAAATTAACGTCGTGTAATCGATCCAAGCATTAATATTTTTTAAGGACGCTTGGTTCAATTTTTCGAGGTTCTTAAGTGGCACATAAAAAAGGGATTTTAATAAGATACCATGTTCCTCACATTCCAGACTTTCCGTTAGTGTTGCCCGAAGTAGCTTTTCTAGTACGAAGGAAATCGCGCATGTTGCATTTAATTTTATTTTAGAATGGTTAGATATTAAATCCTGACTATGTTTATATATATCTAGCAACAATTCACTCCGCTCGTTGTAGATTAAAGTTAAATCTATCATCTGTTTGATGTTGCAAATGAATTTTAAAAAAGGACTAGTATAGTTTGTTTGGAAATTTTTTTTGAAATATGCAGAGTCCTCATACAAACATACAAATATTTGGGCTACTGCATCAAAAGCACAGGTATTGAAAATTTCTATTGTCTGGCTACCACGTTTATATGTATGGCCGTTAGCCAAGATGAATGTGTTCATTGAATTTGATTTTGGCTTTTGAGTCATTTCACTTTTTGATTTCGACAGGAAACGGCTTAGGACGCGCTTTCCAAAATGCTTTGGAGAGTCATACATTTTTGATTTTTTACTCCACTGTTCTTCATCCAAATCTGGATAATTATTTGTTGAAATAGCTTTCTTATTAGAACCTCTGGTTATCTGAAGTTTCGTTGGTTCTGTCAATTGAATTATTTTATATATTTTTTCGTGTTTTTCCTTTAAAGTATTTACGAATCTACCTAATCGCAATGTTTTATGTTGTGTGTAATGGTTTTTAACTATTGAAAACCAGCTTTCAGCGTTAGCATTTGATAATCGTCCTTCAATACCCATTTTGGATGAAAAGCACGTTCCCCATAGTGGTAGATATGCCATATATTTTTTAACACTAAAGATAACGAAATCTTCATAATAAAACGTGTTTTTAATTTGCTCATGACTATTAGTGACTATCTCATTTTGAACTGATTCCAGTATTCTATGGTATCTCTCGTAAAATGGGCTATTACTATAAATAGACTGTGAGAAAAATTGGTTTCTATGGGATAATCTCCACGAATCTGATTGGGCTGGTAATTGAAACGAATCACGACTGTATAATTTATTGAAAAGTATTTTTAATTTTTCATTAGATTCAATTACTATTTTTGAATAAAACTTTGAACAAAAAATTCGGCAGTAAAGTTTAAAAAAGTAATCTACTTCGATTATTGTTTCACAACATAAAATACCACAAAAAATATCCAGCACTAAATTTCTGACACTTTTATGACAATCTGGCATTTTTTCTGTTATTTGGGATGAAATAATATTTACAAAATGTGAGCAACATATAAAAGATCCAATGATTTCTGTTTTCTGATTTTCTAATGTAAGCAAATCATAAACTAAGGATAAATATTCGGATAAGGTAATTTTATTAAAACAAAAAATTAGTGATTTAATTAAGGCCCACGACCAATCTGTTACGAAATATTTAGGTACATATCGTGCTGGCATATTAAGCCGAATATCTTCAAGAAATCTAGTTATGGTAATTGTGTCGTGGCTTGAAGAAATTAATTCTCCTATGGGAATTAAATTATGATTGATATTTACCACACAAGCATAGTAAAGTATCCGTTTGTAACTATGATGAGGATGACAAATAGGATGCTTTACTACCTGACCGGTTGCATCTAAATGAATACCACAGACATTATAAGTAGCAAGATATTTTAATGTTGCGGTTTTGAACATGATTATTTTTAGAGGATCTGGTGTAACACTTTGAATATATTTGTTTGGTTTAGTTTCAACTATGTTCATTTGACAAATGTCGATTATATCACAGTCTTTAACTAAATCAAATGTTTTTATTTGTTCCGATTTTATTTTTCGAATTGTCGTAGCTGGCATAAAACATTGTGTATTGCCGTTCGAAAAAAGTTCCAAATTCGTACTATCTGCCAAATCCAAGGCAAAATTATGGCAAGACGTTTTTTCTAATCCCTTTTTGAAAGAATTTCGTTTCATACCACGTATTTGACGGTAAATTTTTGGATCACTACTATGGGTTTTACAAATTTCGCCAATTGTGTAAATCTCAAGAATCTCCTCATTAGTTATAACAAATTTAAATCGTTTAATGGGGGATTGTTTGCAATGTCCATAAACAGAGAATTTTGGATCCGATTTGTTTTGACTATATCTAATCGTTTGAAAACCTAGAACACACGGTATTTTTAAAATAACCATTTGATTGAAGATTAATTCTCTAATTTCTTCTCGATTAGATAAATCTAGTTTAGCACTTAATTTTATACGCTTAAATAATTTGAATTGTTTACGTATTTGTTTTGTTTTCGAAGTATCAATTATTATTTTCTTTGGATTTTCTTCTGTATCACTGATAGTTTCTTTAGAATAGATAAATATTGAATCAGCCTTACTTTCATATGATAAATTGTTTGTATCACTTTTATTTAAATTATTTTGTTTCAGTTTTGAAAGCTCGGCAATTATGGCAGTTTTATATTTTTTAAAAATGTATATTATTTTGTTAATGTTTTGTTTATTATTTTTAACTTTAATTTGATAAAAAATATCACTTAAAAGAGATTTTGATTTATCTGTGATATCAAAACTAGAATTAATTTCTATTTTTAAGTGGGCAAGAGCTCCTACTAAACTATCATAATTTATATTATTACGCTTGGCTCTATAATTTTGCTTACGTTTCGACATTTTTTCTAAAAATATAACAGTAAACCACTTCTAATTAATTTAAAACTCAGAAATCACACTTATTTTATTTTCACACAAGAATTTATAACTAAATTAAATTCAAAAGAAAAATATTAAATATTTACTCCACAAATGGTAAATGAACGTTTTAAATACAAAGACAAATATTTTTCGGTATTATTTTAAATTTATTAGTTCTGATAAAATATACGGTTATTTTCAAGAGCGAAGTAAAATTATTAAATGAACTACTATTATTTTTAATTTTGTTAAACATATTTTAAATTTTAAAAATATAAAATTTTTTAAATAACCATTGGTAATATAGAAAATTCCGTTAATATTTCGAACTTATAATACGAGACCCATTATAAAGAATCCCACCACTATAACTAAATTTATTTGTATTGTAGGGATGCCGATTTAAAGCAGTTAAATGTAATAACGTTCTATAGAGAAGCATTTTAAGAAAATACAGCAAAACTTATTTGAAAATATAGTTTAGTAAATTATTTGTTTATCTCAAAGGGATTGCCGTCAGATTTAAATATAACGGGATGAAGGAAGAAAAAAAAGCTTGGTTTTACTGGGAGGTTAGCTATGGTAATCCCACATCATAGGTACTGTATGGCTGCATGGATATCAATCTTAAGTTCAAACCACATAATAATTTAAAGACAATTTAAAAGTAAAATTAAATATTCAGCAAAAATTAACATGATTTCAGTTAAGATAGGTGTATGTGCACACTTTTGGAAAATACTAGTGGCTATATAGAGAAAACTCTGAGATTTGAGAAAAATCGTCTTAGGTATATATGCAGTTCTTACAGATTTTCATATAAATTCTGATCTTTACCAGAGGAGCCCAACCCTTTTTATTTTCATAACACATACCATTTTAGATAGGTGTATGTGCACACTTTTGGAAAATACTAGTGGCTATATAGAGAAAACTCTGAGATTTGAGAAACATCGTCTTAGGTATATATGCAGTTCTTACAGATTTTCATATAAATTCTGATCTTTACCAGAGGAGCCCAACCCTTTTTATTTTCATAACACATACCATTTTAGATAGGTGTATGTGCACACTTTTGGAAAATACTAGTGGCTATATAGAGAAAACTCTGAGATTTGAGAAAAATTGTCTTAAGTATATATACAGTTCTTAGAGATTTTCATATAAATTCTGATGTATTCCAGAGGAGCCCAACCCTTTTTATTTTCATAACACATACCATTTAAGATAGATGTATGTGCACACTTTTGGAAAATACTAGTGGCTATATAGAGAAAACTCTGAGATTTGAGAAAAATCGTCTTAGGTATATATGCAGTTCTTACAGATTTTCATATAAATTCTGATCTATACCAGAGGAGCCCAACCCTTTTTATTTTCATAACACATACCATTTGAGATAGGTGTATGTTCACACTTTTGGAAAATTTTATTGGCTATATAGAGAAAACTCTGAGATTTGAGAAAAATCGTCTTAGGTATATGTAGTTCTTAGAGATTTTCATATCAATTCTGATGTATTCCAGAGGAGCCCAACCCTTTTTATTTTCATAACACATACCATTTTAGATAGGTGTATGTGCACACTTTTGGAAAATACTAGTGGCTATATAGAGAAAACTCTGAGATTTGAGAAAAATTGTCTTAAGTATATATACAGTTCTTAGAGATTTTCATATAAATTCTGATGTATTCCAGAGGAGCCCAACCCTTTTTATTTTCATAACACATACCATTTAAGATAGATGTATGTGCACACTTTTGGAAAATACTAGTGGCTATATAGAGAAAACTCTGAGATTTGAGAAAAATCGTCTTAGGTATATATGCAGTTCTTACAGATTTTCATATAAATTCTGATCTATACCAGAGGAGCCCAACCCTTTTAATTTTCATAACACATACCATTTGAGATAGGTGTATGTTCACACTTTTGGAAAATTTTAGTGGCTATATAGAGAAAACTCTGAGATTTGAGAAAAATCGTCTTAGGTATATGTAGTTCTTAGAGATTTTCATATCAATTCTGATGTATTCCAGAGGAGCCCAACCCTTTTTATTTTCATAACACATACCATTTTAGATAGGTGTATGTGCACACTTTTGGAAAATACTAGTGGCTATATAGAGAAAACTCTGAGATTTGAGAAAAATTGTCTTAAGTATATATACAGTTCTTAGAGATTTTCATATAAATTCTGATGTATTCCAGAGGAGCCCAACCCTTTTTATTTTCATAACACATACCATTTTAGATAGGTGTATATGCAAACTTTTGGAAAATACTAGTGGCTATATAGAGAAAACTCTGAGATTTGAGAAAAATCGTCTTAGGTATATATGCAGTTCTTACAGATTTTCATATAAATTCTGATCTATACCAGAGGAGCCCAACCCTTTTTATTTTCATAACACATACCATTTGAGATAGGTGTATGTTCACACTTTTGGAAAATGTTAGTGGCTATATAGAGAAAACTCTGAGATTTGAGAAAAATCGTCTTAGGTATATGTAGTTCTTAGAGATTTTCATATCAATTCTGATGTATTCCAGAGGAGCCCAACCCTTTTTATTTTCATAACACATACCATTTTAGATAGGTGTATGTGCACACTTTTGGAAAATACTAGTGGCTATATAGAGAAAACTCTGAGATTTGAGAAAAATTGTCTTAAGTATATATACAGTTCTTAGAGATTTTCATATAAATTCTGATGTATTCCAGAGGAGCCCAACCCTTTTTATTTTCATAACACATACCATTTAAGATAGATGTATGTGCACACTTTTGGAAAATACTAGTGGCTATATAGAGAAAACTCTGAGATTTGAGAAAAATCGTCTTAGGTATATATGCAGTTCTTACAGATTTTCATATAAATTCTGATCTTTACCAGAGGAGCCCAACCCTTTTTATTTTCATAACACATACCATTTTAGATAGGTGTATATGCACACTTTTGGAAAATACTAGTGGCTATATAGAGAAAACTCTGAGATTTGAGAAAAATCGTCTTAGGTATATATGCAGTTCTTACAGATTTTCATATAAATTCTGATCTATACCAGAGGAGCCCAACCCTTTTTATTTTCATAACACATACCATTTTAGATAGGTGTATGTTCACACTTTTGGAAAATTTTAGTGGCTATATAGAGAAAACTCTGAGATTTGAGAAAAATCGTCTTAGGTATATGTAGTTCTTAGAGATTTTCATATCAATTCTGATGTATTCCAGAGGAGCCCAACCCTTTTTATTTTCATAACACATACCATTTTAGATAGGTGTATGTGCACACTTTTGGAAAATACTAGTGGCTATATAGAGAAAACTCTGAGATTTGAGAAAAATTGTCTTAAGTATATATACAGTTCTTAGAGATTTTCATATAAATTCTGATGTATTCCAGAGGAGCCCAACCCTTTTTATTTTCATAACACATACCATTTAAGATAGATGTATGTGCACACTTTTGGAAAATACTAGTGGCTATATAGAGAAAACTCTGAGATTTGAGAAAAATCGTCTTAGGTATATATGCAGTTCTTACAGATTTTCATATAAATTCTGATCTTTACCAGAGGAGCCCAACCCTTTTTATTTTCATAACACATACCATTTTAGATAGGTGTATGTGCACACTTTTGGAAAATACTAGTGGCTATATAGAGAAAACTCTGAGATTTGAGAAAAATCGTCTTAGGTATATATACAGTTCTTAGAGATTTGCATATAAATTCTGATCTTTACCAGAGGAGCCCAACCCTTTTTATTTTCATAACACATACCATTTTAGATAGGTGTATATGCACACTTTTGGAAAATACTAGTGGCTATATAGAGAAAACTCTGAGATTTGAGAAAAATTGTCTTAAGTATATATACATTTCTTAGAGATTTTCATATAAATTCTGATCTTTACCAGAGGAGCCCAACCCTTTTTATTTTCATAACACATACCATTTAAGATAGATGTATGTGCACACTTTTGGAAAATACTAGTGGCTATATAGAGAAAACTCTGAGATTTGAGAAAAATCGTCTTAGGTATATGTAGTTCTTAGAGATTTTCATATAAATTCTGATCTATTCCAGAGGAGCCCAACCCTTTTTATTTTCATAACACATACCATTTTAGATAGGTGTATGTGCACACTTTTGGAAAATACTAGTGGCTATATAGAGAAAACTCTGAGATTTGAGAAAAATCGTCTTAGGTATATATACAGTTCTTAGAGATTTGCATATAAATTCTGATCTATACCAGAGGAGCCCAACCCTTTTTATTTTCATAACACATACCATTTTAGATAGGTGTATATGCACACTTTTGGAAAATACTAGTGGCTATATAGAGAAAACTCTGAGATTTGAGAAAAATTGTCTTAAGTATATATATATTTCTTAGAGATTTTCATATAAATTCTGATCTTTACCAGAGGAGCCCAACCCTTTTTATTTTCATAACACATACCATTTTAGATAGGTGTATGTTCACACTTTTGGAAAATTTTAGTGGCTATATAGAGAAAACTCTGAGATTTGAGAAAAATCGTCTTAGGTATATGTAGTTCTTAGAGATTTTCATATCAATTCTGATGTATTCCAGAGGAGCCCAACCCTTTTTATTTTCATAACACATACCATTTTAGATAGGTGTATGTGCACACTTTTGGAAAATACTAGTGGCTATATAGAGAAAACTCTGAGATTTGAGAAAAATTGTCTTAAGTATATATTCAGTTCTTAGAGATTTTCATATAAATTCTGATGTATTCCAGAGGAGCCCAACCCTTTTTATTTTCATAACACATACCATTTTAGATAGGTGTATATGCAAACTTTTGGAAAATACTAGTGGCTATATAGAGAAAACTCTGAGATTTGAGAAAAATTGTCTTAGGTATATATGCAGTTCTTACAGATTTTCATATAAATTCTGATCTATACCAGAGGAGCCCAACCCTTTTTATTTTCATAACACATACCATTTTAGATAGGTGTATGTTCACACTTTTGGAAAATACTAGTGGCTATATAGAGAAAACTCTGAGATTTGAGAAAAATCGTCTTAGGTATATGTAGTTCTTAGAGATTTTCATATCAATTCTGATGTATTCCAGAGGAGCCCAACCCTTTTTATTTTCATAACACATACCATTTTAGATAGGTGTATGTGCACACTTTTGGAAAATACTAGTGGCTATATAGAGAAAACTCTGAGATTTGAGAAAAATTGTCTTAAGTATATATACAGTTCTTAGAGATTTTCATATAAATTCTGATGTATTCCAGAGGAGCCCAACCCTTTTTATTTTCATAACACATACCATTTAAGATAGATGTATGTGCACACTTTTGGAAAATACTAGTGGCTATATAGAGAAAACTCTGAGATTTGAGAAAAATCGTCTTAGGTATATATGCAGTTCTTACAGATTTTCATATAAATTCTGATCTTTACCAGAGGAGCCCAACCCTTTTAATTTTCATAACACATACCATTTTAGATAGGTGTATATGAACACTTTTGGAAAATACTAGTGGCTATATAGAGAAAACTCTGAGATTTGAGAAAAATCGTCTTAGGTATATATGCAGTTCTTACAGATTTTCATATAAATTCTGATCTATACCAGAGGAGCCCAACCCTTTTTATTTTCATAACACATACCATTTTAGATAGGTGTATGTTCACACTTTTGGAAAATTTTAGTGGCTATATAGAGAAAACTCTGAGATTTGAGAAAAATCGTCTTAGGTATATGTAGTTCTTAGAGATTTTCATATCAATTCTGATGTATTCCAGAGGAGCCCAACCCTTTTTATTTTCATAACACATACCATTTTAGATAGGTGTATGTGCACACTTTTGGAAAATACTAGTGGCTATATAGAGAAAACTCTGAGATTTGAGAAAAATTGTCTTAAGTATATATACAGTTCTTAGAGATTTTCATATAAATTCTGATGTATTCCAGAGGAGCCCAACCCTTTTTATTTTCATAACACATACCATTTAAGATAGATGTATGTGCACACTTTTGGAAAATACTAGTGGCTATATAGAGAAAACTCTGAGATTTGAGAAAAATCGTCTTAGGTATATATGCAGTTCTTACAGATTTTCATATAAATTCTGATCTATACCAGAGGAGCCCAACCCTTTTTATTTTCATAACACATACCATTTGAGATAGGTGTATGTTCACACTTTTGGAAAATTTTAGTGGCTATATAGAGAAAACTCTGAGATTTGAGAAAAATCGTCTTAGGTATATGTAGTTCTTAGAGATTTTCATATCAATTCTGATGTATTCCAGAGGAGCCCAACCCTTTTTATTTTCATAACACATACCATTTTAGATAGGTGTATGTGCACACTTTTGGAAAATACTAGTGGCTATATAGAGAAAACTCTGAGATTTGAGAAAAATTGTCTTAAGTATATATACAGTTCTTAGAGATTTTCATATAAATTCTGATGTATTCCAGAGGAGCCCAACCCTTTTTATTTTCATAACACATACCATTTAAGATAGATGTATGTGCACAATTTTGGAAAATACTAGTGGCTATATAGAGAAAACTCTGAGATTTGAGAAAAATCGTCTTAGGTATATATGCAGTTCTTACAGATTTTCATATAAATTCTGATCTATACCAGAGGAGCCCAACCCTTTTTATTTTCATAACACATACCATTTGAGATAGGTGTATGTTCACACTTTTGGAAAATGTTAGTGGCTATATAGAGAAAACTCTGAGATTTGAGAAAAATCGTCTTAGGTATATGTAGTTCTTAGAGATTTTCATATCAATTCTGATGTATTCCAGAGGAGCCCAACCCTTTTTATTTTCATAACACATACCATTTTAGATAGGTGTATGTGCACACTTTTGGAAAATACTAGTGGCTATATAGAGAAAACTCTGAGATTTGAGAAAAATTGTCTTAAGTATATATACAGTTCTTAGAGATTTTCATATAAATTCTGATGTATTCCAGAGGAGCCCAACCCTTTTTATTTTCATAACACATACCATTTAAGATAGATGTATGTGCACACTTTTGGAAAATACTAGTGGCTATATAGAGAAAACTCTGAGATTTGAGAAAAATCGTCTTAGGTATATATGCAGTTCTTACAGATTTTCATATAAATTCTGATCTATACCAGAGGAGCCCAACCCTTTTTATTTTCATAACACATACCATTTGAGATAGGTGTATGTTCACACTTTTGGAAAATTTTAGTGGCTATATAGAGAAAACTCTGAGATTTGAGAAAAATCGTCTTAGGTATATGTAGTTCTTAGAGATTTTCATATCAATTCTGATGTATTCCAGAGTAGCCCAACCCTTTTTATTTTCATAACACATACCATTTTAGATAGGTGTATGTGCACACTTTTGGAAAATACTAGTGGCTATATAGAGAAAACTCTGAGATTTGAGAAAAATTGTCTTAAGTATATATACAGTTCTTAGAGATTTTCATATAAATTCTGATGTATTCCAGAGGAGCCCAACCCTTTTTATTTTCATAACACATACCATTTTAGATAGGTGTATATGCAAACTTTTGGAAAATACTAGTGGCTATATAGAGAAAACTCTGAGATTTGAGAAAAATCGTCTTAGGTATATGCAGTTCTTAGAGATTTTCATATAAATTCTGATCTATACCAGAGGAGCCCAACCCTTTTTATTCTCATAACTTATACCATTTTAGATAGGTGTATGTGCACACTTTTGGAAAATTTTAGTGGCTATATAGAGAAAACTCTGAGATTTGAGAAAAATCGTCTTAGGTATATGTAGTTCTTAGAGATTTTCATATCAATTCTGATGTATTCCAGAGGAGCCCAACCCTTTTTATTTTCATAACACATACCATTTTAGATAGGTGTATATGCAAACTTTTGGAAAATACTAGTGGCTATATAGAGGAAAATTCTGAGATTTGAGAAAAATCGTCTTAGATATATATGCAGTTCTTAGAGATTTTCATATAAATTCTGATCTATACCAGAGGAGCCCAACCCTTTTTATTCTCATAACTTATACCATTTTAGATAGGTGTATGTTCACACTTTTGGAAAATACTAATGGCTATATAGAGAAAACTCTGAGATTTGAGAAAAATCGTCTTAAGTATATATACAGTTCTTAGAGATTTTCATATAAATTCTGATGTATTCCAGAGGAGCCCAACCCTTTTTATTTTCATAACACATACCATTTTAGATAGGTGTATATGCACACTTTTGGAAAATACTAGTGGCTATATAGAGAAAACTCTGAGATTTGAGAAAAATCGTCTTAGTTATATGTGCAGTTCTTACAGATTTCCATATAAATTCTGATCTATACCAGAGGAGCCCAACCCTTTTTATTTTCATAACACATACCATTTGAGATAGATGTATATGCACACTTTTGGAAAATACTAGTGGCTATATAGAGAAAACTCTGAGATTTGAGAAAAATCGTCTTAGGTATATGTAGTTCTTAGAGATTTTCATATAAATTCTGATCTATTCCAGAGGAGCCCAACCCTTTTTATTTTCATAACACATACCATTTTAGATAGGTGTATATGCACACTTTTGGAAAATACTAGTGGCTATATAGAGAAAACTCTGAGATTTGAGAAAAATTGTCTTAAGTATATATACATTTCTTAGAGATTTTCATATAAATTCTGATCTTTACCAGAGGAGCCCAACCCTTTTTATTTTCATAACACATACCATTTTAGATAGATGTATGTGCACACTTTTGGAAAATACTAGTGGCTATATAGAGAAAACTCTGAGATTTGAGAAAAATTGTCTTAAGTATATATACATTTCTTAGAGATTTTCATATAAATTCTGATCTTTACCAGAGGAGCCCAACCCTTTTTATTTTCATAACACATACCATTTTAGATAGTTGTGTGTGCACACTTTTGGAAAATACTAGTGGCTATATAGAGAAAACTCTGAGATTTGAGAAAAATCGTCTTAGGTACATATGCAGTTCTTAGAGATTTTCATATAAATTCTGATCTATACCAGAGGAGCCCAACCCTTTTTATTTTCATAACACATACCAGTTTAGATAGGTGTATGTGCACACTTTTGGAAAATACTAGTGGCTATATAGAGAAAACTCTGAGATTTGAGAAAAATCGTCTTAGATATATGTAGTTCTTAGAGATTTTCATAAAAATTATTCTGATCTATACCAGATTAATTTTATTTTTGTTTGTCGAGTTTATTTAAAAACACTACATTTATTTTTAAATGAACTGATATTAATTTTGAATTATAGTTACCTTGCACATAATACAATATTATGTGGCTTACAATTATTTTAGATTTTTAACTAAGAGGTTGTGTAGCTACATTTTATATGTTAATTTGTGTAGCTTAAAAAAATATGTTGTTATTTTGTGTAGCTACACTTTTTCATTAACGTTAAAAACTTCACACCGGTCTCCCTATACCCTTCTTACACATCAGACTTAATTATCAATTTCAGTAAAAATAAATTACGATAGTGTATTAAGCATTAGCTTTTGAAAACATCGATATCAGCAAATGTAAATATGATTTAATCTTAAAATTCCGGTAATACGAGTATGTACATGAAAATTTATGTGCGAGAAGCACATAAATTTTCATGTACATACTCGTATCAATAATTTTTACTATGTACGAGTACATATATATGTATGTACATAAAAATGATGTAGAGTAAATTATACAACACTCTATCTAGATAATTCATTCTACATATATACATAAACATTGTATATGATTTATAAGCTTGCTACTTTACTGAACAAATTTTATACTTTTTAAACGATCCGTACACAAAACTATAATAACATTATATTGTTAGATACTCAAACTAAGTAAAATTAATATTAGGAGCATCCTTGCAATTCGTGTATAGGGTGCAATTAAAGTTTTCGAATTTCTATAAGTTAATGTATATTATTGTTTAACCCTCTAAAAACACTGGTGGTACATCGAAGCGTCCTAGGAGTGGGCGATCTTCCATTCAACTATAACTAATATTCTATGCAGAGACTATCGGTTAAAAATATTTCGTTTACTTATTGAATATTAATGTAGGCACGTGGCAGTTAATAATGAAAAATAATGTCAGATAAGTGACCAACTCTCGTAGCTCTAGAGACCTGCAATCATTTACTAAAATGTTTACACAAATGTTGACATAATTGTGGTCCAATTTTATTAATTAGCTCGATTATGTTTTCTTTCTGATGTTAATTGGTTCAAGGAATATTTGCGTAAACTACGCTCTGAGAAAACCTCTAAAAAATAAATTTAATGAGTAAGATAACACGACTTTAGTTTATTCTTCGAGAAATTATATAATCACCAAATGTCTCTTTTAAAAATGTATTGTTTCTATTCCAGTATATGACATGTTGCACCATCCTCTGTTGTGAAACCATTATTCTGCACATCAATATACTCAAACAAAAGTTAGTAATAATCGTTCGATAACGGGCAAAATTCATACCAACAACGTGTCCAACTTTTGATTTTGAATTAAGTGGGGTTTGGTGGATAGTTCCTTTATTTATGTATTCACATTATTTGTATGAAACTTTCTTCGAACTTCTTCATAATTTTCACTAAATTTATAACAATATTTAACAATGAAGACGCATGATTCAATTGCAATACTTGACTGCTGTCAATAAACGGAAATCATTTTAGTATAGAAAATACAAATGGCGGAAAATTTAAAAAGTTAGTTCAAATTTTGACCACTCTTTATTTCGGTTTTAATTGGCAGAAACATCAATAAAATGTTGTTTGAAGGGTTGATATCAATTTGTGGTCATTTTGTGGTGCTTTATCATACTTTTATATCACGGTTGTATACTTTTTTCGTGATATAAAAAAATAACATAAGTCTACAAATACAACCCTGTATTTAAAAGTGTATTTAAATTTAAAAGCGGAAATAATGAATTTTAAAGAGAAATAAATATTTTAGAGTAAAATTGACGTTTTTATATAACCCCAAAAGTATTTACAGGTATCCCTCGTTTAACGCGGTACTTATACAACGCGTTTTCGATATAACGCGATTTGAAAAAAAATACGGTTTCAGTACAACGCGAAACTTCTACTTTTATAACGCGAAGCTATTGCACACCCAAAACGATTTTCACGAAATATAATGCTTGAAGATAGTGAAAACGTGAATCCTGATGCTGAACAACAATGATGATTGTTAATAAACTTCTAATTTTTTTCATTTTGTTTTTAAATGTTATATTTATTTTGTATTTTTATTTAAAAAAAAAAGGTAAGTTGATGTGGCTGCTATCGCACACTTAGACCAAATTTGATCCGTTGTGATACCACTCTATAGGTCCGAGTCTTTCCGTAGAGCCATCTGCGCATTGCATAGCTCCATTTCAGTCCTATAGTACTGACATGAAAGATGGGTCGGCCCAAGGATTCTAAACACGACAGAGGATCCAGATTATGTTTATTTTTCACCACCGATCGCACCGCCCAAACGATCGAAGGTGAAAAACCCATTTTGCATCCTGCCTCGAATCGGATTCGAACCCGGTGCCTCCCGCTCCAACTGCCGCAGCTTTAACCACTGCGCCACCTGGGTGGTTATTTTTTTTTTTATTTAAACAAAGTTTGAATTTTAATTTTGAGTTGAAATATATGTGCGACTGTTATTTATTTTATATAAAAATGTATTTTATTAATGTATGTATTTTATATAAAAAAAAAAACCTATTGGAACGTAACTCTCAAATTTATATGAAATCTATGACTTATATAACGCGAATTTACATAACGTGAAATTTTTCTGGAACGTAACTACCGCGTTACACAAGGGATACCTGTATATCATTTTATATATGAAGTGGTTGAATTGTAGTGATGAAAATTGTATAATGTGGTAAGTATATGAATACAACTTAATTAATTATATTGGAAACTATTTTAACATGAAATATGACACAGTATAAAATGTTGACTGGTAAATGCCAGATGAAAGATATTATTTTTTTATCCGTTTCAATATTCGACGTGCGATGTTCATTCATGATTCACCTGCAGTAAGCTACGACCATTTCGTTTTATTATACTTTTTATCATTAAATGTGATAAAGTACCATAAAATGACCACCCAGATAGGTTTGATCAATCTATGTTATTTTTGGAATGAGCTACAATTTAAATAAGGGACTAGTGGAATAAACGTATATTCTGTGTTTAACGACTTGTAAAACACCCGTAAAAAACTCGGAAACTTTTAATACACAATCTGTGCGCCCAGGAACAACAATATTTATATTATTATCATTTTAACTTATAGTTGTGTATTTAAATTTATATTTATTATGTTAGGTTCCTGATATATACAAAGTAAAACTCAAATCAGCGAATATATTATGTAAATCGATATATCTATATGTTGAATATTCATTCAAATACAATATTTATACCTACTGCAGTTGATAACATAAAATGAAGAGACAACAACAACAAACAATATATATTGTTTATAAATAAACAAGCAATATAATCAAAGTGTAATTAATTGATTTTCAATTAAGAAAAATATAAAATAGTAAACGATTATCTGTTGAATAGAATCAGTTACCTTAAAGTTAACATCCTTTTCAATGTTTTCAATGTTTATATTTTCACATTCATTTATTATTCAATTTATTTGTAATATCCTGTTTAGAAATAGTAGTTAGATAAATTAAGTATATATACGAATAATATGAATAAAGATAAAAGCCCACACTCTAAGAATTAGTAGTAAATCACTACAGTGATTATAGGTTATATATTGCGTTCAATTATTGTAGTAAATTTTCATCGTAGCGTAATTGTAAAAAATTACTCTTAAAACGTGTGAATTATTTATACGTTTAAAGTGACTAATCTTACAATGTTAGAGCGAAATTTTTATTTGAAATGTTTAAAAATAACTCGTTTAAACTGGGAAAATAAGTATGAAACTCTACTGACCATCAAATTTCCTTGAACCTTGAAAATTTAGTTTAGATTAGATTTTTATTAATTATTTGAACAACTTTGTATTCTTTATTATTTGTTTGTATTGACTTATTTGTTGGATTATTTGTTTGTTTGACGTTATTGTCTTATTGTAACCTGTTGATAAAAAATATCAAGCTTACTTGATAATACTGTGCAGTTTGTATATAAGTCGGGTTGTCAGAAGTACTCTCGCGAATTTTAATGTTATTTTTAAATTTTAAGCACTTGTACTGACACTCCAATGTATATTAAATCTTCTATTTGGTAATTGCCACTGGTTAGCAAAGACACAGATAAATTGTAAATCACGACTGCAGTGCAGAGTAAAAAACATGACTTTTCGGGGAATCACACAATTTTAAAGTTTTTTACATCCCTTAACATGTAATCTGTGAAGATTAAGTAATTTAGGACACTTTCAATAAATCACAAAGTAAGTGTTTATACGTGGTTGTGTGTATTTTATATTCAATTGCACATTTTACATTCAACTAACGAATCTGTTCCGTCTTCTCTGTGTTTTGGTCCGCAACGTCCATCCGTTTAGCTAATGGGTAAATTGTATATCCGCTCCGCGCAAATAAATGTATCAGTTTCATGTGCTCCGTGTTTTGGTCTGCAACGTTCTTCTGTTTTATTAATAGATAAATTGTATATCCGGTCTGCACAAAGAAATATCGTTATCCATTTCATCCACTCAATGTTTTGGTACGCAATTTCCTTCCGTTTAGTTAATAGGTATATTACATATAAACTCAGCGTAAATATATGTATCTGTTCCATAGGCTTCGTGTTTAATTGGCACACAATTCCCTTCTGTTTAGTTAATCGTTCATAATTCAAGACGAACCGAGATCTTTGCTGATTGATCGATTATAGATTTCTACATTTCAGTCGACGAATTTATTTTCAGTGTATTATATTGTATTGAGATAATTTTAAACATAAAACAACGAAGCGAACGCATCTTTATTGAACAAAAGAGTTTATTATAAATAATCTCAATAGCCTGTTTAGAGTTATAACATCGAAAAAGGGCGCCGAAATCACACATGTGTATACCGAGTATACACATTTAATTTATATTTAAACATGGTAAATGTTTTATTTCTATGGCTTACAGTCATTCGAGGAAAGCACATAAATAATGGTTATTGATTTGGCCTAATCTACAAAATATATTTGAATACAAACAACTTTCAATATCTATAAGCATCAACTTATGGCTAATAAAATTACATAATTCAATAATTGAGTTATTTTCCGGGTATGCTTATGATTTGCAAGATCATTTCTTAAGGATGATGCTGCAAAAACACGAAAATCGAGGAGAAGCACAAAACAGTATTTTATAAAAAATCTAAGAACTGCTTTATACCTTGAGCAAATATCATTATCTAAATTAAGTAAACAATTTCTGCGTTACGGAAATTAGCAAATACATTTATTTATTTTTCGAAATATGTTTTCCTTCTTTACACGTCGCTGAAATGTCCTAAAATAAAATATAAACAATTTAATTTTAAAACCATGGTTAGAGGAAAAGGATTCTACCATAAGGCCTGTTAGTTACAATTCTAAGAATAATTCCACAACACGTCCTGAATGGGCGTCTAATAAATGGGTATGCTCTCTCACTAAGAAAAATTGTATTTTTTCGTGTGACTTTTCACTTTAGATTATATTTCAACCAACCACTTTTACTGTTAAATTTTACAGTTACGTTTTTAACACGTGGGCTCTCTGTCTCACTGGCCGGTAATTTCAATTTCAGCACTACCCCAAAAAGAGTTCAGCAAAGTGGCAACTAGCAAAATGCTGTTAGACAAGATATCAATATTTTTTGTGGTTGTTTATTTATTAGATCATTCCAATATACCGTTTTAAGAAAAATTCTATACCTGTATTCTAATCCATTTTCACCCCAATTTATGTTCGAGAAATTTTATGAGGATGTGTCTTTGTTTCCCACTCTTGGACAAAATAGTGTGATTCCATAAGTCAGTTTGATTTCTGTCAACATGACACTATGTTTAGTTTAGATCACATAAAATTATTCAAATTATTGAACAATGAGTCTTTATACCTTGCATACATCAGTGGGTAAATGTACGCGAACACAAGCATGATTATTAGGCTTATTTCTTTGACTAGTGATCCTTGAACATTAGATTATAAATTATTGAAGCTCATTACAAATCGCTACCATTGAGTTTTGTGAAAAGCGATGAGGTTTTTCTAATTTACACCTTTTACCAGTATATATAATTCTCATGAAAATGGAGAGGTGATCATTCTAATTCAAATGGAAGAGTTGGCTTTTTCCTATTAAAATGTTATTGTGAACCGTATGCCAATTATATCAATTAAATTTACAAACGACTTCATACAATTTATTTTACAGCATTCAACGGGTGGGCCATCTATCGGTTTAAACTTGAACCACCGATTATTTCGAATATCACAATATTTATATCATTCTATTCTGTCACAAAATTCAGTATATTATCTCCTCTGAACGAAATGAATCGATTTACGCTTGAGCAACGTTGGCTAATGGGATTTATTGGAAATTTAATTGCAAAACAAAGACTATTGATCGGAAATTGCACGAAAATGTTGTGCTGCAAAATTGGGTCGCCAAGAAGGACCAGCAGTGCCCGGTATACGCGAGTTTATTGTTAAGTTCGTGAAACTGATTTCATTGTTGATGCGCCTAGATGTGAGCGTCCTCTTATCGTGTGTGCAACCGAAAATATCGAAGCTGTGGTTGATCTTATACATGGTCCCGTTCATCAAGGATATCAGCGATACATGTTTAGCCAGCAGAGAGTTTTGCAATTATTATCTCATACTATAAAAATCAACATGTCTAGTTTGTTTTGGTTGTGTTATCGTCGCTTGATTATTCATGTATATATAGCTGTAAACCTTTCTTTAAAGTGCAAGATTTTTTTTAAAGAATAAGATTTTTTCAAGAAAAACTTTTAAAGACTATTAATAAAGAATAAATTGAATTTGTGTATAGTGGTTTTGTGTTCGTTAGAAATTGTTTACATTTAAAAAAACAAAATTGCTATACAATAAATAAGAAAAATTTTCCACTTTCCAGTTCAAATAACACAATGAAAACTAGCTTTTTGTTAGTAAATATTTGTTTGAAGCAACTATGGAAAATGAAAATTTAAATTATCAGAAAAGTTAAATAAGACAAGAGCGATAGTGCGGGATTGTATGATATTTTCAATTAACGATCTGCTTCCGAGCAGTTGCCAGCTAAATCGACGACTTATGGCTGGCTATTAGTTCAGTTAACGTATACCATCTGTAAACATAGAACAGGAACCTAATTTCACGAACCATCGCTTAACGAAATCTTGGATCTACGAATACCTTTTTTATATATCAAATTTTACTTAATGCGCGTACACACCTCGGAATAACGATTAAAAACAGGTTTTCAATTTGAATGGAATCAGTGTCAATTGGAGAAAACTTACAAACCTGATCTAGCATTGCTGTGGATCTTCGTCAACTTTGTGCTTCACCAGAGTCACACTAACGTCATCAGTGGAAGATTTTGGTCAACCTTCTCGGGATTCGTCTTCTACAGAAAAATGTCCCGACTGGAATGTTCCAAACCACTTGAAAATAGTCTGTAGAACGGTACAAACGTTCCTTGTGTAATTTGGCATTCATTGAATATTTGTAGTGGGTTCAGTTTCCACCGAAAACCGAAGAGAATCACATACCGAAAATTTGTTTGGGTTGGTGGTGGTATTTCGTCCGATCAAAACTGAAATAAGAGTAAAGCAAACAAACTATGTTTGTGCCAATCTACCTGCGCCATATATACTAAATAACATACACACTTAAATGAATATACGTACATGTACATAAATATCATTTTAAAATAGTTTCATGCTAGGATAAAATATCGATTAATGACATGCGGTCATTTGAAATATTATAAAAATAAGTTATATAAATTTTATTAACACAATGTTAGACAATGTCAGTTTTAGTAATCAATTTTAATATTTAATGTTACAATACCAACTATAGTATTGCTACATATAGTCATATATAGTGAACCATATCTGTATATGTTTGAAACAAGTGGTTTTGAGTTATTTTATCGTTTTTTTTTGTATATTATGATAAAGACTATATCGAGCTACATATACGTAACTTGCTATACTCGTACATTTTCATTTTGGATTTTAATGGTAATTTTACATGATAGAAATTTATTGTTCCCGTCATAGAATGAAAGAAAACCCGAATATACTTTTCTTGAAAATTTCAAATAATTGTATGTACACGGAGAGCAATTTTTTATATAAATTATTTTGAAGGTTATTGTATGAAAAAGTTGAAATGGGAAAATGTTATTATGTATATACATAACATGGATTTCCATCAATCCCATAACAACGTTGATGGTATAACGAGGACTATCTGACTAAACCATATGATACGGTAAACAAGCGGATTATTATTTTTTATATTAGAAATAAATTTTATGTTTATTTGTGTTTACTTTTAACTGTTCGCCAGGGACAGAATGGGTCAAATTAACACTGTGTGTGACATGCATTTCGCTCTTTAAATAACAATAAATATCATTTTGTTTTTATTTATGATATAATAAATAGTTTAATATATTTTGTTGTAATGTTTTATTTTATGTTTATATTAATCATAAATAATTATTTATTACTAATTCAAAATAGTAAACAAATAAATTATGAAATATATATATTTATACAACATGCTAACAAAAGATATGTTGCAATATATTTTTATAAGCTAAGTTTAACATCGTATATCTATTTCGCTATACATAGAATACAACATACATGAATTAGAATATGTAAACCATTTTCAATACTACAGAAAGTTAATTGATTTTAATTTATAACAAAATTGATCAAATCAATCAACTAAATTTACTTTATTATTTAGTACAGTACAGCATCGATTAGTGTTTTAATTGTAACATCTGTAATAGCTTTTACACAGAGTATCCAAATAATAATTGCTTGTTTTAGAACTTCGCAGTAGGATACAACCTGATCGAGTTATAATTTTCTGGTACGAAAATTTTCAAACGTCACTCAAGTTCGTATTAAAATCAAGTTATGATTCTTAGTAAAAATGAGTAAGTATGTCTGCCTTTGACTGGGGTTTAAGCGTTTGCTCAAGTTCAAAAATATTTCTTTTCCTTGTCAACTGGTAGGTATTATTTAATTTGTGGACAGTTCAATTATTTGATGTCCAATTATTTGGTTTTTGCAAGCAAAGAGAGTATATCTCATTAATAGCTTTCCAATTGGCAAACCGCTAGTACCCTCAAGTGAACCGATAGTAGTTCGGTTCTTGTTTTTACTATGGTCGATTGGAACCATTAAAACCAAATGATAGTAGTAAAACATAACCTATATTATATTGTGTATGTTTATAATCTGTCTAAAATCTGAGTCAAAACTGTCGAAGCTAAGAAACTAAAATTATTTTTATTTTTAACAAAACCAAAATAAGGAATTTTAAAGCAAAGCGGTTCTACACTTAGCCACGTAGTGGTGAAATTATGCGTAAAACTAGCAAGAGCAGTTACGAGTAGTTCATTTAGCAAAGACAAAATCCGAAACTACTATAATATTAGTCGCTTTCCAACTGACCAACTAGTAATTTCCGCTAGTGAACCGCTAGTTGTTCGGTTCTCGCCTCTGCTAAATAAACCATAGTAAATTTATCAACGATAAGAACCGAACTAATAACGGGTACTAGCGATCTTGTTCTGTATAGATTTCAACTTAACCTACGTTTATAACAATGTATAACTTTAAGTAAAATTTAATTATTGTTGTTTCTTAACACGATATAGGTTTCTTAAAAAATAAATTGTCTTAAAATTTTAAATTAAAACACAAAACTACAACGTTTCGGATGTTACACCTTTATCAGCTTTATTGTTACACCTTTATTAACACCGGTTTATATACGTTTTTTCGGTTATGGTTAAACTAGCCTGTTTTGTACATGGTTAATTGTATGATTAAATTTTAATTGTATGATTAAACCTGTTTTTATTTGAACCAAAACTGATGTCACAAATTTTATTACACCTTATTTTTCGTTAAGTTAAGGCAGAACCATCCATGAAATAAAATAAAATAAGAAACTGTAAAATTTTAACGAAAATTATTTTTTTTTTTTTGACACATGAGCCATGAAAACTTAAACAAAAATAATATTGTGCAAGTGCAAAACTAGAAAATCAGGCCGGTTTTTGTTCGTTTATATTTTCCTTTATTTTTTCCGCGAATTTAATCGCACAATTATTTTTTATTAAGTGACAGATAAATTTAACGAAGAATTTTTATTTTTTTTATGTTCTGTTTGGCCGAAAGTAAGCAAAGCCTGTTTATCGCAGTTTTATTTTTTCTTATTTTTACTTTTTATTATTTATTATTTTTTCTATAGTTGCCACTTTAGTTGGGATTATGCTGTTCTTTGAAGAATTCTGGTTCTAATCTGTTCATGAGCGGTCCTTATCGTATTATATGTAGAAACAGTGAATTCGTTTCAGTATTTTTAGAATTGTGTTTTTCAGTAGTCAAAGCTTCTACTACATAGTTGTCTTATCTAAAATTGAGGGCAGTCGTTATATCTGTTTTTATATATTTTTAAGTTCAAGTTTAAAATATATAAGTTCAGGTTCAAGTGATGCTGTTGTTTGGTTAAATTCGGTTCCCTAGTTTTAAAGTAATTTTAAATGATATCGTATATCCCTGCTTTTGATTCTGAAAATGTTTGTAACACTCTTGTTATTGGTGTCATTGTATTCTAAAGCTATTTAGATTTCGTCTGATTTTGTGCGCCGAGGGTTTCTGTTCAATTGTTCCTTCGAAATGCATTTTCTATTCATTCTTTCAATAAGGTTTAAATTGTAATAGCCATATGTATTCAATTGTATTCAGTTTCAATTGTAACCGTGAAAAATTGGTTATTCTTTGGCATTATATTGAGTCTGTTAGTTAAGAAGTTTACCGCGGCCATTTTATGCTAGAATCCTGGAATAAGTGGTTCGAAGAATTGTGAATGGTGTGGTTTGTTTGGGTTATTGTATTCGTGATTGTTAACTATAGAAAATTTCTGTTTAGATTTCTGTTTCTAAAGTTTATTGTTTATGTTTGTATGTATGTATATGTAAGCTAATGTACCTGAAAGGGGGTTTCCCATCGCAAGTATATCTGTTTGTGAATAAAATCTGTTGTTATTTCTGCAAAAATTGGTCAAATGACTTTAATGTAAAACATTTAACATTTGGTATTATCATGGTTAAGATTAAGGTAATCCCGAGCATCTAGCAAAACATTTTTTACCGTTGTTGAGTGAAAGTGACACATAAGTAAATAGATAGAATGACGCGCAAGTGAATTTATGAATATTGAGTAAGAAGTTTAATTTAAAACCACTTAAATAATTTGGGAATAGTACAAAAGATGTGTTGTTTAGTGGTCTTCATATTTTCCTTTTGCTGACCTTTTTTTAAGTTTTGCTCAAAACATTCAACTTTCACTCGATGAAAGAGTAAACCAAGAATGATTGTTTGCGTTGCATGTCGTCTCGATTTTAATTTGACAAGATTATTTTCATCAACTGGTTTTGATGACTGAAAATACGTATCAATAAGAATTCATGAGCTCGAAAATAGTTTAGATCATCGTAAATGCTGATGTTCTCTAGTCTTCAAAACCATAATGGTCAAATAGATTCCAAACTGTTAGAACAATTCAATTCAGAGTGACCTTATTGGATCAGCAGTTTTAAACTTATTGTTTCAGTAGTAAAACTATTGGCTTCAAAATGTTCACCGTTTCAACAATTTTTTGAAAGATCCTGGGAAGGGCCATACATCGTACCTCTCTCTCTCTCTTTTTCTGCAAACATATGTGAAGCGTTCATTTAAATAATACGTAATCGCGTTTTCCACAAAATAATTGAGGAAATTATTAAACTTAAATACTATTCATTTAATGTTGATTGCTCACCAGACATTTCCGTTAATCAGTTAACATAACCATGCGCTAAGTGAAAGATGATTTTCCAATTAAGGAATTTTTACAATCTCCATCTATTTATGGGGTATTTAGCTAATGTAATTAATAATTAATTAAACGAAAGCGGTTTTTCACTAGCAGATTGAAGTAGTTTCGTTCGACCCGATTTTTAGATAGACGTGTTCACAATGATCACAAAAGTAAGCAACGGTTAAAATTGTTAAGCTTTTTCAATGGTTGTCGATGATTTGAAGTTTCGTTTACCATCTCATGTGAGATTACGATACATTTTATATAAAATAGTGTTGCTTCATTTGATAAAACCCTGACTGAAGTTTACCAACCATCAAAAGAACTTACCATTGATGAGATGAATAAGTTACGACACGAGGTAGACGTCCATTCCGTCAGTTTATTTCACGCAGACCACGCGTATTTACGCTTTAAATTTTTGAACAAACAAGTTTACAGCTACAAACAGAAACTAATCGGTGGTCTGTTACGTTATTTTATTACCGTCTCGACGTGGCAACCCTCAGTGCTTACAGATTGTATGGCCTGAACCTAGTGTGAAATACAAACATAACTCAAATAGAATAAAAAGCTTCCTAAACTGGCGGCCAACCATATCAAAACTAGAATTCAAAAACCCACTCTTCAAAATTCAGTAAAAACTGCCACTGGAAAGTAATAGGGTTAAGCTCAGGTCTAATCACGACCAAGATGCGGTTGCTTCCCAACAACATTAAGATAATCGATGTGAAACTGTATTTCAACATAAATTAGTTGAATCAATACAAGAACACATATGTATTTATTTTTTATATATTCTGAGTTCGCTAATCTATCTACGTACATACAAACGAGGTATACAATTCTCTTTTTTATTTATTGTTCACTTAATTGAATTTTGAATATATGACCTAAAATAAATTATATTGCTTCCCTCGAAATTTTATCAATTCGTATTGTTGAAAATAATGATGCGATGATATCTAGATAAAACAAAATTAAATCTCAAAGACACCAACCTAACAGTTGATTAATCTTTTAATTTATCTTCTCTATATATACATTTTGTATATTAACTAAGTGCAAAAATATTTATTAATCTTATAATTTTCAAATTTAATTACTAAGTGCATTAATTATTACATTATTCTATTAATTGCTTATTATTTATATTAACAGCGTACCATATACCATATCAATTAATCAAGAGTTAATAATTTAATGTTTAGTAAAGTAAAAAAGCACATCAACAAGTATAAGTAGAATAGAAAATAAAAACAAAATCAAAAATCAATTTAAAGCTTTTTACACAAATAAATAAGAAACCATTAAGAAAATAAACAAAGTCAAAACAAAAGTTAGTATAAAAAAATATGGAAATAATTGTTAAGTAACAAAAACAAAATTTATAAGCAAATAAATAAGTATATAGTTTTATTTTTATCTTACCCGAGGTACGGTTATATTAATAAGTCCCCAACAGATTTTTTTAAGGCCCCATCGTATCTTTAATTTTGTTTTTATTTTATAATTTTAAATATAAAATTAAATAATTATTATTGGTTGATTAATATTTATTTTTAGTATTAAAAATTTATTTTTTATGTATTATTGTAAAAAAATATATTGTTTATTATATTTAACTGATGCCCATACGTCCATAGGTTGGCCATTACTTGTACTAATTAATGTGTCCGTTAAATGTTTTCTGCTAATAGTTTGAAAATAAAATTCATTCATTCAACGATGCTGCTTTAAACTCAACCATTCCTGCTACAGGCAAATATATGAAGAAGTGATTCAAAAAACATTGTTTAGTTGAAACACTGTGGATATTATTAACGAGTTCAATAATTACATTCAACTGGATGATGTATTATGTCACCTCTAAACCTTTATAAGGTTCCTAACGATTGTATGAAACAAACTTCGCAGTCCAAGACTAATCCCAAACAAACTATTTATGAACCGTATGTAAATCCGAAGGTAAAAAACTTTCTGAACTGACCGAAAAGAAAACAGAGATAGCGTTAATTAACAAAAATAATAGAAATAGTAATTAGTCGGGACGACTTAGTCGAAAAGTGTGACAGTATATAGTAGTCAAAAAATTGTAACAACATTTTTCTTGTTTCGAAAATAAAGCAGTTGCTTGAAAAAAAATCATCCAAAAATGCACATCAGTAGCTTTGTAGTGGTTGAGACTCTATTATTCAATGCAAGATTTCATTTCAATTTATCGGTGGTTCATCTAACGTTTGCGATTTCAACTACCGATTTTTTCGAGTGTAGCAAAACTAACTTAATTCGTGTCAACAAAAAATTAGTTTAATATTGAAAACGTACTTTGGAAGTGACGGATCTTTTATCCAAATTGTACAAGGCAATATATGGATCAATTTGTAAAATGAGGTCGTGAATCTGAATTGTTATTGGGCAAACCCATGTCCTCCCTCGGTGATGGAAATATCGACCATAAAAGAGATGTCAATTTGAATACGTTAGACTTTTACTAACATTCGTGTTACGCTAACCATCTAGAGACCATCGAATACTTGAAAGATCAAATCAAATTTGCCATTGATGAGATAGGAGTGTATGGGCTTATCGAAAACTCTCTGAAAAATTAAGTTGGCACGATGGGGTACTGTAAAGCCAACCGTTGAAGTCATATGAATCAAATTGGGTTCCATACTAAATCCTAATGTATGTATACTCTTTCTAATGAAACAAACCGCTTAGAAAAATATGCATTTGTCTCTGCATTTAGATTCAAATTAAGTTGTAAACGTTAGATGGGTTACCATTTATTAGCCCATATATTAAAGATTACCTCAAAAGCAACACTTTTGTTCTCTAACTTATAATTTATGACATAATAAATCAAATTTTGATCTTCTTGGTGGTTAGTACAAATCATGGAACGAAAACCATAGTTGGAGGTGAATGTGCTTTTTTACTGTACAACGCTGTTTTGGCAATGAATAACCTGACTGGCAATGAAATATGATGAGTATGCGCTGTTGAGCCGAAAATGAATCAAAACAGCATCTTGATGAATATATTCAAACAACTCAAATTTCGCCTAATCAACGCGACTTTATATTCACAAATCAGTACAAGTGATGACTTACCTTTAGACGGTAAAGACCTGGTTGATAAATTTTTTCGTCATTGTAACCCACATGCAAACCTATAAAACATAACTTTTAACGATCTTGTTTTGATAGGGTTTAAACTCAGTAAGAAAAACTTTTTCCAACGTTTGTTTTTATTTTTAATGATAAGAAAATAAAAAAAATTGTATTAGTATTGTATTATTAAAAAAAAATATTTTTCGTTTGTTTTATATTTTATTTCTTATACGTGATTTAATTTTAATTCTTGAAACTTTTTTTAAATTACACAAAAAGTACAAAAATATATGGTTGTTTACGCGAAGAAGATTTTATACAATAATAATGATAATAATAAAATAACAGAGGCACAAGCTAAGACACGTGGTTGCTCTATATGCATGTACATACATAAGGGACAAGCATAATTTTAGCTCACTATAGCAACGTAACCTCGTTTGTCTCATAAAATAAGAAATCCCTATAACTATGCCAATATAGAAGTATGTATGTACTTACGGTTTTATAAAAATTTCGATAAAACGTTTTGGCCGTGTAAAAAAATTCCATCATTTTGAAATAATTTAAATCTAAAATAAAATCGAATAAACTATTTATGTAAAATGGTTTTGTAACAGTTTTTGCTCAAAGCAATCCCATATTCCGGCAATATTTCAAAGCTTAAGTAAATTATTTATAAATTATAGTGGGGACTAGAAAATGCGGGTGATAACCATTGAATGAGACATGTAGTTCCTGTAAAATTTCTTCTATTTTATTAAGATAGCTTTCGCACCATTTATAAATGTCAGCCAAACTTACAGAATAGCAAAATTTATATAAACACGTATTACCTCAAATGAGAACAAATTGCCATCGCTTCCTTACTCAGCTATATATATGTATATACTATGTGCTAAAATTTATATACCAATTTATCATTTAAATACAATATTTTCATATTTTTGGAACATCACAATTTCATTTTCTTAAATATAGTTAAATTAACAAGGAAAGAGTATTTAAGACTTACACATTTGTGTATCATAATGATTTGAATGTGTATTACTCTGGTAATACAGGGTGAGCCATCTGTTGGTCCTTTTTTTAAATCAATTAATTTTAGTACTTAATTATCACGTTTTCATGTAGAGTTTAGAGTTAGGTTGAGTTGAAGTTAGGATAACGTTAAATTCAATATGGCGTCGAACGATTTCATGAGACATAGTCAGGTTGAGTATAAATAATTAAAAACAAATCTAAATCACTTTAGATGTACACAAATTTTATTTGTTTTAGTTTGGTCGTTGTCACAAAATGATAATCACTCACCAATCAACAAATAAAATAACCATTGCTATTTTAAATTTCTACTCTATTCAATTTGACTAGTTCCGTCGAGCTAAAAACATTTAATGAAACTCGTCCCAAATCTATGTCCATGAACGTCAACCCTAACTCTACCTTGTTTCAACCTCGCATAGAAACATAATAAATGTTATCTGTTCTAAAAATTCCTTTTACATTTCTGAAAAGACAAACATATGCCATTTGTCATCATGGAATCGATAACAACCCAAAGCATTTTGATTGTATAAACTTATTATGAAAATAATCGTATTAACATATTCATCTTGCTCGCACTCCTGATACAGTGGCAGCTGTTAGTGCAAGTGTTCGTGCTAAACCAACATCAACTAAGTATCGTTTACAAGAACTAATCATTTCACGAACTATACATTATAACGCATTTTGCATGTTGTTGGTCTTCATTTTCATCGATATAAAATACAACTTATTCAAAAACTGAGGCCACTAGGCCATGTAAATCGTCCTCGTTTTGTTAATTGAATGATTGAAACGAATGGTGTTTTTTTTATTAAAAATCATCTTTGGCGATAAACCTCAGCTTCATCTTAATAGGTATGTCTTAAGCAAAATTGTCGAATTTGTGGAGTAGTGAATCGTTAGCAGAACTTTATCCAAAGCTGCACTTTATCTTTCAAGAGTCACTATTTGGTGTGGTTTATGGGCTGATGGCGTCATTGCACCGTTTTTCTTTAAAAACGAACATGTTAATGTGCTTACAATAAATGAGGAACGTTATTATATAACATGTTAACTGTTTTTTGTGGCCCAAATTGAATGAATTGCAAGTCAACGGCCTTTGATTTCAACAAGACAGAGCGACATGCCACATACACAAGTCTTGCAACAATCCATTTACTGTCAACAAAATTTGATTTTAAAGTTTTTTGGCCACCAAGAAACAATGATTTTATAAAACCTTGTTTTTTTTGAGAGAGAGTTATTTCAAAAATACTGTTTTTAAAGAGGCAACATTCAAAGCTTAAATTGAGATCATTGATCTGCTTTTATTGAAAAAAGTCATCATAAATTTTGATGTTCAAATGTAATTCTGTGGACGAAACATATGAACGAAATTGATGAATCACCTTTCATTATCAATAAAACATGTCGACTTTTCATCCCAAAATATGTGTTTTATTTACAAAAAGAACAATGACTAACAGATGGCGCACCCTGTAGGTATTCGATGAGCTAAATTATATTTAATGCCTATTTTATACTATTTTATAGAAAAGTGAAAAGGTTACCGACCAGGCAGGTAAATGAATCTCAATGTAAATAGCATCTGATACAGGTGAAACTAAACGAACCGAAATTCAACTTGCAGTAACCAAAACCAATAAAAAAAAGTTCACTCATACGAAGTTTTGAAAAATAGGACATTAGATTTTTAGGTTTTCATTAACCTTCCATTAACCATCGAAAATGCTCATTGATGATTAAAAGTTGGCAATATCGAGAATATTTGAGTTAACCAACTGCTTACTTACTTACTTACTAAGTAGCAGTAGTTGTTTAACAAGTGGTTATTCTTTGTAAATATTAGATATATGACCATTGAAATTTTTAAAACTTTTGGGAATATTTGAATCCACACTCTTTTTTATTGTGTAGGAAATGATAATTGATATGATGTTGAGATAGCAATAAACGTGACATGGGAGTTTTATTGGAACTCCGAAAGTGGCATTGATTGACAAGCTAGGGCGCTGAATCAACCAACCGATGACGACGTTTGTCTTTTAAAATGTTTGGCATCTTATATAATCTGTTTTGTTGATTCGCTAGGACGCTTTTGATAAAATTCATCTCATCAGACATATGCGACCGGACTTGATGTATGTTGCATTTTGTTTGTATATATGTTTTGATTTTTTGTTGCATCACTGCTATTACAGATATTTTGATTGAAATATTTTTTCGATAATTTTACAATTGTGGCGTGGACTGTTCTATGTATTTGTGACTAATGATTAATATAGTACTACTACTTTTGTTGTGAACGCTACAGTTGTAATAGTGTCTGTGTAACGTATAATGCAACGCATAATGTAACACATGACATGATAGGTTAGGTTAGGTTGAGTGGCTGCTACAGCACACTTAGACCGGCAACGGTCCGTTGTGATACCACAGGATCTACTCCCCTTTTACCCCTATGAGAACCAGTTAGAGCTGCTTACGTAGCGTAATAAGTCTCGCACATTACAGTTCTCGAGATCGGAAAGGCAGTCCATTAAAAACTTACCCAGATATTCATGTCTTTTGTATGCCAAAGCCGGGCATGAGCATAGGAGGTGGACTAACGTCTCTTCCTCCTCCTCGTCCCTACAGCTTCACATGACATGATGCTTTGAATGATTTTTGATTTGTGTTGTTTTTTGCTTTTACATTGTGTATTTTGCTAGGCCGTTTTTGATTTGATGATGACGTCATTGAATGAATCGAAAAGATCAAATCCATTTTCATCAGGGATATGCTACCGGATTTGATTTAATTGAAATACTCTATGAAATTGTTATATGTAGTGTTTAATGGTGTCACAACAGTGCTTAAGAATAACAAGATACTTTACTTCAAACTTTCGATGTAGCGTAATGGTAATAGTGTTGATAGCAGTCTGGTAATATTCCCGTACATACGATCTGAGATCTCGTCAGAGTCGTTAACAAAGTCGATTGGGCAGCCAACGCAATTCTAATTAGTTCGTGTAAGTGTCGTGTCCACATTTAATAAACGACTGAAATGCCGAAATTTTTCGTTTTTGCATGACCCTCGATATATCTGACGGCTTCGGACGGTTTACGATCTCCAAAACCATTATTTCCTGAGAAATTGCCTCTAGTTGCCTTTCGTCCGATGGCGCGAGGCGGTTTACTAAAATCTTACCAAAGTTCTCATATAAAGATTTTGTCTTACGGTGGATTTTCAGGTATCATAATTTGAAGGAGACCGCATGGACGAAATGACCCATATTTGGCACACGTATCTGATCGCTGCTTTGTCGATCGAAAAGATCAAAACCATCTCATCAAGCACATAAAAAAGTAGAATACGAGTCGTAGAAAAGTAGAATTAATACGAGTAGAATGATCGAGTGAATTATAAATGATAAAGACTATTCTGATTAGTTCCAAAACGTATCAAAGGCCATTCATACAACTGTACGTCAAGTATAAGAGGTTTTATTAATTTTTGCACATCTTCAATCAAATGTATAATTAAGGACATTGCAGCAAGTCGCCTAAGATCCTTAGAAGAAAGACAATGTTGTCATACCCAAGTGAGATTGAAAATACTTAACAAAAAATTAAAGATTATAGTCAATTTGGTAATAAGTTCTGTTGATCATATTTAATTTATTTCTAATCAGTCATATACATTATATATTATGTATGTCATTGAAGATTAATTTGTCAATTCTAAGAAAATTACGAGACAAGGCAAAATTGTCGATGATACTCGTACGATTAAATATTCAATCAATTTAAGTCTCATATCAAAAAATGTTATCACCCGTTACAGAATAATCATCGTTACGAAGCTAATCACTTTCTATTTGCACAAACCATTTTCCATCTAAACAAGATATGTTATATAAATAAATTAAGGATGTTAAGTTTATCCTTATACTAAATAAATTTTACCCGTTATTATTAAATAAGATTATTATTGTGTTAAAGCTTATCATCGTCGAGAGAGTAACAAAAATAATTTCATCTCTCATTATTTTAATGAAAATCATATCTTCAAGAAATTAAATTAAATTGATAAGAATTACATAATTTCATAATCACATCCATTTGAACTATTTGAAATTGTTCATGTCTATATGAGTATATAAATACCAATGCGAACATTTTAAGTATAAGTAGCATTTAAACCACCTGCCCAAATAAAATAAAATAAAACAAAGAAGCAAGAAAGTTTACATTTTAAAAGCCATTTAGGAGGTTATCTTATAAAATATATAACAGCGATGAATATTTTGTATATAATATTTATTTAGTAAATAACAAAATCTAATACAACTTTGAGTCTACGTTATATTCTAATTTCAAATTCACGATTATCTCAAACCTAATAAGTAGGTAGGCGCGTAAATTGATAATCATTTTCTTATAATACCAAAATGAATAAAAAAGTTGAACATTTTTTTGGTAGATATTTTCAAGAAAAACACTTTTCATTGTATAATATATATATATATATATATATATATATATATATATATATATATATATATATATATATATATATATATATATTTATGCTTTATATAAAGAAAAACTTTAACAATCAGCTTTATATATTATACATATGTTTGTATGAATTTAGACTCCCACACCTACATCAATCATTAAAGCGCGAAAAACATACAAGCTGAGAGACGAAAACAAACAATTGGCGCAAAAATGTGAAAAGAAAATTTCTTCAAACAACTTATTTGAAAGAGAATCGCGTATATATACTCGTACATATTTGTTCTTTGTAATAACGGCTGCTGCATGACAAGTGTTTTCCTTCAAAATAAAATACCAGTAAAATATTTCTTATACATTTCTTATGATTTTGTAAAAACAGTTTTATGCTTTGGTTCCGTCTGTATTTAGAACAATTTTTACATAATCGCGGTATTAAATTTAATAATATTAAATTATTTAAAACAATAACGCAAAATATATTTATAAAAATAATGTTAATGTCTTACCGGTTTGGAATTACGTTTTTGCTTAAGCATTATTATTTAATCGCGCGTTTCGCGGATTGCGTTTTTTTTTGTTGTTGATGTGCTAACGACGACGATGTAATGTAAATCCAAAATCCGCACGCCTAAGTGGAAAGCTTTTTTTGTTTTTAGCAATTTGACAAATGAAATTTAACAAGAAGATTTCTATTCTCCTTTTGTTTTGGGTTTTGTCTTATTTATTGCTATATAATTTTCTTGATGCAAATTTTATTTCATTTTGATTATGTTGAATATTATGCTGATCTGAAAAATAAAAAGAAAATATAGAAAATTATATGACATCGGAGGCCAATTTATAGTATGTATATATGTATATATCAGGATATGTTATAAGGATAAATGTATTAGGAATATAAACGGTTCGATATATAAAATATGATATATCCAGTTCGTTCAATATAATCTTCGTTATTTAGAACACAAAATATAGAATAAATGTATGTACAATGTGAAAATGATCGATAATAACGTTGTGTGGTATGTGCGGCAGGATATTACAATATATATAAAATGACAAATTTCCATTAACTCATTCGATGGAAGAATATACCTAGATAATAACTATTAATAAAAGCTTTTTATCGGTTTAACGAATATATATTCTAAATATATATAATTATAGATTTATAAAGAAATATAAAGAATAATGTAGGTGCTTTTTAGAATCAGTATACTATATATGAATATAAGACTGAAGTAAAAGAATTCAGTAATGTATGTCTAACAGAAGATAAAAATCAAACCACTGACTGCTTTATCCACGAATTCTATGGTACATTTCAGTTTAAGCTATGACACAGTTTGTTCAAGGATACAAGCACAGCTACCGAAAGTGGAAGTACCATCATTTTATGGTGAATATTAAAGATGGAGTAAATTAAATGATATCTTTACCGAACTACTCATAATAAAACATTGTCAAATGAAGTAAAAATGACTTTTTTTACAGTCGAAGCTTCAAAACACAACACAACTTATCAACCACTTAACAATCACAGGAAAAAATTACGAGATGGCTTGGACCATATTGCAAGCAAGATATAACAACACAAGATAACTTGCAAATAAATATTGCACTGCTATTTCTAACAATATTACAAGTACCATCAGGGAAAACAGTAAGAAATGCATAATACTGCGAAAGATGTGATACACAACCTGCAGCAGCTAAAGACAACACCTATATTTAAAAAATTTGTAGCTTTTCTATTATTAAGAAAACTGGATAAAACTAAACAACACTGGAAAATCCGATTCCAGTCTTTAGAGGCGATGGAGAACAACAAGGTAGCCATACCATAGCACATTTCATAAAGCCTTTAATAAGTATGAATGCTATAACTAAACCTTGCTGGATGCATCAATATAAAGACCATCACAAACTGACTTAACTGTTCAAACAGGAACATTGAATATACATTGAAAATATACAGGATGTCCTCCAGAGGACTTAAGTATTTTGTTGGTTCTCAATTTATGTAAATCAATTTTCACAGCATGTCGAGAAGTATAGATGTGGCTAATTTATAATGAAAAAATATTCAAGTAGATACGATTAATAATGCAAAAGAATGTGAGATAAGTGACCACCTCTTGAAGCTCTACAGACCTTCAATCTTTTAGAAAAAATTTCCAACACATAATATTGGTTCAATTAGAGTAATTTTCTCAAATTTTCTTAAAACTTATCTTTCAAAAGATTGACTGTTTCTGTTTCAACAGGCAATGGAGAAGACCATGCGTCAAAAAAGGGCAATACGGGGCATTAGGTCAAACCACTGTTTCAACCAATATTAACATCTGTTTTGCCCTAGGATTGAAAAAATCCTGATACATCTATACGCAAAACATCTCCATATGTACCAAGAGTTTGAAGAAAGCGTGTAGCTTTATGTAAATTTGAAGTAATTGTGAATCTGAGTTGTTGTTTGTTCTTGTAATCCACTAGGCCGGTTTCGATCTGATGATGATGACGTCATTGAATGACCGTGTGATCGAAAAGATCAAATCTATCTCATCAGGCATATGCTACCGGACTTGATGTTCATACTGTGCGATTCGTATATATATGTTTAGTTCTGTCGCGACAGTACTAGTGAATTACAAGAACTTAACTCGAAATATTTTTATTAATTAATTGTGACGTGAGATAATTTAATTGTATTTGTTGGAGTTGCTCAAGAACGCCACAAGTTCCTGTGCATATAATCGTTAATACAGCATCGCATACAAACCCCAAGGACTTTGGGGGACAATTGGTTGTTCTCATATATCTAAGGAGCATAACTGATGAGATCCCGATTTTCATATTATAATCACATACACAATGCTAATAAATTAATGTATTTTCACAAAACCTATTCAGTTTATCATTTCTTACATTGCATATATAGACATAAAAACTTCATCGACCGTCTAGACCGTGATACAGCCCATCACTTCTTAAAAGTTCGGGTATGGCTTCAACTAAATCTTTTGTAAATAGCTCGTTGCTTCAACCTTACCACTAAAGTTGAATTTTATAAACAATATTTTAGTCGCAGATAAGTACAAGCCTCGACCACAACGTACGATAAATAACCGTACGATACGATTTTTTTCACATTACTGCTTTGAAAATGTTGTGGCTTCACCGTTGGTGATGATGGTCTAGCCGTGTTATAGTATGGCAACAGAAAGGTTACCAGCTATTCTGAAGAAAATTTTTAATATTCAACCAGAAGAAGTCGAGCATTATTCACCACACAACAACCTGTTTGGAATGACAAAAATACCAAAAACAGCAATCCAGTTACTTTTATTTTTCATTTGAAGAAGTTTTACTCACTCAACTTCATGAAAGATGATAGACTGTAGTTCACTTTATCATGCTCCTGTCCGGCACTATCATACAGAAAGTGGACGCACTTAGACAGTTAGGTGATCGGATATCTTTCGGATAAAAATTAACGTATAAAAGTTAAGGTGATAACGTATAAAATTTATAGTGAAATGATTCACTATAGTGAAATAAAATTGAATTGGTATAGCACACGGTCAAGTTAATAGTTTCGAGATTAGCTATGTGTATGAAGCATATGTAGTTAGGAATCTGATTATGCTTTTTAATTTGTGAATAATAAAACAAAGCAAATCTACAAGAAGTAAATATTTTAAATTGATAAATTGACGTTTCTACATAACCCCAAAATTAATTATTTTATATGAAGTGATAGAATAGGTAGAGATAAGATTTATGCCCGAGCATAATCAAACGAAAATATCAACCTTAGAGTGAACGAAAAAGTCCATTAAAACAATTCAAAATTACTTGTTTCTCACAAACACTACTTAAGGTCTATTTCGAAAAAAAGATGCACACCACAAAAGGTTTAGTGCCATTTGAGGATTTTTATTATCTTTTCCATCTCTACTAAAGAGCGATTGTGTCAAAATGACAATATGTATTGCATTTGGTTATGTTCATTTTTTTGACTAATGAGAAGATGATATTCTCATTTGGTTTTTTACTATGCAATTTTACTCAATAATACTAAGGTGGTGCGAGTTTGTTTATTTTTTGTATACTGTATTCGCAATCGTGTACGAATACAAGAATATTCACCAAATCCGCTAAAGGTTGATATTCTTATACAGCATATGTATGCATAAAGTTTGGCTTGTGTGAATACACACTCTTTTGTCGGATATGATTTTTTATCTTACAATGTATATAAATACAACTTAATTAATGATATTGAAACAAATTTTAACATGACGTTAAAAAAAGACATTATAAAATTAACATTGAAAACAACCGAAAAAAAAGGTAGAAACTTTTACTATAGTGGTTCCACTCATTTTATATATGAGTCTTGCTCTTAAAATATGCAACCGAAAAATTGATGAATTTGACTGATGCTGTTAGTAATTATCTAATAATATTCTGAAATTTCGAGTTCGAAAAATTAAATGTCAAAAACCAAAAGTAAACAAACAGGTTTGAAGAACACAAAATTATATTTTTATTATTATTTATACATAATTAAAATACTTATTTTTTTTTTGACATATGAACTAAATAGTTACTATTAATAATTTATTTAAACGTACGCCTATCACGTATAATGTTTTAACCAAATTTATATTTGATTTTCGAAAATTCGAGTTTTAAGAAAAAGAAAGAAAATTGTTTCCTACTAAGTTACTAAACATTTTTTTGCTCACAAGTAAAAGAAAGATGGAAGATATTGCTATCGTTTTTATCCTTATCGATATACGACGTGAAGTTGGTTTATACATGATTTATTTGCACTCACTTCATGTGGTCATTATAAATGAATGTATACGTAATGCCAATAGAAGAGCGGTGAATTAAGTAAAATTAATCATTTTAAAAGATTTACAAATCAATTCCTACATTACTAATGTTGTATTTTACAATACAAAACATATATATTTTCTGATAAATCAATTTTACGATACTCTGCAGCTTACGAGTATTTTTATGAAGCTTTCAAGCCATAAGTAATTTTATTTATTATGTATTCATATTGCGTATAATTTGTCTGTTACTTATATATTATATGTATAGTAGTAGTTATATTTATGTATACTAGAATATATAAATGTCAATGTCGTAAATGTTCAAAATAAAGACTAATATTAAAAAGAATCTGAAATTGAAAGGTTTTGACTTTAATCGATTTATTTACGTAAATACGAATTATCCATAGTGAATTTTTACAAGAATAAAAATGTATGATTTTCTTTCAATATTCCATGAGTGACTGACAACAAGCATAATTCTTAGTATTTAATCCGTTTAATTGGATTTATTACTAAGAAAATCGTTTTCAATACACTTAAGTTCACTTCTTTTGGTTATATACAATCTATTGGTGATAGAAATCACGGTGCAAAATCTACCCTCGAATAATATAAATAAAAATGATTTGACGTGAACTTTTTTGTGCAGTAAATCAATTGATCTACAGCTACTTCAAGTGTGTGGAATGTAAAGAATATGGATTTAAATATTTCCACTTATAGTAATATGACTCAATACGCCCACATATAGATTCTCGCCTAACTTAAACTAGACCACATCAGAATCGGTTATTATTCGATTATACAATCTATACTGAAACCGAAGCACTGCCAGGTTTACTTTGAATAATATGAGGCTTACGACGTACCAAATAGAGTACGATTGTAAGATTGACTATCGTACGACTTTAAATTAGATCTAAGTAGTTCACCTGAACATTGTTCCATAGCTTCATGGCAGTGTAAATCTAAAATGGAAAATGTATTGCCCCGTGAATTCTCACATCTAACAGGGCTCGTATATAATAACATCCTCGATTAGATTCAATTGATAAAAAAAATATTTTGTATTTGCTTGCATTCCATGTTAAAATTTGCACCTGGTACATTACATTTACTACGCATTTACACACCTATCGAAACTTTAAGAATCGATATCCTAAAACAGCTTTAATATTTAAAAATAGTTGATACCACAATGATGAGCTAAAGTTACGAAATCAGGCAGGTATGTTTAAAATATAATCTCCTTCTGCCGTAAAGGTCAACAAATGAAAAAACGCAACGAAAACATCGTATAAATAATATTTTACGAGCTAGTTACCACTAGTGGTAAAGTGAATTCTCTGGTGAAGTGAATTCTGTTTCGGACTTATTGAAAACTACAGTTGTCGATGCCACCTATACCAGGATTTCAGTATGGTAAAAACTAGGCCCAGAAAAAATGTATTTGTTAATAAATGTTGCTTTGCTGTTGAGCAACATAATAACCGCTATAAAGAACCGCGCACAGGCGGTTTACGTAAGGAAAACTAAAGTTGTTCAATTGGAGGAAGGTTAAAGTCTTCAACAAAGAAAATTATCGGTATAGCTAAACAAATGAAATTTTCGTCTGAAACTGTCAGCCAAGACCAGAGTTTTATTCAACACCGAGATAAGGAATTTAATGCATAGTTCTGCTATCGTGCTTGATGTCAAAGGATAGCGAGTTATATGGCTCGATCATACGTATTGCGTTCTGATCCAGTGTGAATGATGCAGCAATCTGTGAATGGAATCCTATATTTTTCGGTAAACGAATTGGATAGAACGGATGCAACGACATTGGGTCTACGGCGTAAGGAATGATCTATAGCATCATATGTTTTTTACTACAGTATAAAGGGATGGCTCGTAATCATAACCAATTAATCAATGTATTGTTTTAATTTTATAAATTTTCTTTTTAAATGCACCTAAATGACGAAACGATTTTTACAGCGTGATCGATTTATTACTTTTTTGTTTTGATTGTTGATAAGCTTTTATAAACATATTTTCATTTCATACTAAATACACTATATCCTACTTTCTTTGACAGAAACTCAGTATGTTCTTGTTGACGAAATGAGTAGCTTAACGGTTCAACAAAAGTGGAAGATGGTGGAAATTTACTTCCACAACAAAGACAACGAAGGAAATTTCTTTACACAACAAAGGAATCTTTCCGGGCGAGGCGCATGTCCATCTTGATGAGTTGTAACAAAACAAAATTGTCACATTTGGGGATCGAAAAATCCACAAGGATATGTGAAGAAGTCGATGCATCCAGTACAGTTTGGTGTGGCAAAATTTCTTCGAAGATAAGGCCGTTGCGACCATTATACGGTTAACTGAATCAACTAATGCCAAATGTTAACATTTATTTTGTGATCATATCATGAAGTTATTGGTTTGAATGACTTTTGCTTTCAGCCAAATGGTACACCATGCCACACATTGGTGTCAAAAATATCGATAGCGGCATTATCAGTCGAAATATCAATCATTACTACAATGACGACCAACATCATTATGAATTTCGACTAATACATACTACATAGTTATGGTTAGATGAGATATCTTAAAAAAAATAACTGACGTTTTTAATCTATTAGCGAGTTTTCTTTAAGTATAAATGTTGTTTCTTTTATGAGATAAAAATGTTTTATTATATATTAAATTATTACATTTTCTAAAATTATGTCAAATTTCACTTTTACTGATTACCAACAAAAAAACTTCAATCAAGATTTAAAGTAATTTTGATCTGTGTGTATCGCATCTGCAATAGACAAAATAAAATCTTCAGTCGTTGAAAAATATGCTAAATTATCTACCATCATGCCGATTACACATAACATTTACTTCAATGTCTTATATTCACTCTCCCGTATACCGCTGAGATAACATTATGTTTATGCTTTGTGCAAGATGGTTATCGATTTAGGTTTGATATCAGAAAGTCTTATATAAATAATCTAATTAAACAATCAAGAAAGTTCAAGTATACTCAACCTTGATTTCATTTCTCATCATTTTGGCAAGCTTCGTGTACGAGTGAGTGTATATATTATATTTTGGTCTGTAGTATGTATATTATGTACCCATACATTTTCGGCACTATTTGGTCAAATGCCAACATTTGTACATTGTATAGAGTATATACAAAGATATTGTAGAATTTATCAATTATACAATAGAAACTATTATTGAATTGTTGTAATATTTCTTCTGGGACGGGGTTATATTGGTTGGATAGGCGATAATTTGCAAGCGTGCGCTGTTTCAAAAATCGATTGACTGATATGTAATGCTCAAAACACTAATGTTGGGCCCATTTATACTGTATGGCAACATGTTTTTCTAAAACTATAATTTCTATATATTCGTATTATATTGCATGAAAAGTCGTCCTTTTTTAAATTATATACTCTATAGAAATTCATATAATTCAATCTGTATATTTGATTTAATTTATGCGGCCATAAGGCAATAATTTACATAAAAATGTTTAAACATGTATAATAAGAAGAACAAAATTCAAATTTTCTGCTCTTATCGATTTATTATGTCGGTAAATTTGAATAAAAATTATCAATTCTTTAATACAGACGAAGACGAAACCATCGCATTTATTTTGACGTTAGACTTTATTCACGTACATAATGGTATGGTTAGGATGGCTTTATTGGTTTGGTGTAAACGTCCTTGCCATAATTTACTTAATGTAATTCAGATTCGAGTTAGAGTTCAATTCTATTTAAGTTACAAAATTATACAAGTTCCCCATAAAAAGAAAACTACATATAGTAGTTCTTCGATAGATGGGATAATCCAATGATTATCACTATTATTTGTGGAATTATGTTCAATGTTCGACTATTACAAAGTGGCTCTGGTGAAGTCCAAAGTTAATGAAGATCCACAATTGACACGAATATTAAATAATAATAAGGGTAACACGATTTTGCTACATTTTTCTTAAAAAAAATCGAAAATGGGCAGTCTAGCAACTTTAGTGAAGTCGTTACTGGGAACGAAGGTTACTTCTATAGGTAAGATCCGAAAACGAAACAGCAGTCCATGCTATAGAGTCCATCACGAGCAAAAAAGTAATGAAGTCAGTTTACTTTACCCGATCAAAAATTGTATACCTATGACTTCTCTGGAAAAGAGTTAGACGGTAACTGTTAAGTATTATACCGAATACTGATTACCAAAAGTTTTCAAAATTTTGTTGGAAAACCGGAAGAAAGAGGATTTGTGGCGCTACTTTTTTCTTCATAACTACGCCCCACTACTGAAATGAAATTCGCTTTTATTACTTTTATTTCGCTTTCTGGCATCGAAGAAATACGACCAGCACCATATTCTCGGGTTCTAGCATCTTATATGATTTCTGGTTATTTCCAAAAATTAAAACCAATTTGATAGAAAAAACCTCTCGCAGCAACGCGGATATAATTGATGCGGTTAATCTAGCCATAAATCCAATTATTTTAGTTCAACATATAGTATAGATATTTTGACTTTTACATTCAAGTATCTTGGTAGAAACTGAATAGTATGAACTCCAGACGATCGACCCATATTCAACTCAAATTTATATATTGCCCATTAACTGACAAAACCAAACATTAAAGTTATCTTTGGCAATAATGTTTTCAACACATCATTTATAGAACGTGGTCTTTGTTTGTGGTATGAAACTCCAGAAGTGGAGTTTTCAGAAGTGAAGTGACTCAGATTTGAATTGACTTTTGAAAGTATTACTACTATACAATTCAAATTTAAATTGATCAAGTTGTTTTGTAAAAATATTTCAGCGTCAATAAATAAATTACAGCGTCATTTAGATACCACATCAAAGGCGTATTAACAAAGTGATTAGAAGGATACACTATATGCGGCTCCAATAGATAATACTGGGATTTATATACCGTAATCATTACTTCATTGAAAAGAAGTCAAATGTTTTGTGCCTATATTACGCAACGAAGAAATGGAGTTAAGTTGTTTGCTTTGGAGAAAAATTCATATTCTGATACATCGAGCAATATTAACAAGTTGGTATGATACCCGCAGATGATATGTACTGAAATGTGTGAATCGGTTAGGTGCGCATGAAACGGTCGGAGATGACTAATGTGCCTTAGGGGAACCTCGGAACTTTAAACATTTTTATGTGATAACCTTGGGATTCTGCAACTGTGTAGTACCATTACGACGGTACTTTTCACATGGTAAAACGACAGTATATCGTTAGTTAAAAATGAATATGTCTTCGTTTAAAGCATGTATTATTGTAATTGTTGAGGCATAATAATATCTTAAACAGCAGTAGAACCGATATAGAAGTAGGAATAGAATCATCAACCTCTTGAAATTATGAAGACACGTCCTTAGTTAAGGTTCAAAAGGGTAGAAAGGTTAAACTTTTCTATAGAGTTTTGATACAAGTGCTGACAGTGATGCCAAGTGAAGCTGGTATTAAGTTCAAATCTTAGAATCATATATTCAGATCAACTGAATTTGGAACTAAAAGTATGAGTGCTGTTCACTTTGTGAAGTTTGTATTCGCGAAAACGAAAAAATTTGCATGTGGCAACACAGTAAGTTAAAAAATGTTATCACGACATTGAAATTTTATAGTTTGATTAAACATATTTTCAAAAATGTTAGTTTCAACAATTAAAAGAAAATAGATTTAATTGAAAAATATCAAAACTGGTTATTTATTATATGTGTGCAAAAAATAAAAATAAAACAATACTAACTGTCCAAACTAAGAACAATTTACTATCGTGATGTTTTCATACACTCAGCCTAGAAAAATTTACTATCATGTTAGCTTATATACTCAGCCTAAAAACATTACTAACATGATCATTTGATATAGTCACTCAAGCATGTAACCCAATCGTTGGACGGACGAACTGATTTTGGATTTTAATTACTAATTTATATGATTTTTCCAGATTTTTTCTATGATAGCTAGTCCAACGTTGGTGATTTCCGTGTTTGAGTGAGCATATTTCAAGACCCCATCATAGAAAACACCGTATATCAAAGTTATCATGGCAGTAAATTTTTCTGAGCATAGTTCATATACTAGCTACCATGAGAGTAAATTATATGTATATGGAAACTATCATGATAGTAAGTTTTGCTGGTCTGATAGTATCATGATAGTTGGGATTAGTTTTGACATCGTTTTTTTCTGGGATTAATTCTGGACTAACTTCACATACATAGTGCTGATGCCAATTAATGAGAATTTACCCAGTGTTTGTTTGTTTAATTTCGGGAATGACTGTACATTCTTCTTCTGAATAAATTGATTGAGATTTCTATCAGTTTGGTGTGGGGTCAATAATATCAACAGATTCTGCAAAAACCATAATTAAATAATTACCTATATTGCAATATCTGAAATTCCATGACTAAACCTAAAATGTTAATTGTTAAGCTTATGTCAGAGATGATTAATTGATTTGTGTACATCTAAACAAACTATAAACTACTTTTTGTTATTCGAAGATTGATGCCTTACAAAATTTTACCACAAGCTACATCCTTACATCATGTTCTCCAATAAAATAATTAAAAAATCATTTATTATATAAAAAGGTGTAGATGAAGATGCTCTACCTCAAGAAAAATTCAAAATATATTATTAATGTCGAGTTCTTTCGGGTTAAATGTTGACATGTTCGAAAGAACGTAACAAATTGATTTTTTTTTCATCGTTGTGTCGGTACAAAAACAAATATTTAAAAAGTATAGCTGTCACGAAAATGACAACGAATCTGCTAATACTTATACTACTCGTTTTATTTTAATGTTTTTAAAAATATTATTTCTTATATGATTTATTTTAAAGTTTTAACGAGAGCAAAAATCCCCTGTTAATGGAGTAAAGAACCTAGGAAGTGAACAGCAAAAAAGTTTGGTTTCAAAAACAATTTGTGTAGATCAGCAAAAAACACCTGACACATATTTTGATCATGCCATTACCAAACTTAAACATGTGTCATGAAAATAAAATTTCGTTGTACTACATGTACTTTTGATTTATTTTCTTGAATATCATGTGCAAGTAGAATTTACAGTGGGCTTATAGTAACTACGGAGACGAATAGAAATATTCACTTCAAGTATATCACACAAGAATTAAATCCCCAATTTAATATCCAGTTTATATAGTGTAAACAAGATCTAACAATTCTTGCTTTGGCAATCATTTAATTTCGAGCGTCATCTACGAAGACAAGTCCGCGAGTCCTACAAAGACAGTCTCGACACAATACTGAGCTGTTTACCGAAAATATTAACTAAGATAACCTTGAAAACTCAACGTTCATGTATATTAATTGCAATTACAACACAAATGATTTAACAAATTGTTAAGCACTTACTTAAGACATGGATAAAATATTACGCCCTGTTTATAAACAGAGGAAGCAAAAGATGTTAATAGCCTGATTAATTTAATAAAAACCACTTGTCTTAAGCAATTACCAAAACTCCATTCGTCGAAAATATTACGGAAATTATTTTCAGGAAATTTATTTCCGTTAGGAATTTTATTTATAAATCTTAGTAAGTGCTTTTAGATAATTCGTATGTAAAAGAAAAATTGTGATTCGAAAGTATTTGATCATATTTTCACGAGAAAAAATATGTTGATAATTTAATCCGTGATTATAAAATATTTTGAATGTGAAGAAGTGATTACATTTTGTCTGTAAGTAATCATTTGAATAACGTGACTACATATAAGCCTCTTCACAACTGATTCAATTTCCATCTGTGCTAAAATCGATTTAACAAAACATAAATATTCCAAAACGAATAAATTTAATATTCTTTGTTTCAGGTTATCGTCAGTTTTTCACACATTTTACAACAAATTTGTGAAAACTTTTGAATAAATTTATATTCGGTTTTGAAAAATATTTGATAGAAATATCTTTAAATGTATAATAGTTGCAACACAAATAGTTACAATATATCTATACATAAATAAGAATCTCAACTGAAGTGAAAAAACGTTAATTTTCTTAAAGATTATTTGTGTCGTTTCTTAATAACATGAAAATGTAAGCTTAACAACATGAACTTTACATTTATAATAAAAAGTCGTTCAATGCTTTAGGCGTTATTAAGTATAAACACAACCTACTCGAGAAGCCTCATTTATATTAAACATAAGTACAACCTACTCGACCTTATATATTTAAAGATTATTTCTTTTAAATGTTGGCCGTTTACAGTGACGCGTTCCAGCAACCAATGACGCAAGTTATTGGTTCTGCAATAAAGTCATGGTTTCACGGACTGTTGACAAGTAGTGCCGACCTTTTGGTACCAAATATCGTCAAGATCTCGGCCTTAAATTTTAGGCAGTAAATAGTCCGTCATCATGTCGCGTGAACGGACGTCAAAGTTGTTCTCTGGCCGCCTCATTTTTGAAAAATTTAAATTCCACCAGACATAAACCACACCAAATCATTGTTTTGTCACGATGTAATGGGTAATATTTTATCTTTTTGAATCTCTTCAGGTTGCTCTTCAGTCTAAATACAGCAATTTTGCAATTAAAGTATAGCGATTAAGTCAGAATTGGGCCTTACCACTGATCAAAATTTTGGACGAAAAGTGGATGTTCTTCAAGCTTTTTAAGAGCCCAAAGACTAGATCGGTGACGATTTGGATGATCGGCTCCTTCCGTAAAATACGCCTTATCAGCAAGCAGTTCAGAACGGCGCCAAATCGATACATCACGGTTATCGTGTATATTTTCAGTTACCGTCACTATATTTTCTTCATTACGTGCTGGATTTTGGTCGCGAATTGTCCAATAAAGTAAATAGCGAATTTTGCGTTCGGTAGTCCGATTATGTGGGACCATAAGTTGATCTAAGCATACGAAACAAATTCCTCGTAGAATAACAATTCTCGTGGAATACACCTGAATAAATTATGGGCGCTGTATCGGGATACAATCGTTATTAATATATTTCATAAAAAGTACATATCTCTAAATGAATCACTCGTTACTTCACACGTTTTTTGGAGTCAGTTCCTTTATGATTCATATATTATTCTTAGCAAAAAAAAACTAATATTCAACTAAGTATTCACATACAAGTTCAAGTTCTCTTGCCATCCAGATTTCAGTGTAAACAAAATTTATCAGTTCCTCCTTTCGCAATCGATTATTGATAAGAGATAAAATAACAAAGAAGAATCCAAAAATGATCTTTCAAACTATAAGTTATTCACCGATTGCCACCGGCAAGATTTCGAAATGAATCGAATGTTCTTCGAAACAACAAATTCTTTATGAGCCTGTATCGATTTTAAGAATGAGTATGGCTAATATTTCGTTCCAATAAACTATATCTTAAAGGCCCGTAAACGAACCATTGATACAAATTGGTGCACATTTTAGTTGTGGTGTCAACCCAACGTGCATGTGAATATTTAGTCAACGGAGAATTTTGATATTAAAACATACAAATATACATCCGTATAAAGAATACATATAACATAGGAACTGAATGCCGGAGATCGGAGTTGTATATGTTTGTTGTAATTCGCTAGGCCAATTTCGATCTGATGATGACGTTATGAATGACGGTGTGATCGAAAAGTTAAAATCCATCTCAACAGGAATATGCTACTGGATTCGTATATGTAGTAATTTAATCGCGTCGTAACAGTGCTAGCGAATTACAAGAACTTACTAATTATTTGGTACTTACTAAACGACACAAAACAAATAATCTAGGGAAATTAGATGTTAGAACGGTGTATGGTATAGAGACATGATTTCTAACTTGTTGTACCCCAATTTGCTGACATAAATCTTGCTGATATGTGGTTCCAACATTTGACGAAAGACTAATTTCAAGTAATGATCCTGTTAATTGGCCACCAAGATCGTGTGATCTAACTAAATACATGGGATTATTTTCTTTGAGGATATGTTAAATCACTTGTCTATACTTCGATAAATCAGAGACGATTGAACACTAAGAACACAACATTCGGTGAGATACGGTCACAATTGCTGGGAGAACTGTGTGGATATTGAACATCCAAATGGCGCCATCTACTCACCAGTCGCATAAAAGTATTAATGGCATAAAATTAAAAAGCTTGTTTCCCTGATATTCAAAATGTGATGTCTTTTAATTTCAAACCACCCTTTAGTCGGTATAAAATTAAAAGTTCCCTCAACTTTTAACAAATTTAAAGCTATAATCTATTATTTGCATTCGATTTTGTCTGTCTGTCCAAATTTAATCCAAAAAAATTGTTAAACGAGTGGAACTGATGTGACATTGACTGTATAAGCGCTAAATTTGGAACAACATATACCTTTATACTCGTACCATAATTATATTGTACATATAAAAGTACACAGAACACGCAACCAAATTCAAATAGTTTTTTTTACATTAATGCCCATTACCTTTGCCAATTAACGAAAACTATATACACACGTATAAAGTAATATTGTTGTTCAGAAACCATAACATATAATAAAATAAATTTTGAGTCACTAACTATGTAAATTTCAATCCTTAAAACATTCAATATACATAATATTGACCTTTACCGTTGACCGAATGAAATGTTCACAGCCAGTACGTAATGAGCTGGAAACAATCCTAACGCGCTAATGATGTAAATCATTATATTATACTCTGGTATATGTATACAAAAGTATAACATAATTAGTATGCTTCTAGTAGAGGAGGCGGCACCTTATTTATTTACCATATATTTTGCAAACAAATCGGTTCGATTTAGATTATTTCCAATCGACTATCGAGCACATTTCCCCCTATATAACTAACAATTTATGAAGTGTGAAAATGATTGAAACTAATTCGCATCACCGAATTGTATATGTCATGATTCATTGTGCTAGATAAATACCAAACAAATTAAATCATTTATTAGTGTGATGTGTGATTGGTTAACAAATTAGTTGTGCTTTATTAGCTTGCGCGCGTGGTGTATAAAAAGTTCTATATGGCTAAAACCAAACATTAACTGTCGTACAGAGCTTATCAAAAATTTATTAAATTTGTACACATATTTATTCGTCTACCTGTAACCTCCGTATACCGTACTTATGTGTGTATCAAGACTACAATATTCAACACCATTTACAGCGTATTATAAATATTTACAATGGTAAATTCTCGCGTATTTCCACTTTAAATTTTTATTCATGACAAATCGACCATAAAAAAGCGTCGAAACAACGACAAAATACGTACGTACAACTATGTGTAGTCGCTTTTTTTTAATACATATTTACATTACAATTTTATTTTTGTTTGATGAATTTTTTATGATCACGTGCTTTTCTTTTTAATATAGATTGAGCTTTTTTGCTTATCCACTTGATAAGTTGTATTATTGTCCCGTCATATATATATACGAGGGTTGCCGTAAAACTTTTTCCTATGCAAATCTCCGTCAGTTAACTGTAACGTTTTTGAAGGTTACGTTTCACAGGAGTCATCTGTCAGTTTGCACAGGAGTCAACTGTCAGTAAAAACAGAAGCTGGTTCGAAATCTGGCTCGGAAGAGTGAAAGAAAACTGTTGATTTCAGCTTAAAAAGTAATATTAAAAAAATTAGGAAAGAGATAACACTTTAAAACGAGCGAATCAACATTAGGATGTATAGTGAATGAATAAATAATTAAAAACCAGTTTGAAATACTACTACAGTGATGAATGGAAACATCTCGAATTATACTACAATTTATACACCACTACATCGACTGTTGCGAGTAGAATGGAAACATCGAGAATTCCACAGATTTGTATATAAGGACTTCTAAATCGCCATATCGGACAAGTTTTATTTTAACCAGTGCAATGTTAAATTGTTTCAGTAGTAAAGTGAAGACTAGTGTCATAGTCCCCTCAGTGGGAAGCGGCTAGTCTAGAATTAAAAGTGAATTGGTGTAAAGTGTGATAAATTGTGTTGACAAGATTAGTGACATAGCCCCCACCAGTGGCAAGTGGTAATTTTTTCGAGTGAATTGAATAAAGTAAAGTTTAAATAAACTCTGGTCATTTTTAATTTTGATCAAAGTTTGAGTCGTCAAAAACAAACCGTTTAGAGTCGTAACAGTAGCACATGAATATACATGAACATTTAAAGGTGCGGAAGCTTTGTGCACGTTTGATTTGACCAAACGCGTATACAAGATCGTGACAGTTGACAAGTTATGAATATGTGCGTATTAGCTGTGAAAACAAGGGAAATCGAGTGTTTGGATCTTATAATTTGAGGAAAACCCAACAAAGGTGTGTAAACTCGGAGCGTTAGGAAGCAAATGGTAGCTTGTGTCTTCGCGAAAACTGGTCATGTGACTACAATGGTTCTTTAAAATCAAACGACAGTCAATTCAGCTTGGTAAATGACAATTTATTTGGCCGAGGTTTTAACAAACTCAGAGAAAAGAACCCAAAACGGCGAATCATTTTTCATCACGATAATGCGAGTTCACATATCAATTTATGTTTTGAAGCTATAATTTTCGGGCTGGCAAAAGTGTTTCTCTAAATTGGTGGACAACTCATTACGCAAAATTATATAGATCTTGATGGAAAATATTTTTAATTTGTAAACCTTAACGGCAGCCCTAGTACAAGGGGAGTAACAAAAGTTCACTTAGTAGGTGACTCCATTTTTTTTTTAAACCAAATTTTTTGCAATTGTTTTATGAGACTTGTTTCAAAAATTCAAAACGATTGGAGACGAGAAAACGCAATAGATGAGAATGTAAAGAAATTCCACTACCAATGCAAACAGAAATTTGCTGAGATTCTCTTCGATTTTTGGAAGGAACTAAAAGAGCCATTACAAATATTCAGTCAATGTAAAATTTCCAACAGGTTCCGAAAATTCCAGACGGGGTATTTTTTTGAGGATGAGTCCCGAGAAGGTCGACCAAAATCTCCCACTGATGATGTTACTGTGGTGCTGGTGAAGTTCAAAGATAAATCTTGATTCTATCAGCACGATCCAAACAGCAGTCCATAGTAGGGAGCCCAACAGGAGCAAACCCAGCTGTAAAAGCTAAGCAACAAAAGTAACGATGTCCGTTCACTTCACCCGATTAATAATTGTATCTGCTACTCCCCGGGAAAAGCGTCAGACGGTAACTGCAAAATGGTATACCGAAGACTACTTACCAAAAGTTTTTAAAAATATATTGGAAAACCTGTAGAAAAGAGGTTTGTAACATCATGACATCGCGCCAACTCACTAAAGAAGTACTTTAATGTGATCTCTGGCATCGAAGATGACCAGCATCATATTACATAGAACCTTGCAAAAATTAAAACAAATTTCAGGGCAAAAGAGCTTTAACAGTAACGTAGAGGTTACGGTTAATGCTGAAATTGATAAGCGTAAAAAGTAAGATTTTTAAGACTGTTCTGAGAAGTGGATCTACGGAAATGTATTGAAATCAATGGCGATAATGTAGATAAGATAAAAAAACGAAGATTATAAGAATAACTACAAAAAGAATTTTTTTCCTGGTCAACTAAGCGAACTTTTGTTACTTCTCTCGTTTGTGTTACTATTTGTTGAAAATTAGTTGGAAACAGCAAATTTTTTTTATTGTGTATTTCACATCGTGCTTATTATTAAGGTCTGTTAATTGCTTATTGGTTAACATGTTCGGAATATACGGAATGGCGAAGATAATAGCGATGATACATAAATTTTGTGTAATTTTATAACATATACGAATTTATACTTATACCCGAATTAAATTAATAGTATTAAATGATTTTATCACCTACTAATTAAAAATATATGAACATTTAAGTTCTACTATAACAATAAAAAGGCATTCGAATCGAGGGTTACATTAATAGTATTACACATATATGGTTACAATGTGGTTTTAACCCTTTTGTCAATATTGTACATACAAGTATGCTCGTATATTATTGTAATCATATGGTTTTCTGGCAAGAATTCTATTACACACACAGTATGGATTAAATTTGGTTGTTCCATATACATATTAGTATGTGGTAAGTAGACAACATATCAGTTTGTGGTTGTGATTTTATAAAAATTGTATAATTTTACTTGTATAGACTTAAAAGGTGTTACAAAATCTATGAATATGTAAGGTTAGCAACAGAATCGATAACGCAACTGGAATATTGGTGGAATATAAAACTGACAAAGGCGTATTATTGCATATTTAGGCAGAGATACGATTATGGTGTCCACCCGAAAGGAACGTCCTCGGGGTGGAGTTCTGTCTCCACTCTTGTGATGTCTTGTGGTCAACTCACTCCTAGTCCGCCAGCAAATTTTACTACCAGGGTCATGCCGATGACCTATAGATGTACTATGTGATAACATACAGATAGCGATTAACATACTTGTAGCCTGGTGTTGTGATCAGGGTCTATCAGTAAACTCTAAGTGAACTGAGATGGTTTTTTTCACAAGACGCTGGACTCTGAGAAACTGTAGTCTCGAAAAAATGGGCTCTTACGATCTCACTCTCTTCAGTACCTAAGTGAGGATCTGGTTTGGTAAATCATATGGTTTTCTGGCAAGAATTCTAATACATTAGTAAGCTAAACGCGTGTACTGGCTATACGTTTAGGTTATCAAACCCATAATCTCGTTTGCTGGACTTATTTTGTAGCCAAATAATCGTTTTACTATTGCTACTTAGCGGAAATTCCGTCAAAAATATCCTAATGCTCTAGTGCCTCACAAAAAAACAATTTATCGTTTACATGCGAATTTTCGACAGTACGTTACTACAGCATACAGACTTCGTTCTGGAAGATAACGGACATCTCGTAACGCTGAAAATGTGGCTCTAGTGCGCGATAGTGTTGCAGAGTCTCCAGAAACATCAATATAGAAGTGGTTTCCAGTTACACATTTCTGCACGCAGTTTAAGGCTAATTTTGAAAATTGATTTAAAAATGTTCCCGTACAAAATTCAATTAATCTAAAAATTGCTATCGAGTGATCCTGATCAACGAGTTTAATACAGTAATGCAATCCTTACCGTCAAACCGTCTAAATTGATAATGAGCGATGAAGCCCATTTTCATCTCAGTGGCCACGTCAATAAACAAAACAATCGGTTTTGGGGATTACAGAATGCTCAATTCATCAAACATCATTGCATCCACTTAAAATAACTGTATAGTGTGGTAATCTTGCTGGAAATATCATTGGTCCCTAAATTTTTGAAAATGACCAAGGTGTTGAAATTACTGAATTTTTTTTGTGCCTGAAATGAAGGAGTAACCTAGGGTAAACTACGGTCACAGCACACACAACCCGTTCGACAATTCAATCATTGAATGAGGTTTTTCCACGAAGACTAATTTTGCGAATTGGCGATTTATCATGGCCTGCCAGATCTCCGGATTTAACAGAACCAGACTTTTTCTTATGGGGTTTTTTAAAATCAAAAGTTAATGTGAATAAGCTCCAAACGATTCAACATCTTAAAAAAAATAAAAAAATATTCGTCACGAAATTGAAGAAATTGAACCTGAGATGTTGCAGGATGTCATGAAATTGCCTTAAAAAGAGCCGAAAGTTGCAGTAATGAATCGCGGTAACCACTTAGCCGATATAATTTTCCAATTATAACGAAAAAAAATGTAAAAACCGAATAAACTTTTTATGAAAACCAAACCGATGTATCTTTTTTTTTAACAAAGTTATAGGGAATCAAAATGGTGGCGGGACTTTTGCTCCACCCGTTACAAAGCTCATTAATCAAATCTTTTAAGTCATAATTTATTCAATGACATATTTAAGCCTCAACATTACAAGTTTTAGCTAATAAATAAGACATTTTAAAGTTAGATGCATTTCGGCTATTCTAAACGAGCTAATATACTTAAAGAAGAGTACATATTTATTTAGCAAAACACTTAGGTTTTATGACTATAGTGATAGGAATGTCAGCTAGCTTTTTTATATATATTTTTCTTTGGAAGATGAATCAGTCTATCCAGCATGTATAGTCCATTTCTGGAATATCTGCAACAAAATATCAAGTGATACATGAGGCTTAGCATATTTCGAAATTATGCGAGCCCAGACCCTGTTTGCGCCTAAATAATAACAACATTTATAAGGAATAAGGCTGTTAGTCACACAAACAACTAATCGTGACAACCGCTTTTTCAGAGTCTTCTATTGTAACTGGTTTTTCAAATTATGATTTCCCTGTGAATCGAACAGGAAAATTAAAATGCTGAATAATGTCTGTTTGTATCAACGAATGTTTCATAAGTTTTTAACACGCATATTGACAAAATAAAAAATGATAATTAGTTGGCCGTCTTGTGATAAATAGGGTGTAAATCTACCAAACTTAAATTACACAATGATAAAGCTACACAATGATAACAGAAAAAAGTATTACTGTCCGCCCTATCATATCATCAAATAGGATGGATAAATTATATTCCACTAGGATTTTGTGAACCGTCTTCCTCGCCACCTCGTTCGTATTATCGCTGTGAATATGTATTTACCTTATTATATAAATAAAATGATCGTCTCGCTTCATTACTTGAACAAATACATTTGGGAGTTAATTACACGTATCGTTTCAGTTTTTACAAGTACCTAGAAAATATAAGCACATTTGGAATAGAAATGTGTACAGCGGGAATTGTTGATGAATATAATGGCAATCTAATACGAATATTATATAAATATTTTCAGTATAAGAAAACATATTCGACTAATTAACGAATTAATAAATCTAAGTTAGTAAATGAAAAGTTATGATTTTTTTTATATTATATTACTATGCAATCTGTTTTAGGGCTCAAGGCACTCCCCTTACGCTTTGCAGCCAAATCGAGGACGTACGGCAATAGGTCCGATTTACATAACCATCTGCACATTACATAGCTACATGACAGCCTATAATGGAAGATGGGTCGGCTCATGAATTCTGCACTCCAACACGGGGTCATAGTTGTGTTCATTTACACCACCGATCGTAATCAAGTGGTGAAAATCCCTTTTTCATCCCGCCCTTATCGGGATTCAAACCCGGTACCTCCCGCTGCAACTGCCGCAACTTTAACAACTGCGCCACCTGGGCGGTATAAGTTATGATTTATACAGAAAAACTCTTGGAAATACCACCTATTCGTATTTTAAGACTGGTAGAAATATGTGACTGATATACAGACATGACTGCGGTGAAGAAAAATGTATGATCGCTTAAAAGTATAAGAGTGTTGAAAGTAAACATTATATATAATCCATTATATAATAAAAAAGACCAGCTTTTGGTAAATGTACACAGCCTTTCTCTTTTTTACCAGAAGAAATTATGGACAAATAGAATTTTATTTTAAAAACCAACTGCGTGACAACTGTCATGGTTATATGATATTTGTGTTCAAAATTCATTGACATTTCACCATGAATAGCATTACGCGAGAACAGCGTTTACAAATTATGGAAATTGATTTTTTCAAAAATCAGTGTTCAATGAAAAATTGTTATCTGACTCTTCGACCATTTTATGGTGTTCATAATCATCCAACTGAACGCACTATTTTCGAAACAATAAAAAAAACGCAATTTTTCAGTATTGGATATTCATTACCCGACTAGAGTGCGTATACAAGTCGATTTAATGTGAATATTGCTGCTGTAGCTAAAACTGTACGTGACATGCTCTGAGTCTCTCATATGGCACATTGGGGCGTATTTTGAAGAGAGATCTTGATTTGAAGGCATACACAATATAGCTCGTTCAAGAATTGAAACTGGTTGATCATCCTTTGCGACATCGATTTGGTTTATGGGCATTGGAACAGCTCCAAATTGATCGGTTAAGTCAACGAACAAAATTATCGTATTTGGGTTGATGAACGGCCACAAGACATTCAAGAGCTTCAAATGCATCCTGAAAAATGCACTATTTAGTGCGGTTTATGGACAGGTGGAATCATTGGACCGTATTTGTTTAAAATGTTGAGAATGAATTTTTATTACCCAAAACACAAGATATTGGTGCAGCCGATGCAGCTTTGTGGTTTCAACATGATGGTGCAACGTGCCACATATCAGGCCAAACCATCGATTTATTAAATGAAAAATTTAATAAGAACATCATATCAAGAAAGGAACCCGTGAGTTGGCTCCCAAAATCTTGTGATCTGACGCCATTAAAATAAATAGTATCTACAATCACTTGTTTACATCGATAAACCGCAATCGACTCCTGCATTAGCAGCGAACATAACACACGCAATTAACAGAATATCGACCGGAATGGCTCGAAAGAGTGCTGAAAAATTGGACCCATAGAATGTGGCTTGTTAACGGAATTATTACGTGAAATTAGTATTTCATCAAATGTTTCTTTGAGTAAATTAATTGTTCAACACGTTGTGTGGCATGTGTTGCACCGTCTTGTTTGAACCACATATCAGCAAGGTTTATCTCATTTAATTGGGGTACAAAAAAGGAACTATTGCGCCCATAATCGGTTTTGAAGACATATGGACCAATGACGTCCGATAACGTGCACCACACAGCTTGGAATTCTATATTCACTCCAAGTTCGACAATTCTCTTTATTCAATCAAATGAGCTTCATCACTGGATAAATTTTGTTTGGAAAATCAACATAAATATCAATTTGTGCTTTAGTCCATTGGCAATATTAACAATGAGTGCGATAGTTGAATGGCTTTAATTTCTGCACAAGTTGAATTTGTAAGCGCACGTAAACCAAGATCCTTAGATAAAATTTTCGTTTTCCTCATTGCTACGCTGTACAGCGTCAATTGCTAGTTCGAAACGCACTGCTCGACATCGTACTTCGACATCTTAACCAAATTAGCCACTCTGATGAACGATTATGACGAACGTTAAATGGATGTAATGCACTACGAGTGTGGTGAACAGAATCATTTTTTTGATAAATAATTTTGTTTATTACGAAATCACAAATCATAAAAATGACAAAGCAAATAACAGCAGTCAAATCGATTGTCAATTAAAACAGTGTTGCCAACATAAAGATAGGGCACTGTTGCTCTTAACTATGTTAACTAACACAAATTGAGACAACATTTTTATATCAAATTGTAAGTAATTGGTTAATAAGAGCAATCAGTATAAATACCGAGAATCATTGTAACATTGAAAATTCTCACTTGAGGACCCTTTATGTCTTAATATAACACCCTGTTACACAATATACAAATTTTACTAGCAATTTAAAATTGTTACATAATATACGATAATATCCATCTAATTTAATCACAGCATGACATAATACAAACTACTAATAAAATTATTTCAAAACAGGCACCAGGAGAATTTCTTAGACTTTATTTCTTCGACTGTGTTTTTGCAATCTAAGATTGTATACTAAATTAAAATAATGTACATATACTTCCATCACGATTTCGACGTGAATATAAACTAAGTATTTATGAAAAACAATATGTTAGATGTTGGATTGTATTTTTATTGGTGGAAATATTATTTTTCCAAAAAAGATAAACTTTATACTTTTGATATAATAATCAATAGTTTTATTTACTTGTTTAATTATATATAAAACTGTTGAAGAAATGATTGAAAAATTTCCTACTGTGCATATTTAATAATTTATACATTACAAAGTAATGAATACTAAATTATGTAATTCGCTAAGTCTGAAAAAAGTCGATTAATCAGTTTGTGTTTTAGATTCATTGGGGTACACGAAAACTACAAATTTTCCATTTTATAAATTATTAAATTAAACTTGTAACTTTTTTTCGTGTTTCTGATTTATCAAATCAATATTAAATTAAAAGTAGAAGAACAGTAGAAAGGGCAAATTATGCCACATTCCTAGTACTGTCCGCCATCATTTTTAAATTATTAAATATGAATGGTTATTATTCTACATGTCAATCACACGATTAAACAAAAGGCTTTCGATAATGTACTATACAGTGTTAAACAATTACAATGTATTTACAAAGCCCGAGGTAACAAAAAAATCCATCAAATTCTGATAATCCAAACCACATACAATACAAAAACAGATTATGTATGCATGTACAAGGGGAGTATCAAAAGTTGACCAGAAAAAAAACCAGAAACAATTCTCTTCGTATTTATTTTAATCTTCGACCTACTTCTCAAACAGTCTTCAAAATCTTGCTTTTTAAGCTTATCATATTTAGCATTAACCGCATCAATTATCTCCGCGTTACTGTAAACAACCTTTCCCCTCAAATTTGTTTTAATTTTTGGAATTAACCGGAAATCACAAGGTGGTAATCCTGAGAATCTAGTGCTGGTCGTATTTCTCCGATGCAAGAGATCCTTTTCCAGATGAATAGCAACTACAATGTTTGATTTGGTGAAGTAAACTGACATCAATACTGATGTTGTGGTTTTTTGCTACTTAACTTTTACAGGTGGGTTTGCTCCTGTTGGGCTACATACCATGTTAGATTTCCGGTTCGTACTTATAGAACCAAAATTCGTCACCAGTTTAAACTTTAATAAAAAAGTTAGACTCTCAATTTTCAAAATTTAGCAAAATGCACTCGATTCTATTTTTTGGCCTTATTTCAAATTACTTCTTTGGAGATTTCTTTGTGTATCCTAGATTGATTATTTAAAATTTGCGATAGAGCCGTGGCATTCAAAGCTAATTAATCAGCAATAAATTCTTGTCTCGATTGTGGATCTTCGTCACCTTTGGAGTTCACCAGAACCACAGTTCGGTCATAGTGGAATATTTTGGTCCACCTTCTCGGGACTCGCTGGATATCTTCGGAACCACTTGGAAATAGTCTGTAAAGACGGTGCAATCGATCCATATATTTTGCTTTCATTGAATATTTGTAGTCTCTTTAGTCTCCGCTGAAAACCAAAGATAATCACATAGTGGTGGAATTTCGTGTGATGCATCCTCAAATACTTTGCGGTCTGAATTTTTGATAGAATTCTCATTTTAGTTTTTTAAAAAAATATTTAAGAATCGCCTAATAAACGAACCTTTGTTACTTCCCTCGTATATTGGGATTTGAAAGGTTATCAAAATTCCTTTTAAATAAAGCAGAACAATTAACATAGCCGCATAATCTGAAATAATAATTTAAATTTTAAATTAATATCACGAAATGATATCACTCACTTCTGGTAAGCTCCAATCAAAAGCGAACCAATCAAGGGTTATGCACAAAATGTACTGTGGGTTCAATCTCAATATTAACGATACAAAACAGCCAAATCCGCATGTTTTACATTGGAATTTGTTCGTAAATTCTATCGTGAGAATTATTGAATTGTTTCTGATACCAGTAAGATAAAACTATCTACATTGTAAATTGGAAACCAGCTAAATTATCTTTATTTCTAATGCTATAATGACATTGTCGCCGGCTTTATCTTAGTGGTTAAGAGAGTTTCGATTGTGTAAAAGCATTTCCAATTCGTATTAATGGTTTGTTACGTCTCAAATGAGACGCGGTTACGGCCTTTAAAACATTATTATTTTTATACATATAACTTTGACTTGGGTGTTGTGCAATTTGACAGGTGTCCTTTTCTCATTGTCAGTTTCGAAGAGATACGCAACGAAGCTTTCATGATCGAATACATGTGCGTATTTATCTGTGTGCAACTATTTGTCGAATTGGCATGCTAGCACTAATTCGTTCGATGCACGATTCATTTAATCGTGAACTGCAACGAGAACAGGTCGTGATTCAATAAGCACGACAGTACGAACAAATGTCCCGATTTTGCAGCAAAAAATGTGTACCACACGTTGATGAAGGCAGTTTGACGACGGAATATTCTTCCTCAATACTTCCAGTGGAACAATGGAATTTTCCAGTGAACATTTTTCTGATTGTATTGCTTTTGTCCACAATTCGCTTGAGATTTCTGATAGCGTTAGCTGTTGCATCATCGGGGATTGCAAGCACATCACTGAACGGCGGCAGCACCGCACATTCTGGATTGAAGTTGTCGATAAATATCCACACGAATGATCAGCTAGTGTGCTCAGTTATCAAAAACTCAGCGATGGCCAAGGTATTGCAAGGATGTAAAATCATCATGACGAGTGCGCAATGGCACATAAACAATCATTGGAAGCGTTCAATCGTCGAGTTTACGACGCTATGTGAATACATTTTTGCACGGTCACGACGTCGAAGGAAGAGCACATCACGAAAGTATTTTAAATCGTCGAAATTATATGAACCACAAATGGGTCACCTAACGAACGATTTTGGTAGCAAAGAACGAGGATGTAGACAGGTTGAATTACTTGATTCAAAGCATATCGCTGGGGAAAATGCATTGTTACAAATACATTGACTGTGTGTCCAATCAAGACGACGCAATCAACTAGCTGACCGAGTTTGATCGTCGAAAATACCACCAACTGGATATACTCAAGATCGAATCTATGCTAATCAGACTGTGTAATCTGAACCATCTGAGGTACAACTGACCATGACAATAACAAGGAAATTTTAGATTTATTCTAAATCTGAAACTTCTGTGTTCTTGTCATGCGTGAACGATAGTTCGAAAAGGAAAAATTTGATCATTTTCGCGTCGAAAAGCAAAACCAAAAAAGTACGCCTTCTATTGATTTGCGTCTATATTTAATTTAATTCCACTCGAATAAAATACATTTCATCTAGTGGAAGCCACTATAGTTCACATATAGAAGTTTAGGATGGAAATGAATTACGATTGCACTATTATGTATGTGAGATAGCGGAATTAGGATAACTTACTATACGGGTAGCCGTCCATAAATTAGGATTTGTCTGATCATTTATTGAATTTTAATAGTAAAACTTAACGCCAAGTCATCAGCATATTCGGGACCCAACAAATTCATTTCAAATGTAAATAAATTAGAAAAAGTTAAGTTTTGTGGAACTATACAGTTTAAATAATCTATGGCTTAGAAGCCGTAAACGGCCCTTACCGCGTCTCAAATGAGACCTTACGAACCATTTTAACGATTGGTGTAGATGGTCAGCCCAATGTTTTATGTTATCCGGTAGCATGTTAATTTTTGGTTAACGGTAGGAGTCGACTACGAGACCGCGGTGTGATGAGCAACTCTTTTAACCATCAAGCTACAACCGGCGACACAGTTTAAATAGCCATGTGATTCACTGAGAGGGTTAATCATTTGATGGTGATTTTTTGATCAATAAATTGATGGTGAATTCCCAGATAATCACTAAACTATACACATTCGCAAGCTGCCAGGAAAAGCGAAGGCATTAAATATCAACCACATGACAGTTTGGAATAAGTTGAAAAGAACAGGCTACAAAACGAAGCTCGATGTTTGAGCGCCACATGAATTAATGCAAATAAATTAGATGAACCGAATTATCAACAGTGAAATGATGATGAACCGAAACGAAATCGACCCATTTTTAAATTTTTAAATCTATTATGGTTGACGATACTTAACCGTCTATGCTCGGTTCTCCAATTTGTATAGTGCGGGTGTTGTGATAGGGAAAATATTACGGAAAATATAAACAATACACAAGATACATTAAACTTGCAGATACCACGAAGTTACACCAATGACAGTAACAACATAACATGTCACGAATTTACATCACATCCGCAGAATATTATTAACACCTTACTGACAAATAATCCAATATAGTCACAGCAATTTAATGATAGAAACGTGCCAAAAATAATTTTTCAGGTATTTGAAAGAGCTTTAGAAATATACTTTTTAGCATACGTGAACGCGACTTGATAGTGCAATTATAACAACACCTAGAATCGAGTGGGTGTTTCACACCAATTTTTTGTAAATAAATTCTTAATCTCATTTATATACTTATGCACTTAAAAGTATATGTTTGTTTTATGAGTATATAGGCACTGAATATGATTTAATTCGAACTTCAACAAAATTTTATTTCTATTTTATGCTTCAATAATTGAACCATGGAGCCAAAAAGTAAACCCATAAAAAAGTTATCTCGAAAAAATCACGACAAGTGAATTACACACATTGTTAATTTATTGGCTGTGCATTGGCAAGGGTATTCGATAAATGTATAATAAAACAAATAAATTGACAATTCGTGTGAAATTTGAGATTATAACTTACAAATTGTATTCCAAATGTGAACGTGGGTAATGTAATCATTAAAACGGGGTCTCTAAGAACATAGATCAGATATTTGGTGTTGGGTTCATTGATTTTGAGACCAATTTTATTTTCGTGGGTCAAGTATCTTTTTTATTCCTTCGCTATTTGATTCTTTCATAGGGTTATTTTCTAGATCGTCGTATCTGCATGCTTTCTGACAGCTAGACAGTATGAATGAAGTCAGACTTTATTGGATACCCACATGGGTATCAAAAAAAATGTTTTGGCACATTTAGACGCAGCTTCCACTTTTGTGGACCTGAGCCCGCCGTAGGAGTGACGTCATTATCTCTTAAGAGACTATAACTTTGGTGATCTGCAGCAGAAGATATGGAACAACCGCACCTCTTATCTCCTATCAATAATCTTCTTGGAACAATAAATCAGTAAAGATCCCAGCTCTTAAATTATGATAGATGCACTTTGAGGATCTCACTATGCATTTTGGACTAGAAGAAACTGTTAAGCACTTCTTGTGTTCCTGTTCTTCATGCTCTTTCCATAGACTGCACTGCTTTGGATCGTTATTCTAATTTGAGAATCAACTGACGACCTTGATGATACCAGTTATATCTTGTACTTCATAAGACGAACAAACAGATTTCGAAACAGTGTTCGTCTGGGAAGCGATGTCACATTGAGCCAATCGAGCCTGAGTGACTGGAAAAAAATATTGAAACCCAAAGTTCAGATTTACCAGCTCGCAATATGCGGTAGGTGACAATACCTATAATTATTTTTGTTACTTTTTGTATATTTAGCTATCCTACCTGACTAGCAAGAAAATTTCCGTCATAATATTGCAATTAAATGGATACTGTCTAACGAATTCATATACGTCCATCCATTTGAAATTGACTTCAAGAAATTCTAGCCGAAGACAAGTTTTTCAAGTGAATCTTAATCATAGCCAGTATACAGATCAATGTTATTACATTTATGTAAAGAGTGGTTTTTGCCACCTTAGAGATTAAATTAACAAATCGCAGTTTGATATCGTACTCTGTTAAGAACCAATCATCTTAAAGCAAAATAATTCGTTGTTCTCAGTAATCACATAGACAGACGCATGTTACATATTAGATTAATTCTTGGATATTCATATTGAGACATTTTACTTGAAACACAATTATAAATCCTACCACAATTATAAATCCTATAAAAGAACAAACACGTTTAAGATTTGAAACAGCTAAGACTCTGTCTATCCAACTTATAGAATATAAGAAAAATTGTCGAATAGTAAGTGAAAGTATTCATCATATTTTTATTGTTAAAGTTGACTAGAACCCTTTGAGGTTCCGCACTCAATGCCACAAAGGACACTTGGTACAAACCTTTGATTTCATCAAAGAGTACATACGCGTTCCGCATCCTTAGCGAGCTGGAGTGGTTTGAACCAGAGCAGAGAAAACAATAGATGTACATGATTAATTCTAGCATTGAAAACAAGGGATCTAAATCATAAACATCCTCAAGGCTTTCGTCACATACAGCATCATTGACAAGTCACATGCAATAAAGATAACTTTTGAAACGGCCATGGCCAGTTAATATAGAAACCAATATTCTCAAGTTGTCCTTTTTTATAGAAAGAGCGTAAAGCTTCGAATTAAACCTTCTGGCAAAATATTTCGCCCTACGACAGATAGAGATAGCTGACCACGTTAACTTTAGATTCAAAAGGGCAACGTGTTTAATTGTTTTTTTTTAACTAAGTATGTGAAGACGCAAAGGGCCAGCTGGTTCAGGTCCTATGAAACACAAGCAGGAACCCAGTTTTAACTGAACTGTTAAGCTGAAATTCATTGCTCTCAATATCACAGTGGGCATATATCCACATGGCCGTTATTTTGTTGTTACAACCATGAAGGTACAACCTTCTATCAATCTGTCTATGTTCTACCAATTTGGAGTTCGTTAGAGAATTATTCAAGGAATGAAGGACATTTTTACTATAGGAACAAAATATAATCTTTTGACACATGATGCCCTACTTATATTTTATACGTTGTTTGTATTAATTAGGACATAGGACCACAGTACAAGTAGCTCATACCCAAAAACAAACTCCTGAAATGGTGATCATAAATCGATAGTTGTGTGTATCAAAATTATCTATAATTTAATATAAACGGTCGGGATCTAAAAGGGGTTTTCAAAAATCATAAATTACGATCTGATATGTGTATGAACACACTTTTCTAACATTAGTCATATTGCTTAGTAACCGCAGTCTCGTTCGCTGTTAACCTTCACATAATTATGCACGGGATGAACTGCATTCATTGGACTGACCACCTACAATCCGCATCTAATACGCATTAAACGATAAGAAATGTCTCAGTGGATTCGGTTAAGACTAGTTACGGCGTAACAGTGGCTACATATCAAAAAGATGAAGTGAATTATATTTTTCAGATTTTAAATTAGACGATTGCTTGCAAGAAAGTGGTCAACCATGTTATAGATCAATTAAATACATCTTACTACAGCAAATATTCTTTAAAACGTGTATAATTAGTAATTACAGATTTAAAATATAATAAGCAAAACACAGAGTACAGATCAGTAGTAGCGACAAGTCAGACATTTAATAAAGTACATCAAAATAATTTGTCTTAATGTTCATTCTGGCATTAAGTGAAATCGCACTAAACTGTGATACATGTACTTATATACTTAGAATGTAAAATAAGGTGAGATTCATAAATAAAAGTGAGAAGTATGCCTGATGTACTTTTACAATCTTTGTATTGGCAGTGAGGGGTGTGTTCAGTATGGGTTACCTATTGATGGGGATGGTTGATTGCTGGTGTATTGAGGGCTCGATTTGATGGTTGATGCATTAAAAACTGGTATAATCTGATTGAATTGTCTATTGATTATTACATGATGGTTGGGTTTACTAACAAAACCAATTTGTATTGTTCTTGATTTGGTCTACCAATTAAGTGGCACTGTCTTCTTGCACAGCTCTTGCCTTATTGTTTCCATGAAGCAATGGTTTTGTTTTGTATGGACCAGTGGAATTTGTTTGGTGTTATGTTTGAGGTTGGATGAGGGTTGCTGGAGCGGCAGTCTTGCTTGGTTGGTTTGTTTTCAATTAGCAGTTACTTCGCTTTTTAAAATGGGAATCACGATCTTGAAATGGGACTGACATGGGACAAACAGATACTTGTACTTATGTATATAAAATAAGACGAAATTTATACAAGTTTATAGCTTAAGTGAGATGCAAATATTTACGTTTTGATTTTGCTCAGGCGATATCATTTGATAAATCAACATTTAAATTATCTGATGACGTTAAAGTGATGTCTCATTTATGAATGAGATGTTATATAATCAATTGAAACGTATCATCTTTTTAATTGTCTGCCTTAGATATAATATATATTTACAAAAATAGTAGTTTAATCAACATCTAATAATTGACGTAAAAAAATTATTAACCAAATGGCGCAGTGATAAGGAGGGTGTCAGTCTGCGGTATCGGATTTGTTCGAGATGGAAAAGAGATTTCTCATCATTGATTACAATCGGATTAACACATCTATAATCTTACGCTGAACATAATATTTTAAGGATCGATCCATATTCCATATCAGTATACTCATTAAATCAGGCTTTACACGTAGCTCATAATGCAATGTGTAGATGGTTTACGCAAATCGACATATAGCTGTACGTTCACAATTTTACTTCAGCGTAAGATACAGAGATAAAAGAGAACTGCGAGAGTTATAGTTTGCTCTATAGTGATCTGTTCTAATAGATAATAGTAATCTTCTAAAATTGCAGCATATATTTCTTTATATAGTGATTCAAAACTTTCCACGAAACCGACAAAGTGGTGCAGTGGTTAAAGACGCGTCAATTGGAACGAGTTACAGGGTTTGAATCCTAATGACATTTTCACCATCTGATTAGGATCGGTGGTGTGAATGAGGACATCTATGACCCTCTGTTAGATGCAGAGTTCATGAGCCAACCCTTCTTCCATGTCAGTACTATAGGCCTTTTTTAGTTTTATCAAACTACTTCCAATATTGCCATCTATATAAATTTACAAATGACATTTTAGGATCGTGATATGTGATACTTTAATAAATAATAGAATTATTAGATTTAGCAGAGTAATTATTGAAGACCATTAAAATAAAATATTTATTTAAGAAATTCAATCAACTACTTATGTACATAATTATTAAAGTACCAGTGTTTAAAATAACGTTATTTGGGTTGGAAGGTAGCCAAAATAATTTATGGAATAAGTTTATAAGTAAGCAAAATTCTTATTTTAGAACTGGACTAATATGATTATCGGAATGACAAACAAATTATATTTATTTCAATAATAATGCTAGAATATGTATTTATTATTGTTTGTTCGTTATTTTTTTAATAATTTTCGATAGCGGAAAATTTTGAGTATCAAATTTTTTAATGTATTACTTTTTATAACATCTAAACAGGAAATGATTGTTCAGATTTTGAACTCAATAAGTCTAGCATATCATTAATTTGGTTTGCAAACAAATCTCAGAAGAGTGAAACCCATATCAAATCTGTTCACTTTATAAAATTGGGGATCGGGTAAAATGCAACAACCAGTTGAATACCAGCTACAAGTTTTGGACGTCGCAACAAGTTACAGCAGCATTCATCCTAACAGATCACAACCGATCATATTTGTTGAAGCGTGCATCACCTCAAAACAACATCTTATTCCGACAATCCAATCAACTTTTTGCATATACGGAATTTCACCCCCGTTGGTCTCAAAATCAACAAGTCCAAAACCCATTATCTAATCTCTGGGTTTCGAGACCAAGATGCAATTGCTTTTCAATAGTGGTGACCACTCGTTTGAAGAAGTGATGAGATTCAAGTATCGTAGTTTGGAGGAGGATATCAAGGTTGCCTTGCCGCTGGAAATCGGGCTTTATATCCTCACGACCGCATCTGAAATCAAAATATCTTTCAAATACGGATAAGCTGAAATTTAACAGAGTGTTGATCAGACCCGTTGTTATGTATAGATGTGAGAGTTGGACCTTGGCGAATAACTACTAAAGATAGTTTCTAACAGTTGATAGAAGTATTATGCGTGTCATACTTATATGGGCCAAAACGCGAAATTGATGGCCATATCGAGTTTTTTTTTCAAACACGGAATTTAATGTGAATTCCTGATATCGGACATTAAATCAAAAGACCGTAATTACGCTGGCCTTGTGCTGATTCGAATAATATAAAAAGAAACCGCTTTCCATTAAGCGAAGAGGTCGACGATGGATTCACGGTGAAGAGGACGATCTGGTATCTCCTAATTGTTTAAAACAATATGAAGAGTTGGTTCTCGATCGAAACCGATCGAGTCAGATTGGTGATATGGTACGGACCAACAATGGCGTGTAAACCCCGTTAAAAAATGTAAATATACTTATTGGAGAAATACTACAAGAACAATACTTCTATGGATAGAGTATTTATTACAGGATTCGAGTGAGACAAAAACCCATATCTTGGAAATATGTTTTCCACCAGCTCAACATAAAATACCGGATGAGATATTGATTGAAGCATCGTTCCTGAAAGAAAAAAACTAAGGCAACGATACTTATCATTGAAGCTATGTTACATGGTAGTATCGCGAACCCTCGAAATTGAAATAATTTTTAAATTGCTTACTTTTTGTACGTCTCATAGCAACCTGAGACAAAGTTGAAATTTTAAAGTAGCTTATTTCGTACTTGTTTCCTTTGTATTGTTTTACACCTCATTTCGTTTTGAAATATTTTTTTTCAAAAGTATCTCGTTTCATACCTTATAGCTAGTACTGTTTTGTCATATTTAATTGTTATAAAATTAGTTTAATATTTGTCATTACCGTTCTTTCGAATGATTTTTATCAATGTTTAGTTACTATTCTCTACAACTTACCAGTAAACCAATAATCTATGGCTTAGAAGCCGTAAACGGCACTTACACCGCATCTCAACTGAGACCTTACGAACTATTGTAGTTGGTCAGCTCAACGAATATTTTTACACACAATCGCTTTTTATGTCATCCGGTTCATGTGCATTTTTAGTCAACGGCCAGGATCGAACTCGAGACCGCGGCGTGATGAGAAACTCTCTTCACCAATAAGCAATACAATCGGCGAAAACTTCAAGTCGACCAGTAAACCACAAGTACCGGAAAATTTAAAAGAGCAACATACCACCGACTTTAAGTTTGTTTGTGTATCAGTCATTTACTCCTACAAACGGATACGATTCTTTTGACGTTCAATTCATTTATAAAGTTTATAAAAATTACTTTCCAAAATACTACCGGAGACAAGACAGGAATTCAAAAATATATACTTATACTCATATAACACGTGAAAATACCGGAAACAGAATGGGATAAAACTTCCTACCAATATCTAGATACGTGGAGAAATCCCTAATTGTTTTGGTTGTATGGACAGCAAATACATATTGATCAGCAGGGTCGAGGGTCGATGCATTTAAACTATAAAAAGCCATTAGGTTCATACTGGAATAAATGAGAATTCGGATGGTGGTGTGTTAAAACTAAATTAAGTTTACCAACTGCAACGATATTACCTGGTGCAAATGAGTAAGCTTCCAGAACAAACGAATCATGAAATTTTTTCTCACAAACATTTAACTTACGAAAAGCGTGTTTTCAACTTATTTTTATCACGGGCAAAAAGAGTGGTTGGTAAAGTTTTTGGAATTTTATCATCGTGTTTCCGAATTTTCCAGAAACCAGAATTAACATTTAATTAAGTAGGGTCAACAAAATTGATTAGTTATTTTTACGTGTTGCTATTTATTGTCTAGAGCACGAACATTTCATGAAACTCACTATCCGTAAAACAGCATAATGAAACAAATTAATCGGAATATCCGACAACACACCGAGGAACATCATAACTCTTAAACAAGTGATAATTTGTTGTTGAAATTGTAAACTTGGGCCAAATTAGATACTAATTTTAAAAAAACATTTCTGGAACGTATCAGGCTCGGAATCCGAGGGCATGAGATTGTTGGCTTCATAAGTAATATTATATATATATGTTACTGGTCTAAATGGAAAATTTCATTTCAAATCTATTATAGTAAACATCACTCAAGTGAGAATAACTCTTCACTTGAGTAATTGGAATACAGAGTCATTGAAATTTATACAAACTCGTTTGGCTTAAATCTTCATGTATACAATTTTTAGCATCATCTCAATTTTCACATAATTTTTTTTAAAATACTCGTATTAATACTCCTTGCTGATTTAATTATTGTTTCTTAATTTTCCACTATCATGGAATTTAATTTGATTGTGTGTGCTTGTTGTTTATGAAGTGGATAACACGTTTTTCACTTGATAAACAAGCACCCACAATTTTACATTTTTTGTCTGTTTCTATCTTTGCAGTATGTTTTGGGGCTCAATGATTTCCCAACTCTTTCTTTTTTACGTTTTTTAATAGCCAAATCGAGGACGTGCGATTAGGTCCGGTTTACGTAAAACCATCTGCACATAGCTAATTCTCAGTCTATATAGTACTGCCGTGGAAAAAAGGATGACCTATGAATTCTGCATTCTATCAGAGTTATAGATGTGTTCATTCACACCACCCGTCGTAATCAGATGGTAAAAAGTCCTTTTTGCATCCTTCCCCCTATCAGGATTCCAACTCCTCCCGTACGATAATTGCCGCAGCTTTGACCACTGCGCCACTTGGTATGTAATCTTTCATTTTCATTTGATTTAAACTAAAGCCGAATGCTTGATGACAAAACACGGACTTATGTTTCGATATCAATGTTAACCTTATTAAGGACCAAATTCAAATTTATGTAGTTTGACATTAATGTTTACCAGATAACAGCAGATTTAGTTAACTATTTGAAAACGAATTTTAAGTTAATTCATAAAGTCAGAAATTTATACTTATACAGTTGGCATTAATGCTATTTAGATACAAAACTTTGTTCGATGCTTGTCGAGCGATTGACTTTTATGTCATAGTTAGATCTACGTTATACAAGTCCGATGTAAAACTAACTCAAATGTCGGAATTCTTTACCATTGGTAATTACGCCCGAAATATATATTCTACCGTCATATTTGTTTGATGTAAACAATCAACTATGTCACTCAAGTCAAATTAGGATTTTAAGTCATAAGACCAACATTTCAAAAATATTTGGACTTACCGGGAACTATGCATAGATCTACTACAAATAGTCAGATTTGGTTGAACGTAGTAAAAATCAAAACTAAACCAAAAAATCCTTACAACGAAAATTAATAATACGAAGAATATTCGAGGACAAATTTAATTTCCAAATGTACCGCTTTCCCCCCTTATTTTTCGCATTTTCATTGTATATTAATTTTTTCACATAAACATCTCAATGTATATCCATAAATACAAAATAATTTAGATTATAGCACAAGCAGTGACAGTACATTGTATAAAATTCAAATACGAACACTTGTTGATTGTATGATTGATGAAGAATGTATATACAGAACAACTTGGACTGAGTAATATTTAAATGAGCACATTCAAGATGAAGATACACAAAAGATATAATAATGGAGAGTAAGACAGGCTAAGAATACATAAACATCTCTATACTGTCAGTTATGGGTATTTAATATATTTTTTAACTAACACTCATTTATGGATTTTATACAAATGATTAACATAATGTTACTCCAAAATGAAGACATTTACTATACAGTTTTTAGTTTTACAATCAAAAAACCACAAAAGGGAACATACGTACTTATTTCATCGTAAGTAATTTGGGATAGGTTAGTTATTACGTTATATCACACTCGTATTTGTGTTAAGTTTTTATTTCTGATAAGCTGTATTCATTAGTATTAACGACCTGTCTGTCTTTCTTTGCCATCTGTTTTGAGCCTCAAGGTTCTCCTAACTCTTTTGCGGTTTGGTAATTTACGTCCTAATTTACGCCATTATATAGCCAAATCGATGATGTGCGCCTTGGAACAGATTTACATAGAACCATCTGAACATTGCATAGCTCGATGCCAGTACTGACATGGGAGATGGGTTGGCCCATGATTCTGCACTCCAACAGGGGTGTCATAGATGTATTCATTACTTTTTGTATTCTGGCCCTATCGGAATTCTCTTTTCACCCCAATTTCCGCAGCTTTAATCACTACGCCATTTGGTAAGTTATTTACAACCTTAAAGATCATTAAAGAGAGTTGCCCAGTACTGGACTAAAGAATCAAACTTTTTTTCATTAACGGGTATGTCGCAGAGGTAACGTCGAAGCGGTACGTACATCAATAAATTTTTTGCTGATGGTACGCGAAGTATCAGTAAGTATAAAGAAATGTCATTTTCATCTTAACTAACATTTGACTTGGGTAAATAATTATTAGCCCATTAAATATTAACGATCTATGCATCGATCTACGGCGCTATTAAGGTAGTAATAACATTTGAAAGATAGTTCTTCAAAATTGCCTACCGGTACCAAACGATCCGATCTAATGTAATTTACAAATAAGTATTTTAAATATGTTCAACTATAAATACTCGTTGGTTTGTTTTTATCTTTGTAATCTTGTTTGGGGCTCAAAGCACTTTCAACTCTTTCGTGGTTCGCAATTTATGTACTACTTTACGCCACTACAGCCAAAGTGAACGAGTGGCTATAAGACTGATTTACGTAGAACCATCTGCATACATACATCTTCAAGTCAGACTATGGTTTCTGAAATGGAAGATGAGTCGGTTTATAAATTCTGCACGCCAAGAGAGGGGTTTTAGATGTCTTCATTAACACCACCGATCATAATCAGACGATGAACATCTTTTTTGAAAAACTTTTTAAGCATTCTTGTATATTTGCTTTAAGAAATCAGTTTGTTTTCCTAGAATCTTCAAAGTTTCGTCTTTAAATTTGAGGCAGTTCAACATAACCACTTAATATCACTTAAGTGGTTTTGAATAATTTTATTTATTCATGTTGGTTATCATTCCTGTGGTTAGTAACACGCCGATTTTCGCCTAATTCGTTTTACTTTTCACCCAGTTATGTTATATTGAAAAAAACACATTACATACACTTTATTATGATTTTGGAAAATCACGTTTCCTGAAAAGTGCACTATTCTCAGTTAAGTGGTTACGTTAAATTGCCACAGAAATAACTATTTTACAGTTCAGCATTTGATAAATCGCTATTATCAAACTATGTACGAGATATGAAATTTGGTGAAAATCTCAATTCAATAGAACGTATTAAATGCCAATGGGCTTCAAACCGGCAATACTCGTCAGCTTCGAAATCATATCAAATGGATTAAAGGGCCGAAATCCCAAAATTAAAATACGTCATGCAGCCAGAAGCAAACCGAATACAGTACGAAAAAAGCAAAACCAGGAGCAGACTGAAATTCTGGAAGAATTAAATAAGGTGTGACTTCATCGATTTCGATTACCAGCCAGCTCTTCATACTTTTGTGAATATTCTGAAGATGTCTGAGATCTAATGAGATGTATTTAAGCCGGTGGAGCTATAGTCGCCGATAGCGATCTTTACCTGCCGAAAGAAGGCTATCCCTTTAAAAATCGCAGTATCATTCGGTTCGGATCAGCACGCAGACCGATCCAGCGTACTCGCTGACCTTTGATTTCAGCTTATCCGCATTTGTACAATTTCAGCTTATCCCCATTTGGAGAGATTTTGATTTCAGAAGTGGACGTATATTATATAAAAACCGATTGCCAGCGGCAAGATGAACCTTGATATTCTCTTTCACACCAGTCTCGTGAGTAATGAGAGATCCAAGATACACTCATCATTCCTTCAAACGTTTGGTTACCACTTCTACAACCAGCGATTAGATATTTGGTTTTGGTCTTGTTGATTTTAAAACCAACAGAAGCAGAACACCGTTTTAGTGTATCTTGTATCTCTTTCACTCCATTGCTATTTAATCCAATCACACAGATATCATCTGCTTATGCAAAAAGTTGTTTGGATTACGAAGGATCCAAAATGGGATTAAAAAGTGTCGAGGACAGCGCATTTTAGTTAAACCAGAACTCCACAGAGTGGCATTGATTGACAGCTAAGGCACTGAATCAACCAGCCGATGAAGACGTTTGTCTTGAAATGTATGGCATCATATTATATGTGATCTGTGATGTTCGTTTCGCTATGCCGGTTTCGATCTGATGACGTCATTGATTTGTTGTGTGATAGAAAAGATCATATCCATCTCATCGGGCATATGCGACCGGTCTTGATGTATGTTGCATATATGATTTGAGGCTATGTTGCAACAGTTCTAGAGAATTACAAAATTTGAATCGACACTGTTTTTTCGATTTTTTATATGATTTTCTATTGTGGCGTGACTGTTCTTTGTAAAGGGTGGTTACATTTTATGCGACGACGTTGAATGTAAACCACGCCTAAACGTTAAGTTTTTTCTGCATTTAATTTGACATTTCTCAATTTCAGACTAGCTCAATTTGAACCATGGAAAAATACACAATCGAATAACGCGTTTAAATTATTCAGGCATTTTATGAAAATGAGCGTTCAAATCAAAATGCATATCGTGCACTTCGTGATTTGTTTGGTCAATTTAATCGTCCAACTGTGCGCACAATCGGTGAAATAATGCAAAAATTGGAGCAAACCGGGTCTATAGGAGATTTTAAAACACCAGTGCATGCTCCTACAGTTCGTACTGAAGAAAATATTGCTGCTGTTCGCGATAGTGTGGTTGAAGAGCCGTCCACCTCAACACGTCGTCGTGCCCAATAATTGCACCTCTCACGCTCGTCGTTAATGAACATCATGCATAAAGACTTGCATTTTCAGACATATAAGGTGCAATTGAATCAAGTACTAAAGCCTCTTGACCATTCCAAACGTCAGAATGGTGGCAAGAAATGGTAACAGTGGATGATCAATTTTCGAGAAAATCATCTTCAGTGATGAGGTACATTTTCACCTCATCTCAATGGATTCGTCAATAAGCAGAATTGCCGCATTTGGGCGAATCATAATTCAAGAGTGATTGTCGAAAAACCAATGCACCCACAAAGAGTGACTGTTTGGTGCGGTTTATGGGCTGGCGGCATCATCGGGCCGTATTTTTTCCAAAATGAGGCCGGTCCGGCAGTTACTGTGAATGGTGTTCGCTATCGTGAGATAATAACGAACTTTTTATATCCCGAATTGGAAGATATGGATGTGAACGATGTGTGATTTCAACAGGACGATGCCACTTGCCACACAGCTAACGAAACAATGGCTCTTTTGCATGTCAAATTCAATGGCCGTGTTATCTCACGTGATGTCGATGTCAATTGGCCACCAAGATCATGTGATGTAACACCGTTGGACTTCTTTCTTTGGAGTTATTTGAAAGAAAAGGTATATGTCGATAAGCCAGCAAAAATTCAAAAGCTAAAGGACAAGATGATTCGGCACATTAACGGCATAGAACCTCAATAATGCCTAAGCGTCATCGAAAATTTTGAACATCGGTTGGAGGTGTGCCGCCGAGGTCGCGGCGGCCATTTGGCCGCATACCATATTATCATAATAAAAGGAATTGACAGTAATTTCCTAAATAATTTGTGTTTTACTCAAAATCAACATCGGCCCTTAAAATTTATCCACCCTTTATTTCAATGATATTATTTTTGTATTGTTTATACTATGTTGTGAACGCCACAATACACAGATAATTGACAGGTTGGCAGTCTTATATGTAAGCGTAATCTTAAGTTCTTGGGACACGTGGCCTTCATTTATAGTCATGGAGTTTCGTGGAGAACCACGAGTTCCAAAGATACTCTTTCATACATGTGATGAGACCGTCTTATGTTTCATTCAAAATATTTACGAAATATGGATACTATGTATTAGAAGGGCAGTTCGATAAGCAACAATATAGCAAGAGTGAATCTTTATATTATGAAAATAACTTGAAAGTATAAATCAGAATAATCGAAAGACAACAGACTGATTTATAAGAACCATAGATTTAAAATGTAAGTTGAGTAAGTTGAGATTTACAAAGACATAATCTTATCGAAGCATTTATTTTGATCCTGTGTCAGTATTCTACAGTATAAGAAACGAGATTAAGAATAAAATAAAAAATGTTTATGACATGATACAAAAAATATTATTTCCAATTCCCTTGAACATCTTAAGAACAATATGTAGATGGTGTTATAAAAATGTATTTAACATTTCACTTTAATACTCTAAAACTATCTTAAAGACATATGACCAACTTGATTTCACTTTCTTAAAGTTGAATGTTCTGTAAAGCAAGATTATATTTACGTTATAGATAATATTGTAAATAGACCCTTTTGTTAATTATCTGAGCACTTAATCCACCTATTTACCCAAACACCTACAATCACGTAATCACGAAAATTTTTATAATTCTTAATCCTAAAATTACATAAACGTCTACACCCTCTCACTAATTCACAGATTCTAAGAAATGTATCCAGGAAACTTGTATTTATTACCTTGTATCTCGATGAACTTCCAGCATTTCATGCTCACAAAATTGGGGTATAAATTTCCTATTTAGATATAATTAATCACATCACCAAACATTTTGCTTTTATTAGTAACAATACATGTTATTTGCCACACTACATAAGTAGAATCAAATCACTAAAATTCACAAAAAAAAACTTATCGAGGTTAGAACAATTATCACAAAATTTAATAAATTTATATTCTTTGAAATAGTTTTTTTTACACAACGACAATAATTTATTTTTTTTAAGAAAAAATATAAATTCAATAAAAAAATAAAAAAAGGAATTTTTTGTTATTAATTAATTAGTTAATTACTCCACAACAGTACATTTTCCCTTTAATCACCTTAAAAAAATATTTAACTCGACGTACATGTATGCATGGGAAATAAATAAAAGAAACGCGAATTATTTTTGCTTTTTGTTTTGATAGCAAAAAACAAACACAAACACAAGACGTACAAATAAACGGAATGAAACGAAACGTCAAAAATTATACACAATCACAACAACAATATAAAATAGTTTTACATTTTTAATTAATTATTTTGAAGTTTATTGTTTTTTTTTTTTAACTTATCGATATGTAATAATAAATAAATAAAATTTATACAATTTATTCTAGTCTTTTAATTCTATCAACCGACATCTAACGACAAAGAATTACAACTAAATGATATTTGTTGTGTAGAAAACTTTATGCAAAATAAAATGAATTAAAAAAAAATGTGGTGGGACAATTTTCAGAGTGGCGCATGTGTAACTGGCCGAATATATGTATAACAGTTTTAATTTTTAAATCAAGCAATAGAACAAGATGCGATTGTATTAAAATAAGTTACAGAGGATGTTATTTATATAAATGATACCACTTCGAATCCAATGACGAGTTTGTAAACTGATAGGACGAATGCTGTGTAAATAATAATTACTAAGCTTCTTATGATAAACCAAATCAAACATTGTAACTGTTATAATTTTGGGGCAGCGTGAACATCGACACCTTTCGTACATTTGTAATTCGACCAAAATAATTGACATCTAGTCTGATGACATTTAAAATATAAACACGCCATAACCAAAAGTATAGATTTACCATTTTTAAAATTTAAATAATGTTATCATTTTTTCGGAAGCGTAATAATTCTGAAACAGAAGCAAATGGATCTGTAGCAAATAGATCAGATACATTAAAAAATGAAGTGGTGATAGGAACAGATGCGCTATTAACCAATTTAGGATATTCCGATACCACAGAATTGAAAGAAACGATTTATGGTAGAAATAGAATGAAAATAGTTTTTCAATTTATATAATTACTTTTTTACTTTGTAGATATATTACGAACGATTAAAGATCCGGAAAAGCCAAATACATTAGAGGATTTAAATGTAGTGTATGAAAATGGAATTTTCATTCAAAATCCAACGAATAACGGTGTTCATGTGGTTCGGGTCGAATTTAACCCAACCGTACCACATTGTTCACTAGCCACTCTTATTGGACTTTGTATTCGCGTTAAAATCGAAAGAAATATATCACACAAACTAAAACTAGATATTTACATAAAGAAAGGAGCTCACACAACCGAGGATGAAAGTATGTTATACTATTTAGTAATTAAAGTAAATTATGATAAAATTATTTTCTATTTAAGTAAACAAGCAAATAAACGATAAAGAGAGAATTGCAGCGGCAATGGAAAATCCAAATTTAAAAGAATTGGTTGAAAATTGTATAAAGGAAGAGGAATAAAAATGTGACAGAAGACTGATTTACTTGGATGCGCAGTGTTTTATTCATGTCCTACCAACTTAACAAACTTCATTTTTTTTTTCAAGTGTCAAATTCTAGTTCAAAAATTATAAAGTACACGACGTGTCTGCTATTTTACATTACCCACATAAAAAAAATAAAAACAAAAATATATTTTTTAACTTAAAAGTAGAATATTAAATAAAAATGTAATTTATTATCGGTGATTATAAGTTTGGTGATGAGTTAGTATTAAAATAATTATACAGAAAATATAGTTTTATTTGTTAAAAATCGTAAATTCTGACGTATGACGTGTCTTTTGTTGCGGTAAAGTCGGCTAAAAGGTAAATCGTTATATTTGGAGTACAAAAATGACTCCCAGAAAAAGAGTTGGAAATGTATTGGATGATAGTTCGTCCCGGTTAATAGAGCCACACCATAATGAAGATGATACTAGCAACCACGAGGCAAGTGATTTGCGTGGTGATCGTATGAATATTGCGATTTTGTTTTTCTTATATTTACTGCAAGGTATACCATTGGGTTTAACAGCAGCCATCCCGATGTTGTTACAAAATCGTGGCGCTAGTTATAAACAGCAAGTCAGTATCTCGTTTAAAATGCGGAAATTTTATTTTATATTATAAACAAATATGTTAATTCCACAGAATAGATAACATAATGTTAGTACTTTTTTTTATTTTTTTTTATCGAGTAGGCAGAATTCAGTTTTGCGCACTGGCCATTTAGTATCAAGTTACTGTGGGCGCCAATAGTAGATTCGTTGTATTGGAATCGTTTTGGAAAACGAAAATCATGGCTAATTCCAACACAATATCTAATTGGATTGTTTATGTTGTTGTTGTCGAGTCAAGTAAATCAGTGGCTGATTGGCGATGGCGAATATCCGGATGTTCAAATACTAACAGCAATATTTTTCTGTTTGAATTTCTTTGCGGCAACACAAGATATTGCAGTAGACGGTTGGGCACTCACTATGTTGAAACGTCGAAATGTTGGACACGCATCTACATGTAATAGTGTTGGACAGACGGCCGGTTATTTTCTCGGCTATGTTGCATTCATGGCATTGGAGAGTAAAGATTTTTGCAATTCTTATTTGCGCACAATCCCAGACGATGAAGGATTAGTCACACTACCAGGATTTCTTTGGTTTTGGGGCATCGTATTCTTAGTAACAACAACGCTAGTTGCAATATTAAAGCGGGAAAATCCAGACACCGAGCACAGTAACAATCAAGACCATCCAGAACTAGGAATACAAGAAACATATTCTTTGCTGTGGGATATTATTCGAATGAGACCAATTCAAATTTTAGGCGCAGTTCTATTAACTGTAAAAGTGGCATTTGCCGCCTGTGATGCAGTCTCATCTTTAAAATTAGTCGAAATGGGAGTGCCTAAAGATAAATTAGCAATGCTGGTTGTACCATTAGTGCCTCTTCAAATTTTATTACCTCTAGTCATTAGCAAACATACAACAGGACCAAGACCTATGAATATTTATGTGAAAGCAATTCCATATCGTCTTCTATTTTCAATGTTTGCACCGATCATTGTTTACTTCACACCGATGATGATTGCCGATGGCATTCCTTATTACTACTATGGTATACTACTTGTAGACTATGCACTGTACCAGGTAACATTATATTGCATGTTTGTTGCGGTAATGGCATTTTTCGCACGCATCAGTGATCCAGTGGTTGGTGGTACATACATGACACTCTTGAATACAGTCGCAAATTTGGGAGGAAATTGGCCTAATACCGTCGTTCTTTGGTTAGTGGACGTTTTAACAGCCCGCGAGTGTATTAATCCGGGACCAGACTTAAATACAACGAATATATGTCAAAATCATCACGAGCAAGAAGCATGCAAAGCATCGGGTGGTGAATGTAGAATAAATGTCGATGGTTACTACTTAGAATGTATAATTTGCCTAATCTATGGACTGTTGTGGTATCACTGGGGCAAATCTAAAATACATCATCTTCAGAAATTGCCACAACGGGTATGGCATGTCGTCCACAAAAAGCATAGATAGCAATTAATGACAAACGTTTGACTGTGGATCATCCATTCCATTAATAAATTTAGGTTTTGTTGTATCATTTTTCCACTGCATCTCATGGATCATAAATTGGGAAGTTCCAGGGGAACATCGTATGAAAGATTGATTAATTTAATTTTAGTTTTAATTTATTTTTTTTTTTGTGAAAGCACAATAACATTGTAAATATAAAAAAAATAACAAAAGTGTTTTAACAGAAAAATCTAGTTTTACTTTAAAGTCTTTAAAAATCGTTGGGCCAGCATTGCAATAGCTGCATTTGGAAAACCTGCTGGTAAATTCGGTAGAATAGATCCATCCACGATGTATAGATTTTCAATTCCATGCACCTTGAAATTTCGACTATCGATCACTGAGTTGTTGGGGCTATTACCAAGTCTACAGGTCCCTACTGCATGAAACATAGTCAATGTTAAGTGTCGAACATAGCACTCCCAGTATTCATCCGAATTAAATTGAAATTGTTTGCACTGTGGCATTGATTTAGGATTTAGTTCAATTTTGACTTCATCGTTAAATTTTACCGAATCAACATTCAAAAGGTGGTTGATAGCTTGTAATCCCTTCACTAATGTTTCAATATCACTTGGATGTGTTAAATAATTCGGATTAATAATTGGGTGATCAAACGGAGAGCTAGATTGAAGTTTGATCCAGCCACGACTTTTTGGATGGTTCAAAATAGGCAGTATTGATCCAACGGAATGACCAACAAATGATTCAAAATAATTTCCCCACAGATCATCATCAATGTTGATAACCTTTCGCAAATGGTTTCCACCGTCAGATGAAATTCCGGCCGAAAGCAATAAATATGTAACATTCGATAGAAATCCAAGTCCATCACATCCACTATGTGTGAGAATTCCAGTTCCATGCACTAAATAATCATAAAGTGCTGGGAACGAAATTAATTTTGGTATTGAAGTTTCCAACAGAGAATCAAGCAGTAATATGTCTAATCCGGTAGTGACATGATCCTGAAGATTTAATCCAACTTCAGGAAGATCAACTTTTAAGTCAATGTTTAATTTTTTTAATTCTTCTTTTGGCCCAATACCGGATAACATCAATAATTTTGGTGTCTCGATAGTCCCTGCTGATAGTATAACACCTTTCTCGGCAAATACTTTAAAATATTTCCCGTTCGAATAGTACTCAACACCGGTCGCAGTTTTTCCGTTAAATAATATCTTCGTTGCCAAACTATTCGTTATAATTATTTGGCCTGGTTTCAAATGTTCATAAACATAGTGTCCAAAGGTCCATCGCTTCCCATTATTCTGTGTTAAATTTGGTTTACTAAACCGCCCATCGTCGAATAGCTCATTTCCCGCTATCGTTAGGAACTTGCCCAGTTTCGTGGATCTCTGTAATTCTTGTAGTTTTATGTATTTCTCCGACTCCAGGAAATATGGTAAAATATCCGTTTCATAACTATAGATTTCAGGATCATCGAACCAACCGCGAAAATCATCTGGCTTTCCACGATAATAGATCATATTATTTAGTACATGCGAACCACCAAATATTTTACCTCGCGGCCAATAACTACGATGTTGGTGCAATCCGAAACAAGCTGACTCCTGTGGCGTTGTATAATATTTCCAATTGAATTCGGAATAGTGTAAGCATGGCGTCAGAATTGGAATGTCGAATGGTAGTGATGGATAATAAACTCCAGCCTCGATTAATAATACGCTCGAACTGTTTAGTCCGGCCAAGATAGATGAACCTGCTGTACCCGACCCCACAATTATGTAATCATAATTTAAAGTCACAACCTTATTGGTAATCAATTTTTGACTCCATATCACTAAACTTGTGTAGTTACTGAGAATGAAAAATATAATAAATGAGGTGTATGTGATGAAATACTTCTTTAATAGGAACAGATAAATCGCCATTTTAACGGTATAATAAAAAACGTGGCAATTCAATTGTTAACAATTTAAACTAGTCGATAATACAGTTGTAGCACATATTTATTCAAAATTAGCACTTTTTTATAACAACAAATAAGTCTGTCTCACATATTTCAACCAAGTTCTCACACCAATGTTAAATTACTCAACTTAAATACAACAATTGTAAGGTTAATTGTACAATGTACACTCTACACTGTCACATGAATTACGACAGTTTTGTGCAACTGCAACGTATCAATCCATCAATCAAGATAACGGAAATAAACAGAAATTCAGTAGCGTTCACATTAGGGAAAAATACTATAGAAACTCTATTTTCATATCGAAAGTGAAAAGATGGAGGAAGATATTAATAATTTCGAGTTATCTAATTTGTTTAGATGTTACATATTATTATTTCGAGATTTGATGCGTACAAAAAAAGGCAATCATTTCATTATATGGATGCAGCCCATGAAAATTATTATGATGTGAACTGTACTTTAAAATTGACATTTCGGCTAATAGTAATTACACCCAACTTCATAGCATAAATTGACAGTTAAAATTTTCTCCAAAACAAAAGCACAACGTGCTGTCAGATAATTTAACTAATTTTAATTTAAAATAACTATAAAATGAATTGCCAATTTGGAATACATTTAGGAAACAATAATGTTTGTTTAGCTGTAAGCCGGGTATGTAATTTATATAAATTTAATAAATATACGTTATTAAAACGTTATTAAATGTTATTTTGAGGTTAGGATTCCAATATCGATGTTGTATCGAATAAGGCTGGCGATCGTGTAACCCCTACAATACTGGCGGTGCTTGATGAAGACGAATATGTTGTAGGCGAAACAGCAAAGCAGCGTTTAGGACGAACTCCGGGTGCTACGATATTATATAATTTACAGTTTTGTAATACAGCACTGAGTGCAGATGATTTATTGGAGGTGGCCAAATCATGCGTGTGCAAAGTTGAAACTACTCCGGAATTCAAATATATACTCGAGATCAATGAAATAACTAAAGAAATTACCCCTTATCGAGCAAACGTTGAAATATTCCGTAATGTATTGTCGTCAGCACATCAAATTTGTCATGGCGACGATCAGAATGCGGAATATCCAGTTGTTATATCGATACCCGATTATTTTAATCTCGACAGTGGTAAAGAAATTCGCCGAGCTGCTCAATCAGCTGGATTTAAAGTAGAACAGATCATAAAGAACTCAGCAGCCGCAGTATTAGGCTACAACATAGGACAGGATGACGCAAGTAAATCAGAAACGGTGTTCGTTTATCGTATTGGTGGCCATACAGTGGAATGCTCCATAGTGAATGTAGATAACGGACTGTATGAAATTGAAAATTCAATTTATCGAAATCATTTGGGAGGAAATATATTCACTAAAGCGATAGCCAAATTTGTAAGCGAAGAGTTCTACAATAAATACAAGTTGAATCCGAACGAAAGTAAGCGTAGTATGGCTAAACTATTGTACCACGTTGAACAGAGTAAACATGTTCTGTCGACTATGCCATCAACCCAAATATTCATTGAATCGTTAATCGATGGAATTGACGTGAATAGTAATATGTCGCGGGCTCGATTTGAAAGTTTAATAGCCCCGCACCTATCCAAGTTTCGTGAACCTGTTGAAGCATTGTTAGAATCACGTAAAGATAAATCGAAAAAAATCGATCGCGTTATACTTTGTGGTGGTTCAATGAAAATTCCTAAACTTCAATCGACCATCGCCGAAATGTTTCCAGACAGTGAAATTTTATCATCTATTGCTCCAGATGAAGTGATTGCGATTGGATGTGCCCGTCAAGCGGCTTTAAATCCAGGTGAATTACTGGCTGATGTTGAAGGACTATATACTGATATTCAACTGGTGCCACATGATATTTACATTAAATCGAGCGAAGACGACGGAGTGCTTGCTTTCCCACGTGGATCACAAACCTATACAACGTTTAAGTTTAACCAAACCATTGCGGACGCTGAAAAGACATTAGATTTTTCGATTTATGAAAAACATGGCGATGGCGAAATTGTTAATCTTGGAACAATTGATGTGGCACTGACACCAAAAACGGGAAATGTTGAATTCGTGGCGGTATTAAAACCAACTCTTATTGAAATTTCTTGTGTATGAAATAAAACAGTGAACCTTTAAACTTATATTTTCTTTTATATTTCGAAGACCCATTCTACTGATGTTTATTGTACTTTTGAAATCATCTTTTCAAAAACCTTTGTTTCCCTGTCTTTCTTGCGTTTCTTGGCTTTCGATACAGTTTCATCCTCTTTCTCCATATGGTTCCATGCGGCTGGAATATTTATCTTACGTTTTAGTTTGGTCCGAACTACATCGGCCTTGGCAATTATTTGCTCAGTTTCCGGCAGTGCCGACTGTAATTTGGCAAATAGATTATTCGAATCCTCAACCGGCTTCTTCAACTTGGATGTTTTTTTGTTGTTCGATTTAATATAGTTAAGCTGCTTCTCTTGTAACAATGCATTCTTCAAATCTGCTGTAGCAGTATTATACATCTGAAGCTGATCATCGCTGAAGTCGTGCAAATACGTAAGCTCGTCAATTTTCGATCGCTTTATCGAATTAACCATTTTGATGAAATTATCCGATTCGTTTGATGTTAGAATAGTTACGGCCGTACCAGATTTACCGGCACGTGCTGTTCGTCCAATACGATGAATGTAAGTAGGCAGTTTATATGGAGGATCGTACGAAATGACAACCTCAACATCGGGAATATCGATACCACGAGCTAGAGCATCGGTACAGACAATACCATTAACTTTTCCTGCTATAAATCTTTCGAGAACCATATGCCGTTGCTTTGTTGTTAATTCGGAAGATAATTCTTCGATTAGCAAATCGTTTCCAAGTAAACTCTGCAATAAAAATGATAAACGATGCGCGGATTGTTTATTGTTGGTGAAGCACAGAAACTTCTTCCAATCATTCTCCTTGATAATCGCATATAATGCTAGTGGCCGATATTTCATATCCGTAAAACAATACTTTTGCGTTAGCTCGGCAGGTATTACATAATTTCCGATAAAGTCATCATCAATATCGACGTTATTTGTCGACTTCGTATCATCACGTTGCTTGGTGTTCGATTGAAGTTGGAAATCCATAGAAGCCGTGAACAGTTTTGGCTGAAATAATTTCAGTGTGCTCAATATTTCAGGATCTGGCGATAATGTAGCTGAGAAAAGCATTTTGTGTGGATGTTTTGAATTTTCATTCCATATTTCATGTATATTTAACGGTATCGTTCTTCCCATTATGATGGCCGATTCCTGCTGGACATGTTTATTAATATGATACAACCAATCATTTTGTATTTCTTGCATAACCCGATCAGCTTCATCGATAATCAAAAAACGAAGATCTTTTAATGAAAATCCTTTCGTTGCGTGTATATGCTCGACCAGGCGACCAGCTGTTGTCACGATTATATCAAATTTTGGAAAATATTTACCGTCTATCTCTTCTACAAGTTGTTTTTGTTCCACTGCCAACTTAGTTTTGGTCGTTAATAGAGCACACGAAAGTTTTGTGTGTTGGCAAAGTTCTTTGAATACTCTCGCAACCTGAGTAGCTAATTCTTGAACTGGCAGTATAACGAGAGCACGAAATTTTTGCTCAACTCGATTTTGTAGTAGCTGTACTATAGGTATGGCAAACGCTAGTGTTTTACCACTACCAGTTGGTGCTGAGACGCAAATATCACGTGGATGAAATGGTGGTGGCTTTGAATGAGCTTGTAATATGAACGGGATAACTTGATGCTGAACTGGAAATAATGTTTCAACTTTCATGCGTTTCAGGTTTCCTTTGACTGTTTTACTCAAGTACTGTAATTCCTTTACTTCTTTGACATCTGCTAGATCATTGGAAAGTAACGTAGGACTGGCAAGCCAAGGTGGTAAGACCATGTTCACCTTTTTCTTACTTTCAAAGGTTTCATTTCCTAGAACTGTGTAACCAACAATAGCTTTATAATCGGCTTTGCTATCATTTTTGGCTTCATTTTCTACAGCCGGTTCCACTTGTACTATTTCTTCGTTAGCTGGTAACACATTTTCCTGGGGTTCCACTACATTATCATCCACCTGTTCAACGATCTGTTTTGAAATTTTCTTTTTCTTTTTGCGTTTCTCTTCGATATTTTTCTGTAGTTTTTCCAAGATTTTCTGTTCATTTGACGGATCGTTCTTATTGATTGAATCATCATAACTAAAAATTAATCAAAATAATAATTTATATTAGATTAAGTACATTTATTAAAGTAAAATTGAATATTACCGATTTACAATAAATAAATCCATTTTGGCACGTGGTGTTGTGTTTTTGTTTTGACAGATAAAATATAATCGAATGTCAAATTTTAAAATAATAAAGAGACATCTATCATTTCAAATATGTACCTACAATAAAAAATCAGGCTAAATCATGTATAATAATATTTAAAGATAATCATAGAATTACATAAATCTCAAGTAATCAACAGTTATTAAGTAAGATCAACAATATAAGTAGTACAAAGTATTCGTCCTAATATAGTTCGTTTCGACGTTTTAGGAAGCTTCACGAATACCAGAATTATCAACACAGTAACATAAATAAGGCCGCAGAGTGTCTGATATGGAAACATTGTCCAAGTAGTCGATCAGACGATCGTCGTTGTTGATTGCTTATTAAAATACCGTGACATCTTGCCATTCAGTTATGGTTTACGCAAATTAACCAATATCCGTCTTCGATTACGCTTCGGACGAAAGTCGGACGAAACAGTTGGGAGTGCGAAACAGTTGGGAGTGGTTCAACCCCAAATGTTATTCACTTCAGTATTTAAACTGGTCTCAAATTACTATTTGTTGATAAGACGTATATAGCACAGCAAACCACAAAATAAAGCAATGATCTTGGGTATATATGACCTTCATAAATGGAATATTTATTGCCCCATGTCAACAGTGAATTGCAAAAGTCAAAACTTGATTAAAAATTAATACAATAACGTTAGCTTTTATTAAAATCTGTATAAAACTATATTAACATTAACAAAAAAGCTTATATCACATTCAAATCTATAATAAACGTATTGAAATGACCCCGACAAGGACGCATAATATTGACATTTTTGGCAAAGTTGCTGTATTTGGATCAGTTTGCGCTTGTGGCACTGGAGGATTTATTATTACATCTGGCAACGGTCGATATGTCCAATCGATGGCATTTGTTTTGACAATATTGGCGTATACTTTGGCCGACGCTTTTGGAGTGCGGTTCCGATTTGGCGACGAAAAATCTACATGGTACAATCCAAATTTTTCGGTATATCCGGCACGCCATTCAAAACTATCCATTAAACTCCACGCAATATAGCCTTGGACATTGCAACCTTCTTCAATTGCATCAAGAATGACATCTAGGTAGGAATTGAAATACTCTATTCTTGTGATATCGTTGGTGCCGCCCTTATCGCTTACTCCATTTTCGGTTATATAGACAGGAGGATTGTCGTATTCCTTTGCTATCCATTTCAGTAGTTTATACATTCCATACGGGACCGCCTATAAAAACCATAAATAATAATAGTTATCGTTTCGTTTGTATAAATTTTCATATTAATCTTACATGTAACCATTCTGAACCAGACGTGGGCCATGATGGATCCGTACTTTCAATAATTCCGGCATCATGTAAGAATCCGGGCACCGGATGACCAGGTGCATTATTCCTATCGAGATTGGCAGTTAAAAATGTTGTATAACTATTGATCCCGAAAAAGTCGGATGTTCCCCGAATTCTGTTAATTTCATCTTTGGTAAACGTTGGAAGTCGTGATTTTTTATAACCTTGTATGTGGCTTAACTCCCCGACCCGGTCTATCATAACCTTAGGATAATTTCCTGTTTTTGAAAATATCGGATGTGCAAACCAACCAATCTTTAGAAACGAGGAGATATGTTGGTATTAGTCTAGAGTATTTAAATTAAATTACAAAAATCGAAAACTTACATAAAACTGTAAACTGCGTTCTGACGCGGCGAAATCTTCGAGGCGTGCAGTTTTTGGTTCCGGCCACGAAATATCCGTTACAATTCCTATTATACCTTTTTGAATTGGTTGAAATTCTTCACGGTACATGTGTACCACTTCGGCGTGTGCTTTAAGTAAATTGTGTCCGCACAAATAAGCTGGTATACCTGGATAATCCATTGCCGGTGCCATATAATCTTGACCATATGATTGTTCGCATATATGCCATGGTTCGTTGAACGTTATCCAATATTTGACACGGCTTCCAAATAATTCAAATAATAAACGAGAATAGTCGATATAGAGTGGAATTATTTCGGGATTTGTAAATCCACCGATTAGTTGTAGTTTATGCGGCAACTCCCAGTGGTATATCGTGACTATCGGTGTTATATTATTTTTCAATAATTCTTCGATCAATGAACTATAGTATCGGATCGCATGCTTGTTGATTTGATTTATATAACCCGTGGGCAAAATACGAGGCCATGATATAGAGAAACGGTAGTAGCCTACGCCTAATTCTTTAACCATTTGCACGTCTCGCTGCCACTGGAATTTAGACACAAAAATAAATTGCATTTCTTTGGTTTCTGTATAAGGAATTTACTATATTTATAGCAAGTCAACCGGAAAATAATTTTATTAATTAAATTATTATTTATGTGTGTGCATGCATTCTTATCTCGTTGAAGGTGTTAATTTGTTGTTTATTTAATAAGACAATTTAAATTTATCTTAGTTATGATATAGTATTTAGTAATTGTGCAATAAAATAAATAATAATATAAGCTGTCAGTTCCCTTGATAGTTGTTACGTTGTGCTCTAAATCGAATGACCATGTTAGTTTATAAAAATACTTACTTTATTGTAACTATCACAAGCTATGTCACCATTACTACGGTCGGGCATTTTTTCTGGATACGTATGTGTCATATAATCCCATATCGATTCGCCTTTGGCGTCTGCATTCCATCCACCTTCAATTTGATATGATGATGAGCCAACACCCCATTTAAAGCCATACGGAAACGTTCGATTATTATTTTGATTCTCGCACAGTACAATCGTGTGCCTAAAAGAAAATTTTTTTATAGATGCATCAATGGTGTTAAGTCAAGAGGTAATAAGTTCCTTTCCATTCGACCAACCACTGCTAGAAGTTCGGTTCCTGTCTTTGCTAAATTTACCATGGTTAATTAAGCAAAGATAATAACCGAACTACTAGCGGATACTAGCGGTTGATCGATTAGAAATCAAATAATATTCATTTATTATATATATGGAACGAATATATTCATATATTCGTTCCATATATATTTGAATCGATTCTATATCCCAAAGCTCTAACGTATATCCCAAAGCTCTAACGTATAACCATTTAACCTGAACAGCATCGATTCTTGTTTTTTCCGAAGAAAATTGTTTCTTTTCTTGATTGTTTTGAATTTGCAATATATTATTACTTCATACACATATGACATGCTAATTTACAGAGAACATAATAAATTCACTATGACAAAGTTGAATGTGTAATGCGGTCACTGAAACGTAAGTACATCGCTCTATCAGCGTTGCGTAACGTCTTTTTACTTACATGTAATAGATGTTGGTTATACAACCCGATATATGTCAAACGGAAGCGACTTTATTCTATAAAATATTCTATATAGCGAATATGCTTGGTCACTAACGTGACAAATGATTTTAAAATTAAACCATATTAGATTAACAATAATCACACTAGAAGACCACGACCTGATGAGAAACTCCCTTAACCATTAAGCTACAACCGGCGAATAGATTAATCAATGGTTCAAACACAACCTGTTTAGATCTTAACGATATTAATGTATTCTGCTAAAAGGTAATGGTTTTGAACTTACATTTTTCGTTATATTATTTTATTTATTAGCATTAGCATTAATGACATGAAACTGTAAACAGTAACATAATTGCAATTTCATTGTTTATATGTTGAGAAACTATTTTATTAAGTTTTGCAAAAAAGGTTTTTGTCTTCATTACACTGTTAAATTAAAACTAGTTTAATAAAAATTAATAAACTATTATAAAACAACAAATATAAATGACAGAGTATTTCTAAAGTTAGAAATACGATTACATAATTTATTCTTTAATGTTTCATAATTAAGCAAGAAGAGTATATATAATAATAAAGGCCGTTCGTTGATCTTGGATATCTTTTGCTGCAGAACCAAAATTAGGTTAAAATATAGGTTAGCTAGATGTGTCATTGATCCAGTTAAGCATAATTAAAAATATAGGTCTTGTCCATCTGACGGGCTGCATGATATTATATATTTCGCTGAAACTTAATAATTTGTTTGTCAACATTTAGGGTTAAATATTTATTGGTTCGAATCTTCACTACTAGTTCAGTTTCTCAGGATATTCAAAGGTTATTAACCTATATATGGTGGCATATGGGGTTCGTAGCAATTTCAAAATATTAGAATAGTTTCACTCCTGACAAAACAATGAATAATCCTGAGATATAACAGATTGTGGACGTCAAGCTTTGTTTGTTTTATGCAATATATCAGTGCTGTGCAAATACGAGGATCGTCCATTAAGTCGATAATAATAAATGCAATAGATGGCTCAGAAGATTTTTCAAAGTAACTTTTTCTAAATTTGAAGCTTGCGCTAATTCATCTAAGTGAAAAGTAAATGTGGTAACTTTTCGATGATTTATTATTACTAAAAGGTTTGATCACAGTTACCTTAGATTGACTTAATTAACTATTTGAAATGGCATCTTATTTGTGCGTTTAACCTAATAATAGCATGGCAGCACTAATTTGTATTTTTTATTTAAACTGTGGTTTGAATCTTTGATATTGTGCAGACATACCTTATGTTAATTTTAAGTCAGTTCATACTGTTACTTTAGTGACATCTATTTAAATATAAAATGAACTAATGGGTCTTACAAAAGTATAGTTTGAAAAGTCTTCTGAGGCACAACTGCATCCGTCTTTAAGTAGGCTATTTTCTGACAGGCTTGTCAGAAAGATCAGTTTTAAAACAACACGAAACCGGTTTTGACATATATAATTTAGTGCGAGGAAAAAACTATAATGTAAACCTTAAAATTGCCCAACAAATATTATAAGTAACTTTCATCATTGTTTGGAATGATTAACAAGTGGTATAATGAATTGTAACGGCCAACAAACTGAGGGCGAAAGTTGTATGAGATGCATGATGAAAAGGAAAAGCGATAAACTTAAAATATTTATCCAGTCGGCAAACCGCTAGTACTCGATAGTTAACCGCTATTAGTTAGGTTCCTGTCTTTGCTTATATAGTTCACTATGTACTCGTAATTGCTCTCGTTATTTTTCATGAGTAGTTAGAAGAAGTTACGAATAATTTCACCATTACGCGGCTAATTATATACTCTTAAGTGCGTAGTGAAATTATGCGTATGATGCTTTATAGATTTCGGGTTCTATATAACCGCTTCGCTTTTCCGTTCAAAAATATTTTTTTTGTTTGTCAAAAATAAAAATAATTTTATTAAATGAAAATTTGCATCGACGGTTTTGTCTTGCAGAAAAGTTTGAATAGAGATTTTACAGACAGTACATTTTTAAGCATTGCACATTTATTTTTAAGCGTTACAATTTACGACAAACGACCATCTTAATCGCTTATTCAAACTTGATTTATCATATTTAAATACCGCATTGCATCCCTGTTGGAGTGCAGAATTCATGGGTAGACCCATCTTCAAAGTCAGTACTATAGGCTGGCATGAAGCTATGCTTATGGTTCTACGTAAATCGGACCTTTATAGCCGTCCATCCTCGATTTCGCTGTATTGACGTAAAATAGGACGAAAATAATCGAACCGAAAAAGAAGTGCTTGGAGAAACAAACAAGCGCGACTGAATTTAAACGCAATTAGCAAAAATTTGTAAGTGTATCAAGTTCAAGAATATTTAATCTTGTTTCCGGATTGATGAGTCTACATACGGGTTTAATGACTGACGAATCTCTTGATATTTTCAAGGTTATTTCGGTATAATGAGATAAGTGGAGGAAACATTACACAGCAAAATATTTTATACGTATATTTATCTATAGCTACGAGTGCAATTATGAGTTATAGTATGGTAATAAAGTGACACTTTTAGGGGCCTGGCGTTGATTGAATCATCCATCCACCTCGGAAATTGAAATTGAATTGAAATTTCCAAGATTATATGCATAATATTTCGGTATAAGAACCTTTCTGCAGTCTTCATAGCGACCATTGAAGATATTGCACTTAGAGCGTATATTTCTGAGATTACCACGGTAGGGGGCCATTTCCAGGAATTCACGGGACGGGATTTCCACATTTGGAAACAATCATTGTATATTCACCAGCAGCGCTATAACCATGTCATTCATCGTGCTGTGTTAGATGAGGTATATAAAAGATCTAGTTGCTTCGAATAAGAACTTGTCGATTCAACTGATGAAAAATGAAGATGTTGTTTCTGTATGGTTTAAATGCAAACAGTATTTAAGGTAAACAACAGCATAGTATACATTTAAATTGATTTACAAGGTGCGGATGTATACAAACATGAGAATAAGGCTAAAATACAAGAAAAATTTAAGCACATTGAAAGACGTACAAATTGTGGTGTAGGCTCTCGGAAGAAATTTTTTTTTCAAACATTAGAAAATGATTTTGCATCATGTTGCATGCCTTGAAAGTGTGAATAAAAGATCGACTTGTATCACTAACTGCTAATGCCCGGCAGAAATGATGACAAATCAGTCTTTAAAGAGTTGATGGGTCGACCCATGGATTCTGTATTCTAAACAGGTGGTCATAGTTGTGTTTATTCACACCACCGATCGTAACCAAGTGGTGCAAAATCTCTTTTGCATCCTTGCTCCTATCGGGATTCGAACCCGGTATCTTCCGCTCCATCTGCCACAGCTTTAACCATTGCGCCACCTGCGCGGTAATGAAACATTATTTTTTGCATAGAAAATCCATTAAGCAAACCAAAACAAAGCTTGATAAATATTATGGAAACTCTTCACAAGTACTGATTTTCGTTGCGGTCGTACAAGCACGGGTGATGCCGAACGTTTTTAGGACGCTCGAATGAAGTCACCACACCAAAAATAGTTGACAAAATCCATGATACGGTATCGCAAGACTTCAAAGTGTGCGAGATAGCTTAGATAGTATGCATCTCAGATGAACGTGTACGCACGTATGCATTTCAATATAAAAAGGCTATCCGATCGTTGAGTGCCGCGTTTGCTTACAATCGACCAAAACTGTACATCTGTGACAACTTCGTTTCATAACTGTAGATGAAACATGGATCCATCACTATACACCGCAGACCAAAGAACAATCTATAAACAGTGGATTTCTACTGGCAGTGGAATCTGCACCGATGACGGTTTTATCGGCCATTAAAGTCATCGCTACAAATTTTTGGGATGCACATCATAATGTCATGGCTACAATTTTTTGAGACTCACATCGAGTACCTACAAAAGGGAAGAACAGTCAACGTCGAATATTACTGCAACTTATTGGACATTTCAACGACGTTTTTAAAGAAAAATTACCACATTTGGCAAAGAAAAAAGTTATCTTCCATCAACACACTGCACGGGTTCAATAAATTACGCTTCCACATCCGCCATATACTCTTCATACTTAACCTCTGCGACTGTTTCCTGTTCCAAAACTTGAAGTAACGGTTCGGCGGAAATAAATCGGCTCTAATAAGGAGATCATCGATCCAACAAACGCCTTTTTTGAAGGATTGGAGAAATTCTAAAAGGATCGAAAAATTGGAAAAAAATTGGACTAAGTTTATCGAGCTAAAAGGCGACTATGTAAAAAAATAAATTTGTTTTGGCCGTAAATTTTATTCCTTGTTTTATTTTTACCAGACTTCTCACTCCGCCCTCGTATTGTATTACTAGAGACTTAATTATTGACAAAATGGCGCAGTGGTTGAAGCTGCGGCAGTTGGAGTGGTAAGTACTGGGTTCGAATCTCCGATAGGGGCAGGATTTATAATAGGGTCATCCATGACCCCCTGTTGGAGTCATCAATGATCTATGACTCCCTGTTCGAGTCATACAGAACTCTTTTATAAATATAACGTGGATAAGCAAACCGCGAAATAGTGCCTTAAAAAGAGGGAAAGAAACAATTCATATTAACTCATAGTAAAACTGAGTTTGTGGAATACTTGCTTTCTTCACTATTATGAGGAGGAGTTCAAAATACTTAATTATAATGAGTTTTCGAATACATTTCGCACAAATCGCATATATAATCCTCCTTTCCATTAATGATTATATACTAAATATATTAAGTTAATGAATGGTACATAAATTAACATAATATGTTGATAGGAAATAATAAGACATTCAAATGTTATATTTCCTAACGACATCGAGCTTTTTCTTTCTCTTACATAATTTGATAAACTTTCTATATACCACAAACTCATTCTCAAACTACATATTTATAGTATTTCGCATATCCATATCACACGCACACACACTTTCTAAATGTTGCGTTGCTAATCCATAATCAAAATTCTAACTTGTTGGTCAAGTTCAATTATGACACATTTGAATGTGATATCTTACTAATTTAAATATCGTTTATCGATACACAATTCGGCATACAGGTATATAAATGACCAAAAATCCCGGACATCACGATTAATTACTAATTATATAAACTATTTGCATATTATTTATATATAATTAAAATAATTTAGTCGTATAAATTTTCAAGGTCGTCCTTTTTTAACAAGCTCAAGGTAGATAGATAATTTCGTAACGAATATCTATCTTCATAGCATAATGGACCAAAAAAATTTGTATGCTGTAATCGATTTCTTTACCATGCGTCATGTGCGATAATTTGTCGTTATCGTGACACTAATTTGTATACACAGACCGACATACACATATATAATTATACGATTAAGTTATTTTCTGCACAAAAGATTATCACACTTTCAATTTCAATATACGTTTTGCAATACATTTATTATTATTAATAATAATTTATGTTTGTGTATATGCCACTCTTGCGACAGCGAAGCACAAAGTGTTTTCTTGTGCCAAAAAGCACTCACACAAGAAAACAGAAAATTAGTAAATAGTTTATCCATCACGCACAAATTTAAGTTTGTTAGCCAATCCACTTGGAACATAATAAGGTATTTCATTATAAACCGGCTTTCCTATACATAACACAATACACATTATGTGTAATCATACAATAACAACACTTAATTATTATAAATAAAAAAAATTTAATAATTTGCAACCTTCAATATATGTTGTCTTGGTTTTTTTTTGTTGCGTTTCTTAAATAATCTCAACAAACCACTCCAAAAATCATATAAACAATATATAAACGACACACATTCTATTATGTTTGCTTCCGAATTTCTTATACACATTTGTGATCGACTTACGTTAGATGAATCATGACGACTAACATTAAGATAAACTTCATGTTGTGTGCTGCTTTTACTTTTAGTGATGTGGTTGAAACGATTTTTTTTTCAAACTCGCGCCTTTAAATAAAAAACTAAACAAACATTTTTTTTTATTAAACCGTCGCTTTTATAGTATTTCCCACCAAACAGCAAAACAACAAAATGATTAAAAAAAAAATTTATTAATTTATTTACATTAAAGCAAGGAAACACATCTAATTTTATTCGCCCTATTATACCATTGTGTGTTTGTGTCTTGGCTAAATCTATTTATCTTACTGAAGTAAATTAAATTTATATTATTTACAACTTGTGTGTATTTGATTTAAGATAAAATTTTATTATGTTGATTGATAATGGCATCTCTGTACAATAAGTAAGCTTATATTTATCTATATTATTCTGATATATATTGTGTGTCGCGTATTTTAAAATGCACTGAATCAAAATTGCACATTTATACATCTCCCGACAAGAATTAATCCCTTGTGATGGAGGGTGATACATATCAACCACATGATAAAGTGTTTTTTTCTGTCCCTCAGGTTCTATTATTCTTCGAATGAAGCCAAGATGTCTGATATCCTCAAGGTAGTCAGCTGATCTTCAAATAAGAATCGTGATCCTATGAACTGTTCAACAAAAGATTTTCTTGATTCCTCCACACTGTTCACAGTTTGAGTTGTTCCGAATTTCCATTAGTCAGGATACAATGTTTTGTGAGAATATACAGCAAGATCCTCAAAGTTTGTCTATAATTATTTAAAAAGGACTAGAAACTTTACCCTGAATAAAGTTAATACTAAAATCTCGATCACTAAGGGTTGATTGTTCCACTATGACATACTCTTTTCGAATGAAGCCCAAGATATACGGTATCCCTTAGATTAACTATAGATAGAACACCAAAAAAAAAATCCAAACAAAACGAAAATAAAAAGTGAAGCATGCAAAACCGATGAGAACACAGAATTACATATAAAATTAGATGAAAAGCAACGATGAGATCATTAACGGAAAATTTAACTCATTTTAAAGTTTTCTTTATTGATATAAAGATAAATCAAAAGCTTATCATAAAACGAAATAAAAATTATAGTAAATAAAGTGCTGAGTTTTATGAACAATGACCTAGTGTAATGTTTCGTTGCGTGAAAAATTAAATTCATTCAAAAACGAGTAAATTTCGTTTGATAAGTAAGTTTTTGACCATGTCAACAAATTATTTTATTTGCTTTGGCTTAACAGTGGAATAATTTTCTTCCTTAATGGTTATAAAAAATAAAACGTTATATATCAATAATTAATATAATTTATGTGCCAACATTCTTAGTAAAAGTTTTAATTGAAAATATTTGGATTAAATATGCAATTTCATGTCAAAAAACAAAGAAATTACAAAAACAAAAGCTTTCGTTTGATTAGATATTTTGTGTTTTAAATGCGGTTGTAACAGTGGCACTACAAAATGTAAACGGAATTATATATTTTTCTATGGAGTTATATTTTCTACGGTCTAAGACATCAAAAAAAAAATATTCTACTGCACTATATTTTTTATCAAATTTTATATATAGTTATCTCATTCTCTTCTTTCTCGATATAAACAAAAAAATGTGCTTTACAACAAATATTTTGCTGTTCTATCTGTAGTTAATCTAAGCGGCATCCTCAAGGTCGTCAGTTGATCCTCAACTGGGAATCGTGGTCCTATCACCATATCGCTGTGCAACCTATGGGAATGAAGGAACGGAGCATAAGAAACTTTTACCTCTTTTCCTCTCCTCATACTGTTCACAGTTTGAGTTGTTCCGAATTTCCATTAGCCAAGATACAATGTTCCGTGAGAATACTAAGGACAGATCTCTCTTTTAAGATATGTCAACGTTACCTATCGAGCGGGCTCAGATTACCTCTCGAGCGGGCATTCAAACGATTCAATTTATCAGCCTATACGTTTCCTTTGATATCCGTGTTACTGGATAGAAGGTCTAACATCGTTCCGACGGCTTTATGGTAGCCTGGCTACCACAATGTATGCAGATACACGATCTATACAAGTCACCTCTTATGGATAGAGTGCTGCTCACAAAATTGGCGCAATTTCCACTTGAAAGATATTTGCTTATCGACCAAAGGGGATAGATGATTATTTACCAAGTATAACCCGGTAATAGCCAGATTATAGCATCCGTTAGTAAAGATCAACATATCGTCACCTGAGAGGTAGTATAAGCTGTTATAGTCCCATTTGTGCTTTTCGGTAGTAATAATACCGTCCGTCCTTCATATTTGGCAGTGTCTAGAAACGCTAAATTGATTTTCTGTGCCGTGTAGGTAAGCAGCTGTTTGCTCTGCACACCTTCTGATTCATAGATCAAGCGACAGCAAATCCACAGCTATCTCATGAGTTGCATAGCTCCCACAATACCCAGGCAAATAAATCTAAGAAAGTGGTTTAAAGGTTTATCAATGCACTCAATGTTCTAGGCCACCAAATATATGCGCCAAACCAGGTTAAAGGTGTGATAACCGAAACTTATAGCCAGGACATGCGTTTCAAGCCCAGGATTTACAAAATGGTTTCTATGTGTTTTTGGGATGGTATGAGTCTAAATTTTCGGAAGACTAAAGTTTACATCTCAGTTTTCCAAGAGTTGGCTGATAGATCGTGATCAGTACAAAACAGGTGTACTGATCAGGATCTATATAACCGATATATAACCGATGACAATGTTATCGGTATAACCTTGACAGAAAAATCCTTTGTTGTTTAATTGGACAAAAGTGCAGACAGAACTCCAACCTGAGGGCTCCTATTTCTGGTGGTCACCGTTGTCGTATCACTATCTTAGTCTGCAGTAATTCTCCTTGACCTAAGCGTGGCCCTAAACCACCGAATATGTGTGGTATATCTTTGAGCTACAGGATCATTGTACTGAAGGAAGCGTTATCAAACGCACTTTTAATGAAGTGCTGTTTCGACAGATCTTCCTTTCTGGTATGTGTTTTGTTAGGAAAATATGGAATTTCTATCAATGCATCATCCTTAAAGTACCTACCTATCATTCGCTCTAAACATTTAAGTAGACAAAGTCGTTATTTTTTTAGGTCGTATCTATAGATGAACTTCGGAATAAACACTGTCCTTTCTTTTCTCCATGATCTTGAAACATATCTCAAGACCAAACTTGCTCTGAAGATATGTGCACGGTGGGTCTAGGATGGTTTGCAGTCCTTCCTGTAGGAGAAATATCCAGTCTGAACCGGGTGTTTTAAATTTCAAAAAATAACCTTTTCCATCAAGTTCCAATCTCTGAAACTTGGTAGTTTAAATCCACTGATGGAACACACACAGTTCTCACTTGATGGAAATTGAGTTTTCATTAGAATCTCTTCCTGATTGGTACTCGTATTAGCTCCATCAGGTTTCTCTATTTTCAAAAATTTCCAATTTGGTGATTTGTCACTTCGACGACATTTCTTTTACTTTCTTTCTGAAGATACAAATATTCACAAAGTCCCAAATTTGCATTATACTAGTTCATTTCTTTGTTCAAAACTTTTCTTGTCTGATTCCTCAATCTGCCTAATTCTCTGGTCCACCATGACAACCAAGTTCAGTTAGGCTTATAGCTCTTCTCAAAGGCGCTGATTAGTGCTTCGTAAGCTGCCCTTTTCATTCTTCCGCAGTTTTCAATTTTCATTATTGAAGATAGAATTGACTGGTTGAGAAGGAGTCTATAAAGTTCTCAATCAGGATTTCTTGGATTTCTAAATAAAAGAACTTCAGGTTTATCGCTGGTTAGCGAGAAAGAGATTTAGCGATTGTCAGAGAGAGTAACGTCGTCTAGGACCATCCAAACTGTGACTATTTCAGACTCACTCGGTGATGCAAGAGTAATATCAATTACTTTTTGCCTTGAGAATGACAATAAGGTAGGTATATTATTCAAGATAGCTAAAGGTCAAACGCAGTTATGTATTCCAAGAGGGAATACATCTAGGGTTCATAACGGATTAGACCCAGCAAACGTGGTGTGAGTTTTCATTCCGACGTTTATTGCCCGACTTGTAACACAGACACGTTTTATTAACACAGAGACCTTCTGTAAATGTTATCACTACTGATATTATCAAAGCCAACTTTTTTGTTCAAATTTCTTACAATGTAAGCTCAAGAATTAATTCAATTACGGTCTCCCAGAAGCCAATGGTGCAGAGCTATTATTAGGCATAATGGAATCATGCTACTCTATAAATTCTAAAATATAATGAAACCTTTCTTAGATGCATCTTAGATTTAAAGGAGGAAGTGCAATCTCCCTATGAATGTTACTTACTTTTATGATGAATTAATGCAGCCGTGGATCTGCAGAATATAGATCTGCTCTTATTTATAGAAGTAGAAGCAGTTACACCATAATATAATTTTATGCAAGTAAATATTTTGTCATGGAATAATTGTGAGTGGGTTGACACAAGTATATATTATGTTCTTTTCCGCATATTATACGCTCGACTAACGAAAATATTTTTATCTTAATTGGTAATCGATTGTGAAAGTACTCAATACGAACCAAATTCAGAACACTATATGCTTATGGAAACTAATGTTGACTATCTCAGGTAACGGTACGAGAAGGGTAAACAAATTAAAAAGATAGTACCTCGGACATGAATGACAGTCCCTATTATTCCTAAGATGTGTGTGGTTTCATAAGGTCTCTCAATAACTCGATCTAAATCAAATTTGGAAAAACCGGAAAGATCAGAATCGTTTATGACAGCTCCATATCTAGCTAAGAATGTTATTATTTACTACCAACTTTTAAAATACATAAACTTTCATTTTTGTACCATGTACTCGTAAGTGCATTTTCTTGAGTTGACTTAAGACGTTAAATTTTATTTATTATTATTATTTTATTCGATAATTATGTTTTAAATACAAAATACTATATGCTGTATATGCGCTTATATTGTTGGAAGCCATACACTCGAATATGAGTACACATATGCATTTTGAGCACAGCTCAAATCACGTTTAATGACCATTATCACTATAACAATTACATTTTTCAGACAAAAGCATGAACTTGTTGTAAACAAAGTTCTGGATAGTAATCAGAAGGTCGAATGGATAAACATGAAGTATACTAATGTTATTTTTATACTTTATCACGATGCACAGTCTCAATTATGCATTTATGTTGTGTTCGCATATATCTATATAAATTTGTTCGCCTTTATAATTTAAAGCAGTCAGACTGAGGTCACACAACACAAAAATGGGCAATAGACATGCTATTAAACTGTACAGTTAAATTAAGTCGTTATGTAAATTTTATTCAGAGATCAAGTTGGTGTAATCGAAACATCGAGGGTGCGGTATTTAACAGTTTACCTACTCGAAGTCATATTCTTAACACTACCTAGTATATGACATTAATCTTTGAAAATGGTGTCATTGATAGATGGCGTTATTGGTCTAGTTATAATTCGAAATTCCTTTCTTCATCCGTGACTAGCTGAATGACTACATCCCTACTGATCCGCTAAATTTTAACAGACTGTTCCTACTGTAACTATACTTCTTGATTTAATAATGACTAAACTGCCCGGAACTTTATAAACCAAACCATTATTATGTCAACTTATTATCTCTGGTGTTGCCAGAAATCAATTGTTCAATATCGATCAATTGTTTATCATTGGATTTTTTTTAAAACGTTGTAGATTGATTGTGTTCAAGAAACGACATTTGTATTTTATACCTCGTACGCAAGTTTCGTGCAAAGCGCCAAAGTTTGTCTAGCGTATGTTTGCAAAACTAATATACTTAGTTAAATAAGTGTTTAGAACCGTGGTAATTGATTTATACTACCAGTTTATACTAAATACAACCATTGTGGAGTCAATGTAGTGCCCCCAGTAGTGATCATGGATATTAATGATCTTCACTACCCTTACTTGAGTGTTATATAAATTTCTCCACATAATAATATGTTGGGTTGTTCGGAAAGTCATTTCGTTTTTTTTTGTGAAAATGAAAACCGTTTTGTTTTATTGTGTATCAACATTTTATAAAATTATATATTCTACATTTTGGTCCAACACCTTTTGCCCATCTTAAGGGAAGGAGATTGATTTCACTTTCATAAAACTTCTTATCTTTGTTGGCAAAAAACTGATCCAAATTATATTTTGACGTCGTAATTTGAAGTGAAGTTCTTCTCATCCAAAATATTTATAAAGGCCGGAACAAGTAATTGTCCGAAGGTACCAAATCTGGAGAATATGGTGCGTGTACATCCCATTCAAGATGTCAAAGCTTTGAACGAGTTACCAAACTTGTATGAGGTCTCGCATTATCGTAGTGGAACACTACACCTTTTCTATAGATCAATTTTAGCCTTGTTTGTTTAAATGAATCATGGAATTTGTCCAGTTGATCACTGTACCCTTCGGAGTTAATCGTGGTACTGCCCAGTAGAAGCTAAAGAAATGGTCCTATTGACTTCCCACCAAACAGATAGCATAACTTTTTTTTTGGCATTCGGCCGTTAAAGTGGTTTGAGCTGGTTTATCTCTTTTTTTTTACTACATGATCTTTTGCGCTTAACGTTTTTGTAAATAACCCATTTCTTGTCGCCAGTATAGTGATGCGTTTCGAAAATAGGTAATTTTCTTGATGTTTAAGAAACAAATCATAGTCAGGTTAATGCGGCGAAGCAGATTTTGCTCTGTAAAATCATGTGGAACCCATAAGTCAAGTGATGAAATTAAATCAAGACGTTTCACGTTATCATGCACGATTGAATTCGATAAATTTAAACTTTCCAGAACGAGGTGCATCTTGAACATCGAAATTGCCAGAAGGAAATTTAGCAAACCAATTTTGAAATTGTCGATCGATCAATACAGCTTCTTCAGACACATCCCTCTCAATTTTTGCCTTGCTTGGACTGCATTTTTGCCTTTTCGATAGTTAAAAAGTAAAATATGCGGAAAATGCTGCTTTCAATCAAAAATTATTGGAAAGAATCAAATAAAATTTTGACAAACACGCCTTACTATATCAACTGTCAAAATATATAATGAATATGCGACTTAAGAGTGAAGTTGGCTGTACTAAACTACAATTAGGAAAAAAACAAAATGACTTTTCAAACAATTCAATATTTTAAACCAATACTCCTCGGATTTAATTGGAACACGCAACAAGGTGACGGTATATATCGGGAACTTAACAACTAGAAGAGATCGAGAAGCGCCAATGTTGTAATTTAGAAAAAACTATCATGAAACGCAGCGAAGAATTTTGTGTGAGGTAGCATCCAAAACACCTTGAAGTCCAGTTCTACGTGGTGTATTGTAAATTTATTAAGGTAAGTGTATTGTCTTCAACTATAATACATATTAATTTGTTACCAGTTTCGCAATGCACGATTTAGATTAATTCCACATTCACAAGGTTAGTTGAACAGGGACTTTACCTAATAAAAATCCCCGAGATGTTCAGTTTCGCAATAAAGACTAATTCTTGTGCCAAACATTCTTCAATGCGCTATATACACACTTAAGTACCATGCGTCATAATCATTCAATATCATTGATAAACATCGTGATCAATAATATAAATAAGCAATATTTGAAAATAATTTGACCTACATATTGAACTTATAATGTCGAAATTCTCATTATACCGGAATTATATCAATTTCCACTTAGCAATTAACATATACCATTTCTACACACATAGTAAATTATATTGTCTACTATTTATGACATACTTATATTACCATAATAGACAGACATTAAGTAATGTGAGTACACACTAAAATCATAACTATTACACAACATAAGATACGTAGATTGATCTTATAAATAACCGATTTATTTACAAAACTATACACGATTATTGTACATACCAAAACAAGGTGTGATATGAAATATGATGACCTTGATCTTGATTCGTGATTATCTTAGAATAGCGAAACACTTTGTCTTGTTCCCTTCACAATGCAAGGTTGTTGATATTTCCTATATATTTATTGACAAAAACGTTTCAGTTGAATAAAAACCAACTTACGATAATGACCTTTTTCACTCAATAAAATCTTACCATAAGCTTCAGGGCCATTCACAGTTATTCATAAACAACTCACAATTGGTTGAATAAACATTTTTGAATAAATCTATTTAATTAAAAAAAATTATTATAGGTAATTAAGAATAACTAGTTTACGAATTAAACCATTTTAATTAACGTTATGTTAATCGTATTTAAGTAAAAAGATAATGTATATATAACAACAGCCAAGCCTTTAATGAAAATGTTTTACATTTAATCGCATTATCGCAATTAATACTTGTGGTCAATATACACACAATATATAATAGCATGCGAAATCCTGGTGTAATTTTATCGACGAATTACTGTCCGATTAAATATATCTCCACATGTGAGTTTATTTTTTCCGTTATTTACGCGATCTTTATAGTTGCCCATTTGTGATGTAAACCAAAATTGAGAGTGATTTTCTCAAAGACATTCCAATCAATAAAAGAAACTTATTCAGTTACCGATATGAGAGCGATGCATTTTCATAATATTCTAAGACATAAATGTTTTCCTAGAAGCAAACCTAATGTAAGATATATATTGTCTTTTGTTACAGGGATAAAAGTAAAACAATTCAATAAAAGTGAAAATCTAAACCGTAAAAATATCTACAACCTCGAAATTCATGGATATAAACACAAATTAAATTGGTAAATAAAAAATTACATACATCTACAGGAGTAGATGTCCATCACTTAAAATCGCAATTGATATTCTCCAAGTCGAGTCACTGGTCATTTGGTGTGACAATCAGCTATCTGTATTCTCTTAGTCGACTTATGCGACACTCGTCGTTTGGTGTGGCAATCATCACATTCTACATGTTGTTTGACACATGAAATGACGATTTTTCATCATTTCTAAATTTTTAAGTGACGACGAATTCGAATTAAACGTTAGCTATTTTTATTTATCAAATTAATTAATCTGACAGCTCGAAACAACAAAATGTATTAGAATTGCCAGATAAATAAACTATGTGACTGTTGTCGCATCGTGTCACATGGATCGACTAAGAGAATACCAATTTTGATGTGATGTGGCATGACAATTTTTGTTTCAATTACACGGAGTGACATGACTTAGAGAATAGGGATTTGCCTATCAAAACTTGTGAATAAAATATTTTTTTGATCTTAGTAGGTTTTGCTTAATGTGCAAAAGTTTTTAGTAATAGAAAATAATTTTCAACTGTTTTTAAAATCTGTGCTTAAGTATTTGTAATTTCATTGGAGGACGTTCAAAATTTGATTTATTTTGATGAACTGCATTAATCCAGAAGATTAACAAAAGCTGATACTCGTTCTTAAAGGTACGTTATGAGAATTATCATTAATATTTCACCCTAGTGATTTGAATGTGAATGTAATAACGGATCGACGAATGTACACGTGCAGTAACGAAGAGCAGAAAATCATTCGTCGTGAAAATTATTGTTTGTGGTGGTAATCTAACTGAAGACGATTGGATATATTCCAACATGAAAAGTTACCAATATATGCACTGTAAAACATTTGGGACAGTTCGAAATCGTTTCATTCAATCACTGAAACCGAGATACTAAAATCTTAACTAAAAGTCCTATTGATTTGTGTCCCACACCACATATTTGTGGCACAAATATAAGATCTTGGACAAGACATAGAAATTGGCTCTTAACTACAGATCGAGTGCACCGAATTACAAATTTAATTGAAGACTCGCTGGAAAATAAGAAAATATGTATAAGTATCTTGTTTAAAATAACAGAAGCCTTCAATAAAGTATGGCACCAAGGACTTGAGTATAAACGAGCAGATTTTAAAATCTTATCTAACCGAAAAATTTGCATTAAGATGAATAAGACGTGTTAAAAAGTATCAGTTTGAGTCCCCCAAGGAAGGTCTACCCAGTAAGTTGTAAATTTACCTTAATTTGGTTCTATTCAGTGAAGTTTCAACAATTCGGTAGCATCTGTTGGCTTTAATTAAAGAGCATGACAAATTTAAGATTAAGTATGTTCAAAATTTTTAATTACAATAACACAAAATAGATGTCAAAAATTTCCCGTACAATGTATGTATCATAATATAAACTGCATACATGTCGATACGATCTACCATCCCTACACAGCACTGTTCAAGGGTTTACCAATATGTCCTCGATAACTTCTCGAATTCCAACTTTATGATCTTAAATCGATTGTGGAGCATTGGCATAGACCTTAACTTCAACGTGGCTCCAAAGAAAAAAGTCTAAAGGTGTTAAATCACTAGATCTCGGTGATCAATTGTGATCACCTCTTTTCTTGCAAAATTGCGATTGTTTCGTTGCTTGTGTAGCACGTAGCGCCCTCTTACTGAAATTAAACGTCGTCCACATCAATATCTTCCCCTGTTGGCCATAAAAAATCATGTATATAGCTCAGAAGCACCAGCCTCATTTTCGAAAAGATAAGATCCAATTACATCGCCAGCCCAAAAACCAAACCAAACAATGACACATTGAGGATGGAGAGGCTTTTCAACAATCATTCTTGAAATTTCTGAAAATGCGACAATTCTGCTTATTAACGCAGCTCTCCGAGGTGAAAATGAGCCTCATCACTAAAGATGATTTTTAATGAAAATCCCGTTCATTTTGATGCATTTGAAGGACCCATAATCAGCGTAGATACAACGTTTATTGTTATTGACCGGCTTGAGTTCTTTTGGTAACTGAACTTCAAAAAGCCTTACGATCTTAAATATCTCTTTATGCAAAATTCAGTGTAATCTCGTTTGTGGAATGTTAAATTCCATAGATGTACGAAGAATCGAGCTATATAGCAGCAATATTTTCAGTTATTCTTGAGCGGCAATCTTCATCTCACTAACTTGTCCCAACAGCTCAAAATTTCTACTAGTTTCACTATTGCCGGATGAGGAAATGCTTCACAACTCCCAAAAAGTGCTTTAGTGTTGCGAACTTTTCACCATTTTTGTAACGAATTTTACCAAATTCAGTTTGTTGAATCGTGTATCGTACCAATTAGGTAATGGTGTAGTTTTTATTTGTCAAATGACAAAAGATGACAGCTTCAAAACTGAGAGCTACCCAAATAGGAGGTTATTCAAAATGAAACCTCTTATTGGAAAACCTTTTAATTCACTCACTATTTTGGAAATGTTACGTTTTTGTATGCACCTTCGCTTAACTGGTTACACCTATAGCTAAATGAATACGTATAGTTGATACTTTACATAGCACCACGGCTATCGAATAACATCATCAAATAATCATCATTAACACAATAATGTTTTTGTATAAATTTATTGAGGTGTTCAATAAATTACAATATTTTTATTTAATTTTAAATTATCATCCTCTAATTAATGGCATTCAACATGACACTGTTACAGGATTATCGTCATTTAACTGTCACATAATATCTCGTTAAAATATTCGTTATGAACTTTCATGACACACGAGCAATTATCATTGTTCGGAGTTGTGTAATGTGGCGCTGCGAATGGTATTAATTTGATTATGACAGATGCAAATGTTTTTTTATTTGTGAAGTATTTAATTGTAACGTGCGAACAAAAAAGCTGTTCATGAATCATGATCGAACACGAGCCTGTGAAGTTTCTAACAAAAAATATTCCTATTGGAATTGTATATGTATACAATGTCAATGGGATAATATGGCGGCTGAGTAAATCGTATTGGAATCCCATTACATTTAAATATGTATTGGTGTATATAATGTATCTGTCTCTTTCTTTTTCGATGTATGTGTCCCTTTTTCTAATATTTTTCACTCAAAATTTAAAAAATGTCTATAATTTTGATTTTTTAAAAAACTTAACAAAATAGAATAAACCTGTATGTAATAAATAATTAAGAATAATTGAATTTATTAATGAATGTCATTTAAATTTATTCCAAAACGGAGACCGTCGATACTTGTTAATACTACTTTTTCGTTTTGGGGTGTTGAGTTAAATTTTAGAATTTTTTAATTTACCCCTATTACAAGAGATTTGGGCAACATTCGGCAATATAGGTGAAGTGTGCCAATATATGGCCCATGTTATCCATATGAAGCGATCCCCAAACGGAGACCGTGGATACTTGTTAATACCACTTTTTCGTTTTGGGGTGTTGAGTTAAATTTTAAAATTTTTTAATTTACCCCTATTACAAGAGATTTGGGCAACATTCGGCAATATAGGTGAAGTGTGCCAATATATGGCCCATGTTATCCATATGAAGCGATCCCCAAACGGAGACCGTGGATACTTGTTAATACCACTTTTTCGTTTTGGGGTGTTGAGTTAAATTTTCGAATTTTTTAATTTACCCCTATTACAAGAGATTTGGGCAACATTCGGCAATATAGGTGAAGTGTGCCAATATATGGCCCATGTTATCCATATGAAGCGATCCCCAAACGGAGACCGTGGATACTTGTTAATACCACTTTTTCGTTTTAGGGTGTTGAGTTAAATTTTCGAATTTTTTAATTTACTCCAATTACAAGAGATTTGGGCAACATTCGGCAATATAGGTGAAATGCACCCATGTATGACCCAACTCAAATAAATAAGCGAAGTGACAACTTCCAGCCGTTTACCGTTTAACTCTGAAGGAGAAGGCTGGAGTTCGAATGAAATAGAAGAGTACAATGTTGCATCATCGGCAAAACTGTGGATAGGGTTCACAGTGCTATCCAACAAGTCATTAATGTATAACAAAAACAAAGTTGGTGATAAAACTGATCCCTGAGGGAGTGCGGTAATTGGGGAGTGGGTCGTTGATAATCTCCCATTTAGCACAACGTTGATATTTCGGCCTTTGAGAAAGTTTTTTATCCACTTGATGGTCATCGAATCCAAGTCGTATGCCACAAGTTTACAAATGAGATTCTCTTGCCAAACCTTGTCAAAAGCCTTGGATATATCCAAAGCGATTGCAAAGGCTTCGCCGTGGTGCTCAAGGGCTAGATTTCATTTGTTTGTAACATACGTCAAGAGATCGGTTGTGGAGCGGCTTTCGCGGAAGCCATATTGTTTATCTGAAATTATTTTATTATTCTCAAGATAATTCACCAGTTGTTGGTTAATGCATTTTTCAAAACCTTTAGCCACGGCTGACACAATTGATATTGGCCGGTAGTTTGAAGGGTCAGTTTTATCACAACCACGCTTAAGATCCGGTTGCACCATCGCACTCTTCCAGGCGTTCGAGAATTTACCTTACTAATAAGAAAGGGGAAAAAATTTAGTTAATACTTGAGCCAAGTCACTGGCAAACTCCTTCAATATTCGAACAGGAATTCCATCAGGTCCATTGGCCTTATTTATTGGACTTCCTAAAATTTAACTCAACACCCTAAAACGAAAAAGTGGTATTAACAAGTATCCACGGTCTCCGTTTGGGGATCGCATTATATGGATAATATGAGCCATACATGAGTGCATTTCACCTATATTGCCGAATGTTGCCCAAATCTCTTGTAATTGGAGTAAATTAAAAAATTCGAAAATTTAACTCCACACCCTAAAACGAAAAAGTGGTATTAACAAGTATCTACGGTCTCCGTTTGGGGATCGCATCATATGGATAATATGGGCCATATATAGGCACACATCACCTATATTGCCGAATGTTGCCCAAATCTCTTGTAATAGGAGTAAATTAAAAAAATTCGAAAATTTAACTCAACACCCTAAAACGAAAAATTGGTATTAACAAGTACCCACGGTCTCCGTTTGGAGATCGCATTATATGGATAATATGAGCCATACATGAGTGCATTTCACCTATATTGCCGAATGTTGCCCAAATCTCTTGTAATTGGAGTAAATTAAAAAATTCGAAAATTTAACTCCACACCCCAAAACGAAAAAGTGGTATTAACAAGTATCCACGGTCTCCGTTTGGGGATCGCTTCATATGGATAATATGGGCCATATATAGGCACACTTCACCTATATTGCCGAATGTTGCCCAAATCTCTTGTAATTGGAGTAAATTAAAAAATTCGAAAATTTAACTCAACACCCTAAAACGAAAAAGTGGTATTAACAAGTATCCACGGTCTCCGTTTGGGGATCGCATCATATGGATAATATGGGTCATACATGAGTGCATTTCACCTATATTGCCGAATGTTGCCCAAATCTCTTGTAATTGGAGTAAATTAAAAAATTCGAAAATTTAACTCAACACCCTAAAACGAAAAAGTGGTATTAACAAGTATCCACGGTCTCCGTTTGGGGATCGCATTATATGGATAATATGAGCCATACATGAGTGCATTTCACCTATATTGCCGAATGTTGCCCAAATCTCTTGTAATTGGAGTAAATTAAAAAATTCGAAAATTTAACTCCACACCCTAAAACGAAAAAGTGGTATTAACAAGTATCTACGGTCTCCGTTTGGGGATCGCTTCATATGGATAATATGGGCCATATATAGGCACACTTCACCTATATTGCCGAATGTTGCCCAAATCTCTTGTAATAGGGGTAAATTAAAAAAATTCTAAAATTTAACTCAACACCCTAAAACGAAAAAGTGGTATTAACAAGTATCTACGGTCTCCGTTTGGGGATCGCATCATATGGATAATATGGGCCATATATAGGCACACATCACCTATATTGCCGAATGTTGCCCAAATCTCTTGTAATAGGGGTAAATTAAAAAATTCTAAAATTTAACTCAACACCCTAAAACGAAAAATTGGTATTAACAAGTACCCACGGTCTCCGTTTGGAGATCGCATTATATGGATAATATGAGCCATACATGAGTGCATTTCACCTATATTGCTGAATGTTGCCCAAATCTCTTGTAATTGGATTAAATTAAAAAATTCGAAAATTTAACTCCACACCCTAAAACGAAAAAGTGGTATTAACAAGTATCCACGGTCTCCGTTTGGGGATCGCTTCATATGGATAATATGGGCCATATATAGGCACACTTCACCTATATTGCCGAATGTTGACCAAATCTCTTGTAATAGGGGTAAATTAAAAAATTCTAAAATTTAACTCAACACGTGAATTGAAAAATCAAGTTTGATTATATGAACATGTTTTTTAGGATTTTTTAATAATTTGTTGCATATATATTGATTTATTTGAAAAATACATGTGATATTAGTTCATTTAGATAATTTCGGCATTATATTTTAATATTTTATAAATCGTTCTATTTCGGATTAATAATTTATAATAATTTATAAAGCTATCTAAAAATTCATTATTTAATCTAAAAAAGAAGATAGAATTAAAATTTTCCTTATAAAAACATCAACTGAATGAAAGAGATGAATATAGTTTTTTCTTTTCGAATTAACTCAAAATTTTCTAATAAGAATATCGTTTGAGTGATACTAATACATATTTATATTTTTTGTTATTAACAAATTTTGTTAGAAACTTCACACCGGTATCGAACACGAATACTTTTTAAATAAAATTATTGTTTTCGTAAAAATAATATGTGATTTCGGTAAACGAAGTAGGCGACAGCACTTTTAATTGATAACGACAACTTCACACAATTTTAATTATTATTTTCATTTTTATCGAAATATTGCCTATAAAAAATTAAATATTTACGTGTTTTATTTAATTATTTAATTTAGTGTTAACTCATATATTATTGATTTGTATTTGCATTATAAATATTTATTTATTTATTTAATGCTTATAATTTGGACTAGGAAATGAGTACATATGGAAGCAAGTAGCAATATATAACAAATTATAGGGTCCCCCATATAAAGTTTTTTTTTCAACTGGTGCTTATTTCGTGAATGGTAATACTTAGCTCATGTCTGATTTGGCAGATAATTAGTTTTATCCTTCCGCTGAACGAATATGGTTGTGTATACGCTTGAACAACGCTGGGAAATATTGCGACATTACTTTGAAAATCATGGTAATGTTGCAGAATGTGTGCGAAAATTGCGTACGGATTTTGGAAGAAGAGAAGCATCGTCAGCTCCCGTCAGAGTGTGCGTGCATGCGCCTTCAACATCAATTCACCGTCGTTCTCAACAATTGAACATTTCGGAGACATCATTGAGACGATTTTTTCATAAAGACCTTGGTATGACGCCATACAAAGTCCAATTGGTTCAGAAATTGAGGCCATCTGACAATCCAATGAGTTTTCGCTTCGCTGAGTAGGCCTGCGATCGACTTACAGAAGATGACGATTTTGCCAAAAAAAATCATCTTTTCGGATGAAGCTCATTTTGATCTTGGCGGGTATGTAAACAAGCAAAATTGTCGCATTTGGGGCACGGAAAACCCGCACGCATACATTGAAAAGCCGGTACACCGGAGAAATGCAACTTGCTAAATAATAACTTTTTGAATAGATTAGGAGCTTTTATTAGCAAGTTTTGAGTATCTTATTATAATAATAAAAGCGCAAGTCCTTAACTCACTCATAAAAACTAGTTAAACTACAAGAACAAGCCTATAGTATATGGTGAAATAAGTATATGGTCAAACTTCCTATTCCGAAAACAGTGCAAGCATTAAAACATCTTTTTAGAATAGTCATGTTTACTGAAACATACCAAATATAAGACAACAGCACCATCGAATAAACAGAAGGATTACAAAAAATATTATATCAAGGGTGTGATTAACTAGAAATATATGTAGCATTCATTGGATGAAAATATTGCATATTCAGTGAATTTAAATGATACATAATCATTCATCTTAAAGCACTATTTATTGAATTATTGCAAAATTGATCAAATTGTGGTTCGTAAAGGATAAAGAAAATTTTATAAAAGATAAAGGAGAGTTCGTAAGATAAAGGAGTAGATATATACGGTCTTATAACGAGCGTTCATATCAGGACATATTGATTTAGTTCGAACATTTTTTGTGCTGATAACCCTGGAATGCTGCAATTCCCTGGAAAGCTGCAATTCCCCTGAAATACCAAATCAATACATACAATAAATACATGTAAATACCAAATCAGCAGTTTTACAAACACGTTGAAGTTCGATTCTATTTACTATGTATGTTTCGGTAATTGGGGTTTGGTTTCCTGACATAACATAATTTTGTATTTTTGATATTTAAGTGTATGTAAATAGTTAGACCATACCACTTGCTCAGACCATTAATAGTTTCTTGTAACTAGATCAGTGTTATCTTATAGCAAATATGAGTACATTAAATTTTTTTATAACATCTGTAACTCTGTTGATGAAACATGAAATATCCATGATCATATGTGAGATCCGAATTTGGAATTTACTATTATGAAAATTCGATATCGAATAATTCACTATTACGAAACTAAAAACCAAACGAAACCTAATGTCAAAATTTGTCTGCTATTTAAAAGGCGAATTTCATTTTGTGTTATCGAATTTGTGCGTTTTCAACACCAATCAATATATTATATTATTACTTTTACGAAACATAAAATCAATATTTAAAATATAATTATGTACATATATATTTAAATAAAACTATTCATATTTAAATAATAATTATAATGAAATAATTTATTTTGAATTTTTTAGTACAACAACTACTGGAGATCAATTTGAGTTGCTTGTCGGTGTTATGCAAAGAAATAAAGGGATCGCAAAAAATTATTTGAATGCTCCACAGTTTAATTAGCAAGATTTTATTAATAGATTTCATCCGATAAGTCATTAATCAACTAAAACCACAACAACAATTTAGTAACTTCAAGTGAATTACAAAACGAATGATTGCTAACTTCTTAGTTTATATTTGACAAATTCGACCAACTAATTTCAAAATAGGAAAATTCGGATATCGGATCATTTCAATAGCCTCCCAGACTATCAAGGCGGATAGAATCAAATGTTTTGCTGAAGTTTGTGTAAGCTACTTCCATCAGATAGTGCTTTTCTATTCCATGAATCTTTTTATTAGTAAATTCGATCAAATTTATGGAATGGGCGACTATTATCTTGTTCACGTGGTTCGTAGTGTAGTGTATTGTAGTGTAGTATCTCACCACGTCAACAAAGAAATAAACTACCGTAGTGTATTATGAACTATGGTCAAAATGCTGTAGTGTAGTGTAGTGTAGTAGCAACTACGCATCACATGGACACTTAGTGTAGTGTAGTGTACTATCTTTTGACAGTTGTGGTTTGTTAAAAATTTTTAATTCAAAATCATTCGGAATTGAGATCGTATGTTATTGAAAATTAAAAACAAAATTGATATTGATATTGAAAATGACAATAGTTTACATTTTAAAACTTTTGTAACACCAACGCCAAATAAAAAAATATTGAGAAATGTCAAATATGCTGACTACAATATTTTAACAACAGGGGCATATTGGTAGAGTTACTACACTACACGTCCAAGGAAACGGTCATATAAGTGCTGTAGTCATAACTACGCTACACTACATTACGAACCACGTGAAAAAGATATTAGTTTCTATGAAAAAAAGACAAGGCCAATTCGGATTTTCCAAAAATCGAACGTCAAAATACGACTATGTACCAGACGAATTTCATTTTGTGCTATCGAATTTTTGTGTTTTGAATATTCTACAGTTTAAGGAGCAAGATTTTTTTTTTAGATTTCATCTGACAAGTCATTAGTCAATAAAACCACAACAACAAAATACAATTTATCAGGTTTCAGTGAACTACAAAACACATTAGTGCTAACTTCATGCTTACGTTTGACAAATTCGATCAAACAATTTCATAATAGGAAAATTCGCTTTGTTTCGATTACATTTAATAGTATTGCATATTCGAAAGGAAATTTTCCAGGATATTCCTGCAGCTATCTTTAAATAAACAACCGCCAACAATATATAATGAATTAATTATAATGAATGAGCTTTATTCACTTTCATAGATTCGTCATCATTGCATGTCTTATCAAAAGACATTCATGATCTCATTTTCTTCAATTCAGATCACATTGGCAGGCAAACCAAAGACACTTTTGCCAAAGCCTGAAATAACACATCATGGCTGGTTAGTAAAATGCTTCTATATATAGTGCAAATCAATACCACAAACAACTCTAAACGGCTCGAGTATGTGCACTTTCAAATACATATTCACAACAAATATAGCCTTTAATGGTGTTATAATTATATTTTCCACCGTGTTATTATGTAGCAAATTATTAAATTAAAATTACAAAATTATTTAAATAATTTGCAAAGCTAATTAGCGTTGAGCAAAAGAGTTAATAAGTGCACGCGATTTCATTTATACATTCACACACAGCGCATATAGACATAGAATATTCCATTCCATTAAGCCAACAAAAGTGTTAAGCTACCTGATTGTTGATGCTTTTTTTACCAATTACCGTTATGTTTACGTCTTTTTGATTTTTCACATTTTAAAATTTATTCATTGTAAATACACACAGTGTTCTCATTATTGAAGGGTGTAAATTAACCCTTTTGGAAATACGAAATCACCCTAAAAAATAATTAAAATATCTGCATGAATTTCAACGAAACAAATTGGCTATTGCGTTGTACCGTACGACTTCATTTCACAATGACTGATTCTTGAGTTCAATTAGCGCAAACGAAGTAAATTGGAAAATTTGATGTGTAATCGTAATATTGATCGACCTTGGCAATGAACGATAAAATGTCTTTGTCGTTATTATTATTTTACTTTCTATCGGCACTGCAAAATATGTATAGTGTAAACCTTGAATATCGTACATGTATTGTGTATGAAAATAAAATAAAAGAAAAATGAAACAAAATAAAATAAGATAAATTTTCCAAAGTTTGTGTCGAGTACTACAATAAGCATAGATTTAGGCGAATTTATTTTTTGTTTTGGTTATATCGAAATAGACGTCATTTGAGGGTTGTTCTAAATTAACTTTTTATGTGTATTAATTGGTTATGTAATTGACATTATGATTCGAAAATTACCTACATACTATGCTCATCTTCATTCGTATTAGTTCTGTGTCAGATGAAACTTTCGTAATACATACAGAGGTTGTGATTCACTTTAAACAGTCGTATATGGCTTGCGACTAATATAGTGCAAGAATTTTTATTTTAACGGTCCAACAAGCACCTCTGTATCTAAGTTTGTTTGGAGCTTGCTAAATTCTATAAAAATGCAAGAGGTGGTAGACCATACTGAGTGGCTTTGAAATAAGGGTTATCCATTTTAAATAAATTGTTGCCAGTTTGGCGAGGTGCGACTCTGCGAAGAGGGAAAATGTTATGAACATAGCATCGTGACTAGAACAAAGCTAATATAGATGAACAAAATATTTTTAACAATAACATATTTGAATCACTGAAGAAACAACACCTTTCAAAATTGAACCCCAGCAGTCGGTAAATAACGTTAAGTAAATGGATGCAATCACTTCAAAGATCAATCTGAAATCCGAATGATTTATTTCAACATAATAATTAAAGAAGACCGATATTAAACGTTAGGCCCCTAATGCATATAGTGAAAAGCGGGAATACGTTTAATTATTTCATCAGAAGACTAAATTAACTCAAACCATATTTATTTAAAATTGCTTAACGCTTAACCGATTTTCGCTAAACAACTTTATTTTGACAGCTTAGGATTTCAGCGTTACAAGGATCTTTTATCATCAAATCTAGACAGTACTTTTCAATTGCAAGAAACTTTATTGCAGTAAACGAGAAGTCGCTCATCATATAAACATAAGTCAGTCTGCTGTCTTAATAGAATCCAGAGGGTTTCAGAATTGGTACAACAATCGGCGACCACATACCAGCCGGAGTCATTTATGACATGCTTTTTTCTGTTTGTGTATGGTGGGGACTTTTATATTGCTTAGATAAAAATATCTTGCTTTAGTACATCGTAGAGAAAAGCTCACTGCTGAACGATAGAACGATATATACTACTGAACGACATATTTGCTTGGACCATGTAGTACCCTACGCAGGATATATAGGAGAAGATTTCATATTGATTCATAAATGCCCGGTGCAATAACGAATGCTTACCACTACGTATAACCAACGAGAAATTACACAACGACCTAAATGTTAAATGGAGTGATGAAGTGGTCCAGAAATTTGCCATCAAACATGAAAGAAGAGTACTGCAACATACCAACAGTGAAGCTATACAACTTCTTGTCATAACACAAGATATTCATCTAATAAATAAAGATTCATTATTGAGAGCAGAGTATTGATTACTTGCAAACTTCGATTGCGTTATTATCATCACTTACAAATTATCAATTGATAAGATCAAGCTATTAAACAATAAAAAAATGCTAAAATACTTAACCTACTTCCATTGACCAAATATCATATAGTATTCAAATGTATTACTTTTGGGACGGTGTGCCGTAAAGATTATTATCTTCGAGCCAATACACGTTGGAGCTATGTAATTTGCAGATGATAATACTATATATGGGATGTGGTGATTTGCGATATTATATTGGTTCGAATTAAGATACTTCACCCATACCTCATCTGTGCAGTCAGTTTGATTTACATCATTAACTACTAAGGCAGATATTACATTTTTGATTTTTCACTTTAATCGAAATTCCCAATCCTATTTCTGAATTCCAAAACCTCTTTCAACGAATATCAAAGATATCCGATTTAAGTATTGTTAGTAAATGGTTAAGAGTCAAAATTATTTTGATAAAATCATTCCATTTATGGTAATATAATATTTTGCTTTAAAGTAGCAGTTTATCGTTTTTAACTGTACGCCAAATCAAACCATAACAATACATAATTGTTGTTACCCTGAAATAATATCAATTTCCTCAATTCAATGTAAATTATTTATTAAATTAATGTACGTATACGTTTTATTTTATTTGCGAAGGGTAAGTTGAGCACGCAATGTATGTAGTATACATTGCGGAGGAACCATAATTTACTGCCTAGGTAAACATGCATAAATTTAGGATGAATATTGTCGAATATTAAATTTTATGCTTTTTATGCACAAAACAAGATCATAAAAACGGAGCATATTTTTAAATGATCCCATCAATTAAAATGAGCAGTAAAACTAGACGACAATAAAGGGGTGTCTTCCATAAAACAAAATGTTAATGCTCCTTTGTGGAATATTGACGAGGCAAGCGAAAGGACAATAAAATTTATGTAAATCATTATCAAAATTAAATAGAAAAAAAGGGCGATCATAGAGATAGAGATGGAAAGTCGTACAATGTAGAGCGTCTATATAAATTTTCCCAAAGGTCTGACATGGTATGTTGTTCTGTTGTTCAAATCACAAAACTAAAATTGTAATTATTATTATAATAGGATATGTATGTGTCTGTATTCACGATATAGTTTTTTGTGTTGTGTCGTTCAGTTACGTTTCTATGTACGTCCAACTGTGTACGATTATAAATTGTTTCTGTTGTTATGCTTTATTACGATGGGGTCATTGAATTCTTGTACAACTTTTTTTTATTTTGTTTTGATATAATTATATAAACCTTTTCTAGAACATGATTTTGAGCTGATTAAAGTTTTGATCTTGGCCGACATACATACATATATAAATTTATTATTTGTTGTCTAACATATTTTGCTGCCTGGTATATAAAATATTCGAAAGCAACAAATATTATTGAATGATCGTGTTTTGGCCTCGTCTCATTATTTGTTGGCAGATTTTTTAAATTTGATTTATACCAGTGACGGAGAGCTATATAAAAAAAAGTAAACGTATAGGTCAGTATTTTTTAAATACCTTATACGTTTGGATCGGATTTATGTTACATCTTCGAAGCTTTTGTTACTGAACAAATGTACAGATATTTTAAAACTATTACATATGTACATAAATTAATTCGTAGGTCTAATCAGTGTAAAATAACAGTAACACAGTCACAATGCTGCGTTAATGTTGAGTACCGGTTATTAAAATTTTTGCAATTACTTCTAGTGTTCGACAAGGAGAAGCGCTGTCCCCGATACTTTTAAATCCCATGTTGGAATACATCCTTCGTGAAAAGTAAAACACCTCAAGACAATCAACTGTTTGCATAAGCAGATACTTGATACTTGATCCACTGGAACAGTGTTACGCTTCCGTTGGTCTCCATATCCAAAACCAAACATCTGACCTCTGGTTTTCGAGACCACGACGCAATTGATTTCAGTAGTGGTAACCGCATGTTTGAAGGAGTAATGAGATAGTATCTTGGATCTCTCATTACGCAAGATAATAGTGTCGGAGAGGACATCAATATTCGCGTTGCTGCTGAGAAGCGGGCTTTATTTGCAAATACAAATAAGATTTTAACATTCGAGAGAAAAATCATGCGTGTGATATATGGCCTAAAACGCGACGTTAATGGCACGCATACTGAGTTCTTTCCAATCACGAGATCAGGAATTTAATGCGTATTCTGCGGGCCAATTTAAGTGGCATAGCGATATTTAAAGACCCCACGATGGGCGCCACTGTAAAAGTTTTCCATTCTTATCACCATGAGCTAAAGTCATGTTACAAGGTGAATAGGCGATGATGTCACTACGGTCTAGAAGTGATCTGACATCTTCTGATTATTTACAACAGTTAAAGAATCGTAATCGAAACCGGAGTCAGATTGTTGACACGGCACTGGCCAACATTGAATGCAATCTAATTGGAAAATCCATCGAATGTAACCAAATAATTTAGGAATTTTTACGAATTTTGTTGGAAACCAAGATCTTATATATAATTGCACCCTTTATTATAACTCTCTTGTCTAATACGATGATGAATCAGTGAACATAATGTAAGGAAATAAGAAATGGTATCGGTCTGGCTAGATCAAGTAGATATTTAGTCTTCTTGAATTTTATAAATGAAGCATTTCAAACTGCCCGGTGAGTTCTATGTAAGTTGATGCCTTGATTTTGTTTGTGGAAAAGGCTGAATTCGGTTGACATCAACCTTTGAATTTTAAATTTACTCTATGTCACTTGTACTAATTCTTATAATTGTGGAAACAATATGTTTCTTTAATGAAGAATAATATACAAATTGACAGTAACAATGCAAGAACGTCTAATCATGTGAATCGAACTGTATGGTGTACATACATCATTGACTATAATATAAGCACGTGAAATGAAAGTTAAGTAAATTGATAAAATTGCGTCATCTACATACATAATATGGTCGTCAATAATCTAACTCTTTTTAAAAAAACGTAATTGAAAAATATTTGTATACGGTTAATACATTAAGACATCCTAACCCGCGATGATGTTGAGGGTTTGAGCTCTCCAGAATAGTTGACATCCAGGCTATTTGTATACTTCCTCTGCATATTACAGTTTAGTTAATTCCGTGAAGAACTTGGATTCGAATTGACTAATTCCTTGATCGGAATTGATCGTATAATGTTGACTATATTATCTGTACTTCAAACCTATAAGAACGAATTATAATAGGTGGTAATATTGGCTGCGCTGAGAAATCTATTATATAGTGAGTTCGACCCAACGGGTAAAACGATCGCCAAATATTAATAGAAACAACGATAGCCATACATTCACCTTGATGCTGAAAAAAGCAAATATTTCCTTTTGAATTTTCACAATAATTTTCCACTTTTTCGTGTTTTGTTATCACACTGTCTTTGACCGCCATAAATAACAGTTTATAAGAGAATGGTCCTTATGCTTCCAACTTCCAAGGACTAGGCATTTACGACATCAAATTTATTAGTAGTGACATTAAATGGTGTGTTATTTAGTGAATTTATGTTTCGTTATAATCCAATAGACATTTATTTGCCTCTTCTATCTTTTTTTTGGGGGGGCGAAGCACTTCCAACTCTTTTGTAGTTTTCTTTTAGCGTCCTTACGCCGTAGTCAAATCGATGGTGTATAAGTCCGACTTACGTAAATCTTCATGGAAGATGAGCGACTCATCTTCCATGTCAGAACTTACAGTTCTGACATGGAAGATGAGTCGCCAACAGCGGGTAGTAGATTTGTTCATTTACATAATTATTACAGTGCTTAATATCTTAAAACGGTTCTGCCACATTTTTCATGCTGCTTCAGAACGAAAGATCATTACTGCGATCTCTTAAAACGAAGGCTATTAAGTTATCGTGATCAAAACCCATCTGTAAACTAGAATGTCATAGCAACAAAACAAGCCTTGGAACTCGTGATTCAACACCACAAGCAGTAACCAGCATAAAGATTCATTTTAGAATAATTTGGATAATATGATGGGCTCTTATGATCGTTTTGGGAGAAATCAGACCGACTTGTGTAATAATATAGGTCCGTACTACCAACAGATAATGCGACCGAAAATGGAGGAAGAATGATTTACTTTGCGAGCCCTCATGATATCAATGACGCATTTCACGTAAAACATTGCGAAGCCAAATTCGTATATCAAGTGAGCATTATACATATATGAAGTGATTATTACAAACTATGATAAAAACGTTCGTACAAGTAAGGGAGGGCAGGATACACCGAGATTCTCCTATGAAAATCTGATAAATGAACGAAAATATCAAGATCTTGTGTTAGTAAAAACTATGCCCAAAAATAATTGGTTTCATGAGAACTGTCACCTTGCTGTTGAGCAACGAAATGTAGCTCATAATGAAGAAGAAGTAAAGCAGTTCTTGCTAGAAGAAAAACTAACCAAATTTGTATGTGGAAAAAGCATGAATGATGGAAAGCTAAGGGATTAAGAGTACAACAACTCAGCAATAAGTGCGGTTTGAGGGTTTCTTTACACCATATAGATCTCATTAAACTGCCATTCGAAACCAGGATAGAGAACTTTGTGTTAACATCGATGCAGTAACTTTGACAAACTGTCTTTTCGATCTTATTGATTTTGGCGAAATGAAGTTATGCCCGAAGTATTGAAAGTGCTCTCCTTTGCACATCATACAAGTTACTGTCGCACATGATCTTGGGAAGAATTACTCCTAAGAATTTCTCCTAATTACTCCTGTAGAGGAAATTATTGGTGACTAACAAAGGATTTCGTCAAAATCGGTTAGTCACTGATCAAGATTTTTCACTATACGGATGATTCTTACCGAATTCCCAATGTAAACCAGGTGTTTCTTGGTTTCAAGCAAGTCTATGACTCAATTAAACGAGAGAGGCTATGGTATGCACGTATACAGACCAAACACTGAACTTCTAGCTGAATTGTTACCCCTAAGAAATTAACCGCTCTTTAGCGAATGTCTACAAATGATATATTTATAAAGATCGCAAACATTCACTTAGAGATCACTGGTGTGGAATGACATACCATCTTTATAATTATGTGCGTGTTACGTCACTGCATGTATTTTGATCTGCCTATAGTTTTGTTGGGATTATATTTTAATATGCAAAAAAAATATATACATACACACATAAAGGTTATCGTTACATAGAACTTCGCTATAGAACAACAAAAAAACATTCTTTTGGTTCAAAATACAGAGCAGATGTTTTTTTTTTGTATTCCTCCAAAATCAATTGCTTTATATGAATGCTGAAGACGAAATAAGTAGAAATTTTGAATAGATTTTGGTTCGGTATATAAAGTGTAGATTTGTACCTACTTAGGTACATATATTCACAAAAGAAATAATTAAGACGATTATAGTTGGAGCGATATAATTTTTCTGATTTGATAAAACAAAAAATATGTGATAAGACCAATATAATCATTTATCATTAGATGAAAAATCAAAATCATTTCGACCCCATGTTGGGTGACATTCATATATATTATGTACCCTTCACATCGCAGACAGAATATACTTCATGTATATAGTAAGCAGCATAATGCAATTTATGCCATACATACACGTATATGTGTGTATTCTCTGAACTGCAATTTGGGGTTGTTAAAAATACAGTAGTTTGATAATCAACCCTCTTTTATATACAAACGTGTATATACGAGTATATATCACGTTTTGTTGGTTTTTCGATTTTTTCCGCTTACATATGTATCTGTATATGTATATAATGGAAAACACTAACGATTCTATATATAGTGTTATCTCGTTCATTTATTAATCGTTTGTCTTCTATTTCTTTCGTCTCGAGGAAAACAAAAAATTCAATAACATACCGGCCGGTGGCGTGTGCTTAGTTTTAATACAGATACCGTGCAGTTCAAATCGTTTATAGTTTTTTTTATACTCGTCGTTATCGTAGTGAACGTTTTACTTTTTTGTAAAAATTAATTATTTTAATTAAAAGGATTACAATGAAACTATAGTGTTTGTGTGATATCATATACAGTGGATGGAATAATATTTAATTGATTATTTAATTGTGGTATGTGCAAGTTTTGAATATTTAAATTTTAATTTAATTTCGGCGCCATTTTTAACATCGAACGAAAAATAATTTATAAAATAAAAACATTTGCTTATAACAAAAAAGGATATACTCATACAGTGATATTTTTATGTGTATATATATATACGTTTTTATGTTTGGGTGACGCCGAACTCCATAAATACATATATAATATAGAACGTAATAAAGAGTCCTTTTTCTCCATCTACATTGGTGTGCGAGTGTTTTGTTCATCGATTTTTCGACGAGATTTGCCCGAAGGGTGAGAATTTCAGTTAGCACTTTTTTTCATCAACATCATATATATATATTTTCTCCTCTCCCCTTAAATAATTGATGTGATTTAGCAGTTTATTGTGTTTATACAGTCTGTCCTCAAAGGTGTGAAAAAAAATTGTATTAATAAAACAAAACAAAAGAGGATCTTTATAGCATAAGTCGACGCATTCTATATACATATGTTTATTTATCTGTGTTTCGTGTTTCATGTCAATCGGTAATTTAATGTAACGGTTTGTTTACATTACAAATCCACCCATCTATATGGAAACAGAAATACAAAACTATAAAATTGTAAACAAAATATTGTTTGTGGCACCAAAGTGTTGATGAATAGAAAAATTATGTTCTGTGTGCATTTGTCGTGCAATCTGGTATATGTCATGAATTCCATTTCCGGAAATCCGTTCCGATATTTAGATGCACTTCATGTTGAATCTTATATATATGTACTATTTGCATAAAATTGTACAAGTGCAACATACATAAACATATTGTATAATGTAAAATCAATATGTGTACAGTGTGTTTTCTATTTTGGTTGTCTGCGCGGTTCCAGATCAATGACATTTTTCTTATCCATATTACATAAATATATACATTATGTATATAGTTTTTATGTTGCTTTTCATAAATCAATATTAATAATTTCCTTTACTTTTATTATTATCTAGTCCCGCATCTTTTGTGTGTTATTATTATAATAACGAAGTGATTTGGACGCCCAACATGGGGCATCGATCAAATCATCAACGCAACCGCAAACAATTAATAATACGCCGATTTAATTTATCATTTTGTAACTTCCTGTTGTTATTGTCTTGATTACTTTTCTTCTTAAGTCATATAACAATTTTTTTTACTCTATATATCTTCTTCTTTATATTATATTCTTTGTCTTTATTTAAACCGTACGTATAATAATTGTATATATATATATATATATATATATAAGAGTTTTTAATTTATTTAATACTTCTTTTTGTATATCAATATCGGACTCAATCTCTTTAAAAAAATAAAACGAACAAGTTAACCAAGAAGATGAGAACACTATAAAGTAATGTAAAAAAAGAAGGAATCATCCGGTCAAAACGTTTTCTTTTTCTTTATGCTGTTGTTAAATGATCGATCTTTAATTGTCAAAATATATACGTACGTACTGGTATATATATGGGGAAAAACTATCGCTGTGGTTAACGAAGTTTCATAACATAAAGTACTTAAAAATGCATCGAACCATAAAACCAAACATTAATTTTATCAGATAATTTTATGGAGTTGGTTTATTATTTCTACTATACGATCGTTTTTTTTTCTTGATCGTTATGAGACAAAACAGAAATTAATTAGAAAAAAATTAGGGGAACGTATACGCTATATGCAGTCCCAAACATATTATGTAGCGAGGGAGTGATATATTTACCTGTCGATCTGTTGAAATATTTATAACATCACACACGACCCAATATACATCGTAATAATAAGGGTGTTAAGCACTCGATCATATTCGATTCACACTCTTATATACGTTTATGTAAAACTGTTGTTGTAGATAAATATGCATGTTATATATTTTCTCACACATTGCATTAAGATCTTGATCTTTTGTCAAGTGCATGCCTTTGTTATATAATTTACGATCTGTGTACTATATATATATTATGTATATGAACAAATTAAAATGTTAAATTATACGATCAATAACAATATAGAGTACAGACGTTATATAGGCTACAGATTATATACTTTAGTGGTCTGGCTGTTCAATTAGAGCGTAACTGATGTTAAAATTATACCAATATTCATAAAAATGTTTGGATATAGTGAACAGAATGGTGACCTGTCTATGAATTTAAAGCTCACATAGTGGACTATTTGATATAGTGCATTTCTGAAAGTATAAGTTAATGTTGAGACAACAAACTAATCAAATCTATAATGTTTGACCAGATAGTACCGGTGGGAAGGTGTTCTTTATAAATCTGCAATGTTGTAAGCCCAATACATACTGTGAACTTCTTGATCTGTAGAGTCCAGTGACAACATACTGTAACATTTACTTTACAAACTATTATAATTGATGAAAAGTTTTATAAAAGGTATAAGCCACAGGTCTTTCAAATTTGAGATTTTAGGGAGTGGCATTTATTTTTACCGACAACTTCCACATATTAAATCGACAGTTTTACTATCCAACAATGCAATATAACTAGGAATGGTATTCTTTTTAAAACAATAACCAAATGATCTGAAGGTTTGAAATTTGATGCAATCCATATACAATTGGTTTGTTTAAATATAAGTTACGTCTCCAATTATTTTAGAGTAAATCTGCTTCTACTATTATACCATATATTAAACTGAAAGTTATGTTATACTCAGCTTTGGTATCGTTGAAATCAAACCATTTTTCAAATTGACATCAATTTCTAATTGAGATACACCATTAGAACTATTACAATTTGTATTATCTGTATTTACATAATTTACCCATTATGAATCAATCCCAAGGCATTCTTGAATCCATCAAAGCCTCTTACTATAACGAGAGATAATAAATTGTGAACAGAAACCATCAGTTTAAACAATTGATCCACCATTAAAAACATAGTGGCTATATGTGAAATATACCAACAGACCCTATAAACTGTTGATTTGATGCACTGTGATTATGATTTTTTCCCTAGACTACCGTGTTAAACCCGAACTAATAACATAATTGTAAAAATGAATTTATGTTTGCTTATTATTTTCTCTCATGTCTTTAAGAGTCTAAACATGTGTTATAAATAAATAAATATTCCAAAAGTTGCCACTTATTATTCACACAAGCCAGAAAGTTAAACTCCTCCAAAGTAAATCTAAAGCCACCTCTTATCGCCTCAATTAGAAGCAGAATAATAAAAACACATTACATAACTATACTAAACAAAATTAAACCACGCTTATTAAATCTTTGCAACACCTCTGTCTGACTGTCCGTTTTTATCTTTGCAATCTGTTTTGGGGCTCAAGGCTCTCCCAACTTTTTCGCGGTTTGTTTATTCATGTTCTTCTTTACGCCATTATATAGCCAAATCGAGGACGATTTTTGTAGAACGATCTGCACATATGGAGCTATGCCAGCCTATAGTACTGACATAAAAGATGGGTTGGCCCATGAATTCTGCACTCCAACAGGAGGTCACAGTTGTGTTCTTTCACACCACCGATCGAAATCAGATGATGAAAAATTTCTTTTGCACCCTGCCCCTATCGGGATACGAACCCAGTACCTCTCTCTCCAATTGTAAGTCGGACCTTTATTACCAATCATAATTAGACCTATGAAACTTCGGAGTGTCGCATTAGTCCTGATTTACTTTTGATGCAATTTGAACCTTTAATCACCTTATTATACCTATTTTGCCATCGTTAAAATGGTAAACCCTTATGTCCTTATTATTACAAATGCAGAATACACTTGTCTATTGATATGACTATTCGAACAACGCCTAAATGTTTGCAAAACTATTCTTAATACGTTCAAAATAATTGGGTTTAACCAAAGATTATTTTACATAAATATGACTCAACCAAAGCAAAAATTTACAATATGAACGATTTTGTTTTGTTTTGTTTTACTATAGAACAGAGGAACCCATCACTTTATAGCGGAACCCAGAATAATAATTTTTGTATTTTAAAATGTTACTCTGATTGAACTATCTTTTTAGTATATAATAATCTTTGGTTTAACTATTTAAATTTACGGTCCAGCTATTTCCACTCTAATTTCAAAATGAACCTATCCACAAATACAGATATAGAGACAATGGCCAAATTATTGATTTTCTTACGCTTTGCTGCGCTAAAAAGGATGTTAATCTCATAGTATCATTCAGGGGTGTTGATTTTGTGTTTCTAAAATGGTGTTACAACATGCTCGTGTTTAACTTAAATCAAACTATATGCTGGCGGTTATACATGTATACAGCTAATATCCGTAAATAATTTCGAAGACATTCATGAAATCACATATCTGGTTTGTTAACAATTTTCTTATTACAAAACGTTGAAACGTGATTAATTATAGAATTTAGCATTTTTACACGCATACACGAACTGAACTGTTTTTTTATATATGCTGTAAAACAACAATTCAGTTCATTTATAAAACCAAGTACGTACATTTATGTATACCTAAATGAATCCTTTCAAATTTTGTAAATGAAACCAACAAACGTTTGTTTTGTTTTCAAATCGATCGAAATGTCTGTATACTGATTATAATTACCATATAGAATCGTCAATCATATATACACAAAAAAAAACTGTCTCACCCTAATCTTTCGTATTACATACTTATATGTGTAATGTCGTAATGTATATACGAACAACAATTTGAACCTTTTAAAAAAGTATCATAAAATTTTAATTGACCTTTTCTGATCGAATTATCCCACATTATTATAAAAAGCGATATATACGAGCATATAAATTTTTGGGCTGAGATTTTTATTTTTTATTATATAAAAATCAAATCAAATAATTATAATTAATAATAATAATAATTTGATTATGTATATAGGGCCCGCATTCATTAAAACATTTAACATTATAAAAACAAATTGCCTGTGTGTTTAAGATAGAGTTTATGGTTTCTACATGTGTCGATGAGTCAGCCATTTTGTTCAGATTAGGATATAGTTTATCATAATTGATAATTGTTTTTTAATTGTACTTTATTGTACACATATAATACATAATTTTATTAGTACTCGATGGGGAGATCGTGCATTTGTACATACATATTTATATTGGTTGCAGATATATTATGTATTATTGAACGTGCACACGCAAGCAGGCACTAAAGTTCAAATAATTCTCAAAGGTGTCGTTAAACAATTCCTTGTTTTCATTTTAAATGTTTTATTAAACAATTTGTTCGTTGTAAGATTTATCATACTTTCGTAAAAAGGATAATATGTATAACATTCGCAGTTATTTAAGAAAATACATGATTGTGCAGCTTGGCCATAATCGGGTGGAAAAGTCGTGGCACTGACCTCTGACAGTTAGTTACTATATGTCGGTAACGTTTAAAGACTGAAATATTATCCCTGAGGCTTCTTTATTTGTGGAACCTAACTTATTTAAATAAGCATTCTGGCTAGATTACTTACTTTGTTGCTGTCCCAAACAATTCTAAGTTGATTATCATGAATTTTTGACAATTACCATAAGTAAGTGTTATCAATTCAACTGATTTTGCTTATTTATTTAAAAATAAGTTTGAAATGTGTACCGGTATCGAAAACAGACTAAGACTGCTTTAAAAAGTGATACTTATTACGCCATCTTATAATTACGCAAAACCATTTGAATTGATTCCATACTTATTTTGACAGAAATTTTATTATGCAGATATATTTGTCAAACAATTAAGACAATCAGTTTTGATTAACTACAGTCACAAACAAGTCTAGATATTTATGAATATTTATTCATAAATTTTGACAATCAATTTAGATTTTTTTGCAGGAAAGAGATAGAAAAAAAGTCACCTAGCCAGGATACATGTTTGAAATAAGGTTCCCCAAATAAGTATTCGATTCGACAGCCTAAGTGGGAAATAATTATTCTAGTAACCATTACTTTTAATTTAAAAACCTTACTAATCTGAACTTGTAGTTAATGACAAGATTAGATTAAACGTAATTTTCGTTTTTATTCTTACATATAAAGCCTCCACTTAACTCTGACACATACTTATTGTGACTTATTTTCTTTCTCTTTCTTTTAAAAAATTCAGAATTGATTGTCAAAATTTACGAATAAAATATTTTTTAATCTAGTTGAATTTGCGATTGTAGCCAATCATAGTTTATTGTCATTTTTTTTACTATCTGTCAAAAAAATTAAAGTTGGCGGCAAATAAGTAAATAAATATCGATTACGACTACAATCTTAGTGACAGACAATTACTCTTTCAATAGAACCGGTTTCTTTCTTACATATAAAGCCTCCACTAAACTCAGAGTTATACTTATTGACCCTTGTCGCTTCATCAATAGCCCTCTCAAGTCGATCTCGTCTTCTCCTTGTAAAACTATGTTATTGCATCAATTGTACAACGTCAACATGTTTGTCGTTGATGCTGATTTGGGGACAACAACGAGAACGTTAGGGCTAAAGTGACGAAACACGAACACTAAATCAGTTTTCATAAAAATACTATTCGAAAGGTATTTTTTTGAAAGTGTGCATAATCCATGCTTCATCAAAATTGGGCTTCAGATGGCTGAGTTATAATAGATTATTGTTTTGCTTATATTGCCATAAAGACAAAATTGATTGCCTCCTCTTGGTCAGAATACATTCTTTTAAAATCTACGCGATAGACTTATGCCTCTATTATGAATCTCACTTACGTGTCACCGATTAACATGACGTCACTAAAATTAAAATTTTGTATTTGTGATTTTTACGGTTAGCGCGAAGTATTATGTCACTTAGCGTCACCTACAAATTGTTGGCGATGTGAAGTGAAAATCTTTTGTTATATTAAAGAAAAACATTAAATGTCAAATATGCTTAAGAGAAAACAAAAGGATAACATATACGTTATCATAACACAAAATCATAATACATACCAAAATATGACTCGAATCTTAAATGACAATCTACGAGTACGTCATGGTGACGAGGGATGTGAGGTGACAATCATAGGTTTAGTTCTAATGATAATTCGATCAAACGTTAAGACTTTGACATCTGAATATGGTCGTCAACCGTGCTATGCACAGTTACCCTTTTATGATGTTGTCATTGTTCCCAAACGATGATGCCGGCTGGCATGTCAATATAACACATACCATAGCTTCTACTTTTTCTTCTACAGTACCTCTCAACAATGCATCAACATGTTTCTTATCGACTCGTAATTCGTGATTCGCCTTTTCCATCATTCACAATAATTATTTTCGAAACAGGTGGTTGGTAATCAGTTTTCATTACGTGCATTATTTAACTGATTTGGTAGTTAATTGTCCAAATAACGTTGATGAAGGTTGACGCCATTTATGTTCCAAAATTATTTGGATGCAAAGTCAATCGTACAACATTTAGACAAAACTTGATTAATGGAATCCACAATGGCCAAAATATATTGAAACTCTTAAAGGTTTTAGTGAATATTTTCGTCCTGATATTGTCGTTCGTAAATTTAAAAGTAAACTTACGAAACTTATCAATTTAATTTCCCAAAAAAGAATTTTCGGTAAATTAAATGCCTTTATTTATACTCTTAAGTTCTAAAGACGTGGTCTACCTCTCATGAGTATATTTTGATTACTTTGGATAGGGATGATGGTCTGGGATAGGGAGATGGTCTACTCTCATGAGTATATTTTGATTACTTTGGATTTAGCCAAATTCGATTGTCATTTAAATGTAAAAGTGGCGACGGTCGTTCAAAGTGTGAAATACATTTACAAGTACGGGTATTTCGAGAATTAAATGGTGAATTAAATAGTTGAGATACAAAATATATTAACTCGCATACGATTATCCGCCTTGATTTCCAACTACGCATTCGTCGAAATGTTATTTTTCGGGAAGGTTCTGAGCATGATGTTGTCAAATACATCAAAGACAAAATTATTGGCATTTGTTTATTTGAATGTTAATGAAATAATGACCCCTTCAGCTACTAGATTTTTGTGTAGTGAAATACTGTTCAGGGGCGGAGCCCCTATTATATTTTATTTGTCGTTTTCAAATTCTTATAAGAAACATAATTGTTTTATGGTTTTCACCAAAAATATTATGTATAAAATGTACATTTCCTTATTGTTTACACTTGTTTTCTGTGATGACAGTTGAAAATAAATTGATATCAATAAAATAAGTATGACAGCACTGCAGAGAGACAAAGTTAGAAAAAGTTTTTAAAAAAAAGTTCGTCGACAGTGTCTCAGTCACGAGTCACCGACATCTGTGCTGTTACTATGGACACATCGTCTATCTGCCATGTATTTGTTTGTTTGTTTTAATCTCTACAAGCTGTTTCACGGCTCGAGGCACTTCCAACTCTCTCGCGGTTCGCTTATCGAGGACGTACGGCTATAGGTCCGATTTACGTAGAACCATCTGCACATTTCATAGTTCCATGCCAGCCTATAGTACTGACATGGAAGATGGTTTGGCCCATGAATTCTGCACTCCAACAGGGAATCATAGTTCATTTACACCACCGATCGTAATCGTATGGCGAAAAATCTACCATCCTGCCCCTTCGAACCCGGTACCTCGCGCTCCAACTGCCGCAGCATTAACCACTGCGCCACCTGGGCGGTTATTTGTCACGCCAACACTTTTACAAATCTCATTTCGTGTAAAGCTACCTCAACTAAAATTAATTTCATGCTCATCTAGTAGTCATTGCAATTAGAATTCATTTCACCACTAGTATATTTTACATGGTGCAATTTCCTCGTTTTTTGCGTTATTTCGGTTTTTACAGGGAAGGGAAAAGAAACTCTAAAGTTAGAATTTGTTTGTGTGAAAATGTCATTATTATTTTAAATTTTGTTAATGTTCAGTTAGTTTCTGTAAAAAACAAACATAATCGATTTAGTACAAACCTTTAGCGTAATACAAATATAATCTAAGTAACATATGTATATAATGTACAGGAATTTTGGAATTCCTGAACTAAAACGAAAATTGTGGTAAGAAAAATTTAAGGTTATGCTTCACTAATCTGATTTAAAACGTGATTTGTTGATTTTCATAAATATTATACTCATAATGAAAATGAAGATTCAACCAATCATTTCTCCCAGTACTCATTACATTTTTTTACTTTACCTTAACCTCTTCTTACTCCTATTAGTGGAAACTAGTCCAATCACAAATATCATTTTAAGTTAAAATTTGATGTTCAGTCTCATATAGTTGATAATAGTTTTTCAATCTGATGGTCTACCCAAATCGGTTCTTTAATCGCAGCTACTCGATTGAACCTCAGCATATGGTAGGGTGTTAATGGATAGGTATTTGACTTCTATTACTTTTCAAGACATTTGATTCTTTATATTTATACAAATTGTTAATGTCTGCTCCTAAGACTACCTCTGATTTAGATCCAGTGACGCCTAAATCTTTTGTAGAAGCTACTTCATGGCAGCGATTATTGATACGCTACGATCGTTTTCAGTAAGGTAAATAATTATTATGTTTACTATTATAAGGTATATTTTCTGAGAAATTCATTGTATGAGTTGCTCAATTGTGGATACGACATAAGAGAAGTTAACTCTCCACAGTTGAAAACTATTTTTAAGTTTTTTAGAACCAGATTCTTACTCGTGATCCAAAACAGTGCAGTCTATGGGAAGTGTATGACGAACACCATTTATGTTTTCATACCTTCACAATTGTTAAGGTGTTTCAGATTTGTGTTTTTTACAAAAAGCTTTAAATTTATGTCGAAAATGACATATAATTTAACATTGACACGCGTACTCACATAAATGAAATGGATTGCGTGTGGAAATAATATTGCTCTCGTTGTACAAGAGTTTATATTGATAAAAGTCATATCATACAGCTTTAAGATTAATGATAAAATATGTGTTATCATCATACGAATCTAAAATTATAATTTGTATGTTGGAACTTGGCCAAAAAAAACTAACCAATATTTAGTGTCACGCAAGTATATTTTCAACATTTAATGTTTGCTAAAAGCGTTATTCTATCTCTTCCTTGGTAACATAAATGATTCATAGGGACCTAAATAGAATGATAAACAGAATTCTGATCATCGAGACGTGGTGTCTACGGAAAACGAACAAAAAACCCATACAATTACTCATCAATTTGGTTTTTTAACTTTTCCATATTGTATTACGAAACAGGAAATAAACATAATTAGAGGCATATATTTTATACAGAACCCCTTTCTCAATTATTATATTCCACCTACAGATAACTTGTCACACTTGTGTGGGTTTTATGTTTGTTTTTATTTATTTGTCGTCACTCCATCTAATTACATTCTTATGTGTTGTGCATAGCGTTCTTAGTAACAATGCCTTTTGCGTTTATTAGAGGACAACACGCCGCTCGATCTTTATTTCTAATTAATTAATTTATTTTATTTTATTTTTAGTTTTATATTACTACGAATAAAGTTTATTAGTACACAACAAACATAAAAGAAACGAGTCTTAAGACATTATTTTAAAAGACAACAACATAACAAAGTATATATTATACAGAAATGGGTGATCCAAATGATGAAATAAAAAAGGGTCACGGCAGTAGTGATGAGATACAAACTCAACACCAACAGCTAAACGAAGATGAATCAAAGGAAACGGATAAAATGTTGAAGGATTCCGCTGGAGGTAGAGTTGTCGACGAAAAAAAGGATGCTGATAAAGTTCCGTTGAATGGGAATGGAGATGCTGAGATAATAAAACAAGCTCCCGAGAATGCGTCCAAAGTAAGCGCACAAGAGCGAGAATGTAAACCGAAAAAAATCCCAATTGGTGGTGTTAAAATTCCTGGATTTTTTACAAAGAATAAACCAAATAGTCAAAATGATAAGGATGGCGGTGAAAGTGGTGAATTATTAGATAATACACAAAGTGTTGAGGCGAAGGCGATTGAAGCAGCTGAAAATGAGAAAAATTCAAAAACACAAAATGTTGGTCTAATATCGTCTTTCAGAAAAAGTTTACGTAATCCGTTTCGAAAACAGGCAAAAAACGAGGATGAAGAAAAGGGATTAACAAAAGATGGTGAGTTATAAATAAAACAGCCCATTTACAACAAACTTTAATATCCAACAAATTTACATTTCAGATGAGCAAAATGGTGAACAAAAACAAAACGAATTAAATGACTCGGCAGCCACCAATAAACCACAGAAAAAAATATTTTTAAATGCAATCCGTCTTCCACTAGCCAATATGATACCAAAACGTTTACGTAATACTGATATTGAAATGGGTAATGGACCAAATACACGAGCTGGATTAGCGTCGATGGAAACACTGGATGATTCACAAAAGGACAATGAAAAAGCAGATCAAGTTGACCATGCTATCATTAAAAATGATGATGGTTTAGAAACCGTTAAACTAGATAATGGAGATGTGAGTAAAGACATACGTCATAAGTGCACTCAAAATTATAATTTCGTTTCTATTTTAGGATAAAGAAAAGGATATCGAAAAATCTGATATACCTAAAGAAAAACCACCAACATGTTGGGAAAGAATACGAAATTATCAATGTTCGGTCGATGATTGGGCGATTGCAGGCGGTATAGTTATATTTTTCCTTTTAGTCGTGATAATAGTATTATTAGCGTTTTCGGGTACACCAAATGTGAAAGAACCAGCATTACGAAATGGAAAATTTATTGATGCAATTACGTCATGTGGATTAGTTGAAGGTATACTGGAGGATGGTGCGTTTGCGTTTCGAGGAATTCCATATGCAGTTCCACCAGTAAACGAGAGTCGCTGGAAGCCAGCCGAATTAATTCAAGACATTGATTATTGTTGGAATGAAACATTAAAAGCGCATAACTCATCGGCTTACTGTTCCCAGATCTATGCCAATAGTACGATATCCGGAGATGAGGATTGTTTGACATTAGATATTGTAACACCCCATATTCGATATGATAATCCATTGCCTGTTGTCGTGCTAATCGGCGCCGAATCGATGATTGGAGATAGTCCAGGTAAAATGAGACCATCAACACGGTATGCTCGGGCTCGTGACGTGATATTCGTTAGACCAAATTTTCGACTAGCGGCACAGGGATTTTTAGCATTAGATGCACTATCTAAATCAACTCATCCACCAACATCCGGTAATTATGGCCTTTCAGATATAATTGCAGCTCTCAAATGGATTCAGCTGAATATTGTACATTTTGGCGGTGATCCCAATTCGGTGACATTATTTGGACATCGTGCTGGTGCTACTCTAGTCACAGCACTGGTTACTTCACCTAAAATTAAGGATTTATATACAAGAGCTTGGGTGTCGTCTGGCACAAGTATCTTCCCCGGTCGACCATTGAGCGAGTCGGAAAATGCAAATTCCGAATATTTAAATAATATTGAATGCAAGGATTCTGATTGTTTACGCCGAGCTGATAATAAAGCCATACTAGAAGCTATACCTGATACATGGAGACGAGCACCTTTGGATCTTCCAACATTGGAAGAAAATTCAACAGTTCGACATAATTGGTTGGTCTTGGACGGCGATATTCTACAAAAACATCCAGCCGATTCGTGGAAAGATGAAGCGGGCCCAATAAAAATGGTTATTGGAACAACATCGCACGAGAGTCATTCCGAAAAATTATATTTGTTGCACAAAGAATGGACACCAGAATTGGTAAAAACTCATATCGAGGAAAGTATTATCGGAAATTTGGGCCTAACTCAAGAAGTTTTAAAATTATATCCACAAACTTATCAAGGTTTAATACGTATTGTCTCCGATATACGAACAGTGTGTCCACTATTAACAATCGCCCGTCTCCAATCGTCGACACCATTCTATATAGTAACACAAACGACTGATCATTTAAATATTGCCGATGTGAATGCCGATGTTACGGCAATATTTGGCCGATACGAACCAAAAACACCAGAACAACGTCGCTACGTATCAGCAATGCAACAACTTTTCTATCATTATGTGTCGCACGGTGAAATGAAACAATATGAAATGCGTCGTGGCATTTTAGAGATTGGGCAAGATGCTCTACTTCGGGAAAACTATCCAAATTGTGATTTCTGGATTAAGCACGATATTGTTCCGCGATTCGCTAGGCTAGATTAAATGTGTGAATGAGCCCACACGTAACACTGCCCAATTCGCCAACAATACAAAATATATACATAAATTTTATATTAATTAATTTAGTTTTTTTTTACATGGGAAAAAAGTAAGTTTTTGGACGTTTTTTTTTATTAAAATTATTATTTTGTGCCTATAGAGAAGTTCTATAATATTGTGAATCGGCCATTTTAACGCGTCATTAAAGCGACCAAATAATTTTCAAAGGCAAAAAATTAAAAACAAAAATAAAAACCATAAAAGTCTGATTTAAACATTTTTTTATTTAAGGATTAATAATCTATTTACATATTAATTAAATATATAAATATGCAAATTAATTTATATACAGGTATATCGCGCTTTTTTACAATAATTAATATATTTTTTTAATTTATTAATTTTAATATAAAACTCGATTCATTTATAAAAGTCATTTTTATATCGCCGCTAACATACTCCATTTTAATCGAAGATTCAAACCATAAAACCTTATAAATTACAAATTCATTTATTTAATTTAATTTTGTGTAATATTTTTTTTAGTTGATAAATGTTTTTGATATTTTTATTATAAATAAATTCATATATATAAATATTAATAATAATATAATAATATGGCTGTATATTTAAACATTTATAGCTCAATTAAATAAACATAATAAAATAAATTAATATTATAAGAATTTAATTTAAAATAAAAATAATTAAATTAAAAAAAACATGTATTTAGGATTTAAGTTGTTGTAATTTATTTTATATAATTAAAACAAAACAAAATACAATATTATGTATTAAGTGAGACGAAAAGGATGAAGAAAATTAACATATTATTTAAATTTAAGCGATTTTTTTTATAAATATAATATATTTATGTAAAATAAAAATAATTAATGAAGTATTTTTTAATGTATAATTTTTTTTTATTATTATGTATCAAAATAAAAATTTAAATATTATGAAGATAAAATACAAAATTTAATATTCATTTGCGCAGTGTCCAAATTTTGACATACGGTGAGTTTTGTGTAGAACCAAAGAACTGAATTCTTCGCTCGTCTCTTACTGCATAGATGTTATTATGCAACGACATTACTGATCCATAAATCCATTGAAATAATATTGGTGGACTATCGACAATTTCAGTAAGACGGACACTTTTAATCTCCAACATTACCTTCAACGTGTAGCTGGATGAAAGAACTTCACAGTAGGAAGATTAAGGCAAATTTTATAAAATCATATATCAAGGTATAGAAGTATACGTCCCTAACGTTGCAATAAAACTTGAAAAATATCCACTATAGCATAGCAATAAACTGATAGTCAATCTGAGGCATAGAAAGAACAAAGCAATCAGTCTTTAAACCAGAAGACGTTGATAAGTACGAAAATCTCCACCATGCAAAAGTAGGCAAGCTGTCCATCCAAGTATCACACATCACAATAGAAGAATGGTAAAGGGCCAGACCAAATACCTTGATAGATTACCCTAGTTTGGAACTATCTTTTTGCACGCTGTTCAATCAGTCGCTGACGTTGAAAGAATTTCCTTTAAAATGAAAGGTACCAGAATACTACCATTATACAAAACTGAGGCTAGAAGTGATGAATCATGTTCTAGAGGTAGATTTCATCTATACCCAAATGATTCCTCCAATATGCAATTCCTTCAAAGTGCCTCGACATGCCTTCGCCGTACCAATATGGGTACATGTCAACATCAACAAACCTTATTGAAGCCTGCTTTGAGAACAGGCTATCGAGAACATATGCAATTACTTCTGGTGTTTGACAAGGAGATGCGTTGTCTTCGCTACTTTTTAATATCATGTTTTCAACATCCTTCGTAAAAGTGGAGAATACCTCAGGCCAATATCTTATTCCGACATATCTTAGTCCAATCAGCTGTTTGTATATGCAGATGATATCTGTGTGCTTGGATTAAATGGCACGGAGTAAAAGAGATACTTGATCCATTGGATCAGTGTTCAGCTGCCGTTTTTCTCAAAATCAACGAATCTAAAACCAAATATCTGATCTCTGGTTTTCGAGACCAAGGTACAATTGATTTCAGTAGTGGTAACCACACGTTTGAAGGAGTAAAAGAATTCAAAGTTCGCCTTGTCGCTGGAAATCGGGCTTTCTGTTCACTTTTGAAATCAAAATATCTTGCAAATACGTATAAGCTGAAATTGTACAGACTTGTTGATCAGACCAGTTGTCATGTCTGAAAAGAATCATGCGTGTAATATATGGCCCAAAACGCGACGTTGATGGCACATACCGAGTTCTTTTCAAACACGAGATCAGGAATTTAATTCAAATTCCTGATAACGTGCATGAAAACAAAGGACTCGAGTACGTTGGCCCGGTCACGTTCTGCGTGCTGATCCGAACCGAATGATACAGCGATCTTTGAAGAGAGAGCCGCCTTTCGGTTGGCAAAGAGGTTGCTGTCGGCAACGTGATGGCTCCACGACGCAGAGAGCATCTTTTAATTGCTTGCAACAGTATGAAGAGCTGAAACTACACCATTCAAAGTACTTCTTGTCTTTTAATCGACCTTTGTGTACAAATTCACTCTCCCATTTTCTACACAGATTCACCTGGAACATGCGAAGTACATCTCTTGCATCCATAAAATCATATTCATTTATATTATCATTCAAGCAACCCCTTTTTGCAATCATATCGGTTCTTTCATTACTTTAATCTATAGATGTGAAGATATTCATTGACTAGGTTAGTAGGTAGTAGGTTTACGATCTGCAACAGAGAAAATTATCTTGTCACCCCCGAATGACATAACTCGAATTTCATAGGAAAGTATCCACAAGGCAAGAGAAAAGTCGAAAGGCCAGCAATGGTGAGCTATTCAAAATCGTTGATTCCTCACTAAATAGCAGGCTAGAATAACCATTCACGATAGTCAGATTAAGCTAATGGAAGGTTAGGTCTCAAGATGGATTTTTTTTACACAAAAAGCTCTATATTTTTACCTCGTTGATCTCGCCCTGTGAAAATAATAGCCAGGAATTATCGATTATGAACATTAATACCTTATCAATATCATTTGATATGATATCAAGCTCACAAGTATATCGCTTAGTCAGCGCTTTTATACTGAGTTTATGGACGCTACCCGAGTTTATAGACAGTAGACGGTTTGAATCATTTCGCATGTGTTCCGGACCGCCGAAACTATCGAAATATGATAAACACGTTTTGGGGAATTTTTTTATCTTGAAATCAGTCTTAAAGAAAGATATTACCAACTATACTTAAGTCCAGACTAATATAGCCAATTTTGGAATAAAACGTTATCACATTGGTTTAAATACGATAATAATTGTTTGTGGTTAGAGCTAAATCTTTAATCGACAAGTTAAGACATTCAATTGGCTTTAATCGGACGACACATAATCAATGATAACGAAACAAGTATTTTAAACTCAGGATTATTGAGAACCGCAATGTACTTGTATAGAAAATTGACTGTGGTTAGATTTAATCAAATATATTTGAACGATAATGGAATATCTACTTAAAATCGGCTTTATTATAAATAAATACAATTAGTTAAATATTCATTTCGGTAATCGGCACTTGATTTAGGGCATTGTTGATATGGTTTATTCATCATCACGCGGTTGAGGATAGTATTGGGTTAGTACTGCTATAATTTGATCAGCTAGTTCTTGAGTGCTAGCTGCAAGCACACGTCGTGACATTAAGTCTAGCGCTCCACCAGCCGGATCTATAACAACACCACCGGCTTCACGAATTATTAAATCGGCAGCTGCTATATCCCACGCATGAATACCATATTCGTACATAGCGTCTGCCGCGCCAATTGCAACCATGGCCATATTCAAAGCGCACGCACCAACTGTTCGTATCCCATGCGCTTTTCGTACAATTTTGCCAATATTCTCCAAAACAACTGTCGTCTTTTCGGGATCACGACTTGTTCCAAATTCGGTCGTTATTAGTGCCTGTCCCAAATCGGTTTGATTTGATACGCGGGCTGGTTTTCCGTTATAGAAAGCACCTTGTCCTTTGCGCGCCGTAAACATTTGATTTAAAATTGGATTGAAAATTACAGCGATTTCGGTTGTTTTGTCAACTAGCAGGGCAATCGAAATGGCCGAATGTGGAAAACTGTGTACAAAATTCATTGTACCATCGACCGGGTCGATTATCCAAGTGGGGTCATCGGTTAGTTCTGGTTTCTTTCCTTCAGCTGATTCTTCTTCGCCAATAAATCTAAAAAAAACCAAATTAGATGAGTACATAGTGTTTCGATTGTATTATAGAACGAGGACAGTACTTGTGAGATGGGAATTCTTGCAGAAGCCCATCCATAAGAAGCCGTTCGACTTGCTGGTCCGTTTCGGTTAGCAAATCAATATCACTACCCTTTTGGGTTACCGTTTTTGCACCGCTGTTCCGATTCGCAATTATCTAATATTCAGATCATTAGGGAATACACAATCAATTCAATTACATGAAAATCAATTTAATCAACGAAATTTTTTTACCTCTCCGGCTTGATTCACAAGTCGTAAAACCACTTCATAGCAACGATCCATATTCCTATCAGAATCCATTTTTATTTTCCGCTAATTGGGTGGATTTGTTTATTTAACTTCTGAACTCGGTATAACAACAACTAAGTTTATAACAACTATTTATAAATTTTTAACTTTAAAATGAAACTTGAATGTTTTCTCTTCACTTGGAATTCATTAAGTAAAGTTATTTTTGACATTTCATTCCATATGTATGGTCGGTATACCGGTCACGCGCAGTCGATAAATAAAATTTTTCAGGGCTTGGGACCGAACCGCAGATAAAAACAATATGTGTGGTTTGAAATGCGACAAATATTTAATTTTGAATTTTATTATTTTTAATATCTGTTTTGTAGTACAGAAGTGCAACACGTGATTATAATCTAACGAAACCGTGCTTGCCGTAAGCTAGTTAAATGTTATTCGGGTTTCTAATATTTAAACGGCGGTGTCAAATTCATTTGATGCGGAACATCGGTGTTGGCCGAATTAAAAGCGCTATTGTTGCGCTTTATCCGCTATAAACCCAGATCCCACTATCATACCTTATCGTTATAGGCCACCACCTTTTTCTTGACCTATATCCTTCATATCAGTTAGACTGGTTTTGTAAACTTTGACGATGATCTAATTGGTAACGTTGATATACGATTGTAACAGTGTAAATTGTTGAGGTTTCAACATTATCATTTGAAAAAAAACGATCCAGCTAACCATCATCTAATATGGGTATGTCTCTACCACCACCTTAATCTTAGGATAAAGTGCGCAAGACCAAATCACAGTTGAAAAACGTGATGACCATACCTACGGTCCCACATTTGATCTTCTATATTTATCATTCATTTGATTTGCAGATGAAATCCTAAGTAAGTACAAGACACAATCAGACATATTCATGAAACAGAGATTAGTTAAACTGCATTGTAAGGATGGTCTTAGAAAAGGTTACGAGGAGAGGTTCTATCTATAGAGGAGTACTTTATGCGTCTTTTATCTTACTTATTCAGTATTTCTAAATGAAAATTAAACAAATGTAACAAGCTCGCGTGTAGAAGAGACCACCTTCCATCCTCTAATAGTAAATGGCCAAATCTTTTCATGGGATGTAAAGTCAGTGGAAAGGTATAAAAAAAACAATATCATGGTCTCCCTCGATGTAACTATAGATTCAAATCAGGTATTCGTTGCAGTTCGAGCTACACAAATCTTTCTCATCCGAAATTATTGAAATTTATAGAAGAACTGACTATGGTTTTACAGTATTCAAATAGAACTGTATCTTGAGAATTTTGATTTTGGTGGAATAACGTTTTCTAACATCCAAAGGTCGAACCCCTATTGGGACAGGACGCAAAAAAAAATTTTTCACCATCAAATTACGATCCATGGTGTGAATGAACACATCTATGCTTCTTGTTGGAGTGCAGAATTCATAGACCAACCTATGAATGTCAGTAGTATAGGCCGACACGGAGATATGCAATGTGCAGATGGTTCCTACGTTAATCGGACCTAAAGCCGTACGACCTTGATTTAGCCATGTATACTGGCGTAAATAAGTGAACTACGAAAGTGTTGAAAGAACATTGAGCCCCAAAACAAATTACAAAGATAGAAACAGACAGAATATGATGACATTAAAAAGTACTAGTGCGAATCCCAACAAGAAGCTGGATGCCCAAATTAATTTTTCTTTATTCGATTACGAACGGTGATGTGAATGAACAACTAGAGACTGTTATCTGGAGCAATACAATATGCAGATGGTCTACGAAAATACTAACTTTATGGCCGTGCGCTCTTGATTTAGCTTTGACGTAAGGTAGGACGATAAAACAGATTGTGATAAAACAACAAACAAACAAAAGAAATCTGGAATACTGTATGGTTGTGGCGTGAAATGGAAGTAAATGAAAGTTACAGGTTACCTTTCAACAGTCGAATAGAGGACTTTTGTTTAGCCCAAAATTTTATCTTAAATTGGAGATAGAGAAACTATAAGCATTTAAATTGTGGTGTTGTAGGCAATGGAAAAAACTCATCACGACCGATGAAGTTTTAGGTGATAGGTGATGTACGTCGTTATATGCGATATATCGAGAAATATCAAATGGTACAAGAAGTATCGAATGATACGAGAAGTATAGATTGATGTTTCTGTCACCAAATGTGTTCGAATACACACTTATGATTGTGACGTAATGAAGATATGTTGCAAATAGATAACGGGGGAAGAATGTAGATGAATCTAAGGGCGTACTTGAAGTAGATCTCTTTGTTAACAGTTATAGCCAGCATATAGTTAAGACGCGGATAAGAGGTAAGTTGCACGTTTTCCTCATTCTGTTAATGGTGTTGCCAAGGTAAAAGGCTTGGGACAAGAGTTTGAGAAAACGTTTCCAAATAGGTGGGTTTCTTTTTCATAAAAACGAATCGCGTGTACTTTTACGAACATTTGAACACAGATGACTCGATTTATTTGCTCGCAACTGTATTCTAGCTTAACGCAGAGCAGAGGTCACACATTGTTATGTGCGAAGTGATCTCTCTATTTGATATGTAGTTATAATTATGGTTAATCTTTGACCAGCTAAAAATTTTATTGTATTAATGCTTGATTTAGCAATATTATTGGAAACGAATACGTATGTACAATAAATTATCATTGCAGTAAATACGAGTATATAAATATAATATCAGTGTGAATAGATCACATCACTGAGTAAATTTATTCGTTCACACTTCATCCGGCTATATACAATAAAAGCACATCGATACGTTATTCAATGGTTTTTGCTTGTCACTAGGCATTTTGTCTTTGATTTTGTTCAATCGATCTAAAGTTCAAAATTTATTCTGACGTCAGCAATTTATTTGTCTTAACTTTGTGAACGTAAACTTTACTATAAACCAAACTGTTTTACTGTTGCTGTACTTTTTGTTCGTAGGTTTGTTTTTGTATATTAAGCACATCCAGCACATTTTACTTGAACTTTGGTCCGAATAAACGGTTGTTAAGACTATTGTTAAGAAATACAAAATGCTAATAGTATTTATAACAATTGTCTAAGACCGTAACAATTTTGGTATTAAATTGTGTGACGTCAATCCGTTGATTTTGATTATAGAATTTTTTTTATAGTATTAGCCTAACAATGTAATGTTGTATTTTCTTTGATCGATGGTCACACCATGCACATTTTCACCTATAAGTTGGAAGTGCATAATGTAATCAAAACAAATAGGTTGAATATATACAAACAATACACGTGCTTTTATTCGGAGGTTTAGGTATTCATAATTGAAATTTGCATATAGTACATATACTTACTTAATGCAGCCACGCGTAGTCGGTTGAAATTAAATCGATTACATTAATCAAATAACGTTGAAGGTCGATATAGTTGAGTGGACAGTTTGGCCACCATGAGACGATTGAATAAAATTTAGGCTCGAAGGAAGAGAAACAAACTAATTAATTTTGAATCAGACACGTGACTAATGATCATTGGTAATACAGGTGAGTGTATAGTTCCTCTAAATAATATATCGATGTTTTAACTTTCTGTCCGTTTCTATCTTTGCAATCTGTTTTGGGGCTCAAGGCTCTGCTCTCTTGCGGGTCGCTCATTTACAGATTTGCGTTGAATCATCTGCACATTGCATAGCTCCATGCCAGCTTATAGTGCTGACATGAACGAAGGGTTAGCTCATGATTTCTGTAGCACTCCAAAACGGACAGGGTTCATAGATGTGTTCATTCGGACCCGATACCTTCCGCTGAAATTGTCGTGGCTGTAACCACAGCGCCATTAGGTATATCGATTGCCATTAGGTATTAAACGATATGTAATAGAATGGCAATACAGCGTATATTCTCTGATTTTGAGACCAATATTGCGCCGATGCATTTACCATATTATTTGTTAGTATAAGAATCTTATTTGATTGTGCTTGTTCGTTTAACTTTCAGTATTCTAAACTGCCCACCATTATATGAATAATTGTTTAACAGCGAAATTGATGTAAGTATGAAGATGATTCGAACAATTCGATTTCTGCCTGATTATGTTTTAACCAATTGGAACCCTGCTCAATGAGCTTTGTCCAAGTGAGCCATTTATCTAAATGTAATATGTGACATTTCATGTTGTAAAGTCGCCGGTTGTAGTATAGTATTTAAGACAGTTTCTCATCACACCACGGTCTCGAGCAAGAGGATTCTGAAGTATAAAATCGGTGTTGGAATGAAAACGTCTATCATAACTGGTGGAGCTCTACAAGGATCTGTTCTATGTCCTACGCTCTGGAACGTGATGTATTCTGGTATGCTTAGACTCCCCTTACCATGTGAAACTAAAGTGGTTGACTTTACCGATAACATTACCGGTAGTGGTAACCGTAAAACACAGGCAGGATATCGTGAACATTTCAAACAGAACAATTCGATATATTCAAAAGTGGTTTATGCAGTACCTCATATTAAGCGAAGTGATGGCTCGTGGGCTAGTGATAACAAATTAAAATGTTCCTTCTGTGTGTAAAGTTGCGGAAGTTATTATCTTACCGACACCACGTGAAACGCCCAATGAAGCTAAGTCCTATCTTCCGATACTCCAGTTTCCTATCAATCCAAAGCTAATGGACAGACTACTCCTGAGAAGAATAAAGCCAATAATAGTAATAGAGATCTAGTACTGGATCATCAATTTGGATTCAGATTTAATCATTCAACAATTGATCAGGTTCACGGAATTATAGATATTATAGAAAAGGCGTTAGAAGATATACAATTTTGTTCGATCCTTTTGTTGGATATGGCTTCAGGGGCCATAATTTGATCTTTTGAGGTCATATTTATCTGAAAGTTTTTTTAGAGTAAGACAAAAAGAAGAGTATTCTGGACAGAGAGACAAGGGCAGGAGTCCTAAGAGGCAGCGTTCTGGGCCCAGTCCTATACCTACTTTATACAAGTGATATACCACACTCCGATCACGTAAGCATAACAATTTTTGCTGACGACACCGCTATACAATCAACAGAGCAAACTGTGGAAGAGGCGTAGAATACACTATGTGCACTATTCAATGTGCAAGTTAAGAAACTAACCAATGAACCAAGCAATGGAAAATAACTTTACGAACAAACCATTGGTTAGTTCGCCGCCAATCACCTTAAACTATGTAATGGTGCCGTACGAGAACTCTGCTAAATACTTGGGTATAACATTGGATATTAAGCTTAAATGGAAAGAGTATGTGAAGAATTGATCTTAAATGTAAACAATAGCTTGATCTTAAATGTAAACAATAGTACTGGCTAATTGGACGAAGGTCAAAATACTGTTTTACAATCAGCTACTAAAGCCGATCTGGCTCTATGACATTCATCTTTGGGCTGTACTAAGAAAACTTCAAGCTTATACAAAAATTCCAGGATCAGGTACTTCGGAGTATAGTCAATGTATCCTGGGTACATTTTTTACAAGTCGCATCCATATGCGCTTTCCTTCGCTTAATCAAAATTATAAGCATAAATAAATAAATAAATACATTCCAAATAGTGATTTCGGATGTAAAACACGAAATAAAAAGATCTGCAACGAAGCATGAATACCGGCTAAATGGACAATGTCAATGCCTCTCGGCTACTCGATAATGTACATTAGTTAAACAAAGAACGAAACCCTACGAGCGCGTTAGTATGTGGGCAGATACCTACCAACGGACAGACATTGGTGCATCGCTGCATCAACAGTGACCACATTATAGTTTGGTCTTTAATAATTCAGGGGGCTAATATGAAAAAAATCCGATATCGAAAAATCCGATTCGCTGCGAATTTTAATATTACGAAATTGTTTCGTAGAATTTATCAAATATCAAATTAATAGCACTTATGCGTTTTCTAATTTCTTTGAAATTGCTAGATTTCGTTTTGTCGTTTTAGTTTCATAACAGCGCATTTTTCGTCATCAGATTTTCATAGTAGCACAATCCGCTGTAACCTCCCTGATGTAAATTGATGGTTGATCTGAAAAGATTAGGTTTATAAAAATAAAAAACGTCTCACATGACATATTGTTACGATTCCCCTAGTAGGGATTCCAACAAAACCAAGTTTCGATCACTAGATTGTGAATAAAATACCACTTGCTAGTTTTCACCAAAGTTTATTATTTATCACAACAATTAACTTTTACACCACTACTATTTCACTTAACATTCACTTATTATTTTTTCTCCCGATTTTAAGTTATCGCTGTTTCAATTCAAACTGAAAGCGTAGAGTCTTTCTGTTAGCGTATTGATACTCAATTGGCCTGCTTCTAGATCATAGAGACCCTCGTCCGTAACACAATCCTTTGCTCAAACCTGTTCGTCTCGAACAGGATACAATTTTATTCCTCTATAGAGAGCCAATCTTTCCAAATGCACAACCTTTGGTTTTCCACGATCACCTCTTTGAATTCAGTACATTACATCATTAATCCTTGTACGGTCCATCTTATACGAACCTTTCCAACAGTACTGTAGCTTTTCTTCCTTTGTAAGTTGTGAAGCCAGACCAACTGCCCTTTCTTAAGTTTCCTATTTTTTCTCGGATCTCATATCGAGCAATAGGGTGAATTGCCGGGTAAATAGGGTGGCCGTTTTATCCCTTTTACCTTTTGCTGTTCTTTGCTGAGTTCCAAATACCTCAACCTCTCCGTAATAATTTCTTTTTCCGATTCACCTCAAAACTTCTGTTACATGTCTCAATATAATTTTCCGGATGACTGGTTCTTCGGTATCAATTGCAGTTTAACTTAAAATTTTCAGAATTTAATGTAGCTCGCCCTATTTCAAACAAGAATTTGTTCTTTTTCATGAATTCCACCCACATAATCACCTAATTGACAATATCTGCCACCAAAACTTCATGACAGAATTCCTTATCACCAATACGTATGATGGCCTCTTCCTTCTTTCCTTTGATTTCTATCGCGATCGTTAATGCATAAGCGATGGTTTCAGCGAATGTTGGTTTTGAAGCTAACATTACCGCTCGCCTTGTTTATACATCACGGATACCATCAGTAAATGTATCAATTTTAATTCTTTCTGTGTATTGTAATGTGTGAGATGTACCAATCGCTCTGTCTGCAGCAAACTCCCATAGTGTTTCTCCGATTCTTTAAGCTCCATCTTACATAGCTCTCGCTTGTGATCAACACATAGAACATCATAGAAATGTCACCCGCGTCCATAACAATATCATATCCTACATTGGTGACCCCGACGACTCTGCCTATGGCATAACACGTCTAAATGCAACGAAACAATTTATTAAACGAAGACGTCCACGAAAACAGCAGTCTTAAAACGAAAAAAACGGATATATGATCGCCCAAAATAAAATACAAAATGTTAATACTTTTCAACACAATATGTATATTATATATTATATAATTATATGTTTTTGAGATATGTTTTTATGTTAAAATTATTATATTTTAACATAACAAACAAACGTACAATATTAATATTATATATTTGTATTTTTAAGATAAATAAATAGTACCAAAAATAAATTAGGCTTCTAATCAATCCTCCTAGCTGTTTTCGTAAATGCAAGATAACGGATGCTTGCGTGCAAGAAAATAAGCCCGCTATATGTTTACATTCTATCATCATTCCAAGCAATCCACTTTGAACGAATATTTAATAATTTGCCCACACCTGCATTTACGTAGTAACAATCTAATTGTGAAAGCTATATAGAATATAGTTTTCCGTATAGAGAACTTGATCGCGATTCTTATTCAATTAGTTATAATATTATTATTATTTAGCATTTCAAATGCATTAATTAAAAATTAGTGTTAACATAAAATATATAATTTATTTTGTATATTGTGATTGATTATATATATATAATTAAGTTCCATAAATTGCCAAAAAGATTGTGGCCCATTTTGGAATGATATGTATCAATGTTATTTACTAATAAATAATTTTTAATGAATGCACATACAATAATTTCGATTGATGAATGTTTTTTTTAACTGATATTTTTTTATTTATGCTTTTTATAATTTTGTATACATTAATTAATCAGTTTGTTTTACATAATATATAGAATTTGTGACGTACTGATAATATATTTCATACTCATAAATTTGAGATTTTCATCAACATTTATTTATATAATATAACAATTAAAAATATCACAAAATAAATTCCAATTTTGGAACGAAAATAACTTTCGTATTTTACATGCCAAAAGTGTTACATAAGATTTGGGTTTTACGCATATGTCCAATAAAATTATTTATATTTTTTAATAATTTAGCATAATATTTATTCATTTACAAGAGATTATATTATAATTATTATTACTGTAGTCGCTAGTGGGTTACCTACAATTGCTCAAAAACACGATGATTAGCTGATGATTCCAAGACAAAGTATATGCATGTATTTATAGAACAATAGACTCTGTATGAAATATTTAACTATTTTGCATAAAATTAGGTTAATTTAGAAATTTTTAATTTTAATTTAATTAAAAAAACCGAATTGATTTGTTACACAAAACATTTCGACCTACAATAAAAAATCAAAAAACTGAATATTTATCGGGTTTTTAGTCTATATAAACAAAAACGAAAACTAAATATATTAAATAATTCAAAGGTTTTAAACTGTTGATAGCTTATAATTATAAATTAAGACAATGTGGCTTAGGATATATATATATATATATATAATATAAATAGGGAGGTAAACTGAAACTACTACATAAAATATATTCTTAAAAATAATATAAATTTTATTTTTACTTAAACACTATCAAACTTGCGCTCTAACTATTAATTTAATGAGGTCGATTCGCAAATAATTGTTCCACAATTGTTTCGTCAGCTAGCGTCGATATATCACCAACGTCCCGATCATTGAGTGCAATTTTTCTCAACACACGACGCATTATTTTACCCGAACGTGTTTTTGGTAGGCCAGGAGCATGTTGTACAACATCCGGTTGGGCAAACGGACCGATACGTTCTCGTACCAAAATTTTTAGCTCATCTATTAATTTCTTGTCGAACGCTTCATCTTTGTTCGGCGTTATAAAACAATACAAACATTCGCCTTTAACGGGATGTGGACGGGCAACACATGCCGCTTCTGAAACGCGTGGATGTTCTGTTAGTACCGATTCAACTTCGGCTGTCGACATTAAGTGTCCCGATACGTTTAGCATGTCATCGACTCGACCCGTTATCCACAAGTAACCGTCTGAATCGCGGCGAGCACCTAGACATAAACAAAATAGTACAATAATTAGTGTTAATACACTTATATAATATAATTATTATCGATAAAATGATATTACAAGAAGTCATTACTATCGTGATCATCAATCAAAAACAGAATAAACATTTTTTTATCATGATTCAAATATTGACTCACCGTCACCAGTACAGTAGTAACCAGGAAATTTGGAGAAATATGTTGATTCAAATCGTTCGTGATTGTTAAAAATGGTTCTCATCATTCCAGGCCATGGTTTTGAGAAAACTAAATATCCTTCACCTTCCCCGTGAATTTCTTTGCCACCCTCGTCGAGTAGTATGGGTTGAACGCCGAAAAATGGAAATGATGCTGATCCAGGTTTCATTGGTGTAGCGCCGGGAAGCGGTGTAATTACATGCCCACCAGTTTCCGTTTGCCAAAATGTGTCCACAATGGAGCAACGTTCTTTTCCAATTAATCGATAGTACCAAAGCCACGCCTCTGGATTGATTGGCTCACCAACACTTCCCAAAATTCTAAGTAGTTACAAAATAAAAACCAATTAGTTTACGCACAATATACAGTGAAATAAAAGTATATACTTTAATGTATTTAATTTGTGTCTGAGTATAGGCTCATCTCCAAATTTCATTAGCGATCGAATCGCCGTTGGTGCAGTATAAAATTGTGTCACCTTATATTTATCGATCACCTGCCAATATCGATCATTATCCGGATAAAATGGTGTTCCCTCAAACATAACTGAAGTTGCGCCATTGGCCAACGGTCCGTAAACAACATACGTATGCCCAGTTATCCAACCAATGTCAGCGGTGCACCAGTATATATCACCTGGCTTATAATCAAAAACAATTTTAAACGTGGTTGCAGCATACAAAAGATAACCACCAGTCGTGTGTAATACACCTTTTGGTTTACCAGTCGATCCACTAGTGTACAACATAAATAATGGATCCTCAGCATTCATCCATTCGGGATAGCAAGACGGTTCTGCATCTTCCATCTCCTCGTGCCACCAAACATCACGATCCTCCTTCATCGGTGTTTCAATTCCTTCGAACGAATTTAAATCACCTTTACCTGGTGTGACACGATTAATATGCGCGACCACAATACACGTTTCAACATTGTGTCCCAATTCAGTTGCTTTAGTCATGGCATCATCACAAATTGCTTTTAAATTAAGTAGTTTCTCGCCGCGCCAACCACCATCCGCTGTTACAAGTACTTTTGCTTGGCAATCGTTTATCCGTTCGGCTAGTGAATCGGATGAAAAACCGGCAAATACAATCGAATGTACGGCACCAATTCGTGCACATGCTAACATAACGACGGGCAATTCCATAATCATTGGCATGTAAATGGCTACTCGGTCACCTTTTTTAATACCATGGGCTTTGAGGACATTTGAAAATCGACATACTTCTTCGAGTAATTTTCGATAGGTTAAACGACTGTAGTCATCGGGGTGATTTCCTTCCCTGAAAAATTAAAAATACAAGAATATATTTAATCTGTTTTACGAATCGGTATTGTGGTTAAAATACTGATTAAAATATAGTTGCGGTTTCTGTCTTTAAGTATTAAGTAAATCAATATATTAAGAGATAACCGTTGTCACGTTAATTGTACATAGGTGACCTACACTTAAAAGTGTGTAAAGGTGAGGTTTTTTAATCGGATCATTAATATTGCATGTTTTTTTATCTCAAAATTGTAAGTCAACCGAGATACAAGCACATCACTTAATTTAGATGATAAGCTTTTGGACCCCAGCTACTTTAAAGATGACATTTTGAACTTGTTACTTAAATGTTCCATTAGAATGTATGTTTCGAACTTTATTAGTCTTTTGAAAAATTTCAAGATTCATAAAAGTTAAACATTATAGAAAATACCTTTAGATAACGACAAACAAGAACATTTGATAATTTTACTATTGGGCAATCGAAGTGGTACTGGAAACGAACGCTTATTTCATTTTTTTCGTCGCTTTTACAGGTCATTTTTGATCCGTACCGTGTCAACAATCTGACTCCATCGGTTTCACTCACGAGGTAGTTATTCATACTGTTGCAAGCAATTTGAAGATGCCAAATCTCTCTCTACGCCGTGCAGCAATAGTTACCGCTTCACCTATCGAAAGGTGGCTCTCCCTTCAAAAATCGCTGTATCATTTGGTTCAGCACACAGAACGTGATCGAGTCAGCGTACCCGCTGTTCTTTGATTTCATTCACGACATTAAGAATTTGCATTAAATTCCTGATCGTGATTGAATATGTGTCATCAACATCACGTTCTTAGGCATAATTCTTCTCTCAAATGTTAGAAGACATTTTTCGTAGTTATACGCCAAGATCCAACTATCCATACATGACAACGAATCTGATCAAAACTCTCTGTATGCGCCAAACAGCTGCAATTCATATCATTTACTTATTTATTGCATATAGTGAACAAACCATTTCGGATATTTTGAGGAATCTAATTTTATTTACCCTATGACGCGTTTTGTTGTTTACATAGAATTGTCTATTTTAAGCATGTTAATGTATGTTTGGCAAAATAAAATAATTTTATTAATATATGTAAGAGTCTTCCTAAGCCGGATTGAATTAAATTTTGTAATCAAACTCATAGAAATATGCAATAAATTAACAATTAAATATACAACCAAATAAATTAAATATATTTTTCAAAAATATGTTTACATTATAAAAAACATGTGTTCGTATATATGATTCGCAAAATATTGGTGGATGTATATAATGTAAATAAATGTAAATTAAGTGGAAAAATCATATCGATAGGACGAAAACAACAACTATCGATCTATACTTGTATTCTAGTAATTGAAATACGAATAACAAAATAGTTGTGATTATATAGGGAGTTCCAATGTAGCACCGTCTTTTTGAAACCAATTTCGACAGAAAGAAATGTGTTATCATGTAGCGATATCAAGAACTAGTAACAGTCACACGTGTGTTCTCCGAACCCCAAGCACAGCAATTTCGGCGATAAACAAAGCCATCAAGCCATCAAATTTTCAAACTGCGATCGCCAAACTATTATTTATTCTTTTTTAGGGTTGCCAACAATTTACTACAAAAATGGCGGCAAATTCAAATCTCGCATTAATTTTGACCCATTCTTTATATAAGTCTACAAAGAGTAAGAACTTAGAGAAAGTGGCAAAAAACTACTTGCGTTTCATAAAACTTTCGCATTCGTTTTTGATAGTGTACTCAAATTTGCCTGATACTATATAATGTAGTCTGCATAGTAAAGTGAATAATTCCAGTTAACGACCATTTTATAACTTAAATATGTTAGATATCTCTACCTATCCTATAATTCTGGTTCAAATTTGTGGTTTTGCCACTATAAGCAATTAATTAAAGTGTTGTTTCAAGATTCTCCTAAAAATGCGATGTTATATTTTGTCATTTCTATTATTACGGTTCCTTTAAAATATTAGCTTAGTATTACATAATTTAATATAAAAATATAGACAAGTCATAGTTGAGGCACCATTCAAGGACACATTGGAATACTCTTTTCTCAAATACGTATGCAGCGATATATCAGTACCTAAAAGTTTAAATACTTAGCAGATTCAGTAAAAGTATTTATATTAATACGATAAACGAAGAACAGAAAACTTACAGCGAAATTTTAAATTCAAAAAACCAAAAATTAAATAAAGTTGGCTCAAAATATCACCAATCCTACAAAGTTCATCTAATGGACAACTGAGCCAATCAAAAACTTCATTGTTTTGCAACAAACCGAATAATGTTTAATTTCTAACCAAATCATGCTGCTTCATCGGAGAACTAATAAACTTGATATTTATACTCCTGAGCACTAAAGCCTTGTTTACATTCAATGATTATTGCAGACAATTAAAACGGGATAGACTAATTTAATTGCATGTGTATTGCAATATATTGCATAATATTCTTTTTGTTTTCGGGTTGTCCCTTATTTGTACAGCCAATTAAATTGCGCTATCTCATCTCATTTCTCTGCTTCTGCGAAAAACGTTGAATGTAAACCAAGCTTTAATCAACTAAAAATGTTTACGCTTGAAACGATAAAGTGACCAACCCTCAGTCTAGACATGAAATCTAATTGAGCTTTTATGCGACAAATTAAAACTGAGACAAATTCATAAGCCATAATATTAATGAGCCAACAATTTCGAGTGAGTGCAATTCTTTCGAAGGACTACTATTACAAAACAATGTTATAGCTCTTTCGCGCACCAGATCATACTTCAATCAGATTAGTTTAAAAACGAACAGTTACTTAGAGTTGATAAGGCCAAGGAAGAATTATGATGGTTAAAGCCAGGAAATATTTTCGTTACTGGAAAGTATCAATAAATTACTTATTTGAACCTATAGTTGATTGAATATATTTAAATCAGTTTGTTTGTGTTACGTTAATGACCCGCCGTATTTGTTTACGATGTTGCATTGTCAGACAATCCAATACTCGTATAATCGATTCACGTAAAACCATTTAACGAAATCAATTAAAATAATTGTCTTCACCTTATTATTTATTTGTTCACGAAAATAAAAAATACTTAAGTATTTATTAATTAGGATCAGACCGAAAAAGTTATTTAATAGTCATTTATGATCGTTTTTAATTACTTTCATTCAATTTAAAATGACACGTGTTTTCACGATTCATGACGCTTTCCTCGTTTCATTCTCATTTAAGCAGTTGCTGTCCAATCAACCAACCGATAGTACCCGCTAGTGAACCGCTAGTAATTCGTTGTGTGTCTTTGCTAATTTATCTACTCGTAACTGCTCTTGCTATTTTTCACGAGTAGCTAGAAGCAGTTACGCATAATTTCACCACTACGTGGCGAAGTGTAGAACCGTTTCGATTTTTCGTTCAAAAATAATGTTTTTTATTTGTATTTAAAATAGAAATAATTTTATTTCCATCGTAGCAACAGTCTTGACTAACAAAAAAGATTTTATAAAGATTTTTGACAATTTTTTTGCATACATATTAAAATATATGTTATGTTTTACACTATAGGTTATGTTTTACACATATTCATCAATTTTAGCGTTCCAATCGACCATAGCAAAGACACGCAACGAACTACTAGCGGGTACTAGCGGTTGGTCGATTGGAAAGCAACTAATAACTTATAATATCTATAAGGGAAATCGCGTCGATATTATGTGTCAATATGATATAAAATTCTGGAGAAGATTAAAAGATGGAACTAGTAGTAGTTGAACGAAATGTTTACGTTTTGTAACTGCAATTTTTTATATTCAACGAATTATTAACGAAACCAAAATTTAAAATTTAAAAAAAAACATTTATTTTATAATCGAAATTGGAAATTTTTTAAGTAAATGGGCTTATATTTATAAATAATAATAAATAAATAAAACTAACTTTTAAATTATGTCATTTCATTAAAAAATTACTTCGCGTGCCATCTATTGTTCTCGTTAAAACGTATTGGTGCTGTCGTTGGCATTTACTATGAAAATTGACACGATTTCCCTTATAGTATTATAAGTTATTTGCATTTAATTCTGATTTAAAAAAATACTGCCAGTATTTTTTAGTGAAAAAACCAAAGCGAGAAAAAATGAAAAATACCATTTAGAGTGACAGAGATCATTTTTAACTATTTTTTTTTTTTTATAGTGGATATATTTTGACGGATGCTTGAATAAATGTACTGAATAAATTGTTTATACTGGAAATGTTTCTTTTTTCTCTCGCACTAAAAAAAAATTATATTTTTATCTTTCTTTGACTATTTTGTCAGTATATTTTTCATAATGGAAATCAGACTTTAACTACAAAATGATTTGAATTTATAGGCAAAAGGAGCAAACACAAAGAAACTGGATTGCGATTATGGTCATAAAATGAGATATGAGATTTGAGAGAACCGAAAAGTATTAGTAATCGGTTTCCATTCTATCAGCCAGTACCAGCTAGTGAATCGCTGGAAGAAGGATTCTTGTCATTACAAAGGTAGATTGGAACGATTAAAAATGAATGAGACGACATAACCTGTATCATATTGTGTATCTGCATACTCTGTCAAAACTATTCTGTGGTTTGTCGATACAAGTCAAATAAAATAATTTTTTTTTAACACATAAACAAAATAATTTTAGAACGAAAAAGCGAAACGGTTCTACACTTAACTAGAACTACTAATGAAAAATAGAAAAAGCAGTTGCGAGTAGTTAATAAAGACAAGAACGTAACTACTCGCGATCTGTTAACTGGAAAATTTAATTAATAATTAATATTCATATATTAAAACTAAAATTTAAATTTAAAAGTATTTTTATTTGCATTAAACTACAATTCTTACAATTTTCCTTGATTATCCTTAAGCTATATAATCAACTTGGAAACAGTATTAGGAAATGTACCAAATTGAACCGGTTTTATCCGATTCAATAATGATTATACTTACCCTCACAAAGTTTCCAATAATTCAAACAAAAAAATGGACGCACACTATGATAAGCTTGTATACATTTTGCGTCTCACTGATGCAAAACAACTCGTGCAAACAGACTGATTTAGGTTAACTGCCTAATTAATTTTTTTACTGACAATTTTTTTGTTGCATCTCGACATTCTATAAAAATATATTTTCCTTTCACTCTAAACTGAAACTGGATTATTTTAACTGAAAGTAAGATAATTTGTCGACATTTGGGTAAATAGTTTTTGGTTTTAGTTTTCTCATCTCAAATGAAGAATAGATCTCATCTAATCATCTCAAAGATGAATTTGGTATTAGTTTTCTTTTAATAAAATACAAATACACCAGACAAAGTATTTTATTTTCAGTGACGTAAATTAAAAAGTAATTATAACTAGAATGTTTTTTTAAGGCAAACAATTAATATTTTAAGTAAATTTTGAGTTGGAACCTGAGCTAGTCTAATAAACGTAATTCTTCACAATATAGGGTGTTACATTTTAATTAAACCATTTAGTTACATGTTTCATGATTTAGTTGTTTGGCCTTGAGTGGGGCATACTTATATTTAATTATTTTAAATGACCATTAAATGACCTGTCAAGGTTTTACAAAGAAAGCAATAATTGATTCAATTATGTCTTATCAACGACACATATATTAAATAATATTGTACTACTTATAGAGTTATGAAATTTTTATTACTTTTGTATTTTATTTAGACAGACATGCTTTAAATTACAGAATGTTCAGATTCGACGAGTTGATTAACTATTTTACTCTAACAATGAATTTTGGCAATTATATTCGTACGAATCGAAAGACAATGTCAGCTTAAACTGTTTATATGTTTGCCACATATAAGTTTAGACGTTACATGTAATTGTATCTTTTACATTACAGATATCTTAAATCGAAATTAGAGTTCCAATTTGAAGAGCACTGTGTCCAATTGATCATTTGGTACATTGTAACTCAGGCTTAAACGATTAATAATGAGTTTTTATGCTCAAAATGTCACATAGTTTGCTAGTCCTCGCATTAATAATTGAATTTTGCTAGTATATGCTTGGTTTATCTAATATTTTTCTTTAATAAATTTGATACGTCAATACTTCACAACTGTCAAAAGTGAACTCACAAAATTCATGTTTACAAAATCGAGTAGTAGAAAGATTTCTTATTCTAATATTTAAATATGTTAGACGTTAACAACATTTTTAATAAAAGCCAAAGTGATCGACGAATCTCTTGCTATCCCTTTCAAGATCACTGCATCATTCAGTCCGGATCAGCAAAACGTGATCGAACAGCGATCAATTCGCATTAAATTCCTGATCTCGTGATTGTAAAGAACACGGTTTTGGGCCATATATAACATGAATGATTCTTCTCTCGAATGTTAGAAACCATCTCTCGTATGTTTTCATAAAGATCTAACTCCCACATTCATGCATGACAATGGGTCTAATAAAAACGCCATACATTTTCACCTAATCCGCATTTGTAAGATATGTTGATTTCAGAAGTGGAAGTAGAGAATATAAACCTCGATTGTCAGCGACTTGATATCCGTTCCCACACTACAATCGTGAGTAATGAGAGATAAAAGTAATTTGAAGTTTGGACTCGTTGATTTTGAGACCAACGGAAGCTGAATACTGTTTTAGTGCATCAAGTATTTCTTTCACTCCGTTGCCATTTAATCCAATCATACAGATTATAATCTGCATATGCAAAAAGTCGATTGGATTGTCGGAATAAGATATTGTCTTGACGTGTTGCACTTCTACAAAGGATTTATTCCAACGTGAGATTAAAACGTATCGGAGTCTTCTTGTCGAACACCAGAATTAATTGCAAATGTTTTCGCCATTCTAAGCAACAGACTTCACACTAACGATCCAAAAACTATTGTTATTGGAGAAGTTTCCGGTGGAATTACAATATCAAGTAACAGTGATCGTCTTAAGTATCATATTAGATAATGTTTACATCTTACTTATTCTGAATTTCAGATAAAAACGTCATCTAGTCGGAAATTTTATACTGACGTCAACATTACAATATTGATTTAACACTTACAGTTTAACACATTAATATTTATTCACTCACATGTCTTGTGCAGTCGGAAATTTTGATCTTGTATATAAAAAAAGGAGATTAGGTTAATAAGATTTATAACTAAAAGCTTTATATAGCCAATAAAAATCTGCAAATTTAATAATAAAATCGAATTTTATTTATAACCCACACAAGGGTAGACATTTTAATACACGTTTCATTAAGATGTATAGATTTTCGATGGAGTTTCGTATTTTTTGGCAAAACACATATTTTGATAATGTACATTGTCAATAATATTGAGTACTCCAGTGATATCGATATAGAGAATTGAGTCATTTGGGTCATGAATTTGAAACTATTTACATTTTGTATTATCATCAATAAAAAGTAAACTTCCAAAGCTTTTTGGCAAAGAGTACAAATCGTTTATTTCATTTATCTTGCTATCCAAAATGAAACCTTAAACTGACGCCAGATTATATAAGTCGTTAAGTGTATAAATAAAAATCTATAATAACAGTCACCATGTACATACTCCAAATCGATATACGAGCACATATTTTACGACATGAAATGAATGTCGTTATAATGCGAAAGTATAAGATAAATGTGGCACAAGGCTTTTATTGTCAGGAAATCGGTGCACATAAATATAAATATATAAGATCATTGGAATAATGAGACATTTAAAATATATTTACTTTCAGTTATATGACCTGGCAATGAAATAAAACAATATAATTAAATTTTCTTGTCAAAATAAATAGGAAATAATTGATTAAATGTTAAAACTATTTTTAATTTCCTCTTGCGGTTTGTCATCGGTCTCTTATTACAAATTCGAATGAAAACGATTGGATCTCATATTTCATTAGACTTAAGTAATTCAACAGTTTAGTGATTTCAAGGATTTTTACAGTTGAGGAGTAAACGGCAAAATACATTAATGGCTTTAAGTAACTGACTTGGCAAAATGTTTACAAAACACGTTTAGTGTTAATTTATTTATCTATTGACGTACTCGTAATATACTTAACCTTGGTTTGAACAATGTCTAATGTAATCACAACGCTTGTGGGCATAACATTTACAATAACATCAACTGCAGTATATCGTTTGGCCGCAGAGAAACAATTCTGATACTTTAGTTGAATTGAAACCTCAAAATTAGTGTTTATTGTACTGTATATATGGAATGCCAAAAGTTTAGTAACGATGCAATTAACGCTCAGTATCGTTTTAACTAATTATTGATCTGTCAACAATTGAAATGTGATTCAAGGCGCGGTAAATATTAATTTGGCATCAAATTAATCATTCATTAAAAAATTGTGTAGGGTGCAACTCCGTTTGTAGTACGATGTTTCGTTTACTGGTAAATTACAACGAATAGACCATAGCATGATAAAGTCGTCTAAGAACTGAAAGCGGAAATATTTTTCTAAGATAAGAATCGAATATCAAATAAAGCTGAGAATTAATAGTTAAAACTAAAGTTTTTTAATTTATTTAGCTCAAAACTACTGCACTACGATTGCAAGAGCATATATGGTTCAGGCTTAACTGCGCAGTATTTTTATACAACACAACAGCATATACTTCCCGATTTAGAATCTTCTTGGGAATATAATAAAAAAGACCAGCAGAATGCTTTTCGAAACCACAAGAATTAAACTTTAAATATCTTCATAAATTACCTGTATCAACAATAATCTGTTTTGTTTTACTTTAATGCTTTATTAGAAGGCGACTAGTTGGCAAACCGTTGACACTTTCTAATTAGTTACCATATTTCGAATCTCAATCCTCAAAACCGAATTCCGCTTCACATTTACTTGATATTTTACATTATCCGTTTCTATGTCAAGTATATTTTCTCAGTACTTTCTGATTTTAGAAGCAAATTGTTCCGAACAAGTGGGGTAAAAGCAGACGTCATCAAATTTCAAGCGAAAATTTTTGTTTGCTTAAGGAGAAGTCTAAATTGTTTGGTTCTTACTGGTTCAAGAAAATAATTGGGCAATTATTTTGTTGCTTAACAGGTTTCTAGAATATAATCATGTCTATCATTTGCATCCATTAAACATCTAACTTAACTGATTATAATACTTAAGTGCCATTATCATTTTCAAGATTATTGACAAAGTATTGACTTTCTCTGGATGAAGTCGATATCTGAAACCCCCCTCCCTTTAATTTTCAAATTTGATTTTTATTTGTATTTACGCATTTTCCATGTGACTCCATCATCAGATTATTACACCATTTTGGGTGTCTTAAAATTATTTTAATTACTGCCAGCAATGTAGTATAAGAAACCAAGCTATTGTAAGTATTTTGCTCCCCTCATATTTATAGTTTTGTAAGTACGAACTGTAAGAATCGTTGGACTTTACTGGATATCAAAGGAAACGTAAAATATATGCAGCTTCAATTTTTATGGACCTGAGCTCGCTCTAGGTGTGATGATAAATTATTTTTTATGAGAAATATCGACTATCACTTTGGTTGGCGACACCAGACAACCTCATTTTTTTCACCTATCCAAAATCTTTTTTGGATCTATAAATCAGCAAAGATCCCAGTCCTTTTTGAATTATGATAAGATCACTTTGAGGATCTTGTTGGATATTCTCATGGTACATTGTTCATTTTTTCAGAAAGAGATGAAATTGTTGTACACTTCTTGTGCTTCTGTCCTTCATATTTTTCCCATAGACGGCACTGCCTTCGACTACGACTCCTATTTGAGGATTAACTGATGATCTTGATATAGTTTGGGCCTCATTCAAAGAACAAACAGATTTCGGGACTGTGAGTGTATGTCCTCGGAGGGGATGTCACAATCGGCTTCAATCGAGACAGAGTGATTGATTCTTGTAACTATTTCTCCTACTTTGTCTTAATAAGAAATATCAATTTCAATCCTCAAATCTCATTCTTAAAATTATACTTGAATATAAGATAATGTCGATTTCCATCTTAATTCGTTGGGCTCAAGGCCTTTAAATGTTGAAATAGTAATTCAGTAACTTAAATTTCAATAAAATGTTTAATTTGCACTAAATTGAGAAGGTAATTATATTCATTTAAAAATTTCGTTCAATTTGATATTAATAAAAGGCCTCACTCCAACTAAAAATTAATGAAATTCAGCATACATTTCTAGTATTCGAGTTAATCTAGTGTATAATGAATTTAAACAGTCGATAGCAAAACTCATGGCCCGAGTATTTTCCATGTAAGTACTATAAGCTGGCATAAGTTGGGCGTTTAAAGGAAACTGCGAAAGAGTTGGAAGTGTTTCGGCTCTAAAAACAGATAAAGGAGATAGAAACATTTCCGAGTTCTAAATCGTGGAACAATTCATGTCAGCCCTTAAAATTTAAATTTAAACAAATTCTCTAACAGTATTAACTGACAAAAATTCCAATCTGAGGCTGTCTTCGACTAAATGACGTGACTTCAATAACGAAAACCGTTTACTTAAATTCTGCTGTTATTCTCTTATAGCCGTACGTCCTCGATTGGGCCATTAAGGCTAAAGTTAAGGCTAAGCCCTAAAACAGATTGCATAGTATAAAATATAGAAAATATAAAAAAATCCTTCCCTTGACAATATCGTTGCAATAGATCACTTTAAGATGTAGCCTTCCTTGTATATCTAACCTTTTTATAAATACGCAAGCGCGTGTATTGCTCCAATTTAAAGCTTTTCTCTTTTATCGTATTACAAAATTATTATTTACATTTAATTCACATCATCTGATATAATATTTAAATAAACAATAAATTTAAATTAGTTGCAACAAAATAGTGGAAGTGATGCCCAAAAACGATATAAAATTTGTACAATCATTCTAAACTATAAGTGATAGTACACATTTACTGACCTACTAACAGTTTAAGTTCAAGCGAACTAGGAAAGCAATTAAATTATTCAAATATGTAAGTATTGCAAAAAAATTTGATAATGAAATAATTAGTAATAAGTTGGAAACAGTTATTAGAAATTGCATATCAGAATACTAATTTGCATTATCACAGATTTGATTAAGTGTTTGGATATTTAATTTCGCGTACTTTAAGATTATTGCGGAAGTTGTGCAAATTAGAACTTTAAAATAGTTAATAGGCACTTGAAGAGTAAAAAGTGTTTATTTTGATTACTTTTACAAATATGTAGTAAATTAAAGGTGAATTTATACACTTGAACTTTAGCTATATACTACCGGATATTGTATTTTGGATTAAATTAATAATTTGTTTTATATAGAAGTTGGTTCGTACCTATATAATTTTTTAGCCTAATAGCTTCACCAAGGATCCTCTGTGTTGTCAGTCAAAATGTATAAAATATCGACTTACCAATAAAATGCAATACTATCAGCATGTCCACTCTTAACATTACGATCAAGTAAATTATAACAAATATTTGTTGAGGCTCCTTCCAACCATTTAATCGATATTGGGCCTTTCGATATATCAAAATTGTACGAGCAAAAATTTTTCATATCATACGGAGTTTCCCAATGAAATTGTTTTGCTATATTATTCCAAAATGTATGAGGACTTTCGATCGATTGTTTATGTAATTCATGATACTGTTTGAGACTGGATATATAGGCCTTTTGGCTTAAACTCGGATTTGGCTCGTACGCTGATTTTTCAGACGGCATTTTTTAAAGCACACAACAATTTTCCAATAATGAAAAATCTATTTATTTATCACTGCAAGTTCTCACACAAAAACAACTTAGGTAGGTGGTAATAAATTCACTTTTGAACGAAAAATAAAATCAATAAAAAAATATTTATGTATACAACAAATGAAAATCGATAACCTCAAAATAAACAAAAATCACTCTTGAAAATTATTTAATTTCTTCCATAAATTGTCTTTTGTTATTTTTATAAGAATTTTCCGAAAATTATTCAACTACAAAAATAATTTTTCTTAGTAATTTTTTTTTTTTATGAATTTAAATTTTTACGCTCACAAATTCTATTCTTTATTTATGGACGAATTTTCATCGACTGAATAGCAGAAAAGTTTACTTCGGTTTTTTACTATATTTAAATTATTTTGATTACATCGCTCGCTCGCGTCGCACACAAATTTTTTTATACAAACATTTTATATACTTATCTTTTTCTATCACATGTGCAAACGTACGAAATAGCTATGTTTTGTTTGTTGCGAAATTCAACGTTCTCACATTGTACACTTTTAAAATATAATGTTGTTGCTGTTTTTCAGTATGCTTCTATGTAAAAAAACAAATTTGAATAAATTAAAATAACAAAATACTAATTAATTGCAAAGTGTATCCCAAAATTTTTAATTAAACTGATAACATTGCAGACATAACAACACAATTATATAGTTGTTATGTTCGTACGTTTGGCATCACCTCGCAACATAAATCGTACCATCCGCGCGACTCGTTTGATTATTTTAGTGAAAACACAAAATCATACGATCGAACGATAACTTATGACACAAACAAAATAAATAAAACAAAAATTTATAAAGAAATTTTGATGAAATTACAGAAAAACACGTGTTACTCACTCAAAAGTATTATTAAGTATGTATATCGCAAACCTGACTAACAAAACATCTTATCTTTTGATATGTAACGAGTAATTAACATTAATATTTTCATCATCATTTTGTTTAAAACGGAAATCGAATGTTCACACAACGTGTATATCTTTTATACCTCAAAAATTTACACCACCACGGTGTGTACTTCCTTCCACTAATAATAAGTATATCACATGCTTATTAATCGTTCAACGTTGTAACTGTCATAATGAAATTCAAAAGTAAGTAGTGTACATTTAGGCGAATTATTTGCGAATCTATTTGGAATTCCAATCAGAAATACGTCACACAGCACACTCTTATTTGAGTCAAAAAATAACAAAACATATCAAATGTTTGGTTTACATTAATTTTATTAATTAATTAGCAACAATGGCTACAAAGTATGCGCTTATACAATAAACTCGTATAAAAAAGTTAAATATTTACATTACAGTATAAAGTTTATACAATATATTATTTTCTATGAGTTTCAATTTAAAATAAAATAAATTTGTTTAATGAGATTCTGCTTTTTTCAAATAATTCTCATAATCTTTCTCATTAAATAAGCTATCCAATTCCGCGGGTTTTGTAAATTTCACCTTAAACAGCCATCCTTTGTCGTAGCACGATGTATTTATAAGCCCGGGTTGATTTTCAACTTCTGAATTTTTTTCGGTGACAACACCCGAAACGGGCGAATACAATTCACTAGCTGCCTTAACACTTTCAAGTGCACCACATTCATCATTTTGGCTCAACTTTGCCCCAACTTCGGGTAGCTGAGCAAATACAACATCGCCAAGAGCCTCCTGTGCATAGCTCGATATTCCGACCACACCATTCTGGGAATCAATTAATTTAATCCATTCATGTTTATCGGTGTAACGACGTTCTGTGTGAATAAAAATATCAACAACAAAAATTTATATAACTATTATATTATTCCGTCTTATATATTTATATAAAAGATAATCTAGTTCGCCAGTACATAAAGTATATAATTAAATCTTATATATTATTGGAAAGTTCAAGAGATCTTAAATAAAATTTTATCAGCAGACGTTGATTATAGCAATTTGTAAGTATTAATAAAAAATATTTTATAATAAACATGGTTAGATGAAACTTTTAATAAAATACCTTACTGAATCAAAAGGTTGTCATTATGCCGGGCCTCTCAAATATTGTGCATTGCGAACATCTTAACGATTATCCTATGTAGTCCATACAAAACATAACCTAACACAACAAAACCATTTATATTTAATTTTAATCTAACATACCTTCTAATTTTGCAGCCGTTAAACTAATCGAACGTAAATTCAACTTATTTATATTATATAACTGTGAACTAGTTTTAAAAAGAGTTTTCGATAGATGTACTATTGACCGACTACCTAAAATTAATTGACAAACCATTTTTATATTTCAAAATACAAAACACTTGACCAATATATAAAATGTGTAAATTTTATTTAACTATCGAGAAATACGTATGATGACTTTAAATTATTAAAATCATTTAAAAATTCTTTAAATTGTTATCAAGAAAATTTTATAGTTTTTTTTTGATAATAACAACAAAATAAAAAATAATCGCAATGCTGAGAAACATATAAAAAAATGTTGCCTGATTCGAATTTCATATTGAGCAAATTAATAAACAGAATTTTGTAGTAAAGGAGTACGTACACGTCGATAAATAGATTGCTTGGTACAATCGATCTTGATTTTGTATATGTATTATAATTTTCATCCCAATAAATTTTTAAAAACTATAATGAATCGAGACTTTGTACTTTTATGAAAGATGTATGAAACGATAAAACGGAATTAATTAAAATTACTCACAGTCTGCGTCATACTTTGTATTTAAGAAGCGAAATGATATACTTTGTACTTAAGAAGCGAAAAGAACAATTGCATATCTGACGTTAGGAATGATTTATTATAGCTACTGTTCAGGATGAGTAACCAGTATTATTCGTTCAATCATGAGCCGTTATTTTTGATTTTGATTACGATATCGTTGTTATCAACAATTTTAATACATTTTATTTTAATGAAAACAATTTGAATTGAATATTGTTATCAATTATTAAATTAAATTTTATTAGTTGGCCTCTTTAAAAATTTGGGAAATAGAAAATTTGGAAAAATGGATAAATGATTGTAGAAATGACACTTGGATTAACTTAGGTTAGGTTATACTTAAGCTATAGCTCTGTAGCCTACTTACGTAATCGTGTGATGAATACTTTAAATTGTATAATAATTGTACATCCCTGCACTCACAATAAAAATATAGAAACAGCTGTCAGTTTTGAGTTCAAATAAAAGCAACGTTTGCGAAAAAATAATGTCAAATTTCAACTGGGATGATATTTCTATAAATTCTGAAAATCCTGAAACATTTTTTGGTACATAAATACTTCATAATTAAATGAACAATCCTATTTTGTAAAATTGAATAATAAATATTGTATATTCTTCAGGTAAAAGGCATATAAAGCACGAACGAGTTTACTATGATTTAATGGCTTCTCAGGGAATGCTAACCAAATTAAATGAAGTAAGAAATGAAAATAACAAGGAAAATGAACAAAATGGGACCAATGCAATCAATGATTGTGATATTAATAAATTAGCTATCAAATGCGAAAAACAATTGAATATTAACAATAAAAAAAGTAACAGGTTAGTGTTTTTAATAATTTAGATGAAACTACGTTAAAGTGATTATGCAATTTCAGTTCAGATCAAAAGGCAGTTAAAATAAATACGAAACCAAAAACAATGGCACCACCAGCTCGTCCAAAAGCTTATGAATATGCAGATATATATAAAAAACGGAAAGAAATAAAGGCAATTGAAGCAAAACAAAATGTGATCCAACCACAACATTTTAAATGTAAACCTTTACCAACGTTTTACAAATCAACTAAATCATCTACAAATATAAGACCAAATAGGCCAACTGTACCAATTACACCTATGGTGTTAAAACGATCGGTTAATTATAAAAAAAATGCTCAAACCAGTAAATAGTTGGGTAAATGTTATTTTTAATGTTTGATATTGCTCATTGATACAAAATATATTAGTTACGACTCAATTTTTTTATTAATTGGATGAAAAATAAAATATCTTACTGTTGTTGAAAGTTCGTTCGGTATTCCCATGTTCTTAAAATGTTACAATCTTACTTTTTTTCCATTGGTAAATACGTGATCAAGGAAACAAGATCTCATCGTTAATTTTTCTTCTTTGCCCGCTCTTTTACGTCAGTAGAAGACATGTTGATTAAGATACTTCAAAAAATAAAGCCATCGACTGTTGGATTACGTTGTAAATTTTGAACATTGTCATCGATTCTGGATAAACTTACGAGAAACAATCGGAAACTCCGATCGATCCACTTATGATCTACTATAATACGAAATGGTTTCAGCAGAACGATGTCACAACCACAGAAACATTTTATCTGAAAGTGAATAATTTCTCGGAGGCAGAAAGAACATCAGCTTTTATAAAAATTGTTCTATTCAGGATATTCCAGTATCGAACATGCGAATTGTACACAGTATGCGAATTGCACAGTCAATCAGACCCGTTGTGTCACGTATGGTCGTGAGAGTTGACCCTAGACGAATGAGTACGAAAGCTGGGTTCTAACATTTGAATTATGCATGTGATAAAACGCGACGTTGAGGTACATACCAAGTTTTTTTCAATCACGAGATCAGGAATTTAACGCGAATTCCTAATATCGTGCATGAAATCAAAAGACAGCGAGTACGCTGGCTCGGTCACGTTCTGATCCGAACCGAATGATACAGCGATCTTTTAAAAGATAGCCGCCTAGACGAAAGGTAGGCGAAGAGGATCCACGGTGTAGAGCGCGTTCTGGCATCGTTAAATTGTTATAACAGTATGAAGTGCTGGCTCGTGATCAAAACCGATGGAGCCAGATTGTTGACACGGTGGAGGCCAGAAATGGCCTTAAAAACCGAAAATAATATTAACAACGGCTGATTTAATTTAACATCTGTTCATCGATACCATAAAGTTGATTTAAATTTGAGCCCAATTTGTAGTACCTATATTAAATGGCTGAGATCGAACTGTACGTCTTATTTTTTCTAACTCACCTGGCCTATTTAATATATACTAATCATTATGTCACCATTCGTTGTTAATGACAATCATCAAAAGGCTATCGGAATACTTCTGAAAGGCCTTTAAAGCGAAAATGAAATGTTATTTCGATACGATTATACGAACTACATTTGGGGTCACTTCATATCAAAACGTGGAATTAACGGTTATGTGGAATATATAACTATAAAAGATAAAAACCCACGTTACTCGCAAGTTTATATCTAACATGTTTGCTAAGTTTTTGCAATTCATGTACTCGTATATGCCGCAAGACATCGATTCGTATCCAAACTTACACCATAAATTGCAGCAGAAGATATCCTCTTTGTCTATTTTTCTAACAATCGTTGAAACTAGTCTCCCCCCTCAAAATTGGAAAATACCCTAAATGTAGGTGTCATTCTTAAATTCAAAATTGAAACTCCGAATGATATTTGCTATTATAGAGGTTTCATCCCAAAAAGGTAAACTACAGCCTACTTCAATGAGTTCATCAGCAGCACGATTAAGGGAATAAAAAATCATAAGCAAGTTGATGTGATATACAGACTTTGTTAATTCCTTTGCATCTATATCATTGTAATGTACTGGAATGTTTGTAAAAATTGGATTTTACAGCCTTTTGTGAATTGGTTTCGTTATTAAAAATAAACATAAGGTCTGAATTTAATAATTCTAAGGTTGTAATGTTTGCAGATCAACGAATAAAAATTTATATTATTCAAAGAACAGTGCTTAGTTAGAGCTAGCTCCAGATTTGGTTTTATTAAATATTATAGACTGGGGATATTAATGGCATAGGGATAGCTAAAGTGTTATATTATGCTTACGTTAGATCTGCACTAGAGTATGCACTAAACGTAATAAGGCGATATGAAACCTATAAGATGGCTACTTTATAAAACAAAATAGAATGCCAAATAGTATATTCGTTGGGAAAGTTTTAAAAATTGATGTGATTCCCCAGCTCGAATTATGATAGAATCCCACTTCCTATCCTTGGCCCTCTGGAGGCAGTGAGTGTGAAACCTATAGTTTTTCTTAGTCAATTGTTAGTGATTTATAGACTACACAATTTTAAGAGGATATTTTGGATTACAACGCCTTTTATCTAGCTGAAACGATTCAGGTAAAAACTTTCATCCCTAATTCTCAGTATCGATATTTAACAGTTTGTACGTTTTTAATTGTTCACACTATCGCTTACAAGCACAAAAATGTGACTTATCGTTCCTCAATTGTACTAAGTATGGCTTACAGTCATTTTTTCAACATTTCCCGTGGGAGAGCCATTGTTTTTATAACAATCAAATAGACGACGCCGTTTCCAATTTTACCGAAACCGTTCTACATGGAATGAGTAAATATATCCCATCATCCTTTTCCAATCCTAATCCTAATTTTAAAATTTTTTCAAAAGAAGCCGCCAAAGCCGCCAAATAAAACAAATCTGCTCAAAAGAAATATAAGCGCAACGAAATTTCGTTTGAGGAATATAAGGCCACACGTAACATCTGTAAAAAAATCTGTGCGAAGGAAGCGAAAAGAGCTGACAACAAGAAAGCCGCTAATGCTTCCGAGTTGAAAATCTCCGATCGCAACTTTTACCAGATAGTCGCATCGGTTGCCAATATTTCTAAAACATCTATTTCAGCAATGAAATGTGCAGACGGTGCTTTGGTGGTGGATCCATATTTGCAGGCCGACTTACTGGTAACGTCTTCACTTCAAACTCGACCTTAGTTGTCCCCGATGGAGTTACACCTCCGTCAATTCCGTATTGTGGTACCAAAATGGATTCTGTCAACATCTCGGAGGAAATTGTCTTCAGGAACCTGAAGACAATGGACATAAATAAGGCCACTGGACCTGACGGAATTCCTGTTCGAATATTGAAGGAGTTTGCCAGTGACTTGGCTCCAATATTAACTAAAATTTTTCTCCTTTCTTATAAGCAAGGTAAATACCCAAACGCCTGGAAGAGTGCGATGGTGCAACCGGTCTTTAAACGTGGTTGTGATAAAAGTGACCCTTCAAACTACCGGCCAATATCAATTGTGTCAGCCGTGGCTTAAGTTTTTGAGAAATGCATTAACCAACAACTGGTGAATTATCTTGAGATTAATAAAATAATTTCAGATAAACAATATGGCTTCCGTGAAAGCCGCTCCACAACCGATCTTTTGACGTATGTTACAAACAAATGGAATCTCGCCCTTGAGCACCATGGAGAAGCCTTTGCAATCGCTTTGGATATATCCAAGGCTTTTGACAAGGTTTGGCATGAGAATCTCATTTGTAAACTTGTGGCATACGGCTTAGATTCGATGACCATCAAGTGGATAAAAAGCTTTCTCAAAGACCGAAAGAATAACGTTGTGCTAAATGGGAGATCATCAACGACACACTCCCCAAATGCCGGAGTCCCTCAGGGATCAGTTTTGTCACCAACTTTGTTTTTGTTATACATTAATGACTTGTGGATAGCACTGTGAACCCTATCCACAGTTTTGCCGATGATGCAACATTGCACTCTTCTATTTCATTCGAGGTGGAGCCTACTCCTTCAGAGTTAAACGGTAAACGGCTGGAAGTTGTCACTTCGCTTAATTCCGATTTGAGTACAATATTTGAGTGGGGAATTAAAAATCAGGTCAAATTTAACGAGAAAAAAACACAAATATGCACGTTCTCGCGTAAAAGAAGTCGCAACGAATACCCTTTTGTGGTAAAAGGCCACGTTCTCGTGGGTTGTGACTCAATTCGTCTGCTTGGTGTTCAAATTAGTAACAATTTAAAATGGAATGAACACATTATCGCATTGGCCAAATCAGCTTCACGTAAATTCGGGTTCCTCAATAGATGCAGACGGTTTTTTAAATCGCATCAGGTTCTCCAGATATATATAAAACCTTTATTAGACCGTGTATAGAATATTGCTGTCAAGTTTGGGGTGGAGCATATGGCACTGCTCTCCAGTTGCTGGATAGAGTTCAGCGGCGTGCCATACGAATAATACGAAACTCCAGACTAACGAAAGATCTAGACAGCCTACAGCACCGCAGAGATGTTGCAGAACTATGCGTGTTCTATAGATTAATAAATAGTAAATGTTCTGCAGAATTAAAGGAGAAAATACCACCATTAGTTACGCCAGGAAGGGTAACACGAGGAACGGTCAATGCGCATAGGCTTACGGTGAAGCTGCCGAAACCTCGAACTGAAGGTACAAAGCGCGAATTCATTCATCGAACATCTAGGAAGTAGAATTCGTTATCCGGTTTTCAGTTTCCGTTGGATTATGCACAAGTTTAAGGCAGCTATCAACCTTTACTTGAAGGACCGCGCGTTGGGTGCAGGAGCTCTGACAGTTACAAGGAGCTAGGACTGTCTAAAAGTCCGCCCCGCACCCAATTAAAGCTTAATATAAAAAAAAAAAAAAGTCTACAGTTGTGCCGATTCTGTCGAATGGTCGAAAGTACTTAAATCCACTACAAATATTTTGCCTGGGTTTGATAGTCTAATTAAATTGTCACACTCCAGATTTGAAGTCTCAGTACGTTACTCTGAAAGTGTGAAAAACTGAATTGTATACAAAGTGGATTCAATGTTATCTGTGCCAACGATGTATTAGTACAATATATATAATAAATATATATGTAATTCAACTACCGTGCAATTAGTTATTTAATTGTTTTTTCCAGTATGTAAGAAATTTATTGCGTATATAGGAGATTTATATGAGTGCGATAAGAGAATAGCATTTAAGTTTTAAGAAGCGTTCAAACAGCAATTCAATGAACAATTGGAAGTAGTAACCGTTTATAACTAACGATAACTATTTCAAATTCAAGGCTCGATTTACATTTACATTTACAAAATTGATTTTGCAAATCAAGATAAAATTTAAATGTACATATATGAGTCTTCGTATCATAATATATTTTATAACCAATTTTTTTTTATCTTATCTTCAATATTATAAAACACTTTGACATAAGTATCGTTATGAATGTGGTTTAAACTTCATGAAAAATATTGCATTGATTAATCCGTTGGTTGAAAATTTTTGTAATTTAGTCTATTAACAGCGGATTTGTACGCAAGTGTATTTTGGAAATGCGTTACATAAACGTGGTGTAAAGCTGTTAAACACAAAGAACCTCGATAGATTATTTATATTATAATTATTTATAATAATTGTTTTTTATCTCCATCGTGGCCGCGATAATCGCGTATATGAGTGAAGATAAATGCGAAAAGAAAATCATATATACTCGTCTATACAAACGAAAACACTTGTTATCAGCTTAATTTCTTCATTGTTCGTTAGATTTTTAAAGATAATTCACCAAAATATCATATATTCTAGCTAAGTTCGTATTGATAGCTGTAATTGTCGTATAGGTGAATTATAAAAATATTTTGATTGAGTTCCAATAAAATAATTAATTGAATTATCTGATACATATACATTCATAAATAATCAATGTTTGTGTGCTAAATTGTTTTTGAAAATCATTCGAAAGAAACAGTCGCCATGTAAAGATGAGCATATACGAGTTGAATTTTCGAAATTGGTAACATTTATATTAAAAATAAACAACGAATCGTATAATTAGTTAAAATATTTATTTATTTTTTGTTATAAATTAATTTAAACGATGTGTTGTAATTGTAAGGAGCGGGTACTCATAATATGTATGGCAACATGGACTCTTGTAAGTGTGTGACGTCGAATCGTTGAGTGTTGTACTATACAGTGTTTGTTATTTATTTATATATGTGTATCTTGATTCGGTAGATTCAAAGTTTGGGCTATGCAGTATTAGCAATTCTTGGAATACTCGTATATGAGTGCGAAATGACTATGGAAAGTGATCAGTTGTCGTATCTGTGGTATTTAATTTACTTTAGACGTAAGCTATATATACAGACATTGTGATGCAAAGTGGTTCAAAAATTTAATCGACATTTTTTTTTATCCTGAATAATATATATAGGTGCTGCTTGTGGCACAGTTCAATGGAACCTATTGGGATTAAATATTCCGAATACTGTACAACCTATCTGGCCCGACGTTACTGATGTAGCTTATCGAGCTAATATTATGGTTATATTGTATTTATCGTTAAGTCTTGCATGGATGATAACTTCAGTGGGACTAATATGTAATATATAACTATATACACGACTAAAGGTAGTATAACACAATTTAACTTATTCTTACAGTTGCAGTACTAACTTCTTGTATCGGCCGTTGTTATTATTATTCATCTCTAGTTTCATGGTCAGTTGTTGCAATACTACTACTACTTTTAGATTGTGCCGGAATTGGAATATTTGTTTATGATTTAGTTCATCTAACTGTTAGTTTATATAGTTTAGTGGATAGTACACTAAAATAATATTATCAATTTCATATTTTAGGGTTTCAGTGAAATGTTAGATTTTCTTCAAATTTCGAACTATCAAATTCTTATTGATGCTGCTGGAGACTTCTCGGCTCCATTTTATTTGCCATCCTTACTGATGATGATCATAGCCGCCAGGGGATTTTTATTATGGGCTTTCAATATAGCAATAATTGTTTTAGTGACACGATTGGGATCACGAATTGGTCGAAGAATTCCCAAATCGGTGGAAAATAATCCACGTCCCACGCCCTATGAATATGGCAGGGATATAAACCGAAACGCTCCATATCCACAAGAAAATGTTCCAAACGTAAGATCAACTTTGAATTATTTATTTAACATTTTAAAACAATATTCTATGTTACAGGGAATGCATCCGATGAGTTCAGCAGTGCAACAAAATAATGCCCAGCCATATGGACTAGTACATCGACATAATGCTAATAATAATAATAATAATAACCATAATAATAATAACAATAATTATGTTAATAATAATAATGATGGATATAATTATAGCCAAACTGATTCTAAAGATAACGAACATATGCCACGGATAGTTCCAGCAATTGCAAGGAATTCATCTCCATCGAATCGTAATTCAAATCCACATTCACCAAATCATCCATATGACAATCAACGCCCACCACCATATCCCGTAAAACGAACAATACAATCAGATGGTACGAGCCAAAATTCATCGCCAACACCACGTTCGAGTGAAAGTAGTAGGATGTCGTCACCGAACAGGCAAACTAAAGTGCCACCCGAAACACCACCAAAACCAATATTAAAAGTTAGAAATACGCCACCAAATAATATTGTTCCAGATAATTCAAGCGATCGTAGCGATCGAAATAGTTTTCAGGGGCCATCGGACGGTGCACGAAGTCATATGCTATGGTCGTACACATCAAATCCGGTCGAATTTAGTAAACTGAAACGATCATTTGATGCATTGCGCGAGGATGAAGATTTGCCACCCGTTCCAGTACCCGATTACACCCTTCATTTTCCGAAAAATGCACGACCTGGAATCGAAAATAGATAAATAAAATTTCGGTCGATGATGATGACTCATTGGTGCATGTAACTTAATGTATATAGATTTAAAACAAAATACAAAATGATAAATCACCAATTCTGAATTTAATCAATATCGGCCATTGATATTTAAATAATTATTTTGAAAAAAATAAGTAATGATTCATCGAATTCGAAATTCAATCATCAAACGACATTCCCGTTTATGTGTTTACTCGAACGTAAACTAATCCTTTTAACATTATGCTTTTATCAGTTGCCACTTTATTTATCATCGTCTAAAATTAAATTTATTTCCCAATAAACTAATTTAATACGTAAACGTTGTGTATTATAAAAAATACTGTAATCATAAAAAAATTTGGTGTTATCTCTCCCAAAGCCAAAATCCATTCCATCAAAACTTACATACACTTGTTTGACTATATGGCGTTCTTGATTGATTCATGTCATAAGAATTTTGATGAATAGAATTTATTGTTTAACGCAGACTATAAAGTTGAGTGGAATAATCAACATTCCACTTATTATTCGGATTATTCACAAAACTCACGTTTTTTACAGACCTTATCCTAAATGTTGATCGAGCTATATCTAGATAATTTAAAGCACGATCACTTGTAGGAAGGTGAATTTTATCATCCAGCTTACTACAATCATCACTGAGAGATCAACACAATCGTATAAACAACAGGAATTTCAAATATAGATGTATGCATTTGTTTGGTACAGTCCTGCATATTCCAGTTCAAATAAATTCATCGATAATTTAATCCGTCAGACGAGTTCTCTTCTACTTCGCCAAACTATGCAATAAAAGTTCGAACGATTTCATCAACTGCATAATTATTTGGGTCATGTACTTACCACTTTATAGCAGATGTTGGCAACAACGAGAAATTGCGAACTATAGGCAATCCGTGACAGTAACTATTTGCCTACCGATATGAAAAAGATTCCAGATATCATATCGATCATAAAGAGAAGCAAAAATAAAATTGTAAAATAATAACCACTGGATCAGATCACTTTAGAAGGATTATTTCACCAACATTCATCAGAAACTACAAGACATAGGTTATTACAACCTTGAAAACGATTTGGAATCGATGCCACTCAATTTGACCCAAACAATTATTTTGGAGATAATTACATAAGTATATCGGATATAAGCTGCTGAAAAATAACCCTCAGGTATACAGCAAATTAATGGTAACTGAGTCCTTATAGGGTAAAGGAGACACATGTCCCCATACAAGTGACGGGTCGTATAATCTCATACGCAATCGGAGTCTAACAATGCCGTTTTTCTTGATTTATGACACCAATATGAAATACAATTCTAAGGTTCTGAAGATATCTCTAATGTGTAGCCATGCATAGCCTTGGTAGACATCATCTCCACTTTAAGGCCATCGAGTTTCTTCTAGGGCAACGAATTTCAACTGATACTCTTTCATACACATTTCAGGAGTCAATCCTTAATCGCAGCTCCGGATATGTAAAGCAACTAAGTCTGTATCACATCAAGAGGCAGCATTTGATCTTCTTCGGTATCATAAATCTAACTAATTGGCGGACATATTGAGTCACTGCATAAAAAGATCACTTGATCTCTTAGATCTTAACATTGATGCATCAAGTTTGAATGGAGAGATTATTTCTGTGTAGTATACGTTTGGAATATTTTTAGATAGTGTAAAATCGATTATGAAAGCACCAGATACGTGGAGGCCATTTATATGTTTATATTTGGCTTTTAGGCAGATTTAACTATGATTTGTTTTAGGTCTTGTTGACTTGCAATTTCTTAGTTGATCAACTGGTTTCAGAGCCCTAAGATTTTATATTATATAAAATAGTGTCTAATCACCAAACAGATAAAGCAACTGTTTAAGTGTGAACTCATGGGTTAATTCATCTTCCATGTCAGAACGATAACTGGACTAACATGGAGCAATGCAATGTATGAAAATAGAAGTAGAATGTTGAAGAGTTGATAGTGTTTCGGCTTAATAACAGATTACAAAGATAAAAAATAAACTGAACAAGGTCTGAGTTCAATGAAAGGAATAATAAAAGCACGAATTGAGTTAATTGACTCAATAGTTATGGAGATATTGATAAATAATATAGCAACAAAAACCCTAAAATTATATATAGTATCATTTAGGGGCAATTCATCATTGATAGTTTTGCACATCGTCTTTCAGGCAAAACCCAAGTTATATTTTTTGTTTCACTTCCTGTGGCGTTATTTGTTAATTCAATTCAAACTGACATTTCTGGTTGAGTTTATGCACGTTACGTATAGCTAGCGTTGTCATAACAGTATCGATGAATTGAGGTAACAATTTCTAGAATCTTGATCCTTATTATGTCTTGAACAAAAATTTAATAAATTCATTCATTTTCTTGCGTTGTACAGTGGTCTGTACGGTTAGTCAATCACATTTTATCAGATACCAGCATACTTGATTGATGTTTGAAATGACAAACAAGTACTAGGTATCTAGTGTAATACTTTTATCTAATGACATGTTCAATTGTTTAAAACTAAATTAAAAACGTTCGTGGAATTTTTGAAGTTGGAGATCACAAACACATATAAGTGTATATGAATATGTAAGTCGAAACATATGTTTGGTATTTAAATTATTGATGTACAAAGTGGAATTAACATTTATTTTAAAATGTAGGAATCGGCAAACTATTACACAGTTGTTCGTTTTGTTTTAAATTAGGAATATCTAATAAATATGTACTATCACAAAACTAACTAATTAATTTTAAAATTTATTGATATCTAGAATTACGTAGTGCTGATCGTAATGGCGGTCGATTATCATAGGCTCGCATCGGTGGTGGACTATAATCGGGTACCGGTAAATTTGGATCAGCTGCTTGTACTTGCGGCCTATTTGCAATATGATTATTTTCATTATAACTTTGACGATCTCGTATTTCGCGTGCCAACATTGCCGGAGCATCACGTCTTAGGACAACATCATCTTCGCGGAATTGTTGTGGTGGTGGTGGTGCTTGATATCGTCGTATTTGTGGTTGTTGTGGAATTTCAGCTTGTACCGGGCGAACTCGATCGTCGTGAACAGACGGTCCCGAAAATGATCGAGCCCTCTCCCTCAGGCTAACATCTTGAGCATTTGTTACATTCCAACGATTATTGAAATTATTCTGATTGTTATTAAATGCGTACGCATCAATTGGCTGTGACTTCAACATTGAATGTGGCTCGGCTACAAATGCTGAATTTGTTGATCCTTGCTTTATACCATTCATTTTATTGTAATCATAGATTTGGAATGTTTCGCGGAAGAAATATAACGCGAGCCCAACATTAATAAGCCATACAATCCAACCGCGGAATGCGATCGACATCATTATACCGGCAGCTACCTGGGCATACGCCATTACTACATGGCTTAGTGTTACAGCAGTGGTTTCGATAGGAATGAGTTGGTTTGCAAACTACAAATGAAATAATATATAATTAATAAATGTTGTAAAAATTTGTTAAACATTTTAAATTCTTTTACCATTAGTGAATTATAATCTAATGCAAATAGAATGCCAAGTGCTAAATCCAAAACTGATATTGCCACAGTTATAAATATCCAAATGCTCAAGAATATGTTGGCATGTTTAATGAAGTCGATCTTAACGCCTATAGAAAAAACGGAAAACTTAATAAATCATTTACAAATGCTTGTAGAAATAGATCAAAGTACTTGTGAGTAGTGTCAGTGAGGAAATAAACCAGAAAAAGCTTAGTAGTAGATAAACCCACATCCATGCATGAACATCAACTGGCCGCATTGTACTAACAGCATTAAGTAATGTAAAATCAATAGTTGGCATACCGATGCCCGCACAATCGCCTATTTAAATAAATCGAATACATTTATATCATCAATTATTGGTACAGTCAATGGGTTCTTACCGTTAAAGTACAATTGGTAAAAGGTAAAATGTAACATTGAGCTTAATCGTTCTAGATGACTATCAAAACTAAAATGGCAATAATATGCTATAACGCCCGTCATTGCCATTCCCATCCATGCCAGACCCTGGATCTGTAACAAACAAAACAACAAATAAAATTTATTACAATATAGATTATATAGATTACAACATTATTCGTAAAACAAAAAAATTTGTGACTCATTTCGGTTTACAATATTGATGTTGAAGACCATAGGTATGCGATGTTATCAATTCGTTGGAAGTTTTGTTCATATCAAATAATCATAGCTATGGGATTAAAATTCAATGCCACCCAATATGGTCATAGGTATGTAAAAGTATGTGCACATATCTTCTGGTTAATATTGAAATTATATGAATCGCATGTCCACCCAAAACTCATTACTAACATTTCCAACTTACTTATTATGACTTAGTTTATAATCATCTTATCGAGTACAATTAATAAACAATATTAGCTCATTTCAAGTCATATACATACTTATAATACCTATCCAAGACGGGTATATATTATATAGAAAAATGTGTTACGTACCGCACCAAATATTCCTGCGAAAATGGCCAACGGCCTTAAATAATGATACGAACTATACATTATATGATTGTGGTTGGTTTGTTTAAAAATAAAATTGCACTATTTGTTATTAACACTGTTTATTTATTGTAGTTAATAAAATAGTTGTAATATCATTATATGTTGTATAAATCCACTTTGCAAAGATACAACTATTTTTATTCCACTATACACAAGTACAAAACACTTTCTTCACTGGCCGTCACAAACGAATGTGGAATATTCAATTCGGTTCGTTGTGGTGATTATTATTGTAAAATGTTTTTTTATTTCTTTTTGTATAAGCGCTTGATAAAATTCAGTTCAATTTTGATCAATCTTATCTATCAAGTATTATTGATAACGATAAAACAAAATAATTTATTATTATTATTATTAATCATATAGTATTTAATTCACTAACACAGTGATGTCCTAGTCTAAATTGGAATTTTGTTTTAATCTAATGACAAATATTCATTTAGGCTACTAATTAGTGTACAAATATTATCTAAAGAGGTGATAGTGTGTACTCGATAAATTGTCATATAAAGACATACGCGTATATATACATATATGTAAATAACTTGAGCTTCCTATATGGATTATTTTTAGCCATCGAATTTCATTGACGGAGGATTCATAAAATTAAAATAATTCGATATGACGATAATAGGCGGTACTGCACACTTTGACTCACTATGGTGGTATAATAAAGTGATTAAAATTGTTTTGTAAAAAACAATAAATAATTACGAATCAACAATCGCACTTCCTGATGAAGTCATTTCACTCATCTTTAGCAGCATAGGACAACATATTTTGTTTTTACTGTTACTCCAATTTTAGCAGCTCTGTTGGGGACTACAGTTTTTATCTCTTACCATAAATTACCAAGTTCTTTTGTTTCAGCTAGCATTGCTCTCATCAATTTTACTGGTTCTTGTCCAATGACATCCTCGTTATATAGTTTGGTGATTTCCTTAGCGTATTCCAATCCATCTCCATTTTCGGCTCATTATGTTTGACTTGGTTTTCTATGCAGTTCAATGTTAGTTATATGGTATTAGGCCTGAAAAATTTCAGTATTTGTCGAAGACATTTATTTACGAACATCTTTAGTTTCTTTCTCACTTTCCATGTCTCACACCTATACAATAGTATTGATTTCACACACGTACTGATGGCCCACCGTTTTTTCTATTTTGCAGCAAAGGTTGATGAGCATCGGAACATATAAGTTATGTAATTTCTTCTGCATGTCTACGTGTTTGTGTGTGAGCAAGCATATGTCACCTGGATAGTCCAGATCAATGAGTTTATCTGTTAATCCCATTAATTAATTCCGCATTACATTATCCAACATTATCAGGAACAGAATTGGTACGCATCCTTGCCAACAGTTGCTATTTTACATGTAAAAAGCGAAGACACCACCAGTCGCAGTGCCATCTATTTTAAAATGTAAAAAAGTCAAGATTATTATTTTCAGGATTATCTTAAGATTTATCTCAAGGAATATATAGACCAAGTATGAACGCGTAGTTTTCATTTAGTACTAGAATATGATCAGATTCTAGTTGTTTCATTTGACATTCCAAAAACAGACATCGTAGCACCTTTTGTTCAAGTGTTTTGGAATGACATTTGGACTCAGGGATGCAGCAAAATCGTCTCAGCAATAATGCATAAAGTGTAGTTCGGATTACAATTCATTTTTATTATTTCGACGATATGTTAATACTTTAACACATCTTGTAACAATTTGTAAAAGTCATTATGGATAAATGCATATTAATAAAATCTAATAGTAGTCTTGTGCACATTATTAGTTTAAAAAAGTTTTCTATACCTTCACCCCATCCAGTTCAGGTGATTTATGAACGAAATTAATCTATTTATAATTCTAATCTAAAACAAAACAATTATTTTGACATTCAGTATAAAGTTGAAGAAATTGTACACAGTTAATTATTTCACAGATTTTTTAATAGATGGTGCTTTAGTTACGTTTAGATTTTAATAAAAGGTGGCGCGTCAGTTACAAAAAAACGTTTTTTTTACATAAAATCATTTTTTCACAGTTTTGGCTTATAGAATGTAAACAATAACCAGCATTCTGACATATTTCTTGTATAATATCAATCAATACACTGATGAAGTGTTAGCTTATATTTCCTGCAATCGTTCCTTGCCATATTCTTTACTTAACATACTGTTACTTCGTGTCAGCATTTCACTTCTATCGTTTTTTGTTGGTACATTTGTTGCTTAAGTTGACGGTGTGCCTCAATCTTCTTCCGTGTACACTAAACCAAGGTTCCCGATTGTATTTTTGGTGGCTTGATGCATGCTTCTTCAGTTTCAGTTTAATTTTTATTCTATACTATTCCATTTATATAGAGTTTGTTGAAGCTTATCACTATTGCTGGCTTGATATGAAGTTTTGCTAGTGGTGATCGTTGCGTACGTCTGGTAATCTCAATTTTCGTTTAAATTTCTTGTGAATCATTATGTAGTTTTTTTGAATTTTAGTTCTAACATCCGGTGAAGTCCATGCGTATTTATGTTCATTTTGTGTGGGAACCTATACTGTCGCCTAGAAACAAGTGATTTATGATGCAGAAGGCTACGAGTCTTTTCTATATAGTTGTTTCGGAATTTAACGCATTTTTATCCATGATATTTATCAGGTCGGTGTTGTCTGTTCCAATCTTGGCATTGTAATCCCTCTTTATACGATTTGATGTCATTTCTGTTGGTTCCTGCTATTGTAATTGTTCGTATAGAATTAATTTTTTGTTGTATCATCTGCATTCTCGGTTGCGGCATAGCACTGGATGATGGTTGTGTTTCTTATTTTTTAATAAAATCTTACCACTATTATTTTGCTGTTAACTGCTTCCCATTCCATTAGTGCTTTCTTTGCTTTATTTGTTATTAATATGCCCAGACCTTATTAATGTGTGTCGTATTCCCTGGTAGAGAATCTAATTGCTTGTTTTATTTTCACCATCTGACTTCACTGAGGCCTAGAATCTCGGTGTGACATTTTTTCAATTCTACTTGTGCTAGGTTTTGAGGTTCCCGTTAGAGTTCCGATTAAATTCGTGTCCGTCTAAGATAGCCGTAGTCAGTTTATTTTGCAGGTTTTTCTAGTATTCGTTTCTACAGTTCAGAAAGTACACTCACCACCTAGGACAATACAACAAAAAGATAAACTGCACCTGCTATAAGCAGTGAATTCTAAGATACATAATATACGGAACAGTGAACAATCCCTCACCTCCCCACCTTGCAAATCTCAATTCAGCAAGAATATACACATCGCTGAATGGAAAGACTTGCTTTTAAGTTTTAGCAAAAATGACGTTTGGTCATGTTTTGCTCATCTCACTTCAACGCTGTGGACTGCTTGCAGTAAATGGCTAAAAAGCTTGCTCGGGGTCTCTAATCAAAATTAAAATGACCAAAGTTTAGTTAAACGTATTACTTTATTTATTTCGCACAATAAATTGTGAAAAATAAGCTGCTTGCCACTGGTGGAGGCAATTTAACTTTAGCACTGTTTATATATCAATCTCGATCTTTCTATTCTGCCTATAACAATAAATGAAGTGCGTTGCTAAATTTCAATCTCGTACATTCGAAATATTTCCATGTCGGCCAAAAAATCTGTTTTGGATGCCAATTGACTATTCTTTGTTCTCAGGAGTTCTTAAGTATGTATTAACACTTAAACTACTACTGTGTGTTTGACTATAATGTTAAAGCGCAAATCGTATAACAACAATGCTTGTGTACAAACGTACTCGTAACCAACATATTTTTTGTATATAGGTAATTCAATTTTAGACATAATTTTCATATATTTTAAGCATATCAGCATTTCATAAATTTCGCGATAAGCGACAATCTTATTTAATTCACTGACGATAATGTGCTTCTGATGACACCGCTTGAAGTAGAATGTATAAAAAATCCTATGAAAGCTTCGTTTTTAATACGTATACTCGTAGATAAACGTATCACTAAATAGTCGTCTACTAATTAGATAAGATACTGTTTTGAATCACATATAAGTTTTGAACAAAAATCAGACTTGAATGAACCGTAAATCGATGGAACCGCTTAAGCGAGCAACGTTTGAAAATAACCCCATTGAAATAGCAGGGCGAAAGGTAGGAATAAAATTTTGAGACTACTATCAGTCGATGTGTATTTTCTCTCGAGGAGTCGAGATGGATTGTGATGAGTTATGGGAAGATGGAACACATCATCTTGTGAATAAAGCTTAGATGGAGGGTTCCGGTTTTTTTTAGTTGTACCTGGTATGTACATACATACATACATAATACCATAGCTGGTTTGTTTGTGTGGATTATACCAGAATAGTTTGTTTGATGTCAACTTTGACAGTTTCTTAACGGTTGGTTACTTCCGTAACTTTTTTAATTTCTGTATGGAGTTTTTTTGGGACGGGTGATGACTCCTTGGATATCTGTTTGATGTTATTCGTGTTCCAATAGTTTGGTACCATATAACCTGAAATCATCGTTCTAAAATCGCGGATTCATGATGATTTTCATCGAAAAGTCGAATGATTGTAATCGCAATATTGAAATGAGTCAGTATCATTTATATTATAATTTGAAGCGTAAAGCTATGTAAAGCGTTTTCACATATTGTATTTTATAGCTGGCGAATTCCACAACGGATTGGAAAATCTAAATTACATAATTATCTGGTTTGTGTATATTTATACTGCATTGGCGGCTTGGATTAAATAATAGATTTTCGAGAGCTTCCACAAGTTCAATATAAATTAACTTTCTTAAATTATTCAAAGTGGTGGCTATAACTTAGTTTTGCGTTTAAATAGTAAGAATCATAAGCATTCAAAGCAAGTTTAACTGAATTAAGTCCGTGGATCCTTCAGGTAGGTGTTTTTTTTAAAATAGTTTTCGGAATTGGGAGTTGTTGCTTGTATATTGTAATTCACCAGGCCGGTTTCGATCTAATGGTGACGTCATTGCATGACCACTTGCTCGAATAGATCAAATCCATCTGTACATAGGCATATGTTACCGGATTTGATGATGATGATGTATGTACTGTGCTATTCATATATGTACTGTGTTCCATCGCGTCGCGACAGTGCTAGAGTGAATTACAAGATATACTTTACTCGATAAATTGCGATTTATTAATATTAGATTGTGGCCTGATGATAAATTGGTATTTACGCAAATTATATTTTACTTGGATACCTGAACACCACTTACACCCCCGCAAGTTTTCCTCCCCATTTTGATTATATGATCTATGCCGTAATACGTTGGGGTATCTGATTTCACCCACTTAGTGACTAGGGGTATAACGGCATAAAACAAATCTGACTATATATGCTGCATTTTGTGGGTATCCACATTCGTCCACCTGTGTGATGCCTGCATAATTGTTTCAGTATAAAACGAACTTCCTGGAAATATCCGAGCCTTGCGAAGCACAAAACGCACTACCACGACATTGAGAGAAGGCAGATTAATACCATTGTGAGAAATTATGTTTTTCCGTATTAGGTTAGAAAGGAGTTATAATATGTATAGTTTTGGAAGGTTGTCACCAATCAAAATCGGGATGCTGCTTTATTTATTTGAATTCGAGTTATTTGCTTGTATGTTTCATTCGCAAGGCCGGTTTCGATCTGATGATGACTTAATTTAATGGCCTCTTGATCTAAATATATCAAATTCATCTCATCAGCCATATGTCGTGTCGCGACAGTGCTAACGAATTACAAGATACTTTACTCGAAATTTCGATTTATATAATGTACTTGGGTATTTGAAACCCACATCCATTTTACAGGAATCAGATCCATCTCGATATTGTGGATAGCTGGTTAAGAATTGATGACACGTGCTCTCAGATTATAGAGATTAAAAATTAAGGTTTCCAGTTTAGTATATGTAGATGAGCAATGTGTTGCTATGCGGGATTACAAATTGTATTCGATTTTCAATTTTATTTGGCTTAAATAAAAAATAAAATTAATTGTTACAGAACCCTGATTCACAAATTAATAAAATTATTTCAGAATTTTGTATTAATTTTTAATTTTAATCTAAAATTAGTGCAGATAGGTGTTACGGATTGGGGAGTTGTAGAGTAGCAGATTAAAAGTGTGATTGCCTCGTGCTAACAGTAGTTTAGTAACGATTTTATGTAAACAGCTGTAGCAATAGGCCCCGCGTTATCCAAGAATCTTGCCTATCGGTTGGTTCTGCAGTCCAATCAATGAATCAATCAATGTGACTATATGTTTTCGCTTTTAGGAAAATTTTGACTCAAAACCAGCTGACGTTTCTCTAAATTTAAATTTTGTTTTGATTCTAATCTGTTTGCCAACGTCATATATTGTCTATATATTTACTAATCTTGAATACATTAAAACTTGATCTATTATCGATTGATTATCATCTAATTACCGCCAAAAAGTAGTGCAAAACAAATGAATCACTTAAACCCAACTTCATTATCATTTAATATTATTCTAATTAGTGAAACGTAATTTTCCAGTTTCCAAGTGCTCTTATAAAAAAAAGGTCACACACGAACCAACCAAACAGGTTAGCTCTGCTAAAACAAAACGATAAAGTGTATGATGATAATTTCGGTACATGTGCTCATCTTAATTGTGATAAATCATTGAATATTGTCGCAAACTTTCATAAAATCAAATCAATCTCTCGTACATGATAATTAAATTAATACAAACAATTTATTTTTTTTTATAAATAATATTAAATACAAAAAAGTTGAGTATATGTGTGTGTTTGTGCACGCTCGGCATCAAATACTCATCGTACACCTTGTGTTAAAATAATTGGCTCGGCTGCAACTTCAGCAATTTTTTCAATCAATTTCTCTTTAATCGATTCGGTTGTTGAAACGACAGTCGTTACATTTGTCGTCGATGCATTATTAATTTTTTTAGTGTCAGCGATGGTGGAGCTAATTATAGTTGTGGCGATTGTAGGTGGCGTAGTAACACTTGTATTATTTATCGATTCATTAGCATGTTGCGTCACAGCTTTTATTGTTGTTGCTATTTCGTCGGTTGATTCAAACAATTCACCACTTACGGTCACATTTAATTCGCTTATTAGTTTGTGTTCGGCATTGCTTTGTTTGTGAAACGTTATGCCGGACAACCATGGCAAATTGAAAGCCGATAGTATACCAAATGATTGAATTTTATTTGGTTGTGTTCCGTTGGCATGTTGAAAATTTTCATTCAATTCATCTTGTAAAAATGGCACTTGTGATATAGCCGATTGGCTTATTGGATACAGATGCGTGTCAAATATTGAATATTCGGTTGTTACATTTGGATGCGATTCATCGGAATTGCTTTCGTCCGATTCACTACTTTTCGATTCGTTTGAAATATTTATAACATCTTTTGCCAAAACTTCGTCTTCATTTTCGATCAATTGCATAAGAGGTAATGCGCTTCCAATTTTCACACATAACGTTATCTAATACACAAAAAATATAAAAACAATTATGTTAAAAATAAATAAATAAATAAAAATTATGCTTTTGAATGGTCAACTTACGATCGTAGTTATCTGGATGAACTTCATGTTGTCTAAGGTACTGTGAAGAGACGGTAATTTTTGTCGTAATTTATATCACAAAATTTTTCGATTTTCCAAACCACAATTAAATTAGTTTTGTAAACAATATAATTAATTAATTTGTAGAATAAATTATATATTGTTTTGCACTATATACACACACTATATACGATTATGAGCGATAAACTGAGTGCTGCTTACTACACAAATTGTTTTCGTTACACTAAAAAAATTAATTAAAAGATTTTTAACGTTAAATATGAATTTGTCTCAAAATTGAAATCACAACTGTATGCTAATTGATTAGTCAATGTTATATTTGTGACGTATTGATTTGGCTCGAACTCGATTAAAGATTAAGATAGACATTTGAGTATATCAATCAATAATATCATCTTATCTCAAATTAAATGTCATCATTTGACCAACCATTAGATTACTAATAATCATATGAGTGTGCGCTATCTAACAACGACATTTTAGCTTTTTTTACAAGAACTGATTTGTTTATAATATAGGATAATAACAAATCTCACATTGATCTTAATTGTGTGATTTAAAATGATAATTAAATTTATTATTCATCTTCGACTAAATTTTGTTTTTGCTACATACAGTGAAAACATATATGTATACACACAGAGATCGAAATTCTTAAAAATTACTAAACTATAAAAAGATGATATCGATTAAATAAATTTAGTTGTTTGTGATCTAAGTTATTTGAAAGACGTTTAAATATCTAAATTCAATAAAATGTTTCGAATGATCGTGATTTGTGTGTTGATGGTGGCCGTAGTCTGTGGACTACCAGTGTTCGATCCGGCAACTGGCGAGCTATATAAAAACATTACCTCATTAGACGATATACCTGGATACAATAGCTCACTCGGGAATACGACTAAGCAATTGTAAGTTTGAATAATACAGGTGTTGATTGTATAACGTTAACTATAAAATATATATGTTTACAGGTACGTGATAAAAGTTGCTGTGTACGAAATTGGTATATTGACAGAAGTTGACGGAAATGGAACAGAAGAACTTCAAGACTATGAAGATGAGGGTCAAAAGTACGTTAAGATTTTATATACGTGTACATAGATTAATTATTTTATTTTGTTTTCGCAGACAAGTCGACTTGACATTCTTTAGTGCGCATCAAAACGGCAGCCTAATCGATTTGGGCGATATTCCACTACCGATACAGGAACAAATTAATGGACAAATACTGACAGGTATTGCACCTGTTCACATTGGAACCATTGAAAATCCTGAGGATTTACTGCAAACACTTCCGTTGACGGGAACACTTTTCAACATAAGCAATGGTGACGATTCATTAGTACACATATCGACGCACAATTTAACCCATGATGCACAACCGACCATTATAAATGACGTTGATTTTGAAGATATACCAGTTGTGGCGAATTCAATACCCGTACTACCCGAGGATATACAAAATTCACCATTTTTCGATCCAATCTCATTTAACAACCAAGAACTTCAAGAACACATTAATCAAGCCAACCATTAGTGAATGTGTCCTGAAACCTAGTTGCACATACAATATTATGTAAGATCCGTTTCTGTAATAAAGACTGTATAAATATATGACAGAGAATTCATTTGATTTATCGGAAAATAATTCCTTTTCTACAATGAATTTCGACATTGTAGATATTTTTGTAGTGTTAATTTTATACTAATAATTTATAAATAAAAATCACAGTGCTAATTAAATTTACATTGAACTAATTTATTATCAACTCCAACGTCACAATTGGCGTGATGAAAATGATCAACAAAAAAACTCATTTCTTAGAAAACTATAATAACCTCGCTCTGTAGTTGTGACGCCATTAACAAAATATCGTTGGTGACTCCTATAACGTAGAAATGGAAAATTTTATTAAGTAAAACGTGACAAGTACATATATAAATACTTTATATAATTAATGCTAAAAAATTTGTGTTTTATTCCATTAGTGACAGTCAATATCTATGGGAACCATTCACAATGCTGTATTTACAAATGACGCATCACTTATAAAAAAAAAACAAACATCTTAACCGACCAAAGTGGTGTAAGCTGCGGTCTAAATAGAGGCAGGATTCGAAAGGGGTTTGTCACCATCATATTACGATCGGTGGTGTGAATGAGCACATCTATGATTCCCTGTTGGAGTGCAGAATTCATGGGCCCGACCCATCTGCTATGTCAGTACTATAGGCTTTTGGTTCTAGGTAAATTGGACCTATAGCTCTAGACGATGACGATCAATTTGACCATTTCTGAAGATTAAATGACTATACCGTACTTCTCCTTTAATAGATCACAATTGTTTCACTAGTTGTGTGGCCTGTATCTTTTGTTGTCGAAACGACTAATATGAACCAAAAATGGTATCCCAATATAGCACGATAACGAACTTCATTGATCGTTAAATTCACACCACATGGTTCGTTTGGAGACTTTTAAAGCAAATGTGTGTTTGTGGTTGTCCACTAACGCATAGTTTGCCCATTACTTAGTTAATTTTTCGATTCGCCCAATTTAAGTGCTTCGAATGATCAAGAGGCTTTAATTCTTGAGTTAATTTGATCTTACAGCCACTATCTTTTCGAAAAATTCGCCACAATGTGGTTTGAGAGATTTTCAATTTCTATACGTGAACGGGGCGTTTATACTAAATGAATTTCAAATCTCTCTACTAGAACTATAATGAAAATTGAATTCATTTCAGGTCCAACCAACTATACTTAATTATTATTCCCAAGCCACTCCGCCTTGACAATCTGTAATTACAAAGGGATATTTCTAGACGGATGGAGGGACGAATGTATTATCAAAGTACGGACGATCAATTATTATAAAAGAAAGAAAATATCGTCAGCATTTTAATACAGCGATGACTCATAGTATAAACATGATGATAAGATTAGTGATCCGTTTCTCGACTTGTTCCACTGCATAAGGTGTAGATGATGTACGAGAAAGTGTCCACATACTGATTTATCTTTGTCTATTCGCCGACGAAATATTCAATTGGAAATCTCCCGAGTATCACTATGCGATGCATTATAAAAGTTGATGATGTCTCCATATAAAATTCAGTTGATCCAAGAATTATTGCCGATTACAATGGCGGAAAATGCCAACTTTTTGAGAAAGTTGGAATTTTCTGTGCAAGAAAACGCTCGTCTCTGGGGGGTTAAACCGGACCATATCGGAAATTGTTCTACGCCCGGGAGTTTCTAATAATCGTGACATATGGCTTCAGTCAGGAACTACAGCTCATACCGCGGGAGACAGTTTAAAAAATTCATATTTCGCGTGGCCAACTCCACGATCTAACGACTCCTGATTTTTTATGTGAGGTTTTTTGAAGGAACGGGTTTACGCATATATTGTTACAAATGAAGATAATGAAGATAATTTTGTTCTGGATTGAATATTCCAATGGCTTTTGGCAGATCTATACATAAGTTGTTAGTATTTTGGAGTAGTTTTTCCGCAAATACATATAACACATCGGAACTAATGTACTTTAATCCATTTTATGATAAAAACAGTCATTGTATAGTAAGAAATACTTTTAGAATGTATTTTCCTGGAGACATATTTGTCCAATATTTTATAATACAGAATTCACTGTACTATAAAACCACTCACGCCTATCTGAAAATCATAGTTATATGCTTTGGTAATTGATATGACATATATTAACAATATTGGCATAGTCCATCTTCGGTTATAACATCAGCCAATCATCTGGTTCAATCACTGAAATTGAAATAATAAAATCTTAGCTAGAATTCGTATTGATCTGGATCTTACACCACATACTTATGTCACAAACCTAAGCTCTTGACATAGTATATCTCATGTTGCCACTTCGGCTACCCACCTGGTTCAACGACTGAAATGGAAATACTAAAATTAAGTTAGAAGTGGGTGTAAGTATCTCCTATTAATAACTGACTTAATCTAATAATATTCGATTGGGTTACAAACATAAAAAGTTTTTTTGAGGTGTTTCACATTTATTAAAACTCTACTTTAACGTGATCGGATATTTTACAAATATGTATTGAGTATACCATAAACTTTGTTTTACTACAGGCCATATTCCTGTCATAAATTTGAGAATATATAGGTTTACACGTGGGATCATTCATATTATTTGGAAATAATAATAATTTATCAAACCATTTGACCAAAAACGAACTTTTTGGAAGTAACGAATTTTTCATTAAATTATTATTTCTTTTTATTCATCGAGCTTGTAACCTATCAGGTGGATTGTGGCTTATACTCCCGAATAACACTTTAGGAATATTGTATTCTTATAGTATATAATACTTTGCTTTTTTTTATGGATTGAAACAGATCAATAAATTACTCATCATATAAATGTCTACCTAGCTCACATTTTCAGCCAACGGATTTATTTCTAAACTTACACAAATGACATATCCATCAATGATAACGCCAAGCTTGGAATACTGGTGAAATTCCACAGAATGGAAAGAAGGTTTTACTATGAAAATTCTTAGAGAATATACAAGAACTGGTGAGTCATCTTCCTCCTCAAAGTATAATGAAAGTACTTCAATGATCATTCTTGAACGAATATCACTAACGGTCAACCAGAACATGAGAAACAAACAAGCTGGCTTTAGACCTGGAAAAAGCTATACAGTTCACATTAATTGAGTTCGTATCACCATCGAACAATCAGACGAATGGATAACACTACCTATATCTACTCTTCGATTCCATCATTAGATGCGCAATCTCGAAAGTACCCTACAAATTGGGCATTCCGAAGAAAATAATAGAACACATTAAAGTAACGTACAGGGATGCAATAAAGTTAAAGTTCAATACAAGGGTAAACAGAGTGATAAATATAACAACGCATGAAGAGTTAGACAAGGATGTGTGCTTTCTGCACTACTGTTCTTAATAGTGGTGGATAATGTGATACGCAAATTAGACAATACAATTAACCAACTCAATGACCTGGATTTCGAGGACGATATACACTACAGTTCACTTGAATAGGAACGACGGTTTTTTCGAATATATCGAAATCGATTCAACTTTTTCAATATTTTTTTTACAGAATCATAAGATTTTGATTAAGCAGTAAATATTAAAGGAAAAACAAATTTATTTTTTCATGATTAATTTTGCTTTCTTTTTTTTCTAAAATAATGATAAATTTGAGTGTTCACTTGAATAAGAACGATTAACTAATCTTAATAAAAAGTTATTTTATTGACTAAACATTAATTGAATTCGATTTATTTTTAAAAATTAATTGAGTCTACATGGTTTTAATAATGTGTACTACTTCCCTTATTAAAAATAACTTCATACAATATGCTTGAGATGGAGTCATACAAAGATTTTAAATAATCTAAAGAAATTTGGTTCTAGGCTTCATTTATCGCCTTAATAAGACTTTCTTTACTGTCGAATTGTCGACCACCCTCGTAAACTTTCCGAGACAGCCAACCCCACACGTTTTCCATGATAATAGGATCAGAAGAATACGGAGGCCACGGCAAAAGCTGTACATTTTCCTGCGATATCCATGATTTGATTATGTTAGCTGTATGGATAGGGGCATTATCTTGCTGATATATCCATGGCAATGGCCCAAAAGTATCATTGAAGCGGGGAAATGCTTCTTCGAGGATGCTCTTGTAAGTTGCTGCGGTCATTTTTCCGGTCGGAAGTGACAAAACTCCCGGACCATAAAATGATATAGCCACCCACACCATAACGCCTTATTCTCGGCTGTGGTGTTTTGCTCAAAAATTTTCCTCTTTTCGAAGGTCGTGAAAATAATAATTAAACCCATCAGGGCCATCGAGTTTAAATTTCTTCTCATCAGAAAAAACGACACGTTTCCAATTTTCAGCCCATGTCATATGCTGCCTCGAGATATCCAACCTTTTCTGTTTCTTCTCCTGATTTAGAGGTGGTTTCTTTTTGGAGCTTTCTTCGAATAAGGTGATCTGCTTTTTTAATCACTCTTCATACTGTTATTCGACTGGCCTCCACACCAACTTTAGCGTTAATTTTTGCACAAGATAGTGCGCAATTCGATGCTGCCCCTAGTATGGCCCGCTTGTCGGGTGCAGATGTGGCCTCAACAGTTTGGACTTTATTGTTTGAGCCATATTCTCTTAGATTTTTTGTAAAATTGAAGATAACCGTCTTACTTCTCCCTATTTTTTCTGCAATTGCTTGTAGATAATAATTTTCACTGTGTGTACTTGAATTGGGCTATTTCTTCCTTATTAAGTTTTTTTCCTCGACCCATATTTAATTTTTTTTATGTTAAATTGGTAAATTTAAAAAAATTAATTTAATCTAAGTTTAAGATGCTAACACTTCAAATTTATTGATAATATGGTCGTTTCTATTCAAGTGAAACAAACAAAAATCACACTTTTTAAGAAAAAACAAAATAAAATAAAATTCTTCTGGCCTACAAATTTATTTTTATTTAAAAATTATGTAATTTTAAACAAGTGCTAATCCTGTAAAAGTGAATCTTGGAAAAGTTGGACCGATTTCTAAATATTCCAAAAAAATCGTCGTTCTTATTCAAGTGAACTGCAGTGTTTGTCTTCTAACGAATAAATACTGGGATATGCAACAGAAAGTCCAGAAGTTAACAGAACAAGAACATTAGTACACCGTAGAGAATGAACACGAACCTAAGTATACCAATTACTATCAACCAAGTAACCATCGAGGATTTTGATAGGTGCATACGAACTTAGTTGTACTGTAGCGAAAACGGGCGAAACCGAAGATGACATCAACCAACGTATCAAAAAAGCAAGATCAACATACAATATAGTTCATACGATCTGGAATGCGTCCGCCCTGTCACGAATTATAAAGCTACGAATGTTCATTGTTGACACGAATGCCTTTGTAAAATCAGTATCTGAAAACACACACAGACGATAACCAGAAGACTTCAGATATTTGTGGATAAATGCCTCAAACGGCTAAATAGCTTCTGGCCGAACACCATCACAAATGAAGTACTTCTGCGGTAGACGAGACAAATCGAGATAGAACGCGAAATTAAGAAACGAAAATGGACATAACCAGAATGTGAATGGAGAGGACCCGCAATGGAAGATAAAAGGTGAGAATGACCTGGAGAAGAACGGTGCTAACCGAGGCGAAACAACTCGGCAAATCATGGAGGGAACTAAAGGCAATAGTCCCAAATAGAGTTAAATGGTCCCGTCTAGTTGACATCGTAATGCTCTTAAAATCGGAGATAGAGGAAAAAACAATAAATTTCTCGGTATAGTCAAAATTGATTAGTTTGTTATAATTTTGTTTCGGATGGGTAGAACAATCGTCTAATACGCAATTAATTTTAACAGTGTTAAGATGTTATCACAACTAAACTCAATAGTGTAAGGGGTAGGGGAGTTTAAACACTCTCCATGGTATAATCTACGTCCAATTTTGAAATCGAAATATTAATATATAATTTTTTTACGGTTTTTACAGGCCATTGTTGGTCCGAACCGTATCAACAATCTGATTCATTCGGTTTCGATCACAAGCCAGCTCTTCATACTGTTGCAAGCAATTAGAAGACGACAGATCGCTCTGTAGATCGTGAAGCTATCGTCGCCGACAGCGACCTCTTCGCGTCAGTCGGTTCGGATTAGCACGCAGGACGTGACCGAGGCAGTGTACACGCTGTCGGCTCCTTGAATTAAAAAAGACTGAATTTAAAAAGGCTGACTTAAAAAAAGTGTTTTATATGGAAAAATTGGACTTTTTTAATTCATTTTTTAGTAAATTTTGTGACTTAAAAAATGTATTTTACAAAAACAAATTTAATTTAAAAATGACATAAGAAAGGCATATTTTATGTCATTTTAGAAACCCTAATCTTAATTCATTTTCAAAATGACATAAAAATGCATTTTTTTGTCATTTTATAAATAGATATTTTAAATCATTTCCAAAATGAATTAAAAAATGCATATTTTAATTCACAATAAATTGCAATTTTCTGGAACACTAATCTTATTTGAAAATTTTTTGTTTCTCTTAAATTATAAGAGGTTGAAAATAAATACATGTTTTTATTAATGAAAATTTGCAAAAGACAATTGCAAATTTTTAGAAAATTAAAGCCATTCGAAAAGTAATGCTTTCATTAATGAATTTTAATATTCTTCGCCCTGTGATTGGGGGCATTCGTGTTTCGTAAATATTACGAACGAAATATGAGACCCATAGAATACCACCACAGTATCCAGAGCTTGTCGTAGGAGGCGACTAAATCTGGTTGGATCGCTGGACTGATGACCCGCATCCGTAAAACAGTGAAAATGTTAAAAATGTCAACAAAAATAAAAAAATCGGATACCGCCAAAACAACAAAACAACGAACCCCTCGCTTAAGTACCCGGACACGAGATTGAAGATCGGCACGTGGAACGTGCAGTCATTAAGAAAACCTGGCGCGTTGGACGGCCTTATCACATGCATGAAAGAGTACCGGCTGGAACTCGTAGCTCTCCAGAAACTCAATGGCCTAAAAGTGGAGACCATGTGTCCCAAGGCTATACGTTGCTACACAGTGGAGATGACCTCGGAAATCTTGGGGTTGGATTTCTCATTGGGCCACAGGTAAAAAAGGCTGTCTTGGACTTTCAAGCAGTCGATAATCGAATGTGTAAGCTTCGCTTGCACATGAGATTAGCCAACCTGTAAATTGTCTGTATACATGCGCCCACTGATGTAAGCCAATCCCAGGATAAAGACTCATTTTACAATAATCTGGATAATCTGATGGGTTCTATACCGGAGCACGATGTCAAATTGGTGATTGGTGACTTTAATGCTAGAGCTGGCAAAAATCAGACCGACTTATGTAACATAGGTCCGTACTCCCGACACGAAACTGCGACCGAGAATGGGGAAAGAATGATGTACTTTGCGATCGCTCATGATTTCAAAGTAGCAAGTACATTCTTTCCTCATAAAAACATCCACTTAGAAACATGGACACACCCACGTAAAACATCCCGAAGCCAAATTGACCATGTGTTGATTTCAAAAGGGTGGGTTCGGGTTGTCCAAGATGTGTGATCGTATCGGTCGTCAACAAAATTCGTAGGCAGTGACCATTTTATGGTTGCTGCAAAGCTACGATGGAAATTTTCGTACAAGTCAGGGAGGACAGGAGAATATACAACGCGATTCTCCTGTGAAGGTCTGATAAATGAAGAAACGCAAAGAAAATATCAAGATCTTGTCAGCAATAGCATTATGCAATCCAATTACCAATCTGATGATGTGAACAGTATCTGGGAAGTATTGAAAACCTCGGTTGTCGATGCTGCCTAGCACACTCTCGGTATAGTGAAAACTAAGCCCAAAAATGATTGGTTTGATGAGGAGTGTCGTCTTGCTGTTGAGCAACGAAATGTAGCCTATAATGAAGCGCAGACTCGGTTTACAATCGCAAGGAAAAACAAAGCAGTTCTCGCTAGGAGGACAGCTAAACGCATTTGTAGACTGAAGAAGCGAGAATGGTGGAAGGCTAAGGTCTTAAGAGTACAACAACTCAGCAATGAGCACAATTCGCGTGGTTTCTTTAAAGGAATCACCGAATTGCACCATACCTTAAGATCTCGGTCAACTGCCATTCGGTACCAGGATGGAAACCTCTGTGTTAATGTCGATGCGGTACTCGATACATGGCGTGAACATTTCTCTGATTTACTTAATGTTCCACATGTATCACAAGCTGTGTTTGAATACCCTCAAATACAGACCGCGGAGATGTTCATTGAGGGTCCATCCTATGAGGAATTCACAATGGCCATGCAGAAATTAAAGAAAAATCGTTCACCAGGAGTTGATTGCATTAATTCAGAGCTCTTGATATTCGGAGGGCTAACTTTGTGGAACTGTCTTCTCGACCTTGTTCGATTGGTATGGCGAAATGAAGTTATGCCCGAAGAATGGAAAGTGGCCGCGTTATGCCCAATTTTCAAGAAGGGTGATCGCTTGAAATGTGAGAATTATCGCGGTATAGCTCTCCTTTGCACAGCATATAAGTTACTGTCATACATTATCTTGGGAAGAATTACTCCTCTAGCGGAAGAAATTATCGGTGACTACCAAGGATTCCGTCCAAATCGGTCAGTCACTGATCAAGTTTTTTCGCTACGGATGATTCTTTCCAAGTACTACGAAACATCTCGCGATGTACACCAGGTATTCCTAGATTTCAAGCAAGCCTATGACTCGATCAATCGAGAGAGATTATGGTATGCGCTTGAATATTTAGGAATACCGAAAAAATATGTACATCTCTGTAAAATGACAGTAACGCAGTCACAATGCTGTGTTAAAGTTGAGAACAGGCTATCGAGAACTTTTGCAATCAATTCCGGTGTTCGACAAGGAGATGCGCTGTCCCCGATACTTTTTAATCTCATGTTGGATTACATCCTTTGTAAAAGTGCAACACCTCAGGACAACATCTTATTCCGACAATCCAATCAACTTCTTGCTTATGCAGATGATATCTGTGTGATTGGATTAAATGGCAACGGAGTGAAAGAGATACTTGATCCACTGGAACAGTGTTCAGCTTCTGTTGGTCTCAAAATCAACGAGTCAAAAACCAAATATCTTATCTCGGGTTTTAGAGACCAAGACGCAATTGATTTCAGTAGTGGTAACCACACGTTTGAAGGAGTGGTGAGATTCAAGTATCTTGGATCTCTCATCACTCACGATAATAGTGTGGGAGAGGATATCAAGGTCCGCCTTGCCGCTGGCAATCGGGCTTTGTATCCTCGACGTCCACTGCTGAAATCAAAATATCTTGCAAATACGGATAAGCTGAAACTGTACAGAGTGTTGATCAGACCCGTTGTCATGTATGGATGTGAGAGTTGGACCTTGACGGATGAGTACGAAAGATGGCTTCTAACATTCGAGAGAAAAATCATGCGTGTGATATATGGTCCAAAACGCGACGTCGATGGCACTTACCGAGTTCTTTTCAATCACGAGATCAGGAATTTAATGCAAATTCCTGATATCGTGCATGAAATCAAAGGACAGCGAGTACGCTGGCTCGGACACGTTCTGCGTGCTGATCCGTACCGAATGATACAGCGAACCTTTAAGGGAGAACCGCCTTTCGGTAGGCGAAGAGGTCGCTGTCGGCGACGATGGCTCCACGGCGTAGAGAGCGATCTGGCATCTTCAAACTGTCTACAACGGTTTGAAGAGCTGGCTCGTGATCGAAACCGATGGAGTCAAATTGTTGACACGGTACGGGCCAATAATGGCCTGTAAAAACCGTTACAAAAAAAAAAAATGAATTTTAATTCATTTTCAATATGAAAAAGGAACATTTTGGTTCAGTTATAAATACATATCATAATTCATATTCAAAATGAATTAAGAAAATGCACATTTTATGTCAGTTTTAAACACAATTCTTAATTCAATTTCAAAATGACTTATGATACACATTTATAGTCAGCTTTTTTTATTTCATTTTCATACAGATTTTATGTCATTTTTAAAATGAAATAAAAACACTCATTAAGTCCAAAAAAAACACTTTTTTTAAGTCAGCCTTTTTTAATTCGGGTCCCCCACGCTGTCCTTTGATTTTAATGAACGTTATCAGGAATTCGCATTAAATTCCTGATCTCGTGATTGAAAAGAACGTCGCTTTTTGGGCTATATATCACACGCATGATTTTTCTCTCGTATGTTAGAAGCTATCTTTCGTACTCATCCGTCAATTTCCAACCAGGGTTGATCCCGTATACTGTGTTATTCTAGCACAACGAAACGTTACATTAAATATAAGTTTTTTAAACTTATTAAAACAAATTGTATGTTATAAATTCTTTATTCGTTTATTTACTGCTGTATAGATTTTTATATTGTTTCTTTGAATGATTTTATTCCTCAGCGATTTTTTATACATTAAATGGATTTATTTTTTTTGTTCTTTAAATATATGTAATAAATTTAATTAGTTAATTAAATGAATATTAATAATAGTTTATCAATAAATTATAAATCATACACAACATATTCAATCGCCGCATTTTTAATTTTTAACTTTACAAATATATATATATTATATGTTATATAAATAATGTATGTGTGGTTTGTTGTGTGTTTAAGAATATAGTATGCGAATTATATAGTTATAATCTGGAACGTTATCATGAAAGCCGTACACAAACGATATATTTAACAATTGTCATTTATGTATTTAAAAAAAAATAGTGTTTATAATAATATAATCGATATATTGAGTAGCCATTTCAAAACGGATTGATTTTTATAATACGAATTTCATAATACCGCTCCATATGTAATTTTTTCTATTATGTTTGCTTTTATGGAAATAAACTCAATAAATTCTGAACTAATAACGTCTTATGTTCGTTTTATCTGAAACTTAAATTAGATATGTTACATGTGTTGTTTCTTTTTAGACTAAATTGATGATGGAATCCATTGTTTTTTAATATTACAGCCGTTATCCGTCTCACGTTACAAAGTTCGCCACAAAATAAAATAAAAATTAACAAGAATTGAAATTAAATAAATCTAAATATATATATATATATATTTTATTCTATACAATAGTCTATGAGTAAAACTTATTTTTTAATTAATTCAAACATATTTCCATTTTTTTTTCTTCTGTATTTAAGAATATATTTCATGTTTTCAAAAAAAAAAAAAAAAAAGGGGTTAAACTAAATTTAAGATTTTGTATTTTGAATTATTGAAAAATGTAAATAAAAAACAATATTTATATATATAATAATAATAATAATATAATATGTATGATAAAATAAATTAAATTTACTGTTTAAAATTAAAATGAGTTAACTAAATTAAATTAAAAGAAAAACCTAAAATCAAATAAACCTAAACTGTATTGTTTTTATCATTATGAAATTGTTATTTATCTGCTATCCCATAAAAATATAACTCAAAAGGTGATCACTCTATTGTTTTTCTCACTGGCCGGGTATTCAACCACGTTTGTAATGCATCTATATCCTGATCATGTACCACCATCTGACATGTGGTGTTTAATTACGCAGTCTTATCAGTTTTGTGTCTGAAGTAGTTTATATACTTAGCAATCACACTTTACGAAATACTAGAAAAGTGTATTAATTTTTCTTTAATATGAAAAAAAAAACGATTCGAATGAATTCTTGTATAATTCTTCTGCGGAGATTTCAGTTGAATAAATAACGGATATAAGACCTAGTTACGTTTAGACAGTTACAGTATTAGTTGCCAATTTGGATTGACCCGTTATAATTGGTTTATCTATGTCCTATCTTCGGCAGAAGAATTTTTGATTAACATCGAAAATGTATTTCTAATTCTATTTACCGCATTTTTAAAGTATACATATAAATTCACACAAGACTATTCATCTGCTGACGTAGATATTTGTAATTTAGTAAGTTTTTTTTATATACTTATATAATAACATTCCAATTTTATTCAATTAATTGTTTTTAATTTATTCATTTCAGTTTACATACTATCACCCCAATTTTTGTTTTGTTATATAAATTATGTGATTTGTCCTTTTTAAGGACGCGTCCGCACAACACACTTTTCACATTCTCTTCTCTTATCATATTACTATTACAGTCCACTTATGATTAAATTGTATTATTTTAAATTACTTAAATCTTTTAAATATTATTTTCTTCTTTTTTTTTTTTTTTTGATAATCATTAATAATATGTAAAATAATTTTAATTTTTCTTTAAACATTTTCTTTTTAACTAATTTTTCATTTGTTTTTATTTATTTTAATAATCTTATTAAAACTAAACATTATGAACTCAAGATCTTGTAATTTTTACATACATAATATGTTCTGTGTTTTCCCTAGTAATGTAGAATATGGATGAACTTCCGAACTTAACAAAATATAATTTATTTTAAAATATATAATATATGTATAATAATATTTTAAAAATTACAAACAAATTAAATTATTATTCTTACCATCACTTTTATTATTTTGCACAAATTTAATTATTATTTATTTATCTTCTCGATTCTAATAGTTCTTTTCTATAAATTTCTGTTTTAATTATTATGTATTTTCTTTTAAATATATTACACGACAATATTTTTTTAAATTTTTTTTTGTTTTCTTTAATTTTTGCTTCAAATTTGTTATTAGGATTATTAATAATAGAAAATTAAATAATACAAATATAAATTGTTATAATTGTCAAGGAATTTAATGAGTTGCTTTATCATTACCCTCCTTCTTCTAATCCACAATTTTGGGTAGATGTTATCATCACAACGTTAGATCATTAGATTTTAATCTAAAATAAAACGAATCATTATATAAATTATTTCACATTTTCTATTTACGAGATATAAATGATTACTACTCTCACCAATTACATGACTTTCTATTTCCGTTGTTCTTAGAGTTTTAGTAGCTGGCTGCGGAATTATGGTTATCTCATCATTAATTTTTAGGGGTTTCAAAATGGAGTCACCTGCCATCTTTGATTGATGATTACTAGTGCTACTGTTAGAGCTCGATGGATTTTTTCTACTGTCCATTGATTTTTTAGCAACAGTACTATGCGCCGAATAGACATGATTTTCAAACTGTTTGTACATCCCAAATGTAGCTGTACACACAGTACATTTGTATGACAAATGCGCCGGCTTTAGAGTCATGCTATGATCTCGACTAACATGATTTAGTAATTTCCATTGATAAATCTTTAAAAAAATAAATTATATTAATTTATATTGTGCCCAGTAATTGTTAAATATTTGTTTTTATATATACTCTTCCACAAACAGGACATCTGCCAGCATCTTTCCCTTTATTGGCCGCTTCTTGCATAGAACTGGTAACAAGACCATGAGAACCCAGTAAATGCCTTTCTAAACCTTGATCTGTGAAAAATCTATACTGACATTTTTGACAATTCAATGGCGGCCTGTTGTAAATCATTTTCGGATGAATCTGAAAATAAAATTATTAGTAACATAACAACCATATCATACTATTCAGCTACCTTTATTTTATGAATCCATTGCATATGGTTTCTTAATTGATCCAAATCTTTTATATAACCATCACAAATTTCACATATAACGAAAGCATTTTTGCCATTACCATTGGGACTTTGACCCGGTTTCAAATTAGCCATACCCGGTGGTTTAGTAATTGTGCCACCTAAATGATTTATTGAACTGGATTGTGATGAAGATTGTCGAGGTAATGGTGTGATTGATATACTTGGTTGTTGCACAGATTTTGATGACTTTGGTCCCGATGTCGATTGAACTGTTAGCGAACTGTGGAAATTGGGCAATATTCCAACATTACCAGCGCCAGCTATTTGCTGTTATGAGAAAAATTAAATTGTTTAAAATTTCGTTATGTATTTTTAAATCGATAAACTTACTTGAAGATATTGATTTGTTGTAAAGTTTGTTGGTAAAACGCCTACGCCAGAATTTCTTTGAATATTTCGCCCACCTTGCGAATTAACATTTGAAATACCACCTTTCGCCATCTGTTGTCCTGGACGATTTGTTATAATACGACCTCGTTGAAGTAATGCATTTGCTTGTGCTGGATTTGATCGTGGCAAAATATGAGTCGTTGCTCTTTGTTGTTGTGCAGCCATTGCCTGTGTTATATACAATTTATACATTGTAGAATATTATTAAAAATAAAAAGATACAAAAATATTACCTGGTAAGCAGTTGCTGTACCCACTAAACCATGTTTTGGTTTAATTCTTGGAATTTTTGCTGGTGGCTCCCAATCAGCAGGTGGAGCTAAATTAACTTCAGGACGGAATTTTTTAGCACAAACAACCGAGTGTCGCATCAATTTTGATTTGCCGTTATCTTCAAACGGACAATTTGGGCATTGGTGATAGGAAACAGCTTTATCCAGGCGACCTTTAATATTATGAACGGCTTCCATATGAAATAGGATGTCTTGTGGCGGCCGAGTTTCAAACGTACAAAAATTACATTTATATATGTAATTTTTCATATGTGGTGTTTCATAATGGTGTGCCATGGCCAGCGACGATTCCGATTTGAAATTACAATATTCACATCGTTTCATATCGAATTTAAATGGTTCGTTCCGCTCCCGGCTTACTTCTAGATTTTTCATCAACGAATTAATTGCAACTTGAATATTTGGTGGAGCTGTACCACCTTCTCGATTGATTTTTTTCTTTTGTTGTCGCAACAAATCAGTTTGGACGTGCTCTTGCACAAGATTTATGCCAATTGTCATAAAGAATTTCCCCAATGGACTTTCAAAATAATTGTCTTTTTTTGTAGCATCTGTAATTGTTGTGGTTGATGCCCCTAGAACAGCATCTTTTGCATTTTCCGGTGTTATAATGTGTTTTTTAATGTCATCGATGTCCTCCTTCATTTCTTTAATTAGTATTTTGGTACGTTGCTCAGTATCGGATGCCTCTTCATCGGTAGATGTATCTGACTCATCCCATGAATCATCGGCATTTTTAGTTTTCCGTTTACGTTTTTTCGAATTTTCAGATTCATCAACTTTTGCATCTTCTTTGTTTGGTTCACCAACACCATCTTCTTTAACTATCGTAGAATCATTTGTTTTCGATTTTTCTTCATCGTTTGACTTATTTTCTGTCTCATCGGTTTTTTTCGACTCCTCTAGTTCGACAGCTATTTTTGTGACAATTTCACGCAAATTTTCCGATGGTGGTTTTTCATATATATATGGTACTATAAATGAAGGGGCCTCTAATACAAACATATCATCTGTAAGAGCAGGTAATAATTGTGACGTTGATGGTTGATTTAATTGGGGTTGAATTAACGATGGTGTAATATTTGTTTGATTTAATTGTAAATTTTTCGATATTGATGTAATTGATGCTCGCATGTTTGTCGGGTATAAACCTTGAGCTGGCACGCCTACTGGAAGTACCGAAAATGAATTTCTATTTAAACTTTGCTGGACACCTGCTCGTTGGGAAAGAATTTGATTAGTATCAATTATGACGAGTGAAGGTTCTTTTTTGTTACTATTTAATTGCTGTTGAAGATTGGTCTGGGAATAAATATTATTTCCGCTAGATTTTGTTATGGTTGTTCCTTGTGAAACAGCTAAACTTCTAGCATCTTTAATACTTATTTGATTAACACCCTGACCAAATGGCGATGTGCTAGATTGTACACTAATAGAATTACGAATATTATTTAAATTTTTATTCATATTTTTTGAACTATTATTTTGTAACGGATCATCTTTTATCTCTTCTATGTCATCATCGAAATCAGCAAAATTTCGCACCTTGACAACACTCTTTCGTTGTCTTTGGCTTCGTCTCGGCGATACATCCTCTTTCTTATCATCCTCAACAACAATACAATCCTCCTTATCACTTAATATTTCGTGAATTTCCCCGCCATTTGTGTTATCACACTTTGACTTATCATTGTCGGCATTAGGCTCCTTGTCTTCCAAAATTTTTGTATTTGGTTTGCTTGTATTATCATCATCATCTAAATCAGAATCAGAATGAATACTAACTGGTTTATCATCGTCCATCGACATATGACCATTTGATGTACGATCTATATCCATCGATTCATTTGGATTATGTAAGTTTGTGTCATCATGTTTTTCTTCATTTGTGTCGTCATCATCATCCGAATCATCAATATCGTGAATCTCATCATTATTCGGTTTCTCTATGTTCGTTGAATCTCCACCATTTGCTGTTAAATTCGTATCATCATTAATTCGTTCATCAAAATCTTCAGGAATACTACTGCATGATTGTGATTTTTCATCTAAATTCTTTATACTGTTACTATTTTCGGTTAAATTTGATTTTTCGTCTTCGTCGATGAATTGATCTTTTTTATTACTATCGAAATTTGAATCATTTTTACTTTTACTTGGTTGAGGAGATTCTAAGGGATCAACTTCCATTTGATCATCATTATCATCTTCATAACTGCCATTCATATCACCATTCATTGTAAAAGAATCGGTTGGATTTTCTCCGGTAGATATACCAACTTCACCCATTCCGTTTATATTATAATAACGTATCTATAAGTTAACAACTTGCGGGTTTTTATAATACACGATTGTAATGTTACACCTAAAATGAATATAAACAAATATATATAACAAAACATTAATTACGAAGTCATTTTTAAATAATGGTCTTGCATTAGAAAATTTCTAAAAAGCTTATACGAACAAATTAAATTACGTAATGTAGAACAATTTTCTTGTGCCACTATTTGGCTACTTGGTAACAATTTTCCTACAATGTTATTAGCACAAATCGACATTTTATCTCCATAAACTATAAGGATTTTCTAAGCGTGTAAAAAATCTTCACCAACAATCAAAAATTTCATAAAACTATTTAATATTGATACGAAAGATGTATATACTTATGGAATATGGCTAGTACATTATTTATTATTGTATAGTTTATTTAATGAGCCATTATTATATATATCATTTTTTAAACTCAATTACAACAACAAGTTTGACATTTTGACAAACCTTTTCAATAAAATAAACATGGAGGTATACATACATAATAAAATAACCAACTAAGTTTGCGTGTAAATGAGATGGATATTGGATTTTCATATTGAATGTGCAATAAATCGAATTTCAGTATAAAATAATTCAAATACAATAATTTGTAACAAAAACAATAATTATGTATGCAGATATAAAACTATAGTATTTTTTTTTTAAGTATGGACGTAATATGCATACATGGATACACACCACTTCAAAATATTGTGTACAAAAAAAAAACACTTCTCAACATTAAAGAATTCTCACTTTTCAAATTTTGTAGCATCATTTTAATCAACACAAAAAAATTAGTAAATCTAACATCAACATGCTTCACCAAAAATTATTTGGTGCTCGTCGTCGTCGTCCATTAGACGCCATGACAGTAAAAACTATTTTAAAAAACGCATACCCCAAACGGCCCCAAAAAATCTTCTGAAATATTTAGTAGACGGGATGTTTTTCATACAACTTTTTTCATATTACACTGCACAGTTAGAATAAAAGAAAGAGATAAAAAATAATAAACACGTCATTTAATATTTTATAAATTAAAACTAATTCTCAAAATATATCTTATTTTTTAGGTTAATAAATTGATTATATATGGAATAAATCAATATATTTTGTATATATATATTGAGACGCTACTGAAATCAAATATAGATGATACGAATTAAACTTAAATGTCATTTGTTTTAAAGATATAAAAAAAATGTCATTTTTTTTAAAACATTTGTATATTTTCTTTTTTTTTAAATACAACCAAATACATAATCAGCTGATAACACATTACTTTTTTATATTCACACAAAATACAATAAAATTACCATGTGCATTTAAATAAATGAATGAATTTTTTTTTTGATTTCTAGTAATTTATTATGCTCAACTTTTTTCAAAATCTAATAGTTTATTTAGTCACCGACGCCATATTGAAATTACTTTAGAAAGAATCTGAGCCCCAATGCGGAGCGAAACAAAATTAAAAAAATACATCTGCCATTCAATATACCCAATACACACGCACAACCATGTATATAAGCATACATTTGTAGTAGTTCATTATGTACATCATCCATCACATACAACTATATAGTTCTATATAATATACTACATCAAGTATACCTATGTATGTATATATGTATGTTATATACACAAACACACACACATAAATATATATATATATATATATATATATATATATATATATATATATATATATATATATATATATATATATATATATACATATATATATATATATATATATATATATATATATATATATATATATATATATATATATATATATATATATATATATATATATATATATATATATATATATATATATATATATATATATATATATATATATATATATATAAATATATATATATATATATATATATATATATATATATATATATATATATATATATATATATATATATATATATATATATATATAAATATATATATATATATATATATATATATATATATATATATATATATATATATATATATATATATATATATATATATATATATATATATATATCCATGTATATACAGACGGCGAATTACATTATGTACCTCTTTATTGTATATATCGCCAACACCACTTGTATTTTGGTGTTTTAAATCACCAAAAACTTTATTTAGTAATAAGAAAAATGCCCGCGATATTCAATAATTTAAATACTATGTACATAAACGTTCACAACAGTTAAAAATCGGTTGATTATGCCATATCATTGCATAAATTTATCTCGACCAAAAAAAATTAATTTCTTCAACAGGACGTCAAATTTGTACCCTTCACCACCAAAAAAGCCAATATAAAATGGCGACAAATCACGTGACCATTAATTACAGTGCCATATAAATAATTGTTATTTTTTTCAATGGGATTATAATCGACATGGGTAAATCATTAATAAGTGACATTCAATACATTTAAAACCATAGTGCAAGATTTGGGAGGCTTATTCAAATTTCATAACAAAAATGCATTTTCATATACAATAATTACCCTTCGGTTAATTACTATATGTACGATTATAAATTCATACAAGACCAATTAACCCGCCATATCATGCTCGACTGTACCAAATGGCTAATACTTATCTAATTACTAAAAATTTACTATTTTGTAAAATAAATATTCAAATCTCAAACTCGATGCAAATTTGTTTGTGTTTTGGGCCAGCATGTACCTAATTAAAATAAATCTTCTCATTGGGAATTATTGAAACCATGCTAAAAAATATATCAAGAAAAATATGTTACAGCATGAAGTAAACTTGTTCGAACGTATATTATAATACTACATAATATAACGGCTTCCCCTATCGGCTAAAATGGTTGAGTCCAATTTATTTGCCTATGTGGCCTTTTCTCATTAACTTCACTCAATCACGCTTGATGTAGTGAAAAATAAATCTAAACATCACTGTTTGAAAAAAGAACTTCATTTTTCGTATGTGACCCTATAGGACCTTATCAATAAAATCATTTTGAATCTACGGTTTACGAAAATATATGCGAACCCGTAATACCATTGTACGAGTATTTTTTATATTATTTATATATACTGTATATAAGAACGTTTGTATGTATGTGTATATATAATGTTATATACAACTGTGTATCTACATTCTCTGTCTTCTATATCATTTTTGGGGGGTGGGCATGTGGTGATGCACTATATATTAAAATGCGGAAATTATTACACTCAAATGGCCTACGGATATTTTTGGACGTCTCCGTATATCTTATTTTAACGTTTTCGACAATTCGAAACACGAATTACCAAAAAACTTTTATAAATGAAAGTTATAAGATTGTTCGACATTGCAGTCCTCGCTACAAATTAAGACCCTATTTTCAAAATAACATATGTGCATACATAAATCCCACTACATCAATTTAAATGTACGCAAAGTGATTGATTCTAAAAAAATATTTCAATGTTAACTTCAGATTAGAAAAAATTCTTAAGAATTCCAACAAGTGTAAGCTCTATATGATGTCAATATACTCTATCTGTTCATTGCCACAGAAAATTAAATTTATAATTTAATAAAATTAACGCATTAACAAATATGGCGGACCAAACAAAGGGAATTGCAGCTGCATTTTCCGTTTTATTGTTTACCTCATTGCCATAACACTGCAAAATAAATAATCTGTTCAACGGTCATTTTTCGAAAAAAGTATCGGTTTCGGTTATTTTCATTGATAACCTGAAACTGTTTCTAATCGTTATCTTTTTTGGAATTCAAAGCACCTCACATTTTCCCGGCTAGCTTATTTACGTCCTACTTACGTCGCCATAACAAACCTGAGGACGTAACTCTATAGGTTTCGATTTATAAAAAAGCTGAAAAATGGAAAATGGGTCGGTCCATTTATTCTGCACTTCAGTCAGTCATGTTTTCATTTACACAACCGATCGATATTAAATTTTTAACAATCTCTTTTACATCATGCAGCTTTCTTTAAACACTGCGTCATTTGGTCGATACAATTAAGTTATTAGCGAGGTACAAAAGTATAAGAAAATTATTGAACATTCCAGAGAGGATTCATAGTCAATAAAAGTTAACTAAAGCCATGATATGTTTTACTCAATTAATGAAAATCGTGTAGTAAGCTTCTGCAATAGGATCTACGAAATTTTGTTGACAAATGCCAAATACATTTACATCTCAACCAACTAATTATTTAACAAATCTTAAATTTTATGGTTTGGATTTACAAGTAAAAATAAAATCAATAAATTGTTCAGAGTTCAATATTTAGTTTGAGATTTAAATTAATGATTTCTTGTATTTATAAGCACAATATAAATCCAACAACACAATATATAGAATAATACACCTAAAAGGCCAAAGACATGCTCAGTCTCTAAGATACACAAATACCCATATTTAGATTTTGTGGATTGTCAAGGTCATCAAAGGATTTTAGCAAACAAAATACTGCACATTTAGGAAAAAAACGAAACAGATCATAGTATTCCTAGCTTCCTCCCACCATTTATTACTAACATGAAAGATGAGACGTCTGATGAGTTTTGAATATCCATCATTTTCATTTGCTAACAATTTAAGAGAATTTGGCTTTTAGCTATGTAAATCTTTTCATGGGTTCAAACAAAATTTTGTTAGAGTTGCCGTTCATGGAAACGGAGTCGAGTTTAGTTTTCGTTGAATTATTTTAAACGTCACACATGTAGTTGTGTTGAGTAGATTTGAAATTAAAAAGGACTCCATATTGAATTTAACGAAAACCTTATTTCAATTCTATCCAATACAACCTGGTTTATGGAAACGTAGTATGAAATTGAAAAAAACATGTGATCGATTTTTATAATCCAAGTTTTGATCTTTTCAGAAAGTGTAGATCAACAGATAGCATCCAATACGTATCCAATTAAATTTTAATGAAATAAACGTCTTGACCTGTTTTTATATTGTTCTTATATCTTTTCGTAATAGAAGGAAATATGAATTGAATTAAACGAAATCAGACCAAATTCATACCAACAACAATTATTGGTTTGAATCCCTATTTTAAAAATGAGGGCATTGTATTGAATCATTTTGCTTTGTGAAGCTTTAGTCGCTTACCGATATAACCATTTAAACATATCGACTCTTAGTGGCAAGTGTGATTTCTTAATATTTCCTTCGATTTAGTTGAACCAAGAATTTGTAATTTCTTTATAAAATACGATTATTGTTGTAAATGGTTCAATGCAATACCCTTTGGTAAAAGAATTAAATAAATTTACTAATTAAAAGCAATTTTTTTTCTAAACGCTGTAGACCGTTTCATTTTTAATTCAACCATTACTAAAAAACTTCAAAAGCATGATTATAATTAATATCTCTTACTTGGTAAAGTTAATTATCAGAATCGTCAAAGTCAAACGATAATTTTGTTCCTATTGGATTTTTGGTTGTTGAACCGCCACAATCACCTTTTTTATCAGTTGATTTTTCGTTTACACCCTGTTTAATTTTTTTAGTCTTGAAAATAATTTTTTCACTCAGATCAGCAGGCTTTTCAGATTCTTCTGCAAATAAATAAAATAAAAAATAATATTTAAGAGATATATAGGTAGCCATATATAAATGCAGGTAATAAATTATAACAACCTAATTTTACAATTAAATTCATTTTTTGTGCGGCAAAACTATGGGTTTCTGCATACACTCCTCTACACCAACCGCAAAGCAAACTAATTATCTTTTAGCCAAAGAGAGACAGATAATGAAAAATTACTCGTCTGTAAATGAGATAGCAACAGGCTTAATATATCCTAGTATTAAATACATCACTTCGCATAGCACTTTACTCGCAATCGAGATAAGATATTAACACTGTTTGAATTACGAAAATATTTTACTCAAAAACTATAAATTAATCAATTCAATTGAATTAAACAAAACACAATATAAGTTTTGTTTATATTTACAATTCACCGGTATATAAAACACGTGCTTTTGTATAATATAATTTTTTAATCAAACATTCAAATGTACATTATATTGCAGTAGTATTAGTTTTTTTTGTACTCTCAACACACAATATACAAATCATAGAAGTATTGTATTGTATATATAAAAAAATGAATGAAATTGTAGATTCGTATGTCAATTTAATGTAAACAATTCACCAATATCAAAACTAAAACATTAAATTACCTTTTTCTAAACGAAGTTTCTCTTTAGCAAATTCTTCACTTGATAGATCACCTGGCTTTAAGACTACTATTTGGGGTTCCTCTTCAGCAATAATATCGCCACTGTCGTCAGAATCAATATCCTCAAATTGATTTTTCTATAAAATGTAAACAAAAAAAATTAAAATACAAAAACAACCCAAAAAAATTATTCCTATATACTTTTGTATCAACTGTTGTACTTTCGTAACCAATCTGTTGTTTCATACGCTTTAAGAAACTAGGATCTTCTGGCTTTATGTACGATATATTCCGTTTCGACATTATATTTTTACGGCCCACATTCGAATAGTTGTTTTCTAAGCAATATGAATAATTTTAATTTCGAACAACACTTTATTATGTTATGAATGAATATATTTTAACTATTTTACTATAAAAAAAACTTAAAATAATTATAATTTTTTAATTAAAAATTCTAGATCAAACTGAGAAAACAATATGTCTGACTAGATGACAATCAACCCTCTAAAATACGCTTGAGTGAGTATGTGTGTAGTGGCTATAATTTTTACTATAAACAAGGTGATCACAAAACAGATTGTATACAAACAATATAATCCAATTAAATTAACTTCTAAAGAATAGCTTTAATTTATTTATCAGAGCTTTCATATATTTAAAATAATATTTAATTTATTATAATGTATTAATTTTCAGTAATCACTATTTATATATTTTACTTTTTGGTTATGTAAACAATGTTGACTACATGCTTTTATGGGACAATATTAATTCAACTATGTATGCATGTAACAGTGGTATGAAGTTTGAAAAAGATAATGATTGATGGGGGCTGCGCCAACAAATAATTCAAACTGTCATATTAACTTCGTTCTCTTTTACGTAAAATCGCTGGTACAGTATAAAACGCCATCGTAAATCTTATTTTTCATCGAATTTTGCACAATAAAGTTGGCATCTACAAAAAATTAATTCAATATGTGCATTAATTTGTATTATTTAAACGAATGTTGCTTCTTGTAGTTTATTTGACGAAATTTCATAATAATAAAATAAGTTTATTACTTTATATCATTTGTAACGATGAATTTTTGTATTCCTATTAAGAGCTTATATTGGTTATTTCTCGAAGTAGAAGTCAATTCGAACTACTTCATGACAGTAGCTCTATTCGTTATAGCCTTTAAATTGTAATTTGATTTCAAAACACATTATTAGTTTAATCACGGATGCAATTTATACTCTAATGATGGAAACATGTGTACATATATCTTTCCCAGCAATTACGAGTAAATGTAATTTGTTTCTTATACTAGTAACTGGCCTCCATGTTTGCATGTTGATGAAGTTTTTTATCTCTCTCTCTTATGGAAAATTTAAATTTGAGTAGTAAACGCGAACAGTAAATTATATTGTTGAACTCAGGGTCTACTCTCTTCAAAAGCGATGGGATTTCGTTTCATAAGAATACATTTACCAATACTAAATATGAAATTCTTAACAAATTACCAGATCGTCCAATTTTATCGCAGTCATCAAATAGTTTATAAGACTGTAAAAAGAAATAGTTTTCTGATAGTAAAATTGAGTTAAGTAATTGATGCGTTTACAACGAAATTGAAACGAATTTTTCAATTCAACAATCGTTATAACTGTTTTTAAGTGAATTCGGAATAAATAAAATAATTTTGTTAATATAAATATAATAAATATATTAATATAATAAATATATAAATAATTTTTTAACAATTTTGTAAGAAAGTTGTAATTCCAGTTATAATCCAATAATCCTTAGAATTCTTAGTAGCTAGACTGTTCTATAAGTTTGTATCAGTAAATACTAATTTAACGATATTTCTTGCTATTTCATGTGAACTACCCCGGTGTTGCAAAAGCGCCCACAGTTCTATGGTATTTTTTCAGACGTTATGAACGCTTCTTTAATTATAGTTGATGATAATTTATTATCACACTGTAGTCTGTACTGATGATGAATTCACCTCTACCGCTCCTAGTGACATCTAGAATGGTTTAAATCTGTCATTTTAGCTGCAGCAAATCTTACCAACATAATTATTCCAAAGTTTGTTATATCAAACACTGAACGCCATATAAGTTTTTATTGATTTTTAATTTAAAATCGATTAGTGAATTGTAATATTATTGAGTTTGTGTAAGGTAAACTTAATTGGTTACCAGATATGCCGTCACAAGACGTAAAATCATTTTTATTTGAATGGTGTTCAAAGAACCATGTTGACCCGATATTTGATGTAAGACCGACCGGTAAGCATTTGCAATTATATTTTGTGTATTGCTGTTTTCCTCAACCATATGTTTAACAGGGCCAAAGCATCGCCAAAGATTTCTCTGCGAAGTAAAAGTTGCATCATTTGCTTATGTTGGGGCTGGCAATTCAACGAATAAAAAAGATGCGGAGAAAAATGCTGCCCGAGATTTTATAAACTATTTGATTCGTATGGGCAAAGTGGCATCCAAGGATGTTCCGGTTGAAGAGGGAAGTACTGCTAATCCAGTTGAACATGAAGATCGTGGACAACAAGCACGAGTTGATGTTTTTAAAGGTGGTCTTGGACCGCAAGACTTGGGAGCAGCATATCGTCCGGTACGAGATGATAATGTTAGACCGGACAGTTATATGGATCGTGTGGAGGAGCAAATAAGAATGGAGGAAGCCGAATCGTTAGATGTTAATGCTGCTATTCATGGTAACTGGACAATTGAAAATGCAAAATCAAAACTGAATCAATTTATGCAAGCAAATAAAACGCAAGCCGATTATAAGTACACACCAGTTGGGCCCGATCATTCCAGGTAATATACAATTTTATCGATAATTTGAAATATTTCAGGGCTGGGAATAATTGAAATTTTTTGTTAACTTGGATTGTCATTCAAAAAAATTCACCTATTTACAAATATAATTATTGAATCGATTTTGTTAATAGATATTAATTATATGTATAGATTACCTATTGTAAATGGGGTACAGCAATTTACCATACAATCATTATGTGAATCGCACTTTTCATAAAAGTACCAACATAGTACTTTACCAAAAGTGAAAAATATATAAATTGAAAGTTAACATTAAATATTCAATATATTTCGTATTTTTATTTTTTTTAGACCTGAAATATTTTATTTATATAGTTTGATGTTAACCACAAAGGTAAAAAGATGATAATTCATTTACTATTGTACGAAAGATTATCGTATTAATTTAAATTCTATTCTAGGAGTTTTATGGCCGAAATGACATTTTATGTCAAACAGTTAAAACGAACGATTACAGGCCGTGAAACTGGATCAAATAAACAATCGGCTAGTAAGTCATGTGCTCTATCACTTGTCCGTCAATTATTCCATTTGGGTGTGATAGAAGCATTTTCTGGGACTTTGAAAAAGGATAAAGATGCTGAACAAATGAAAGCCTATCCAGTTGCCTTAGATCCAGAATTAGTCAAAAAATTAGAAAAAACTTGTGAAAGCTTAAAAATAACTCCAGTATTTGTCGAAACAGACAAAATGTTAAATGTTGACACTATGAGCTTGTTGCCACCTAAATCGGAAGTGCATAGAAATCCGAGAGAAACATCAGTAAGTGGTTCGGTAATATCATGGTCACCGCCACAAGCAAATTGGAATCCATGGTCTGCCTGCAATATTGACGAAGGATATTTTGCTACGGCTAGTTTAGACAAAATAAGTGAAGATTTAATTAAAACTGAACGAGAAAAGAAAGTGAATGATCGCGCTTTGCAGGAGAAATTACTTAAACGAAAGGAATTGCCGATATTCGCGAAACGAAATGAATTGATGCAAGCGATTAACGATAATTCTGTTATTATTGTACAAGGAAATACAGGTTGTGGTAAAACAACTCAAATCGCTCAGTATATTTTGGAGGATTATATTAATTCTGGTCAAGGTGCTTGGTGTAACATTTGTGTAACCCAACCTAGACGAATAAGTGCTGTAAGTGTAGCGGAACGTATTGCTAGCGAACGCAATGAACCAATTGGTGAATCAACAGGATATTCTGTTCGATTTGAATCTGTGTTTCCACGTCCATATGGATCAATACTGTTCTGTACAATAGGAGTACTACTGCGTAAACTGGAGGCCGGTTTACGCGGAGTATCTCATGTTATTGTTGATGAGATCCACGAACGAGACGTTAATAGTGATTTTATCATGGTCGTATTAAAAGACATGATACATGTATTTCCTGATTTGCGAGTTATACTTATGTCGGCCACAATTGATACAACACTGTTTTCAAACTATTTTGGTAACTGCCCTATAATTGATGTTCCAGGCCGTGCGTTTCCGATTCGCCATCTCTTCTTAGAAGATTGCATTGAATTGACCAATTTCGTACCACCTCCAGAATCAAGAAAACGTAAACGTGATGATGAAGGTGAAGAGGCAGTTCTTGAGCCTGGAGAAGAGCAGGAACAGAATTTAAATAAGACAATTGCGGGTACTTTTTCACCTTCCACAAAAGCTGTAATGGCAAATTTATCAGAATCTGAGGTAAAATTTGAATTGATCGAGGCAATTTTATTGTATATAAAAACGCAAGGACCTGGTGCCATTTTGGTATTTTTACCGGGTTGGAATTTAATTTTTGCACTTATGAAATATTTGCAAAATAGTCCAAATTTTGGTGGGGCAAACTATCGCATACTGCCTTGTCATTCACAGTTACCACGGGAAGATCAACGACGTGTTTTTGAATCATACCCAGATGGTGTCACTAAGGTAAACCTAAAATATTATATTCATTCATTTCGATATTATAAGTCCAGGTTATCATTTCAGATCATTTTATCAACAAACATTGCCGAATCATCTATTACCATTGACGATATTGTGTATGTCATTGACACCTGCAAATCGAGAATGAAGCTTTTCACATCTCACAATAATATGACAAGTTATGCTACAGTTTGGGCGAGTAAAACAAATTTGGAGCAGCGCAAAGGTCGTGCTGGACGTGTAAGATCTGGATGGTGTTTTACACTTTGTTCGCGAGCCCGCTATGCAAAATTGGACGATAATTTAACTCCTGAAATATTTAGAACTCCCCTGCATGAATTGGCTTTGAGTATTAAATTGCTTAGATTGGGTGCAATTGGTCAATTCTTGTCAAAAGCTATTGAACCACCACCACTTGATGCTGTAATCGAGGCGGAAATGTTACTACGAGAAATGAAATGTCTTGATCAAAATGATGAACTCACATCACTCGGGAAAATTTTGGCTCGTTTACCGATAGAACCGCGTCATGGTCGAATGATGGTTTTGGGATCGATATTCTTATGTGGCGATGCATTAAGCTCAATGGCCGCCTTTTCTAGTACCCTATCGGAAATATTTACTATGGAATTGGGACAAAAACGATTAAGTAATTTTCAAAAAGCATTGGGAGGTAAAACCTGTTCAGATCATGTTGCTATGCTAGTCGCATTCCAACTGTGGAATCGCCATCGATATAAGGGAGAAGAAGCTGAACGTAATTTCTGTGAATGGAAAGGATTACAAATGTCTAGTTTACGTATAATGTGGGAAGCTAAGAAACAACTGCAAGATCTTATCATTCAAGCCGGATTTCCCGAAGATGTTATGATGGATCATTATGTCGATGCAAATGCTGATGATCCAAAATTGGATTTGGTTCGAGGAATCTTGTGCTCAGGACTATATCCAAATGTGTGCTACCATAAAGAAAAACGTAAAGTTCTAACTACAGAATCTCGAGCGGCTTTACTACACAAAACATCGGTAAATTGTACAAATCTTCAAGTAACATTCCCATATCCATTTTTTGTGTACGGGGAAAAAATTCGTACCAGGGCTGTGTCCTGCAAACAATTATCAATGGTCTCGCCAATACATCTTTTACTTTTTGGGTCAAAGAGAGTTGATTACGTTAAACCTGTCGATGGTGTAAGTGAAGTGGTCAGAATGGATAATTGGTTAAATTTGGAAATGAACCCAAGACACGCATCGTTAATCGTATCGTTAAGGTCGGCAATCGAAGAAATGGTCGTTCAAACTTCTGAAAATCCTGATAATGTAATCGGCAAAGATTCAATGTATGCCGAATTAATTGATATCGTCTCAGATTTATGCAGAATGGATGCAGGTGATTTCAATATAAAACGAGATACTGGTTCAATGCCGAATAATGAATCATTTCGGCGTTTCACTCAATCCAGTGAGGCTGATGGTTTAGACGGTCCAAAAACTGGTCGCTACGATAATCCAAGAGGCAATCGTTACAGTGGTGGTGGAGGATTTGGTGGCACTGGCAGCGGGTACAATAGATTTGGCGGTGGACGAGGTAATAGTGGTCGCGGTGGTGGTGGCTTCTCCCGAAGATTTTGAATATTTATTGATTTTTCTTTGATATTATGTGTGCTGCCATCTATGTAACAAGTCATGAATTTTCTGTCTAATAAAAATATACATATAAAGAAAAGAAAATGGCGTCATTCTATTGTTATTAAATTTTACTTTCATTGAATTAAACCATACGTAAAATTGACTATAGTGTGTATGGAAAATTAAAATTAACCGAATATAATTAAATAAAAGAATTAAATATTGTTTCAATTAAAATGACAACCTATGTGGAAGATAGTGAAGGTAATTTTTCATTTTAAATGTGTCAAGTAATGTGTTATAAGGTTACAATGGGTCAGCAAATCTGCAAAAGAGTCAAATCTGAATGTTGACAGAAATTCAAGCGTTTGGCTTTTGATGTCTTACCGAGATAATCGAAAGTAAATTTTGTGTTTATCTACAATTACAAGAACTATCATGTAATATTGGATTGTGTGATAATTAAAATGAAACGAAAAAAAATGTAAAATGGTTGAATACAAATCGAAATGATTAAAATGTTTATGAAAATTAGTGCGATAGTAATTAAATTACAGTGAATCTTATTGTTTATATTTGCTATTTTAGGAAAATTCATACCCGCATCGCAGCGCCCCGATGGTACATGGCGTAAAGCACGGCGTGTCAAAGATGGTTATATTCCACAAGAAGAAGTGCCCCTATACGAAAGTAAAGGTAAATTGTTTGCTAAAAAGCCAACATTACCTGTTGGCATGTGTCCCTCAGTTGCTCAAGCCCTTAAGGATCAACGTTTGAAAAAAGAACAATCAAAACAACAAACAACATCAACTACTAAAATCAGTACGATGTCTAATAATAAACAAAATCGCATTCCCGGAATTATTAATATAAAATCAAATAAACAAGAACAGTCTAATAACGTTATAACATCAAATAGTAGTAGTAGTAGCAGTAGTTGTAATTCAGTAGATGCTAAAAAAGTTCAATCAAAATCCAAAGAAACTACAACAGCAAAATTCGATAACACCACCATCAGCACCATATCGGTTAATGATGTAACCCAAATGCTAGCTAGTACTAATTTAGATCCACAGATCGAAATGGCTAAAAAACTAAAGAAGCTAAGAAAAAAGATACGCGAAATTGAACAGATTGAAGGGAAGATAAAATCTGGTGAATTGAAAAATCCTGAAAAGGATCAGATAGATAAAGTTGGTCGCAAACCATCGATACTAAAGGAACTTGACGAACTAGAAAAATTGGTTCCGGCTGATACACTAATTCCAAATCAAACTAATGGTAGTATTAATAATTAGACAAACAAAACTATAAATATTTTTGATAAGCGTGCCATTCAATTATTTTGTTCAAATTATATTTTGCCGTATATTATATGAGATGTATAACATGATTTCCTGTAATCACCGATAAAAGCTCGTTCTTGAAACGAAACGACCATTAAGATTCTTTCAGTTTTTAATTTAAATAGTAACATACATTTAGTGGTGTAGTAGAACTAATAATCCCTCAATAACTCCTGAATGTAATTAATATCCTGGACTCGTTTCCTAACGAAATTTGAACACAACCACACAGACACATACACACACTCTTTAAATGTTTTACTTCATAAAAAAGTGTTTACCATTTGTAATATATTTATTGTAAAATTTTATTTGTAATTTAGGGTAATAAAAAATATATATATATATTATATAAATGTATGTTCTTTCCTTAAAGATCATTACTATAGTTTTAAGTTATACAATTTTGTGTTATTAAATGAAAATCTAATTTGTAAGTTTTATGGAATGAAAATAAATTAACGAAAGTCAAATGGATTGTGTACTTTTATTTCGATTATAATCTATTGAGGTTGGCAAACCTTGGAATAGTATAGAATAGTGCTGCAGCAAGTAAATAAAACATTTGTTTACAATATAATATAATATTAGTTTATTTTATTATTTATTCATATCTTATTGAATATTAATTTGAAAATACAAGTCGAAACAAATTTCATGTGTACCTGTACATACATAATTTTCAAATTTTGTATTTTCTTTAATGTTTTTTCTTTCCGACTACAAAAAAACATGAATAGAACTTTACTAATTATAATAACTATATATAACTAAAATAGTTTTTGTTGTAATTATTAAATAGAAAATACAAATCTTTAAACAGATAAATTAAGATGTTTAAACTATTATCGTGATTGCATTGGTGGCAATGCTGGAATACCTGAACTTCCTGATTGCAAGCCGCCCGCAGAACCTGGCCCCAATAACACTTGTTTCTGTTGTGTTCTCTGCATTTCTTCCATTTGAGCTCGTTCCGTCTCAAATATAACCGGTGCAAATAAAATCATTGAACTTGTAAAAAAAATCCATGATGCATTGCATGAAAATTGATAAAGAGTTTTTACTACTGTGGTCGAAAAATCTGTTGCTGTGCCGCAAACTTTTCGTATTGGTTCCGGAAACATTTCAGTTAAACCCCATAGACGTTCACCAAACGACTCATCAGGTTCCTTAAATTAAATAACAAAATATTATTATTAATACATGCAAACATTTCAGTATTATATAATATTAATGTGGTACGAGTAAACCAAATAATGAACACTGGAACACACACTGTATTGATTACAAAAACACTGAACCAAATTTGAGGTTAAATTATAAAAAAAAAGTTCTTATATTTACATCATCGAAACCTTCTGTATTTGCACCACCAGCATCAGTCGACTCCTAGAAAAACAAGTATCATTAATATTATTGTCTGGATAATGTAAATCATCCTAACTAACGTTTGTTTTACGTTCTGGAGTTGCACCTTTACTTCCTTCTAATGACGACATTCCACTATCCTTTTCTAATTGAACTGAAGTCCCCATCAAAATCTAAAATGTGCCGATTAAACTAGCTTTTTAATACAGCAATTTTTTATTTAAAATTCTGTATTTTTATTATAGAGAAACAAAAATTTTATATTATTAAAATTGAAACAAAAACTAATTTTGACCGAGATCTATAGTAACATGCGCAAAATTTTTAATTTCAAAATCGGTATCACGAATGGATATCGAACACTTTTCACTTGTCAAATATTATAAAGCGAAGGTTTGCAGTAATATAAATTTGAGTAATAAAGTTTGAGCAACACTGGATACATAACTGGTCGCTTGGACAATAGTTTACAGCATACATCACAAATGTGAAAGGAATTATTATTTACACTAGTTTTGCATCAATTTTTTTAAATCGAATCCCTCTTCTTTCATAAGTTATACATTTCTGCAAACAAATAATATAAAAAATTAGTTTGTTTATATTTGCATCAGTTTCAGATTTTAGAATTACCAATAGTCTTAACGATTCCTTATCTTCTATTATGTTTGTGTCAAAACGTAAAATAAATTCAAATCGTTGAATGACAACTTGAATTTGGAATTTTCGTATTAATCGCTACAGTTTTATGACTGTTTTACCAAAAAATTAAAATGCATATTTTCGTACGAATATTTTTATCACACTAACACTTTCCATCCAGAAATTTTATTTAAACGCTAAATGCAGGTGTTCTAGGAAGTTCCATATATATATATATAAATAAACAAGCAAAATTTTAAAACACGTCAAATAATACGCAGTTTTCTAAACCCAATATTTGACACAACGCAATGTACATATACGCACCACTACTAAGGTTTCTCTTTCGACTATTTTCGCATATTACGAAGGGAAAAACAATAGCTCATTTTTGAGTTTAGTTTTGTTATACTTGGGAATTTCATCATTTTTAGCCTCTTTGCATTTACATGTAGATCAATCCAGTTATAAGTAGAGAAAGATGAAACGAAGACAAAATCACACATATAGTGTTCACACGAGTATTCTTGTTTCATGATTCTTTGTGATCCTCTTAGACTAGTCATCTTGCATCTGATGCTAACAGGTTTTTCCTCGTCTATAAACTAATTGTGGAGTGAGGATTTCTCGATGCACAACTTTCAACAAAAATTATTTTTGTCTCTTCTGAGTTTCGCACTAACACATACATACAAAAAGCAATAAAAATATTTTATGAGGTTCAAACAAAGCCGACTTTAGTGTGTGTATTTCACACAAGCCAAACTTTATGCATACATATGCTGTAGAAGCATATCAACCTTTAGCGGTATTAGTGAATATTCTTCTATTCGTATACGATTGCGAATACAGTATAAAAATAATAAACAAACGCACACCACCTAAGTATTATTGAGTAAAAATGTAAAATAAAAACGAATGAGCGTGTCTTACTCTCTGTGTCAAACTCAACGATCATTTAACAAACTATATTGACTTCAAAACTTGAGTTAAATTATCGCGGAAATTATGATTTAATTGCAAGATCGATTTCCAGAACAGTTTAAAATATTCAAATTTTAAACAGGACATTATCTTTTATCACATTTAAACATTCATACCGTGACGTACATGAAAAATCTACACAAACTTTTTCACGCAATGATACACTACATGAAAATTTTAACTCGAAAAACATATTTTAATAAAATCTAATGTAAATAGATAAAAGTTTTATTAAACCATTTATGAATTTCGAATCAAAATACATTCCTATGCAACTCATAAATACTTTATTTATGTTTGAAAAACCTAACCACAAACCTATCCTCCTCGAATTTACACAAAACAAACAAGATTCACTCGATATTATCCACAATATTATACTATTGTGTATACTATCCACAATATTATTATATTTATTTACACAACAATCAATCTACATTTATTATAAAATCAAATAAAATTATTTTGCATAAATGAAGCTGTCATCGCATATATGTCATTTTCAAAATTACCATTATCATTTGACAATCGTTTATCAGTTTAGTGAGATGGAAAAGAGAATAAAGGCTGATTTCCATTATGAAAAAATACTGACAAAATAGTCAAGGCGGGATAAAAAATCAATTTTTTCTTAAAGTGCGAGTGAAATAAAAAATATTTCCAGTACAAAATATTTAGTCAGTACTGAATAAATTTTTATGGTTACTGAGAAAATAATTATAGCAGTACTGACAAAATATATCAAGAGAAGTATTTTTATTCAGTACTGGAGAAATATCTTATAGGAAAAATAAAGATGGCTGATTTTTTGTGGTCAATGAATAATTTTAACATTTTGTTTTCTCTCATTCGTCTTAATTCATTGTGAAAATAATTGAAATAATGAATACTTATGTTTAGTTTATTTTTTTTAATTTATTGTTGTAGATTTAAAGAGTATTTTGTTCTTTTTTATTAAAAACCAAAAAAAAATTGAAATTTATTGGTTATGTTACACGCATCTGTCAAAATAAAAAAAATAAAAAAGGAAAAAACGATCTCAGTCACTCTAATGGCATTTTTAATTTTTTTCTCGCTCTTGCTTTTTCAGTAAAAAATACTGACAAAATTTTTTTCATAATGGAAATCAGCCTTAAAAGTACTCAACCTTTTGTGGTGTGTGTCTGTTTTTCGAAATAGACCTTAAGTAGTGTTAGTGAGAAACGTCAAATTTTGAGTTTTTTTTATATGGACTTTTACGTTTACCAACACACTCAAAGGTTGATATTTTCGTTTGATTATGCTCGTGTAAAAAAAAGAAGCAGGCTTGTGTGAAACACACACACTACAGTCGGTTTTGGGTTCAAACATTATTTTTTGTTTTCGAGCCAACATTTTAATTTTGAATTTATAGAAAAATATGGTTATGTATGACTATTTTTTTACAGATGACGAATTTTTTTACAGAAATTGAATTTATATAATCTTGCTAAAATTTTTTCTTCGTCATTTTGTTATTCGTTCGCCATGATGATGTTCGTTCGCCAAAGTATTCAATAATGCATAAATGCAAATATTGTTCACACACTCACAAATAAACAAATATGAAATAAAACTCAGCAGCACGAAAAAGCGAAAATAATGCAGGAGGATTAGTGTATCAAGTCACTTTCTTGGTTTCATTCTGCTCCACATACAAATTCTATTTAGTGATATTATTGACTATTGAGTACTTACTGTTTATTTAAAATACAAATATATAATTATGGTGCTACAGTTTTAGCAAAATATTTAAAGATTACAAATATAAAACTGCGCTATTTTAATATGCTTGTAACATGTTGTGTGCTTAATTGTAAATCTAGAGGCAACCAGACCGATGGAATAAGGTTTTTCAGATTTCCTGCCATTCCAAAAAGATGTTTGAAGTTCAAAGATCTTGCTGAACAAAGACAAAAGCATGGCTAAGAATAATAAATTTTAAAAATATTAAACTTGCTTCAGTCAAGTATTCGACTGTTTACTCTTAACATTTAGTATGAGGCAAAAGCGCTGTACTTACTGATGTCCATAATCGTGAGTTAGGATTTACAAATTTAAAAAACAATAAAATAAAAAGTAGGACATTATTAAAGAAGGAGCCAACTCGGATCAGAGCAGAAATGGATAATACACATGACTTGGAAATTATAGATGGGATTATAGAAACCCATTCGATATTAAATGAAAACGAATACAAAATTGAAGGTAGTATAAGAAAACGGCGAATTTCATTTCTTACTTGTTATATTATTCATAGATCAACTTGATAAATTGAACCAACAAATTCAGGCTTTAAAAGAGGAAATCACTGATCACTGATTTTGAACGTCCGGATTTTGAATACCGAAACTATATGAAGATTATTCCAGCAATTTTGCTCATATTGCGAAGAATCCAATTTAATAATATTGAATTCAATCGTACTTGAAGTTGCTGGCAAATGAATCAGAAGCATCTACATCTGGCACACATAGTGAATATGTGTGCCAGATTATAAGTAAGTAGGAATTGATTGTTATTACCAACGATGTTAGTTTTCCGGTTTTCATTCAAAAGGCCAGTGATCGGTATAGACTAATTTAATTTTGGAAAGTTGTGTTGTATAAGAGTGATGATATATACGACGTTCTTTGAGTGACGTGGTTAAACTTCTTCCATTATATTTTTAGAGTTTACAGAGTGTTGAGATACTTAAACCGACAGATACGAATAGTTCATTCCTCATCATCGAGTAATTCACCTGATTTATTGAAGCGCGCTTTATTGTTTGATTATTTTTAATCATTGATATCTGTTTTGGATACTAACACTTTCACAGTACTGTTTTAACGTCCAACTTTACGTCAAAGCAAATTCTAGGACGTACGGATCAATACCTATTTTCCGCACTCAACCTGTCTTATACATTGTTCCATGATAGCTTATATAGTACTGAAATGGAAAATGGGTCATCTCTTGAGCTCTGTACTTCAATAAGACAGTCGCAAATGTGTTCATCAACATCATAGATCGAATCTCTTTTGCATTCGAACTCTGTACCTTCCGCACCAACTGTAGCACCTTTAAACACTCCATCTTTTGTTTAGTTCTTTTCATCTATATTATTTGTTTTGGATCCTAATTCTCTACCAGCTCTGTTTATCGTCCTATTTTACCTCAAAAACCACGGCTCAAGCCTTGATTTTCAAAGATTTCCGTACACAATCCGCAAATTGGATTGTTCCATGATAGCATATATAGCACTGACATGGAAAATGGATCATCTTATGAGTTCTGCACTCCAGCAGAAGAGTCGTAGATGTGCTCATCAACATCACCGATCGAATCGTTTTGGCATTTGAACTCGGTGCCTTCGATGCTCAAACTGCTGCAACTTTAACCACTGCATCTGTTAGTTGGTTAATTAACTGTTGATTGTCAATATACAACATTGTTATTGCACAGTTGGTATCGCGGTCTAAATGTTTTGTCGTCCACGTGCAATCGCTGGAGATGTAGGAGAAAATCCGGTCCGGAATTTTTTCTTCGTTTAATGTGCTCGATTTTTTCGTAAATCGTACTAAAATGGCAATTAATATGTCACTAATAATTCTAAATTCTATTTTTGGGAGTATCTCAAACACTAATCATCATCACCTTGTTGGTCGACAGACCCATCTTTACAGGCGCGGTCCGTCATAATGGGCAAGGTGGGCAGTGCCCACCTTTACCATTTACTAAACTTCTATCAAGATCAAACAAATTATAGTTTAAAAATCGTTTACCATACATAGATTCAAAGATTTGTTTTAAATTTACGCGCATATTGTTTGTAACCTGTTCAAAAAATCATGTTAAAACGATCTAAAGTAAAATATTCGTAATACATGCATATATATCTAATACACACATATACGAGTACATAATGTAAAATGCAAAAAATGGTTCATTTCATCTCTATTTCTCTCAAAAATATACATACGTATGCATTTCCTCTTCTATTTGCATTTTATATTTGGATTTTGTCTATAAACTCTCATTAGGCAAATCGTAAAGTGCTACATATTTGAGTATTAAATGCATTATTTCTCTTTCAGCTTTACGATTTTATTAAACCAAATACCATGGTAATATCGTCTCTCAGTTTGGTTTTATACAAGAATAGTGGGCAAATGACGTAAATCACTTGCTGGTATAATTTTATCTCTCTCCTTTTTAACATAGGAATTAATTTGAAGGTGAGATGAAATAGAAAAAATGTTTTTTGATTTGGTTTATGTGTTTACTTTTGCTGTTTTTAAATAATACTAGATTCCCTCAACTTACGTGATTTTATATAATTATAGATTTTCAATATGATATCGGTTAGTAGTTATAATTTGTGGCAGTTGCGAATTGACCTTATGTGGCCATAATGAAAAAACTGATTCAGATCGACCGGGAGTGTTCAGAGCCATATTCGAATCATTTTGCAGAAATTAGGTTACTCTAAAAGCATATTATGCTACTACTCCAATTTTTAACGGAACTTTTAAGCACATTCAACATGATGTTCTCAAATGTATCAATACCGTATATAACGACTTCGTTTATGCAGAAATTCAAGATATTCTTTACATTTCCATTCAAGCAGAAACTACTGATGTCTCAAACAAAAGTTAATTTGTGTTTATATTTTGATTAGTTTCTACAGAACGTATTTAAACAGGAGAAGCCGTCTAAAGATTTATTTCTTTTGTAGAAATCCAAGATCGTTCAGCTAATGGATAAGGTGTACAAATAGAATATTACCAGTGACAAAAATACTGCTCAAACTTACGACGGTGTTACAGTTATGAGTGGAAATAAAGGTGGAGTGCAAATCATATTAAAACAGGATTTTCCTAACGTATATTTTGTCTACTGTTATGTTTCAAATTTAGTCCTTCAGGCCGTGTGCGCCAAACAAATATCAGAACTGCGTATTTTTTGCCAATTTATATATAGGATATCACCATTTTTTTTGTGTATCTCTTAAAAAATAAGTAAGTTATTGCAAATCTGTGATAAAAAGCTACCACGACCAAATTTCATCTCGGGAATTTCCAGTCGTACAATTAACGTAGTGTATGAAAAAGTGCAAGAGATAAAAAAATTGCATGGCAACCATTCAGAACGGCACAATTTCGGATACAAGAACGATTTGCGAAGCGTGTGGTTTTATTTTATTACTAAACGATTTAAAGTTTATTACGTTTGAAAGATTTTTTTCTCATTAAACAATTAAATTTAGTTTAAAAGAAGCGTATGACGTAATACGAGAGCTTGTTAACGATAGGTTTAGCAACGCAGAATATTTAGTAATCAGTACTTTTAGATTGCACAAAGATTAAGCTTTATGCTTTAAACTTTTCTTACCAGTTGCTAATTACAATAGCCAATTTATATCCATTTTTAGATAAAGCACTCTTGAAATCTAAACTACAAGTAGTTTATCAGCAAACAATGATTTTTCAGCCCGCAAAACTATTTGTGAGCTAGTCAAAACTATTTATAATAACAATTTAGAAAAAATACTCGAAGAAGTTATTCGCCTTTCGATAATAATAATAACCATACCGATGTCGACCGCAGTATCAAAACGATGTTTTTTAAACGCTGAAAACTGTAAAATCTTATTAAAGAAGCACAATGAGGGACGAATGATTGAAGAAATTAGTTGTATATTCAATTAAAGAACCCTGATCAATGAAATAGACAATTTTAATGGCTGAGTTCTGTATCGATAACACTTCTATTTTTAATTTAATTTTTCATGAAGTTTTATATAATTTTGCCCACCCATGTTTGAAACCCACGGACCGCTACTGCATCTTTAGCATCAAATATTTGAACTCTTGTTTGTTATCCAGTCAAGTCATGTTTTATCCACAGCTAAGAAAACTTCTGACGAGGAAATCGATTAAACATCGCCAAGCATTCGTTTGAAGTTATGTTATTTGCACAAAACATCGGAGATTGCTTTTTCCTACTAATTAATTTTGTTTTATCTGGTTGCTTTTGTTTGAAAGTGGTCCTATTGGCCTGTTTAAAATTGAGTACCTTCTATGACATGTATCATGAACAACTTAGCTTCCAAGTAAAAGTTTTAGGTCACACAATCTCTTGGGCCCACGGAACCCAATTTAGGAGACTCTGATTCACATAAACAATATTATCTTCAAACACAAGATATTCATCATTATACTCGTATATCCATCGCCAATAAAATAAAACCTGCTATAATTTTATTTTATATACAATTTATTTGTATACATATCAATTAATGTTTTCATTGTTTATAATAATAAAACTTAAATTAAAAATAACAAATTTATATAATTTAATATTAATAACAACAATCGATTTCGAAAAATATATAATATATTATTTACAATTTTAAAATATCTTTTATTTCCTTTTTGTTTTTGGTTTCAATAAATTAAATAAAATAATATTATATTATTATGCACTTAAGTGTGTTTTCTAAGTTAGTTTTTTTTATGTTTTGATACATCACTTTTGATTATGTATTTTATTTAAGTACCTTTGGTTTAAGTTTTAGATATAGTATGTGCGCCAATCACGGAAGCATTATTGAGCCTATTTATTTATAGTTTATAAAACGTATATACTATTGTGTACTCATCATAAAATCTAAAGCCAAAATTAAAAACAAAAAACAAAATGGCGTGCAAATAAAATCGTTTGTGTTTTGTTTTAGTTTTTAGTACCAAACGTGGATCACATAATTTGTTTTTTCATTAATTTTATTGCAGTTATAATAATAGTCTTGCGAATTCTGAAATGATTAATATGATTAATATTGTTTAAAATTATGTATGTTAAATAATTATAATTTACCTTCATAATTTATTTTGCCGTCTTTATCAAGATCAGCTAATGTAAGTAGATCGTTTAACTGTTGTTCCGTTACAGCTTCGCCTATCATGTCCATTGCAGTCTGTAATTCATCTCGAGTTATATAGCCATTGCCATCACGATCAAATACCCTGGAAATTTTTAAAATTATCTTTTAATCAAAATAGAACTTAAACGTTTTCAGTTTGTTGCCATTTAAATAATACAAGCTGGTTTTAGTCCAATTTATAACCGAATTTGTTTTAACGATAACAGTTTTAAAGGAAATTGTCTACATATATTTGAATCTAGTACAATTTTATAGCTAAGAAACACACCTTATACTTGTGAACGAGAATACATCTTTGCAACAAAATTTTGTTGAAACTTGGATAATATTGCCAAATATAAACAAATGTGTTTTGGTAGTGTTTGAAAAATTGCAAGTAGTGTTGTAGAGTGAAAAAAACGGGGAACACCAGAGATTAGAATAAAAATACTTGGAAAACAACATCCGAACTATGATGCTATGATGACAAAACGAAAGGATCAACAAAAAGACCCAGTATCATTTGCAGTTGAAAAGAGGAAGGTCCATGGCTAAATTTAAAAAAGTAGTACTGGTAAGTACGGATATGACGTAAACTACTGGGCCTTTTTTCATGCTAACGGTATCCTGATGAGGATATATGAGTCTGGAAGACAGTCTTTAGATAAATAGAATCCTAGGAAAAGTCAATCAATGGTTTTATTGGATGATATATTATTATTGAGTCGTTGTAGAGTAGTGAACTCAGTTTGAATTATTCCGTCCTGATGATGATATATAAGGACTTTGGTAACACTAGAACTGTTTTAAGTTTCAATATAATGAATTTCGAACCTTATGCCTTTCTCGAGAACTCTAGAAAAATGGATTGGCATCGAAAACTGAACAGCGATTTACTAACTTCCAGCTAGATCGTAGAATGGAATCTGGTGTTTACTCTGATAAGTACAATGTGAATATTTCCGTTTACCTCCATGGCACATCGTAGTGTATACCTTGTTTGGTGATTGAGTGGTGTTGAACTGGTTGAAGCACAATATTAACAGTTAGTATATACTGGTCACTCAGATGCCTCTTTAAACTGCTAGACAGGCAAACTAATTATAAATGTGGAAATATTTAGTGTATATCACCTGCATTAAAATTATAAGGAGTGTGCTTGTGAAATGAACAATTATTTTGACCAATCAAGGTAATATTTGAGTTTACGAAATCTAACAAATTTGAGACATATCTTTCTCGATTTGGCTGGTAACGCAGTAGTGCTTCGAGACCAAAATACTTTGTTTTCGAAGGTCAGAAATTTATCAATTGGGATTCATTTACATATATATTTACCTAAATGCTGCGATTAAATCCTGAGTAAGATCGTCATCAATATCTACTGGTTCAGTTCTTGGCTCTTCAGATTCTTCTCTGATAGCTTGAATTTTTGCTACCCATTGCAGGAATTCTGTTTCATCAATTAATCCGTTACCTGTGAAAGAAATATATTTACATAATCGTCTTATTGTATACACATACATATACAAAAAATATATGTTAAAGCAGTTACCTACCATTTTGACTAGCTTGTTTCATCAGATCATCGATTAATTCATCTCTAACGTGTATTCCAAGGTTATGTAACATGAATTGAAGTTCATTCGCCGTTACCATTCCATCTTGGTTACGATCTAGTAAACCAAAGGCTGTTTTTAAATCTAAAAAGAAAGAAGAAAATTTAAGACGTTAAGATATGTTCAAAACTAACCAATACTTTTTATCGAAACCGTAGTCTACTCCCCGTACTCAGACTGTATAGAAGAAAATTAACCTATAAATGTATACAACGCAGCAAGAAAACGAACAAAAACATATTCGTATAGTGTATTATTGTAGCCTCTATGTGTAGCATCATCGTGGCTTGTATAAAGATTGTCGTTGGTTTTGATTTATTTCACGTTTAGGACTATATTTATAAAATGGAGGTTATAAATTTATATAAACAAATCAAAGCTAATTTTATTTTTATATATGTATATTTTATAAGGCAAAACCTTTCTTAAAATGTCACACATATGTATATATCTGGCACGCTATATATAGCACGCATCACACGCACAATAATTATTACATATACGAAAATATCTGTGTTGTGCGTGATTTTCAACGTCTTCAATGAATTACGTTGTGGGATAGGTCAATGTGTATTTAAAGGTCATCGTAGTTTTATCTCTATTAGGTTTTAAATTAAATTACCAAGAATATGTACCAGGGTAGTAAAAAACATGTAGTTCGGAATTCGAGAGTATATTAAGATATTGGTTTAAAATTTGGTTCGAAAATATGCCTCTTTAAAATACAGAGAGCAAAGATGCTTTTTCCCAACTCGACCACTTAGTAGCAAAAGATGGGAATTGTTTAGATGGGAAGTTGAGAATCAACACAACGATCAATGATGTGGATGAGCACATCTATATATATAACCCTCTGTTGGATTGCAGTGCAGAACTCATGGAGCGATCCATCTTCCAACTCAGCACTAAAGCCTATATACGCAACGTGTTAATAAAAATTAAATGTAATGTTGAGTGTAACCATTGAACCATTTACGATCGATAATGTGAATGAAGATATCTATGATCCACTGTTGGAGTGTAAAATTGATGAAATGATCTATTTCCATGTCAGTACTGTACGTAGGACATAAAGTAACTCGACATACCGCAATCATGACTCCAACTGATCCTGATCGAATCACATTTCCCATGCAAACCAAAGACACATTTTGATCAAAATTTCTCTCTGAGGCTAGATGTATCATCAGTCTTAATGTAAAATGTGATTTGATCCAGATCAGTTAGTGCAATCAAAAGCGGCCAATTAAGACAATAGTTGGATGGTTTGCTGTTCTAATTCGAAAGAAAGAGAGTCCCAGATGAGTTTTCTTTTATTGTAAATTTACTATCACAACGTCAAATCATCAACAGAGATTATATGAATCAATCTTGAGCACCACGGAGAAGCCTTTACAATCGCTTTGGATATATATAAGGATTTTGACAAGGTTTGGCATGAGAATCTCATTTGTGAACTTGTGGCATACGGCTTGGATTCGATGACCATCAACTAGATACAAAGCTTTCTCAAAGACCGGAAGATCAACGTTGTGCTAAATGGGAGATAATCAACGACACACCCCCCAAATGCCGGAGTCCGTCAGGGATCAGTTTTATCACCAACTATGTTTTTGTTATACATTAATGACTTGTTGGGTAGCACTGTGAACCCTATCCACAGTTTTGCTGAACATTGCAACATTGCACTCTTCTATTTCATTCGAGGTCGAGCGTACTCCTTCAGAGTTAAACGTAAACGGCTGGAAGTTGTCACTTCGCTTAGTTCCGATTTGAGTACAATATTTAAGTGCGGTCATATTCCAATTCTTTTAGGATCCAAACACCCTTCTTACAAGCGATGGAGACTTCAATATCTTTAACACAATAAGAAAATCAATAAAGACTTTAATGTTGAGCAAATTTAGAGTTGGGTGATGAGGCAGGTTGTTGTGACGAACTAGATGAGTCTATACATTTGTAAACAAACAACTCGACAAAGCAGCTGAAGAAGTAGATAGTATAATGAAAGATTACCCCGGGGAGTAATCTTAAAAATTAGAAACACAGATTATGAGGGAATATGATGAAAATATCTTAAAATAATTCAGCCAACAAGCGTAAGTGCACAAAGAGCTTTGTCTGTTGCTGGTCAATTATGTACGAATATAAGGTCTTTGTTTCTTAGTAGTTGATAATCAATATGGTTGTTGGTCAAACAATATAATATAATAAAACCCAGCCAAAGGCAAAAAACCTTCAGAAGAAATTTGCCAGATGTCCAGATGTAGTTTGCATCATCGATAGCAATTCCTAAGTTGTGGATATTATCCTCATTACGTCACAGATAGTAATAAAGGGTGTTTTGTTTAGAGGTTCACATTTTTGTCAAAATAATGGTTCTGTTCGCCAAACTCATTACGTGCATTACGTCAAATTTATGGTTGTCATAATCCTTCATCTAAGTTAACTATGGATTGTTTACACATCACATATCCTCTAAATGATAATACGCATCCGCAGAAAGACGTTAACAGATGAACAAACGATACACGCTGTACAATGTATCATTAATGAAGACCTAAACCAATAAATTAGATGTCGTTCTCTTCAAATGGAGATGTGTCCATCCATTGTATGATTTTATCTATAAAGAACATGGTTTACGTGCTTACAAAATTCAGCTTGTGCAGGAATTAACGCCATCCCACAATTTGATATTGACCATCGATTTCCCAAACAAAATTTAATCCAGCGATGAAGCTCACTTTTGGTTGAATACGTTCATAAATAGAATGATCGGATTTAGAGTGAACATAATCCACAAGCATTTGCCGAAACACCTTACATCCAAAAAAATACTGTTTGTTGCCTTTTATAGGCTGGCGATCAATGATTGGGCCATATATTTTCAAAAAAGATTAAGGGCCGTAAACGGCCCCTACCGCATCTCAACTGAGACCTTATATGAACCATTTAACAACTGCACATTAGTCAGTAGGTGGCCAAGCCAACGAATGTTTTTACACACAAACTCGTTTTTATGTCATCCGGTTGCATTTTAATTTTTTGGTCAACGGCGGGAATCGAACTCGAGACCGCGGCTTGATAGCTACAACCGGTGACCCCATAGGTTGGCATAAATGTGGCTGTTTTGTGATTTCAACAGGACGGTGCCGCATGCCACACAGTGCGGAATAGAATTTATTTACTAATAAAAACATTTGATGAAAGATTATTTTTACCTAAAGTTCCTGTTAATTGGCCACCAAGATCGTGTGATCTAAATCCATTAGATTGCGTCTACGCTGATAAACAAAAGACAATTAAATACTTTGAACACAACATTCGGCGAGTTTTTGGCGAGATACGGCAGCGTTTGTAGCATAAATTATGTGATAATTGAACATCCTGATTGCGACATCTAGGAGTGAACCACGATGATCTCATGACCGAAGTACGCTTAATCAGTCTTGTTCTGCGGGACGATCCGGACCGAATGGTACTGTGATCTTTAAGGGGAGAGCTACCTTTCGAGTTAAATTGTTGATACGGTACGGGCCAACAATGGCCTGTTAACATCGTTAAAAAAATTTTGATCAAACAATAAAATATTGATATAGCAGCGTATAAACTGTGAAAATTATCCTCTTAACGTCAGAGGTAGTTTGATAAAAGCCTGGTTGCCAAAACGAGGTGAAAAATGAGGCTCTTCACCATCGTTTAAAATGATTCACAAGTGTTTTATTGATTTTCGTTGTAGTCGTACAAGCATAACTGATGTCGAACGTTCAGGACGTCCAAATGAAGTCACCATACCAAAAATAGTTGAGAAAATGCAAAAATGGTTGAGAAAATGCATAATGCTTACAATCGACCAAAAACGCACACGTTGTGAGTTGTGACAAGTTCAGTGGCAGGTTAGGTTATATTCAAGCGAAATAAAAAGGAGTTTTTGTGTTATTGCATAATTGGACATTGGATCAATTACTAACACCGAAGACCAAAGAACAGTGGATTTCTACTGTCGAATCTGTTTTATCGGTCAACAAGGTCATAGTGTTTTTTTTTGTCATGCACGCAGCATAATCCACATCGATTACCTTCAAAAGGTGCGAACAGTCAACGGTGAATATAACTACAACTTACTGAACCGTTTCAACGACGTTTTGAAAGAAAAATTACCATATTTGGAGAAGAAAAAAGTTCTCTTCCATGTAGACCATACACGTGTGCAGTGGCCATGGCCAAAATCCAAGAATTACGCTTCGAATTTATTCCACATCCACCATATTGCTCCAGATTTAGCTATCTGCGACTATTTCCTGTTTCCGAACATGAAGAAATGGCTTGGCGAGAAGATCATCGATACAACAAACGCCTATTTTGAAGAGTTGAAGAAATCGTATTATTCGGAAGGGTTTGAAAAACTTGGAAAATCGTTGGACTAAGTATATCGAGCGTTATTCCATGTTTCATTAATACCAGACATTCTGCAAAAGGTTGGAAATACTTCTGGCTATGACATTTTTAACACCATTTCAATACTTAATAAGACGTCCATCATGACTAAGAGATTTCCATATCCTTCTCAGTCGGCCGTTAGCACCTGTAGTTTCCATAGCACAACGATGATTAATTACAATAACTTTGCATATACAATGTTATACAACAAACCATAATTTATAAATATTATGTTCAGAAATCAGCCATCACAACAAATTGTAGTGGTATATGTGGTCAATAAAAATATAAACTTTGACCTTCGTGTAATCACATTGATATACACTCTGAGCAATCAAAATATATTGTTTTGTTGAGAATAGGCAAATAAATTTTTATTTTTATTGTTTTGAACAACATCATAAAGGTGGGTATTATAGTTTATGTAAGGAATTTTTTTTTTAATTTTAATTGAACATCGCGATTCGCGGCTACAAAACTATATAAGTTGTGCACGTTAAATGGAGAAGGAATGAAAAGTTAAATTATGTATTTCTTATCAACAAATATCACGCTATGATTTCGTTCTTTTTTTTATTTATTATATAATTGTATGTATATATAAGGAGGACTCTTAACCTGCTACATGCATACCACCTCCTATGTATACAAAACATAAGAAAATACACTTTTATTGTGCTCGTTCGTGGTGGCAACTTAAAGTTTTATATTCCGTTTTTTTACTGCTCCAATTTATGTTTGTGTATACGAGTATATGGTGTAGATGGCCTAAAAGATATTCGTATATAAAATAGTCATGGACAGAATCGAACTGGACACAATTACATACTATTTTCTAGTATTAAACTATAATAAAAGTGTGACACGCTTATACAGTGGCGAGTATGTGAGATAAGGCGAACACAGTTTTATCACCAATTGCTTAAAAACGAAACCTCTTTCTTAACCAGCAGCCCTAAGAGCTGGCTAAGATTCAATTGACCAATCATTCGTTGAGATGGAAAAACAACGTTGAAACAAACACAAGTGAAACCTCCTAACATTCTCTGGATGACACACAGGAAAAAGTGTGGTGTTATGTGATTAACAACAGCTTAAGCAAATAAGGGAATGGATTGAAACCAGTTAATAGCAGGATAATCGTAGCTAGGTGCCATTCAAAAATTCGTAATTCAACAATTATTCATTACTATTTTTTTACGGCTTTTACCGGCCATTGTTGGGCCATACCGTGTCAACAACTGACTCCAACGGTTTCGATAACGAGCCAGCTCTTCATACTGTTGCCAGCAACCAGAAGATGCCAGATCGGTCTCTACGCCGTGAAGCCATCGTCGCCGACAGCGACCTCTTCGCCTATACCGAAAGGCGGCTCTGCCTTCAAAGATCGCTGTATCATTTGATTTGGATCAGCACGTAGAACCTGACCGAGCAAGTGTACTCGCTGTCCTTTGATTTCATGCACGAAATTGAAAATACAATCAAATTATCTCACGCCACAATTAATTAATAAAATCGATATTTTGAGTAAAGTTCTTGTAATTCAACTAGTACTGTCGCGTCACGACTGAAAGTATATATTTGAATCGCACAGTATGAACATCAAGTCCAGTAGCACATGCCTGTTGAGAGGAATTTAATCTTTTCGATCATACAGTCATTGAATGACGTCATCATCAGATCGAAACCGGCCTAGTGGATTTCAAGTTCAAATTTACAGTAAGCTATACGATTCATATCACACGCATGATTCTTCTCTCGAATGTAAGAAGCCATCTTTCGTACTTACCCGTCAAAGTACAACTCTCACATCCGTATACATGGACAACGGGTCTGATTAACACTCTGTACAGTTTCAGCTTATCCGCATTTGCAAAATATTTTGATTTCAGCAGTAGACGTAGAAGATACGAAGCCCGATTGCCAGCGGCAAAACGAAACTTGATATCCTCTCTCACACTATTATCGTGAGTGATGAGAGATCCAAGATACTTGAATCCCATTACTCCTTGAAACGTGTGGTTACCACTACTGAAATTATTTGCGTCTTGTTCTCTAAAACCAGAGATCAGATATTTTGTTTTGGACTCATTGATTTTGAGACCAACGGAAGATGAACACTGTTTCGTGCTATACCTCGTCAGAAGACGCACATGATTTTCACAGGAAAATCTATACAATTAAACATGGATTGATGATATTGATATCACCTGATTGATTGATGATTGATTGATATCACCTGACGGGAAATCAACTAACTAAATAGAAATTAAATGCTTCACACGATGACCACCAAGAAATTCTTACGTCCAGGTTCAAATTAAACCTGTTGCAATGCAAAACACATCAAGATAAATCGAAACAAATTTAATACCAACAGATTACAAGATGGTGACCCAAGAAAAATATTTTGAGAAGTGCTCGAGCATATGATCTAATCCAACAAAGAAACCACTATATACTTGAACAACTATATAGTAACGAATACGGTACTAAGAATACAGACGAAAATCCAGGATCAGTATTTGGTCAACAATTCAAGAAAAACCTCGTTGCAATGAAATGCTAAGGCTGCGGAGCGAAAAATTAATAAAATGGGCGAGACATGATCGTGTTCTCAAATAACAGCCAGAAACTACATTAATACGAAAGACGAGAGACTGGAAAAGTTTTAAAATGATCTATACGAACGAACGCATCGAATCAAGTCTTACCAACAGATGAAAGCAAAATTGCAGAGATATGGAAGGTGGTATATTTATTTAGGAGCATATGGTAATATAACAATGACACGATCTACAAATTGATAAAGGGAAGACAACAGTATCTTTATTAAAATGAAGGCACAACACAACAAGCGTCATCGTTGAACAATTCAATGAATGGAATTCATCACTATATATAACTACTCTTTGTGGACTTCAGATTGACATTCAAAGAACATAATATAGACCCTCTGTAAAATGGGAATTTTGCAAAGAAATTAATCGAACCCATACAAGAAATGAACAGTGATGTAAATAATCGAGTTTAATATGCAAAGGCAGACAAAATATACACCAACATATTTTAGAAAACAGAAACTGTCAGACTTAGCGAAAAAAGTCAGCCTCGAGGCTAAATTTTGAACATCAATCTCCACACCGATAATGAATTTGTCGAATATAATGAATAAGCAACCAACAAAACCAGGATAACATTCAACATGTCCTATCTCACATCATTAATGTTACTGTGAGTCGAGAGTCAACTTTCAACACAGAATTTGATACATCATGGATCGAGACATGGCTAAACTCACAACATATGGTGAGGTGTATTACTATTAAACCCAGTTCCTTACTTGCAATGGATGCTTTATAGTATACCTATTTAAGTTTAAGCACGAATAATCGCCGAGTGCCAGACAACGTTTTTGATATTATGCTGGAAACAGAAGGGGGTTGGAATGTCGTGTACGGATTGGGGAGGTGTGGAGATGTTTCGAAAGAAGCACAAACACAATAAATTGAAGTAGTGCATATGTACCGAAGTACCAGTAAAGAGACACTGATAAAATATTATTCCTCAAAATGAAATAATGAACGTGCTGGATTTTAACCAAAACAAAAAGAAAAAGACACAAAAAGTAGGGGAGGCAAGCTACCACAATCACAGGGTGATGATTTGCTTGAACCTATTTTGCAATTTGTTAAAGGTGAAGTCCCAACCGTGAGTTGTACGATATAATGAAGTATAGCACTCTTGCCGTCACAGAATGTAATAAACCAATATGAGGATTTTGAAAATGGACCAAACAGTTTTATACTCTTATCTCGTTCAAAATAGTTGCTTTCCAATCGACCAACCGCTAGTATCCGCTAGTGACCCGATTGTAGTTCGTTGCGTGTCTTTGCTAAATTTACTATGGGTTATTTAGTAAAGACACGCAACAAACTTCTAGCGGTTTACTAGCGGGTACTAGCGGTTGGTCGATTGGAAAACAACTAATGTGTATTTAATAGCTGAATCTATTTTTCGTAGACATTGAACGTACATTTGAAAGTGAAAAATATTTAACTCGCGAGGAGCTAGTCAAGGATGTGCTTTAGCTCAGCTAATATTCCTAATAAAGCTTTATAGCATCATGCACAAACACGACATCACATCCCAAAATGGTATTTAAGAAGGGCCACTAACACGACTCAATCATCTGGACTACGTAGATGACTGGTGCCTGCTATAATACATGAAATACCGACATGCAGGAGATAGTCAGAAGCCGTTAGATTACGAAAAGGAAGTTAGTCTCTAAATTAACATCAGTAAAACCAAAATTATGAGATTATACACGAATAATAGTACGCCAATCACCATCAATAAAACGTTATTCTAAGAGATTGTGAAATTCGTACATCTCGGTTATACTGTATGAAATACATGCGACACGGAAGAAGACCAAAATCAACCCATCAACAAAGCTAGAAAAACGTTCAACGATCCTTCGAATGAATCCGTTCTGTCGACAAAAACAAAGCTACGATTGGTCACTGCGCGTGTGAAATCAGTTCTTCTGTATGGGTATGAAACATAGATTTACACACGGAATATCATACAAAATCTACAGGTGTTTGTAAACAAATGTCTGGACAGAATGCTTCTGACCAGATAAGATCAAAAACGAAGAGCTTCTGCGGCATACAAATCAAACAGACATTGAAACCGAAATCAGAAGAAAGAAGAACTTGGTAAAACATTAAGAGAGCTGAAAACAATAGTTTTCAATAGAGTCAGAGTTTCCAGTCTAGTGGACGTCCTATCCTTCTAAATTGAAGATAAAGTAAATCACGACTGGTTTTCTACATTATTTATAGAATTAAAATACGAATACCTTTGGAACACTCTATAATATTTGAACACTCTGAAACGATCTGAAAAAATTGTCCCTTCAGATATTCAGGTTTTGAAATTTTTGAAATATAACTCTCTATGTGTAACATACTTGACGAAAGGATTGCACTGGAAAGCTAGCTCCTGTTCGAGTTCCCATACTTATGCCCATGTCAATGTGACATTATAGTAGTCAATAGTCGAGTATAACAACCGAGGACAATGCAACATTTTTACGATTATTTCGGAGAAATCTTATCTATTCAACGCCTCAAGTGATAGTTCTAGTCGATTTCAGCTTGAGAAGTGATAATCAGATGAGGAAAGAACACTATTCAACTAGCGAATCAAGAGAATCCATAGCGAATGAAGAAAATCCAGTTGGAAAAACTACAACAGTGACGCATCTCGAATAATACTAGACCGAAATTTATAAAGATCGAGAATCCCACTGATTTGTACAAAAGCAGTACTAAATCACCGTATCGTAAAAAATTTGATTTAGTGAAGTGTTAAAGTGTTTAAGTAGTGAACAGAAGACTATAGTGTCATAGCCCCACCAGTAGCAAGAGGTTTATAAAAGAATTCATTTTGTGGAATGATAAAAGTCTAAACTCTGGTCGGTTATATTTTGAAAACTATATCACGAGAGTATGTTAAAACAGATCTAGAATATCTACGAGTAATCACCACCATCAAACTTGATATGCACCTCTAACCACACTACTATTACACTCAAGGCCGTTCAATAGTTCGGTATTTAATGTGCACTTCAGTCGTCCTTAAGAGTGACCTTGTATTAATAATCACATTTCACCCTGTATCGTTAAAACTTGCAATTTCATAGATAATACGTACCACTGGA